>CM072995.1:296690634-297940634 GCA_037038555.1 Rhynchonycteris naso
CCATTTTAGCCTAAAACAGATGTCAACATGTTAAGTCTTCTTCATGCGATATTGTGGACCTGGGCTTGTGCAGTCACAAAGACACAACTGAAGTGCTTCATATTTCCTGACTATATTTGTGTTGTGAGGTTTGTAAGAAATATGTACGTTGCAGATAAATGAAGCAGTTATATCTTGTGATATAGTAGAAAGAAAGGTATTTTTCATATTTTAAAATACTAGAGTAAAAGTTTTTGATAATACATTTTAAATGTGCATATTCCTTTTTTAAAAATAAGATCTGAAAGGCTCTAACAGATGGACAAATAATGGAACATATGATGTGTAGCAGAAGATGATTTGTCTTAGTGTTCTTTTATAATGTCCATTTCCTAAGAGCATTTCATTTTATCTTTTGGAAACACTTTACAAAATGTTTATACTTGTGTTTATTGCCTTGTAGTATTATTTCATTGCCAGGTTAGCTATTTATTTTCACCCAATATGACCTTTGAGGAACATATTTTGCACAGAGAAAGATGTTTTCATCTATCTTAATTTTCAGTTCATCTATCTATATTTCCAAGTTCTGATAACATTCAGAATAATCATAAGTTGTAGAAACTTTCTCTAATACAGAAAAAAATTCTCTTGTGTACTAAGTGACTCGAATCATAGCTTATAGATATCAAGGCTTTTGGGAAGTGGAGAATTGATGAGATTTTTTTTCCCCAAAAGTTTTTCATGTAGTATATAGTTTCACATGTACTTTAACACAGGATAGATCCTATATCATCATAATCATTGCCATCATCTTTTCTTTTCTTTTTTTTTTTTTTTTTTTGACAGAGAGAGAGAGAGTCAGAGAGAGGGACAGATAGGGACAGACAGACAAGAAGGAAAAGAGATGAGAAGCATCAGTTCTTCATTGTAGTTCCTTAGTTTTTCATTGATTGCTTTCTCATATGTGTCTTGACTGGGGGGCGACAGCAGAGCAAGTGACGCCTTGCTAAAGTCATTGACCTTGGGCTCAAGCCACCGATCTTTGGACTCAAGCCAGCAGCCATGGAGTCATGTCTATGATCCTGCGCTCAAGCCAGTGACGTTGGGCTCAATCTGGTGAGCCTATGCTCAAGCCAGATGAGCCCGTGCTCAAGCCAGTTATCTCAGGGTTTCGAACCTGGGCCCTCTGCATCCCAGTCCAACAATTTATCCACTGTGCCAACACCTGGTTAGGCATCACCATCATCTTTTAAATAGACTTTATTCTTTAGAGCAGGTTTATTCTTCACAGCAAAATTGAAAGGAAAGTATAGAGATTTTTCATATACTCCCTAACCCCACCCCAGCACAGCCGCCCCCACTAGCAGTATCTCAGCACTAGAGGGATACATCCATTACAATGAATCATTATCACCCACCGTCCACAGTTTATATTAGGGTTCACTCCGGGTGTTTCATATTCTATAAATTTTGACAAATGTATAACAACATATGTATGTCTACCATTATTACAGCGTTAAACATCTGGGAATTTGGAATTTTCAAAAAGTGATTGAGTCAGTAGTTCCCTTATTAGAATCAAAAATAGCAGAACACTTATGAGCATAATACAGCACAACTGCATTTAGATACCTTCTTTGTGAATCCTTCCCACCCCCTGTCCGGGATGAGCCGGTGCAGTCTCAGTGTGACCTGGGCGTTGGGTCAGTGACCTTCATGCGCTGAGCTGCCCAGGTCTCCAGGGCTGCTCTGCCTGTTCTAGAAAGAATTTATATGAATACATTAATTAAATATTTATAAAAAGTTATTAAGGAAATTAGGGCTAATAGGAAGCATTAATATTATTTTTTTTAAGTAGATGCCATGAAATGTGAAAGGATAATCTTCTAGATGTAGAACAGACCTGGGTGGGACTCCCAGGACACAGAACAGGATGGATGGGGCGTCCGCAGTGGACTTTCTTTCTGAATTCACCTCAGTTCATTTCCCTCTCTCAGTTTCAATTGTGGCTTTATTTCCAAGCTGATCTCTTTGCCTCTAAACGTATCTTTTGTTCTTTTGCCAGTAAAATGTCTAAACTACAACTCTTTTTATATCAAGTCCGTGCTTAAAATCTTTCAGTGATACCTTTTGCCTACAGAAAAAATTCAAAACTTCCTGACTGACCCTGACTTTTGGGATCCCAAAGTCAGGAAGATTCTGGGTATGTTACTGGAAACATAACTGGAACTGTGGTAGAAGTCAGCCTGGCTTTTCATTCTGAGGAATGAGAGAGTGAAACTGGCCTCACCAATAGAGCCAGTGTCCCCGTCTTAGAAGTGGGGCACTGTGACCAAAACCGCTTGAGGCTGACTCGTAAGAAGTAGGGCCAGAGCAGCTTTCATAGATTCAAAGGAGGTGCATACCCTGATGGGGACTGAGGACCATTCCGGGTCCCGGCTCCCACTTCTTCACACATAGTAATTGTGCACAACATATCTGCTCAGAGGGTTGGCTGACCCACAGCAGCAGTTCTTATGATTCTTTTTTTCTTTTCACTTTCTCAGATACCTGGGTCATAGGTCAGGTGGGTTAGGGAAGATGTCAGCTTGAGAAGCCTAGAGTGAGCCCAGGAGTCCTAGAGGAGAGCCCTCGCCTTTTGTGGGAAGCAAGGGCAGCTTAGGCAGCTTGCCCTACATGCTACCACCTGTGTCCCTTTGGGCTCATTTTATTGGATCTGTTCTCATAAGGCATATTTTATCTTTTGTACTTGGCTATCTTATTCAAAGGCCTATCATATAGTCATTACTGGTAATGTGTACTCCTGGAGTGGAAATAGCTCAAAAGAGCAAAGGAAAATAATCCTTTTGCTTTCCTTTGTTTAGAAATTCTTAGATGCACTAAAAGGAATTTTAAGGCAGACTGTCTTCACAGTTTTTTGTATTAGTATATACTTATATCAGAAGTCATGGCAAACTACTACTCTCAGATTCATTATCTTATGGCCCATTCCTTAGGGATATTTGCTATTTTGCTATAGAGATAACTATAATTCTAGCAAGCTTAGCAAAGGAAACCATATCAACTTTGAGATTACTTATAATTTGACACTGGAGCAATTTTTATATTGGTAAAGTATGTGATACTTATATAAACATTAAATAATATACCACTCTCTAAGGAAATAGTTTGGGATGCCTGAGTAGGAAGTATCTCTCAAAACTACATGAATGGTCAATGTTGACCAGAAGTTTGATAAAATGAGTCCTTGAATTCATTATAAATTGTCAGAGACCTTTTAGAAAGCATTTTTGCAGTATCTTTTAAGAGTCATAATAATATCTGTGCCCTTTGACTCAGTAATTTCACTTCTGGGAACCTCTCAGAGGAAAAACCCTACACGTGGCAAAAGTGATATGCATAAAAATAATCATTAGAGGGATATTTATCGTAACAAAAAAACCCTTGGAAACATTTGTGTGTGTCATAGGAACGGAATTAAGCGAATTTTACCTATGTAAACATATGGATATAAAAAAATCCTGAAGAGTAATTGCTATAAATTATAATAAAAGTATTAAGATGGTATGTGTCAGTATATATTTCTTGGTTGCAATTTACAGAGAGGGACTATGGCTAACTTAATCAATAAAATAATTTATTAGAAGGACATGGGGTTGTAGAATCCAAGGCAAGTCTGAATAATCAAACCTTGAAAAAGGAGGAATCAGTGCAGCTCTGATGTTCCAGGGAGCAGAAACTGGAGAATGCTGTCTCCAGGGCACATCCTGAAGGGCGGCATCATCTGCACCAGGTGTCCTTGTCCCCAACCTCCAAGAAAGGAGAGTTTCTTGGGTTTGTCTTGACTCATATGCCCAGTTCGTGACCAGGAAAGAAGGGGACCCTTATTGACAGTCCCATGTAGGACCAATGCAGAGGGCAGGATGGTTCCCCTTGGAGAAAGAGGAGCATTAGTATACACAGAAAAGAAGGGGTCATGGATGCTGATTGTGCTGAAATAACAGCTGTAAAGCACTTAGTGGCATTTTTTTCTATTCTCTTTATAATCCTAACTTTCTTATACTTTTAAAGTCAATAAATTTTAATCAATAAAATGTATGTCTGAGAAAGTCGATGTGGATACAGATAGAAACATTTCTCATTTTATTATCACAAAGGACAACATATTGCAAATACTGATGGTGTAAAACAACATAGCATGAAAAAAAATCATATCTTTAACACTAAACAAAGTAGTAATAGCTTAATACAGTAAATGGAAATATGTGATACACTTTGATAAGGATTAAATGAAGTAGCACATGCGAAAATAACTTTGTACAATGACTAGCATACCCCAAGAAACATTTGTATTAATCCCCAATAAAGGTTAAAAGGTGTAAAGAATGAGGTTGCAATAGCTCTTCAATGTTTATGTTGTAGCCAAAAAGCAACTAAGTTATATACATATTAGCAGTTGATAATGATTGTAAAATGTGTGAATTATGGTTCAATTTAGATTTTCTTTGCCAGTGCTAATAATTTGTGTATGTAAAAGTGTCAACGCCTGAATGTACTATCTGAGCGTGAGTCCAAGAAGCACAATTCATGAAATTCATGAAGTAGCTGATTAATTTTTCCAGCTTCAGATTTATTAGAATGCTGTTGACCATAACATATGCATTTTTCACTTAACTTGAAACAGTAACAAGATGTATCCTATAGGATAGAAATCTGTTAGTATATATAAATTCTAGTGAAAAGCTCTGAGACTTATAATATTTGTTTCTATCAATTAGTCATGGGCCATCCACAGGGTAGCAAGATAGTCATTCTGCTTTTAATACATGCCCACGTACTGCAATTGATTGGCTTGACCAGGGTCTGAATGGGAATGGCTCTGCTCTGGAGTCTTAACTACTCAGCTAGTCTAAATGGGGGTTATTGACAGACAGGGCCAGGATTAGCAAGGGAGGCACAAAATTTAAGGAGGCACTCACTCTTAAGTCATGCACTCAATGACGTTTGTCTTCTTAATTTCATGCCTCCTTCTGATCTCAGTTCTGATGACAAAAAGCTGGCACATAAAGATTCAGAATTTTTAATTTTTAAGAAAAATAAATTTATTTTAACTGATCTCTTTTTCTATCTATTTATCTCTGTTTAATTTTTGCCTGATAGATATAGAATACATGGGTTCTATAAACACCTGGGACCCTTGGTCAATTAAAATCTTTTGTACCAAAAAAAATTTACTCAGAACCACGGGGCTAGTTATGTTAAAATCACTTAACATTTATTGCATGCTTACTCTGAGCCACGAGTGGGGTTAAGCATCTTACTTTATATCTCATTCTAAAAATAATCCTACATGGTAACTATACCCATTGTAAAAATGAGAAAACTGAGGCATAGCATTAGATCACAGGTTCAGCAGATCCCAGAGTTAATAGCAGATTCAAAACTTAGGTCTTACGCCAAAGTCCATGCGCTCAAACGTGGTGTTATGCCTTGCCATCCTGGCCTTTTCCCCAGTTATTCTCAGTGTCTCTCCCCTCCTTCTCACCCCCCACCCCCAACCCCCGTAGCCTCTAGGGTCCTGAATCCTCTTTTATGATATCATCTGATACAGGGAACCTCCCTTTCTTCCACCAGTTTATCTTCCTTTTGCTGACTTCCCATCCAGCTCTTTCCACTGTGCACACTGAAAATTTTTTTCCATTATAGATAGAAAACAACAACAACAACTACTCCACACCCTGTCTCCACATAGCACACTGCCTTTACCTACAGACCTTCAAGAAAACCTGGTTCTCCCCAAAGAACAATGCCTTCCTTTTACTCCTATCAGGTAAACAATGGGAAGCCCTTTGTACTGCAACAGCCTTAGGACGAGGTGTCATTTCAGTTCCAGACTACCTCTTCCACCCTCTCCCTCCTCTGAAATTTGCCTTGTTCAGCTTTATCTCCTTTAACATGTTTTGTCATAGCTGTCTGTCTATATTCAGGTTACTTCCACACTGTGACAACCTGCCTAGGCTTCTCTTAGTAGATTGCAACATTCCAGAAGGAAACACTTCAATCATTCCTGCTCTTAGTTTCATGACCTCCAATATCATTAACATTCAGCTCAGCTCTGCTGAGAACTGATTCATAGCCTTACTCTTGACCTTATCATCACCTTACACTGCCATATCTGACATCTCACCCAAGTATCACACTATCTCTTATCTAGTTCACCTTCCCAACTTCCTCACCCTCGCTGGCCTCATGATCTTCCTTATGAAGACAGCTCACTTGACCTCTTCACTGTTCCTTAGTGTCCTCAACTCCTCTTGACTTTTGTTCTTGTTTTACTTAAGCTGATCTCATGTTTGGCAGCAAAATTATCCTCTCACCAGCACCTTGAATTTCTTGACTCCTTTATCCCCTTTCTCCATTGTTTTGATGTTGATTCCCCAGAAGTGGATGGTGAGGAATTGAGAGCCAGCAGTTTACTTAGGAGGTAATTCTAGGAAGTATGGGCAAAGGCATGGGCAAGTGAGACAGGGGAGGGAAGGAAGCCACTGGAGGGAGTGTTAGGAAGGACGTTGCTGCTGGTGGCAACTAGGGCTCAATTCAACCAGGGACCTCTGGGCAGCTGTGAGGGACATGTCCTAGAGTTGCCCCCCACCCCGAGGCAAGGCACAGTGGGTATTTATCCCCCAACATCCATGGGTCATGGGCTGAGGGCTGTTCTTGGGGAAACTGCTGCCCAGAACTTCTTCCTTCCCTTTTGACTGAGGGTCGAGCCAGCTTACACAGATGGAGAAAGCTCCAAGGCACAATCTCAGCTGCTGGTGTTCAGAAGTTGTCAGCAGGCACAGGACAGGTGAGTGCCAAGGGCATGGCCAGCATCTACTACATTCATCTACCACACAAACCTCTCAATACTGGGCTGATCTCAAATGCTGCCTTCTGATTACCTACTGCACATCTGTGTTATCATAAATATATAATTTCTGATCTAGGCGAGACCCAAAAATGCCATTCCATGATGTTTTAAGTTGTTGCCTCTCTTTTCTTTTCCTCAAGACTTATGATTAGAATCAGACAGATTGAGTTTACATTCTGGCTCTACCACTTTGTGCATTTGGGCACATGTCAAACCTCTCCAAACTGCACTTTTCTCTTTTGTGAAATCAGGAATTAATGCCAGCTTGACTTTTTGTTATAAACCATTTGATGAAATAATAAATACATGCATATATATATATATATATATATATATATATATATATAATAAAACAAACATATAAAATTATAACCTTTTATATAATATAGTTATATCATCTAACACGACAACTAACATATAACAGGAACTCATTAGCTCTTTATCTGGTTAGTTATCTCCTCTTATATAATCCCAACACTTAGCAAACAACCTTGCCTCATAGAGTTTACAGAGAAAACAGACCATCAGCTCATGACTCTACAACTTCCCAATGCCATACCAACAGAGAACACCTACCCTGTGTTTATACATACCTCAGTCACAGAGGGAGGAATGCTCTTCTTCCTGTTCAAGACTCACCTTTCCCTCAGACCCTTTCTACTCCTCCAGAACTTTCTATCCCTGGTTACCGCATATCCTGGCCAAATCCTCAATATGTCAACAGTCGTTATTTTTCTTCGAAAACCTTTCTTTAAATGATGATCATCACTTGGTTTATATATACATTTTATCTTTAACCCAATCAGAAATTATATAATACTGTTTATTAATTGAAACAAAGAAGATGGTCTTATATTGCATAGCTGCCAAGATGGATATCAGTGTTGCAGAAAGTCATGTTCCTTTCAACATGATCACACAGACGTTGGTGGAGTGGGAGAGGCTAAAATATTTATTTTTCCTGGGTAGAATAGGTTTCTAAGAAATTGAGGGGAAACTCTGAGAAGATGAAGAAGATAAGGTGTAGGTAATAGATAATAAGAGAGAGAAGATGAGTAAGATGGAGTATAGGGAACAGGTGATAAGGAGTTTGCACAGGTGGCAGGATTTATAGTCTTTCAAAATCAAGAAAAAAAAAATCCATACCTGCTCTTAAGAAGAAATTGTAACATGCAGGCTGTATCTGTATTTCCACCCTTTATATAAAATAAAATATTGTTGACACCAAAAATATTTTTTATAAAGTGTATAGACTTTAGGACTGTGAAGACAAAAGCAAGTGATAGACTGCACATAAAACCTGTCGCGGGAGCTGCTTTCTATAGTAAGTAAACATACTGAAGAAAGTCTGTTCCTGTTACAGGTGCTAGTTTATCATTAGTGTTGTTCTTTTATTCTGCAAACACTTATTGAGTGCCTGCTCTGTGGATTTTCTCATTAACGCTCTGCCGTGCTGTATGCAGATCATAAAAGGGCTAGAACAGTAAGAGGAAGTCAATCTTAGACTACACCGTGTATAGAGTGAGTAACCAGTCAGTTTGAACCTGTTCTTTGCTTTTCTAGAAGCTAGAGGTAAGGCCAGATCACTGTTTCTCCTTTATTGGGAATTAAAGAAGCATTTTCTGGTCATTTAGGTTTCAATTTTGACCAAGCCTATAATTGCTTTAATTTCATTGGTGATAGGCTTTACAAGTTTAAAAAAGGAAATGTGTCCTTTATTGTTTTTGTTTTGAAACAGGCTCCTGGGGGAAAGCTAAGAGACCTGTTTTAATTTATTTATTTTTTTCCAAGGACAGAGAGAGGGATAGATAAGGACAGACAGGAACGGAGAGAGGTGAGAAGCATCTATCATTAGTTTCTCGTTGCCCTTGTGACACCTTAGTTGTTCATTGATTGCTTTCTCACATGTGCCTTGACCGTGGGCCTTCAGCAGACCGAGCAACCCCTTGCTGGAGCCAGCGACCTTGGGTCCAAGCTGACGAGCTTTTGCTCAAGCCAGATGGCTCAAGCTTTTGCTCAAGCTAGAGAGCTCGGGGTCTCAAACCTGGGTCTTCCGCATCCCAGTCCGATGCTCTATCCACTCACTGCGCCACTGCCTGGTCAGGCTCCTTTATTGTTTTTAAAAGAAAATAGTTAATAGAGAACAGAAATATTTCAAATGACTTTCATAGTGCAGTATGTACAGTCCGAAATCAAATAAAGCTGTAGAAATTCTGAAATTTTATTCAATAGTTCTATTTTGGTAGTGACATTGTTGGTATTATTTTGAAACTATTTACATATATTCTAAAATAAAGTAAATACTTATATAAATGCTCTTGGGAACTATGTTTTCAAGCCCAAAATCAATCAGAAAATCCTGTAGTGTTAAATTTTAATTGGAATACATGAATATTTTTTCTAAAACTGTACTTCTGTCTACTGAAAAGGGGAACAGTGAGCACTCCTAATACCTACATTGTGGTCTCTTTATATCATTTTTCACTAAAAAGTATGAACAATTTTTGGAAAAATGGGTCACTCCAGAAATAAGGCCAGAGATATGTACAAGACATGTGAGTCGTTCTGTGTTACCAGTAAGCAAGGAGACATCAAACATACTAATGATGTCTTTTAAATAGACACAAGAGAATGAAGGAGCATGGCTAAATCTGAAGAGGCAATAATTGGATTATCAAGAATAATTATAATTACAAGTATTTGAAACACACTGAATACATAAAAATCCATATGTTTAAAAAAAACCAAAAATAAAACCTTATTATTTTCCAAATTATTATTATGATACTTGACAATTAAAGGGAAAGACCTAAGCACTCATCCTCCCTTTCTTTTATTAACCGTATTTCTATGTATCTAAACAATTTAGTTGAGACGGACTTCACAAAAGAATTGTAGCTAATAACTATATATATAGCAAAGGAAGAATTTGACCACCATTTTGCAAACCCTTATGAAACAGTTGATTGAGGTAAAGTCATCAGTGAATTATACCATTCAATGAACTATTGGCAGAGGATTTTGCAGTGGCTGGGTCAGTTTGCCATCACCTGAATTCACTGATCAGTCATAGCTTCCCAGACAGTGGGGCAACCTAACATTGTGTGCCTCCTGACATGATGTATGTAATAAGCAGCATAACTTATAAACTATTCTTGCCAAACAAGAAAAGTTGAAATGAAATCTTATTGAGCGTTTAAAGTTAAATGCTAGTTCACGGGCAATATGGAGATAATTGAATAAGTTAAATGATTCTCAAGAAACTGAACAGACAAGTTTAGAATATGGGACATTTTCCAAGAAAGTATATTTGATTCTTCAGTCAGTGAAATGTATACAATAAAATTAAAGTTGGGATTGAAGGAAGAGTGCTACTCTATACTACAAAACTGTGAGACACGTGCTAACCAAGTGTTCTGTGCAGACCTTGTTTAGATCCTGGTTCTAGGGACTTAATTAAAACAAAACAATTTTTGAGACAGTTTGGTAAATTTGTGAATGTGGCTGTGTTTTAGAGGACACTAGAGGATCATTAATTTTTTAAGTACAGTAATGACATTGTGGTTATATAAAGAAAATATGTTTTTAGGGATACATGTCAAGTAAGTAGGGGTGAAATTGTGTCTCAGATTTGCTTTAAAATTCTTCTGCAAGAACAACAACAACATAGAGCATAGATATATCTCCAGCTGTGACAAATTCTGGATAATTGTTCAACCTAGATATATGGGGGTTTATTTTATCATTTTCTTTTGTGTATGCATAAAAGTTTTTCATATGAATCTCTGAAAAAAGGAAATGGCCAGAAATACAGTTTCACTTTTCTACTTAAATTGTAGTCTCAAATATTTAAATAAAAGGGAAAAGAGCCTTCCAATAAAGCCCTTTAAGCCTCCCTCCAGAAAGTTTTTCACGTTGTCCACCTCCCCCTCCCACCTGGGGTCCTGGCCAGCCTCTGCCTGCCCCATGCTGCAGTGGTCATTGACACCAATTGTGTTCTTATGCCAAATGCAGCTCCTAGAGCCCACTCTGTGTGCAGGTGGATGGACAGGACTGTAGTTATAGAAAAGCTTGACAACATTGGCTGGCTCACACAATAAACTGAGTTCATGGTGAGGATTCTCACATGACTAAGTGCCTAAGCAAACAAAGCATTTATCCTCTTTTCCCTCAGTTTCCCATCTGTCCAATGGATGTAATACTATTTTTTCTTTATTGTTCAAGGGCCAACTGAAATTCTTGAATACTTTCTTGGCCACCAACCCAGAGTTATTTTCCCTTTGTCCATCTTTAAACATTTTAGCTGGCATTAGGCCCTTTAGGGTGGTATTTTTCAACTTTGCTGGCTGTGACCCATTAGTTGGTCATACAATCAAATTAGTGAGTTGTAACCCTATCTTACAGAGTGAAACAGACTAGAAATTAGTGTTTTGCATATAGTAAGACTATTATTTTCTGAAATTTGTTCCCATTGCGTGTGTGTGGGGGGGGTGTGTGTGTGTGTTTTCTGGGTATGATGTAAGATGTATTTCTTGCTGTGGGTAATAGTCAAAACAGTCTGAAAGTCACTATTTTAGGAAGTACAAAGAAGAATGTGTTACAGATGAGTGATTAGCAATTTACTTGAGTATTAGTATTAGATCTACTGCTTTACAGTTTATTTTTAACACCACCATCAGACACCACTTGGTACATGTATGTTCATGCATGAGTGTGTGTGTGTTTCAGCTGAACAGTGATAATTTAATTGAATTGTAATGTAGTTAAATACTCAGTAGGGATTTTATCAAATAACATCACTGCACATTTAAATTACTACTGTGCTGCCAGGTAAAGTAATAACGTAAGCTTCTGAGGGTCTTGAGATGAAACAGATTTCATACAATGGGCATTTAGTTCCTCTGGTTTGTATTTTGAGAGAATTCTTAGGCCTTCAGCAGCGTGTCATAGTGTGTATCAACTTTTATTTTACAGCTCATCTCACTTGGGCATGCAGGAAGCAGTTTTGTATGTATTTGGGATGAATCTGGGCTTACAAATAAATTTGAAAAATGCCAGTTCGTTTGTATGTTTCTATAAATAGTAAAGCATTTTAATCCTGACCATCTCTGTTTTTACTGAAAGTTTATTCACCTGTGGTTTTTCTGTTACTCTTTAAAACTCTCTTAAAATATCAGTGTTTTCAGAAAAAAATCTGACCATTGCAAAAGTGAATTAGTAATAGAAATTAAATTTGCATATTTCAAGTTAATTCCAAGCTAAATAGGCTTTTATTCACCTGGTGTTACCTTAGTTTTTGGTGGAGTGTCTAACTAAATTTTAGCTGGACAAGATCATTTGAAAATGTGTTTCCAACCTGGCATGTGGATGTCCCTGGTTTGATTCCTGGTCAGGGCACACAGAGAAGTGCCCATTTACTTCTCTACTCCTCCCCCTCTTGCTTTCCTCTCTCTCTCCCTCTTCCCCTCCTGCAACCATGGCTTGATTGGAACGAGTTGGCCCCAGGCACTGAGGATGGCTCCATGGCCTTTGCCTCAGGCACTAATAAGAGCTCGGTTGCTGACCAATAGAGAAACACTCCAGATGGGAGAGAACATTGCTCCCTAGTGGGCTTGCCAGGTGGATCTCAGTAGGGGTGCAAGCAGGAGTCTGTCTTTGCCTCCTCTCCTCTTACTGAATTAAAAAAAGAAAGAAAGAAAGAAAATATGTTTCTAAGCTTGGAAGAAATTTCTCAATATGCCCTTATGTTGATGCTGTGGTCATTTCACTGAATTCAGTCTTCTTGGCCAAAGGGAACAAAATTAATTTGTATTCAAATACCTCACTTCCTAGTAAATTTTTTTAGTGATTAAATACGTAGAGCTTGGGAATCAGGCAGCCTGAGTTCCCAGATCCCATACTGCCACTCAGTGACAGATCACAATTCTCTTAGCCTCCCTGAGCCTCCATGTTCTTATCGGTAAATGCAGATAATAATTGTGCTTACCTTGTAGTGTTGACACATCGCAACAGTGTTTGTAAGGATACAGTCCCCAGCATATTGTAAGTGTGCAATAAATGCTATCTCTTTGTTTATGCTGAAGGAGATTCTGTCTTTATCAAAACATAGAACTACACAAGGTTAAAATTCTTATAGAACGTTTGTTCTATTGCTGAATAAACAGGGAGCTCATGAGTAGCAATCTCAGCCATCTCTTTCCTTTGGAACATCTACAGTTCTTCCTGTAACAATTCAGACAGAAGGCATTTGTAACTGGATGTTGATCATTTACCTACAGCTGATGAAAGGTAAATGTTTTTACAAAATGATTTTTTTCCCCTTCCACCCATATTTTACCATTTGGTGCTATGGACAGCATCTTTAGAACTATTTGATGTGGATTTAAAAACAAACAAAACAAAACAAAAACCAGTTGGCCCTAGCCAGATAGCTCAGTTGGTTAGAGCATTGTCCCGGTATATCAAGGTTGCAGGTTCAATCCCTGGTCAGGACACATACAAGAATGGAACAACAAATTGACCTTCTCTCTCTCTCTCTAAAAATCAATCAATAGCAAAAAATCAGCAAATGCTTTCTTACAATGGGTTACCTTTGGTATGCGAACATTCTTGTTCTGACATAGAAAATTCAGTCTCAGCTCTTTGTAATGTGTGTTGGCATTGTTTGCAAAAGGAAAATATTAGAGCTTGGCATTTGTATAAGTTTTCCTTATAAAGTACTTATTTCTAGGGGACAGAACTGCTTTGGGGCAGGGATAATTAAAAATGAACATATCAGTCTTTTGTAGAAGTGCTTAAAATTGAAAGCTAAGCTAATGCTGAAAATAATGCTTAAAATTCACTGGTCTCCCTCCAGAGTCATTTCTGAACTTTGGGCATTCAGCGTTTATTTCCTAGCTGCAACTGGATAGTCAGCTCTTGCCTGAATAGCCAAGGTTAAATAAAGGGCTAAGAAAGTATTTCATCCATCCACTTAGACTGATCCATTCTGGATATTGGGGCCATTTACAATGTACTGGATTTTTAGATAGTTTGCTTCTCCTTCTCTTCTACACTCATCCAGACTTTAATGTTTTAATTTTTATTTGAAGCATTGACCAACCTCTTCTGATGTGGCTCTATTTCAGTTTAACTTCCTCAAAGTGGGCTGCCACATGAGAATGGCATGCTATCGGAATGATTCTTGTTCTGCACGTGTTTCTGTGGGTTGTTAGGCTGTGTCTAATATTTTTTTCATTTTGACATTTTCAGAGTCCCTACTGCTTAAGTCTTTAAGGTTGAGATTCTGCTGTTGCTACTATTGCTGTTCTTTTTTTTAAGTTTGCTGTGCTTCCAACTTTCTCTCTTTAGTAAAGCATTTGAAAGTTTTATAGTTATTATCTTAGCGTGCATTAAAAATGTTGTATGATTTAGCATGCTTCAGATGACCAAAATTGCAGCCCTCTGCTTTTATGCCCTTTAAGGGTATGAGAGACTGGGGAAAATTATTCACTCTGCTGAATGATTTCAAAAATATAACACAATTTTATAAGATCTAATTCAGTGGGATTTTTTGTTAGTTACTTTTTTGTATTATATTTTAGTCTGCCCCAGGCTCACCCTTCCATTGAAATGTGGATAAAAACAGACATACTCCACACCTCTGGTGTATATAACACTCAGTGGATGAGCAGAAGCTTTGATTATGGATGTTTTAATAGTAAAAATGTAGATAGTTGAGACATGACAAAGGTAACATCATCTCCATTTTTAGTAAAGATGCTTTATAGTTGCTGTTTAAAAAATGTTCTTATTCTAAATTATGGTTAACCTTTTCAAGCATAGTCTACCAGATAAATTTTTACTTGCTATTTGAAAGCCAGTGCTATAGTATTTGAAAAAATATCAAATAGAAAATCCACAAATAATGATCAACTCAGATATCAGATCTACTCTTTCTAGCTTGAACTAACCCTGGGCTGCCCCTTTTGTATTTGGGAGCAGTCTTCTGAGAGGCAGCTAGACTTTGCTCCCTATTTCTCCACTTGTTTTCTATCCTAGTTCCATAAACTCACACTGCCATCGCAAGACAAACAATTTCACGAATTTGCCTCCCATCATGATAACCGGCATCAATGCATGGAAAGGAGTGGAGGGCTAGAAAATGATTAGATTGTAACCGGAAAGGGATGGGCTAGTCTTAAAGAGTTATTGAGAATGACTAACCCAGCTAAATGAGTTTTTAACAACAGATATAAAGAACTTTTCTACATAGGAGAGATGTGGTGGAGTATAACAGTGGAGAGAGCCTGGTCTTTAGAGTCAAGTAGACCTAGTTTTACATAGTGACTACTCTATTTAATAATTATAAGTTTGAGCAAAATGAACTCTTCCTGGTCTCGGTTTTCTTATCTACTAACTGGGATATAACAGTTAGTAGATAACTGTTATATAGGATTTTGGTTAGGATAAAGTGAGAAAAAAGTATCTATAGCATTTAGTTCAGTGCCCAATCCATATTGGACATTTAATATGTAAAAATAAATTTCATTTTCTTCATATAATGCTCTTCTTTTATGGAGTTTACATATTCTTTTGCAAGGATTGCAGGGGCTCCTAGGCAAAAGTGGTCAACACCCAGGAGGTACACAGATCATAAGGGCAAGTAATTGTCCTTTGCAATGACAGGCACACTCATACCCTTCAGAGAGACCATGCTGAATACGTACCTACACATACATACACACAAAGACACACACTCTCACACCTTTGTGTGCATACACAATATTATATATATACACACACACACACACATAGACACACACACACAAACAAACATACACAAGAGGCAGAAGGCAGATAAAAATGTTAAATATCTGCTTATAGAAAGGATCCAAAGAAGCTTTCAGTAAAGTAAAACCAATAAAAAAGAATATAAAAGCTTTAAAATGAAAGGGAAAAAATATATACTAAAAGCAGATATTTAAGTCACTTGAGATAAGATTTTACTTATTTGGATGTTAACTTTTCCTGAAAGCTCAACAATATGGAATATAACAAACAACCAGACAATAAGCCACAAAATGCCTGCAAGGAACTAATTTAAATGTCGCATAGTTCTCAGGAAACCCTATTCTATTTTCCAGGCTCTGCTCTACCTAACAAGTTTTTCTTTTCAAGTTTTCTTGCCTTCAAACCCAGACAAATTCACCTACAAAAGTATACAGTGACATAGTGACCTCAGCAAAAAGTGGCAAGCCTCCTAAAGATGGAATCAGTCGGGAAAATTATAAAAAGAAAAATAGAACAAAGAGAAGCCCAATAACCAGGCATGAATGACACATGCGGAGTGACCTTTGGAGACTTTGCCATTTTATAGCACGGTGCAACAATTATTGTTGGTCATGGGAGTTCTGAATCATTTAGACATAGGTTAGATTTTGGTAAATATTCTTTAAGGAAGTAGGCTGTGTTAAGAATCGCTTCACAAAGATCTCCATCCCAACTGGAACAGGAAGAAAAGTTAGTATTTCAAGGATAAGTGTGACGTATCAAAAAATTTTCATATATGGAACAATATCCCATTCGGACTTGTGAGGCTTTATAATGCATTTGTGGATGAAGGAGGTAGAGGTGGTTCAGCTAACATGAAGCACATTAGAACCTTGAGATCCTGATTGCCTCACCAGTCAGCTTGACCTCTGCGCTTCCATTGGGCTAGCCTGGCAACTGACTGTCCATGGGGATGAACCGTGCTAATCTAAGTCCCATAGAAGAAGCAGAATGAGAAGCCACACTCTTATTTTGGCAGCAGAACCATCATTAGTAGTAGCAGCAGCATCAATTACTATTTAATGAGCCACATTCTCCCCGCTGTGTCTTTCCAGCCACGAGGGTACCATTTTGTGCAGTAGAATGGTAAATCGAATGGTACTGCACTGGGTGGAAAGAGGAACTGCATCTCTCTTAAAGTTCAACTTTATTACCTCAGAGTGAAAAAAGCTTTGGGGAGATGAAGGCCATTAAGTGCCCCCAGAGTGTAAGATATGGTTAAAGGTACCAACATTTCCCCATATTCTATAAGACAAAATGTACATCATCAAGAAGTGGTGGTCCAATGGCACTTGATGTTTGTTCTCTGCTGAGGAATAAAAAATACACTGCTTATAAGTTCCAGAAAAGTGAGAGAGATTAGAGGACTTTTTCTCTGATTCCAGTTATTAATTTAGTCGGGATTTATGGCCAGTCTCCTTACACATATTTTAAGTAGTTTTACATAATAAAAAGGATATTAAATAATAAAAATACTTCAAAATGAACAAAAAAGGTTCTGCCCGTTTGAATATATGTTATGTGTACTCAGTTCACTTAAAACATTAGATATACCAAATATATACCTAATGCCAAATAAAAAACAGGTTCTCAAAAATAAATCTAGCTATGTTTCCCTATTTTAACTATACAGCATATTCCACAAGTTCTCTCAAAACTGTCCCAGGTTAGCCAGGTTTATGAATTTCTATTAATTTAAATAGATACACAGTCAGATGATAAACGGCTCTAAGCATAGACTACTATTAAGTAAAATTTTATGCTTTTAGGCTTCTAAAGGAATCAAGAGGGTTACTTTTACAGATATATTAAAATTCTGAACTCTATATTTCAAACCTGTCAGCAACTACAAATCATTTATTTATTCATTTACACATTAGTTATATAAAACTCCCACAAACATTTATGAAGTGCCTACTAAGATTCTAGGCCAGTGATGGGCAATCTTTTGAGCTTGGTGTATCAAAATTGGCCAAAAAATCGAGCATAACTCGGGTGGTATGTCACTTCGAGAAAAACAACCTAACCGGAAGTCCCAGAACCAGACACTCTGTGCCAGAGTTCTGTTGTTTTAGCCTACAGACCTCTGGCACAGAGTGTCTACACTACAGCAAATGTTTTATCCTTGGCTACTGCACCCGGCTGTTCAGGAGCTGAGGATGAAACGTCCTTCTCGGCATGCGTCCCCATACTTCTCTGGTATGCGGCCGCGTGTCATCGAAAATGGCTACATGTGTCAGTGCTGACACGCGTGTCATAAGTTCGCCATCACGGTTCTAGGCCACGCAGTATAAGGATCTGTTCCTTGATATTAAAAGTTGATATATTCTAGATAATTTTGTAATGTCTAATCATATAAAAGTGCAGATATTATTGACCTAATTGGCTTACAGTTAAATCAAAGTGATGTTATTTAGGTGAGATTAGACTCTGCACAGGGTTCAAAGATTAGCAAAAAATTGCAGTCTAAACACAGCAGTCTTGTTCCCAGTCATGGTTTTAGAAGGCCAAGTTTCAGGCTAAATGTTTTGATATTTCCCCAAGTCTTCTTCTATTCTTCTGCCATTTTGTAACTAAAGTATTAAAATTGAATGTAGGTCTCAAGGTAGTTAGAAAGTGAAGCCAGCTTTATCCATGTCACTGCTGCCTCTCCTCACGATGGTTTTATGTCAGCCATGTGGTTTGAAAAATACAAACTTAATTATCAAAACACATATGCCAGGAATTCAACTCATGCTTGGCTTATTAGTAGAAAAATTATATTTTTAACTTTAAAAAGTTGGTTCTTTGTTTAATTATCCCCATTTCAATATGACTTTCTTTTACAGGTATAGTATGAAAAATTCTGAGTTTGGCCCAACTTTCTGGAAATCATTAAAATTAATTTCAATTCATAATAACTAAGTGTTTGCATGCCAAGCATTGACCAGCTTCATAGATTAATTTAAATTTACATTGGAAGCTAATGAGGAGTCAGACTTAATATGACCTGAATAATCACAGTGTTACCATTTGCTGCTAAGCAGTTTGATTTTTATTGTACAAGCCAGTTGGAAAATGTGCTTGTCTGTTTTATGCCTTTTTATAGATGGTAGCCAATTAACATCCTGCAAAACAGTAGATATCCAGCCTCAAGTAATAGTATCCTCATTATGTTAAAAGATACTGCACATTAGCTCTGAATCCTGATGTTTTTTCTTTTTTTTTTTTTTTGCCATCAACTATTTTCATATATTAAGCCAGGATAGAATATTTCCTGTGGTTTTCAGATGGTTTCCAAGATTTGTCATGTAGATTTATAACACCCAATGTAAATATTTCAGTGACATAGTAAAAAGTGTATCAGGATACCACTTCACTTAGTCTCAGAGTTCATGTGGGGCCCTTTTGGGATTGATTCAATGTCTCAGTTCCACGAAACTGCAAGCAAACTGCATTTCATGGTTCAGCCATAAGCCCTTCCTTTAATGCACTCTGTGCATTAGCATTAAAATGAAGGATTGAGCTTTTTCCATAACTTTTCAGTCATTTTACTTCCTAACATGGACTCAAACAATAAAATGTATCAGAAGAAGAGTATTATGATGATGAGAACATTGAAAGATCACATTGATGCTTGATTCTTCCACTTGCTATACTGACTATTGAATGACTCTGCTTTGTAATTCAGTCACTGTAAAATAATACTTACACTAGATTACCTATTAGAACTGTTGTAGCTTCGTATGTTTTTATTCTAAAATAAATATTGTACTTAAAATTTCTTTATGAATGTTTTAAACTAAAATATATGGGACAAAACATCAAATAGGTGTTTCTATAATGCTTTTATGTGAAATTAATTTTTTCAGTGCACTTTTGCTTTCGGTGGCCAGCTCTAGTTGAAAGGCCACTGTTGGGGCACTAGCCACTAGTAAGGCATCAGACGTTAAACTCTGTTTCACTTTTAAAAATTTATCCCATCCGCCTGACCTGTGGTGGCACAGTGGATAAAGCATCGACCTGGGAACACTAAGGTTGCCAGTTCAAAACCCTGCACTGGTCTGGTCAAGGCACATATGGGAGTTGATGCTTCCAGCTCCTCCCCCCTTTCTCTCTCTCTTTCTCTCTCTCTCTCTCTCTCTCTGTCTCCTCTCTAAAATGAATAAAATAAAATAAATATTTTATAAAAACATGTTAAAAAAAAAGAAAAAAAAATTTATCCCATCCAAGAATAGAAGCAGACATATGCATTCACATAATCCTTCTTACATCCTCCAAAAGTTTTTCATCAGATGAATTTCCCCCAAAGGGCCTCTTAGCTACCAACAAGTTCTCCTTAAGACATATATATTTCTCACTGTGGTCATTTGTTAAGAGAATTTTAGCAGATGTTGTTAATCAACTGCATTTAAGAGAGCTATTGCTTTTCACTTTTTCCCATGGTATGACATTCTTATAATAACAGTTTGCCTGGAGTCCCGTTTATGAAACCATCTGATGACAATGATCTTTATTCTTGTAAGCTCAGTTAACAACTTTTCTTCCTCGGTTAAGGGCTAGCTGCTAATTTCTTTGCCTTATATCTCCATTTATATCCATTCATTTTCATCCCCGGAGCCATCCATCAAGCTGCTTTCTCTTATGCATACTTTTGTTGTTGTTGTTGTTGTTATTGTTCTAGAGTTTACAACTATTCACAACTGAAACCTTGGGAGGGACCACACTGACGTCACTGGCTGATAGCTGTCTGGTAAAGATACATGTAAATTACTTAGTCCCACATTTGAATGCCTGAATGAGTATCTGTCCCAGAAATTGATCAGTAGGCTTATATGGAACAAAAATTCTGTAACATCATCCCCATGTGGTTTCCTTGAGATCAAGTCTATGCATAGTCAGTTGACACACTGGAGAATTTGCATAGTCTTTATTCAACAAATATTAATTAACAGCTTACTTTGTGTCAAATATGCAGTAAGAATAAAAATGAATGATATTAGCTGCAATTTATTTAATGTCTCTATACGCCTGTTTCTAGGCCCCTTTTATAAACTAAGAAAAACAGTTTAAGAAATTCAATCTCTTCTTCCCTGAGTGAGATTCACATTCTAAGTGAGAAGATAAGTACAAAAGCAAGTTTTTGTGATATCTGCTACAGAAAAGATATGGGCAGAGGGGTTTGATATATTGCTTAAGCAGAGAATTAGAAGTCAGAATGATAGTTTACATGGTTTGAGGACTTGCTCAGTCCTGGCTTAGTAGCTGTGTGATTTTGGACAAGTTTTCTAACATCTCTATGGCTGGTATCTTCATTTTTAAAATAGGCATTTTCAGAACCAAGAGATAATGGTCACAAAGATTATTGTCATTAGATGGTTTCCTGAAGGGGACCACATTGCACAGCTCTATGCAGCCATGTACATGACTCCATTGGGTAGTCAATAACGGGTACCTCATGGGCTGGTGATGAGAACTAAGAGAAAATATTTTACAAGTGCTTAAACGGTGTCTGCCACATTGCAGGTTCTGAGTAAATGTTTATTATTGTTATAAAATGATCAATCAAGTTACTGAAGGGATTGATTCTTCATCGGGGAGGAACATTTTTGGAGATTTTTCAAGAAAGATAACACATTGAACATAATTCATGTCCTTCTTTCATCAAATTCCCAACAATGGAAGCTAACATTCCTGGAAAATAAAGGCCGTGTTGCTAGCAGAGTTCTAGTACTACATTGTCAGAGCTCAAAAATAGTTTTTGCTTTTTTGCTTTTCCGTTGCTTGAGAGAGAGGGAGAGGGTGAGAGGGAGAGAAGGAAAGAGGTGGGGAGAGAGAGGAATCAACTTATTTTATTTAGTTGTTCCATTTAGTTGTGTACTCATTGATTGCTTCTTATATGCACCCTGATCGCAATTTCTGGTGTGCCGAGTTGATACTTAACCCACTGAGCCACCCAGTCAGGGCCCAGAAACCATTTGTAAGATTAACTAAATTGTGTCACAGGTACTTTAGCACCGTCAGATTGATGTTGGCTCTCAAAACCCAGAATAATGATTGCAATCAGGAAAGCATGCAGATGCACTGTTAGAGTCCCTGTTATATTTCTAAACCTCACCTTTGGAAAATGGCTTATACTTTCAGTGCTTGAGGATCAAAGAGAAGAAACCATTATTCATTTGGAAAGGTGAAACCATTTCCAAAGAAGTAAGAACAATAGGAGGAAAAACAGACTAAAGACTGTGGTTTGATGTGGAATCTGTGGAGTCAGAGATATTAGCAGGTAAAATAGCCAAGTAGAAATGCTTTTCACGCAGTTACATATGGGTCCAGGACTCTGCAGAGGATTCATACCTATAGACAGTGATTTAAAAGCTACACACACGTCTTTGAGGATAAATTTTGTGGAGGAAGGAGATCTTACTGAATAGATAAATTGAAAGGAAATGCCTTTATTTTGAGGGTATGGGTAGAAAAATGGTTTTCCTTTTAACTAGCAGGCAAGGGGGAAAGGAGCCTCAGGAATGAAATGGTATGATATAGTATCAAATGCTGCAGAGATGGAAGAGGATGAGGAAGGAAGGCAAAGCTTGATAATTAGAAAGATATGTGTGACAATCTAGAGGGCAGAGTGACAAGCACTTTCAGTAAAGTTTTGAGAATGGAAGACAATTATAGATTGAGCAGGAGACGAGAAGGTGGAGACAGCAGACATAAAGAACTCTCAAAATTTTTGATAGTGTACAGAAGAAGTAATCCTCAGAAAGGGAGTTAGAGATCTTTTCATGTAGATTAGAATAACGAATACACTTATAGGCAAAGATAAATGAGCAAGTGAAGAAGAGACTGAAAATGTCAAAGACAGGAATCAATCACTGGTGTATAATCGCTCAGTCAAGAATGATTGTTACCTGACCAGCAGTGGTGGCGCAGTGGATAGAGCATGGAACTGGGATGCAGAGGACCCAGGTTTGAAATGCCAAGGTTGCTGGCTTGAGCGAGTGCATCTGGCTTGAGCACGGGCTCACCAGCTTGAATGCAGGGTTGCTGGCTTGAACCCAAGGTTACTGGCTTGAGCAAGGGGCCACTCACTCTGCTGTAGTCCCCCCCATCAAGGCACATATGAGAAATCAATCATTGAACAACTAAGATGCTGCAATGAAGAATTGATGCTTCTCATTTCTCTCCCTTCCTGTCTGACTCTCTCTCTCTCTCTGTCAATAAATAAATAGATAAAATAAAATAAAAAAGAATGTTTGTCAACTGTTGTAAATCCAACTAGACTTTGGAAGGTAGAGGAAGATATTGGTTGATCCAGTAGGTTCATGAATCAACGTGTGCCTCTTCTAGCTTCTTAAATAGTGGGCTTCAACCACATTACTTACCTTTTTCATGACTTCTCAGCTAGAGACTCAAACTTGGCTGTTTTAAGTTCTTTGAGGACAAAAGGAATCATTCATCTGTATTAATTTTCACCTTTTGAGAAAAAAAAGACTATAACATACAGTTCTTGAACTTTTATTTCATTTTATTTTTGTATTATTCTGAAGTGAGAAGCAGGGAGGCAGAGAGATAGCCTCCTGCATGCGCCTGACCAGGATCCACCCGGCATGCCCACTAGGGGACGATGCTGTGCCCATCTGGGGTGTTGCTTTACTGCAACTGGAACCATTCTAGCACCTGAAGCAAGGCCATGGAGCCATTCTCAGCACCTGGGCCAACTTTGCTCCAATGAAGCCTTGACTATGAGAGGGGAAGAGAGAGATAGAGAGGAAGGAGAGGGGGAAGGGTGGAGAAGCAGATAGGCACTTTTCCTGTGTGCCCTGGCTGGGAATTGAACCTAGGACTTCTACATACTGGCCGGCACTCTAACCCTGAGCCAGTTGGCCAGGGCCTGAAATTTATTTTTATTGGTATAGGGCATCTTGATATTCCCTTTCTATTACCCATACCAAGTGCACTGGGCACATCTACAAAAGAAGTGTGCGGAAAAATGAATGTCACTAGTTAAAGTATGGTTTAAAAACTGATGCAAAATCAAAATAGATGAGGACTGTGATTGTGGTTTTGATGTTGAAACAGTAAGGCCAAAACAGGGGGGAAAGTTTTAACAATTCTGCAGTGAACAAAGAAGAAAAAAGCCCTACACCTTGACAGTTACCATCTCTTTAGTTTATGGTTTATTTAGCTTTCAATTTTATAAGTGATCAAAAGTTAGAGTTTGTGGATTACACAATCTTTTGTTTGCCCTTGTTGATGGATTAGTTCCTGCTTTCCTGAGTTTTAGTGGAAACAATTATATCATATAAGAAACTATCTCCCTTGTTTCTATTCCCTGGCATCATATATGGAAAAATACAGCAGTTAGTTGAATTGTCTGCTGAAACGGGCCTTTAAAGGAGAATATAAGAGAAAGAAATTTTGCAAGCGTATGCTTTAAGGTTGAAGAAAAAGGGGAAGGCAGGGAAGCAGGGAGATGACTTGAGTTTATATTTCAATCTGTGAAAGTTATTTATGAATTCATGAAGTTATAGTTACCCATGACATTTAGTAGAAAATCTTTGAGTTCATTTAGATTTTAATTATAAAATTCAACCTGATTATAGATTGTAGAAAGGTATCTGACCTTGGCTATATTGTAAAGCAGAATTTTTTGCCTTATTGGATCCAAGCAACTGTACTTTTTTCTGTGCAGTTGAAATGACTATTTTAGGCAAAAAGTGTATCTCCTAATCTAACATTAAGATGGAGAGAGTTTTTAAACAGGAGCTTTAAAAGAAAGAAAGGAAGAAAGAAGGAAGGGAAGGAGGGAGGGAGGGAGGAAAGGAAGAAGGAAGGAAGGAAGGAAGGAAGGAAGGAAGGAAGGAAGGAAGGAAGGAAGGAAGGAAGGAACGGTGGGAGGGAGGGAGGGAGGAAAGAAGGAAGGAAGGGAGGGAGGAAGGAAGGAAGAAAGGAAGGGAGGGAGGGAGGGAGGGGAAAGAAAAGAAAAGTAAAAAACTAGGAAAATGGCTGAAAACTTCAACTCTGCTCTGATTTTGTAGCCCTGACCTGGCACTGACTGGTCTATTAGGGTGGACTTCACAATATATTTTGTTCAACATAGTAGCTATGTCCTTGGTAAGTTACATTGGAAACCAATTTGAAAAGTAATTTGAATCTATTCCAATGGTTTGAGCTAAAGAGTTCTCCTGTGAATCCTTTTGCACAGAGAAGTATGCCTTCAAAATGGCCACTCTGCATCCCAAATCCATTAACTCTATTATTTTTAAGTTCTGATTTGTTTTGTTGTTGCAGTAATTTATTTGTTCAGTATATCAGAGGTTCTTATACTGGGTATCTACTCTATTTCAAAGCAAAACAATGATAAAATCAACTGTCAATTTTAATATTTTTGCTAACGAGGGTAGCTAGTTCAGCTGATAAATGGGGGCAAAAGCCATTTCTCAGTTTGCCCCAACCAGTGCCTCCCACCACTCTGTGAGCCCAGATACTAGGAAACCCTCCTCAGTGGGTACCACTGGGGTCTACCCTTGTTAGGCCTCTGCAGCTTCTGCACGGGGCACCATCCCATCCCTCCTTGCTCTTCCTCCCTCAGTGGGAACGGACCAGACCAGGACCCCTGGAAGCCACATTAGCAACCTCTGGACAAATGCTCAGTGTTCTATCCACTACCTGCCTTTCCCCCAGCCTGCCCCAGTGGTAACAACCTCTGTTGCATGACATTCCCCTGGAATCACCTTCACATGGCTGCTTGTAGGAGCTGTGGCTCTCCCCATCTTCTTTTGGGTGGTTGAATATTTAAATATTATCCCTAGTGATAACTGCACTGACTGTTCAGTTTTGTGATGCATTTTAAAACAAAATTCATATAGGTGTGCATGATTTTAACAGCTCGCAAATAGTGACTATGGTATCTTCATTTTAATATAATTGTTTCTTAAATAACATACTAACTATATTTGGAACTATCATGGCAAACTTTAGTTCCCTCTTCTGAGAATTAAACCGATATACTGAGTTCTTACAAGGTATCAAAGGTTTGGGAGGTACAGAAGTGAGGACAAGTACCTACCCCCCCCCCGGGAGCTCACACTTGAGAGTAGGAAATGTATACTCAGTGAAAGAGGTGTAAGCCACAGAATATTATGCAGATCAATTAAACCAAGTAACAAATCAAATTACACCAGAGGGAAAGAACTTTTACCTACAGTCCAATGACCTAATATAATGTTCTTGCTTAAGCTGCAAATAGAGCAGTATACTGCACATCGCATGGTGGTCTTAAGTACAGACTTAACTTGGTCTGAGATAGCAAGTCCTTCGTCATAACAAGGGTTCAAGCCCAGACCCACTAAGCTTCGCTAAGGAATATTGCTGATGGACTAAGATCTCTTTCAACTACAGATTTCTACAATTCCACGAACTCTTCCCTGACCTCTTAAGAGGGAGATGAAAACTAGAGAACATACAAATGGAGCAAAACAACCAAAATAGTAAAAACTGAAGTAAGAAAAAAGAAATGAAGCTTGGCATTGTGCAGGTCAGAAGAAAGAAAGAATTCAATAATGGTTTTAAGATCCATAGGTTTTCACTTGGCAGGAAACAAATTACTATGAGTAAAGGTGGGGAAATTATTGGCATTTCATTGCCTGCTTTTAAAGTCTTTTTTAAAACATTAAATAGTTTTCGACTGTTGCCCATTTCTATGAGAATTAGAAGACCAGTTCAAGTGGCATGCATACTAATTTTTTCTGTTTTCTTTTTCCTCCACCTTCCAACTGCACAGTGTCTACTTTCCAAAATTAGTTTGAAAGCCCACAACCTATGTCTGAACTGAGTGAACTAGCACAACAGTTTATACCTGAAATGAAAGAATGATTGTATGTGAGTCTGTTAATGACTGTGTAGAGCTCAGTCTGTATATGCATCTATTTATAAATATATTTTATACATGACAGATTCATTTAGACTTGAACTGATCCCAGGGTGAAACAGCACGAGTAAAATATTATTTTTGATAAAGCACTCAAAGAAAGAAAATGAGCTCATGCAGTTAACCATTTTTCTCTGTGCCTTTTTTTGAGATGAAGAAAAAACTCACTATAAAGTGCCTGGTTCCCCCAGGGACACAGACACGTTGTGGGTCACAACACAGCCTTGTCTGCATGAGGCGGGACATGCGACAGTTGCTCCCATCTCAGCAGCAAGGCTTTAGAGCTCCAAGGTCAGTCTACTGCCATTCCAGATGGTTTGAACCTGTAGGTCAGCCAAGATGCAGGTGAGCCACAGGTGTGGTCCATCCATAAAGAGGAAAATGTATCTTCGTGCAAAATATATAAGGGGACTGCAGACAGACGAGGGAGAACCACCTTCAATACCTAGTCCTCGGTTAAGCCCTGAGGAGCTTGTCAGTGGTCCTCTTTCTCCTCTCTGTGTCTTCCCTTACATTCTGTGCTTTGTAGTTTGGAAAAGAGTTTGACATACAGTATCTCCTTTGTTCTCCTATGTACTGAATGTAGAAATGAACAAAAATTGTCATAAGGGCAGATTGTGAGTTTATATACTGCACACTGCAAATGACCACCCAGCAATGGGGAGACCCTCTTGATGTCTCTCTTCCCATATTAAAAATATTACCCATAATCAGCTTTGTGGTGGATTTGCTCACTTAATACACTCCCTTGGGTTACTTTGTATCAGCTCAGAGTTGTAAGACCTTTCTCCTCTGCCCACATGTCCCGCTGTGTAATGGCCATGTCTACTTGAAATTGTCTTGTCAGTATCAGCGTCCTGAGCTGCGGTTTCACTTTCAAATCTGTCCTTTCTCCTATAGTCTTTATGTTAGAGAATGATGGGCTTTCATCTCAACCATAAATATGGGAGTTCTTGTGGGTTCCATCCTCTCACTCACTTTTCAGTTTCTCTAATGACCCAGTTTCTATACTGTCTTCCCTTTTCTCCCCGCTGCCACAGTTAGTTCTTCCAGATCTCACATTTTCTCACTTTTATTACTACAAAAATATCACAAGCAGTCACCCTACCTCCAGGCTAATCTCTTCCAATATGTAGCTGCCAGAGTGATCTTTTGAAATTGTTATGTTTATCATAAGTTTAAACTTATTAACAAAGCCCACAAAGACCTTTGTGATATCGTGCTGCTGAGCAAAACTGTTGGCAGCCCTAGAAAGGCGAAGTGTGCTTGGTGCTGCTGGGCTGTTCCCTCAATGTGGAGAGCCCTTCCAATTTTTGTTTAAAAACTCCTTTTCATCCTGATCAGTGAATCAGGAGTCATCTGATTAGGATGCACTCTGTGACCACCTCCTCTCTGACTTGCTAGCTTGAGTATGCTCCTCTTCCACCCCCTCAAAATACTGTTACCATCTTTTATCATATTCCATCATAGCACTTAAGACATTGAACCCTGAAGACTGTTCTGCTGGGCTGTCCAGCTCACTATGTTGTAAGCTCCTCCAGGGCAGAGACCAGTTCTGATGGGCTTAGCACAGGGACCAGCAACGGAAGAAGCATTTGGTAAATGTTGAACAGAATGTTTTAGTTTTCCAAAGCACAAAGCATGCATGAAAGAGATTAATTTACTCCACATGGGAAGTTGTTGTCTGGGCTTACCAAAAGGTCAGGTCTATATAAAGTCGTTTTTGCCCCTTTCCTTTATTAAGACATTAAAAAAAAAAACAACATTTTATTATTCTGGGGGGGGGGAAGAGAAGCAGGAAGCATCAACTCCCATATGTGCCTTGACCAGGCAAGCCCCGGGTTTTGAACCAGTGACCTCAGTGCTCCAGGTTGATGCTTTATCCACTGCACCACCACAGGCTAGGCTATTAAGACATTTTTTTAAAGCACAATTTAAAAGCTAGGATCTATCTTTGCAATGGAAAATGATCAGAGAATCAGATTCACAGAGCACCTATACTAGTCCCTAGTGCAATGATTCTCAAAGTGTGGTCCCCAAACAGCAGCACAGTATCACTGGGGAACTTGTTACACATGCAAACTATTGCAGCAATCCCCGCCTCCTGGACTGGAGACTCTTGGGATGGGGTTTAGCACTCAGTTCTAAAAGCCCTCCAGATGATCCTAGTGGTCATTCTAGCTTGAGAACTACTTCCTTGGGGATAAAATAAACAATATTTTAACACAGAAGTATATTAACATTTATAATGAGCCTACTATGTGCTGGACCATTTATTTTGTTTATCCCATTAACTTTTTTTTTTACAATACCAGATTAGCAGTTCAGAATTTAATTCTGCTAAGATACCTTTTATTCTATTTAAAGTTATTTTAGATACAGCAGACTTGCTATAGCATCTGGCCAGGTAAAAATGGTGGTGCCCACACCTACCACTCTCTAGAAGGGATTCCTTGCTTCCTATGCTGATCTGTGGCATTGAAGTAACACTTAAAATATATCACTTTGAATCATACATCTGAGCAGCTTGCTTATCTCTCATGCTGTGAGTTTTGTATGTAGAGGTCTACACTCTACTCTAGATAGTACCTTCCACATATGTGCTCAACACTTGATAAATATCACTTGGATGGGTGAATGAATGACTCTTACATCATCTATCACAGTACTATCCAGATTTAGGTTTGTGTTACACAGAGCAGGGATCAAAATTGTGTGTGTGTGTGTGTGTGTGTGTGTGTGTGTGTTGTTCTGTCTGTCTGTCTGAAAAGCCATATCATTTGTTTGGTATAGAAATGCAGAAATAATTATGGGATTGGAGAACGAGCTATATTCCCCCACCTCCTACATTTTGGTACCTATCTCTCAAACTACTTCAGCCTTACTGGTGTTTTAAAGACATGGACATTTAAATATGTGTTATCACTTCACTACATGGACTCCAGAAGTTAGTTCTTATACCCACCCTGTCTCAGGTATAAAACCTGTTTGGTTGGAAGTATGGGCATGAACACAGGTTGGCATGACCTTAACGCGTGCACCACTCTCGACTCTAGAGGTGCTCTGCTCAAGGACAGACAAGGACATTACTTTCCTTAAAGGTGGCCCTTCAGGCCCTGGCTGGGTAGCTCAGTTGGTTAGAGCATCATCCCGAAGCACAGAAGTTGCCGGTTTGATCCCAGTCAGGGCACATACAGGAGCAGATTGATGTTGCTGTCTCTCACTCCCTCTCTCCCTTTCTCTCTCTCTCTCTAAAATCAATACAATAAACATTAAAAAATATATATTTTAGTTTAAAAAAAAAAGAAAGTCACCCCTGTGATATTGCTATTTTGGATTTTGGGATTTAGCTAATAAAAATGTTGGGCTGTGACAAGAGGAAGAAACTGTTCTTGCTGTCCTCACCCCATAGGCACAGGGACCATTGTTTGGGGTGAGAAATGGCAAGCTTATAACAGTGACAATTCAGAGGCATCAGTTCAGAGAGAAAGAGGCTCGAGGAAAGATGTCTGGAAAGGAAAAGATAAAAAATGCTTTGAAAGAGGACTAAGCATAAAAGAAAACACTAAGAGAATTTTCAAAACCCAAGGAAAGGAGACAGGACATGCAATGACACCACCTCCTAACTAACACGAATCACATGTTCTAATAGTGTAAACATTACTGACCCCCACAGCAGTCCTCAGAGTTTTGTAGATGAGAGTGTTTCATCCCTGTTGTGTATATGAGAAAGGGTGACCTGGGAAAGGGGCCAGCCGCTTGCCCTTCTGTCACAAATGTGATCCTGTAGCTGGAGATCTCTTTACTTTTTGTGTACCAGGCATCTCAAAAGTTACTTTATTTAAACCTCAAAACAAATTCTGGGGCATATCACCCCATTTGGCAGAAGAGAAAACTGAGTCTCACAGTCACAAAGTAGCTTGCCCTACATCCACATAGCTAGTACATACATATCTGGACTCAAACTGAGATTTCTTACCCCTAAGTCCAGTGTTGGTTGGTTTGTTTTCCTTTTTTCATTTTAGCACTATGGAGAATAAGTTACAATAGTAAGAAAAAATATAAATAAAATAAACAAAAGGATAGAGATGAAAGCTACAAAAAAGAAATAAAGCTTTCCAAAGTGAATAATCATTTGTTTAAATCTAGGAAAGTAAATTACTTTCATTTGCATTAAATTACTATTTGGGGTTTGGGTAATTTTTTCCCAAGTCAAATATTGATGAAACCCAGTAAATTCTGTCCCTTTTAATCTAAGTTGGACTTTTTTTTTTTTTTTAATTTTCAAGAGATAAATAAACTATTCTTCCAAAACCATTTACAGTTTTTATAGGAAAATAAGAAAGCTGTGCAAGAGGGACAAGATTATTGCCTTGATTTATAAACAGTGCAGAATTCAGATTGTCTTTCATTGCTGTCAAAAGCAGTGCTGAACTTTTACTGCAACTTGATGCCAGTTCTGATTGTGACTTTCCTCTTGTTTCTATGGTAACAAACTTGAAAGCGATCAGCACTACATAAAAACTTTTTGCTTTGAAATAGTCAAGGAAAAAAAACCTGACTCTGTGTGCCTGAGACACACACATAGTAGGGGCTGAAGAAATGTTTACTGAATGAAAGGGTAAAATAAAAACAGTCTCAGCCATACAATTGCATGCTAGTCAGATGTGGCACTCAAATTTGCATATGCAAACATCTTCATGGGACAGAACAAACTTTAGCAAAACAGTAAGGTGTAGGGTTGTTTTTCCTTCACTTTAGACCCAGATTGTAACACAAAGAGAGCTAAGTCGAAGGCTTAAATAGCTTAATTGTGCAGCAAGTTCGAAGCTAAAGGGTCAGAGTGATGTTAAGTAAATGAAGCTGTTTTGGAGAAAACCTGTAATGCTGCATTCCAGGCCTCCCAAGGCACAGTGCCATTTTTGTGTGTGTGAAATCAGTCTAAGGCCAAATGCTGGTGTTTGCTGACTTCCAGAGCTTCCTTACATTTCCAGTCTTTGCAAAGCAACTTTGCCAAGTACATGATATCTAAATTGGGTGGGCTTCTGAGATTTTGCTTGGAAGGTATTTAACTACACGTTGCTTTATTGCTTTCACTCAGAAGCTGGCCTGTTTTCTGAAAACTTTAGGTACTGACAGTTTACATTTTAAAAAGATGTTGGAAAATTCTGACTCAAGTAAGGGGGGTGCCTTTTGTGATATCATGGAAGCCTCATAACATCGAAGAGAAGGATGGTATCCATTTGGTGTGGACCAAAATGTTTATACATGTAATCAACTCATTCAACAAATACTTAAGGCCCTGCTATGTGCCAGACACTGTAGTAGGCACACGGTAAACAAATAAACAAAAATACAGCTCTCTTGGAGCTGATGTTCTAGTGGAGTAAACACAAAAAAAGAAGCAGAGATGAAGGTCAATTTTAAACACTGAAGCCATAGACACCTCACTGAGAAGGTGGCATTTGAGCAAGGACCTGAGAAGTCATAGGAGAGCACCAAGCAGATATCAAGGGGAAGAACATTTCAGGCAGGCTGAATGAAACTACGAAGTTTGTGAGACAGGAGCGTCCCTGACATGTTCCTGGAACAGCAAGGTGACTCATCCAGCTAGAGCAATAAGCAAAGAAGAGAGAAAAGAAGTCAATGTCAAGGAAGCAATGGGATCTGGTAAAGGAGACAGGAGGCAGATTGCATAGGTTCTTGAGCATTGCAAGGACTTTAGCTTTTGTTCAGAATGAGATAGGAACTCATTGGACAGTTTTAAGCAGAGAAATGGAATAATTTGACTTAGTTTTTCTATTTTTTATTTTTATTTTTCTTAAGTGAGAGGTAGGGAGGCAGAGAGACAGACTCCCGCATGCACCCTGACAGAATCCATCCAACAACCCCCTTCTGGGGCTGATGCTCTGCCCATCAAGAGCTGCTGCTCCACTGCTTGGCAACCGAGCCATTCTGACACCAGAGGCAAGGTCATGGACCCATCCTCAGTGCCTGGGGCCAACTTGCTTGAACCTTTCAAACTATGGTTGCTGGGGGTGGGGGGTGGGGGGAGGAGAGACAGGGGGCAGAGTGGAGAAGCAGATGGTCACCTACCTCTCCTGTGTGCCCTAAGAGGGAATCAAACCCAGGACTTCCACATGCCAGGCCAACGCTCTACCGCTGAGCCAACCAGCCAGGGCCTGACTTACGTTTTCAATGGATCATTCCGAATGCTTTGCTTTAAAAAGAAAAAACAAAGATCGAAGGGAGAAAGGACAGAAAAAGGAGATTGTATAATAGGCCGTCATATTAATCCAAATAAGAAACAATGTTATCTTGAAAGAGACTGGTGATATCAGAAGTAATGCAGTTTGTTGGATTCTGGGCATCTGACTGCGCTTTTAATGGATTGAATGTGAGGTGGGAAGGAGAAATCACAATTTTACCAAGTTTTTCATTGGGGGAACTAGAAAGATGGGTTGGTTGCTCTTTATTAAAAAGAAGACTGAAGGATTGAGTTTGGGGACTAGATCAGGAGCGCAGTTTGGAACAGCTAAGCAGAGATATCACTGGGATATATGAGTCTAGAGTTCAGAGGAGATGTCTGGGTTAGAGATATAAATTTGACAGTCATCAACAAGTAGAACTGTAAATATTATTAAAATCCGTGAGGCTGCATGAGAGCTCTGTGGGCTGAGCTTTGGGACTCCTAGCATTTAGAAGACAAGGAGATAGGGCGGAACCCCCAAAGGAGACTAGACAGAGAGGCAGATGAAGGAGGAGGACGGATTGGAAGCCAAATGAAGAACACATTTCAAGAAACATGAAAAGCAAAAGGATCTTTTTGATGGGTTACATAGATTTATCAGGACATGCCAAAGTGAGTAGAAGGAAACAGAAGAAGTTATTTAACCTTAGTCCCTCAGCAACAGTCATATTAATATCTTCTCAGGAGTATGACATACAGTAGCCTCTTAGGCTGAACAGAGAGAGCTGCGGACATGCATGCGACAGTGATTCATGTGACAGGCTGTCGTTAGGAAGCTCACGGAATCTGAGACACTTTGGAAGAGAAACCTAGTTAAGCTACCTGATACAAAATTTCCACCATGAATTCATCCAGCGACTTTTCTTTATCATCTTCAACAATAGGTGACATGAAATTTGTAAAAATAACTTGTGCATCTTTGAATTAATTATCTAGTTAATTAATAATTAGAGGATTAGCAGATTCAATAAAAGTGGCCAAGTCACTACTATGCTGCATGAATGAAGTGGATCATGATGCCAACATCTTACTGATTCATAACTTTCTGAGTATGTTTTTCTGTGTTCAGAAATTTATCCCAATCCAAACATGGATTCATTCAGGCAATGCAGCATTTGCTTGATTTATTTACATACTAATTTTCCTTCAAAGTCGGGCTTTTGATTTTTCAAATGTTTGGTTCTTGGAAGCTGCAGGAGGGAAAACATATTTACTTACATTTTAAGATGTATGTTTAATGATGCTCTGGTAGAAGGGGAAATAGAAAATTAAATAAAGACATCCAAATACCATCATAGTATCAACCTCTATTATAAACTAAAATCCTAGAGAGCAGAGGTGGCATTCTCTAGATTCTAGATGTAGGTGCTTGTCTGTGAAAAAACCATCTCCATGTTTTCAGACTCACAATGAAATCACATTTCAAACGGTTTCAACACATGCAATATGTTGAACGCCTCATTCTATAGGAGTAACTGGTGAGTTAGCTGTACAGAATATTGCACAAAAATAACAAATGGGCTGAATGAGCAAGCACACTCAGGACCAGAGAGATGTAAGAACCCAAATTCAGTCCCATCCCTACCCCAAGATGGGGTTACCTTCTGACCATGCTGGAGGAGCAGCCCTTCCATAATTAGACTCAATGTACCCTCCCATCCTGGAATGTGACTAGCAGAAAACAGCCACTGGAGGAATTGAACCCCTGCAGGAAGGGCAGAACAGGTTGTGCTTTCTGTCTCTTGCTGCCTACCAATGCTTTCCCCTACACAGTTTCTCCTTCTACTTCTGGGCAGTATGGGGCAGTTGATAATGCACCTAGAATGTGGAGTGCAAGCCAGCACCACGTGCAGTAAGCAGTAGGTAATTACATTTCACTTGTTTAATTAAGTTTCACTTTCTGGTTGCCTTGGGGGAACTGTACAGAAGGTTTGCTTTTTTTTTTTTTCCCTGATGCCTTTTTTCTTTAGCTAGAAACTGAGCTGTTCCACATTTGTTCCAATGAATATGCAGTTATTTGTGTTGGCTGAATTAAACATCTATCATCATATATTTTCTCTCTTTTGTCTATTTGTGCCCCAATCTTAATATGTGAAACAGGAATTTTATTTAATGAAGACATAATTTTTCTATTGTCCCAGGGCTTATTTAAATCAGCTCATTCTCCATTAGAATATGTTTCTGTACTTTAGTCACTAGCTCAGCACTGACTGGGCCCATTCTCATTTTCTACTATTTCTTTAAATGCCTCGTGTTCTGTTCATGAAATTCCCAAGTAGATGATAAAGTGCTACATCTGCAAGGAATTCTTCCGCCTTTTTCTGCTAGGTTTTGCGCACACACAAAATTGTAACTTTCTCAGAAGGTACTACAGACCTGTTATGTGAAAGAGTATATGATGCGCTCAATAGATTTGCTTTTTAATGAAGTTGTAGTTGGTAAGCCTCAAATATTTCTATTCGTATGCCCTGAATATTCCATCACAGAGGAGCCTCCCTATTACACACCTTCACGAATATTATATTCGTTGAGGCATGTCCTTGGAACATACTTAATCACAGAAGAGTGCGAGCCTGTCACAGCCCAGGAAACCTAGAAGTGCATCTTGCCACTAAGCACCTAGGCATTTAACATGTCAATCAGTACTTAGTTTCCATCCTTGAGGTCAAGGCAGCATTCCAAGTTTAGAGATTGTCTTGAGATCCAAGTAATTAGAAAGAGATGTGGTCAATTTCACTTTATCAGTGAAGCTCAGAATGCCACCAATATATTGTTCTTTAAAGACTGTCATCTTCTAGAAGTCCAGCTTAGTGGTGACATTGGAAGGACAGTCTTCACTGCTGAGTCATCTGCTCCTTTTCTTTTAAGTAGGGTTTCCGCTATGCAGACTTCAGTGCTGTGAGCTATAGAATAAGCCATATTCTAGTTATTCTCTTAAAAAATTATACCACTTGTAGGAGTCAGTCATGGGGAAATAGCAGTTGTTTTTCTATCACACTTTTCGGCCCCTGCCAACTCGCCTCTTCCAAGCACTGTGGGCTGGGAAAGGGCCCCTACTTTCCTGTCAATTTTCAGGGACTGAAATGCTTTGCACTGAGCATATGTGGTTTGGCAATTTCTTGGCCTCTCCTGTGGCTTGTCCTTCTCTGTAGCAGTCTTTGCCACATTACTAGGAAAAGTCAGCTGACACCGTGTGCTTTGTGCACTACAGGGTAAATAATGCAGTTTCTTTACATAGCAATTTGAATGCACTGATATCCTTAGATTAGTATTATAGCCTTAGTATAGTCAAGTGCTGGCCATCTGCTAACTTTTGAAACCCATAGGGTCTTGCTCTTCAAAAATCCTCTCCTCACAGAATGTTGTATGTTTATGGCTGAAGAAGGGATATTTAGTGTCTTAACTATGTCAGTGATTTGTATTCCTTTCAACCTTTCAGAAGCATCTTAAATGGTTTAGCACCACAACTCTTCCTTGACAACAACCACGAGCATAGTTGCTAATGCTGAATTTGTAGACCCTCCTTTACTCACTGGTAAGACATAACTAAAACCCTCAGTAAAGTGGAGTAGAAGAGGAGAGATTCCAAAATGGATAAAATAAAGCTGAGGGAAATAAAAATGACTAGCCCAGTGTGACTAAGAGGGTCAGGAATAGAAGCTGACTCCTAATAGAACACATTTTTGTGTGGGTGGCACAAAAGAACAGGACATGTTAACAATCAGAAAGAGCTCAAGTTCAGCCATGAAGCATATTTGTATACACGCTTGCATATTGTGTTCGAATGACTTATTTTTGCCTCATTCTGTTCCAGTGCACATTCCTGCCAGAGGTAGGTATTGGTTTGGAGATCATTTCTCCTCTGGCAGCATGCAGGAATCAGAGTTTCCAGATACTGAACTGTGGAGGGGGTCCGGGTCGTATACAACATGAACTGATTGTCTTCACACCTTGTGATCAGTTCTACAAAGTTGGCAACATATTGGTTTGTGAAAGGGCTTGACAAAAGTTGTGGACCTGTGAACTTTGGATTGGATGGAGCATCCCCAGCCATTTCACGTGGGGATTAATAGTTGCTGAAGTAAATGTGGGCAAATGTAGGGAGACAGCCCAGGCAGGAGACACTTAGACAAGCTTGTCCACAGCTTAGGTGATGGGATCTAGGAAAGTGATCAGGCCCTTATTTGAATTGTAACTATAACCAACATTTATTTTAGAGGGATTTCCACACTTTACCTCAATTTTTCCTTCCAAAAGACCCAAGGAGGAGGTATTTTAATACACTAATGTTCCAGATCTTTTACAAGGGCACAAACAGGCACAGGGAGATTGTGAAATGCTCAAGGTTACACAACAATAAATAAAGATGGCAGGAAACACATTCAGGTCTTTTAACTTCAAATCGGGTGCTCTTTTAATGATATCAACTATTCTAACTACTCAAAGGGGTCCTGTGGCCACACCCACTTCCTTCCCTACCCCAGAGCCTAAAGTACATACTCAGAGGAATTTCCCTTGTGCTTAGGGGTATATAAAATGTCAGAACCCCGTTCTACCTTTCCTATTTTTTTTAATTCAATGAGGAGGGGAGGCAGAGACAGACTCCTGCATGTGCCCCAACTGGGATCCACCTGGCAAGCCCACTGGGAGCAATGCTCTGTCCATCTGGGGCATTGCTCCATTGCTCAGCTGAGCTCTTCTTAGCACCTCAGATGCAGGCCATGGAGCCATTCTCAATGCTCAGGGCCAAATAGCTCCAATTGAGCCATGGCTGCAGGAGGGGAAGAGATAGAGAAAGAGAGCATTAAGAGGGGAAGGGGTTGAAAAGCAGATGGTAGCTTCTCCTGTGTGCCCTGACCGGGAATCAAATCCTGGACATCCACACTCCCAACCAACCCTCTACACTAAGCCAATCAACCAGGGTCACATTTCATTTCTTTTAAGACTATCTTAGTCCTCCTTTTAGGTGAGTTCAGGCCATCAGTGTGTTTAGGAGTCACCAGCCCCCCGCCCCCCAACTTTCATAGTGAATATCAGACTTCCTTTTAAGGTTCTCTGTATGATTCATTAATAGTTTGATTTTTTTGCAAGATACACGAACATTTTTTGATTGAGAAACATTTTAAAAATGCCGAACATATTATTGTGATGAAATAGCAATGACTAATATTGCTGTTAAATTGTTGAAATTATAATGGCTTTAACCTTTTTATTTTTGATTCAGTGTGTTTATTTCAATTTGTTTTATCTTGCCTTTTAAATGGCCTTTTTGGCTTTGAAACACTAGCAAATAATGTTGGTCTCTTTTACTGAGCTAGTGCCTACTTTTCACAGCCATTGAAAGTATATTCAAAGCACCTGAATTTGATGGTATTTTGGAGAGCATTTTTACTAATTTTTAATAAAACAAAATCTGAATAAATCACAATTGATTAAAGAGGTGATAGTGCAACTAATCTTAGGGTGCATAAAGTATTCTTGAGAAATAAAAATATATAGATATTATAATAACATAATATATTCAACCCCATCAAATACATAATCTAGAATAGAAATTCCTAAACTGTCTTTTAAACTCCTGGGAAGCAGTTTACTGTTAGACAACAGTGTAATGATCCCTATCAAACCTGGCCAAATAGAGATTAATAAATACATGGATGCAAAGTAAATGCAAATCCCTTGGTGTAGTAATGGATGATAACATGGAAGAGCCGGAAAACGCAGGAAGGCGAAATTATAGTAAACCTTAGAAGTATGGCCCGGGCAACTGGTTGATCTAAAACTTGCCATTTCTTGGGTAGCAAATTAAACAGAGCATTCAAACAAAGATTAGGTCCTGGCAGGTTGGCTTAGTGGTAGAGTGTCAACCCAGCATGTGAATATCCCAGGTTCGATTCCCGGTCAGGCCACACAGGAGAAGTGACCATCTGCTTCTCCACCCCTCTCCCTTCCACTCTTCCCTCCTTCTTTTCTCTCTCTCTCTCTCCCTCTCTCTCTCTCTTCTCCTCCCACAGCCATGGCTCAATGGGTTCAAGCACATGGGCCCCAGGTGCTGAGGATGGCTTCCTGGAGTCTCTACCTCAGGTACTAAAAAAATAGCTCAGTTGCAAACTGAGATAAGCAGAGCACCGGTCCTAGATAGGGGGCTGCCAGGTGGATCCCGGTCATAGTGCATGCAGGAGTCTGTCTCTCTATCTCCCCTCCTCTCACTTGGAAAAGAAGAAAACAACAAGGATTTAAAAATGGATTAAAAAAAATTTATTTAGAAAATTAAATTTAACAGGGTGACATTGATCAACAAGAGTACATAGATTTCAGGAGAACATTTCTATAGCATTTGAATTGTTGATTATGTTGTATACCCATCACCTAAAGTCAAATCATTTTCTTTTTTTTTTTTATATATATATATTTTATTATTATTAATTCTAATGGGGTGACATCCATAAATCAGGGTACATATGTACAATGAAAACATCTCCAGGTTATCTTATCATTCAATTGTGTTGCATACCCATCACCAAAAGTCAAATTGTCCTCTGTCACCTTCAATCTGGTTTTCCCTGCCAAATCATTTTCTATCACCTTACATTTGTTCCTCATTACACCTTTCCCCCGTCCCTCCCCCTGTTCCTTCTCCCCAGCATCCATCCCAGTGGTGCTCAAACTTTTGTATATGTCAAGTTATCCCAAGCTGCTTATGGAAAAATGCAAATTTCTGGTTTCCATGCTTAGATAGTCTAGTTCAGTAGATACTGGGTGGAACCAAGCAAGATGCAAGGACTCCAGACCACCTTTTGAAAATGCTAATAACACAGAGTGTAATAAGCCAGGAGAAAAATGTTCTTTTGAGTGAGAAAATGCCATTGATATTTACAAACTTTGACTCTATCAAATATAAATTTTAAAATTAAAATTTTTATTCCTGATATTATAGAAATATATCATAATATATATTAGTGAAAAATATTATAAGATTGTCTATGGTTGCATAACTTGGTTGCTTATGATCAAACTTCTTAGTCCATGGAGCTGAATGGATTGCCTAGTCTTTTTATTTTATAGTAGAGTGATAAGGTTCCAGAAGCTGAAATAACTTGCACAATGTCATTTACTCACTAGTGACCAACCAAGATTATTTTGTTCTTCTTATTCATTCTCTGAAAATGGTCCCCTACGAAAAATTCTCTGAAAATGGTCTCCTATGATAAAAAGGGCTGAAGGTTAGCCAAGTACTCCATTAGCTAATACCTTTGCCTTAAACAGAAAAATAAGGTTAAAGACTTGTGTAAACATAAATACAAACAAAAGCAAGTCCAAGTCCATGGTTATGACTGTATCATGTGTTGTCTTTCATCTAAATAAATGCCATGGACCAGTGTATGGAATAATGATGCTAACTTGTTGCAGGCACAAAACTTAAAATAAATTATGAGGCTCAAAGATATGCTAAATTGTTACCTTCCAAAAGATAATTCAGTTGAGTTTTTTAAAACTGCCCTCTCTCCAAAAAAAGCTTTCTTAGATTAAGTATCTTCTTATTTGACCTGCTTCCCCTGAAAAATCAATTAGAACATTTTGGGGAAGGGGATGGAGAGAAGGGGGGGTCTGCAAATAACAGAAAACTGATTGTCAGTGTTTGAAACAAATAGAGATTTTAACCCCACATTACAGTATTTCTGGAGATAGGTTACTGTCGACCCAATATCATAGTTAAGGTCAGTATCTTTGTGATTCTCTTGTCCTTTTTCTCACACTCTCAAACTCCAGGTTTCACGATGGCATTCCAGGTTTCACGATGATGGGAGGAGTAGGGCCAGCCAAGCTGTGTTTTTTTGTTGTTGTTTTTTTTACAGGGACAGAGAGAGTCAGAGAGAGGGATAGACAGACAGGAACGGAGAGAGGTGAGAAGCATCAATCATCAGGTTTTCGTTGCCGTCAGAACACCTCAGTTGTTCATTGATTGCTCTCTCACATGTGCCTTGACCACAGGCCTTCAGCAGACCGAGCAACCCCTTGCTGGAGCCAGCGACCTTGGGTCCAAGCTGGTGAGCTTTTGCTCAAGCCAGATGGTCCCACACTCAAGCTGGCGAGCTCGGGGTCTCGAATCTGGGTCCTCCACATCCCAGTCCAACGCTCCATCCACTGCGCCACCGCCTGGTCAGGCAAGATGTGCTTTTATCAGAAAAGTTGATGGTTTCCCAAAAGCATACCTCTCCCCCAGCCGACATTCATTTTATCGGCCAGAACTATGCCTCGATTCCCCTCCATTCCCAGAACAAGGGAAGCTGGGAAAAGAAATATTTCGCTTTCCCTTCTAGAAAGGATAGGAGCAAGGGAGAAGAGAATTGAGAATTGGTGTGGTATAAAAGTGCCTACCCCTCGTTTGTCCGAGAGTCTCCTCTTCAGTTATTCCCGTGTCAGCTGAGTCTCATGGGGCATCTCCGGTTTCAAACATTCTCTCTTTTTTCTTCCTCTCTTCTACCCCCATCCTTCTAGACTCGCTGCTCTGCCTCCCCCCCCCCTACCCAATACACCACACAGAGAGGCCACAAGCCAGACATCCCACATCTCCTAGGAACCTATGTATTCAGAGGAGTCCTTTAACTGACTGGTGTTTAGGAATGTGACACAGGTGTCCCCAGGATGACAGAACGTTTGTTGAATAAGCTTTCTCTGTGTATGGCCAGCAACCTTCCTTCCTCTTCTTTAAAATGATGATGGAATTTGAACATGCCATCTGATGTTTAAAAAAAAAAATCAGAAGTCAGTATCTTGAAAGCATATCCTAAGGCTTTTCTTCAGATAACCTTTACACTGAACCATACAAAGATTACAGACACCTTCTGCTGGACTCAGCCCAGTCATTCCTGTAGAGATTGTTCAGAAAGAGAAGTGCTGACACCTTTACTGAGACAAGTCAAGGTCTTCCAAGCGGGGAACTTGTTTGATGACAAGACACTGCCCTCCACATCAACTGGCGACCAGCTTTCTCCTTGACTTCTGATTTGTGAGTGTGCGTCGGGGATCTTATGAGTCATGGTTAGCCTTTCCAGCCTGATTGAGTTTGAAGGAACCTCTGAATTGTTGCATAAAATGGATTTTGCAAGCAGTTGTCTTCGGCATACCCACAGGAAAAAAGGCAAGCCGGTTCATAAATGGAAATTCTAGACAAACAACCGAAGCTAAAGACACCTCTGTGTGTAAACGCTTCCAGATGGAGACAAGTTTTTCACTTCACTCCTCACAGGTTTCATTTTAAAGGTTATTGAGATGGAAGCATCGGAGCAGAGTGCATTAGAATCATTTACCCTGGCGTTCCTTCTGAGTGAGGCGGACTTACAGTTGCAAGGGGAAAACACTGTCTAAAAAATAAATCTTAATCAATTCCCTGTAGCCTATCAACACATGCTTTTCAGAAGAAGAAAAAGAAGGAACATCTGAGGAAAACAGAGCCGAGTTGGTGGAACATCTTGAAGGGGGCCGGTCTCCTCATAGAAAATTAAAAAGACATGTGGGTAGCCATTAGCAGAGTCTGTGGTTGTTAAGGAGAGTAGCATAAAGGGGGAACTTCAAGATACCAGTTTAAAACCAGCTCTGCAATTCTTTGGACCATAAGATTGTTAGGGTTGTTTTCATCCCTTGAAAGCATTCTGAACAGAGTTACAAAGATAGTTTTTTTTGTTTTGGTTTGGTTTTTTTTAATCATTGGGCCAACAAAATATGCCATTTGGCCTGTAAAATATTCTTTGTTCCCACCCAGCAAGTCCTCCTCCTGTTTCCTCCCAATTACCCTCCCTCCTTCTACAGCTTCCTGTACTAAAGGCTAGGATACCAACAACATCTGCCTGAAGCAAAAACACATGCATTTCAACCAAGTAAATAAATAAAAGGGAACAAAAGTCTGAGCACACTATGTTGCTCTTATTCTCACTGACTGGGTCCCATTAGGCCCCCTCGTTATTATTATAATTTCTTTTAGGCCCTAGGCAGATGGCCTCTACTCATGGGTGATTTAGAATCTGCTGATAGTGGCTAGAATGAAGCATGGAGAAACTTTTAAACTGAAGGTGTCAACTCACTGGGTTAGGCCACTGTATTCTTGGGCTTCGATGTTTATTCAGTAAACGGTGCTGGTCAGGCCTGGTGGCTGAGCCATTGCCCAGCTGTGTGCAAACGGGTGAGAGGCAACAGGACTTCCCTCTTTGGAGAAGGACTCTGCAAAGCAGAGCTAATAGGACCATAATGAGAATGTTCACCAACCAGCTCCCCTGTGCCAGGGCATTGACTAACAACAGGATGTGGGTTTTAAACACGTGTAAGCTTCTGCAAGCTGTTTCTTTCAGTTTCATTTCTTTAAGGCACTTGTATATACATATAATTTATATATTTGAGGCAAATACTTTTATCTTGCTACTCATATATTTTGGTCATAGTTTCATCCCATTTTAGGACTGGATTTCATTCACATGTGTACAAGCCACTCAGGTAACTGAGCTAGTACCAACATATATTTTATTGGTACAATATGTAAATGCAAACATGAAATTTATGAAGCATGCAGATTATGATATGCACTAAAGAAGTGTTGCTTTCTGTAAATGTGGAAATAGACTGTATACACCATCCACTCAGGTTGTTCCTAAAGCTACTCTACTGTTCTTTCTGAAATTAGTTGGTGGTTTTAATGAACAGGACCCAGAGATGTCAAAAGCCACAAGTATGTCGTCATAAAATTTAAAAACATTTAACACTGAATTAATTCCTTTAAAAAGAAGTTGTGAGCCTGACCTGTGGTGGCGCAGTGGATAAAGCATCGACCTGGGAACACTGAGGTCGCCAGTTCAAAACTCTGCACTGGTCTGGTCAAGGCACATATGGGAGTTGATGCTTCCAGCTCCTCCCCCCTTTCTGTCTTTCTCTCTCTCTCTCTCACTCTGTGTCTCCTCCCTAAAATGAATAAATAAATAAATAAAAGATCATTATTATAAAAAAAAAAAAAGAAGTTGTGATGTTTGAATAGGCCATAAAATCAGGATCAAAAAAACCAAAGCAGCTTGCACTTTTAGAGGAGGGAGAAAATGAGAGGTGATCCACTTCCATTCTTTGTATTGTTGATTACTCTGATCCTCGCCCTTTCTTCTTTGTCCCCTAAGCTCATATCCCAGTCCATTGTTTTTCTTTCTGTTACTGGTCTTTTCTATCCCACTTTCCCTGTCTCTTCTTCTCCTCTTCCCATCACCCCCAGGACACTGAGTGAACAAAGAAGACAGGATGGTCAGGATTGGTGAGCAGAGAAATGTTGTAGGTTTGTGGGTTTTTTTGGTCTCAAGTTTTGAGTTGTCTTTGCACTTGAACTATGCAGATGATAAAATGGGGGTTGCCGTTTCAATTCATATTGCCTTGAAACTCCAAGACTCTTTGCTAGTTTTTTTCCCCCATAATGAAGACTTTGTTGGATTGTAGACTCTGTAATTATGCTCACTGAACAAATACCTTGAAAAGGAAACAATTCCAAGTCTTGTATCAAAGATTCAATTTGACATGTATTTACTAAATGCCTAACATGCCTATGCATTTTGTTTATTCCTTATAATAACAAGATACAGTGAGTTCATATTCTGAGCCAGCACTATGTTCCATTCTGAAAATCCGAAATTAAATAAGTCATAAGATTCCTACCCTCAAGAATTTCATCTAATGGAGGACAAAGAAGTATAAAAGATCTGTTGCAGGGTGATGAGAGTGTTCCAATAGCACAAAGAACTGTGATTTTTAGAAGATAATTCAAACTATCCCTTGCTTTCTGGAAGGAATGGGCTACAGGGAATTTGGCAATAAAAAGAAGTTGATATGAACTGAAACATTTTCCTACAACTTCACTATAAAATGAGAACCATTTCCCCATAGAAAAGCCTCCCAAAATGCTGAGTGTGAAACTTGAGAGCTCAGAAAATGCTATGTGGTGTCTATATCTGAGCAGCTGAAAATTGTATTTTTACAAGGTAATCCCTGATTTCATTTTAACGTCCCATCCTGCCCTCAATGTCATCTTCTGTAGGACTTCTGTATTTCTGGGATTGCCACTGCCTTGGGACTGGACATATTTATCTCTTTCTTACTGGGATGTCCCGTCTTCACTCTCAGCCTCCGGAGCTCGGATTCCCCTCTTTCTTTCTTTCTGTTGAGATATTTATGGCAGCGAATAGTCAAACAAGATGTATTCCAGCCTGAAATGGTTATGTGGTTTCAGATGTGCAAGATGAGTGATCCTGGCCCCACCTGTCTGGCTCAAGAATTCACTTGGGATGAGAAATGCCTGTATTTATTCACTCATTTAATACATGTTTATTGATTGCCTACTATGTACAATCGGAAACACAGTTCTCAACCTCATGAGCTTACCATGTAGCGTGGAAGACAAGCAAGCATTCAATAGTTATTTGTAATTATGGTAAGTCCTACAGAGGACACCTTCTATGAACATGGCTCTAGAGGGAAGTGATTTTATCTGGAAGATGTGAAAAGATTAGGACCAACTTCCCTGAGGAGGTGATATGTAAACTGAGATCTGACAGATGACTAGAGGGTTCTTCCAAGCATAGGGAAAAGCAAAGACTTGGTGACAGAAAGAAACATGTGGTTTTGAGGAACTTAGAGGTCAATGTGGGCACAGTGAAAATGGCAAAAAGGAGAGTGCAGTAGGGAGAGATGGGATCATTAAGCTCATGGTTCTTTGGAATCAGATTTCCTGAGTTAGAATCCTGGTCTCACAGCTGTGTCAGTTAGGAATATGTTTCGCTTCAAATAAAAGAAAGCCTTCCTTATTGCGATTAACATATAAAGTATAATATATGGTCCCCACAAAACAAGAAGTCTGAAAATAAGCAGTCCAGGGTGCATGCCAGGCTTCAATCAGTTTTTCACAGGTTCGGTTCTTCCCAGCTCCCGTTCTGCATGCCTAACTTGTTGCTTTGTCATTTCTGAGTCTGCAAGAGTCCTGGGCTCGATGGCCCTTTGCAGGCAAAAGGACCGGGAAAGATGCCGCATGCCAGGTCCCTTCATCAGGAAAGTTAAAACTTCAGAAATCCTCTGGCAGACTTTGCCTACGTATCATTGGCCAGAACACAGCCCAAACAGTAAGGAAAGCAGGGAGACTGGGAATGGAGGTTTTCCAGCTCTGATAACGGAGGCATCCAAGAGAGAGGAAATTGGGACTGTAGGTTGCTTTCCTCAGTGAACAGTGTCTGACCCAACCATTCCCTCTCTAGCATGAAGATCTTCTGCAAATAACTTCTCTAGTTTCTCATCTGAAGCATAGGGACAACAAGAGTCTCTGCCTCAAAAGGGTTGTTAAGGAGGTTAATTGAAAGAATTTCTGTGCCCTTATAGAATCATTCAGTGGGTGTGAGCTCTGACTTTAGGCTTGACAGATAGATATGCAGCAACCAGATCATGAAGTACTTTGTAAACCCTATTGATAACGTTGTATTCCTCACTAGCACAACGAGACAACATTAATGAATTTTAAGCAGGGAGGTGGCATGATCATATTTGTGTTTTCAAAAGAGCCTTTAGTTTATCCTCTCACGGATATAGTCCATTTTGTCACATTGCCGAATTTCAGCCCAGTGCTTAGCTAACCTATCTTTACTCTCAGATAAATTTCCTTTTAATCCCCCCCCCCATTTTTGACCATTTTAAATTGTTTTGAGATTTGTGAAATTAGAATCAAATGCAGGTGTTCGAGTTCCTTTGATTTTTTTTTTAAAAGAACTTTATAACTTGGGGCAGTTTAATTCCAGAATATCAACATACTTTTATCTGGACTTTCACATTTTTTTTGGCTGACAGTGCACCATCAGGATAGGAAGAAAATATCGCAAAGATTTTACTTCGCTTACTTGAACTACTGCCCTAGTACTAAGGGCCACAGCGTGCTTACATGTTTTTTTTTTTAAAAAAAAGCTGCAGCATTCCTTTCACACTCCCACTCACCCCTGAGGTTCTTCCACTTCCTTCCTATGGCTTTTTTTAGAAGCGAGTGTGTTTTTCTCACGTCCGGCAACAAAGGATGTTTTGTGCTGCTACTGAGGTTTGTGTGTGTGACTTACTTTAGAACTCTTTCTAGAAAGTGTTATTACTATTTGCATAGAGTTAATAGAACTTTATCTTGAGCAGAAGTCTCAGATGGCTATTTTTGTTTTTGTGTGTGGACTTGCCACTCTTTAGCTTCCAATAAATTTTCTCTATGTGTTTTAAAACAATCTTAATAGGGCCTTCCATAGGCCCACGTAAGTTCTTATTTAAAAAAAAAAAAGTTTAAATGATTCTTTCAGTGTAGATACCTGGTTATAGAGTTTATCATCTCTTCCTTAAATATATCCGATAGCACCATCATCATGGGGGACATGGAGACTACCAATAAATTTTGCTGATTTTCACAGAGGAAAACATGTCTAACAGTCACAGTGTCCCATGCTGGAGCTATTACATGCCTTGACATTACGTGCTTCCATCTAATTGTAATTCTCTGAGCAATGAGACAAGGTGAAATAAACAGAACTCAGATGGCTAAGAATTATGCCATAAATCCTGTGAGAGAATTTACCTTTCCACTGTCAGATGACATAAATCATTAAAACCATGTGTTGGAACGGCTTTACCTTTTCTTGGGGAGAAATAGGGTTTACATCCCAGGTTTTCTTTCTCAGCCAAAAGAAAGATATTAAGTGAGCCTCTGAAGATTTTAGATACCCATTGGTGGTCAATCTCTGTGTGCTGCCAGCAAAAAACCTCAGCGACTGACATTGTAAAGAGGCAGCACTCCCTTGAGTACAAAAGTAACAAGCTGATCTGCTTCATAAACAAGATCACCTTGGAGATATTCTATCTGCTCTTAGGGAATGACAAGCCCCATAGTCTAGAATGAAGATTCCCACCCCATGTGGATTTTGATTCCTCTTCTGTTGGAGTTAAGGAAAGAGAGTTTGGATTCCAAGATCAATTTAATGTCTGAATTCCTTGGCATTTGTCATGTTAGATCAGCACATCTCTGGTGGCTTTCAATAGTTGTTTTAGCATTGATTTTCCTCTAGTACAGTAAATCAAAGGAAGATTTAGCAAATCAAAGTCAGTTTTCCTTGGCATTTTCTCAGAAACAAAGGGAAGCTGTGGTATTGATGGGTTTTTTTCTTTTTTGCTCATCTTTACATGAGATGCAAAATCACTCTTTATGTGGGTTTCTTTCCTAAAGTTGAGTATCTATTGTAGGCATAGCCTTTGGTATTTCTGTGCTTGGGGGATTATGTAAAATAGTGTTAAGGAACAGCAGTAGACTTTGAGGAACTAAGTATTTATTTAAAGTGACAAGATATCGTAGTGGGAGCTGTGAGAGTGGGAGTGTGGTATTGTGAGAACCCAGGCTTTCGTTTTCAGTACTCAATATTTGTTGAATTTATTATGAATTGCACATCTCTTTCTCTGCGTGTGTGTGCATAAGTGTGCGTGGGCGTAATAATAGAGAAAGAGAAACACATATTTCCTAGCAACAAAAAATTTTATGGATCAAAGTATATAGAAAAGAATAAATTTTCTTGCTATATTATCTTGTGTATAAATGGTTTGTTTTGTCCATATACGTAAGCCTGTTTTTTGCATTGCTACTTCTCCAATATTTTTAACTGTGGATGGAACCTCTAGTACCTCATCAATCAGAGGGCTAATCACTGCTGATTGTTCCTATTATCATAGAAGGCTGAAACATACTGGGCTCTGGGAGTTGACTAGAAACCTAACTGATAAAAATAATACAAGCATTTACAGGCAATTTATATTCCAAAAATTCAGTTATAAAACAAGATTTTGGACTTTCTTATACACTTTCCTATAAAAATAATGTTATAAGAGATCATTAAAATGTTGGCCTACCTATCGAATTATATCAGTATCTTAAAGAAAACAAAAATGGTAGTAGAGACTGCAAATTACCATGTATGAGTCGTGACATGTTTTTCTGAATTCTAGATAGAGAGATCAGACACACATCCCCCAGCACTCATTTCCACCCCCACCCATGAAAATCTTGGGGATGATGAAAATGAGAGGATTGCTTCTATTGGTGTCCTACTACTTTTAGTTTACTAAAGAGACAGAAGTTTTGAGAACATGGTTTTCATTGGGGAACTTCACCTCAATTTTCTAAGCAAGTCAAGAGCATAAGAGAAAGAGAGTAAGGCAGAAATAACCATTATTACATATATGTAATTTGGAAAGACTACTTTAATGGTATTGATGGAAAATTGTTAAAATGTTTGGCATTTGTTTCATCCTCTCCTACGATTTCTCCAACCCACTCTACCACCCCACCACTCCATCATTCCATTCCACCACTCCACCCTCCATCATTCTACCCTCCATCATTCCACCCTCCATCATTCCACCCTCCACCATTCCACTCTCCACTATCCCATGACTTTACCCACCACCATTCCCTTCCACCACCCCACCATTCCATTCCATTCCACCACTCCACCCACCATCATTCCCCTCTCCACCATCCCACCCTCCACCATTCCACTCTACACCATCCCACCACTCCACCCTCCACCATTCCCTTCCACCACTCCACCATTCCATTCCACCATTCCACCCTCCACCATTTCCTTCCACCACCCCACCATTCCATTCCACCACTCCACCCTCCACCATTCCCTTCCACCACCCCACCATTCCATTCCACCACTCCACCCTCCACCATTCCACCACTCTACACTCCACCACTCTACCCTCCACCATTCCAGCCTCCACCATTCCCTTCCACCACCCCACCATTCCATTCCACCACTCCACTCTCTACCACTCCACCACTCTACCCTCTACCACTCTACCTTCTACCACTCCACCACTTCACTATTCTATTCCACCACCTCACCACCATACCACCCACCACCCCACCACTCCCCCACCCCACAGATCAACCAGGGCCATGGTCCTCAGTGGTAACTCCTGCTGATTCTTCTGGTACAAACCCACAGTATGCAATTGAGAGAGCTTTCAGATAAAAATGTCCCTCAAATCTCCCTTTTAAAAAGGCAATATTAAAAGAATTTGTTATGTCTTTATCACCAAATGAGTCACTATTAATTTTGAATTGAGTTGGATTTAATTGGTCTGCCAGGACACAAAGCCGCCCTCACTGTTGAGTCTATGCAGAAGCAGCCTGGCTGTGAAATCAGATGCTTCACCAGTTAAGATGTGTCCATTACTTAGTGCTTTACACAGAACAGAAAGTGCATGTAGCTTTCCTCATGACCCAAAGCTGGTAATGTGACATTAGTTTTTGCATTCATTCAACAAACATTTACTGAGCCTTTACTATGTGCTAAGTACTCTTATAAGTGCTAGGTGTACCGGTACAACAGCAACCACAACAACAGCAATAACAAAAAACAAATAATTTTCCTGGTGAGGCTAGACACATGATAAACACACAAACAGGTAATAATATAATGTTTCATATAGTGGTAAGTACCATGAAAGAGATTAATTTTATATAGGATGGTCATGCAGGATGTCAGGGAGTGATTTATGCAGCCTTCTGGGAGAGGAGTTCTCAGGCAGAGAGAACAGCAAGTGCAAAGTCTCTGAGCCAGCTGGATCAGAGTAAGCTAAGGGAGATCAGGAGATCAGTGGAAGGTAAGGTCACGGACACAGGTGGAGTGCCTCATAAGGGTTTGTAGACCATTAGAAAAATTGTCTCTTATACTAAGTAAGAGAGGATATTTTGAAAATAAAGCCAGTAGCCCTGTGCCAGGTAGCTCAGTTGGTTAGAGCATTGTCCTAATACACCAAGGTTGCATGTTTGATCCCAAATCAGGGCACATACAAGAAACAACCAATTAAATGCATAAATAAGTGGAACAACAAATCAATATTTCTCTCTCTCTTCTTTCCCCTTTCTCTAAAACCAATAAATAAAATAGAAAAATTTTAAAAAGGAAATAGACCCAGGTAATAGTGCTAATGCACTGGATATAGGGTGTCAAAGAAAGAGTAGAACCAAGAATAAATCAAAATGTGGGGTCTATATAACCAGTATAGCCATTTATTGAACTGGGGAATATTATCGGAAGGTGTTTGCAATGAGGAAGAAAGGGGAGGAAGAATTCGAATTTTCATTTTGGACATGTTAAATTAAACATGCCTATTAGATAACTAAGTGAAGATATCAAGTAGTCAAAGGGATAGGTAAGCTGGAATTCATGGACATGATCTGGCTCAAAAATTTACATTTGGATATTTAAAGTCATAGAAAATACCAGAAGAGAAATATAGACAAAGAAAAGAAGATGTGTTTGAACTGAGTGCTAAGACTCTTCAATATTTAGGAATCAGCCTGACCATTGGTGGTGCAGTGGATAGAGCAACGGCCTGGGACACTGAGGTCCCAGGTTCAAAACCCTAAGGTCGCAGTCTTGAGTGTAAGCTCATCTGGGTTGAGTGCGGGCTCACCAGCTTGAGTGTGGTATGGCTGGCTTGAGTGTGGGATCATGTCGATGATCCCATGGTTGCTGGCTTGAACTCAGAAGTCACTGGTTGCGCTGGAGCCCCCTGGGCAGAGCACATATGAGAAGCTATCAATGAAAACCAAAAGTGATGCAACTACGAGTTAAAGCTTCTCATCACTTTCTTTTCTGGCCTATCAGTCTGCCTCTCTCTCTCTTATGCTAAAAAAAAAAAAAAAAAGCCTGACCAGATGGTGGTGCAGTAGATAGAGCTTTGGACTGGGATACTGAGGACCCAGGTTCCAAACCCTGAGGTCACCGACTTGAGTGCAGAGTCCGCTGGCTTGAGTGTGGGATCATAGATATGAATGACCCCGTGGTCACTGGCTTGAAGTCCAAGGTCATTGGCTTGAGTCCAAGGTCACTGGCTTGAATAAGGGGTCACTTGCTTTGCTGGAGTCCACCGGTCAAAGCACATATGAGAAAGCAATCAATGAGCATCTAAGGTACCACAATGAAAAATTGATGCTTCTCATCTCGCTCCCTTCCAGCCTCTCTCTCTCTCTCTCTCTCTCTCTCTCTCTCTCTCTGTTCCTCTCAATAAAAAATAAAAAATTTAGAAATCAGAGTGTGGAAGTAGAACCAGCAAAGAGGGGGACTGTCCAATAAGGGAGATGACATAGGAGACAACGGTACACCAAAAGGCAAGTGAAAAAAGAATTAAGGAGGGTGTGTTTGACCCTATCAAATGTTGCAAATAAATTAGGTAGGCTGAGGACTGATAATTGAGTATAAAGTTTGGTGAAGGCCATTGGTCACTTTCAATCACAGGTGTGATGGTAAATTGGCTTTCTAAAAACAACAAAACCCTGATTTGTAGTGTCTGCCAATTTCTATGTTGTAAGTGCTCCCATCAGCCAATTGCAACTTCCAAATGCTTTAAAGGATAGCTTTGCAAAATCTTGTTTATAATAGTTGGCTCCTGCTAGCTGCAGCACAGACTGCTTTGACAGATCCATTTTGGTGGAAAGGGTAGGAATTGAAGTGAATTTCTATGAGAGGAAATGAGAAGAGGACAGTAAGTATAGACAATATTGTTGAGGAGGTATACCATATAGAAATGAGGTGGTAACTGAATCAATATGTGTGGTCAAGAATTGTTTTTCTCCTTTAAATAGGAGATATAGCAGCATGTTTGCATGCAGATGAGAATGATTTAACCAGAAAGGAGAAATCGATGAAGAAGGAGAAAGAGAGAATTGCTGGAGTGAAGGTCTTGGGTGGAATAGAGGAAGGCCTTCATAAAGCACAGAGAGGGGTGGCTTGGTCTGGTCTTAACTAAAAACATGGGTAGTTCTTTCATAGTAACAGTAGAAAATAGATTAGCACTGTCCAACGGAAGCACAATGTGAGCTTCATATGTAATTTACAAATTCTAGTAGTCAGGTTATAAAAGTAAAAGAAACAGGTAAAATTAACTTTAATGGTTTTATTTAACCCAATATATGTAAATTATCATTCAAACATGTACCGAATATAAAACAATTATTATTTTTTTAACTTTTTTTTTAGATTTTTATTTATTCATTTTAGAGAGGAGAGAGAGAGAGAGAGAAGGGGGAGGAGCAGGAAGCATCAACTCCCATATTTGCCTTGACCAGGTAAGCCCAGGGTTTTGAACTGGTGACCTCAGTGTTCCAGGTTGACGCTTTATCCACTGCACCACCACAGGTCAGGCCAATTATTATTTTTTAAAGATTTTATTTATTTATTTTAGGGAGAGGAGAGAGAGAGAAGGGGGGAGAGGAACAGGAAGCATCAACTTATAGTATTTGCTTCTCATATGTGCCTTGAACTCAGCATTCCAGGTCGATGTTCTATCCACTGTTCTATCCAAGCTAAAACAATTATTAATGAGATATTTGACATTCATTTTTAATACTAAAATTTCAAAGTCCAGTGCATTTTACACAAAAAGCAGATCTCAGTTTGGATTAGCCACAGGTGATCAATAACCACACGTGCCTAGTGACTGCCATATTGGAGAAGGCAGGTATAAATAATTGTTTAAGTAGGTAGATATGTTGGTAACAGGACATGGAAGTTCTCTTTTGTTTTCTCAGCAAAACAGGGGAAAAGTACAATTAGCGACTGGGAGTAAGAATTGGACAGAAGGCACTGGACATTTGAGAGAAGAAAATGTATGGAATAGTCATGTAGGATGAAAGCAGAAAAATGTCCTATAATTGGAGCAGTACTGATGGCCCACTTGGGGTTAGTGGTCCAGAATTCAGGTGAGACTGACAATGTCGCGTGTGGCCTTTTCTCCAGCCACCTTATGCTCTGCAGAGGCAGCAGTAGGGGCACCCATAGGGTGGAGAAAGTTGGATTTAAACCAGTGGCAGCATTCAAATAATTTAACAACCAGTTCTCTGCTCTAATGACCGTTTTAAGTATAATAAAACAATACACCGAAAGATAGTTTATTGTTTCATGCATTTAATACTTAAATAAGAACAATAAAAGAGGAACACAAAACTAGATTATGTTATGAGTTTTAAAATATTAATGAAAAAACATTAAATAATACTTTACAAAAAACAATAAAACTGTTATTTCAGATATTTCCATACTGCTTTTTGATTGGCGTCCTCACTTGCAATTATTTTCACCTACCAACGGAATGAGCATTACTACAGTGATTAGAATACACTGTTCACAGATGAACGTTAAAAAAGAGTAAGGAGGCCCTGGCCAGTTGGCTCAGCGGTAGAGTATTGGTCCAGCGTGTGGAAGTCCCAGGTTCAATTCCTGGTCAGGGCACACAGGAGAAGTGCCCATCTGCTTCTTCACCCTTCCCCCTCTCCTTCCTCTCTACCTCTCTTCCCCTCCCACAGTCAAGGCTCCATTAGAGCAAAGTTGGCCCCAGGCGCTGAGGACGGCTCCATGGACTCTGCCTCAGGTGCTAGAATGGCTCCAGCAGCAAGGGAGCAATGCCCTATATGGGCAGAGCATTGCTCCCTAGTAGGCATGCAGGGTGGACCCCAGTCGGGCGCATGCGGGAGTCTGTCTGATTGCCTCCTAGCTTCTAACTTCGGGAAAATACCAGAAATAAAAAGAGTAAGGAATATAAATTTGTGATTTCTACATTGGGTGGCTGCCCAGGTGCCCACCTTAGAGAGAACCCTGATTACAAGTGACATTTTAACAACTGGTTCACCAAACTCAACAAAAAAATTAGGTATAGGTTCTGCTGAACCAGTGCAAACTGGCTGAATCCCACCACTGATTTAAATCAGGGGAAATTAATTTTCAGAAAGCAGATGCCAATCTACCAATCCAGTTTTTTTTTTTTTTATTAAAAAAAAACTATAATTTCTCCATAGGAAACTTGACCTTTTCCCTTTCTGATCTAGACTTCATGCATGTGGGTTGAGGTGGGAGTATGAGCTGTTTAGCAAGAGTGTGTGGGAAGAGTTTAAAAGCACAGTGACTTTTTTTCAGCCACTGAACTCCTATCTCAGAATTCTCTTAGCAGGCTCTCCAGACTTTCTCTCTAGTTGCTTAACTGAGTTACATGTGCCCCATCCCTTTCCTAAGAAGTCATCAAACTGTTTACTCTAAGGTTTATTATTATTGCATGGTCTGCATCTGATACGTACTTGTCAAGACTAAATGGGTGTGTTGAGCTGACTCTGTATTTGTTGGAGGCTAGGAAGATGTTAATGAGGGCTCTCTGTTCCCTGTTTGTAACCTGAAGCTGCCAGTCAACAGAACAAATCAGAGGGTTTCCAGCAGCACACTGAGGTCCTTATGTAAGGAGGATCACACGCAATTTTTGTCTTTGCAGAATTCCTCTCTGTATAATTATTCTTTTGATCATGCTACACATGAAAAGAAAAGCAACTGGGGGGTATGAATCATGTCCTTGTTTCACTTGGAATTAACAATTGAGACAGGGTGTGGAGTCTGTGAGAACTGCTGGTCTGAGAGAGGTAGCCATTCTTAATTGACAAACTTGGTGCATCTCCTTAATGGTGTCTTGGGAGCAGACCTCAAAACTTAATACGTTAGTTACAATGATCAGTCACCATGGTTGATCACATTCCCAGGTGTGCTGCTTCTGTAAGTGCTGCCTTAACTTTCTCTACTACGTGTGTGGGAGCACTTAATTGTTGCTCACCAAGTAACTAGGTACATTTGACTCCATAGAATTTTCACTGAAACATCATTGTAATTTTCTCACTGGTTTGATATGAAAGGGATTGAGCACTTAATCTGTAGAGGACTTTCAGAATTGCTGGTTTACAAGCGGAGTTTGTGGGTACATTCAGGAAGTAGCTGTGTCTTCTCTGATGCCTTCCATGACACCCCAATCAGAATCAATCACTTAACCCCTTGTACTTCCATCTCATTTGTACATATTTCAACCATGTCCCTAAACATGAGATCCCTTTCAGAATGTCATGCTTTTGTATATGTTTCTTCTACCTTCCCTACCTGTGAACACCTCCTTATCCTTCCAAATCCAATAAATATTTATTGAATGAATGAATGAATGAACGAGGTGCTTTGTAGAAAAGAGGCCTCCCCTGAATTGATCACTAGTTCCTTAGGAATCCTTGCACATTTGGGTTATGCTCCATTTTTGGCATTTATCCACTTCTTAAAAATTCATTTACCTGTTGGTCTCTTTCATGAATCTCTAACTTTTTCCAGCACACAGACTATGTTTTATGTATTATTGTGTCTCTCGTGCCTAGCATAGTACCTGGCACATTTTAAGCCTTCACATTTTTGTTGAACATGAAATGAAAAGAATTAAACATGATCTTGTGATCCTGGTAAATACAGAAATAGTTTAATTTGGGTCACAATTTTATAACCTATGCAAGCTTGTATTGAAGTAAATCAACCAACTTGATGCATTTCAATGAAACCTCAAAATGAGGATATATTGGTTTTAATCCAAAGCATAAGTTTATATAAAGGATGTAACCTTTTGCCCTACACACTCAGGAATTAAATTAAAAAGAAATCTAAAAACCCATGTATAAGTAATTTCAATTAGAGGCTTCTAGGTATGTAAGAAAGGTTTATTTAAGGTTTAATAACCAAGTTTCATGTGGGTTCTTGTTTGGGAAGGAAAACTTTCACATGGCATTAATATACCGTAAATTGTGATTTACAAAAACATTCTCACATCCTGACTAGGGTAAAATTTTAATTTGTCCAGTGAACTTTCCACCGAAAGAGAAAATGGTAAAACTGACAAATGGATCTAGCTTTGCACGTTTTGTTTTGGAAACTTGCTATTCCCAAATGCTCCCTGAATTTATTTTTGCAAATTCTTTGGAAAATTCAAGAAAAAATTTGGTCTTTTGAGAAATACCTTAAGTGTTATATTTTATATGTCAAAGGAGTATTGGATTTCTTGTTCATACTAGTTTCATTGACTTTTTATTTATTTTTGTACTATACATTGTTTCTACAGTTTAGTATGAGTATATTATTAATCTGACATTTTAAGATAGCTCGTGTTTCTTAAGTTTCAATTGAATAAAGATAGATGTATGCATTTTAAAAAATGTTTGTGTACATTTATCTCATTTGCTTGACTATGTCTTCCAAATAATAGGCATTTCATATTGGGTGGATAGGTGGATGGACACATGGGTGGATGATGGGTGGATGTTTGAATAGTGAGTGTATGCTCCAGGTATTGGGTATAAGTCACAAGTTTGCTACTTACTTACTCTCTGGTCTACAGCAAATTAATGATCTAAACCTCTATTCCTTCAAGTATGTATGATATAGTTCAACATAGGGTTGTAGGGATTAAATGAAACAACATATGTAAAGAACTTTGCATCACAAAACGGTACACAGTGAGGGCTAAGAAATGTTAGCTGATGTTATTACTATTAACATAACAATAAGTGGCTTTAACCAAACCACCAATTTTTTAAAATTTAAGGATCAATAGCAAAACAATGTAGAAATTATGAATGTATTGATTGTAGTATATTTGGGAATACCAGTCCATTTCTAATCATTACAGTTCAAGATCTATTCATAAGAAGAGTATAGTAACCTACAGAATTACAAGCAGAACTTAGATATGAAAACGTTATGTTCCACCATGACACAACAGCTGGTTGTATTATGTACTGTGTCTGATTAAAGCATCACCATTTTGCACAGTTTAAAATGTTTATAAATTCTTAGGTAAGCGTTCAAAAAGCAGATGTCTTTTCCCCTCTAGGGTGACACTGGTTCTCAAAAGGGGGCGATACTATTTTAAAAGCTCTGAAGCGTGGTTGAGATCATTAGGTAGTAGGGCTTAAAAGTTTTACTACTCCCCCACCCCCCGCCCCCCATCTCTAGAAGAGAAAGAGCACGAGATTTAGGCAAAGGAATAAGCCATGGAGGTCTGCCCTTGGGGTCAGTTTCCCAAAGAGAGGTGCCTCACTCAGCCCAGAGGAAGGGAAGAAGTGGGGTCTAAAGGACTTAGGTCATATTCAAGGAAGGATGGCTCTTCCACAAGGAACTTTTCAGCTTTTCCCTCAACTTGAACAGCTGGGTCTTCCTTCTTGGCGGCGTGGGGTCAAGACCACGCTGACGCTGATGAAAAGGGCTGCGATCCCGCAGGTGACCGAAGCCCTAGCCGCCCCACCTGGGTCCCGATCCGCGTGCGCTCGCGGCCACGCTCAGATTGTTGGAACTTGAGCAGCGCTTCCTGCTTTTTCTCCACCCGATTCTGTTTGTGCGGCGCGGGCCTTTCCTGGCAGGAAGCGCCTGCCATGTAAGGAGCCTGGCCGCTCCGACAGCCGGCCCTTCCCCCGCACCGCTCTGCTTCCTTCCCATTGGCCTGCGGGCGGAGGCTGAGCCCTGCTAAGGGTCGCATTTTAAAAATGTCTTCTTTTGTCAACTTGAGATTTTCCAGAATTTAAAAGCGGAAAGGAAGAGAGGAGTACAAGGAAGCTATTAAAGATATATTAAATAAACTCTTCTGGGAGCAAGTGTGTGTTTAAGAGAGAATCTGTAACTTTTGCAAGGGAAGTTTGGGTATTGCTTATTATTTTAACAAAGAGGGTGTGTGGTGTTTCTGTGTGAGTGTGAGAGTGTGTGTGTGTGTGTGTGTGTGTGTGTGTGTGTGTGTTCTCCCTGAACTGGAGAAGCAGATGTTTAAAGGAGACAGGCAGGAAACAGCTCTGACAAATGAAAGCATTTTTGATTGAATTCATGAGCTAAAGTTTCCTGCCAGTAATTCATTCAACCCTGGACACATAAAAGAAAACCCCATATAATTGAATTTTAATCGCCTACACTTTTTAACATACAACCAGAAACAGGCAAGTGTAGCTGCCACAGGTAAAGCTGAAATAGTGCTGTAAGCTGATTTTACACAATTATTGATTGGTAGTTTAAAAAAATTATGATACCCTGGCTAAATACTGCTCCTCCTTTATCTGGGCCTGGGTGCCAGAGGCTATTCCTTATTGTCTGCATAAGTTAAACTCCTTCCTACAGATTTTTTTTTTCTTTAAACTGTTTTGTGAGCAGGTGCAGATGGCTTTCATGAACGGATCCAATGGAAACATTCTGTTTCAGCCGGCAGAAGCTGAAGTTTTAAAAAGTGTACAACTGCGACTTGTGCTGTATCTATAATTCAGCTGGGGAATGTTTTCCCCATTTTATGATGAAATCTGCCACCTCCTTTTCTTTCTCTTAATGAATTTGGTTTGTTTACAGCCTTGAGGAACTCTTGTCACTAAAATCCCACCCTCAACACTCCAGTATTTTTCAGTCTGAGGATTTCACAACCAGGGCCATTGCAAAATAAGGGTAAAGGGGCATTTTTTAAAAAATCCCTGGAGATTTTTAAGAACTTTTTCCTTTATTTTTGTCTTCACAGTGTACTCAAGTAAACAGTATCAGGAAGACTCAAAAACATCGAGAGACCATTGTACCTTTCTCTACATATAATGTGAAATGTCACTTTTCTTGGTCAAACCTTAGAATTTGAAACCAGACAACAGAAAGTGGAGCATCAATGCATGCTAAAAATTCTTGGTTTGGGGCTTGAATTATTGAGTCCGACAAAACAAAGTTAAAGAGCGAGTTGTCTCCTTTGGCGCACAGAAGGCTCTGGTGGCCATGGTGGTGATGGGCTTCAATTTCTGCTCCTGTCACACTCCCGTGGCGAGAGCTCACTCCCATAAACCAAGTGACCATAGCCAAAAGGCAGAGCTGCAATAATGTGCAGCACCCAGAACTGAGCAAAACCCAAATATTAATGTTGTAACTGAACCAAAACATGTTCAAAAATAGATGCAATAAACTAGTTCAGACCAGAAATCATAATACTTCAACATATTTTCTAAAATGATTGAACAAAACAAAACCAGAACTTCAAAAAATCCCACAAACCTAACCTGAAACAAACCAAGAGGCCACTGGTTTGGATCCATGCACTGGCACTGCTTCTGGGATTCCAGTAGAAAATGTGGATTTGGATTCTGCTCTCATGTTGACCTTCACGTGGATGACTGTCCCAGGGACACTGATTCAGGCAGCTTGTGTTAAGGGGCAATACCTGTTATGTTGTCAGACAGAGATACAAACCGGAGAGCAGGGGTTCTCACCCTTAACACTTTGACAGTTTGGGCCAAACAGCTCCCTTTTGTGGGGGGCTGGCCTATGCATTGTGGGATATTTAGCAGTCTCTCTGACCCCTTTCCATTAGGTACTAGAAGCCACCCCCTTAGATGTAACAGTAAAAAATGCCTCCATACATTGCCAAATATCTGCTGGGGGGTGGGGGAAGAGGACAAAACTACCCCCTGTTGAGAACTGCTGTAATGGGAGAGTCCTCCTGCATTGTTTCAAAAGGGTTTTCTAATACAGTAGCTATTGAACAAAAAAGCTATATACTTATCTGCCTAGCAGGATCACCCAGTAGAAAATAAAAACCAGTTTTGGTAAGTCCTCATTTTAGTGTTGGTTTCTCTACTAAAGCAAGAAACCCTTTCTGTTGGAAAGACCATGTATACAGTATTATCTTGAGGCAAAACTAGTGCAAATACTATAACTTATTGGAGACATTTATAAACACACACTTTTATAGAAACTCTACCTCATACCAACTTATGGTCTCGGTCATAAATAATTCCAAAATTTTCTGACCACACTGTAGTCGGTGTTTATCTTCATATTCTGAAAAAAGTTGCAGAAGTATTTCAACATACTGAGTCTAATAGTGTTTTCAGTTCACAACCTAGGGGGATGCTGTTCAATTCAGGCTGCCTTTGTCCCCTTTGTGAATTATATTATGTATGAGAGTGATATTTCAGGAGAATTAGACTTCTTAATTACAACTTTTTTTTTTACTCTGTCTGTATATAGTGTATGCCTTTGAAACGAAATTTATAGTTATTCTGAATTTCAGTGAGAGGACTTTCCATTTTTATATAACAGCACCTTTCCCTTGGCAGTTTTCATTTGGTAGGAAGACTCATTTGTACATGAGAGCATTATTTGGAACAGCGGGCTTTGCCAAGATTATAATATGATAATTGCATTTAAAATTGAGCTGTGCCAAAGCATTGCAAAAATAATAAAAAATCCACAAAATATATAACAATGACACAGACAGTTCCTCAGCATTTCTTAATACTGTGAAAAGCAAACTAAATTTTCTATTTTTGCCTATGAGGAAAACCTGGAGAAAGAACAATCACAGTATAAAATTGAACGGCTAATTGAGTTTTCCAAATGGTTTATTTTAATGATGATTTAGTGTTGAAAGGCACACTCCCTTAGCTTTTATTTAGTTTTTGTTTTTAACGTAGATTATAAATCAGAGTGCTATATTTCAACAAAGAAAGAAGTTGTTGGTTAATATTTTCTCATAGACTGTCTGATGATAACTATGAACCCAAAAAAATAATAAGAAACATTTTCTTAATCTCAGTTGATCAGCATGCTCACTTCATTCAGAATCAATAGTTTCTCTCTTTTACCGATGAGGAAACTGCAGCTCGGAAGTGGTAAGAGGACATGGGCAGGTCACCACAGCGGTGGCAGTGGGCAGGGAGGCGGGGTCAGGGAGTGGGGAATACTAATATTTGGGAACTTTGACCACCATTACACTCTAAGACTAAGGTGCCGCCATTCTCTTTTCTTATTGTGAAACACCAACTCCAGGTGGCAGCTCCAAGTAAATGGTCTGTAAATGGGAGCCCTCAAACTTGAAACCAGGGCTTGTGACTTTGTCCCCCACCTCCCCCGGTTCCCCTGTATTGTGCATTCAAAAGCATAAACTAAAGGGATATCAGTTTTCACTTAATAATATCAACTCTTAACCATGAAAAAGTTTAACCCCATCACATATGGCCTCAGCTTTTAGGAAAACCAAAACTCTGAAAGTTCTTGCTTCTGTGTCAGGACTCTGCCTAAAATTACTCTGAAATTGGCAAAATATCCAAAGTCTTTGTATCGCTCTGTTCTGGACTTCCCAAGAGCTGCCTTAGAGAAATGACCGCACTGAGGCAATGTCCTCCAACAGGTCTTTCAACAACTATTCTCACTTCCATTCTTCTGCTCCCATCGCCCAAGGAAAGAAAATTCACCTCAGGGAGCTGCAGCCTATAGTCTGTTCTGTCTCCTTCCAATGTATTAAAGCATCCAAATCCCACACTGTCTGCCAGGCACTTAGCGAATAGCACAGCACTGGCTTTGTGGCAGTCAGAGGATCGGGCCGTAACTTATCAGTGTGTTCAAATGTGGCAGCTTGTGTATTTAATAAGTCAGTGCTGACATTCTTAAAAATGTTAGCATGATTACATCTTATGCTGCAACTGTAATAGTGTCAACTTGCCTTACTCCTGGCTGGCCAGTTGCTGCCTTTTAGGTCTAGTCCTGGTGTCACATGCTGGTTCTGACTTGAACTTTGGCCAAAATACCTCTCCATTCTCTGTTCTCTCCACAGTCTCCTGAAGCCCAAAGTTACTGCTTATTCCTTTGGTTATTGAGCCTTCAGAAATATTTTTTAAATTCCTCATTGCTTAGTTCTGTTTCTCCAAGAAGTTTTCATTAACTGTATTCCACTAATGACTCAATAATTTTCTACCCCATTTTGTGAACACGTTCTTTATCTGAGTGACTGTTCATATCAGACACTTGAATAAGTCACTTTTCTTGACTTTACTCTTCTAGTAATTTCTGGCTCATTAAAACATTAGCAGACAAATACTATATGATCACACTTATATATAAAATTTAAATCACCAAACTCCTAGAAACAAGATAGATTGGTGGTTGCCAGGGGTAGGGTAGTGAGGGAAATGAGTAATGATGGTCAAAAGATTTAAGTTATTTCCAGTTATAAGATGAATAAATTCTGGGACTTAATGTACAGCTTAATGACTAGTGTTAACGACCCTGTTAGATATATTGAAAGTTGCTAAGGGAGTGGATCCTGAATGTTCTCACCAATTTTACCATAGGCTGATTGATATAAACAAGAGTTGAGTTCCAATGGTATATTTCTGCTCACAAAAACACCAAACTTCTAAATAAACCCCCCGAAACTTCTAATATTAAACATTGAAATAAATGTGAGCTATCTATACATTTAAGAAAAATTAATAAAAACAAGATAATTAGGCCCTGGCCATTTGGCTCAGTGGTAGAGCATCAGCCTGGTGTGTGGATTTCCTGGGTTCGATTCCAGGTCAGGTCACACAGGAGAAGCAACTATCTGCTTCTCAACCGCCCTCTCCCTTCTCTCTCTTTATCTCTCTCTTGTCCTCCCACAACCATGGCCTTGCTGGAGCAAGTTGGCCCAGGGCTCTGAGGATGGCTCCATGGCCTCCCCTCAGGTGCTAAAATAGCTCAGTTGTCAAGCAACAGAGCAACACCCCAGATGGGCAATGCATCTTCCCATAGGGGGCTTGCCGAGTGGATCCCTGTCAGGCTACATGCAGAAGTCTGTCTGTCTGCCTCCTAGCTTCTTACTTAACAAAAAAATTTTTTTAAAATAAGTAAATAAATCTAATATAAAAACAAGATAATTATTTTTCAACCTGCTTATTCCAGTTCAAGGTCATGGTAGCTAGAGTCACTACTGATAGCTCAGGGTACAGGGTAGAGCCCAACCTAGGCAGGAAACCCTTCCATAACAGGGCCATCCCCTACACCCACACTCACTCTGACTGGGACAATTTACAAAGACAGAGAGTCAGAGAGAGGGATAGATAGAGACAGACGGACAGGAACAGAGAGAGATAAGAAGCATTAATCATCAGTTTTTCGTTGCGACACCTTAGTTGTTCATTGATTGCTTTCTCATATGTGCCTTGACCATGGTCCTTCAGCAGACCGAGTAACCCCTTGTTTGAGCCAATGACCTTGGGTCCAAGCTGGTGAGCTTTGCTCAAATTAGATGAGCCTACGCTCAAGCTGGCGGCCTCGGGGTCTCGAACCTGGGTCTTCTGCATCCCAGTCCGATGCTCTATCCACTGTGCCACCGCCTGGTCAGGCCTGACTGGGACAATATAGATGCACTGATTCACCTAGTGTGCACATCTTTGGCATATGGGAGGAACCCCAAGTCCCTGAAGAAAACCACACAGATGTGGCTAGTTGCCCCAGCTGGGAATCTTTTTTTTTCTCTCTCTCATCAGTGTTATGATAAAACAATGTTAAATGAAATGATCTTATTTGAGGACCTGCTGTATATAAAATAATCACATTGTACACCTAAAGCATACACAATACAGGTATTTTATATTCATTATATCGAGATAGAGCAGGGAGAAAACATTAGCAAGTGTTAACTAATATATCATATCATATCTATCAGGGAAGTTTGGTTTGTAGCAATACTAAATAACACAATGTTGGAAGAAAGTTATTGATCCAGGAGCTGAACCTAAACATCTTTGTGAAAGAGTTTGAAACAGTGACAACTGCAGCAGTCGTGGAAATGCCACTGTGGAGACAGCAAGGCTTGGACTCACAACAGAGATTTCATTCGAAATTGGGTTCTTTTTCTCTGATCTCTCAAATTATTTCCAGAGGATAGCCACTTACAGAAATAATAAATCTTGTCTCACTTAGAAGTAAAGAATGTGTTATTTGTCTTGAAACATAACACAAATATTCCTTGGCTTAGTTTTGTTTTGTGTCTGGTGAGCTTAATATTGCTCTTCTCTTTTATACAAACTCGTTACTGGTTTCATCTGAGGTGTCCTAGCATGAAATACCTAAATCAAACTTTATAATCGTGTCAATAACAGTTTTATTGTCTCTTCCATATTAATGAAACCCACAGCTAAACAACTAAAACCCTGTACTAATTGCTTGTCCTCAGAGCTGGGTATTTCGGGTCTAATTCTCTTTGGAACACAGCTGGCATGGAATGTTTAAAAGCTCCTTTGGTTACTTTAACCACTTACATACTAATTTGGTGGCATGGAAAACATTAGGCTGTGTCCATACAAGCAGTACAAAGCAGAATATTGAGCAATTTTCTGAATGTTATCAATGTAATAAGTCAATTTGGTTGATGTTTCTAGTTAAAAAACAGATGTTTGAGTTGTCAGGATGCTTCAAACAAAGTGTTAGTTGAAATAAACATTAGCTTAACAGATTCCTTTCATTGCAGAAGCATTCTGAACAACGAATAAGGTGTAAAATTTGGAAATTCGTGAGCCTTGAAGAAACTAGACATGCTGTAAAAGATTACGTAGTTTTCTAAATGCGTTACATGCACAGTCAGACTTAGTGCATGACTATTATATTAATGAATGAAGGAATGAATTGTTAAATTTTGTAATCATTTTGGCCTGTACTGGGTCAATTAGATAAAATTTATATTCTTACTATCTGTGAATTCTGTAGATACCCTCCCTTGTTTACATAGCTCTTCTTTTACATATTTAGATATTCAGCCCTGCAAGTATTGACCAAAGTAATCCCTTTCTTTTGGGCCTTAGAATCTATATATATTTATTAAAATTATCCCATTTGGAAGTTTCACCTTTACTACTATATTGCTATTGCTGGTATAGAAGTTTGATCTGTAGTCGCCCCAGCACAATGGGCAAGCTAGGTAACCTTTTCAAGCAATGTGAAAAATGCTGTTGATTGAAAAATCATACGTATTCATTGGATGTTTACTATGTGCCTAACAGTTTGCTAGCTATTATGGAAAACAGCTTCACCCATGGGGAGCTGACAATCTAATTGGAGGAAAAAAAAAATCCAACTCACATGAAACAATTAGAAGAAATGAAATGTATTATGTGGTGCAGGTTATTAGAGCCAAGGATAATAAGGTGTTAATTGTGTGGGATAGACAGTAAATCTCATAGGAGTTAAGGAAGGTAGAGATCAACATGGGCTGAGGTCATCCGGGAAGACTCAAAACAAACCAGCAATACTTACAAGCCCCTTTGATGTTCAAAACATTGTGAGGGCTAGGAGAAGTGTGAACGCAGAGATGGGACTTAAGCAGGATCTGAAAGGATGAGAAGAGTACTGACTGGCGGAGAAGAGAAGGTAAAATACTATAAAATACAGAACTCGGGGGAGGGGAGGGGCAAGGGGCTCCAGAGCTACAATAATCAGCTTAACATTTCAGCTCTTCCTTTGAAACTCCTTAGACTGATGCAGATATGCCAGCTTAGATTTTTTTAATCCATTTTGGCTCATGCTTGGTCTGCAGAATATTAGCATCCAGTTCAGAGGTTTCTTTGTTAAGAGAGAGAGAAAGGCAGATAGATAGTGCTGTTCTTGGGGATTTTGGAAGATGATCTAGCAGAAATGATAGACGGTGAGCACTAATGTCTTTTTCTTGCTAAGAAGGCACTATTAAAAACAAAGGTGCCAGCCAAACTGTATAATGTAAATGCAGAGAATTCAGCATACAATAGAAGATATTTCTGAGAAAATGTACCCAAGTTTTGAATGTTATTTGTGTGTTGGGTTTCTTTGAGTATTTTTTTTTAATTTAATGATTTTTTTATATAGAGAGGTGAATGGAGAGAGAGAGAGAAACATCGATTCTGTGTTCCACTCATTTATGCATTCGTTAGTTGATTCTTGTATATGCCCTGACCCGGGATTGAACCCACAACCTTAGAGTATTGGGACAATGCTTTAACTGAGGTACCTGGCCAGGGCTCTTTCTGTTTTGAAATATAATGTTTTAAGGTTGAGTGAGCATTCATTATGCTTTTTAAATTACATGTATACTTATTCTTATTCAGTGCACCCTGCTATAGAGACCAAGAACTTATCATTTCCGGTTCAGAGACTCAATGTTACCCCCCAACAGCTTTATTTTCCAGACAGGAAAGAAATGGAAGAAAAACGTTTAAAGATAACAGGCTTTCTGGTTGAAAAATTATAGTCACTAACATTAAGACCTAGTGCATTTTCAGCTCTCTGTTTAAAGCTCTTCAGGCGATTTTATGTTTAAGGTAACATAATATCCCAAGTCTTTTATTCTTTCATGGTAGCAATTGTAGAAGATCCTTTGGTTTTGTGGAAAGTTTAGGAGAGAGGAAACTATGCTTGCTCTATTACCATTTCTTTCATTTTGTAGCCTTATGCCATGTGTCTAGAGAGAAATTGTATAATGCAGAATATGCCCATAGTGCCCAGGTCCTGAGAGTGCACAGCCCCATCCTTTCTGAAACAAAGAAGTTTGCATTGAAAGGGCTCTTTTGGTGTGAGGACTCCTGTCCTTTCCCACAGGATCCCAGAAGCTGCAGCCGAGCTAGAATGCTCGCTTACCAAAAACATGGCAGAAAAGAGCATCATCTCTGGCACAAGCCGTGCAGCGCATCTGTTCTGGGAAAGTGTGGGCCAGATGTGCTGCCTTGTCTGAAACAGATTTTACTGCTGTTTACATTCACTCTGCAGCTCTAATCTGCAGCTTGCTGGCATGTCCGGGAGACGGTAGTGAGGGGGTATCGCTTGGTTGTTAAATGCTTGAGGTGATATGAAATATTTCAGTGTGAACTGGGATTCTAAAGGAAGGCTTCTTCTCCAATTGATTTGGATTTCTTTTTAAAATCATATTACAGGGACAGGTCTTAACCCCCTTGTAACATAGGCAATTTTGAGGGAATTGTATAAAAGAGATGTTTACCTGTGCTAACCCTTCTTTTTTACAGATAAGGAGCCAAACCTGAGGAAAGGGATTAGATGATCAAGGTTATAAAGCAGTTTATTGACAGAATTGAATCTAAAATTCTGAACAGGAGACAGCACACTTGTTCTTTAAAGGTCAAATACTAAATATTTTAGGCTTTGTGTGCCATGTAGTTACTGTCAGAACCACTAAACTCCGACCTTGTATCTTAAAGTAGTCGTATACAATACATAAAGGAGTGTGTCTATGTTCCAATAAAACTTTATTTACAAAAACAGTCAAGGGGCCAAATTTGGCCCACAGGCTATAGTTTGCTGACCTTTGTTCTAGATCTAAAGGAGTAAAATAAGCCTAAACGTCTCCTTGGGAGCTTCTTTATGAGCCACATCCAAATTTGATCTGTCATGGAGAATGTCAATTTTTAAAAGGTCCAGAGGGTGCTGTTCATTTGACAAGCTTGCTCTGACTCAGGCAAAACTGACTCTTTTTTTATAGCTTTCCTGAGAAAAGATTGTTTATTAGAATTTCACAGTGTTGAGGAGTCATTCTTCAGGATTGTCCTCCTGTCACTATTGTTCCACGTAAACGCGGAAGATTTATATTCCTATATGCCTTTCAGACATTAGACATACTAACAACAGAAGTCTTCTGTTACCGTTGGGTTTTGTTAACTTGAATACTCTCTTAAAAACCTAAGTGTAGATCTTTTTTCAGAAACAGGATTCAAAAGAGTTTTCCTGTTTAACAGCAGTAAGTAAGAAATGGAAAGGAATTAAAGGTTTTCTAAAAGATCTCTATTTTTTAATGTAAAATTCCTCTTCAAACTTGAAAAAAGCTTGAAGTTTTTAAAGTTTGTAGGTATGTGCACATCGTGTGTGTGTGTGTGTGTGTGTGTGTGTGTGTGAGAGAGAGAGAGAGAGGGAGAGAGAGAGAGAGAGAGAGAAAGAGATATGGGCGGGGGAGGGGGGCGGATCAGTCATCTTAAAAGGCAAGTCAGAAAGGATAGCTACATTCGAAACAATAGCTGGCCTGAACTTAAAAAAATTTTTTCCTGCCTGGTGCCCTAAGACATCCTGGAGTTTGATGAACTTAGTCTTACTAAGGCAAACTTCTAGTGCGCTTCTGTTCCGTACTCGTACTTATTTGAAAAGTGATCATTTAGGAATTGCATTATTTTTACGGGTCTCCATCCAGAAGCAAGGCTTCTATGGAGGATGGAAAGAGACACAGAGTAGGATTTGGCAGGGCTGACTGAGACCTGGAATGGCAAGGGAGGCTTCAGTTCTCACTGTGGAGACTCACCTGCCACCCTTGCACCTGAGCCACTGCAGACCCCTCCCTCTGCCTGTCTCCCTCTTCCCTTCGCCCTCTTGCTCTGCCTTGCTCCCCTCTGCTGCTCTCTTCCTACTGCCAACCACCATCTGTCAGGATTGAGCTGGAGGAAATCGTTTTAGTTATTTTCTATTTCCTTCTTCACATAGGTATTCCAAAGGATGAAGGAAACCACGTAAATAACTTTTTCCCACTGAAAAGGTTACATTTTCAAAGATAAACGTTTCATCCATCTACAAGGATTATTTGGAGAGCAATTGAAAGAAAAGTTATCTATTTTAAAGTTTCTTTTGTTAATAATTAACTACATAGGCTTCATTTGCTGTGGTCATGTTAGTCTCTAGAAAGAATTAGGAATAATAAATAGCTTTAGCATTCATACTGGCTTTTCTTTTGGTGATATTACATTTCTTCTTTCCTTCTCAGTTTATTTTAAAAGTTTATATAAATGTTCTCATTATATAAGTGATAGCATTAAAATATTGGTCCTTATATTTTACTTGTTAACTCAAATTTATTAGGGTAACATTGGTTAATAAGATTATATAGGTTTCAGGTGTATAATTCTCGAATACATCATCTGTATATTGTGTGTTCACTACCACAAGTCAAGTCTCCTACCATCACCTTTATCCTCTTGTACCTCCCCTACCTCCCTTCCCCTCTTGTAATCACCATACTATTGTCTGTGTCAATGAATTTTTTAAAATTGGCTTTAAAGGCAAATAATCAAAAGGTTAATATCCATTTTCTGAAATTAAGCGTGCAGTAAGATGTTTGGTTTCATTTTATTTTGTTTCATTAATGCTTACAGTTCAAAGCTTAAATAAGGAAATTTATTTCTTACTTTCCTCATCAATCTCTAGGGTTTATTCTGAAGGGAATATAGGTCCTGGTTGGTGGCTCAGTGGACAGAGTGTCAGCCCAGAGTATGGACATCCAGGTTGGAATCCCAGTCAGGGCCCACATGAGAAGTGACCATCTGCTTCTCTCCCTCTTCCCCTTTCTCTGCCTCTTCCCCTTGTGCAGTCAGTGGTTCCATTGGTTCGAATGTGGCCCTGGACCCTGAGGATAGGTCAGTTGGTCTGAGTGCGTCAGCACTGAAGCATCAGAGATCCTGACCAGAATGCATGCGAGAATCTGTCTCACTCTCCCCTCCCCTCACTTAAAAAATAATAATAAGGTTATATCATGTGAATCAACCTGTAGTTCTAGGACTAATAACCGGACCCAGCATACTGGCCTCCACATCCGTGGACCCATGTCTTCTTATTAGAAATTCCCTTCCCTCTCTTTCAACCCACCTACATGCTACCCAGATGTCAAGTCCCCTATTAAGACCACAGGCCTTTAGGAATCTCCCCTTGGATAATTGCTCACCGCAATGATCCTTACTTTCTCAGAATTCCTGTAGCACTTTTAGTTTGTGCCAAACAATTCCTCACTTAATTACACATTATGTTGGATCACTTTCTAGTGGTTTAAAGCACCGTGTTAAGCACATAATCTGTTCAGCCATTTGAAGGAAAGGCAAATGGCTCATGGGGAGCCAGAGCTGTGATGCTTAGGGAAGGCCACAAGTATCCACAGGGAGGAATCCTCTTGGGGGATTTGCTAAAATCTAGTTCTGGCCCTGTGACTGACAAGCACAATGATTGGAATCCTAGGAGACCATGCGTTGCTACATCAACAAGAGGCAAACTCACCTTCACCTGATTCACAGAGGCTGATTAGAATGCCAGTTTATTAGTTTTCAATATGAAGTATTACTTTCCAAGTATAACTAGACACTCAAGTCCACAGGTGTGCATCAGCCTCTTCTGAGTAAGCTACATGACTTGAATATTAACCGTCAGAACTCTTGGTGAGCATAGAATGAATGCAGAAGTGTCTGGTCAAATGATTTGAATGTTCAAAGGATTAGAACAAGAAAACTGGTGATATATTTTTACCATAAGGATGTGCCTGCCCACAGGCAGATGATGCTCTTTGGTGGGATAAGCTTGGACACTAGACAGTATTTTCTTGGATGATTACTCTGTGACTCTCTCAATGAGCCTAGTAAAGGTAACCACACTTTTTTACTAATGTCACTTTTTTTCATAAGCTTTTTATTATAGTTGGTCACTTTCCAGTCAAATCTTATAGTTTATTTTTATTTTTCATCTGTGCTCTGATCTGCTATGTAGGGAAATCTCGTTTCTGTCATTCCCAAGTCTTCAGGGTGCCTCTCACTGTTGCCTTCCTTTACCTCCTACAGAAGGTTCCATTAAACATTAAAAGATTGATTCTCTCTCCATCTCCAGGACAGAATGCTTAATGACATCGACTACACAAACATTTGTTTATTCTGCATAAACAAGCATATTTAGCATCTGCTCTGTTTAAGCATTATTGAAGTTAATAGAAATATAGATATAAATAAAGTGTAGTCCCTTTTCTTAGAAACTTCACATTTAAAAAACAGGTGTAGAAAACAAATACATGGTTGCTATTATGAGAACAAATGCTGGGACGTTAAATAGGGAATAATTTCTTTTACTTGTGCGAATCTGGGGAGTTTTCATAGAGAAATATATTGATTAAAATAGCTTGCATGTGTGCTTTTTGCTTATATATTGCCTTCGATATAAATTCAGATTATTAAAATCTTGACCTCTTTCTCATGCATGTCACTTCACTTGTTATTAAATACTCATGCCTAGTCTAAGTTTGGAATGGAAGTGTCACAAGACACATCTTTCACTATTTCCTGATTTACTAAACATGGAAATGTGGCTCAGGACCTGAGCATTTCATGATCTCATGTGACCACGGGCATATTAAATAAGGAAGGAAGTGAGAAGTGAATGCGATGATCTCCTATCTGGGTGGAGAAGTGGGGTTTTAATTAGCCAGACAAGTGTCACATCTATTCCACAGACATCACAGCATATTAAGCTTAGTATCATTCCATTTCCTGACAGCCATCCGCAAAGACATATACGAACGAAATCAGAGACCCGGGAGACTCTACAGATCTCAGATTGGCCAAAACAGACTCTGCATAAGCTGATGGTGGCAGTCTTGAAAATCAAGAAATCTAAGAGATAGTCATCCCTGTATGTTTTTTAGTAAATCATTTAACTTCTCTGTATATTCATTTATACATCTGAAGAAAGAGAGTTAATATAGATAGTCTTAATCTCTCTCTATAGGATATTATAAATTTCTTTTCTTTTTTTATTTTATTCATTTTAGAGAGGAGACACAGAGAGAGAGAGAGGGGGGGGGGAGGAGCTGGAAGCATCAACTCCCACATGTGCCCTGACCAGACCAGTGCAGGGTTTTGAACTGGCGACCTCAGTGTTCCCAGGTCGACGCTTCATCCACTGTGCCACCACAGGTCAGGCTCTATAGGATATTATAAAGAAGGGGAGCAATCTTGTTCTTCCAACATCTTACCTACTTCAGTTTCTTAAATTGAAAGGAAATATGTATAAATCATTAAAAGAACAATTGTACAAATTTTCAAAGAGCAGTAAGTGAAGTAACGCATTTAAACTGAGAATCAAGATGTACAAATATATATATAAATACACATCTATACCAAGAGCAAAATGTACAGATCTTTGAAAGAGATTTTAATACATTTTGATGTAAACTGGAAATTTTTGTACAATGTCTATATTCTAAATACAAGATTTTCTTTCTAAAAAATGGGACCAAGGGACAACCAGTTATATTGTGGAAAAATTTCCATTAAATGGTCCATTTTCCATTGTGTTTTTCAGAACTATTTAGATTTTCACATTATCGTGTTTTGGATAACAATTCTGAAAAATTGCAAACTGCTGATAAAAATAACATTTATACATTAAGTATAGTACTTTCATATTTAAGAAAAGGTTGCTCTAGTTCTAGGATACCAAAATACAACAAATAAATTTGAGGTTTTCCTTATCCACACCCATCTTCCTACCTTTGATATCTATCTGTGATTTTGCAAGACAAAATGTTATAGAAGAGGGAACAAACACTGCGTGGCCATATCTCTGTAGCATAAAGATTACACAGAAATTGAATAAATACTCCAAATAATGGGAAACTTCTGGAATAGCAGACTCTACTTTGGGGGGCAACACGGGGATAATGGAATGAAGTATTCTTTTAGATTTTTATTATTGATTGGTCTGAAGAAAACATTTGTAAATTCTTAACTGGAATTAATCAATTCATGTGTATTGATCACTTGTGTTCAAGGCACCAAGGTCTATGGATATAATACAAATGGAAGTCTGTATTTCTCTACCCAGGATGCTTATAGCCTAGCTAAAAAGACCAGACACAGAATGGGAAATGCTGTATGCTGTATCACATGACACTCACAGCATTGTTTAATAAAGGATCCTTCAGGTAGAGAGTGGTGATTCAGGGGCTGGCTCTCTGTGATCCTGGGGTTCTGGAAAGGCTCCTGGAGGAAAAGTCACAACTCTTGCATGATTCTCCTAACTGCTTCCAAAAAAAAATTTAGAGAAAACAGTCAAAGGTATAATTCTTTCCAGGAAATGGTTACAATTTATTTCTTTTAAGTATTTAAGAACATTTTCAATTTCATATGTTTTCTTTCTGCCATTCATGGATGTCTTGGTGGCTTGAGTTAGATTTGTGATTTTTCTCCTCTCTTGACTTATCTGAGAAATTCTGGCACTAGCCAGGTTTGGGATGTTTTCGTTCAGACATTCTTAAGTTATTTGGTAAGAAGTGAAGTTTTTGTTGCATATTTTTTGCTTAGAAACTGCTTTCTCTTTTCTCTTTCTTTGTTTCAGCTCTGAACTCAGTAAAAGCTCTTTATTTTTATAGACTTGTTCTGCAAGTGGTATCTTTAGAGGTGAGAGAATAGAAAACATTTATTTTTTTCAAACTGGAGGGAGCCATATTTTCAGAAAATATTTAATACATTTAAAAGATATCAAAGACAACCTTACAAGAAAATGTATGCACATGGTTACACAAAAGAGAGACTGGCGCTTTCGATGCCCATATCAGCAGGCCTCAAAACTGCCTGTGAACGACTGGAAACCATGGCCATCTGCCAGCCAGAAGCAACATCACCAGAAAGGAATTCGCAGTTACACTGTTAAGACTTATAAATACAGTGAGGGTCCAGGAGCCAGGACCTTCAGGCAAAGCAGGCTTGTCTAGTCTGGTCTGGTCCAGCTGACTGGGCAAGCAAGTCCTCCTCTCTATATGAGGCATTCCTCAGCGTCAGTGACTAAATTCATTTGTCCCCAAAGCTAAAATGTCCCAAGGGGTAGGGGGACATGGGCCATCCTTTTATGGGCCAGACACTTTCTTAATTGGGTCAGGAAGTCATTCTGAGAGGGAAGTCGGGAGCACATGTTTGGTCCCAGGACAGGAACTGGAAGTCGGAGGGTGGAACCATTTTGTGGTGTGAATGCATCTGTTCTGGCTTGGTCTTTCAGAGAAGCTGGGCCAGATTCTCCGAACCAACTGCTGTCGTGAAGGAGAAAATCAGATAAATTAAAGAACTATCTATAGATAGTTGTAGGAAACCAAGCATGCATCCAGGTGATGGCTCAAGGGGTAGGTAAAATTAGCTGATGCCTGTGGAAATGAACCAGGCAGGCAGGTGACAGGAAGCCAGAAGTGTCCAAAGCTTAGCAGAAATGAACTCGATCGGTCCTTTTTCCCCTGTCCTCCTAAATGAGAAGGAAAAAAGGGAGAATTGAGTTTGTAATAAATTCATTCAATGGAGGCAGAGCAAGGGGCAGTAACAACAGTGATAATAGTAAGCTTTCATTCTATGCCAGGTATTAAGCTAAACATGTTGGATGCACTTTCTCATTTAAACTCATGACAATCACGTGAGGAATCTACTATTATTATCGTCTCCATTTTACCCATGAGGAAACTGAATCTTAGAAAAGAAAAAAGTGTGCCAAAGGTCACATAACTGTATAGTGAGAGTACAGTCTTTGTACCCAAATAGGCTTCACTTTAGAGTCAAGCTCTGGACACACACTGTACTACTACTATTCATCCATTCACTATTCCCATACTCATGTGTGCATTGTACATACAATGTGGCAGGCACTCGGCTAAAACAGAAAGATAAGTAAAGAGACCGCCTCTATGTTGGCATGAAACTTACAGCCTAATCCTGGATGAGACATATATTCATGAAATAATCACATAAATACATAATTGTGAATCGTGACAGGTAATAGTAAGGGAAGGCAACAAGAGAAGGCCTAGGTACTAGGGTATAGACTTGTTATTAAGTGACTGTGACAAATAATAGTAAGAAAAGACTTACATACTAAGAAAATGTGGTATTTTGGGGAGTCAAGGAGAATTCAGCTCAGAAAGGAACACAGGCATTCAGGCAGGAAGGATTGAGGGTTGCTAACCAGGCAGAGAAGAGAGCATGCTGGTTGGATAGGTGAGGGGCACCGGGAGGTTCCAGAGCCCTGACACTGGAGACAGCTAAGTCTAGGACTACTTACGGACAGATAATGTCACCTACTGGCCTGTGCCCTTTATTTTGTTTTATTTTCCTCAATTGAACCTGCAATTTCTTACTCTTTCTCAAATGAATTGATAGGAAGATATACTCACTGTTCCTTATGCATTTTTTATTTGTTTTCCTCTAATATTATCTGACTAGGATTTCAAGGTTTTAGAGAACCAAAAGCCACATCTGTCATTGTTGCATTACATTTTCTAAGATTACATGCAAATAGGTCCTTAAAAATGCATTTTATGATAAAGAGAAATAGAGAGAGTAAAATAGCAAATGTCAATTTGGAGAATAACTGAATGTAGTTGCTTTTAACTGATATGCTCAATTAGGAATTGGCACTGCCTGTAAAATAGTCTTACCTGTATATATTACATGAGCTAGGGATATATATACAATTTTTGCTAAGTGGAGCCTTTTAATATTCCTTGAAACTAAATGGAAAATTTTCCAAATTAATGCTCATCAGTTTGGCATGTGGGGGAAAAAAAATCTTTCCTCTAAAGCAGCTTTTCCAGGGAAGAGATTAGTATTAATTAGGGGATGTTTTACTAATGGAATATTTTTCTTGCCATTGATGTCACTGTCCCTCATCCCTGAGGATAGTGTTATGGACAGAGCTGGTGCTTATGTGCACTAGACTATAGGCAGACAGACCATTTCACAAAATTCCATTTGTCACATGCCCTGAGACAGTTGCCTTTAGTTTAAAAGCCTGATGCTGTTTGTCAGGCCTGCCATAGTTTAGGACCCTACCTGTTAAAATTGTAATTAGCCTTGAACTCCACTCATATTTTTTTTTCTCCATTATACAAAATGATTCTTGAAAAACTTTTTACATAATTAGGTGGGGCTCCTCAGATTGACATCAATCCTTTTATTGACTGTGGTGGATAAGATGGTAGGGAACACTGAAATATGAAGACTAAAAACATGTGTCCTATTTTATTTATCTTTGTATTTCGAAGACGTAGGACAGGGATTGGCTGATAGCAGACAATTTACTAAGTATTTATTAAATAACTAATTAACTAAATGAATAACAGTCCTGTCTACTGCAGTTAAGCCAGATGTAGGTTCCAGATCATGAATTTTGATAACCACCTCAAATTGTCGTGCTACTTTTAGAAATTGATAATGATAGATTTAAAACCAGGATTGGCAGTTTAAAACAACTAGTATTTATTATCTCAAAGTTTCTGGAAGTCAGAAATCTTGGAGCAAATTAGCTGGATAGCTTTGGCTCTGGGTCTCCCATGAGGCTTCAGTCAAACTGTCTGCTGGGGCTGCAGTCAAGTCATCTGAGAGCTTGAGTAGGGGTGGAGGATCTATTGCCAAGCTCACTCATGTGGCTGCTGGCAGGAGACCTCTCCATAGGTCAGTTTGATTGTTCTCATCACATGGCAGCTGGCTTCCTCCATAACAAGTGACTCAAGAAAGATCACTTTTATTATCTAGTTTCCCAAAGTAGATACTATCACTTCCACTGTGTTCTATTACTTAGGACCAGATGAGTCACTGAGTCAAACCTACATTCAAGGGAAAGGTAGTTAGATCCTATCTTGGAAGGAAGGATTACCAAAGAATCTGTGGACATTTGAAATCACTACAACATCTAAATATTGAAATCTCTCCAATATATTAACATAAGTTGCATGCTTTTTTTTAAGTGGTACTATATATCACAATGTTTATTCAATTTGTCAATAAGAAATGCTTTCAGACAAAGTGCTTTTCCTGGAAATGAGGAAACTGTTTTAAAATATAAGGAATGCCATTTTAGAAAAGTAACCCCCCCAAAAAAATCACATAATCATGAGAATGAAATTCAGTGGTACTAGAAGAACCCAAATAATGACCTTTATTTTATTTTATTTCATTTTATTTATTGTCTTTTTATTCCTCTGAAGTTGATTTCAACAAATTGAAAATTTTAAATAAGTAAGAGCATCTACATTGTACTGAGTACTGTATCACATGATGTGGGAATGGGACAGGCACCTGTGCAAAGGTGAAAATATACAAACTATCCCAAAGTAACTGATAGTGGTGCAGAGATGCTGGACACATACACAAAACTTGATAGAATACCAGGCTCACTGTAATGAATTTTCTAATAGAACTATCTAGAAAGTGAAATGGAAACACAGAGGAGAAAAAAGTTCATTAGATTTGGAAAATAGAAGATTTTGTAAGAAGTGCCACTTGAACTCGGCCTTGGAAGATGAGAAGCTAGTCAAGTAGATAGAATTGCCAGCCAGCATGAAGACTTTGCCTGTAGTGAGGACGTAGAGGTAGGAAAGTATATGTCTCCTGGGAGGGTGGTCTTGGGGAGGGAGGAAGGTTGGAGTTTAAGATTTTAGGATAAATGAGATAAAAAGATAAATGTCATAAAAAGATACACTCTGGGCAGTGGAAAGCTACCAAATCGTTTTGAACAGGGAAATTATTGAATGAATGAACAGGTTGATATTTTAGGAATTAAACATGTGGAAATAATAATTATTATTATACATTTAGTACTCACTATCTGCAAAACACTTTGCAGGTCTTATCTCTAGTCCTTAGTGTACCTTATGGGTGTTGGTATTTTCACCAACATTTTTACTAATCAAGATACTGAGGCTTAGCCTGGCCAGGTGGTGGTGCAGTGGATAAAGCGTCGGACTGGGATGCGGAAGATGCAGGTTCGAGACCCAAGCTCGCCAGCTTGAGCGCGGGACCATCTGGCTTGAGCGAAAGCTCGCCAGCTTGGACCCAAGGTCGCTGGCTCCAGCAAGGGGTTGCTCCATCTGCTGAAGGCACGTGGTCAAGGCACATGTGAGAAAGCAATCAATGAACAACTAAGGTGTCGCAATGGCAATGAAAAACTGATGATTGATGCTTCTCATCTCTCTCCGTTCCTGTCTGTCTGTCCCTATCTATCCCTCTCTCTGACTCTCTCTCTGTCCCTGTAAAAAAAAAAAGAAAAAGAAACTGAGGCTTAAATAGTTGAACTAAATCAGCCAGCTAGTGTCTGCTGGAATTGCAATTAAAATCTAGGATTGTTTGACTACAAAACCTATGTTTTTAACATATATGTGTAACTCTTTCCTATATTATGAATAAAATATGGGAGCGTATTGAAGAATACGTATAGATTGTCAAAAAATACTACAGGAAACTAAGAAACCAAAGAATTTAGTATTCTCGTTTCTTACTTTTCTATCCCTATCTGTAAACCAGATTACTTACTGAGAACATACATCAGTTTACTGGGGTGTGGGGGTGAGAATGGGGAGGGGGAGAATTCCAGTCCTGTTGAACCTAAATCAATTAACATAAGAAAAAGGTTCAAAAGAACAGTAGTATTTTAAGCTTTAAAAAACGGAAAGTACCTGAGCAGACCTGTTCCCTAACATTTCAGGGCTCAGGAAAATACCAGTGAAGGACTACATACCATATGTCTAAATATTAAAAAGTTACAAATCAGGCTTAGCAGTCACCTCATATAGTCTCTGTTTTCCTACCTTGACAAATATACATTCATAATAACAAAACTTAAAAATATATGGAAAACTATGGTTCTTACATAACTAAAAGGCAACAAAATATTCAAACTGAATTTAATTATTTACACATCTGCGTATTCTATTGTTAAGTTGGTGATGTTTCTATAAAACCTAAAAAAATTAAGTTATACACAATTTTAAAATTATTAATTAGTTCATAAAATATATATTATTGCATTTATGTATACAAAGTCCCAAATTTTGATGTCATAAAGATTTTCATATAACATGTTTTCTAATGACCATAGTGATCTAAATTTTAGACTCTAATACATTAAAAGTAAAATGTAGTTTTATTCAAAATGTATATGACTTGAATATATATTCACAGAAGTATAAATTACACATAAAGATGGAAAAATAAAAATTAATCTTTTGTTCTCAAAGGTTCTTTTTCTTCCCAAATCATAAATTTTCTGTAAGATGAAAGGTCAACTTCAAACTGTAATTAATGAATGTAAAATCGAAATGATTCAAATGAAGCAAAAAAAATTTTTTTTAATGTAATGAAATGTTATTAAAGATTTCTATAAAGATAAAAATGTTAACAATTTTAGCATTCAATGTTGAGCTAAAGGATTGCTATGACACGGGTCACTTCTAGCTCTCCATACATTTCATTTTAAGAGTAATAGGAATTGTTTAATATTACAAGATACTCTTCTGCCACAGGGCAGCTGTTGGGAATATCATGCTAATATGTGAGCACTTCTAGAACCCAGAATTCAAACATGAAAAGAAGCAGCAAACTGGAAACCCAGCACTACTGGGAAAGGATACCTCATTATCCTTAGTATTCATGCTGAGAGGAAAGATTTGACAAGTTAATTAATTTGTCTTTTTCTTACCTAAGTGCTTCTGCTGCCCAAATCGCCCTATCCTTCAAAGAAGTGTCCTTTGACATCCAGAAGACACCTTCCCACCCTCAGGATGAAGCCACCTTGGGCTCCAAGTCACAGAGCAAGAGTTCAGAAAAGTTACCCTACAGGGGCTGAAGAGCCACTGCTACTCACAGAGTGGGTGGGTGTTTCAGTGGTGTTTGGGCTGAGCAGCCTTGACCTCGAATTCCAAGTGACCACAAGTCCTCTAATAAATATATTTTGTGTGTGTTTGTGACACCCACAGCTCCCTAAAGTGGGAGCCGGTGGGAGCATCAAGTCGTTACTTGTATATTTTTCCCATCGGGAAACAGCTTGGTTTTCATAAAGTCGCCAAATTCTACCAGGAGAAAACAAAAGATTACAAGATTCCAAATGCATATGTGACAAAGTAGAGTCGGAAACAGGGAGGAAATGAGGTGGAACAAAAGGGAATGAGGTATTGGAAATGGGGAATGAAAAACAGTCAAGAATGGAAACACCTGAAAAGCAGTTCTGGAAACTTCACTCACTCCTACCATAAAGAGACCTGCTCCTATGGTACTGGCCTTGCTCTTCCACTCAGAGCTGCAAATGTGGCAACATTTAGCTGTTTTCTATTAACACTAAAGTACTCCGAGACTTTGGAAACCTTCAAGAGAGAAATCAGAGAACAGTGAAAAAAAAAAAAAGCTTGTCTGAACTGCCACTCAGATCATCCCTATACTGTGCAGAAGCAAACAGCTAAATAATGATTTTGGTTTTGTGGTTAAAGACAACTACTATGCAAATTCTCAAGTGGTTCCTGGCTGTCCATATTTTATCCTTATAATTGAAACAATATTTCCCACTTTTTTCAGAGTAATAATTTTAAAGGTGGGGTCCCTAGCCTTCAGTACAGCCTGGCCCCCACAGTGTTATTCTGTTCCCCAAATGCCGGGATGCAGAGCAGATGGCTCCGCCTGAAGGCTGCGGGGTTGGGACTTTGCTCATGAGGCCAAGTCTGACACTGGAGAAGAAAAGGCCCAAGGCCGTCTCTGAGTCTTGATGGGTTTGGACTGACTTTAAAGTTATTAATCAACAAAAATAAAATAGGTGGGAACTTGGGAGCCTGTTCTCTGTGGGTAACAATGGAAAGTGGCGAGGTCAATTGCTGTTAATCTAAACAGTAATAAACTGTGAACTTACTCACCCAAACTCCCATAGTTTATGTCACTGGCTTGCTGAATGGCTGCATTATAAACAGTGGTGTGGTGACATCATTGTTTGTTAGTCACCAAAGTGTAATAACACTATATTACAAATGTATTTTAAGACAATGCACCTCCTAAGTGCTCAATAAGCACTTGTTGGGCAAACCCTTGTTCATTAATTGACTAAACAAATGTTCACTGAATACCTGCTATGGAAAGAAGCTGAGTCCTGATACAGAATGAATTTATGACAGCTAGAACCTTCCAAGAGATGACAGGTTTGTACATGTTATGCTGCTGATGAATGAATGACCCAAAATTATTTGTTCATTTTTTTTTCTATGTATAAGATTATGAGTTTACCTTTTAGAAAAAGCCAGTAGAGAGCTCAGAGAATGTACTTGAAAGAAAACCATACTGTTCTTCGAGTCACTCTTATTATAAAACAACTAGAAATAAAACATTAAAAACCCAATCTCACACATGCTCCAGGATGCCAAACAAAATCATTTCACAGTTAGAAAAGCATTTTCCACAGCATTAAAAAAAAAAAAAAAGTTACAATAAGGAAAAAAATACGTCTGACTTTAGATGCAGGAAGGAGGCTCCCATTTAGCTTTTCAGTTATGCAACTTCCTCACTGATGACTGAGAGAAAAGCACAGAGGCAGCAAATAGTCAATAAAGAGTGAGGCAGGAAGTGTGTAGTGACTCCGGTCCCAGGAGGGCTTCCCAGGCCGGTGCCACTAAGGAAACAAATCTCGATGGCAGTTAAAGCTTTCCTGCTTCTCACATAATAGCGAACAGAGCACAATGCGGTGGTGTAAATGTGGGTTTTTAAAGGCGCCCAGGAAACAGAGAAATAAGAGAACAGAGTCGTGGAGCCTACAAGGCTCACTCATCTGTCTCCAGGCAGCGCTTCTCAGTAGGCAGAGGGTTGGGAACAGGGGTCTGTCAGCTGTCAGGTGCTGCTCCCCCATTAGTTCACACAGGTCCTCCCAGGTAACAGACACTCGGGAAAGTGTGAATTCAAAAACAGATAATAATACAGTGATGATGCTAATAACTACCTACCGCCATTCAGAGTTCCCTAAGAGTTGACACTACACATGTATTATCTCAGTTAATACAACAGGAGTGTTACTGAGAGATGAAAACAATACGCTCAGATTTAGAGAATGCACACGTGCAGGGTTACAAAGCTAAAAAGGGGCACAGCACCAACTTAAAACCCAAACCGGTCTGGCTCCACGGCCCATTCTCTGAATCATGTACTCAGCTGCACTGCCGTCGACATTTTTTCTCAGGGAATTTTTAAGCAAAAGGTTAGTTGAAATATTAAGCAGAATACTGGGTGGGGCAAAAGCAGGTCTACAATTATTTGTATGGAAAACAAGACAATAATTAAGTAATAGCAATAACTCTGAGTTTCTCATACTGACAGCTGTAAACCTACTTTTGTGCCACCCTGTATGTTAAATGTCAAAAGAATGGTATAAATGGTCCATGCCGGAGAGATGGGGCGGTGAAGACCCACGTCTGAGGTGATGTGGGAAGAAGGCCTCTTGAACAAGGTGGAATTCACATCTGGTTTCTGAAGAGGCAGGAGTGCTTAGTATGAGAGGTTGAGGATTAGCCAGGCACTGTTTTTAAGATGTCATATTTTATTGTCTTACTCATCTTAACTGGCACTAATGAACATTAAAGAGTTCAAGAAAAATGCAATGAGTGCCCACTATGTGAAGGGCATTATTTTTGTTGCTTTTAGGCTTTTTAACATTCTTTAAAGGAAGGACTGGTTAGTCTCCAGTGTCCCGATCCATTAGACCCTGAGCCAGATGGCTCCATGAGGCCTTTGGGAATGGCCTATGAACAACCTCCACTTCTGCACATGCCCATGAAAAGAATAACCCCTTGGGAATTTTGCAAACCTGCAATCTGGGGATAATGTACTTCTAATTGTAATTCAACTACCCCCAGATACAGGGTTGCCAGATTTAGCAAATAAAAATATAGGCAGCTCAGTTAAGTTTGAATTTCAGATAAACAACAACTAATCTTTTAGTACAAGTATATCCTCAGTATTGAATGGGGCATATTTATACTAAAAAACTAATTTGTTCTTCATCTGAAATTCAAATTTAACTGGGCCCCTAAATTTTATCTGGCCATTGCAGCAAGATGGGAATTAGAGGGAATGTTCTAAGATTTGAATTTATTTGGCATATAGAAATACTCCTCTGTTAGAAAACATCAAATCAACTTGAAAACTAGAAGGAAAAAAAAGAAAAATTATCACTGCTGTTACACACCCCATGAAATGTGTCTCATTTTTAACATGAAACAAGTGGTACAGGAAAAGAGTTTCATCACAAGGTAATTTTGTGGAATCAATATAAAATCTCTGTGTTTTAATACCTTACATATTCATTCAAGAAATTCTGACCTTATAATCATAGCCAGGGTTGAGCCAAGTAAGTCACTTGCTCTGTATCAAGATAAAAATTCATTTCATACCATGTACCCTGAGGATAAAAAGGAACATGCTGAAAACTGGATTTCCAAGTAATGCCCCCATTAAAGATGACAATTAAGTGGGGTTCACTGAGGAGGCACATGCCTTCAGATTTTAAGAATGATGATTGTTTTTAGGAGTAGGAGTCAAATATCAGCCTTTAAACCAAGTTAAATCCAGCTCTGCAGCTGCCTTCTGTCACTGACACCACTGTGGAAAAATTCAAAAGGCACACTCAAAATTTTTTTCGAGTGCATTTTTCAAAACAACTCAACATTATTACAAGTGCCCCCAAAGCAGAAAGCAAATATATCTACCTATTTCATATCTGCCTTGCAGGTAATTATTGAATAAGGAAAACAACTCTGAAGAGAAATAATGTACTCTGAGATCATGGAAGGTAGAAAGGAGAGTTGAGAAGGGAGAGACTTTAAATCACATTTAAACATAAATCCTGTCAGGTCACAATCCTATAGATTACCAGCATGTGCTAAACCCAGATAGTTTATAATCACTAAAATTGTTTTAATCTTCCTATGGAAGGCTTACCAAGGAAGTACTGAATTTCCCTGGGTTAATATCTAAGAATGAGCAGTGAAGAAAATGATGCATACATGAATTTAGAGGCTCCATAGTAAAAATCTGATGTTACAGCATGTCTGAACCAGGCTGGTTACCAAAATACAGAGCACTCCACGAAGATGACATGTTCTCAGCAATGTAATCACCTGGAAAGTTGCCAACCATTATTCACCTTCACTCACTCCCACAATCCTCTCTGACCTGGCATATTCTTACCTTCAAAAAGAGAGGAAGACTTAAAAGTTGAGTCTGTAAAACACAGAGAAAACCATAGAAGTAAAAGCACAGACATGGCAATGAAGGAAGATGCTAGAATACGTTGCCGGAGTATGGTGTTCTTTGTATAGAAGCATTGACTTTAAATATGGTGTCTCAGAGTCTGTTCGCCTGCCATGCCCGGAGTGGGAACTGTGCTGGGCCAGATTTAGTGCTGTGTGAAGGGTACTGACTGCACTTTGGGGTAATAGTCACCTGCGATGTTTTTTTCTATAGATGGACAATGCACTTGCACTTGTATAATGCTTTAGTAAATGCTTAGGAATAAGCATTCTCTCTCTGCTTCACTGAACTTCCTGGGATCAGCGGAAATATTTCAATGACATTGAGGTATAAATTGATGAACTATAAAATAGCTAAGGAAATTTGTTGTTATACTTTAATAGGAACTACAATACAATATGTGGTCAGCGTAAAGTGAATGTGCTGGGTGATTCAGGCACCCATTTCAATAGAATGTGTTGGTCTGACTCTTCATGCCATACCCCCACTACCTTCCTCTCACATTCCCTGGTCTCTGGTCAGGCTGCAATGCTCTGAACACTTTGTTACATGGCCCCTTCGTGCCTATTTGCTTTTACATGATCTGCTGTTCCTGGTGGGAGCTCCCTCTGCCCTTTGTCTCCCTGATGAACCTCTGCTTATCCTGCAAAACTCAATTCAAAAATCACCCTGTGATCTGTACTCTTCAATATTGCACCTGGAGCTGGGAGTCCCTCCACTGTGTTGCTCCATCCTGTATTCATGCCCCTCTGAGAAAGCACAGAACAGTGGATTCCAATGAGTTGTTTCCCTGCCTTCCTATCTCCATGGGCTACTTGCTTCTTAGACCAGGGACTGTCTTTTTCTGCTTTTCCTTCTCAGAACAGAGTGTGATATATGTATGGCACACAGAGTCGATTGCTAAGCCTTTGTTGAATGACTGAATAACTGGAGTGTGCCACTGGCATGGGCACTCTATGGGGTCAGTAAGACAGATTCCATACCTGATGTACCCAGGTGAGACATCAACACTCCAAAGCCCTAATCTTAATGATGCCAGCAACAAAAACTGTAGCAGTTGGGAGAAGAGAGAATAAAACTCTATGGGAAGTATTAGGAGAAGGTAAATTTTTAGGTGGGATTTGATAGAGGCATTACAATGAGAGAAGACTGTGGCCTTCCCTTCCTGGGAGGTGCACCAGGGACAGAGTCTAGGACAGAAAAGTCAAGACATAGACTGTAAAAAGAAGACCAAGTATAATTGTAGGGTTCACATTGAAGAATAGGTTAAAACCTTCCCATTTTTCATTCCAGTTAGCAGTGGGAATCCTCTGGTATAGTCACTGTTTGTGGGGTTCGCAGGGACTGTACATGTGGATCAGCAAAGATGAAGCTACACACACACACACACACACACACACACACACACACACACACATTTTAGCAAATTGAGTATATAACTCTGCCTCAAAATATTTAGTGCTTGTCTCAGCCTTAAACTTTTCTATTCATTTTTTATAATTTTGTAAAATATATTTGGTGATTCCTTTGCCTAAAGCTAAAAGCTAGACAAAGCCATTCTTGTTGCTTTTGTTGTCCTAGACAGTGGCTCTTCGATTTCTGAACTCAGGAATGTCATTCGCTTATGAGGATAAAACGGCAAGGATGAGAAGAAGAATCAGGCTAAAGAGAGGGAAGCAGCAGGCGGGCAGCAGCAGAAGCAGCTGAGAGACAAAGGGTGCATCTGGGCTCTGGGAGCAGCAGGTGTGGGGGCAGCAGTGTGGGGTGCGCATCCAGGCGGCAGCACGGTTCAGTGGGCTGGGCAGTGAACTGCTCACCGAGATGTCTGCCTCCGCCTCTCTGTACCACGTGGCAAAAGCGGCTGACCATTACCTCCCTCAGATTTCCTCATTCTAAAGAGGGATGACAATGTGTATTCATCACCAGAGGAATTACTGGCCAGTGTCTCATTCAGGAGCAGCAAGTAGTAGTAGTAAAGACCTTTGAAAACATGAAGCAAAGCAGATGAGTGGAAAAAGAAAAAGTAACAGGAAGTGGAAGAGAGAGCCGTCTGTGACCTAAAACGTCCTGTATCATATGATCGTGTCAGGGAGGTAGTAAGGCCTCAAAAAAGATTTGTTACTTAGGATGATGGTAATGCCGGGGAGCCAGTCACTGTGACCTGGTAACCTGTTCCAGCATTTCAAGGAGCATGCACTCCTCCTAGAGCGTTTATTTCTGCATTGGAATCTCCCTATCCTCAGCCACTTTTCAACTTTGTACAAACATAAGTGGCCAACTCGCTTTACTACACAAATGACTCATGATTTTATGAGCTAGAAGCAGTAGTTCCCTCAGCAGCTTTGCTCTGCTGCTAGTACGGGCAAGGAGCACACAGAGGTTCATCTTGTACACGTTAGGTAACCTTACAGGTTAGGTCTTTTCAATTTGGGAAGCAAAGAAAAGTAAGGGAACAACTAGACCCAAGATCAACTATCCAAGATCAGCAAGACAACAAAACACTAACTTCAAAAGGCACATGATTCTTTCTGAAGCCTGAGCCTAGACTTCCTAATTGGACCCGAGTTCACAATCTCAGTTCCCATGAAAGGTCAAAGCATGTACGTTTGGGGCATTTTTGTACAAATGGATGCGACTAAGAACATACGGAGGAAAAGGCAACTTTCTACGGTTTTCAGCCCACATCAGCTATGTGACAACTAAAATACTATGACTGCATTTAGAGGGTAGTGTGGGTAGCCAGCCACAGCTATTCAAGATGGAAATTTTGGCCAAGGACCTAGAAGCAAGTGTACAGTGTGTTCCACATGACTGTGAGCATTTCTCATCTGGAAGATAACTGCATCAGCAGTTCTGGGAGTTTTCTTGGTTCTTTAAACTTTCTGTCTTAGAATTGAGTGCCTAGCTTACCATCAGCAACTCCTTCCTACATTGTTGTAGACTTGCATAGAAGGAATAGGAAGCCATCCATAAAGGGAGATGGGAACAAGTGATTCCAGAGAGTTTACATTCCTTATCACATTTAATCCTTATAAGAACACTGAAAAGTTAGTGCTCTTTTTTTTATGTTACAAACTTTTCAAAAACTGAAGCTCAGAAAACCAGTAACTTGTCTAGGACCTAGCTAACCAGAAATGGGAGTACTGGAATTAGAATCCAGAACCCAAAACCCTATTTCCTTCACAACATCAGTTTACCAGAATAACTTAGGTGTGGCCTCAAAAGGCCTATATTGGGAATGTTCCTTTTCCTGGTTCTAAGGAAGGAAATTCTGAGCATCAATAATAAATCAAATGTGGGAGAAATACTAGATACGATTTTTTTTTGTACTTTTCTCTTTGTTCCAAGACTGCAAATGAAAATAATTAGAATCTGGCGCCTGTGTCCACTTTACCCTGATCTATTTTGTCTAACGTTTCTCTGCAAAGCTCTCAAATGCATTGTTAGCCTATCTGATTTTGTTGTATAGAGACACATGTAACCTGGGGAACCCATCACTTTTATGGAAGAGAGAGCATTCTTAACTGACTTTTCCTAATTTAAACCCATTGAATGTTGTTTCAACTGCCATTTTAAGGGCAAAGGAAAAACCAGGCATCTGTTAAGAGCTCTGTCACTCTTCACCATGTGATGACTAATGGTAGGGAACTTAAAACCTTATCCTTGGTATCTTGGAGTCCAGACAATTCAACACTCTCTTGGGATGAGTAAATATCAGCCTGTCCCCAGGAAGATTAACTAGTAAGATGATGAAGGAAAAGCAGCTACTTTTTAGAGGGCTATACTTAAACTGCCATCTCCACTTCTTAAGAGAGACTCAAAGATGATTCATTTCTATGTTGCTATAATATCTAGGAAGGAAAGATATTTTATACAGTTCTAAGGGCAACAGTAGTTTCTTTCCAAGATGCTAATTCTGGTTTCAAAATGTTTATTAATATAAAATATTTAGTGACCTTTAAAAGGTAATAAAATAGAGTAGAATTAAGAGACCTGGTTCTGTGGTTCCCTATTACTGTACACATACTTATAGGCAAATCCTTAATTTCTGTACCTGTGGTGGATGAAGCAATACCTACCCAACTTCCTTCATAGCCTCTCATTTAAAGGGATAAAATGAAACATATTTATGTACTTTGAAAGTTCTAAGGGTGCTAATGGGAAGCAAAGTATGGACTTTGTGAACAGAAAGCCCCAAATTTGAAACTTATCTTTGCTGCTCATCAACTGTCTAGTTAAATTTTCTAAACTCTGTATCTTAGCTACTTCATCTGTAAAGTAGGCCAAAACCAGTTCCTACCACATAGGATACTCAAGAGGACCAAATGGACTATTCCACCTAATTGTAACATAAGGAAACTGAGGCCCCATTTGGTAGTATCTTACCCAAGTTTTTTCATCAGCCAACACCAAGTTACTCCAAGCAATATATCTGGGGATTCAAAAGCTATTGCTTACATTACCATGCTGCCTCAATTCTTAGGAAGACATTTTCTTTCTTTCTTTTTAACTTTCTTTCTTTATTGATTTGAGAGAGAGAAATGTAGATTTGTTTTTCCACTTCTCTATGCATTCAATACTTAATTCTTGTATGAGCCCTGACCTGGGATCTAATTCTTAACCTTGGCATATAGGGGTGATACTCTAAACAAGTGAGCCATCTTGCCAGGGTGGAAGACTTTTTCTTTTTAATTGAGTGTTCTTTTTGCTCCTTTATTTTAAGAAGAATAGTCATATTGCTGACTCTTTATTGTTTATGGGTTGATGACTCAATTATGATTTATCTAAGCCTCTTGTTCCTTCTTCCTTTCTCTCTTCTGCCATCTCTATTTTGAGGCCATTTTCTTTCTGCTAGCACTTCTAGAGACTGGGAGAGAGTAGTGAGTGACAGTGATTAACTCCTTGTTAGCAGCCCTGCCTCTGGAGAAACAAGACTCACCCTACTGCTGCTGTTTGATAAGACGATGACAATCTCTGAGTCTTTAAAAGTCTTTTCCATTGCTTTGGCTTCCAGATTGCGACTTGGCTCATTCTGCTCTGATGGCACCTTCCTTGCCGGATCCTCCCTCTAGGCTCAACCCTTAAATGCTGCTGTTCCTTGGGGTTCTGCCATTGGTCTTGGTCTCCTCTTTTTATTCTGCTTGCTCTCCCTGGATGATCACATACAAACTGTGTCCTCAGTTACCTTCTGATATGGACTCCTAAACTCATTATCTATCACAGTGAATCTCTCTCTGAACCTCCAGATTTAGAAGCTCGTTGAACATCTCTTTTTTGCACCCCACAGGCACATCAACATGCTGTGTCTGAAAATGAGCTTGTTCTTCCTCCATTCACACACACACACACACACACACACACACACACACACGCACACACGCACACACGCACACACACACACACACTTTCTTCCTCCTGTAGGCTAATTAATCTGTCATCCTCAACCCCTAGATCATGCTCCATGTCCATCCAGTTTTCAGATCATTTTTCATTTTATCTTGAAATGTCTCTTTCCTGGATTCATTACTTGTCAGTAGTGCACTTGCCTCCAGTCAGCACTTACCTTTTCTTTTCTGTGTTATACTTGCCTCCTAACTTTTCTTTGCAACCTGGTTCTCTCCATTCTATCTAATCTGCTCTCTGTATTCTGCCAGAGATAATTTAGAAAGCCAAAGTTTATCTTTGTTGACTTCTATTAGAAATACTTTGCTAGTTCCTCATTGCCTACAAAACACACACACACACACACACACACACACACACACACACACACAGAGTTTCTGGATTTAGAATTCCGCCATCTTTGCACACTCTCTACCAGGTACCCTGAAAACCATTGAGTTCTTATGGAGTAAACTTGTCATTCTTCCCCAGGTGCTTGCCCTACACAAGATATGTGATTTTTCTCCTCAAAGACCCTGCCCATACCTCTCATCTTCCCTTCTCTTACAACTCCCTGTTAGGTCCCATCAAGTTAGTCATTAAGAAAGACAAAGTCCTTTAGAATTTTTTATGCATAATTATTTGTTCATATTGTGATATCTTTTTCTCTATCTCTCCCAATAAAACACTGAGTTCATCACACTGGAGAACAACTTTGTTTTTATCTGAAAGGCCCAATCACATTGAACAATGGCTCATACACAAAAGGAATTCAGTATTTATTGAATGAATGCACTTAGGATTATTATTAAGACCCAAGGAGTATTGTTTATTATTCCACTTCCATAGTGAAATATTTAATTGTTGATAATCTACTAAGTAATTCACTTAGCACCCCACAAAACATTCATAAATGGCCTTCATATTACATCAAGATGTTAAAGGTTTAGAATTAGTATTTCAAAAATATTGTGTACCCTTACAGCTCTAAATAAATTTTAGGTCTCTCTCAAGTTTAACTTTAATTGATTAAGTTGTTTAAAAAATAATAATTATACTTAAGCTAATCTAACCCCAAATTTCTAATTATTATATGAAATCTAAAGATAGCTAAAAACTATAAATCAAAGTGTATTTCCATAAATGGATAGAATGAAGTCAGAGAACCATATAGTTGAGGAACTAGTGCATATATGATGCCATACAAAAGGAAGAAACAAAACAATTTCAAAACATACTTAAACCAATTATATTTACATATATTACCATGTAAAATAGTGTTAGAAGTTGAAGGATACATGCATATACTATTGGTTTTATAAAAGTTTCATGGTATGCAGTTGTGTAACACAGTGCCTAGAAATAAAGAAACATAATAACAATTGTAATAACTAAGATTTTTTTGTCATTTACTATATGATAGGTGCCGTGATAAGTAGTTCACATGCATCGCTTCATCCTCCCAATATCTCTTTGATGTAGTTCCTAGTCCTACTCCTGTTTACGGATGCGTAAAATGAGTCTTAGAAAGATTGAACAACTTGTGGGAGGACACCACAAACAAGCTTTAGAGCTATTTGAACATAGGTCTGACTGTTTGTGTTAAATGAATGAATGCCTTTTATTCATCTCAATGCTATACTAATGAGTAAGTAATTGATAAATCATTTGATGAACTTGTATAAACTATTTTGATGCATCTAAAATGATAAGGCGTCTGACACATGCTGTACTCATTAATGAGAAGAAAAGGGAAACAAAATTCATTGAGAATCGTCAAAGTCAGGTATAGTGAACTACAACCAGTAGCTAACTATAACTTAACTATAACTCTAATTTCCTTTAAAGTCTACTTTTCTCTCAAAATCTTGAGCATTTCTTATAAAATGTCTGTCTTCTGGACCCAAAACTTTTTCTTGAATAGAAATGTAGGCAAAATGATTTCTTTAAATCCAAACAATCGCAAGGAAGGAGCACTAATATTTTTGTAAAGCATAGTGTGAGAATCTGAGGTCTGCAACTGGAAGTGGGAAATACAGGTTTCTGTTGGAGAGTAATTTAAAAAAATATTTGATAAGAGTATTCTGTGAGTACTGTTCAAGTGTGAATGTACTTCAAATAATCCCAATTAAAAGAATTTGCATATTTTATAATACCTTTTCCCAGGTAATTACTTTCAGAGTATCTGCCCATCACAGTATGCTACAAGCTGCCAATAAAGAAAAAATTAATTGTTCTTGAAATGTGATCCACAGAGTCAATTTATAGTAAATGAAAATGGTCTGCTTTTACCATAAGATTTGAAGGACATGGAAAAAAGTCCCCTTACACCAAAAGGTTTTGTCCCTCTACCCATAGAAAGGCTATAGGATTTAAAGGTTTTCAAGTCTTTGGTTGCTCTCTGTTAACATAGAAATATCCCTGAGAGAGGTAATCCTTTAGGTCTTCACCACATCCCTAGGTAATAAAACTGGGCCTCGCTAAAATGCAGATTCCTAGGTCTACTCTCCAGGATTCTGATTTGATAGATCTGGGATGAGACCCAGGAACGTACATGTTAACAAGCACTTTGATGATTCTGATTGATAGGGTGTTCTGGACAACATTTTGCAAAAAGCCTTGGCTGAATGGATAATTAACACAACTAATTGTTAACTGGTGATACTGAAGCAAGAATAAAAAGAAAAACTGAAACGTTACCAAATTCAAAATTCATCTCATTTAAAATATCATCTAGATGTAACCCTACGTGGCTTCTCAGGTTTATTTGAACTTTATTACTTTAAGTATCAACAGGTGAAAAAAACTGAAACATGAGCTCCTCAACTGATTGTAAAAAATCAAGAAAAGGGAAAAATGACTTTTGTTTGTTTCCAAATGGTTCTTTTTAATAGCCCCACAAATCAGTGCTGAAATACTAAAATTTCAGAGCAGAAACGTTTAGAGTACAAGACGTTCTTGAATTATATTTTATTCTTGGGTGCCAGGCACATTGGGTTTGTGTCACAAAACACTGAAATAATAAAAAGCAGGTTCCCTGTCAAGTTTCTTTCGTAATTGGGAAACTAAGAGTTGATGTGTTTTGCAAAGGATTTTGACAGAATAACTTAGATGTCTCCAGTGTCCTCACTATACATTGAATGAGGTAGATATGGGAGTGTGTGTGTGTGTGTGTGTGTGTGTGTGTGTGTGTGTGTGTGTGTGTGTGTGTGTAGGGGGGGGATTTGAGAAGATTATAGATGACAAATACTTTTTATGACTAGTGGGAAATAAATCTCTTTTTAAAAATATTACTGCAGTTAAAATGTGGCTAGTTGTTAAGACAAGATTGTTCCATATGATGGAGACTCCGAGTTTGGGAGCCTAGAAAAAACCTTGCAAGAGTGCCGGTATGGAGAAAACAGGAAGACAACTTCCTCTCTGAACATACACCATTTCCTGAGGAGGAAGTGAGGATTTTTTTAAAAAAATTCTTTGTTGACTCTGTAACAGAGAGGCATCTATTAAGTGGTGACTATATATGTTTATACAACCAGGACATCGACCTTTAAAAAAATGTATAACCCAGAAAGTACCTTCTCTGTTTGATAATGGCAAGGTTCAGAGCCCTTGGATGATAGGCATACCTTGTTTTATTGTGCTTCATTTTGTTGCACTCTATAAATGTTGTGATTTTTACAAATTGAAGGCAAGACCCTTTACCAGCAAAAAGATTCCAACTCGCTTTATTGTGGTCGTCTGGAACAGAACCCGCAGTTTCTCAGAGGTACGCCTGTAGCTGGTTTGAAATATGTTACTTTATGATCATTATTGATTTACTCATAGCCAAGTACATACTGCTATACAGTTTGTAAGTACCATGCCATAAAGTGGATTTGAGCACTGTTCTTATTTTAAACACAGTGGTATATCCTGGGGCAACATCACCCCCTAGCAGGCAGAGCAGCAGAGGGAATGGGTATTGTCCAGTGGACCGAGACTTACCTACCACACTAAAGACCTGCTCTGTATAGGTATAATGGGGGCCCTAGGCAGTGAGGTAGATGGGCATAATCTGTGATGGAGTTGGTAAGTGGACTACCTACTGGCTGAAACTTGTTTATAACCATTCATTTAAGGATGAAACAATAATGTTAAGGTGACCACAATTTACTAATCAATTTGGGAAATTGTGAGCATAAACTAAGAACCACTAGAACCAAGAGTTCCTGCCTCTCAGATAGCACCGTACATTGACTATTATATAGTAACTTCAACATTCTGTAGGATATTTAGACAGAATTTGCCTTGTAACCTTTAAGGGTCTGAGAAGATGGGCCAGTGACTAAGTCAGATGACATCCTTTGCAGCACAGTGTTACATAGCAGAAGTGCACACCATGGAAAGCAATACTCAGAGTGCCACAAAGCTGGAGATTTTCAGATTACAATAGAGAACTCTTCCAAAAAAACAAATCCCTTTATCGAGGGCAGAGTAAAACTCTTATGAAAACAAAAGGGGCAGCCGATTCAACATCTTTCCTTAGGTTACCTTGTAAGAATGTTATGGTTCAAACTTACTGTGATTTTTTTTTTTTTTAGGAGGTTGGATGACCTTTCTCTCCCCTTTCTATCCTCATAATGCTACACTATCTTTAATTTTTGTCTTTCTTTTATTAAGCGAGATTAATATTCTAAAAAGACCTTTCATTGCTACCTCCTTTATTTATAAGAATTTCTGAAATACTTGATTACTGGAGTTGTAGACTTACTCCAGAACACCCAAGACAACCTCCACAATCAGCCAGAAGAGTAGAAAGGAGCCCTCAGAAGTAGTGATGTGCGGGCTGTTGCAAGAGCAATTATCCAGCTTGCCAAGTAAATTCAAGCGGTGAACTGTAGGGAGTCCCCAAACTTTTTACATAGGGGGCCAGTTCACTGTCCCCCAGACCATAGGAGGGCCGGATTATAAAAAAAATATATGAACAAATCCCTATGCACACTGCACACATCTTATTTTAAAGTAATAAAACAAAACGGGAACAAACACAATATTTAAAATAAAGAACAAGTAAATTTAAATCAACAAACTGACCAGTATTTCAATGGGAACTATGGGTGCAAATGCATCCTGTGCTCCTCTCACTGACTACCAATGAAAGAGGTGCCCCTTCCGGAAATGCAGCGGGGCCGGATAAATGGCCTCAGGGGGCCGCATGAGGCCGTGGGCCGTAGTTTGGGGACCTCTGGTATATGCCATAGGCTCTAGTCTAAACAACATGAATCGCACACCTGCACTAGTTATCTGCTTTCACTAGCTTGGTGCTTGGGCACATAGTTAATAAAAACTGGTAAAATTGAATTAAACTTAGCTTGACACTCTTGAAGAAAGTGACTACGTCTTATTTATAGTTGTATTCCAAATGTAGTGCCTCAAATATACTAGATACTAGACCAGTGGTTCTTAACCTGGGTTCTATCGAACCCTAGGGGTTCGATGAGTCAGTCTCAGGGGTTCGGAGAAGCCTCTGCTGTGGAGGCCAGAATAAAGTAATACCGTAATTTGTTGTGAGTTCATGCACTTGTTGGTTTTGTTCTTTGAGCAAGGTGATATTCATGCACGGCTCATTTTGTGCACCAGTAAAAAAACATATACCTATGTCTTGAATTTGGGAAAAAAATCATATTCTATTTATCACTAAAGAACGGTTCGTTGAATGCGCATATGAAACTGGTGGGTTTGGTACCTCAAAAAAGGTTAAGAACCACTGCACTAGACAGTGAATGATGGAACATTTATAGAGCATCTGCAATATACCGGGCATTGTGTAAGTTCATGAACAGTCTATAGAAGTGATTAAATGAACTATATTGGTAGGTCTGTTCTATTAAAGTACTCTGAATAATCATTACTAACAAAACAATAAATGGCAAGAATTAGGTCACTACAGTAATTGCTCAAAGAACAATTCACAGATTGAACATTCAATTATGTGGCAACCATATGGTTATACATTTCCCCGTGTTGACATACCATAAAATTCACACATTATATAAAAAGAAATCACACCAGGAAAGTACAGGCTAATATAAATAGTAGAGTGAAAAGCACATTACTAAAGTTTACTGCTTAGTAACAGATTTACAGATTTGAGCCTCTGATTTTTAAGAATTCCATTGATGCCCATTTGAGAAGCCCTCCAATGAGTGTAAGAATGAAGGATAAAAAAAGAAATGAAATGTAGTAGGAGCGATGAGAGGGGGAAAGTAACTGATGTAATTTAGCTTCAGCTAAGATTACTTCTAAAACATAAAACCTCTAATGCCCACCTTGGCAGGGAGCCAGGAGGCCTGGGTCCTTCTTCTTTCTCTACTACTAAATAGTTGTATGGATTGAAGCAGATTTTCTAGCCTGTAACCTGAAGGCAGTGAACTATTTCTGATATGAATTGTGGTTTTAAAAAAAAAATCTAGGGTTTTTGCTGAGACCTTTTAATGCATGCGCTTTTATCTTTATAAACATATCCATAGAATTATAGACCCATAATTCAGTAACCTCTTTATTATCCTGAATATAACTAATTCAATAGTACAGATAAGGCTGTGTCAGCAATTCCTTAATAATATTCCTTTCTAAAGGATAGCTCCTCCTCAATATCCTTTGTTTTTACAACACTTTCTCATATTTGTTATAGACTTGACCTGAAGCAACATATTTTACTTTGTTTGTACGTCTGTTGTTCACCCTAGACTCTGAGTTCCTTGAGGGCAGACACTGTGACTTACTCATCTCTTAGAGTCTTTGCAAAGTTCAGGGACTGGCACATAAGAGGTGCACAATAATGCTGGGGGAAATAGAAGTCAGCAGCAGCAAAAGAAGACCACATGTGGGATGGACGGACTCCGTAAAAGAAGCCATAGACTTGTGTCTACAGGAGCCGAGCAGGGCTGCTGAAGCCAGGACATTGTGACTGTCACCAGAAATTGGAGCTGACTCAACAGTATGTACAGGAGCTCAATAAATATTAAATAAATATTTAATCAACTTAGTTGGGCAATAGAATATTTGGTGTATGTGTCAGATGCCTTCTATTTGCCTCTCTGACCCATTTCCTCCCTTTCTCACCCTGCTCTGTCCATAAAGTGCTTGATCCTACAGGTCTCTCTCCTTGGTTCCAGATATTTCTTTCTCCCCCAGGTTGGGGAAGGTGGCAGCATAGCTATTAGCCCTGGGTTCTTGCTTTCTCCCTTAAGATTCCCTTATACCTACCTATACCTGGGTGATTAATCCTCAGTCCTCAATCACAAATCATGGTAATTGGAATGCACTATTTCTTGTCAGGACCCTCACTAATACAGTAGATGAGAGAAGAAAAACACTTCAGTGTAAAATGTGCCTCATATCATTGAGAATTACCACATTGCATTTTTTGGTAAACACTTCAACAAATAGATCCTTGAGTAGGCTATGTTTTGTTTTGTTTTTTAGTGAAAGGAGGGGGCAGAAAGACAGACTCCCATATCCACCAGGATCCACCTGGCAAGCCCACTAGGGGACAATGCTCTGCCCATCTGGGACCATTGCTCTGTTGCAACTGGAGCCATTTTTTAGCTCCTGAGGTGAGGCCATGGAGCCATCCTCAGTACCTAAGGTCAACTCACTCAAGCCAATCAAGCCATGGCTGCGGGAAGGGATGAGAGAGAGAGAAGTGGGAGAGGGAGAAGTGGAGAAGCAGATGGTCACTTCTCCTGTGTTCCCTGACTGGGAATCGAACCCAAGACAGCCACACACTGGGCTGGTGCTCTACCACTGAGGCAATCAGCTTGGGCCGGCAATGTATTTTTATTTACGGTTGACCCTCACTGGTTGACTCATTCCTGAGTATGATCTTGCAGATTCATTTCAGCGTCCATACCACAAAAGCATTTTGTGTTTGAGTTGGTAATTATTATGTTTGTAAAAAAACATTTTTCTGTGACTTCTGACCTCTTCATTGGAATATCATGCTTCTGGAAAATGGGTACCATCTTTTTTCATTTTCTTTTGTAATTGCTCATAGCTAGCAGTTTTATGGCAAACTGACACCTGAAAAAAAAAACCCAGATATTTATGAATTATGAATATGGCCTACTAGGTATAGAGCCAGGTCTTATAACAAACATTTTGCACACTTTTAGGTCTAATTTGATAGGACTTATAACATTCTTTTCAAGAGCCAGCAATTCTCAAGGAAGTATATAACCAGTTGATTAGTATGTTCATGATGAAATAATTTGAAGAATCATTAAAATGTCCATTTTTCAGAGTGCATTAAACTTACAATTTCAGGCAGTGTTCCAGATATCTCTTTTCTTTATCATTGATATATAAGCACTGGGAAGTCCGAGAGTTTTTTTATTTTGCATTCCTCTGAATCCTCAGTGCTTAAAACAGAGCCTGGCATCTAGTAAGTGTTTAATAAACATTTGCAAATTAAATGAATATATTGGAATTTGGTTATATTGTCTTTCCTGTTGTTGCAATTATTGTATTGTCATTCATAAATGATAGAGAAACTACTTAAAATAATATTTTCAACAGGTATTTATTGCATTCTTACTGTGTTCATAGCACTGTATTAGGTGTTCACTCACTTCCTTTGGGAGTTCACATTTGACAAGTTGAAGAATAACCTCTTGAACACAACAGAAGTGGTGGCAGAACCCATATCCATGACTTATTTTTTTTTTTTGCATCAAAATATCTTTGCTTAAAGCAAGGCTTTACTTCCACTCACCCTGTCTCTGATTTTCAGAAATATATTGCACCCATCAGCACTTTCTTCAGAGTGCCTGATTCCTTTATGGGATTCCATGGAGGTGACCATGTTGCACCTTTCACGTGACCTGATTATTCCAATGAAAGTCCTGGGAAGCTGTTCCTGCTCACATGGTATTTTCTACCTCATCCACAATGGTAGAAAACAGACTCTCTCTCCTTGTCTGTGATCCACCTGAGACTTTTGTGGTGTCACAATCTCATTAGAGACTTTCCCAAGTCCTTTTATTAGGTTTTCATGAGACTCCAGTTGATTTCTTCATTACGGTTATATGGAATTTTATATTCATAGATGTCGTGATCTATTCTCAAAATCCTTTTACTTATTTGACTACAAATAGGTGCTTGGTGTGAGTCATTCTTCTGGAGTAGTCCTAGTAGTTTCACAACTTGGAGCATATTGAATAACACTCCAAATTTAGAGTAACTATTCCTTAATCTAAATACACTTCTGGAGGATGCAGAGTTTATGAGGGCAAGACACTGTTATAACTGGCGGGCTCACAGTTGGTATTAACTACCCTCCTTCTCCTCCTCCTCATCCTCCTTCTTCTTCCCTTTCTTCTCTCCTACTCTTTCTCCTTTGTTCTCTTAAGTACCCAGAGATCCATTTTCCCTTGCTAAGATTTATATTTACATGGTAGAGAAAAATACTTTATAGATCCAACAATTATATACAAGTAATCATTCTAAGTAGTTACACACAACTCTCTAAATATGTATTGCTCTGAAGAATTCATCCATTAGAGTAATTCTTTACAATGTATTTTTAGATTTTGTGCCATAAACAAATGTCTTTCTTTTTCCAAAAAAGGTAAAAGTCATTGTAATCCTATGAAACATTACTTCCAAAATATAAAACCATAGAAATTCAGGAATAGAACTTACCATCTTCCTTGTTTTTGTTACATAGGAATTGTCTTTACTATTTTTTTTTCCTCCACTGTCACCTCTTTTCTCATGTCATCATATGAGTAAGCGATGGTGCCATTGCCCTCTGATTGCTTTGTACACTGGTGCTTTCTCTCCCGAAATGGCCATTTTCAGGTAGACTTTTCATGCCATTTCAGCATTTCTCCACCCCCTACTTCTCCCACCACAGACACATACTTTGCATTACTGCAGGTGCTAACGTGTCAGAGGCCAGAAGTTCTTGAGATGTCAGCAGGAAGAAATGATAGTGTGAAGAATAACCATGACCTGAAGGAAATAATAAATCGCAGAGTGTTGCTGAGAGGAACATATTAAGTTAGGACATCTTTCTCTGGTGAAATCTGTCAGGCTCTTAGTTTTCCAAATGTGGAAACTTTTGTACTTGTTTTCCTCTTAGGCACAGGATAATTCCCAAGAGAGATTCCATACATTCCTTATGAAGAAACAGAAGAAAAAGATTGAAGTTGAGCTGGTAGCTTGTTAGCAGAATTGTGTTCACTTTGAGATCTGATTCAAAAAATGGGCTTGGAAGTGCAGCGAGTCTAAGCTACAGTTTATCCCTTTCTCAGCTGGCCCATGCAGAGCTCAGCCAGGAATTCTCCTGACCAAGGGATGGTACAGTTATCTAGAACACTAAGTGGGCCAATGATTATATACATAGGGACTAATTATGGACAAAGTCATTATTTAGGGTCAAGTGTACACAGTTATTGTGGCTAATCTTTTATCTGTTTGAACTAAGGTGCTTACTATCTTTAGTAAGCAGTAATCATATAAATGAATTCCTCAGATATGTATGATATACTCACACTTTTATTTCTTAATTTACCCACGTTGATTCCTAGCCACCCTCCCCCTCCTTATTTCCTTAAGAGATAGTTTACAATAATGTTTTCTTTATGCTAATAAGTGGTTCCCTTCCAGATGGAACTAGAAGCTGAACTCTGCTAAATGAAATGGTTGGTCTTCTTTTTGGCATTAGTCCAAATTGATGAAGCACAGAGGGACCTTTGCATTCATTATTTTATTCATCCTTTATAGAAAATGCAGAGACTTCTGGGTGAGTTTGGCTTTCTGCCCGTTAACATTACCACTGTTTTCCCATGATGCCCGTTCACATGAGTCAACAGAAACCTTTTTGACTAAGCAGAGTTTGGTTTAGCAACAGTGTATGCATCAGGTTATTGGATATGGAGAAAACAGAATGCGAAGGGGCAGTGCGACTTCAGACAGAAGCACTGACAATTAGGTTCCCAAAACAGTGGAGTCACCACAGCCCTACACCACTTCACATCTCCCCAGGACAAGTTCTATGTGATAGACAGATAAGTAAGTGCTTGGTTTTGTCATCACTTGCTCAGAGACTCACAGCCCAGAAGAATCTGGCTTCTGGATTGTAGAGAGGGTACAGTGAGTCTGACTTGAGGCACTCTGGAGGGAGCACGTTATGATCCTCAGAGAAGCCTCGAGATGATATGAGCTATGTCTGGGGATATTGAAATTTCTGTGGTCAAAGGGATTGAAACAATAGCTATAGGGTCAGTTGACAGCCTTTTAACATGTCTTCCTGCCTGTAGTCTTACTAACTGCTCCAGTCCATGCTCTACATTGCCACTGGTGATCTTTTGAAATACAACATAGACCATAGGCCTTCCCAGATTACTCCCTCTCAGTGGCTCCCTATGGCCATCTGCCTCCCAGTTCTTCCTGACCTGGTGTTGGCTTACTCCCTCTGAGTCTCCAGACAGAATTTCCACTTCCTCAGTTGTGTTGCATTTTTCTTCCTTCTGGAACTCTACCCACATTGTTCTCTCTTCCAGAACACTCTCCTTTATACTCACTCTCACACTTCACCTGGCTAACTCCTACACATGCTGAATCATCACTTCCTCTCTGAAGTCTCCACTTGCACCCCCTCAGAAGGGGGTTTCCTGTAACTTCTGTCACCTTTCTTAGGAGAGTAAGGACTACAGTGGATTATTTGATGAGCTGTCTTTCTAGCTAGGCTCCCTGTAGGCAGTCTGGTCCTCTCAGACTTAACACACTGCCCAGTGCATAGCAGGTGACTGACAATAATGTGGAACGTTATAGAAGGTATTCAAGCATTTTCTGAGGGAAGATGCAGGTTGAGGATGACAAAGAAGCAATGGAGGTAGGAGTGATGAGGAGTGAACACAGAAGATGGACTTGTGCCCCAGCCTCCCTGCATTTTTTCCAGAGTGGTGGGACCATGGCACGTGAAAGAATTGCTTCTGTCAGGTTACTGGGACTGCCTGCCAGCCTCCACAGAGTCATAGCAACTGTGCAAGTGGAGTTTGAAATACTAGCTATGTTAATGGAGGTCAGAATTATGAAGACTAGATTTACAGCCCCCAAAATTGACCCAGAATTATTTTCTATTATTCAAAATAAGTTATGTTGAAAGAGGGGCAAAGGGCTTCTTGGTATATAGACTATGGCTAATGTGTCCCCGAACTTAAATCTTCTTTGGTTTTTATCTGTTCTGGAGGATGTGACAGTGAATCTCAGAGTGGAGCAGCACTTCGGATCTTGACCATACCAAGAGCAGAATTTGCATATGAGCAGTTTTAGCTTCCCAGACCTTAGTGACAGCGGGCTGGCCACCAATCTCTGCCTTGTGTTGGAGAGATTTTTCCAGGCACCGAGTAAACTCCTGTTTTCAGATTGCTACTGCCATTGCCATTTGCTTCCTGGTGCTTAACATTCTACACTTAGAGCTGAGGCCTCAAACACAAGGACCACAAGAATAACGTGTTGATTTTAATTTATGTAGACATGTTTTGGATCCTGTTCAGAAAGAAAAGACTGTTGGACTATAAGGAAAAATGGGAGTGGAGGTAAAAAGAGAGGAGATTGAGACAGGAGAGGCTGAGAATTAATTATTAGGAGGCCAAGCAGGCAGAGGATAAACTACATTGAAATTATAATTTTGCTTATTCTTATTTACCCCAAACATAAGAAACAGGAATGATTGCTTGTTGGAGGCTGAGCTGGCAGTGAGGAGTCATTCAGACCTACTAGTGCACCTCCTGCTTCTGGCGTGGGGACAGGGCATTCTTTGTCCTCCACTGAGCTGCTGTGGGATACTGTAACCTGGCATTGCCCCTAAATGAGTGAGATGGGCAGCCCTACCCCTGGTCAGCCCCAGGGGTCATTTTAGCAGGCTGCTTTGTTGCCCAGGCCTCTCCTTGGTACACACAGACCACCAGAAAGTAGGTGAAGGGGCACACAGGACAGTCTTTCTTCAAGAGGAGGAGTTCTGTGTTCATGCAGCCCAGACCAGGGGCCACCTGGCAAAGGAGCTTCTAAGTAATGCCTTTTTCTGAGGCTAATTGGAAATGACCAACTTTTCCTGGAATGAGAATCACCCCACTGGCATGAACTATTAATTTTCTCGATTGCTGCAAGAAAGCACATAAACAACAATCTTATTGTGTCCTCCGTTTTTGTTTTAAAAGGTATGAAGCCGCTAATAATGTGGTGTGTCCAGGGCAGTAATTAATAGTAGTCACTTTTTTACTTATATTTACCCTCTAAAAATTTAATTGTCAATTGATTTTTTTAAAGTGCTGTTCATCTTTATTTGTAGGGGTAGATTCAATGAAATTATACCTTTTAAAATGTATGGATGATCAGAGAGGTTTAATTCTCTTGACATATACAATGACAGTGTTTTAGTGCTATAAACAAAACCCACCAATAGAATGAATCATTAACCTGCTTGCTTTAGGGATTAAAGGGGGGGAAAGAATGTTAACTCTTTTGTGACTTATTATAAATCAACAAGAGAGCAAAGATAGCAGAGTTTTAGATAGTTTTTGCTATTTAAAAATTGACAATAGTTTGGTAAGAGTATTATTTTCAAATATACTCCTAATACCTCTTTCGCGGGTGCACAGATCTGGTCCTTGCCTTTTTTACTGAGTCAAATGGAATTGTCCACACTGTGGATGTGCATGTCCAGTTGCTCAGTGTAAGTTTCTCCGACTTCCATTGGATCCTAGTAAACCATGCCTCTCTCTTTTTCTATTTTCTACCTGGATGTTTGGTAACAGAGATTAGTCATAAGTTTCCTGGAGAAGCCGACACCCATAAGGCAGAGACCATTCACATTTAGTTTTCTGAGTTTCTGGGCTGATAGAAGAGTCATGCTGATCTTCCTCTGTACTTTACAACAGAGGAAATGGAGAACTCCACCTGGGTCCTTCCCTAAGCTAATTCTCTGAGCTTTTCTCCTTTGACCACTGTCCCAAAGGTGGGTGCTTTTGGTAAATTACTCCTCCTACCCCTGCACAGGAACAACCCAGCATTATTCAGTTCAGATATTTATTTAGCTATTTAAATTTTATTTCCACAGAGAAAAAATGTTCAGGCCTGAATATTTTTAATCTCCTGTTTCCCAAGCAAGCATATCTACCACAGAATTATATCTATTCTCCTAAGGAATTTTTAAGCATCTTAATTCTAAATATAAAACAGTGTTTCTTTAAATGTCAGAGAAGCTGAAGAGGTTGAGGGCCAGGGAGGGATCATGAATTGAACCTCAAAGCATTCCCTTTGGTATCTTTTCTTCCTGAGAATAAAGAGAAGGAACAAGTCAATGGATTCAGCCCTATAGCAATATTTTTCCCAGAGGAATTTTGTATTTAGTTCATGTGTTTTTGGCTAATAAAGAAGAGAGACACATTTAGCTCATCTGAACAAAAGAGCAACATTTCAAAATGTTGTGTTTTTATTTTTAGATTTCCTAGATTTTTGTCTCAGCCAACTCCAGGTTGTACACTAAGGAGAACAAATTATTCAATGCAAACAAATTTATTCTTTTCTCACAGTAAGATACTTTGCATTAAAGTAACTTGGTTTTTTGCTCAGACAAAATGTAAAAGAGGAAATTATTTGGAAAATTCCTTAACTCTCACCTTTATTTTAACTATTCACGTGTAGGCTCCAACTATATATACACAATATTACCAGATCAAACACTGAGACTGAGTTGAGCCATGAATAAAATAACTAAATTGGTCTCAGTAACCAATACTGTATCCCCCCACCCATGCCAACCTCTATCTCTACTGTGTCAGCCAGGCCTCCAATTCTATTGACCATTTGTTTGCATGCATATTAGACTGACCACCTGGTCTGCCATTACAGAGCCTTGATCTTTCTTTTATTTCTGCCACTATCAGCTTTTGTTTCTTATCTCAGCCAGTTCTAGATTGTGCACCCTTTGATGGATAGACCCATGCTTTGTCTCATGTGGTTCCACTTAGACAAGTAGTAGGGGTGTAAAAAAGATGCTTGGGTCCAGATAACAAGAGATTTGGATCCTATCCCCTCTGGGGACTGTCCCCTTAGCAGACACAGCTACAGTGAGAATTAGAAAGACAAACAGAAAAGAGAAAAGCAACCACATGGTGGAATTTGTCAGCTGCTTTTATTATGTCTCTTAAAGTGTAGGTCAAAGCCATCTATACAGACAAGTAAAATGGGGTCATTGCCTGGTTAAAGTAAATGGATCAGTCACATGTTTGTTGCACACACACACACACACACACACACACACATACACACACACACACATCTTAAATTTTCCATTGATTTGAAAGAGAGAAAAAGGGAGAAACAGAAAGAGAGAGAGGAGAAGGAAGAGAAGCATCAACTCACCGTTCTAATTAGTTATTCCATCTAATTGTGCAGTCATTGATTGTCTCTCATATGTGCCCTGACTGGGATTGAACCCATGACCTCTGTGCTTCAGGACAATGCTTTATCTACTGAGCTACCCACCAGGACCTGTTCTTCATATATTATTTAAAAAAATGATAAAGACCAATGAAAACGAAATCATCTTCCTCCTCCAAGAGAGATTTTCATTTTGTTGCAAAGGAGAGTGCTTAATTTCAAATTAGTAAAGACATTGATTGCTGCTTTGCCTATGTTCCAGAAATACATTTTGTCTTTTTGACCCTTGGGATTAGCTGTTTTATTACTATTTTTTCTTGTTTCTGAAGCTAAAGATGTTATATAAATAGGATAGTTCACAAAAATTTACCAGCAAATCTTTAACATGGTGTTGTTCTGTCAAATGAGTATTGCAGTCAGATCAAATTGACAGTATCCTTCTACCTGAGAAACACAACGCCACACAATTCCATTCCTCCAACATCAGATTCTAATCAATGGAAGACGGCAAGAACCAAAGAATGAACAAAATGGTTCCTGAGCTTTAATGATATACCTAAGTTGTGATTCCTGAAATTCACAGTATTGTAAATTGTTCTAAGGCAGATGCTGCACTAGAATTTTTACTTAAAAAAATATAATTCAATTCTGATGCACACAAAGGCAGGGTCAGGTGGCCTACCAGAAGCAAGCCAGGACGTGGTCAGTAGGCAATGTCCAGTTGTAGCTCATCATTTATGCTGACATATGTCTCAAGAATAAGTCTAGTTGCCCTTAATAAGACTGCAGGATAGTCTTGCTGCCTCCAGATAATTTGAAAGCTGAATAAGTAGTCAGCAGGGTCATCCAAAGAATGCTAGCTTATAGACACAATTCTGTCTAATCTTTTGAAAACAATGATCTTTAAACAGTTTAGCTGTGCTAACAAGACTTGAAATGGAAGACAAGAGATAAGATTGTAAAATCACAAAATACCTCATCATAGATAACCTCTGTTTTCCTTGGAATTATACATTCTTTTGATTAAAACTAACCTGAGAGATCTGTATACCTTAAAGATGCCTCTGTCTGGGTGTCATTAACTCCTAATGTAGGACTCTTTGTCTGATTGGTTTCTTCTTCCTTGTACCTACGTTAGAAACAAATCTGTCCCAATGGCAGTCCTTGTTATGAAGGACCACAGAGAATTGTAAGGACCTTGTCTTGGAGAGTCTGTTGAGTGGTGCATGTAACTTTTTTTGAAAGTGACAGCCAACCCCATCCTTCAGAGAAAACATGGTTCCCTGACTGCTCATTCATTTCTTCCCACCATTTAGTGTCCCATGTTCCCAAACCTGTTCCTCAGCCAGCCTTGACCCTGGCCTTTGCAGAAGCATCAGACTCACTTGATTTCAAAGCTTCTCTCTCCTTTCTTGGATTCTGTTTATTCATGGGCTGGGAAAGTACAGACATCAAAACTTCACATACTTATCTGGACTTGTGTGAAAATGCCTTTCATGCCACCAAGTTGTTATCAATCCGTACAGGGATTCAGCCCAAACAGCCTCATTAGTGGCCTTCTGTTTCGGTTTTAACACCGTCACTGACAAAACTCATGCCCCAAGGTGGTCCATTTCCTCTGAGTTGCCACTTAAAACTCCATGAGTTATTCCTAGATGAGAACTTGGGTCTACACCCAGTTAATTGAACCCATCCTTCCTATTCTAGAACTTCAGTTAATTAAAGACAACTGTTATGCTTTCCCTAAGGTATGTGTTCTACTAATTAAGTATTCTCAATCCTTCACCTTTCTTGTATAACAATAGCTCAAGTTATTTCTCCATCTTAGCATGACATGTCCTCTAAACAAGTGTCAGTTTGGCTACTTCCCCCCTAGAAGGGCTTACTGAAAAAGGAAAACTGTACTCCTAGTGAGGCCTGACAAGAACAACTAGAGGAGGACTGACCCTATATATGCAGCCTCAGAAAATGTTGGTTGTTTCAGCAGCCACAAAATATGATGGACTGCTACTGACATTACTGTCAACTAAAACTCTCTGTCCCCTATCGTCTTTTTCAGGAGAGGCCCTCAGTAAAATTTTGATTACTTGAATTAAGTTAAATCCTTTTTTACATATTACTTCTGCTAGATTGCTTCTCTCCAATCTTGTTCAATTTCTACAACTGATATTTTAATGTCCAGGTACAGAGACTTCCGTTTTCCTTGTTAAACATTGTCCTTTTAGGGCTGGCTCATGGTTCCAGTTTATTAAAATCTTTTTGCTCTTGATTCTGTTACTCAAAGTATTTTTTTATTGCTCTCGGCTCTGTGTCATTGATAAACTTACTAAGCATGTTTTTACAAATGTAACTATGTCATCAGCACCAACTATTAAATAGGACAGGGAAGAGGTCAGAGTTTAGTGGCATGTCATAAGAGCCTTCTGGGTTGTCATCCTTCCACAGATTGGCTCAGCATATGGACATGTAACTCATTACAAATCCCTGTAAAAGAGGTAGCCAGTAAGATCATGGATTTTATATTTAAGCCTTCCCCTTCCTAGTGGTGTGGCCTTGACAAGTTCATTAAAGTTTCTCATCAACAGGCTCCTCCTCTGTAATCATAACTCCTTCCTAGGTTTTGGGGAGCAGATGAAACTAGATAATGGTTATGACCAGAGCCTGGCACAGGTTTGTCTTCCATCAATGTCTCCCCAAATCCCTCCCTCACACAAACTATCTACATCTTATATACAAGGATATCACAGACTCTGGGTTCATAATTAAAAGTAAAAATTACCCAATAATCTATTAAAATAGCTTTATCTATGGTGTTTTTTTTAATTTCCTCTTAAATTTTCAGTGTGAAATCATTTCCTTGAAAAAGGGGGTAAGAAAAATAGTAATTAAGATTTTTTTAAAACATGTACCCATAACCTTAGTCATATACATTCCTAGTATGTTTTGGCTCATATTAAAAGAAAAATTCTGTTAGTCAACTTTAATATTTTATAATGATAATAAATTAAGCCAGATGAATAAAAATATACATAACCTAGTTCTGTCTTTTAAAGCTGTTTCCTCTTGTGATATATTCTTTTCTAAATGAAGGTTTCACTTCCTACAAATATTCTTGGATAATTCAACAGACACCCACAGTCATATCTACAACAAACAAGGTAACAAGTAGATTTGGAATTTAATAGCTTACATTGTGTGTCTCTGAAACGGATATGATGAAACATGACGTGAATTAGTAAATCTGTCAGGAGAGAAACAGACATGCTGTCACAAATTAACCAGTTGTGCTGCAATTTCAAGGCCATAGATTTTCAATTACCTGAAATTAGTTATAGTGGTAGGAGACGGCTTTTCTTTCAGTTCTGCCCTACATAGTGTTAATGCCTATTTTCGATATATCAAACGGAGAATTTAAAATATGCATTTAAAATAAATTTTTAAAATTTATGTTCCCCTAAATGTAAATTAAAAACACTAAGATAATCTATAAATATACAAGGTAGTAAATTAATAAGCACAAAACTTGTACTATACAAAATATCCACTAGTTAAAAAAGAACTCAATAAGAAGTCTAGATTAGGCCCTGTTGGCTTTAATTGTATAATGGAAATCCATTTATATGCATTACCAAACTCTCATCAAACCATACCTTAGGGCACCAACAGGGAAATCACTTCTTATATTAAACTGGATATGTCAAGGGAATAATGGGTACAGAGGTGGTCATTTTCATGAGTAGAACCAGATGTAGAAAAAAATCCAGCCCCTCGCACTGAACTAGAATCTTCTCTTGGCTAATAGGATATAACTGAATTCCAGGAATGTTGAGTTCAGTTTAAGGAGTAATGATTTCTCATCAGTGGCTCTTTGGGCATTTGAAATCTTTTGCTTGTTTGTTTAGTAGGATTTTTTTTTTTTTTTTCGTAAATGCACAGCGTTTTTGATGCTGCTCTGACTCACTCTGTAGAATGCTGCCTCATAAGTTTTTCCTGTGACACTTCCTTTCAGTGATGTTTCACATGTGCTTTTTTTCTTCAGCCCCCACTCTGTGTTCACCACCAAATTTCCATTGTCAGTCCCCTCCCACACACAATTTCACTTGCTCATGTACTCCTCGGATCTTAGACAAATTCAAACAACCACTTGCATTTTCGTTGCCCATTATGGAGAAAGAAAGAAAAAACTGACTTCCTCTAAAAGGGCATAAAGTTCATGTAAAGGATTTAATATTTTCTAGACCATTTCCTTCAGTGAAGTCTCCTCACCCCTGTTTTTGTGCTTGGCATAAGTAAGAATAGATACTCCCTCTTTTCTGGTGCCCCCCTCCCCAAGCCATTTTTGCCTGTTGACTGTTTTTCCCATAAGAAGTTCTTAATTATGAGTCAATAAACTAGTACTCTACAGTCACACCTCCAGGGAAGGGAAGGATTGCCTAAGTATTTAGATTATTCAGGAAAGGATGGGGGCAGGGGGACATTTGCTTGCTTTCTATTTTTCATTTGAGCTAAAGCAGATTTTAAAAACCAAATTAGGAAGGTAATAGATACTGCTTCAGTCAGACTTTCGTATATGTGTTATTAACTTCCAACTTAGGAAAGCTCAGAAAAAATAAAACTAAAGTTTCAAATGTGTGCTGGTTTCTAAGCACAAACTTGGCAACTTCTCACGTTGCTTTTACTAAACCTAAGTGTTCTTATACAAGTGAGGTCTGTTTTCATCACTTTCCAGCAAAGATTAAATAGCAGGGTGCTGTAGTGATGACTCTGGTTACTAAGACTTCATTGCCAAGTCAGAAACATCAGAGGGACAGCTCCATTTAACAAGAGGCCCAGGATACCTTGGCCACATGAATGCCAGGCCAAATGCCAGGCAAACCAACCAGTATTCACAGTACTGGAGTCAGGAGTGAACACCTCTTCTCGAGGGCTTTGGCCCCCGACCAGTGTGAAAAATATCGGAGCAGAGGAGAAAAGTACTGAGTGGCTCGCTCCTGGACATGACGCTGCCACAGGCAAATGCTTCATCACTTCGGATAACTATTGGGAGTTCAGGCACTTACTTCCAAGGCAACTTGGGATAGTATGAACACTGCTTTCTTAAGTGAAGTTAGGTTTATCTCCTCATTCTTTCACTTATTCAGAAAAATTTTAAATGTATTTTTATGGACATAGATAATGGGTTAATTTGACATGCTGAGAAACATGGGAACTTGGACGCAATATCTGAGCAATAATAACTAAAATGACTGTGGCTTTTAGTAACCATCTACTATGCACCACACTATGTATATTAACACCTGTTTCTATCACAGAGGAATGTGAAGAAGGCAATCAAATGAGTGCTTGGGAGAAGCTTGATTCACAGAAGTAAGGCCCCTCAGAAAATCGCGGAACATACTGGCAATTTGAAATAAGGGGAAAGGCACATAAAACTCAGAGCAGCAGTGAAGTCGGAGAATAGACCTGTGAGGTGCCAAGGTGCTGCTATTCATGTTCATTTATGTGAGCTATGATTTTAAAATCAGTGAAACCTATATCTTTGAATCGAGTAGCATTTATATAATCATATTGTGCTTGTGATAGTTTGTGCTTAAAGTTGTTAGGAGATTAGGGCTCTGAAGCCAGAAACTATTGGGTTCAAATTGCCACTCTGATATTCACCACCTGTGTAACCTTGGACAAGTGATTTCAAGCTCTATGCCTCAGTATTTCATCTGTAAAATGAGGATAGTAATGATTCCGACAGCAGAGTGATTGTGAGAACTTATCGTGGTCACAAACATTTACAGATTAATGATTCTGTGAGCCCCTTCTGCCATCCCCAGACCACTGTTCTAATACAGTTTCTTTTTTATATAAAATTTATTCATTTTAGAGAGAAGGGGGGTAGGGGTAAGGAGCAGAAAGCATTAACTCCTATGTGCCTTGACCAAGGAAGTCCAGGGTTTCAAACTGGCAACCTCAGCGTTCCAGGTTGATGTTTTATCCACTGCGCCACCACAGGTCAGGCTCTAATACAGTTTTGTACATCTCTCCTTTCCAGGGACTACAAAAAGTATTCTGTTTCTCCTGTGACTTGGTAGGCAATTTGTAAAAACTAATATATAATTCATTTAGTAGCAAAACCTAATTACACTATACTGCTCTATAATTTCCTCCAGTGTGCAGGTATCTGATGCAGCTTATTAAAAAAGAAAGCAAACTATGCCATCTATCAGAAAGGAGGAATTTGTGAGCCTGTACTTCTGGGCTTCTGATGCTGTAATATGGTATGAATCCCACGTCTCCCTATAATGCAGGTTCTGATCCAGCAGGTCTGGGGCGGGGCCTGAGATTCTGGCTTTTCAGCAAATGCCTAGGCAGTTACAGTGTGGCTGATCTGGGGCCCACACTTTGATCTAGACCCCAAACCAGTAGCAGTGACTGAACGCACAAGGCGGGGGACTGGTGTGAACATTCCTCCAGTCATGGGTAATTTCCTGACAGAGGTTTTTCTGTGGAAGACCCAGGGCTCGACCCCCACCAGCACAGTCAAGCCCCCCTGGAAAGCACCACCCTCCCCACGCAGGCACCTGTGAAAACATATTGGAAAGAGGCTATACAGAGAGAAAACCTGCCGTGAGACACCTGGTCAGCCCACAGCTGTTCACCCGACAGAGATCACCTTGGTTTGCACACTTTGCTGCTGCTTTTCTAGACGGCCAGTTCCTCCAAGGCCCCCTTGTTTCTGAAAATTGCACATAACAGTCCCCAAGGCTGGCGGGCCACAGGGTGCAGCCTCACAGCCTTCTTTGAGCTTTGTCACGGCAGGGAGGAGCAGCACCTCAGAGCAGCCGGGCCTCTGCGAACCAGTTCTCACTCCTCCACCCAGTAGATTTAAATCACAGCTCTCAGAGTCCTTGTGGAATGGATTTGGGTGCCAATTAGGCCCATAAAACACAAGGAGCATGAGGGAGGTACTCTGTATCTCAACTTCCCGCCACAGTTTCTCTAAGGGGAAAAATTCAAAATCACAAACCCTCCCCAAGTGATTTAGTGCCAAAGAGCACATCCCGAAAAAACATTTTTAAAAAAACTTTAACGTTTAAGAATCCTAGAAAGGTTGGACAATTACAAAGTCATGGCTGTACTCAGAGTCCCTCATACTCCACTTGGAATTCGACGTTTAACGCAGACCCTGAATGATAGTGTTGAACTCTTCCCCTTTATGATTGTCATGCATTTTTTCTACCTTTGTTTCTTGGGTAATGCTTGCCCCAAGCCCAATGACCATGTATTGGTTATGGCAATTTCAATGAGATAATATAGCAGTAAAAGACACCACCAGAATTTATGAAAAGCATATTTATTATGGAATAGAAGTAGAAAAAATAATAATGTAAAAAAAATGAAAGGGGGAGGTAAGTGGGTATAACTAATTTCTGTGCAATTTTACTGTAAAACTACAATTGCTCTAAAAACAAAAAATCTATTAATAAAAGAAATGCAAAGTTTATGATCTCAGAAAAATATAAGCAGTCATGATGAATAGAAAAGTTTTAGAGGGGATGTTCAAGAAGAAAAAGCTTCCAAAAGGTTTCTTATTACAGCACCATAATTAACTGTTATTATATATATATATATATATATATATATATATATATATATATATATATATATATATATATATATATATATAAAAGTCTGATCCACCGGTAGAAGGCAAGGAGATCTCCCACCTCACCCCTCCTCCAGCAGGCCAGAACATCTGGAATGGGAGCACATGAAATGGAAACAGTAGCTCCCTTACGCGAATATAGTCTGTGTTTGAATCCCAGGTCTGCCCTCTTACTGGCTGTGTGGCTTTGGGCAAGCAACTTAACAGCTTTGACCTTATGTTTTCTCATCTGTAAAATAGTAATAATGACATGTGCATCATGGAGTTACTATGAGGATTAAGTGAAAACACTAGCCGTGGTCTGTGTTTGACTTGAAGTTAACCAGTTTCTAGTAGCAATGCTCTACTTCTGTGGTTTAATTCTACAAAAGGTGTATCATGTCAGTTAAAAAAAAAGGTCAGTTCGGAAGGAAGAAAACCTGGGGAGGGCTGAAACCTGCTGGCATGTACCTAGCAGTCTGCCTACACACTGAGGCCCACAACAGTTATTGCATGTATAAGGATTTGGTCAGGGAGGGCCTAGAATTTCATGTACAGGAGATCCTCGAATAACATCATTTCATTCAATGCCATTTTATTATAACCGTGATGAGTTGCCATAGGAACTTAACTTTTGTTGATATCAACTAGTTTGCAGTAATAATGGTTTTGTTATTTGTTGTTCTCCTTGAAGTTGCAGAACCTATCATCGATGTTGAGGACTTAAGTTGGTTGATATAATCCATAGATCCATTGCCTTGATATTTATAGAACATCCCACTTTCAAAAATACATTAATACCTATTTAATAAAATAAACAAACCAAAACCTAGGAGGCAGGTTTTGACAGATCTCAGATTCTATTTTTTAGAAGTGGAAATTGAGGTACACAGAGACTCACACACTTAAAAAAAATCTAGCAAAATAGAATTAGAACTGAGGTCTTCTTGTATGTGATCAGTTTTCCCACTGTATCTGTTGAAAGTTAGCATGTCTCTTTTTCCTATACCTATTGAGGACAGGGTGTGGTGTGTGTGTGTGGGGGGGTGTCATTCTACACATTTAAAAGAGCGTGGATGAAACATTGTGGATTTGCAATGTAAGGGAAGATTTTTGCTGGATTAGATAGTGGTTGCTTCTGATGTTGTATGAGGAAAAAATGGTGGAGGACAAATGGAGAAATGAATTTATCAAACATTGCACGGTAGTCTTCTTTTACAGATAGTTTTACTCTGTTTCTTTTCCATTTGGGATCTGATTGTCTCTGATAGCCTTATGCAAGGGCCGCGTTAGGTAGGTTTTCAGTTTTAATGCTGACGCCAGGTCTGTCTTGACACTTTGCCAAAAGCTATATGTTTTGTACCTTTGGCTTGTTCTCAAATAATATATTCTAAAGGCTTGGTAAGGGGAGGGAACTGGCATGACAAAGAGAAAAGAAATTAAAGGAAGGTTTTCCTAGTGATAGAAGGTTGTCTTGGTTATTAAAATGATTGCACAAAATGTACTAGCTGATGGTTGTGTAGGTCTAGCTGAAGAGTAGAATTTTTATGTTTTTGTGACAAATGTAAGACTGTGTAAACATTACCTTGATCTGAGGTGGCCAGCTGCCAATCATCCCCTAATGGAAGGAGGATCAACAGAGATAAGATGAGGTGGGCCTAAGCAGCTCTGCCTTATCAGGAGCTCAGTGCTCAACCATGCAGCTTGTTGTTTTTCTGGGGGTGCATCTGCCTTCTTCTTAAGAAAATTTTAGCATACATCAGTTACTATAACTCTATAACAAGTTACCTTAAAACTTAGTGTCTTAAAACAATGACAACATTGATTTCACCCTGGAACCTGTAGATTGGGCAGCGCTCAGTCGGGGTTAGCTCCATTTGGCTTCAGCTGGAGTGGCGGCAGACTCCGGGCGAGAGTCACTGGGAAGCCCCTCACTCGTATGTGTTGGTTGTTGATGCTGGCTGTTGGAGCTGTCGGCCTGAACACCTACATGTGGCCTTGCCTTCTGACCTGGGCTTCTGCACAATATGGTGGCTAGTTTCCAAGTAAGAGAACCCCAGAAGAGAAAGCCGCGTGGAAGCTGTGTCCTCTGTGTAACCCAGCCTTGGAAGTCACTTAGCACCATTCCACTCTACTCTTGTCAGAGCAGTCAGATCTCAGGCCCAGATTCCAGGGGAGGGAACAGAAAGCCCACCTCTCAGGGGAAGACCGTCAAAATGCATCGTCAGAGAACCTGTAAATGGAGATAGTGCTGCAGTCCTGCAGAAAACCACACCATGTACTGCGCAACGTCCCCTTTGCCTTCTTTGGCATCCCAGTTCCCTCCCCGGGTCTTCCCTCAGTACCTTTTTAACCCTTCTGTACTCTTCATCAGTCTTTGCTTGGTGTTGTTCCAAAAGGAAACCCAAAACCTCATGCCTCAAAGTCATAGATTCTTAGCTTTAGACTGGACCTTGGTGATTTTGTAACCTCTGTGGCCCCAGGAACTGCCTTTTCCTACTTTCTTCTTCTGGCCAATGGTACTGTTGGAAGCCGCTCATGTCGGGAAGCAATGCCTGATCTTACTTAGCCTTGGACGGACACGGAACCCAGGTGGCCATTCTCTGAGAAAACTGGCAGGTTGGTAGGGAGAGGAGAATGGAGCACATGCAGCAGGAGAAGCAAAGATGTCCTGAGAGAGACCATGAGGCCTGGAAAGGAGAGAAAACCAGCATCTCAGATCCTGATGTACTTATTTCAGGAATCATTCTCAGCCACGTAGACTAAGATGACCTGGGATAGGGGTGAGGATGGTGACTGGATTTGTGGTTTTTAGGTTTGTTTTGCAGCCCAAATAGCTTGAAATATCATCTAACCTCTGGAGACCTGGAGCAGGAATGTGACTTATCCAGAGTCACAAGCTTGTTTGTGAATGAGCCTATATTTGAGCCCTGGCCATCTGATTCCATTTTCAGTATTGTTTCCTGCATGTGGGCTTGGAAGGAAGGAAGCAGAAACCTTGAGCTCAGCAAGAGTTTGGGGAAGGGAGTCAAAGAACTAAGGAAGGAGACTAGAGGGTAAAGAGAAAAAAGGGAAGTCTGGGTACCCTGAAGTCGTTTCTCTTTGATAGTGTTACTTGATCTTCGGTATTTTCTCCATTCTCTGGCTTGTGTAACATCTATTCATGTCCTTCCTTTTGGACATTTGAACTATTTTTCACTCTTTAGACTGAAGCGTAACAGTTGGCATATCTACTTATAATGATCCCGGGTAAACCAGACTTCTCATTTGAAAGGTGTTTAGAAGGTAAGGTCATTGTCACAACATGAAGTCCTATGTTGCTGGGCGGAAATACAATGTCAGGCAGAATAATAGCGACTTGACAGTCACACAGACTTACACACAGAGGGACAAAAGCCGAATGAACCATTTCTCGGGATGCTGTCTAATTCAATTCAGGTGTGTGTACAGCCCATAGCACTACAAGGATGACCATTTCGCTGGGCAGCAGTTATTATAATTGGATTCCTTTTTTTCAGAAGAGGGTCAAAATTAAAATTCAGCCGAACATTATCTTCTTCCCGCAATGGCCATGTCATTTTTCTTAGAGATTGTGTTGCCTAGAAATCCGTCTGATCCTTTTGTTCTTCCTCAGATCTAATTCGTGTTCCAGTTAGCAGCAAAACCAGGTACCAGACATCCAGAGAGGCACAAGAGACAATTAGCACCTACCTCTTGGAACACTGGTGACCATTAATAAGCTATTGTGCCGCAGCTGCATATGTTTTTATGTTTACCACAATCGGGCTTGATTAAAGCTGGCTTCTGTGACATCCTCTAATTCCTCGTGCTATTGGTAGTTCTGGGAGATTGGTTGCCCAGCGCTGCTCTCCACCTCACAGGGAATCACTCCTGCGGCCATTTCCAGACCTGTGTCAGGGATTCCCTGATGTCTCTCTGTGGCCAGTGGAACAGCATCATAAGGTCACCCCTGAACACGGGCTGGGGTAGAACTGAACTATGCAGATCAAATGTATTAGTCCCACCCCAGGCTCTGCCTCCTGATCAAAGTCAGGGGTGGCCCTCACTCTGTTAGAGGCTGTAGGGTTGCTCTCTCTCCCTGGGCATTAAAAACAAGGCACTTCTGTGTAACGAGTCCTCATCATGGCAGCCGACTGCAGTTTACCACAGTATCGAGACCCACATCCTTACTCCTACCCTATGAAGTGGGCAGAGAGAGTTGCACAGCCCCACTGATGTATTTTACTGTTTTCCTATCACTTTTAGTGTGTCTTCCCACAGTTTCTGTGCTGATTTCTGAGCCTGGCCATATCAGAAGAGGGAGGGAGGGAGGGAGGATAGGATGGGGAGAGGGAGAAAGATTGATTCCCATAAAGAGGTGCTGTTTTAATAGTTCAATTTATTTTCATAAGTTAAAAAATATAATATTGTAGAACTCATCAGAATTTAAATTTTATTCTAGATGCAGGATCACATCCTATCTTTTAAATTTAAGTTTTTTATTTTAAATTTATTGTGTTGACATGGTTTCAAGTGTCCCATTCAATATAACATGCTCTACACATTGCACTGTGCAAGGTCTCCCTCCACCCCCACTTCCCCCTTCACTCCAGATGCAGGATCATATTTAAACACATACAGAGAGAGAGAACCAAGGTCGCAGGATAGTCGACCTTTCTCACTTCCCTCAAAAATTCCCTGAAAAATACCACTGTCTGTGTTTTCCAACATAAAAATAATAAATTATTCCCAAGCTATATTTCCTCTCCTAGATGTGAATTTCTCTCTCACCCCCTTTTTATTTTTAATGGACAGTCTTTTGATTAAATGTAGGCTTGGAGCTGCTAATAATTTCATGATTAATGTTTAGATCAGAAGCAAAGATATTTAAAGACAATAGATACAGGCTCAGTGTCCTTGCAGCTTGCTTATGAAAGAAGGTGTATTTCTAGGTGTGTTTTATGGCATAGAAAGATGCAGCCCCAAGTAAAAACCCATCCCCCCACATTGTCAGATTTTGAATATTAAGTGTCAAGATACCTTGTAATTTTGGCAGTAGCCTGTCATTTGGATAGTTGTCTGCAAATGCTGCTAATGTTATTTTGGATAAAAACTGTCTCATTACCATGTAAGTTATGAAAAGAAATGAACTCACATATCACCTGCATTTCTTCCTCTCTTCCTGTGTCATCCCTGTCCTCTTGTGATGCAGTTCAGTTCCCAGGGGACTGTAATGCCCCTGAAAATTGACAGTCACATTCTATTATAACATATTTTTCCCATTTAATAACATGGTATAGGTAATGATTCATAATCCTCAAAGGGCCACCTGCCAGTGACAACTGAACTCAAGTAATTGAGAACACCATGCAATTTGGCGGTGACTACACTTTTATGGTTCAATCAGAAGTTAAAGCCACAGTATATCTAGAGGAGCTTTCAGTAAAATGACATTTTCCTGATACATTTCCTCTCTGTTTTACATATGTAACTCTTGCTTCTTCAGGGTACTATAGCCTGAAATAAGACCATAAAGGGTATATTTATTTCCTATTAGACAATCAGTCCTATAAAGACAGGAATATTTTCTCCTTTTCACCTCTGTATTTTTAGTGCCTAGAATAGTGCTTGGCATATCATGTGCTCAATCATTAGTTCCCCTGCCTGGTGACATGTCAATCAGAAAAACAGTCTTTGGTTTTGAGTTCCCATCCATCAGTATCCCTGCATCCGAACTCCCCAAGGCCCTTTGAAACCCTGAAAGGATTAGAGTGACTGGCAGGATTACTTCCTTCCTAGGCCTGATGGGCTTAATGAGGAGCCCTTGATGCCAATCCCTCAATCATCATCTAATACAGCTCAGTTATGACTAGGGGTAACCTCATTTCTTCAGTCTTCTCATAGAACCCTTGTAAGACCAGAGTTGGATTTCTCCCTACTAACCAGCAACAGCACCCCAGATTAGGCCCAGGGCATTTTAGCTTTCTCCTACCTCCATCTGAGCCCCCTTCCTTACTCCCTAAGACAATTTTTTTCTCAGAATCTTCATTAGGATCAAGGACAATAATGTTTGTATGTGAGTCACCTAATATAGTATCTAGCATATGGTAAGCATTCAGTAATGGATAGCTTATTCATTTTTATAATGAGTTAACTTTAAAACATATCTTTCAATAGAACTATGAATTATAACGAATATTAAGTTTTAATATCAGATATGGAGACAACATCATAAGGTTAAGTGTGGGCTTGCCGGGGAACTTAACCTTGCTTAAAGTCCTGTCATTGAGACTGACTTCCTTCATGACTGGGCAAATACTCAACATCTCTGACCCTTATCTTTCATCTGTAAAATTCAGGTCACAATACCTAACTCTCATGGTGGGTGTAAGGATTAAAGGAGATAAATGCCTGTGATTCCATATTTTAAACAATGAAACATTATGCAAATCGAGGCATCTTTTTACTTCTTTGCAAATGTATGTTATGTGAATTGAGGACAGCCTACATTTTTCATTCACAGTGGGTATTAGAACTGAGATTTCAGAGTGTTGGTACAGGCGTAAGAAACTGACGTTCCACTTCTTTGGTGTGTTAAGGATAAATAGCGCTGGAGTGAGGGCAGACCACGGTGAAGCCCAGGGCTGCTGATTCTCTGGAGTGTGTGACAAGGTTTGTGGATCCCCTCATGGATTTTACAGCCAGAGGCCACTACAGCAGTTTGCTTTGCACACCATAAAAACCAATTCAACTAGAGCCAGGGAAATTTTTGTTGGCTTGCATTTGAGATATGTTTTTAAATTGCAGAACAAAGTTTAATTTGGTTTCCATTTCCTCTGATGAGGAATAGCATCTCTGTGCAAGAAAACCTGACACTCCTTTATTCTTGCAAGGATGGTAAAAATTTCTGGGTCACAGAAAAAGCAGTAGAGGAAGAAATGAAGGTGCATGCGAGACTGCTAAAATAAGTGTTCCTCAGTGGTATTTATTAGCATGCTCGGATGAAGAAGTTGTGAGCCCCCGGAGTTTGGGCCATCTTTCCCTCTAGTTGTCCCCTCATCACTTCATTCAGTATGGCTTGTGTAGCGTGCCAGGCAGGAGCTGCTTCACCCCATGTGTCCCAAAGAGCTTGGAAATGCTAGATGGCAATTAAAAAACAATGCCTTAGGGTGTGTGGGCTCTAAGATTATTACTGTAGCTAAAGGCCAAATCAAGAAGGTGGCCCTTAAAACAAATCCACTATCAGAGGGAAATAGTAGCAACAGATTTGAATTATCCTGAGTGTCACGAGAGGCATTTAATTCGGGTTATCAATTAATTGAATGCATGTTAGGCCCTGTGGGTATCCCACAGGCATATGCTACAGTCCCCCTTCTCAAGGAGATTATTCTTTCGCTCAGGAGATCAGACTCATAGGGCGCTTAAATAATAAAGAAAAATAATTGATGTCTCAATGTTGACTAAAGAATTTCAGAAGAGGGAAATTACTATAAATTGGCATGTCCCAGGGAAGTCTTCACATGCAACTGGGAAGAGCCTTCCGGGACAAACAAGGCAGACAGCCCCCTCATAGTGCTTTCCATTTGTGCAGCCTTTTAGGTCCTTTGTGAGCTCACACCAACCGGGTGTGCAAGGCAAGGCTCTCGTTCTCTCTGGGCTGAAGGAGAAGAGAGGTCGGTGTGCCCTGCCCAAGTGCTGTGTGGAAGGACTAGAACAGGAAGCCAGGCCAGATCGCCCTCTTGCCTTGACAATTCTGTTGTTACCTTTCCCTGAGTCATGGCTGCTTAAATGTTGCCATTCCCTTTACTCCACTTGGTGCTTAGCACCCGGGAAATGCTCCGCAAATGTTTCCTTCTGGCCCTTTGTCCTAAGGAGAGGCGGGTGATAAAATGGCGGCATTTCTAAAAATAAAAGACAATTGCCTTTCTCAAAGGAGGCAATTCTAATCAGAATGATATTGGAGTGGGGCAAGGACTGGAGAAAGGGAGGAGTTAGGTTATGTCTTTGGAGGAGACAAGAGGAAGCCAGAAGACCTCTGTTCTCATCTCCTGGACATCTCCACAGCCTTTGGCACAAAAGATGATGATGATCCGCTTTTTCACCTTCTCTTCCTCTCATGAATCCTCTGCCTCTTTCTCTGGACTTTCTTCTTCACATCACCCCTTAGATGCTGGTGGTCCACTGAGTTTTCTCAGCTCCTTGTCTCCTCCTCCAGAGCTGCCTTCCGGGTGTGGATTGCTCTCAACATCATAACCTGTCCGAGAAAACTTGATTTCTTCCCTGAGCCCTCATCGTTACTTTCCAGGGCTTCCCAGTCCCCTCAAACTGAACCTCTTAAAAATGTGACTGATCCACTGAAAACCAGCTCCTCCTTGATTTCACTTATCTGTGGATTCTAAAGAACAATATAAACAAATAAAACAGAAACAGACTCATAGATACAAAGAACAGACTGACAGTAGCCAGAAGGGAGGCTGGGTGAAAATGGTAAAGGGATTGAGAGGTATAGATTGGTAGTTACAAAAGAGGTACGGGGATATAAATGTAAAGTACCGCATAGAGAACATAGTCAATAATATTGTTATAATTATAATTATGGATGGGGCCTGGTGGGTACTGGAAATATCAGGAGGAACACTTTATAAAGTATATGATTGCCTAAGCACTATGATATATAGCTGAAACTAATACAGAATAATATTGAATGTAAATAAATGAATAAATACCCCCCAAGAAACAGATGAAAGAAAGGAAGAAAGAAAGAAAGGAAGGAAGAAAGAAAGAAAGAAAGAAAGAAAGAAAGAAAGAAAGAAAGAAAGAAAGAAACAAAAAAGAAACAAAAAGAGAAAGAAGAAAACTGACCCTTCCAGTTTCTTACTTACAAGACCTTTTTCATTAGCTTTCTTCTCTCATTTCCTAAGTGTCACATACAAATATAAAAGTTATTATCAATGTTTGAGTCTCTTCCTTTGGTGGTAAAACATTTCCTTCCAGAAGGTTTGTGGCCGATAGCTGCAGCCTTGCCCAAGTGCTCTGGACCCACCTTGCCAATAGCCCCATAGATTCCAGAGCCTGTTGCAAAGGGGAGGAGCTGTGGCCTGTTTGCATAGGCATGAATATGGCAAGCCATGGTTTATAAATGCTAACAGCTTTTGTGTTGGAGTGAAAGGAGGGGAAGGATGTTAGGAAGGAAATAGAATTTTATCATCTGTGGCAATGGGCAAAAAGGATGCCCATCAGAAAAATATACACACTTTATACTTTGGTTGCCTTCAGTATGTGCTGTTCTACATACTGAGAGGCTGGAAAATATATGAAAGGGCATTAGTCATTTTTTTCCATCCATACACATGTGCTTTGCTGGTATTAAATTCTTGGTGTAAAAGTATCTCATTCCATAATGTATATACGAAAAGATATTCCCACCACTTTTTAAAAAATTATATTAAAGCCAGTTGAATTCATAGGGTGTTGTAGCAGGACAAGTGAAATGTAAATGCGACTTCTCTGGGATTGTAAATGGCTTTAACACAGACACTGTTTCGTGTGAAATTTATTGCACCACTGGATTGTGTTTTCAGGGCCTTGTTTTTAAGGGTAATATTTGAGGATAAAAAGTCATGACTTGAGAGAGGGAATTTTACCCTAAATTTTTCAGTGTGGTAATTTTTGTCTAATGGGCACACAACTTCTCTTCTCAGGAATTAGAACTAATATATGAGTTTTCAATGTCATAATGTCTTATCTCAGGTAAGATGACACAAGCAATGGCCAGTTTGAGGGGGAAAAAGCTGTCCTCTTGTTCCCATAACTTGAAAAAGGACATGACTTTTCTTGCTTTAAAAATGAGCAGAAGCACTGGCCAGTTAGCTCAGCAGTAGAGCATTAGCCTGACATGTGGAAGTCCCAGGTTCAATTCCCAGTCAGGGCACACAGGAGAAGTGACCATCGGCTTCTCCACCCTTCCCCCTCTTCTTCCTCTCTATCTCTGTCTTCCCTTCCTTCATCCAAGGCTCCATTGGAGCAAAATTGGCTCGAGCACTGAGGATGGCTCCATGGCCTCTGCCTCAGGCACTAGAATGGCTCCAGCCACAACGGAGCAATGCCCCAGATAGGAAGAGCATGGCCCCTGGTGGGCATGCCAGGTGGAACCCAGTCAGGGACATGCGGGTATCTGTCTGACTGCCTTCCCACTTCTACCTTCAGGAAAAAAAGTGATAAGAGAAGTCACCCAAGTAGAAGATGGTCTAAATGCTACTGTAGGGCCCGCTGTTGTACTTGGTCAGGTGTTGAATGCACCCAGATTAAGGTTCATTGTCTATTTTTGCTTTGTTGATGAGCCATGAGCTATCCTGATGAGGGTTAATTGAAAACACTTGTCACCTCTGGCCACAGAGATCACAGCCGGCTAGAAGGTTTTAAAATTCACTTGTTCATTCACAAATATTATTGAGTACCAGTTATGTGACAATCACAAGTCTAAACTTTTGGGACTCATCAGTGTACAAAAATGACAAAGGTCTCAGCTCTAGTTAGCAGAAGATATTAACTTATGTTTCAGTCAAATGAGCACTTAGTGCCTAATCTTTCTCTACAAACCACTCTGGGAAATTCTTGTTTGAATATCAAAGACATGGAAAGCATGGTCTCTGCCTTCAAAGAGGTATCAATCTAGCTGCAATGTCAGATTGAAGGGTTAGTGTATCCATCCTCAGTCTCCTGAGAGGGGCAGTGTTGAAGATGGAGAGGATGCTGGCAAGGTCCTTCAGCAGAAGCTCCAACCCCTCCAGACAGCACAGTGTCCTCATTCCCGTCCTTGTTTCCTGACTGCCTTTGCATACGTCCCTGCCCCTTGGGCACTGTCACTCATTATTTGGTTTCTACCACCATCATGTATCCAGCTCTGATTTTACTCTTTTTATTGGACTCTGGGGCACTGTTGAGTCTCATTGGATTTTAACTTGGACAGTACCTATTTTCTGTTTTATTAATCTCATGCCTGCATTGGCAGCCAGAAGAGACACTTCCTTTACATGGCATTTGTGTACCCATATAGTAATTACCATATTTTTCACTTCATAAGATGCACAGGCATTTCCCCCTCCACTTTAGGGGGGAGAAAAAGTGTACCTTACAGAGCGAAAAATACGGTATTTTATTAAATATGTTAACACACCAATTTGGTTCAGAATATTTTTGTTCTTATTTTCCTCCTTAAAAACCCTAGGTGTGTCTTATAGTCAGGTGTGTCTTATGGAGAGAAAAATACGGTAATTTGTTTTAAAAGGATCTGTTGAACACAAATCACGTACAGGCATTTTACTGAGGCGCTGGACATAGGGATACTCTCATGGATTGCAGAGTAGAGTGGGAGGGTCAGAAAAATAAGCCAGTGATTAAGTACAATATATAATATCTTGGGAAACACAGAAGAGGAGCACCTGCCTGACTGGGCACTCTTGAAAGGTCAGAGGACATTCATCTAGCAGAAAAGCATGAGTTAGGTCAAGGCAACCATGAAAACCTATGTGAGCCCTGGCCGATACCTTGGTTGGTTAGAACATTGACTCAATATACAAAGGTTGCAGGTTTGATTCCTGGTCAGGGCATATATAGGAACAGATTAATGTTTCTCTCTCTCTCTCCTTTTCTCTCTCTAGAAAACAAATAATTTTTTTTAAAAAGCTATATATTATCCTTAGGCTGATAATAACAGACAATGAGTATTGTGTTATCCTCCTTATTAGCTCACACACAATATGACAGGCCAGTTCCTCTTCCCTGAAGTGGGTTTTACCTCTATCCCTCTCTGACCCCACCATCAATTTCCTTGGGGACAACAGGAAGGAGGGAGAAAAGAAACAGAGGTAGAGAAAGGAGGTGAAAAGAGGATAGACACGTGGGAACAGAGGGTTAAACTAGTATACATTCACTCAAAAGTAGAGAAAGAAGTAAAAACTACGTACAGAAGTCACACAGCTCCCTCGCCCTTTCTTTCCAGAGCTTTCAGCCAGGTGTTTTAGCCAAGAAACCCTCCTGTCATTCACCACCTGGTAATCTATGCATCAGCCATCTAACCTCTCATTATGAAGACAGGGAATATATGCTCACCTTGCTTAACTTCCTGTCAAAATGCAGAGTTCAAGACATACTGGGGGTTGTGGAACTAGTTTCAGTTTTCTAAAAAGTTTCATCAGAAGGCAAACTATATCTGTGATTAGACTGAATAAACTCAGCAAGAGGCCAATTTTCAGTGCTTTCCACTGAAATGATAAAAATGATTACACTGGCACTCTGGTGAAGATGAGAAGCATTGATTAGCTGTTATATGTGTCTTTGATTAATTTTTAAATGGAAAAAACATTAATTATTACTTAATTAATGCAATTGGGTAGAAAAGTCTGTCACCAAATGATATGGGCAGAGGAAGGAGAAATAATGAAAGGCTAGAATTTCCCCATTTGTTAAAAGCTTGGAAAACACTAGCTAAGGAGTCATTGGAGTGTAAAACTTTGGACAGGGCTGGAGAGTTACGCTCTACCCACGCAATACGTCCTGACCCAGTGAAAGCGAACTGTGTGACCCTGAGGTGCCTACACATTCTATTAAACTGGGTCTTTCTGAAACAGCCACTTTTATTGTGCACCCCACTCTGCATAATAATTTATATAATAATAACATATAATATGTATACTAACTCATATAATAAGAAGCAAAATACCTCAAGACTAGAGACGCTGCTACATAGTAGGTAACACAAGAATAGTAAGAGTTTTACTTTATCTCCCATTCCTCTTTATTCTTCCATTGACGGCTACAGTTCTGACACCAATTCTGATGTGAGAAAGTAGGGCCGTGATGGTGAACCTATGACACTCATGGCAGCACTGACATGCATAGCCATTTTCGATGACACGTGGCCACATGCAGTCGTATACCAGAGAAGTATGGGGCCGCATGCCAAGAAGGACGTCTCATCCTCGGCTCCTGCACGGCTGTAGTGTAGACACTCTGTGCTGGAGGTCTGTAGGCCAAAACAACAGAACTCCGGCACAGAGCATCTGGTTCTGGGACTTCCGGTTAGGTCATTTTTCTCAAAGTGACACACCACCCGAGTTATGCTCGGTTTTTTGGCGAATTTTGACACACCAAGCTCAAAAGATTGCCCATCACTGAAGTAGGGGATTCACGCACCGAAAAGCAAGTCTCCAGCATCAGCTGAGTGTCCCACAGTTCAACTCAATTCTGACACTGCCTGGAGATAGTGTCAGATTCCACAGGGTAAGAGCTCAGTCCCACAAGGCTGTACCCCTGCCCACAATCTTCAGACCCAAGTAGTTACCTGTGCTTCCAACAGGCTCTAGGCTGGAAATTTCAAAGACCCCCTCCTTGATTTGATTAATTTGCTAGAGAGGCTCACAGAATTCAGGAAAACATGTTATTTTGTATAAAAAGCTACACCTCAGGAACAGGTATATGGAAGGAATGCACAGGGCAAGTATTGAGACAGGGTGCAGGAGGCTCCATGTCCTCTCTGAAAGTGCTACTGTCCCCAGTCTCCACGTGTTACCTACCTGGAAGGTCCTGAACACCATCCTTCACAGTTTAATGAAAGTTTTATTCATAGGCATGATTGATTAAGTTATTGGCCATTGGTGCATTAATCCAATCTTTAGCTCCTCTTCCCTCCCAGGAGGTGGGAGTAGGTGAGAGGGTAAAGGTGAGACTTCAAGTTCCAACCCTCTAAACACATGGTTGGTTTTCCTGGCAACCAGTCCCTATCCTCAGGTTGGTCCAAAAGCTGCCTCGTTAACATAACAAAAGACTCCTTTATTGTCCTTGTCAGTGCTTAGGAAATTCCAAGAGTTTTAGGAGCTCTGTGCCAGAAACAGGAACAAAGACCAGATGTATATATATATTTCTTATTATAAATCACAGTATCAAAATGGCATAACAGAAACAAAGGAAGGAATGGCAGTTTGGTTTCCAGAAAAGAAGCATAAACTCACTATTGCTTAGCACATTTAGATTTGCTCCCAGGGGTGTGACCATATGACTTCCTACAGGTGGCCTCAGCAAGACCCTGTAGGAAGGAGTGTCCCAAGCACCTGCCTCCTGGGTTGCTCCTCCCCAGAGCAGGAGGGCTCCTGTAGCCTGTGGAGAGAGTGCTGCGTGGTGGGGCCAGTTTCTGCAGGCAGGACAGGAGGGAGGACAATGGCTCTTTGTTCCAGGTGTGTGGTTTTGCTCCTATTCCAGCTGAGCCCTAGCTCAGGGTGCACAGTGGGGCTGGCACTCTCTCTTCACCTTTAACAATCCAGGTGTAAAAAACAAATAATCAAAAGAAGTAAAATTCCAGATGTGTTGCTAGCAAGTGACTGACATTTGGAAACCGACTTGGAGGTTAATACAGAGGGAGCTGTTCTCTCTTAGGAGAGGCATCCATTCTTCCATGCCTCGGTCGGGGGCTTGCCATCCTCAGCACAGGAGTCAGGAAACAGTAGGATTGAAGGACTCAGAAACTTGAACCCAACCCACTTATCATATAAGGAACAGGACCAGAAGGGCAAAGTGACCTGCCAAATGTCATATAGGTGACTTGTGGCAGATTAATAATAATAAATTAACCCAACATGAAACTGATGATAAAGCTCAACCCTGGATAGCAACACCTACATATTCCAAATACCATGGCTCTGTTGCTGACTGTTGGGAAATAACCCAAGTGGGATTACTCTGAAATTTTTCAAATTCACCCACCAGTCAGCAACCCTTTATTGACTCATATGCAGATCTCCACCTAGTACATTTTATGTTCTTCATGCCTTCACTTACTGTCTTCACAGAGGGCACTGTGTTACCTTGGTCCACAGGACCTCTCCAGTCCCTTTGCTCGGGGGCAAATCTGTAGTTTGGGGACCTCAGTAGGGAAATGAGTCTAAGACATCTTACCAGGACTAGTATGGTCCAAGGACCATCCATCCACACAGTGTTATTCGTAATGCAGATTCTGATATCTGCTCCAAATTACTACATCAGAAAGGGGATAAGAATATCAATTTTAATAAGTTCCTCGGGAGATTTTAAAGCACACCAAAGCTGACAATCACTTCCCTAGGCTATCTGGGTTTCATCTGGCCTTACAATTCTCATACTTGTGACTGAAATGATATGCTCTTTGACTAAGAGAGAGAGAGAGAGAGACACAGAGAATAATAGACAGATAAATCATAGATAGATCTTATTTAAATAACATGCATCCACTCATTCAGTCAGCCTTTACTGAGGGCTTTCTGTTATTAGGTACCATAACAGAATTAATAAAACAGAGCGCTTACCATATTTATAGTAATTGCTTTCATATATCAAAACTCCTTTAATATGTACAAATTTATGGGTACTATTATGTTCATTCAACAGGGGAACAAAACAGAGAGGTTAAAAATTTTCCAAGGTTACAGAGCTCCTAAATGGTAGAGGCTAATTTGAACCCAGGTAGTCAGCTCCATAACCCATGTCTTAAGCATTATGTTGATAGCCTCCTCAAACACAGAGATGAGTGAGACTCAGTCATAGATGCAACCGCCCCTCCCATTCCGAACCCAGGAGCTCATGGTCTATTCAGGAATTCAGACATCAGACTATAAGTAGGCAATTATATGATGGTTTATTAACTGATATAATATAGGGCTATGAAAAGAATGTCATGAGGATAAGAAGGAAATTATGAATGTCAAAGATGTCATGAAAGGCTTCAAGAAAAATGTATAGCTCCATAAGAACAGAGATCCTGTCTATTTGGTTTCACTTAGCACAATATTTTACCAATATTAGATGCTAAAAATTATGTTGAATGAGTGGATGAATTAATGAATGAGGCAATTCATTGAAAGACAAGGAAATAATTTGGTAACAAATAAGAGGAAGGAGCATGCACACAACCTGGAAGGGTAAGAGGCTAATAATAGCTTGTTCTGGGAACAAAGAATTGACGTGACTAAGAGCAGAGCATGCCAGGGAGGGATAGTGGTGGGAGGGGAGTGAGGAAGCAAGAGGAGGGTGGTAGGGAAGAGTTTGATGTGCCACGCCAGAGAATGCTGAGTTGTTCTCCAGGCAGCTGTCTCTAGGCAGGGAGTGACAGGGTCAGATTTCTTTAATGGGAAGACACCTCTGGAGGCCAGTGTGGAAGGCATAAAGGGGATTAGAGTGAAGGAAGTCTACTGAGAGGAAAGCCAGCTAGAGAGGGTGGGGTTGTTTGGGCAGGAGGTTGGGGAGGTCTGAGCTAGTGCACAGGGGTGGAGGAAGGCAAAGGGGGCACCTGCTCAGAGACACGTGCCTGGGGCAGGGTTAGGGTGCAGGACCAAGTGAATACAGAAGATCCAGAAAAGACTCAGGATTTTGTAACACAAATGGTGATGCCATGCACTGAAATAAGAATGGACAAAGAAGTTTAAAGTGGAGAGAGTTAAAGAGTTACATTTTGAGCAACATTTTGAGCAGGGTTGGTTTGCATCATCTGTAGGTCTTTCCAATGAAGGTAATGTCCCAAAGGCATTTATCGAGAGAGCTGAGGAGTGAGTGTGGGAACAGGAACACGGTTTTTGGCACCAGCAGCAGCAGCTGAGTGGGAAACCATAGGAGCTGAGTGTATCCCTCGGGAAGAGAATAGAAAGAGGATCAAGAAAATATTCAGAACACCTGACTTTTAGGGGGTTAAGCAGTCAGTAGGGCAGAGCAAGCAGAAAAAGATACTGTAATTTCAAATCCTGTTAGTCTGATGGAAGAGTCACCTTGTGTTTATACAGAAGAATTTCAGGAAACGGAAACTCTTCAAAAATTCTAGATAGTTCACTGTATCCCGGTCTTAAACTGTGGACACACAGTGCCTTTTGTACTATATGCTTTGAACACCAACTCTATATCACCTGTGAAAATATACACGACATCCCCCCACCAGTGACTACTAAAGAGACAAAGAATGCAAAATTCTCCACCAAAGCTTTAGCTATTCATATTTGACTTCATAGCTTCTGTGGTGACAAGTTAGGAAAAATTTCAAAGATCAGAAGTTACAGCTTTCTCCTCAGGCCCTTCTTCCTGCAGCATCCACTGGGTGAGGGAGCATGTCCCAAACTGAGTCTGTGCAGCCCCAGAACAGAGGAGAAAACAAGATCGGAACCTGTTAAGGATAATAACCCCTTTCTTTTTAAATTAACTGTATAAACTTATAAACTGATTCTTCAACTACATTCAATTGGCTCAATGCAGTAAAACTGACTGACTCAATTCATTTGGGGGTTTTTAAGCTTGTGTGTTTTTGCAGCCTTACTGGAAGTTTCCCTAGGGCTGCCCATAGCCTGAAGGTCCTTCACAATTTGATGTGCATGTGTGTGTGTGTGTGTACATGTGTGTGTGAGTATGTGTGTGTGTGAGAGAGAGAGAGATTGAGAGAAAGAGAGATGTTCAGTGAAAATTGCAGGGAAATAGCATTTTTCGTAGGATATTCCCTGTGTCCGTTATTCAGTCATTAAGGTATTTGGTGTCTTCATGGTGTTTTGCAACCACAATAGCTGCACAAATACCCTGCCTAAGGCAGAACATTCTCAAAACCATAAACACTAATGCCAAATACATATAGGGGGGGGGGACCCAACCTCAATTGATATCAAAGAAATATAAATAAGAGCAACAATATAATACTATTTTCCTCCTTTCACATTAGTAAAACTGTTTTTAAAATTATAATACTCTGGGTTGCCCCGGGAAATCAGAAAATGAGACTCTCACACTTTGGTGTGAGAGTGTAATTATGTATAACCTCAGAGGACAATCTGTCAATATGCATCAAGGGGCTTAAAAATGTTCATAATCTTTGACTCAGCAATTCCTTCTAGAATTTATCCTAAATATTATACTCTTATGTGAAGTTTATGGAATGTGAACTATACCTCAATAAAACTCTGTTTTTTTTTAAAAGAAACATATGCAAAATATATTTATTATATTATTATTTACAACAGCAAAAAAATTGGGAAAAATATAAATACCTATATTATACCGTATCCACTCAATAGATTACAGCCATTAAAAAAAAAGTTATGTTGTAGTACAACCGTGGTTTTCAAAATGTGTTCTCCAGATCAGCAACAGAAATATTTCCTGGAAACTTGTTAGAAATGTAAATTAGGGATCTTGATGCTAGAGGTACTAGATCAGAAATTGGAACTGGAACTCAGCATTCTTAACACGCCTTCCAGGTGAGTCTGTTGCTCACTAAAGTTTGATAACTACTTGGGGAAAAGTGTTCCTATTAAATTGTAATGTGAAAAAAAAAATAGAGCAAAATCAGGCTACAAAACTATATATATTATATGTATGCCTAGATGAAATACTGGTAAGATATATTTGGAAAAATTAATAGTATTTATCTACAGATGGTAGATATATAAATCAATTTTGTTTTCTTCTTGATAATTTTCTGTATTTTCCACATTTTCTATAATAATTATGTGTGATTTTTGTAATAAAAAATGTTATTTTATAAAGTTCTTGCCCTGGGAATTTTGGGGCACCAGACATTTAGGGAAATTTGTTACACACAATGAGCTAAGAGGAAACTAGAAAGGATGGGCGGGTTACTCCTCTAGTCAGTCCTGTACAGAGGCTTATTGTTCTTAAAGTAGAATTTGATAATTTCTGCACTTGTTTTAGTTTTGAAAGTGCTACACTGTCTTAAGCATCATGCATCAAGGGTGTGTGATGAATGGTGAACATCAGATCTCACATTTGGTTTCTTTTGAGACCCTAATGGGGTGGTTTTCTTCTTTCTTTTTCTTTGTGGTGTCCAGGGATTTATGGTATACATGGGGTTGTGCAGTCCTGCTGTGGAAGAAGTCAGTTTGGCGCTTTGTCACAATCTGTATCATTCTCAAGAAATCAAGAGCCTCTTCTGTGTTCTTGGGAATATCATCTAAAGAGATAAATAGTGAGAGTATTGTTGGTCTAATAAGGGGATGGAAAAAAACACTGGATATATCAGGTGGCACAGGCCTTTTGTTATAGGACGTTGTGACATGGGAATAAAGACAAGCCAGTTTCCTTGTAACTAGTTCCATAGCCTGAGGGCAAGTCTCTAGTATTCTCTGGGTCTGCTTTCTTCACCTTTAAACTGAAGGACTTGACAAGATGATCTCTGAAGTCCCTCCCGGCTCTGAATTTCTATGCATTTATGACTAGATTCACAGAGATAGAGTGACCCATAACCAGAAGGCACTATAATGCTCTTTGATCTGTTTCATGCAGCTTGGCTTTGTGAGAGCCCGGTGGTATTTTCCAAAGTAAGACCATCTTTTTATGAGCTTCTCTCTGGCTCTGGCACTGAAAACCTATTTTGAGATGGTCCCTAAGCAATATTATCAATTAGAAATAGTGTTTGGCATTCAGAACCCTTTCCATAACAGCACCAAAGAGTTGGAGAGCCTACAAATTTAAAAAAAAGAAAAAAAAGGTTCTTTCTAAGGTAAAGGGAAGATATGGCCATATGACACAGGTCACTGGAATGTGAAATGTTTATTAGAGAGGACACTGTAGTTCTTCAAATCAGTTAGGAGACTTGGGTTCTAATCCTAGGTGTGATCTTGGCTAAGTATCTTATCTTTCTGTTTCAGTTTTCTCATTTGAAATATTTCCAGTTGATCTCCAGTATTATTTCATTTCTAATAAAAAAAAGTGTGAGTTTATGATTGAAAGAATGACATTGTGGGCATAAAGACAGCTGGATTGTCACACCTGAGGGAATCCCTCCAGGAAGTCATTATTCTAAAAAAAAAAAAAAAAAGTGGAATTATAGAGTTGGAAGAAGCCTAGTCAATCCCACTGAGGGTCTGAATCATTTCTACAATATCTAACTTTATCTTGATAGGGCATGGGAGATGAACAAAATGTTATCTGGGCCTGGCACTTGCCAGCTTTTGCTTGGGGAAAGGAGAGTGTATACATAAACTGCCAAGACAGCCCCAGGTTTGGGAAAGAGATTTCTGCTTATCCTCTTCACTTCGGAAGGTTTACAGTGCACACTCCACTATAAAGGAAGCTCGTGAAGTTTGCTTGGCATAGGAGTAACGTGAGTAATGAAGTCTTGGCTCCAGCCAGCATTCTAAAGCTGGGGTTTTGCAAAAGTTGCAAATCCCCAGAGGAAATGCTGGAGCACAGAAGGCCTGCATATCATGGATTACACTAATCCAGGCAGGAAGTGATAATGACATAGTTATACAAGCAGTGTTTTTCATAACTAATTGGGAAGGATGGCCATTTTATTAATGTTGGGCTTTTTATGCCCAGGACAGCCGAAGAGTCTTTCCTAGACCCTCTTGCTCAGGGCATTTAAGCTCAATTGTAAGTTCCATGAGGGTGGGTCTTTATATTTTTTATGAACTTCTAATACCTAGTATAGTTCTTGGAATTTAGCAGGTGCTAGATGTAGACTAGAAGACTTCTGAGTGTCTTATTAGCCCTATAAAACATTGTTTTATACCAAGTAGAGGTGCCAAAACTTGATTCAATAAACCTCTTGTGAATGCAAAAACAAGTCAGACCTGATATTCCACATGTAAAGAACTGGATATGCTAATTGAAGAAAAAGTTTGATTAATAAAATAGAGATAAGAGAATGCCTCCATGAGGTATGAATGTATCATTTAACTTTATTTTTCTTCTCTCCAAGCAGACAGAAAGCTGGGGTCTGGGATATATTGTCAAGATCAAAATGCTTCTTTAATTTCAGAAAAATGCTTTTAAAAGCCTAAAATGAATACGATAGCTGGGTAGTGTCATGTACTGAGGGTCATAAAACTGGATTTCAGCTCCCTGATGTTGGCACCAACCTGCAGTAAGATCCAAATTTCCTCATTTATAAAATGAAGGGCATATGTTGCAATGATTAGATTTCCCAAACAAAAAATATCATCCAGTTTCTTATGATCTGGGGGACAGGAGGCACACCGGAGATGCAATTGGAAAGTTAAAATGTGGGAAGTTCCTGGACGTGGCCACGCCCCATGCTCTGTAGAATAGAGGATGACCACCATGCTTCCTGACTAAAATTCAGGGCATATGAGTGCTGAACATGAAACAACAGAATCTTAAAAAAAGATATAATGTAGATCCTATAAGCATTTATTTTTATTGCAGTAACTTCTTCTTTCAGCACGGAAGTAGAAAATTCCAGTAACTTGGAGATATTTGGAGGGTCAGCTTCCAAATCATGAGTTCTCAGTTTGAAGTGACCCTGTTGTCAGTCCCCTAACCTGCTCCTGGCCCCATCTGGTGGGTTCCAAGACTCCTTTGTCTGTCTTACAGAGTCAGAAAATGAACCCATTAAGAGACTGAAAAAGATCCAGGCTGTTCTGCTCAAGGAATCATACCAGGAGAGAATGAGATTTATGAGATGAGGTAATAGAAATACAAATAGAAATACATTCTGAAGGAACTTTTCCCTTAAATGCCTATTTCCTCTGTGATTGATTTGTGTGGGGGAGGCCGAGGAGATTTAACTCCCCTGCCTTCCCACCACATTCATACTGTTTCAGGTTCTGAATGTTCCCAATCGCAGTACACAGGCATCTTCGCAGAGACTGGTCCTTGGGGATGCTCCCCGCTCTCAGCTCTGCAGCTCCAGAGGCTTTTTGCCCTGCCATTCCTAGTTTTCATTGACTCTTGAGAAATTATATTAAAATGGAAGGAGATTTATCCCCCTGGAAGAAATTGGGGTCACTGATATTCAGGGAAAGGTGGCGTGTCTTTCAGGTTATCCTGCAGCCGTTTGTCAAACCTGGTGGAATAATTTATAGGCAAGTGTCACAAAGGGTCACTCCTGGAGGGCGCAGAACAAACTGCATGGTGTGCTCTCACCAAAATTTGCATTTATAATAAATAATAGATACTGCATCAATGAGTACCTACTGTGTGGCAAGCACAGAGCTGCACAGATCATAGGCATAATTTTATTTTGCCCTTAAATCTGTAAATTAGGAATGATTAGCCCCACAGCTCAGAAATTGGAAAACTGATACTTCAGTTAACCAATTACTACAGGCTATGGAGTTTGTAAGTATCACAGTTGGGCTTAGGTCCAGGGCTTTCTGACTCAGAAGTCCCTAACTGTCAAAGGGGAAGAAGAGATAGAAGGCAAAAGGAAAGGTGCAAGAAGAGAGTTGGGGACCCCTCCTGACGCAGACAGTTCTGTAGGATCCTGTAAACACAGCCTCTCTGGCTTTTTAGGCTCAGAGCACAGTCACCCCTTCTGCCTGGTTTCCTCCTGACTTCACTAGGGCTTGTTGATCTCTTTCTGTAGTGAGAAATAGAGGTTATGAAATATACTCTTCCTGAATTCAAGACAATAAACACTACTGTGCAAGACATGCAACAAATTATAATAGATTCAGATATGATGCCATTTTACATAAAGTGTGTTGGTGTTCAGAGGCGAAGCAATGGGATGGTGGTTTGTAGAGTATGCTCCGCAGACCAGCAGGGTCAGCATCACCACTACCTGGGAATTAAATAGCAATACAGGTTTCCAGGTGCCGCCCTAAGGAGTGGGCCCAGCAACCATGTCCTGTTCACTGAAGTTTGGGAAACAGTGGTTGAACTGGGATTGATATGAGATGGGGTAAGGGACTGACAGCAAATTAGTCTGGATAATTTAGGTAACGTAGGGCTGACAAGTCAAGGTGCTGAATCCCGTGGAGGGTCATTGGATGAGGTTTCTATGTTAGAAAAATCACTGCTTGGCAGTCCGATCCAGGAGGCCATACAATCAACCAAAACTGACCACAGGTTTCTCTTTCATGTCTCTGCTGTTCTTTCCACTCAAGTTTCTAACAGGTTTCTCTTTCATGTCTCTGCTGTTCTTTCCACTCAAGTTTCTATGACAACTGCTCTGATACAATTTGTATTCAAAAAATCACAGTAATTTCAGTGGTATCTCAGGCATTCCTTACAAATCAATATTTTTCACATCCATGGATCTAAGAAACAGCAGCCACATTTTGCCCACAGTCACCAGGAAATGGAAGGGGCTCTGCTCCCGTGTTAGTTAGAAAGGCTCGACGACACACCTTTGGCGTTTTCCCATTTCACCTTTTCCATTTGCTATTTCTCCCAAAGAAGACTTGATTCTCTTGACACAGCAAATCTTATTTCCTTTTCTAAACGTAAGGCTGAGAAGTCAGTGTCTTACCTATATCCTTTGCTAAATTCTATCTTTACCTGGGCATTTGAATAATATTTGTTCTAAATAAGAATTTGACTAGGACCTGGAGGGTCAATGGGGAGTCGTGCCTCTGGCTAATTCGCCACATGGTCATCTCACTCCTGACCATTCTACCTAGAACCTGGTTGAATATTTAATAAATGGACAAATAAATTAACACTTTCTAGATCTAGCCTCTAGTCAGCCAAAAGAAATCTGCTCTGATTTTAGGAGTAGCCTAATCTACCTCTGGTCAGAGTTTTGGAGGAATCAGGCGTGGCGATTCGTGGCAGCTCTGAACACTCTCCTAACTGTTCCTCAGAAGCCAACCTTTGAGAGAGTCCATGACCACTCAGGACTTCTCCTATGCCACACAGGAAAACCTAGACAGATGGTCAACCTGAGCAGCATCTTGCTTTCAGAGCCTGTCTCGGTGTGTGGGCCTGGTCACCCCAGGACCAACAAAACAAAGCTACAGAAAGACACCTGGGTGGTCCACAATGTTAGGGAAACCAACACATGTCAGCGGACTATAAGAATCAGGACTCTTTCCTTTGTAAATAAACTATGATTTTTCACCAAACCTTGGCATACGTGGGATTCTGTAGCACTTCTTAGCCATGTAATTCATTTTAGCAGTAATCAGATCCTCTCTGACAAACATGTTTTCTGTTTAGCCTTGCCTTTTCCATGGGAGTTGGAATATATTGAGAACAGGAAATGTGATTTATATTTCTTTTGAATACTTAAAAACACAGCCCTGGAAACACAATAGATAATTCTCCTTGAACTGAATGAAATTGGAATGGTATACAAGAATTAGGGACCACCTCTGGAAATTTGAAATAGGCAATTTTAGGGCAAAAAATAAAAAAAATGACAATACAATCTAAAATTATCATGCAGTAAATCTACAGAAGTTATGACCCACAGAGGTGAGCTAGACAGCAAATACATAGTTCCTAAGCTTTTTCTTTATTTGGATTATTTGAAATCTGTAAAACACATATACTAACTTTATTCATCTATCTCTCAATCTCTACATACATCAATATTAGATACCTTTATGTAGAGATTGAGAGATAGATCATAGGTATAGATAAGTAAAATAGCCAATTACTTTCAAGAGTCAAATTTGTATAGCAAAAGATAAGTTAAAAGGTAGTTGTTTTTAATTATTTTCATGCATAATGAGTGAGCATGTCATTCTTGTCAGTCGACTGACCAGTGGTGTTGGGGAGAGCTAATGTTCAGTTCAACAGACGGCTGATGATATTTTGCCAAAGCCCCATAGACGTTCATGATGAAAATAATTCTCCTATCATAGCATTTGTCATTCCTTCACAGTCCACCAGTGGTTAGACAAAGGCTGATAAACAGTGCTTTAGATGTGTCATGGAAAAAGTTAGTGACATTGGATCAAGGTGTTTTGGAGAACTCCTGAACTTTGGACATTGAAGTACCAAGTAGGACAGACAGCCCCTCTCTCCACCAGGTGCCACTCCCTGTCAGAAATGAAGTTGTGCTTCAGACGTCTGACTCACTCCTTCATGGGTCTTTACTTCTTGGAGTTTTGAAACTTTACCACATTCTCCAAATGAAAGCTTCAAGAGATGTACAAAACACAGAGTACTTATCAATTGCTTCCTGGAGTGTCTGGCTTTCTAGCACTTTCTTCTTCTGTTGAATCACAACAATGCTGCCAGGGAAATCATTGGAACCCCCTCCCCAGGTTCTGCTGTTACCAATGCAGTGCCAAGTCTGCCCTGGCTGCCCGATGGTGACATGGCTGGGGACTTTACAGCCACTGTAATTACAGAGTCCACCCACCACTGCAAGCAAGACGGAAAGCCAAGAGAACATCGAGTTTAGGATTCTGTTGTGTTTTGTTTTTATTGCCTCATAATATTAAAGTTCCAGCATGGGGATGAAACATTATATAAAGAGACCTAGGTTTGCTTTCACTGGCAATTTATTTGTCAGTCCCCCCAAAATGGAGAGAGTTTTTGTTATTTAATCTTCATACTTCTGGATGAACAGTGACCATTCTTTACTTCTTCTGGTCAAACTCTTAGGGTAGTTTTCAGAAATTGGTTAATATATCCTCAGATTACCCCTGTGAGGAAGTTAAGTATCCTTGTTTTTCTCATTGGAAAAAATGAGGCATAGAAAGCTTAGGCAATCGCCCTAGCCTGTCAGGGATTGAAGCATGAGTTGTCACTGGGGAACCAATTTTACCCTGGAGTCTTGGAGGGCGCTCTTGCTCTTCCGTTGGAGGGCAGCAATGCTCTCTAACCAGGGAGAGCCATACAGGCAGTAAGAGCAAACCTCTCACTCAAGGGGGACATGACTCTGAAACTACCCCAGAGATGCCTCTTTCCTGGCTGACAGTTAAGGCAAGTGACCTTCAGCTCAACTATAGAAAGTCCAAGTGACTAATTTAGTGAACCTTTGGGGTGTGAGGAGTGGAGGGGCAGGAGGCTGCTGGGGCCAAGAGCCAGCATGAGCTATGTCCAATCTATGCAGGGGGCTCGGGGTGAGGTGAGAGCAGAGGGGTCAGAAGAAAACAGGCCCTCTGTATGGTGAAGGCAGAGTCTGACCATGTGGACAGATGGAAGCCCTGGGTTACGGAGGCGAAGCATGTCAGCCAACCAGGAGCATTTCCTGTCTGCAGAGAGGCAGAGGGCCAATTCTTCGATGAGCTGGAAATAGGAACTAGTGGGGGGTAGTCAGCATAACCCTTTCTCTCTGTGGGTTTTATACAGTGAAGGGAGGGAGCTTGTTATGTCAGCGATCCCGGGAGCTTGTTTATGTGCTGTGTTTTCTTTTATGTTTCCTCTTGTAATACTTGATGGTACTTGATCCACAGAGGCCACATTGCAGTTATGTCTCAGACATCCATCAGCCAAGAACCATTGTTTCAGCTGCAATCATTCTGCCGGGCCGTGTGGCTGGGTATGTTTAGATCATGACCAAGTTCATATCCCTCTGCCTCTCAATGTACATGTTCAAGGAGAGTGGGAGGGGGCGGGTAAGGATGGATGGTTTCTTCTCATTTCTTTGCTTTATAGAAATGACTGCACCCTCGGTCAGCATTTCTCACTGAACAGCCTCATGTGCACAAAGCCCTGTTCTAAATGACATGGAGGTGACAACTAAACATTGGATCAGAGCGTTCTGTTTAGTCAGGGATTTTTCTCATGTTTCCTTATTGGATTGTTACAACCCTGTGAGGTGGGTGGTATTGATTAGAGGAAAATGAGTCTCAGAGAGACGCATGCGGATTCGTAACAGAAAGTTCAACCCTGCTCTAAAAGACCATTTGAAGGAGTATGACCAGCAAGAAGGCAGGGTGAGCTAAAGATTTCTCTGGGCCCTGCCAGCATTCCCACGACAGTTTCCTTGGTAGGCATCTGACTACCCTCTCTCTGTCCACCCCTTCTTATTCAGCTGGGTACTAACCTTTGCTGGAGTTTTTAAGGGAGCCCAATAGACAAGCATTCCTCCTGAGCTGCAAACAGATTGAGAAGCATCAATGTTATTAGTAAGAAAGGACTAAGGTGGGAGATGCAGCCTCCTACCCACTGGACTCTCGAGTTAGGCAGACCTCTCTACCCAGCCTTGGGCACCAGCGAGGGCCTGCACAATGAACCTGACATGCTGAAGACACAGGCTGCTCGCTGTGCTCAGGCCACGCTCAGGAGAAAGGGGAGGAGCAGGACCCAGCACTTCTCTGGCAGGGTGGGTGGGGGCCAGGGGACCCGAGTGTTCCAGCTCTTCTCGCCGCTGCACAGACACCTGGCAGTGCCCTCCGGAGTGATGAAAAGTCACTTACTTCACCTAATCCTTCCTCTGGGATATCTTACCTGAAACTTTAAGAATAGGTCAAAGTACCCTTTCTGCTCCTTCACAGCACTCTCTGCCTGTTACCATCTTGTCACGTGTAATCCTGAATTATAATTTACTGTTCAGGCATCTCTCTCCCTCAAAGGACTGTGCCCTCTAAGTGCATGTCGTGGATTGTTTCATCTTTTTATCCACAGTGCCTGGCACCGAGCAGCTAGCGATGAGGGTTTGTTGACCCGAACTGAGGAATTATACCTCTTTACCAACCAGTACTGAAAAGACTTTGTTGTTGGGTGGTCTCAGAAACTTCTGACATGTTTTTCTAAGTGTTCATTTACAAAGTCAGGATAAGCACTGATAAGACATAGTGCTACAAGTTTTAAAGAAAAAAAAAACCACTGTAATATGTAGATAAAAGCTACAGAGACCATTGGCAGCTGATCCTATTTAGCAAAACGAACCTGTGGAATGGCATAAGAGAGATATCTGTGGGAGCCGCAGTGTTTAGAGTGTATGTGCTCTTTGTTAATTACAAACGTGTTGCCGGTGATGGATCAATCTAAGATTTAATAGGGTGCCCTCTAACTGCATTCATCACAATGAAGTACTACTCAAAGCTGGAGCGCTAGAGCAGCAGCAGCACCTGAAAGCTTGCTAAAGATACAAATTCTCAGACCTCATCCCTTACCTCCTGGATCGGGATCTTGGAGGGAGTGTCCAGGAAGCGGAGACATACCCTCCAGGGAACTCTTAGCCATGTTAACATTTGACAACTAGTGTTGCAATGCACCATCTTCTTTAGCGTAGAAAGAACAGATCTGCAGGGCCAACAAAAATAATAGTAAGAATTCACATATTTGGCAATTTGTTGTTTTAAACACTGTGAATGTATTATCTCCTTTATTCCTTGCAAAATCTGAAGAAATGGTGACTATTTTAAATTTCATTATATAGATGAACAAACTGAGAAACAAGGCCAGGAAGAGGGTGAGGCAAGCAAGGCTGTCCCCTTGGGAGAGAAATTAAAGCAAGTGCCCAACCACCTCAGTAATTAAAATCAATAATATGTTAATTATTAATATTTTTCAGTCAAAATCAATGCTAATAAATTCATGATGACCAGAATTTCCAATAAAAACCCAACAGGTATATGGTTCCAATAACTTGCCAGGATGATACGGTTAGTAAGTAACACAGTAAAGACTTGAGCCTCATTAGATCGATTTCAGAGGCCACCTGTTCAACCACCATGCTATGGACTACCTGTCAACTAATATCAGCACATTTTGAAGGGCGATCCAGCTCTAACTGCAAGCATCTTTTGTGTCCAAAAAATCCCTAGGTTTTCTGAACTCACGCAAAGCAGCAACAACAAAATCTAAAACCAGAAGCAAAAACTTTAGATAGGGACTTGGCTGTGTTTGAACTTAAGTATGAAACAGGAAGATGTCCAAAGCTTCCTCTCAACTTTTCTTCTAGCTGGCTCCTGTTGGGACAGTAAGTGGGTAGAACTACCCTGCATTCTGGCTCTAGGACTATGATAATTAGACTTAATATAACTGCAGTGCCCTTCTTGGTCCCTCCTTTGGAAAGATGGATTGAGCATTTTACCTCCAATCTGTAAGGTTCCGGCAGGCAGGCAAGCTGCTGGCCTTGAAGGTTTGTCATTGAGAGCTGGTCACCTAGAATGCCCCAACAAGTTTGAGCTGCATTGTTAAACTACATTGGTATTCTCCCAGCAAAACTCCTCTCCTTTTACCGAATCAGCATTCTGTGAACAAGATATTTCTAGCCTGAAAGTCTTGCATGTTTCTGCTGCAGCCGCCATGACGCTTTCTCACTTTATATAAATTGCCTCTAAGGAATACTTCTAGTAAACGTGTTCATGTGTCAGAAGACTGAAACATAACTAGTTACAAGTGTTACATGATACGTTAAGGGAAAAGATTAAAGGGCTTACAGCTAGCTCCCACTTTCCCTCTCTTTAGTTGAAAGAGAGAAAAGGATGTGTTTTATACACCTAGAATTCTTGTCAGCCATTGTACTCTATGATATTTAAGGTAAGTGGGAGTAATAAAGTCTAACACTTAGATATTTGCACAGAACTTCAAATAGCTGGTCAGTTTCTCTGTCCACTATATGTTTTGGTAGCTATAATATTTTGGTAGAAGTTATGTTTTAGACTTGTAATTTCAACCCAGTGGGAGTAATTTCTTGGAAGTTCCAAAATGAGTACTGAATGAGTTTGCCTTTTGTTAGCTCTTGACAGCAATATATGCTTAATCTTTTTCACCTTTTGAGGACAAACATGTTCTTTCAATAATTTATTTATCCTATCATCATGGATAAAGGACCTATTAACTAAACTGATGAGGGACAGTTATATGGGTAAGCTATAGTGTCTACAGACTACTAACAATCAGAAATGTACCTGATAACTGTACTGCCAGGTGAGACAAACTAAGAAGAAATAGTCTAAATACTTTGGACATTCTGAAGTGAGAGAGACACACCTGGGAAGAAGCTAGAAGGATGCTGCATTTTAGCTCAGCCCAGTGGGTCAGGAAAATTATAATAAATCAAAAGCGCTTGAAGTGAGAACAGCAGCAATAAAGGCAAGGGGGTGGAGAAGGATGGATGGAACTCGTTCTAGGAAAGGTGGGAAAGAACTAGAAATTAGGCGAGGAATTTTGAGTCCTACTCAGTACACACAGGGCACTGCTCAGGTTTTGCTTTTAGCAGTGATGGAATGTACGTGGAGCTCTACTTTTTAGCAGTGCTTTTCAGACTTCAGTGGACATTCAGATCACCAAGGAATATTGTGAAAATGGAGATTCAGACTCAGTAGGTCTAAGGAACGACTTGAGAGTCTATATTTCTAAGAAACTTCCAGGTGATACCAGTGCTGCTGGATTACAGGACATGGTTTTAGTAGGCAGGTGCTAGAAATATGTTGTAATGGGAGATAAATCGGAGTGGAGGAAGCCTGGTCACTGTGAGACAAGGCTTACCACAGGAGGCCAGCAAAAGGTAAGGGCGTTCTGAACTAGAAAAGAGGCACATCTGGTAGAAGGCATATTTGCAGGGCTTGACAGCTACCTGGTGTAGAGTGAGGGGGAGTGGGAGCCACCATGTACCTTCAGACCCTCAGATGTGGGTTTGGGCACTGGGAGCATGCCCCTTCCCTAACTATTTGTGCTCTAGTCATCCTGAACTACTTACAGGTCCTTAGAGTTGCCAGGCTATCTGTCCGGGCTTGTGTCGTGTTGCTGGTTCTGAAAGAAATGCCAGTGTCTCTCTATCCCCTCACCAGGCCAATTCCTACAGAACCCCCAGACTCAAGTCTGGTGTTACCTCTTCTTGGATGTCTTCCTGGTGCCCTCAATCACTCTCTGTCCCCAAGCTGGATTAGGTATCCCTTGTATGAGCTCCCAAGACATCTTGTGAGGTCTCATATCGAAGCGCTGTGTAGTCAAATTACATACCTGTCGTTGACTCTGCTTCTTGTGAACAGGAATTCTCTTTTTCAGCATTGTGACCCCAGTGTTCCAACACAGTAGAGATTCAGTCAGTGTTTGATGAATGGATGAGTCATGAGGAGGAACAAAGCTTTTTTTGCTATGGCTTTGTTTTTTGTCATCGCTGGTAAGCTAGCAACATAGAAAGGAATTTGGTTAGACATTGAATTTGCTTTAGTTTAGTACCTGGTCGTTTTGAGGTGCAGAATACCCAGGTGAAGATGTTAAAGAAGTAGTTAGAAATTTCAGAATGCAACTTAGAAGACAATTGAGGACTGGCTACAATGACTTGGAAGCCATATGCATGGAGGTGACAGTTAGGAACATGGTATAGGATCAAATAACGACAGAGGAAAGAACAGACAGGCAGACACAGGGAGAGACAAAGGGAGTGAGATAGTCAACAGAGCAGAGACACCAAGAATGAGACAGAAAGCAGACAGAGACAGACAGATGTAGACTGAAAACAACAACTTTATCTTTCACTTTTGAAGAACTTCTTTCTGTGACACCCAACGTGAGGCACATTAATGGGTCACATGTCACAGTGTAAGGGCAGTGCTAGCCATAGAGGGCTTTAGGAGCCAGCAAGAGCCTCAAGAAGTTTGAGATGCCCATGCCTAAGAATCAGGCCTATGAGTGGAGTACAGATTCATAAAACGACTTTACATTCATACTCCACAGGCCTGTTTTATGCCTTTTCAGCTTTCTGCTGGGATAGAGTTTCATTCATCAAAATATAAATGAACTTAAAGTTTGGTCTCAACTCCTCTGCCCTTTGCTTCCCAAATCACTTGGTGAGATAATCACACACACACACACACACACACACACACACACACACACACACATTATTACTATGTTCTGTTTTCTTGTTTGTTTTTAAAAATCAGGTAGCCTAATATATTTTAGAATTATAATACTTTTCAGACTAGAAGGCCATTTCCCCCTTAAAAGAGGACCCCCAACATTTCATCCAGAGCAGTACGCTAAACATAAAGAAGTGTACAGCTGCTGGGCATCCCTCAAATCCTAGCATGAGTCTGCACCTACAAGGCCCTCAGACAGAATGATCACATCTAGGCTTTTTTCCTTTGCTGCCCAAAGCAGCATTTTAACAGACTTCAATTGTGTTTTTTCCATTCAGTTCACTTAGAGGGTGACATTTTGCCCTCAAATTCATATGCATAGTTGCTCTTAGAAGCTTTTGGATCTACATGCCTGACAAAATAAGACCTTCTGTTTTATCTGAAACAACCCCCCCAAACAAAATCACTGGATCTGAAGGAACAGAACAATTCTTTATGTACATGGGAGACAGGCAGACAAAGCCCAATAAAACTGAAGAAAGAAAGAGACATGGCGATGATTTGTTTTTCATAATTACTTATTCAAAGTGGAAAGGAACAGGGGAAGAAGGTTCCTTTTAACATGTCTTGACGTGACGAATGAGGTGTGTTCATCATGTGTGTGCAGGAGCGATGAATGTAAGGCAGTCTTTTTAAAGGGGGTGCTTCATTTGGGCGGAGTTGCATTTCTATCTGGAACACTGGAGATAAACATTCGGCGTTTTACTCCTCATTGTCATCATGCTTGAAGCCCCTCACTGCTCTTTCCGAGTGGCAGGTGATGTGACTAGCATCCATCAGACCTTTCTTTTATATGTCTCGTAGCAAAAAACAATCCCCCTTTCAAGAAACAAAGTAGGAGTACCCGAAACGCATGTTTTCCTCTTAACAATATCCCCCAAATGTGTATTTGGTAGATTTGGAAATCACACAGCAAAAAACCTACATCATCTCCAAGTTACTTTTCCCTTCCTGGTAACCCAGTCACACAGTTTTCTTTGATGCAAAACTTGCTCAAGGATACTCCCAGCCAGAAACCAAGCAGAGAAAGAAAAAAGGAAAGTTTTAGCTAAATTGGCTTTGCTTCTTCACTTATGTGCAACGAATAAACAAACATTTTCCACCTCAAATACACAGCCTTTGCTCATGGAAGAGTTGAATCTAACAGATTCTGACTTGAGCTATAGAAATAATAAACTGGATCTGTGGTTTGGAAAAAGAGAAACTAACAATATAACTTTTCACATGTCTGATTAGGGAAGGGTTTAATACATCCGTGAATCATTTCCTAATGCTATTATAAATTCAAGGATAAAAAAATTTTTAAGGTAAGTGCAGGAAATATAAAAATAAGGGTATGCCATAAACTGTTATGTATCCATGTTACCGTCACATGATGACTTAGCTTGTTTTCTAAGCCACACAAATTAAAAATCTGGGATTTGACTTGTGGTGGCACAGTAGATAAAGCATCACTGAGGTTACTGGTTCAAAACCCTGGGCTTACCTAGTCTAGGCACATATGGGAGTTGATACTTTCTGCTCCTCCCCCTTTTTCTTTCTCTCTCTCTCTTCCTCTTTCCCCGCTCTAAAATGAATAAATAAATTTTAAAAATTTTAAATATTTGGAAAAAAAAGTAAACTTTGAGGGTACCTGGGAGATTACAGTCCACATGACCCATTTTACAGGAAATGAAGGATAGACCAAGAAAGTTTAGCTATGTAACATATGTATTATCCCTTCTTCACTCATGCATGCAATTATTAGTTATTATAGTCTTTAAATATTTTTAATTTTTAAAGCAGATTTCCTTTTTCAATTCTATACCTACAATGAAGAAGTTTGACATGAACTCTTAGATGTATGTTCTATAAATGGTTTTAGAATAAAGACTAGATAAGATATGATCCCTACCCTTGAGTAACCCAATGGTTGAATTCAAGTATCACAATCCCTAGGAGACCAAGCAGCCTTTCCTTCTGAAGTGGATTGAAAATCATTCATATTTTTTGTGACCTTACTAAATGCCACCATGTTTGTATGTGACTGCTCTGACTGCAATCCTTCACATTTATGTAGTCTACAATTTTCATAAGCCCTACCCATCATGATTTTATCAAGACAGTCCCTTTTATAGAGCAAGAGACTAAGTGTCAGGGTCAGAGTTACAAATGACAGGTTACACAGCTCATGAGGGAAGGAAACGAGAGCAGAACCCACGTCTCTTAACTCCAGAACATGAATTCCTTCCACTGTGCCAAGTAATTGAAAATTCCCAACTTCTCTTCTCTTTCCTGAAAAATCACAAGGCAGCAAGATGCTATCTGGCCTATTACTGTAAATATTTTAGCATTTAAATAAGGAGGAGGAATAAAGGGAGAAAAAATGTTTCTGTAGAGATTGTTTACAGTGATAGGAGAGTTCTTGGTCTCCATCCAAAGATCTTCAGCATCTAATGAGACCATTGTCCACAAGTTGGTGCAGGGTGTAGCAATGGGGTGGTAGCTGTTTGGCTGCTCTCAGTCTCCCAAAAGGTCTCCAGGGTGCAAACAGGAAGCAGGGCTCAGTACAGACAGAAGCAATGTTCTGGTCCTGGCTGAGCCTCGGGTTGACCATCTTTAAAATGAGGATAGTAGTTCCTGTTTTGCTCATCACTCCTAGTGATTGTTTTGGGAAGCTAGTGAGTTGTTAATACAGTGACAATTCCTTGAAAACCATCCAGATTACATGCCATACAAATGTAAGGGATTGTAATTATTCTTAATCACAGAGATTCCCTAGCAGCCAGAAAACAAGGGAATTAAAGGAATACAATACATTGGAAGTTTGTTAGAGCAGGCTTCACTCTAAATTGCAATGACTTCCTTGGTCATTTTTTTTTTTTGACTCAAAAATGGGACAATTAAAATTTATTACACAGGGTTTAAGAATAAAACAAATGGTGGGTGAAAGACCTAGAGTAATCTTTGGTAGCTGTCTGGCCCCTTTTCCAAAACTTCCAGTGATGAAGCCTCCCTCACCTGCTAGCCTGTCAAATGATCCCAAATGGGAGAGCAAGGCTTCTTATTTGTTATCATTTCTGTCATTCTCAATTTATTCCACTTCTTATCATTCCACCATAAAAACAGAGCTATTCATCAGATAGTGAGTCCAGGGCTCCCTCTGTTCAAAGGCCTACAGAAGGGGAACGGTGCAAATATGTGAGGGATTACTTAGTGCTTTGGAGCCCTAAACCTGTGGACCTCAACTGTTTAATTTCCCTACATACTGTTGAACAGAACCCACTGCCACCATGTTACTGGTGCCAACCCTTATCATGAACTTGCTAGAAGACTTGCCCATAACTCAGTACATCAGCCAGCACTGGAATATAGACACTAATTCTATTTTTCTCAATAAGTGTTCTTCCTGAACACATTATGAAATTTATTTTTCTGGTGTATGTGTTTGTTGTAAATCTGTTGAGGCCCTCATTAATGTGACTCAGCATTGCCCCCCGCGGTGTGCATTGGCTGCTCATTGCTTTACCTGGTCAGTAAAAGGCCTTTTCAGTTAGGCGGCAGAACTGAGAAGAGAACTCCAAGTCCTGAATGGAAAGACCATCGCTCATTTCTTTCCATTATAGTTCCTGCCATGGTGATTAGACCCTCCTGAGCTCATCATTCCATTTGCCGTCCTCTCCCTCCATTCTCTCTCAGCCCTCTTCAGCAAGAACTTCCAGGATGATAGTTCAATTGTGCTAACATCTTCAAACGCTGCAGTGAGGTGTTTGAAATAAAATGTGTAATTATGGTAGTGGAAAAGCTACATCTGATTCCAAAGAAACCTCATGTTCCCCTGGCTATAATTAGAGAGCAAGGTTTGCAGCACAGATTTTCCCATGAAAGCCAGTTCAAGCGAGCCTTCTGTTCTTTCAGAGGGCTTCCTGGAGCTGGAGACTTGTGATGAAATGATTTGACATTGGTCCCCTTCCCAATTCCAAAGAGATTGTCCATCATCATTCATAGAATCTAAAAGTATAAAATATGTGCAAAGAATTAATGTTTGGAGTATTATATGATAGTCTTCCCGTATTTGTCTCTGAACAAATACAAATGAGAACAAGCAAGGAAAATTACAGACACCCACAGGCCAAAGTGTACAGAAGAGAAAACTGTCTCTTAAATGTCTCCAGAGCCTAAATGGAAAACCCTTGCACCTTTGGATAAAATTAGATATTGTTTGAATAATCTGACAGGTCCCTACAGCTTAAAATCCACAGTAATAGGAATAGGAGCAATATGACCAAGGACTCAGAGGTCTTCCTGTTTCCTATGTGAAGACTATCTATGTGAACCTTCTCAAAACTGTGAATTTCCCACTGCCCTTGGAGGGTTTTTGTGATTAGAATATTTAGCTGTACCATGTTATACTGCTACAGGAAGAATCCCATTTGTCAGCAGTTTTAAACTTTGCCAAATAAAGGCTTATTGGCAAAAGGCAGTGAACACTCTGATAATGACCCAACTTTAGAAAACACACACCCTGCTGTGTTGTATTCAAGCCACAGTTCTATTGAAATAAAAAAGAGACAATGGCTGCTTTCAGACACTAGAGATCCTTTGTATTCCAATAAAAGTCTAAATTAATGTTTTAAAAGGTTACTGCTATTTTTTCCCATTTAGTTGGCATCATTTATAAGTCTTATTTAGACAAAGTCCTACGTTATTTTACTATTTCTTTTTGTACAAAAGCTAGTATTTGATTGTGTTAGATCATCCACTCTGGTTTTCATTAGACAAACCTGAAATACCCTATTATTAAGATTAAACAAAAAAATAGTTGTTTTCTTATTCTGAAACCTATTATTTTGAGGCTACTCTGACCAGAGGAAAATAAATCAATTTTGCAAAAACTGACACAGAGATGCTGCAAGAGGAGCAACGTAACCTCATTGATGCTCCATTTGGGTTGTTTTCTCTGCAGACCCTTGCTACAACAGACAATGGCAAAGAACAATAATTTAATTCTTTGACACTTGCAATATTTTCTTTACTATACAAGGACTTTCAAAGTGCAAAATATAACAAAATTCACTGTTTGCCTGTATAACATCATCATCCTAAGAACCTGTAATAAAATGGAACTTGGACCTAAGGGTTATACCTAAGTCTTACATCTCCATGTTATCGATGTGTAGCCTGGTGTGGACTTAACATAAGTCTCAGACTGAGCCATTAGCAAGCAAGGAATAACCACAGCAGCTGAACATAAACATGAGCCCAAGATAGCATTCACAAATCAGGACTTCCCTAAATCTCCCACTCATTCAAATGGGCATTCTAGTCCCCTCTGATTTCTCCCTAATAGGTCAGAAAATCTCTAGGGCATCTCATACGAAACTCTTCTTTCTGACCTATTGTTATTGGTCCATTGGACCTCAACTTAGAAGTCATCTCTACAGGACATCTACCCCAGCCTACCAAAGAGGAGTTAGGTATCCCTCCCATGCACTTTCAAACTATTATAGCTCCAATTACACCATATTGTGATCACGTCTGGACTTGTTGGTTTCCTGCACGAGACTAAGAGCAACATGATGTTAGGAACCATATTTTTTTATTGTTATATCTAGCCCACTGCAAGCCATGTAGTAGGTGTATAATAAATGATTAAATTAATATAGCATCAGACTAGTTTGTTTGGCTGCCCCATTGCCTTGGCCAGTTTCCTCTGGTTCTGTCACAAATTGCTGATGATAGCTGGCTCCTGCCAGTGCCTGCAAAGGCAGCCCCAGGGATGATGTCAGCCAGAGGGCCAGCACCACTGTAGGGCCCACTGATACCAACATCCGGGCTGCCCATGTTTCATGGTCAGGTGCTCCTCCTGCTAACATACATGCCCCTGACTCTGATGCTGCATCATTTTATTTGTTTGTTTATTTTATTTCCTGTGTGTTTTCACCATCACTCTTATTTCTAGAACATTCTAGGCATGGCCCTTAGGAGGTAGTAAGGAAGGCAGTCTCAAGGCCAGAGGTCTGCTGTGCTCAGAATCACTTCTTTCTCTAGGATGGTGGCTCAAACTCATGTATCTTGGTTCTCATCCCTGAGATTGAGTTTTTCCTCAGGACACTCTGGCTGCTTATTTAAATGGACCTTAGTGGTATTTGCCTTCCCTATGTCTATTTGATGTACCCAAATATGCCCATTTCTGAGGTTAAGCACCACAGAGGCTCTAGCTGGAGCCAGTCCTACTCTAAAGAACTGTCTCTCCATAGGAACTTGCTTCCTTGCATTTCAGAAGAGATGTCAAGGATTCTGGTAGGGTTCCCAGATAAAATATGGAACACTCAATTAAATTTGAATATCAGATTAATAACAAATACGTTTTCTTAGTATGTTCAAGTATTGCATGGGACATGATTGCACTAAAGAAGTGTTACACTTCGGCCCAAACCAGACACCTCCCCAGAAGTGATAATGGTATTGTCATGTCATTCTTTAGCCCCATACCTCAGCTTATTTTAAGTCTTTGAATATTGAAATACTTTATAACAATAAAAATAAGAATTGTCAAAAGTATGTTGAAACCGGACCAGATGTTGTATGAGATATGCTAACAAATGACTCACAGTTTAAATGAAACTCAAAATTAACTGGATGTCTTATATTTTGTTTGCTACCTTTGGCAACCCTAGTCCTGAGTCAAATAGCCATTTGAAGGAGAAGGACAGTGGTGTTCTTGGTACGACCCTAGAAGGACAGCCATTCGGGTGGCCCTAGATGAAACAGATGGAACCATCAAGTATAGTTGACCTTCCAAGCCCACAGACTTACTCCAATCCTGACTGCCTTCTGGGTTTTAGAGGAAGAACAGGTCACCTGATTAGCAGGTTCTGGACTCTGGATATGTCTTCCAAGTGTATCTGAAGTGGTAAAAGGGTTTTTTAGGAAACAGTGAGCCACAAAGAGAAAAGTCTAGAGGCTACTTCTGGCTGCATCAGATTAAAGTTGTGAAGTCCTACTGCATGAAAGAGTTCTGATTTAAAGTCAGAAAAGCATTACTCAGAGAAAACTCAGGATTTCACATATCTAATCTATTGCTAGCTCTTCTGCCCTTGGGACTGGATTGGATTCATCTCAGCCTGTTCGAGTTGGGCAGAAGTGTTGTACTTCCGTGCAAGGCTAAGTACCTTCTAAGTGGCAATAATGGTATTTTCAGCTCATCCTTTATTTCTCATCTACCTGGACTTTCGTTAAGCCTTTGAAGATTGAATAACTAATAAGAAAAATATAAATTGTCAACAGTACAGTGAAATCAGGCCAAGGTAAGAATATGAAATGAATTAACATGAACAGGGTGTACTCTTAATTTTCTTCCCTAATGGAGTCCCAGATGAACCATGCCAGTGCCTGGGCACTTGTAACAAAACAAGAGGAGATAAAGAGGGACAGAATCATCCAAGGAAGCAGGAAGCAATTAACAGCATAAGGAAAGTGAAACATCATCAATGATAAGCCTCAGTAGCAATTTACTCAGGTTTGGGAACTTTTTGTTCTGAAGGTTTTAAATGAACTTTCCTAGTTTTCTATAGCTTCCTTAATTCAGTAGACTTACAAAAAAGAAAAGAATATAAAAGAATTATGCAGTCATTACTGCCCACATACCAAGGTCTTTATTGCATCACAGAGATGAGATGTGGGTGGAAATAGTGGGAATAAGCAACAGAGGTAGAAATTTCAAAGGTCCTTAATGTTTGCCTTTGCTCCGTGTTTTGTATTATTTGAGTCTTTGCCATCATGTGGAATTGGTTTGAGAGGCTGAGCTTCTGTCCAGTTTTTCTGAAAAGCAATAGTTGCTGCTGACCAAAATGATCTTGGGCTACATGGGAGATGTAGCCCAAGGAGACTGATTCTGGGCTTTCAAATTACTCTTCTCCGGGGACTCAAAAGATTCTTTGTGATTCTCAATCAAGAATTTAAGATGGTCGTTAACAAAAATCTGTAGGGTGGGATTCCAGAATCTATTCTCAAGACTGTACTGCAGAACCAGGCTGCCAAAGAAGCTGCTTGTCAAATCAGGAGGCTTCCGTTATTACGTATATAAATTCAGGACCACCTCCGTTTGCGCTGCTAAGTTAGCTGCAGTTCCAGGTTCCAGAGCAATGTCACTGTGCTCCAATCAGAAAACCCCGTGTGCAGAATCAGGAAGTAGCCAGTAGAGCTTAAGGATTCTGTGTCATGCCACCTTTGCTACTATCAGGAAGCCATGTCTTGCTAATATAGCACTTTGGCTCCAGAAATTGCCAAATTTGTTGTAATCAACATGAATAAGATATATGCCCAATATCCCATTTATCTCAGTTTAAATTTGAAATCTCATGGGATTGCATCTGGTGTGAAACCTAAATCAAACTTGAATCACCAGCTGAAGATGAATTGGAGGAATTTCTGATTTAGCTTTCCGTTTTCCATAGGAAAGGGAAATCACACTAGAAGGGAATTGGGATAGATATTCTGAGCCAAACCACCATTAGACTTCACTCTTCTCCACATTCGTCTTTAGAAATTTCAAACTTTTTTTTGGTTGTTGTTATACAGAGAATTATATATTTATTCACCTTTGAGCATAGTCCTAAAGTCTAGAACATGACTGCTGTACACACATGCTTGATAAATATCTATACAATAAAAAAAGAAGTTGACATGGTTGGGGATTTTTTATTCTCTTACAAAGGAAAAGGAATTGTTATGTATCCAACATTTGGGTTAGTGATGGTTGGATACCCATCCTTGTCTTTTAACACAGGTGGTGGGTAATAGGCTTAATAGATCTGATTTGAATCCAAATTTGTATAATCAGAGCTGATTTGGTTGTTACTACATTCCAAATAGATATAGAAAAGTGTTTTACTAGAACATGGTTCTGGCATATCTCCCTTTTAAGGAACTGTAAGCATCAAATGACCCTAGGCAGCGAAAGGTTGGGGAATAGTTAAATAATTATTTTTAAGAGTTTTGGAAGTTACTACATGAAAAAAAGATAACCAGCTATTTTCACTTTCTTGGAAGCATGAAGAAAAGCTATTTAAATTTTAGAATGGGATCTGAAACCTTTTTATTATCAGCATTTTATGGTAGAGCACAGGCATTTTTCCCAAGTGTTTGAGAAATACAGGGAAGGAACAGGCCCATTCAAATCAAGTAGCCTAAAATGATATAAAATTTTCAGGAAGATTCATAAGTTTTGTGGGTCACAGAAATCCACTAGAAAGCTCTAGCTAGAAAGCTTCTCGGGGCCTCCCCATATTATGGTTCAGAGGTTCTTCTAGTTCAGACACTTCCAAATGAAGATTCATTATCAAATGCAGCCCCTGCGGGTTCACCCAGCAACATTATTCACCAACTCCCCCATCTTTCTCACCCTCTCCTGAACACTGGCTGACCTCTTGGGGGTAAGGAAAACAGGAAGACTGAAATAAGATCTCCCATTAGCAGCCATTAGGAGCTCAACATTCATAGCTCAGCAGCCACTGAAATAGATTTTTCATAAATTTCCTGAGTAGCCCCATGGAACAGAAGATAAAGAGCAGTTATGTCACTCTGTTCTTTACAGATGGCCTAAGTAACTTCCTTTGGCCACATAGCTTTAGAGCTGGGAATGGAACAAAGATCTCCTAGTCCAGGGACAGTACCGTGAGCTCAGGTGGCGGCCTGGCTGTTCGCCCCTGAAGAGGGTGACTAAGGAGTAGGTTTTAGGGCTACTGTAAGCTAATATGGAGATCAGCATGGGACCCAGGAAAGCGTAGTTTTCTCCATATTTCTGTATTCCATACGGCTTCACTTCACTGTGTTTTGGTGTTCTACCTTTGATAACAAGTGAAGGATGGTCAGTCATACAAAGAGAAGAATCATGTGTTTCTATTATACTAGATGTATTAAAAACTTCTTTTGACTTTAAGAACTCCAAGTTGGTAACATTCATCCTGGCCATTTTCTAAGCATTCTGTTCAAAATAGAGATGACAGAGGTCAAGGAGCAGTTGTACTGACACAGCCTGATGAATACAGGAATGCTGTGGTGAGAAGCATGAGGGTTCTTGCATGCAAAGAGCCTGCCTTTTGATATAATTAGCATATAAAAAATAACTGTTAAAACATAAAGGAATCAAATATCACAGGTCAATATATTTAGTAATTTTCAGGTTTCACCCAATTCTGAATTTCTAATTTACTCATAACACACTTTAGCCAGGTGATTAATATTAGCCATAAACACCCGTACAGTTTCATCCTCTGCTCCCTACCCCTGCCTGGCCATCTTGCTGTCTCTGTCTCTCAGAACTCAGACACACACACGCATTGTACATGTGGTATATCAAAATGAAGACTGAATGGTCAGTGTGTTTGTGGACAGTGCAGTACTTGTTATTCTTCTTCTGAGAGGCAAGAAACAAAGGAATTCCACAGCTTAGATCATGTGAGGGAACTCTTTCAGGCTCCCAGTAAATGTGTCATCCAGTTCTCAAAATGCACAGGCTAAAGTAAACTTAGACTCTTATCCAAAGTCTTTGCTGTGAAAACAAAGGAATTAGGTTTTCCCTAAAGATTTTCCTAAACCAGTCAGATTCATTTCTTTTGATTCAGGGCGTATAGAAGACAGTAAGAGAGATTTAGTCTTGGGAATTACTATTTTAAACAAAGGCCAAAAACAGTGGTGTCTATTTTTAAAGCCTCCTCATTCCTCTCCAGTAACCAAGTGCGAGGTCATTTGAATTCTTTTTCCAGTGAATGTAGTTCACTTGATTTCACTGTACAATTCAGCAGTCTGCCCTTTATACCTGATTTCTATGATATTAAGTATATGCAACATTTCTTTTTCTTTTAAGCTGGTTTCCACTTACGGTATTCTGTGTTTCTGAGATCCATGGCCTGCCTGAGTTCATGAAAAATTGACAATACTGAAAGAGAATGGTTGCAGTTAAGCTTCCCTGATGGCATTTAAAAAAAAAAATAACAGGGCACTAGTCACATGTGATTTTTGGCAGACTCTTCACTAAGCTGCTCAGGGTATCCCCAGAAACTTGAAACCCTCAAAGTTATTCAGGTACAGTAAATAATGCAAGATACAATTATTTTAATGTTCTCCCTATTGATTCCATTCTCTCTCCACTGCAAGTTTTTAGTAACGTGAATTTCAATCTCAGTAAAAGGTCAGCTTTGAAGTATGTGTAAAGTTATTTACAGGAAATGAAGCAGAAGGGGGCTTTCATTTGTTTTGAAATGTCTCTATTAGTCAAGAGAAAATTAACTGTGTCATCTAGCAAAAGAGAAGCAGAGGGCTTACCTTCTTATATGAAAATTAAATAAATACCTACCATCCCTAAAATATGCTATTAACTCTGAAATTTGAAATTCACCAAAGTCTGTTTTCCCCAACTTTGATTGTTAAAACAGGAAATAAGCAAGTGTGGATTTGGGTTGTAAGTCAATATATATGTAGTAGTTGTAGTTTGGGGGGAGATATGAAGACTGCCAAGATGAGATATCTAATCATGGTTAGTTTTGTGGGTTTTTTCTCCCAATATGGGATACTAACTAGACATTTGTGATGATTACAATCAACAGCATCTTTAAATATATATATATTTTTGTCAGTTGTTATAGAAATTGACTTCAACTCACATTTATGTAAGTGTGCATGTGTGACATGCATACATATAACTAGATCTGGCAGAGAGAAGTGGCAATTGAAGCAATTACATGGGTCATTCTGCAGGGAAAAAAGAAGAGTAGAAACCTGAGAATAAGGAACAGGAAAATTGTAACTTACCATATAGATTTATATTTAGGGAGAGTGTGGACTTCCATAAATAATATGTCTACTTATATGTCTTAAGCTCCTTCCTACTCTAGATCTATTTGTCAAATAGGAAATGTGTTCAGACAGTCACAGATAGTGAGTTCACTGGCACCTTAGTGGAGGACTACTTGGTTCCGTGTTAGATCCTCACCTAATGGGTTGGTTACTAAAGTTTAGTTCAATAGTAATGTAGTTCAACATATATCTACCAAGTACCTCCTATGTCCCAGGTCCTTAGCTAGGTTCAGGGGGGTTCTATAGGTCATTTCAATGTAACATATAAGCTATTTTTTATTGTTAATGCTATTGTTGTTGCTAAAATGATCTCCTGGTCTGATGCCTAAAGTAAAAACAATAAGGGAAAATGCAATGCAAGACCTCTGCCTTACATAGTTCATGCCTGACATTAGGGTCTCCTGATATCCGGTGAGCATGGTAGGGAATAATTTGGCCAAGAAGCCAGAAGCAGTTGATTCTCCAAGATCTGTGGCAAAGGAATGTCTCATAAACACTGTCCACATGTTTGAACATTCAATAGTAAGATCAGGAAGATTTGGGTTATACGGCATTCATCTTCATTTCTTTTTTCCCAAACCCCAGCCCTGGACACCATAGAAATGGAGTCATATTGTCAAAGGGGTGGGTGAACACATGTCACTCTCAGGAATTAAGGGTACCAACCCAAGCAGTGAATGAGGGAAAGCACTCTACCAGATGTAGAAAAGAGCATGCCAATTCTCATTTAGGAAACAAAGCTATATAACTTGTAATAAAAGCTGGCCTTTACTTTAAGTTTTCACTAACTTTTCTAACTCCAGTACAAAAATACCATAAAATCATTGCTACAGTTAAAACAACATTAAGAACTTAGGTTAGAACCTCACTTCTGCCACCTACTAGCTGAGTGACTGTGACATGATTATTTAACATTTCTGTGTATCAGTTTTCTTCTCTGTACAGGTGTAGTTACAATACGATCTATCTGATCAGCTAGATGTGAGGATGAAATGAGATAATGAATATCAATTTTTGGTGCAATATCTGGTGTTGGGTTATGTGAGTTTCAGCATATGCCCTCTGTTATTATTTCCCTACTTCTGCTATCGCTGGGCAATCTGATGGGCTGCAGATGTGAATGTAATGCCCTGCACATGCCTGAAACTCAATTTTCAGAAGAAACTTTTGCTATTTATTCTAATACATGATCTAGTGGCAAATGAAGAAATAACAATCAGTGGTATTTGTGACTTTCCATGGTAACCACTTCTATTTACTGCACTTTGCTGGAGGAAAGAAATAAAGGCAGTATCATCTGAATTAGTTGGAACATGCCATTCACTTTTTACCACAATGTGGTAAGAATTGGGAATATCATTATAAAATTTCAATGTATCAAGCAGTTGGAAATGTCAAGGGGAATTTTGAGGAAAGAAGGATAGATCAATTTATATACAGAAGAACTTTGTTGACTCATGTTTTATTGCAATATAATGTTCAGACAAGAGTTTGACTGATTTTATATATCTAAGCAAGATACTCTAAGCAAATAAATAATTCTAGAATCTTAAAGTACTAGGAACCATTTACCTGATAGGGAAGAAAGATAATAAATAAAGTATTTATAATTTGTAATAAGGACTATAAAGGAAATAAATAGGGCTCTATGTCCTGCCACTTACTAGCTGTTATGACCTTGAGAAAGTCACAGATCAATAGAATAATAGAATTTCAAAGCATCTTTGAGATTCTTTACAAAGGCCTTATGAACTATAAAACACTAAATAAATACAAAGAATAACTGGCCGCAATATCTAATTAGTAATCATTCTTATTTGATAATATAAGCAACCTTTAAAGACTTCTGTAAACATTCACATTCTCATTTGAAGTATATATATAATATGTTCCTTGAAAGAATAAAACTTATTTTATTTTATAGTCTGTATTTTAATATTCTCACTATTTTAGACCAGTTTTCTGCCCAGTAAACTGATCCAGAGAAGAGCGAATATTCACCAGTTCTTTCACAGGGAGAGGAATCGAGGTGTGCAGTGATTATGTGTGCTACTTCTCATAGACGTGGAAACATGCAAACTGTTCAGAAATAACAGACCAAGATACTTGTGAAACTTTAAAATCAATAAGAAAATAATGACAAATAAAAATAAGAAAATGTGACAAATATTTTACTTTTCAAGCATAGTGAGCTACATTTTGGCATTCAAAAAATCCTGAAACCAGACTATAGACCTCTAGAAAACTTGAGACGTTTATTTCATATTAATAGAACCATTCCTTGTCATGGTTCTCTTGTAACATTTTCATGTGCTCAATATTGACATTAAAAGTATTTTTATTTGATAGAAAACATTCCATTAACATCAAATAAGTTCATTTCCAGACTCTTTTTCATTTAAAATTCTGAGTCTAACCTCACAGCTTAATTAATGTCTGTGAAATGCTTTAAGTACCATGGATGAAAATTATCAAGAAATATCTTTATCCCAAAGAACTTGCTTCAGGTTGTTATGTCTTATATATCTAATATCTCACATACCTCTTAGAAAATTATCGTGCGTAATAGAAGGCACTCACTATACATTATTGAATGATATTTAACACCTAAGTGGTCATATTTCAATTTTTACTCTAATATATCTTCCACAAGAGTCACAGAGTAGCAATATCTTAAATGGGATCATCATGTTCAAGATCTAGTGTAAACTTGATCAGGTGTTCAGAAATAACTCACACTACCAAACACAAGAGCCTAGTGTAGAAATGCAAATAAATGCCAGATTGGACCTTTACAATGAGAACTGTAACATATAGCAGACTGGAATACCCAAATGCACTAATGAATCCATCCTTTCCTACCTGTAAGGGAGACAAAAGACAACATAAGTTGTCAGCTCTAGACTCAGAGCCATGGTATTTGGTAGAAACATTGCTGTGGCTATTGTCAGAAAACTAAGAGCACCCTATATCCATCTCAGCTGTAGCTTTATGTTTGCAGAATAGCTGGTATCTAGGGGTAATGCTGAGACAATAACATATTCCCATTCTTTGAGATTTCCTTCTTTTTTTTTGTCATGCTGACCATTATCATTCACGTATGCTTTCTTCAGAGTGGGTAAAATCAAATGATTATGCTATAGCTTAATAAGTACAAAAATAACTCTACTCTCCTGCTTGTATATGATCTCTGAGATTGAAATGTGGCTGACCCTGAAGTAGACTCATTTACTTCTGAAAACTTAGCCCCTTGGAAAAGGCCTGTCACACAATAAGTCTTCAATAAGTATTTGTAGAATAAATAAGTTACTATTATAAATGCCTGACCTAATTTGGTATATAATTTTTTTCTTATTTTCTGTTCAGAGGCTAACTCTTTGAAGATCTTTTTTTTAAAATGATATAAGCAAGAACAAAATACGTATATGTACACACTATTAATTATGTAATCTTATTTTTTGCCAGACATGTGATCCTTGCCTACCAGGAAACTTTAACCTTAAAAGTATTCAATTCATGGGGGTTTTTTGTATATTTTTCAAATTGTGCAATAATCACCACTATCTAATTTCAGAACATTTTTATTACCTTCTGTAGAAACCCCATGCCCATTAGAGATTGTTCCCCATTGCCCCCTTTATCTGAATTATTGCAATCATAAATCTATTTTTTGTGTCTATTAATTTGCCAATTCTGGACATTTTATAAAAATGGAACCATAGATATGTAGTGTACTTTGGAGAATGTTCCCTGTGCACTTGAGAAGAATATGTGTTCTGCTGTTGTTGCATGGAGTATACCGCATATCAGTTAGGTTTAGTTTATTTATAGTTATGTTCAAGTCTTCCTTTTAGAGAGATAGAGAAGGTGGGGAGAGGGAGGGGAGAAAGAGAGAGAGAGGAGAGAGAAAGTGAGAAGCATCAACTCACATAGTTGCTTCACTTAAGTTGTACATTGATTTCTTCTCATATATGCCTTAACGGAGTAGGACAGAGCTCAAGCTGGCAAGCTGTGCTTAAGCCAACAGGCTTGCTCTCAAGCCGGGGACCTCAGTGTCCTCAGTGGATGCTCTATCTACTGCACTACCACCAGTTAGGCCAAGTTTTCTGGTCTCTTGTTGAACAAGTATTCTATCTATTTTTGAAAGTGGGATATAGAAGTCTCAGATGATTGTTTAGGTTGTCTATTTCTTCCTTTTGTCAAGTTTTTTGGTTATTTTCTGTAAAGTTATTTTGAGGTTGATTTAGGTGCACATGTGTTTATAATTTTGTGTCATCTAGACAGGTTTAGCTTTTTATTATTATTTGCTTTTATTTATAGTGCTCCTTTTCCAAGGACTGTCAGGTACATCTTTCCTGCTGAGATTCTACCCATTCTCCATCTTCATTGCATCTATCCTGAAGTAGTTCTCAGTCTTTCTTCCAGTTCTGTTCACTCCTGCTTTTATATACAGCTAGTACTTGACTTACGATCACGATTGGTTCCAACAGACCAGTCGTAACACAATTTGGTTGTAAGTTGAGTATGCTATATGTATAGTACTGTGAAATGATGTTATAAAAATCTTTAAGTCATATTTTATCATAATTTTCTTTCATTATTGTTATATATCATAATTTTCTTTGTTCATTTTATGCCATTTGTATCATCTCTACACCATTTTGTTTCTTATTTTTACATTTGTCAGGTTTAAGTAAAACACTGCATTACCAGTACAACTGGTTTAATATTTGCAAAACATACAAAATTGCAAAATACAAGTGTATACAAAAATACAAAATACAGGTGTAAAAAATACCATAGGAAACATTTTCCCAATTACAAAGTGCTGCCGGAAGCTGGTCCACACTGTCCTATGCCCAGCTGGGCAATGTTAGCGCTGCCAGATGTGGAGCAGTCGTGGCTAGCAATTGTGGTCATAAAGTCGAATGGTCATAAGTTGCATAGGTCGTAAATCGATCAATACCTGTATTGATATTTCTGTTGTGGAATTTGGGGTTTTCCCCCTTCTTTCCTACTTAAAGAGACTATCATCTTTTTATCACCAAAATGGTATGGTAGGAATTTAATAAATATTTGTAACATCAAAAAAGTCTTATTTTGAGTGATTCTAGTTGATTGTTGTAAAATACTGGGCAGAAGTTATGAGAAGTATATTTTAGTTTCATGGGGATTATTTTTAAAGAAAATTTTTAATAATTTAAAAAGACTCAGGTCAGAAGAAACAGTTTGAACAGCTAGAATATTTCCCTCCTTGTAGTTAAGGCAAAGAGTGAAGGACTATTTGTAAGGAATAGAGAATATTTCTATACAGGTTTTTAAAATCTTAAGATTTTTTTCCCTTGTAGAGAAATCTCAAGCTTTGAATGTAGACATGGCAGATGTTCTAACTATACCAAATTATTCTTAAATACAACAAAAATCCAAGTTCTAGATCTTACTTCATCTTTAATGTCCCTAGGTTGGATCTTTTCTCCAAGACTAAAACAGCCAATCATGCTACATACCATGGGTTGGCCAACTTAGAGCATTTTGTAATCTTCTTACTTTTCCTTTTCTAACTTCTTGCCAACTAGAAGATTGCGATGAGGCAGAAGTTAAAGTAAACTGTGAAGTAAGGAAAAAGAAAAAAGTGTCACGTATCCTTCTTGGGTTTCTGAACAATGTTATGATTCCTCTAGAAAAGTGACATTCTTTTGGAAGTCTACTTGAAAATATGTTCTGTGGCTCAGTGATGGAGGTGGGTGCTCTGGTTTAGCTTCCTGTACACAAAGCCCTCCATGGGCAAGTATCAGCCAACCTCCTCCTGTTTGGAATCCAAGATACACACACACACACACACACACACACACACACACACACACACACAGTAAATGCTGAGAAAATAATCTTCAAATCAGATGATAAAGCTGAAAATTTTCACAACCTTGTATCTTCCATAGCCATAGAACAGTTTATCTGCCCATTATTTTCCTTAGCTGTGCTCTGGGGATCGTTATAAGCTTTCTCAAATAATATGAACTTGAGATAATCATTTTGTACTCCTCAGCTGCAAGAAGGTAATTTTTTCATTACACCTAGTAGTTCTTAGCCTTGGCTAAATATTAGAATCATCTGGAAAGCTGTAAAAATTGCTGATAGCTAGGTTCCAAACCCCAGAAATCTTGATTTAGTTTGCCTGGATTGTAACACAAGTGTTAGGATTTTCAAGTTTCCCCAGGTTACTCTAACATACAACCAAGGACGCGAAGAATGAAGAACAATGATTCTCAAAGTACAGACCAGCAATATCAGCATTGCCTGAAACGTGTTAGAAATACAAATAACCAGACCCCAACTTAGTCATACTAAATCAGAAACTCTGGTGGGGGGTGAGGCAACCCTTTATGTTTTAAAAAACCTTACAAGTGACTTTTGTTGAACCCTGAAAGTTTCAGTCACTAGTCTAGAACTAAAAAACCTCTTTTTACCAATTTTATGACTGTTCTTTGAAAAAATATGTGGGGATTTAATCAAATACTTTGGGGGAGGCATTTTATAGGCCGGTATAGAGTAATATAAATCTCTGATTTTAATATAGAAGTTGCTCTATATGCCCTTTTCCCAAGTATAATGATCGATAACTCTGGAATTAAATACTGTCTAGTGTATTGTACCATGTAGACGGTTAATCTGGTAATGTATAGCACATCACCCCCACCAAAAAAACCTACCAATGGATTTTCCTAAATAGACTATAAAGTAATATGTTAACCCATGCTAGCAGGAAAATTCATGTTTAAATAAAAAGCAGTTTTGGACTTCACACCTACTCTATGTTTGTAGTCAGTGTCCCATGTCACTAGAATTTGATGTATCTTGAGCTGATGATTTATTTTTGATTTGTTCTTTATTCATTGTTACAGAGTAAAGATCAATCAAATGTTATTATGCCCTAGGATGAAGATATTTCATTAACTCCACAGTTGAGTTATTTAGTTGTATATTATTTTTCTTCTGGTTAGATGATGTGTGGTAATTAAAGTTGAAGGCACAATTTAATAGAAGTATTGGCAAGTCCTGAGAGCACCAGACCCCATGGGCCTGATGAACAAGAGCCATGTAACATCTTACTGTAGCAAACTCTAACACCTGTGTGAGTGGGATAGGTTGTATGAGTGTCCAGCAAGATGATGGGTGGCAGCACTTTAGAGTTGATGGATATGATGATTTCAGTAAACGAATGATGAAGCAAATGAGGGCCTTGCTACTCAAAATATGGTCTGTTGACCAGCAGTATTGATGTCACCTGGGAGCTCTTTAAAAAAAACAGAATCTCAGTCCTCACCCCCACCCCCACCTGCTGAAATCAATCTGCAGCTTCCTAAGATTTCCAGGTGATTTATGTATATTAAGGTTTGAGAAGCACTGAGTTAAAGATTCTGTATTTTTCACTCCATAAGACGCATTTTTTTTTCACCCAAAAATGGAGGGGAAAATGCCCATACATCTTATGGAGCAAAATATACAGTATTTTATTAAATATTTTAACACACCATTTGGCTCAGAATATTTTTTTCTTATTTTCCTCCTTAAAACCCTTGGTGTGTCTTATAACCAGGTGCATCTTATGGAGTGAAAAATACGGTATTTTATGTTAACGATGTCTACTTCCTTCTTATTTGGTCTACTGGCGTGGAACGTGGTGCTTATAAAGCAAGCAGCCTGCACTCCTCTCGTTCTGATGTTTCCAATGGAAACAATAGGGTCACTGGGATGAGAAGTCAGCAGGAATAGCTGACCAAGAAAGGAAGTTTAGGTTGAACAAAGGTTTGGTTCATTTTTATAGCCCCTAGAGGAAGAACAATACTGTACAGAAGCTGTTAATGATGGGCTGGATTCAAAGGCAGTAATCTGTGCCAAAATCCAAATGTGTTTTTACTCTAAACTTCCCTCCAGATGTCCAGTTATATGGCTGGAGGTATAATTTCCAGCTGGTAAGAACCCCACAGAAATGGCTGGTCACTAAAATGTATTTAAATATAAAATACCTCTATATTAACATTATTTAAATTTCTTCTGCTCTTTTAATAATTTCATTAACTTCCATTAGGCAGCAAATTATTTGGTGCTGATTGAAAATGTCTAGTTGACCTTGATGGAGAGATTTCTTAGCAGAGATTGTGCTCTGTTTAACAGCGCACACAGGTCACTATGGCAACTCTCTATTCCAGTTATGAACATGTCATACAAACCCTAAGTGAAAACAGCTTCAGCCTATCAGTCCTCTTTAATAAGTAATCCAATAATAGTGGACCATTTAATCCAGAGAAAAGGCGTTCTCTTAACTGAGCCATAATTGAAATGGCACCAAGCTGGGAGAGCTATGGTCTTAACACATTGGCCAACCTGTTAGCATGGTTTCCCTGAATGCTGTTCAACAAATCACCCATCCACTTTAAACAGATGAAGAGAGAGGTCTGGCTGGGTTGCTCAGTGAAGCGTCATCCTGGCGCACCAGGGTCACAGGTTTGATCCCTGGTCAGGGCACATTTAAGAAGCAGCCAATGAGTGCATAACTAAGTGGAACAATAAGTTGATGCTTCTCTCTTTCCCTCTCTCTCCCTCTCTCTTCCTCTCTCTCCTTCTCTCTTCCTCTCTCTCCTTCTCTTTCTTTCTCTCTCCTTCATCCTTTATCCTTCCTTTATCTTCATGCCTCCCCGTCCCCCATTCTCTTTCTCTTTCTCTCAAATAAATAGGAAAAAAAATTTTTTTTAAGGTGAAAAGAAACCGCATATAACTGCTCAGGTAATTTTGCTCACACGTGCTCTGTTCCTGTCAGGCTGAACTTTGCAAGAGGTTCCAAGAAACAGTAGCTGTGATTTCCCTAAATTGCAGATGGAAACACTGAGTCAGCTAGAGATTAGGAGGTGACAGGAACTGTGCCTGAAATAACTGTATTAAGCTGCTGCTCCAGCCCTTTGCTCTTATTCACCATGGCTTTCCCGTGTCCTTACTCACAGCTGTCATCAAGCTTAGATGCCGGCTCAGAAACACTCAATGGCTCCCCACTGCCCGTATTACAATATCCACATGGCGTTAAACATATGGTCTGCCCTCTGCCTATCTCACCCAGTGGTAGAGGGTCCACCCACCCCATACTCAGGTTTCACTGAACCTCAGCTATGCCCAGCACTTTCCTTCATCTCTGACTTTGCTTGTGCCCATCCTCTACCCTGACCTGCTCTTAATTACTTAGTCTCCCACATTGGAATCTTTCCAGCCTAGCTCAAATGAGCTCTCTCCTGGGAAGTTCTTCTTAATCACCCTAATCAGAGGCAGGTGCCTCCTCAATCCTGCAGGAACTTTTTTTTTGCCTCTATTGTGGCACTGACTCCTGTCTCATGAGGATAGGGTCTGTGTCTGTGTTGTGTTGTTCACAGCTACATTCTCAGGGACTGCACAGTACCCAGCACACAGGAAGAGTGCCCAATCAGTATTTGTTGAATGAATGAATGAATATATAAATTAGGTTTATATTGTATCCCAGCCAACCTGAAATGTATGTCTTCCTCTCTGCTTTCAAAGTGCTTCCCGGTCTCCAGGATCCAATTCAAGCACAGTACGCTGTTGGACCCCTTCTCTAATGTTCAAAGTCTAAAATTACACCTGTCCACCCAACAAACCCTGATATAGTACTTGCTTTCTCTACAATTCTTTTAGCAGCCGTCGTCTTCTCTCACAAAAGTTTACCTATTTCCATACAGCTCCTCTTTTTAACTAGACTCTAAGTTCCTGGTGACTAAGGAAGATGTCCTGTATCCCTCAACCCTCCCTGCATAACACCTTGTATTTCATAGATGGCTCACTCGGTAGTTATTGCTCATGAGTCAGCATATTAGCAAAAGTATTACTCTCAGGAGGTAGGCTTTTTCCTGATGCTCTATGAAAAACTACCTGAGTTCCTTCTCTGCATGTGACTTAGCAGTCTCTGTAGACCAGAGACCTTTGGGGCCTTTTTCCCACCATAACGCTGCCCACTGTAATGCTGCCCACTATAACAGTGCCGTTATAACTAGAACCTATGCCCTTTGAGTCCCATCAGGTAAATGTCCTTTAAAGAATACTTTAATCCTTTATTTTTCCTTCGGCCTTATGGCCAGACTCACATCATTACCTGGCCTAACATGGTACCAAAAAGGCCATTCTGGAGTATGACAAGGGAAGGGAAGGGAAGAAGAGATGAGTAAGGCCTTAGTTTTAGGCTTCTCTCGCCGGAAGAACTTTTCTCACTGCCTTTCACTTCAGCATTAGTAACCTGTCACGGGCTGCTAGTGGTCATAAATAACACAAACTGTTCATGACATGGAGGACAGGCAGGCAGTACTGATTCATTTAGAATTTCATAATGTGTGCCAACCCGGCACACACAAGATGGAACCTGCCTTTCACCCCCTTGTGTGCACCCCAGACCGTGGAGAGACCAAGTACATGGTTGCGAGGGCCTTTTTTTATAAAATGGGTGTTGGTCCAGTTGGGATCAGAACCTGCCTTCACCACCAGCCACCTGTCATTGTGTTAGAGGTGAGGTACTTCTTCAATGTTTCTGTGCAGGTGGCTCAGGGACCTCACAGTCTAAAAGTCGCCCCATACAAGGCAAAGTACTTCTACTTGAAGAACCATGAATAGTCTCTATTCCGTGTCTGTTTCTTCCCTCCATTTCCTTCCGTGCCTTTCCCTCCCTAAGGAGTTGTGTAAATAACTAACTTTTCAGGTCATTCAAGGGCAACTCATTAACCCCCTTAGGAAAAACCAGCGATGTCATTTCTTCCTAAGTGGTGGCTTAATGGCTACAAGCATGTGCCCCAACTGGGATCTACCTGGTAAGCCCACTAGGGGGTGCTGCTCTGCCCATGTGGGACATTGCTTCTTTGCTCAGCAACCAAGCTCTTCTTAGTACCTGAGGCAGAGGCCATGCAGCTATCCCCAATGCCCAAGGCCAACTCGCTCCAATCAAGGCATGGCTGCAGGAGAGGAAGAGAGAAAGAGAAGTGAATGGGGAGGGCTGGAGAAGCAGATGGGTGCTTCTCCTCTGTGCTCTGACAGGGAATTGAACCCGAGATATCCACATGCCAGGCCGACGCTCTACCACTGAGCCAACTGGCCACGGCCTTGTTTGACTTTAAATAGACAAAATCATGGTGATGGCGAGAAGACCTAGCATGTATAGAACTTTATCCTTTTAACTGCTTTCCCATGGATTACCTCATGAAGATTTTAAAACAACCATTTATGTTAGGTTAAGTTGGTGTTATGATCGACACTCTACAGGTGAGGAAACTGGGGTTGATTTGCTAAAAGATAACAAGAAAGCCAGAACTAAGACTCTCTCCTTTCCCCTTCTCAGGGGGTTCTTTCATATCCCTTGGAGTCAAACCACAGAGCAGAACACATCATAATTATTGCCTTACACATCGCTCTTGCCAACATAACTGCGAGTGCCCCAGGGCAGGGCCCGGTCCTATTCATGCCTGTCTTCCCGTCACTAGCCTAGTGCCTCACACAGAGGAATGCTGTGTGGCAGGGGTGGAGGGAGAGAGGAGACACGGTCTCCAGACCACTGGCAGAAACAGAACCTCAAAGGGACCGGGAGGGAATCGGTGGCACACAGAATTGGGACTGTCATCTCTTAGTCCTGTAGCCTCCCGCAACCTCTCCTAATCCCTGCTGGTGAAGCCGGTGTCGTTCTCCCTCCCACTCCCATCTTGGCATACTGTTCTCAGCCTAAGTCCTCCTCTTGTTCAAAAATGCTATTCTGACTGCTACTGCTTTTGTTTACCACCCCCACCAGCACCTGGTGACTCCCGAGCGCCCTGAGTGACTGGTACAAGCCTTATCTCAGAGCTGGCTCTATACATGTAACACGTCTGAATTCAGTCTTCCCTCTACAGGACAGAGGTGCCCTAGCATATCTGGAGACACTGCATGCAACCTCAAAGCCAGAGGCATGTGGACTGTTAAACACATCCAGGGCAAATGGTGAATTGCAGCCTCTTTGTTCAGCAAGTGTCACAGAGCTTCTCCTAGGTGCCTGACACTGCCTGAAGTCCTGGGGACAGAGGGAGCAACCAGATAAGCTTCCTGACCTGGTGCAGCCAATTGTAGAGATGGGCAGAGGTATGATTACCAGGAAAAAGAAAAAGAAAACTTTAAATGTTTCTCAGGCACACCTCACTCAGGTAAATTCTAATGACACCTTTGGAAATCTGGTAGCTCTTGCGTTCAGGGGGAGTATTCGGAGCTGGCATGGAGGAGTGCTCAGAACAGTGCAGATAGCGATCGAACATGAGACAGACAGGAGCATCTCACCACCCTGGACCTCAATTCTACTCTGATTGTCCTTCATACAAATGTATCCAAGAGTAGAAGGCAGAATAAGCCCTCCCTCTGCCCCCAACACTGAATGAATTCATAGTTAGATTCAGCCAGCCCAGGGGTCAGCTCAGTCCCTGAAATAGAAGGACATCATTCAGAGATCTTTGCTCATTATGTCCATCAAGCAAGTGGCTATTAGACCCGCTGTTCCAGCACCAGCACGTTAAGGGCCTTCTCTATGCGTGGTGCAGGCTTGCAGCTTAGCTTTCCTGTGCCCTGGCCATGATTGTGGCTCACATTTCACTTACACGGGGTTTTCGGAGTGCAAGACCGGGCATGTAAAGAATGGGATAATTGATCTTTTCGCTCCTGGCTGGAATCTGTGGCTGCATTCCCTTTCAACCACACAGAATTCCGACCCACTGCCTCGGGTTTTACAGGGTCCTCCGTGCAAACTAAAGCCTACAGGTGGGAAGGTTTACTGCAGCCGTGGAGATAGAATTTCTTATGACGGAATGGCTTATATTTTTTCTGGAAAGAAAAAAATCTCTGTCACATATGTGCGCGCGCACACACACACACACACACACACACACTCCAGCCTGAAAGATTTGCCTTCCTCCAACCTCCATTTCTTACACAATCCTCTCCTCTGTCTGCTCCTCCTTCCTCCCTTCCTGGCTACCACAGACCCATACATTGCAGACACTTAAGTAGACTTAAGGACTTTCTGCACCACGAGGAAAGGCAGAAGAGATTTGAATAGCTTCCTACAGGGGGAAAAATTTTTTGTATTCCTTTGTTGGGGAACCATAACTTAAAAATTCATACAGATTATCTGCAAGTCAGGAGTCCGAGCATGGCTGTGCTTACACATCTGGAGAAGTGTGTGGTCCCTCTGTGCTATAGCCCAAGGCAACTTGGCCCAGTCGTTATCAGGGCAGTTCAAATCATTGCAGAAAGCAATATGGACTGGACCCAAAATTCAAATTGCTTTGTTTTACCACCTCTTCCTTTACAGTCTCTTCTCCTCTTTTTTTATGGGCCAGAAACAATGGCTCCCTGTATTGATGTGAAGGGACGCCAGGACACAAACCCATAAATCACAACAATTACGTGTTAATACTGGATGAGTTCATTACAATAACAAGGAAATGTCTTGTTGGAGCTGAACTTTAGATGTGAAGGATGGTGAAAAATAATATGGCATTTATTTAGAACATGTTTATTGAGGGTTTATACATACTGCACCCAAGTCTGTGTCTGTTAAATGTTTTTTCCAAAGGCTAATAATGCACATGAGACAAATGCAAGTCTATCCTTCCTGGTAACATGGAATCACATTCACATATGTGTTAATGGCCTCCTCTATAGCAGGCTGTTCAATTCATAACTGAGCAAGTATTGTCCATCTCCTATACATCAATAGAAACACACTGTAATGACTGGTCCTGATATCTCTGGAAGTCTGCCTCATTCTAAGATCTGAGAACACTGAGGCCCCCTTCCATTTTCAATGGGGTAATTCTCTCATGATCTGGGAGCCTCCTGGGAAGCCAAGCTGTCCCAGGCCAGAGAGAGGATCCATGCTCTCTGCTGGCTGGTGTAGAAGAGTGGGGGCCCTCTTGGGTCCAGCTTAAAATAGATAGCTTCAGAAACATTTCTTGCTCTCTCTTCTTCCAGAAACGGTTCTGAGACCTGGATTAGCATACAAATTATCCTTCTCTCCCTCCTGACTCTGGCTTTCTTCAGATGACTACCTATTCATTAGTGATGGATCTGGCTACCTGCCTGGACGGCTTCTGTTTGTACCATTTTCCCATTTTTTAGGTAAAGAATCATAGCACTTGCCCTAGAATTACTTAGGAAAGCACGACGCTGTCCCTTGAGCAATTTGGAAGAAAGAACTAGGTGAACATGGGGATCTTTGTCATTTCACTTCATTCCCTAGTTTCTCCTTTCATCTCTGAGGATCCCGATCCTCTAGGTCAGTGGTTTCCAAGCCTCACTGATCATCGTAATCACCCAGGGACCCTCTTAAAAATATGGACTCTGGGGCTCCACTTGGCTGAGACTCTAATTCAGAAGGTCAGAGAGAGGAGGGGAATGAGGACAAAGAAAAAGAAAAGAAAGGAAAAGACATAAGTAGCTGGAAATTGCTCACCCTGGGCATCTTGCCCTGCAGCCCTACACCAACATGATTTATTATTATTTTTATTATTCATTTCAAAGAGTTCATGATATAATTATTCAAAAACAATTAGGTGGAAGGTGGAAACAAAGTGCTTAAGGGGCTGGGAGACAGGCTTACTGAAGAGTAGAATGAAGGAGTCCAATGTCACTAGTATGTGATCTATCTGAACCTCGGCTTCTGGCTGCACACCTGAGCACACAGAGCGCCTCTGCCGGGCCCCTCAGACAGCAACTAGTCACACAGTTTCCCTCACTTTCCAAAAGAAGCAGGCATATGCAGATCACTCCTGATCCTTTAGGCCTGTGGTGGACGCTAGCCACCAGCTCAGCCTCTTTGGTTCTCTTCAGCTGTTGCATTCTCAAAGCTAGAGGGTATGATTTTCCAACAAATCTTTACTGAGTACTTCCTATTTTCCAGGTGCTATTGTAGGCACTTGGGACTCGGTGGTGCACAAACTTAGAGCCTATGTCCTCTCATGGAGCTTGCCTCTTGGTGGGAGGAGAGATACCACCGCTACTACTCGAAGTTGTTACAGATTAGAGTTACTGGGGTTTGAAGGAAATAAGCAAGGTGCTGTCATAGAGAAGATTTGTAGGGAAGAGAAAAGTAATTAGAGGAAACACAGTAAGTAGCTCCAAGAAAGACAGAGCCAGGTGGTAGATGGCTTAGGAACCTGGCTTAGAAAAAAACTGGGTTCTAAGCCCAGTTTTGATAGCTATGAGCTCTGCGAGACTTTAGCAAGCCATAAAACCATGTCTGTATTGGTTTCCTACCACTGCCGTAACAAATTAACACAAGCTTGGCTTAAAATTTAAAACACAAGTTTATTACATTGCAGTTGTGGGAGTCAGAAGTCCAAAATGGGGTCTCACTGGCCCAAAATCAATGTGTTTGCAAAAGCCTCTCTGGAGGCTCTAGGGAAGACAGTGTCCTGGCCTTTCCAGCATCTGTAGGTTGCCTGCATTTCTTGCTTGGTGACTGCCTTCCATCTTCAAAGCCAGTGGTGTGACACCTTCACGTCTCACTCTGATTCTCCTGCCTCCCACTTCCACTTTTAAGGACCCAGGTGATTATATTGAGTCTACCTGGCTAATCCAGGATAATCTCATCTCAAGCTCCTTAATGAATCACAACTGCAAAGTCCCTTTTACCAGGTAAGGTACACAGTTAGAGGTCCTAGGGATTAGGACATGGACATCTTTGGGGGCTATTATTCTATCAGAATGCCACACCTGCCATTCTTCCTTTTTATAATGATGATATTATTACTTTCTTTTTTTTAATAGGAACAGAGAGAGAGTCAGAGAGAGGGATAGACAGGGACAGAGAGAAGTGAGAAACATCAATCATTAGTTTTTCGTTGCCATTGGAACACCTTAGTTGTTCATCGATTGCTTTCTCACATGTGCCTTGACCATGGACCTTCTGCAGACTGAGCCACCCCATGTTGGAGCGAGCGACCTTGGGTCCAAGCTGGAGAGCTTTTTTTTTTTTTGCTCAAGCCAGATGGGCCCGCGCTCAAGCTGGCGAGCTCAGGGTCTCGAACCTGGGTCTTCCACATCCCAGTCTGACGCTTTATCCACTGCGCCACCGCCTTGTCAGGCATTATTACTTTCTTGACTCACTTCATAGAGTTACTGTGAAAATCAACATGGTGATGGGCATAGAATCCTTTTTACATGTTGTCAGAGTCAATAAAGTTATAAGCAATGGTGTAATTATACTGCTCACAAAAATTAGGGGATATTTTAACACTTCATATTCATTTTTGGAATAACCCCTAATTTCTGTGAACAGTATATTTTAATATGGATAAACTATGGAAGAATTTCTAGAAAAAAAAACAAAAACTTGAAACAATGGGGGAAAGATACTACAAGGAAAAATTAAAGGGGGTGTATATTCACCTTGGAGGAAATGAATCAGAAGCAGCATTTTTGTTCTTTGATTATACAGAAATACTATGATGAGGATGCTAATCAGGAATACTCATTCCACTAAAGAGCAGGAAAAAGAAAGATTTTCCTGCATAATTTCTTCACTCATCCTGTTCCTTCCCACCCCCCCGAGACTCAAATCAGACTCAGAAGGTTGCTCCAACTCTGTCACAGCGATACATCAATCATTCCATGTTGGTTTCTTTTAGCCTCTTGCATGTCTTTCTCAGCTTAACAAATACGCATTGAGAAATTACCATATACTGGGCTCTGTGCTAGTTTCTGAGAATTTAAAGATGATAAAGACAGTCTTCACCCTCAAGGAGCTTAAGCTTAGCATGCTCTCCTAAAGTCATCACCCACTCACTGCCTTGAGTTAAAGTTATTTGTGGGTATGCTTGCCTCCACTACCTGAATAGAGGAGTTATACATAACCTAACTTTGCATCTGCTGTGGCACAGGCCCAATGATCTACAATTGAAGATTTAAAAGATGTTTGAATTAAATAGGACAGATCTTTAACCATCAAAATTACTTTCTGCCATAATGAGAGAGGTTGTGGAAGTTTGGGGGCTGTATATGTTTAAGAAGAGAATGCATGTCTCTCTGGGATGATTTAGAGTCACCTGTTAAAAGACTGGGCCCTGGACCAAATTTTTCCTTAGGTCCTTTCCAAACTTATTATTATACCTCTGATTGTTCCTTGGTTGCATGTGTTTGTTCATTGCTGGTTAAATATAATTGTTAAGCATTTACTCATTGGGGTGCAATGGACTTTCAGAAGATTACAAAGAATATTTGTTCTAAGACACTTCCAGTCTAATATAAGTAGAGGATGATGTATTGTCAAAGTAGGGATGGGGTAGATGTTTACAATTACTACTTTTCTGTGCATGAGCTTGCTGAGAATGCTTCTACAGCATGACAGGTACTGAGAACATCAAGGAGGCCAAGGCCATGTCATTTTCAGAAGGTCATTCAATTATGGAAATTTGCAAGGCTACTCTTGAGCCCATGCCTCATCAACTTTCATATTTTTTGTTTCCCTTCTCCCACATTTGCTCATCAGATTCATATCTCCAAGTTCATCTTAAATTGCCTCCCTTTAGTGGGCTTTAAGCTTCTGGGCCAATCCAGTTAATTCAGACACCTGAACTAATGACTGTCAGTTCAACTCACCATTTATCACTAACACTCATTTAACTGCTTCATGCCATTTTTGCCTTTGTTCTTTTAGAAAATGCAACTTAACTCTCTTTTGTTGCTGTTATTTTAATGTGCTCTCTATATATTTCTCTGTATTTTTTATGGCCAGCATAATACCTTGCATTTAGTATGTACTCAATATAGACACTATTGAGTGATACCGTGGTGAATTGAAAATTGAAATCCTCATTCTCTTCACCACACATATGAATCAGCACTGTCTTCCACTGAGAGGAGCACATGCAGGCTAGAGGAATCATTTGTGTGGTAAAAGCACTTGGAAACCTATTTCATTTTTCCCACTTTCTTCCTCCAATCCCACGAAGACTCTGAGAGCTCATATGCTTATGTCCCTGTGGCTGAACACCAGGCAGCTTAGGCATTGAGCATGAAACCTGTCCCTCAGTTACACTCTCAAGCCAGGACCTCCTACTTGCCATGTGGTCAGATCAGGGTAGAACTCAATCACAGAAAAGGCAAATTGTGCTGCAGGCTGACTGTTTGGGTTCCACTGTGATACAGGGGAGGCCAGCTGAGTCAGAATTCTCCGTGTCACAGCACGACCCTTTTGCAGTTTGGGTTAGACTGTCTGAGTAGTATTTTTGTCATCTCTGGCCTGTCTGCCATCCCCTTGAGTCCCTTGTATGAACACATCCGGTGGGAAGGGATATGTACAAATTTGAGAATCATGCAAGTCCGGCTGGGAATAAAGAGCAAAGAATTTCAGGCAGAAGTCCCTCATTCACTCCTACAACAGTGGAAAGGGAGGCAAGCAGTGCCCTGCCCCAAGCCAAGAATGCTTATATTATTTACAGGAGTGGGCTGCCTTTTTGCTGCCTGTGTTGCAACATCAGAATCACAGTGGGTACCTGGTTTCCTGGCCTCAGACTTGTCAGTTTATTAGCCATCTGGAGACAGAACCCTCTGCCCCAGGGTCTGACTTGTGTGGTTGTACTGAGGTGGCATTGTGGGTTTCTTGAAACCAGTTGCTATAGTGCCTGTAAATATGTTCTCCCAAGGGATACCATTCTACCGCTTAATGGTCTGACTTGGGACCTTGGGACTCAGGATGGCTGGAAGTGCTCTCCTCACCTTCAGGCACCTGCGCTGGTATGAGGGTCTCAGAGCCATCTTTCCTGACTGTCCTCTCTAACACATCCCACTCTCTTCCCTACTCTGCTTCCTGTTTCTTCTGACCTTTTGTGTGTACTCACCAACCACCAGTCTCTCCCCCCAGATGCCAGTGAGTCCTTGAGGGTGGAGGCCACCTTGTCACTTGTTTACAACCAAATCCCACATGTGTGAAACAGAGTCTGACACATACATACTCCATGTCATTGGATGATTGCACTGACCAGACCGTGTAGGAGGTAGCAGATGAGGCATATATTGGCCAATTTAATTAACTTAATTTAATTTCTGAGCCAAGATTACTTAGAGGATGAGTGAGGTAAAAAAATAATAATAATAAAAAAAGTTTACCTCACACCACCAAACATCGAATATGCCCCCCTCTACCTTGCCACCTCTTCTCTCCGTATGGAATTCCCAATTGTGGCCAATGCAAACATGTGAACCTGCATGTCCTCTCCTGCCTCTGGTTTCCCTGATTCAGAAGCTCAGCAGCAACAACTCTGACAACCTGGACTTCTAATGCCGGTCCACATTTGCTCCTTTGCTTCCCTGGTCAAGGGGTGTTTGATCCCCGCCAGCTCACCCCTCCCCTCCACTCCCTCCCACTCCTGCCGATTTCATTCCAGGCTGGGATTGTACTTATCTTTTGTTCTACATTCTGACTTTATTTAATCTTTGACTTGGTGTCTCAGGTGATGGGACCCAAGCCCCCTCAGTTGACAAGGACACCTAAGTGGGACCTCAAATCTGCCATTTAACCATTTCTCAGGGAGTCCAGCAGGAGGGCTGCAGTCACACTTGGTGGTATTCGCAATTTCCTTTCATGGTGGGGGCCTCTCTGTTTGGTGAAACTTTAGCTGCTACTTCTTTATTTCCAAAAATATTTCAGGCTTACCCATACACACAGCTAACAATAGAAATCGACAGGAGTCTAGGAAGGATGTTACAGTGAGACCACAAGCTAGAAGCCAGAGCCTGAGCATCAGACCTGCAAAACCAGAGATACTTGGGGTTGGTTTGCATGAATTCACTTGAAACTAGGGTTCTGAGTAGGGAGGGAGGAAGGAGTAAGATACAACAGGAATAAATCAGATTAGGATAAAATGATGACTCTAAGTGACAAGTAAATATCTGGTACCTCTGCACTGGTTTCCCACCAAGAATCGTGGTCTAGTTCTCAGTCTGCAATATCTGTGCAGTCAAGGAGTGGTCTGGATTTTCCTCAGAAGGTATGATTTCTTCATTATTTTTTCAGGATCCTACAACTCTGTTGATGGTTTGCCAACTTCCCAGAGCAGGATTTCACCTAATGTTTTATTTTCATTTTTAATTTTTCCAGGAGGTGTCTCTAGCCACACCCTTGATGAATGACTCCTGTTTTCACCCTGTGAATAAATGAATTGTGTACTTAGCATTATAATTTCTTCCAGTGATTTCAGGGTGTCAGACCTTAAAAGCATGAAGTACTGTCCTATCTTTGGGAGTCACCAAGATGGGGAAAAGGGGAGTCTGTCTCCCCTCAGGGTCAAACGCCCGGGATTTAAGCCTCCATTTTTTCCCATTTTTCCATCACTGGTAAGCATTTCAAATGCAAACCCATAGAAGAACATGTTCTCTTATTCAGACAACAGAGATGGGAAACATTAAGAGCAGAGTCAAAGCTGCTCAGTGTGCTTGGATGACTAAGTCTGAAATAGTGTTATAGCTTGGCAGCAAAACCACTTCAGGGGAGCTGGTGGGAGACTAAGAGAAAAGTTAAATTAAGAGGGTAAATCATTTTATCAGGCTTCGAATTTTTACTTGATGTAATGAGACTCTAATAAAATAAGTTAATATGTCTGCCTGAGGGCATAGATATTTGAAGAAAGAATTTGAAAATACACACTCAAAGTAACTAGCAGAGCAGTGAAATTCTCCTGGTATAAATTTTGGCACAATAGATTTCCTTTGGAACAGCATGATTAAATGTAAGTATTCCTTGCTTGTCATTAAGAAAGAAAGAAAAACTACAATGCACTTCTTATTCTTTTAAAGGCTTTTCTATTGTGTTCTATTTTTCTCCTCTTACTCCTCCTTCTCATTTATCTTCGAGGAAAACTATGCTTGTTTTTGCGCTGTAAAATGCAGGCTGAATTCAGATTGTTAATAAAAGGGGAAGCCAAACATTTTTCTGCATTCTTGCCTATTGCTCTCTGATTTTCCATGACTCAAACATGAAGCTAGCCCACAGTGCAGGGGGCAGATCCTTCACTGACAGACCCATGGAGGGAAGTCAAAGCTTTTCTTCTCAGCAGTTGAGCCAATGGCTTTTACACTTTCTCCCTCAGCTTCCCCTTTACCAGTTCTTCCCAAGGACACGTGCGTTAGGCCAGGTATGTTTGTTATTACACAAAAAGTGCTGTGTCAATCAAGGCTTGGGAGTGTAGTACCAAACTACTACAATTATAGAAGAAAGAGAAGTTCATGCACAGATATAGAGCAAATGATTGTTGGGGCAAGTTGGGGCATGAGTGAATCAAAGGCTTACCCTCCTGATTCAGAAGTAGAATCACAAAAAGAAGAAAAGAGTGTGAGAAGAGTCTTCTTTGAGGTCTGTGCATGGCTTCTATGGCCCAGTCCCCTTAGTACTTCATAGACTGCACTGATGTCCACACAAATGCTACAGGTGATATTTGAGGTAGGTCAAGGATGATACCCAATGGCTAGGACATTTTAGTCCAGCTGCCCCCAGGAGAGGGGAGGGGATGTACACAGGTTTGGGTGCAGAACTCTATGTCACTCCAGGACCCCAGAGCAGCAGACCCAAAGCCACTGTCTCAGGAGGAAAGCTGCAGCAGGTCATGCTGCACACCGCACAACACGCCATTGAGCTCTGAGCAGAAATCAGAGCTTCAGGTTCACTGGGGATGCACTGTGTCCCACTACCTCTTTATCACCTTACTGAAGACCCTGTTAAGTCGTTCACCATGTAATTGTTGGCTTGGCTTTGTTATAAGAAATAGTGTGATATGTATAGAGTACCCCATCTGATAGAAACACCTACTGATGCTTCCATTTTCATTTCCAAAAACTGCTTATTTTCACTATTTAATTCATCTTTTCCAACTGCTATGTTGCTGTGTCTCTCTCAACTCCCATGTGGCATAGGGATCTGCTTGTTTAATAAGCAGCATTATCAGTACTCAAGGAAATGCCCTGTGATTGGTGGTTGTTGCTATGGCAACTTTTAAAAGGCAAAATAAATAACCCAAAACCCTACCTTGAGAATGGACACTAAGAAATCACAAGAAATTAAATTTCTCCCTCAGAGAAGAATGAAGGTAGGGAGGGTGCTTAAGGCAGACTTGTGAAAAGATTGTATGAACAATTTTCATGCTTTGGATTGGGCTTAGCCAGCTGTGGGCTTTGCGTTCCCAGAATAATGTTTCTATGTGAAAAATCAAACAGTTCTATTCTTTTTCAAAGTATTTCTTTAATTATGAAGGAGACGGCCAACATGTGGGACAGTGTCACTGTCAAGCACCCAGAGGTTATGCGTATGCAGCATCTTACTTAAAAACCTCCCATTTGTAGCTTTTCATGTATCCCACCAATAAAGATGTGCTATTTTCTTTTCAGAGCTGTGGTCTTAGCAACTTGCTGTCTGCTTTTTCAGCCCTCACAGCAGGGAAATTCAGGTGAATTCCAAACTGTGATTAGAGAGATATGAGTGGAGTTAAAAGGAGTCAAACAATAGAAGAGACGCACACTTGCACAGACACATGTGTGCAGACCAACTGCGTGCAAAGATAAGTTGCATCTGCGTATGGCCATGGTAGCTCTTGTCATCAAGCCATGAATTTCCTAGGAATAGGTAAAGGTCAATGGAAGAGAGAGAAAAAAAATCTTGCTACTGCCAAAAGTAATAAAGAGAAAGAAAAAGGCACCTGTGACACTAGACATCATGGAGGGGGAAAGAATGGTACTAAATGATATTGAAAGTTTAAAAATATGATGAGAAGCAAAAGCAAGAAATGAAATGATGTACGCCTGCCAGGTGAACACAGATAATGGAGAATGGTCTCAATTGATGCACAGATGGATCAAGGGTTGCTGGATTGTTCTCTCCCTCCTCTTTCCCTCTATTTTCTAACTATATTTTCTTTGATGGAGAAAATGATAGGCATGATAATACGTGATGATAGGCACCCAAAGATCAAACTTCATTAGATCCTGCTCATTCAGTAGCATGAAACTGTCTGGTCAAAGGCAATTCCCATATGTGACCTTAATTTGATGAGTGATTAGACCCAATCCTGATGCTTTGAACTAACTTTGGTTATCAAGACCAAGTAGGATACCATTTTAAATAGACTTTTAATATCTTTAGATTTCCTAAAAATGTATTCCACTGAAATTTTCAGTGAAGCCATTCATCTCCTTTTTAACTCTTTCTTTTGGGGGTAGTTATTTTGTTGCCCAAACAGGATTATTCCATTTATCCTTATTTCTTTTAACATAAGACCCAACTAAAAGAATACCTGGGTGCAACACCTCTGCTTTCTCAATGATGCTTATGTTTCTTGTGGCCTGGCTTCCTTCATCTTGGCTAACTTCAAATGCATACTGAAGTTCCTATTGGATACAATCTACTTAACTTCTCCAGAAGAAATAGAAATATGTCCATCTAGTATTCAAATATCAGGAATTGGCAGCCTCACTGCATTTCTTAATGGGATGAGGAAGGAGATAAAATATGGAAGCAAAATAATAAGATAAAGGAAAAGAATTAGGTAAGATGACAGAATCATTCATTCAAAACTGTTTAACTGTGTACCTACAAAATATAAAATATACTAGCTGCTGTGAAGGATATAAAAAATGATAAAGCAGACTTCTACTCTGCCTTTCAATGATTTTCAACCAGTGTGCTGAGAATTTTTAAAATATACAGTATCTGACTATCTAGTCAGTGGCTGACCTCTTTTCCCTTAGATTGTCAAATTAAAAAATGACAACATCCAACACACTAGCCATCTGGTATGAATGCCCTGTCTTGATGTATAAATGACATATATAATAGAGTTGCATCTTATTGGTTATGTCAGTTGGTTTCAGCAAATGACTCCATGATCTACTCAGTCACTAATCCAGAAATGTGTATTTGGCCCTAATTATTTCTCTCTCTCTCTCTCTCTCTCTCTCTCTCTCTCTCTCTCTCACACACACACACACACACACACACACACACACACACACACACACACACACACATACACATTCCACATGGAATTGAAATTGAATTACAAAGGTCACTTGGTTTCTGGTCTCTAAGGTCTTTCTCATCTCCTGTTTCCACCACCACCACCACTGTAGCTCAAATCCAGTTCCAACTGTCTTTTTCTGAGATAGTCTCACTGCTCTTCTGCCTTAAGACATCCAGTCTCTAATCCACTGCAAATATTTGATTGTTAGAGTTTTTTTTTCTAAAATGTATTACAGATCATGGTTACTCACCTGCTTAAAATCCTTTGATGCCTATCCATGGATTCATAATTAAGTCCTCTCTCTGCATGGTGCCTAAGCCAAAGAGGCCTTCTCCTGCATTGTACTGAGCCTCACCTTTTACCCACCCCTCCGCCTGCCTCACTATCAGCCTTGCCTCTGATGTACAGTTCCCCGAGGATCTAGTTGTCACTATAGTGATTCCCTGGAATAATCCCCTAGCTTGAAATGGAAGTTTCCTCCAGTGAATACATTTCATAAAAAAAAAAAACATGTATTTTCAGTCAGACAAATCTGGCTTAATTACTATCTGGGTAACTCTGGGCAAGTTGCTTAAACTTCTGTAACCTCTCTTTTCTCTACAAAATGAGATTCCTTATATCTATTCTCAAAGTTGTTGTAAGGACTTAATAGTAGTAATGACAATAGCTAGTATTATTGGGCACTTTATGTCAGGGACTGTTTTAAACTCTCTACATGTACTTATTTAACCTTTGCACCAACTTTTTGATGTAAGCATAATTATTATATATTTTTGACAGATGAGAAAATACAGGTATGGAAGTTAGGTAAGCTGCCCATGGTCACACTGGTAGGTGGTAACAATCTTACTGGGAGGACTGATAAAAGTATAATAACAGTTATAAGCCAAGAGCATTACAAACACAAGGTAAGCAAACCATGGATAGAGTGGCTTACTAGGGTACAAAATATCAGAGAGGTGATCACAAGTGGGCTCTAAGAAGGAGTGAATTTTGTACTGGAATTTGAAGATAGTGAAGAAAATACACTCTTTGAGATCAGAATGACATATATGGAAACATAACACATGCAAAGCATGAGTTAAAGAAGTATTTCATCCTCTAGGAATATAACTAGTGGATATATGATACTAGTTGTGAGCCAGGTATAGCCAAGAAATGTATGTCTTAGGGTTGTGAGTGGGGGTGGTAAAGTTCCAGTGGCTTCAATCCTGCTGACATCCTGTATTAAAAGCAATTTACAGGCCCTGGCCAGTTGGCTTAATGGTAGAGCATTGGTCCAGCTTGTGGAAGTCCCGGGTTTGATTCCCTGCCAGGGCACACAGGAGAAGCACCCATCCACTTTTCCACCCTTCCCCCTCTCCTTTCTCTCTGTCTCTCCCACAGCCAAGGCTCCATTGGAGCAAAGTTGGCCTTGGCCCTGAGGATGGCCCCATGGCCTCAGCCTCAGGCGCTAGAATGGTTCCGGTTGCAATAGAGTGACACCCCAGATGGGCAGAGCATCGCCCCCTAGTGGGCATGGCTGGAGGATCCCAGTTAGGTGCATGCAAGAATCTGTCTCTATGCCTCCCTGTTTCTCACTTCAGAAAAAAAAAAAAAAAAAAAAAGCTATTTACAAGGTTGCAGTTGATGAGCTTTCTCAGTTTAAATCTGCCCTGTGTTGTGTCTTAAAGGCAAATGAAATAAACAGTAGTAATATTTTGAGGTTTAGGAGCTTCCTGAGTTAAGACTGTACTTTTAATATTTTAAGCAGACTCAAGCAACACAGTGAACAGGTTTTTTTTTTCAGAATAGTGCAGAATGAGCTCTTTTACTTGTCTGACTATCCCATGGTTGTTCATGAGAGGGTAGATAGTTCTTTCTCATTAAGAAGCAGTCAGTTAGCAGTTAACCCAAGGCCCATGTTAGTACACTCTGCCCCCTCTCTCTCTCTCTCTTAAAGATGATGGATATTGATTTATCATGAAATGAATTTACAGAAAGGAACTGTAACACATTCCTGTTTAAAGATTAGTTTCAAGAACAACGTAAGCACATACTGAGGACGAGTGGTTCTCATCATAGACTATGGGGGAAAGCCTTCTGCCCAGCCTATTGCTTTGACACAGAGAATTACCCTTGATTCACAATTTTGAGTTGTTTAAAGTTTTATTTACCAATATAGATGAGGCTTTTTTCCTCTTCAAAGAATATGGCCACACATGAAGAACTGGAATCTGTCAGGTGGAGAATTCATCTCAGTCATATAATTACTGGGCTGAGCAAGTTAGATCAAAGTGAGGGCATTGTATTGCTATAGGACATTGCTTCAAAGAGCACTTAAACTGCAAACAATATAAAGGCTTTATTGTCCCCCACTTAATGTCATTTAAATCATCAAGAATCATTTCCCATAAGTATATGGCAAATAGTGGGATTTTAATGCCTGCTTAAAAAGTCTGCATGCAAAAAAAAGAAAAAAGAAAAAAGAAGTCTGCATTCAGACCTTCATGGGAAGGAAAGGAACATTTTTTTTCTGTCATAATAAATTCTCATTTCCAAGCATGAAAGGCTTAAATTGCCTGGAGTGTAGGTTGTTTTTGTTTTTTTCAATTATAACCAAATATCTCTGTAAACCTCATCGTGTTTCATACAACTAGTTAAGCAATTTCCCCTTAGATGTGTCTTTGATGTGAAAATAAATAGAGAACGAAGTGAAAGCCGAGGTGCCTTCTCAAAGAGGGTCTTGTCTGTCTATATGGTTCATAGTTACCCTGCTAACATTGAACCAGAGAAAACACACATCAACACTATATGGACCTTAGAAACAGTTGCTATAAGAAAAATATTTCTTCAAAAGTTTCAAAAGAATGATGACATCAATGCCAAGAACATCAAAGGAGCTGTTTGGTACTCTCAGGTACTTTGCCAAACTACCTTCTAAATGCTTCTTAACATTCCTTTGTAATGGAGTTAGAGATGAGCCTGAAATTGCAGGGACCTCTTAAAAGGTCTGCTCATCCTGCCTCTGTCTCCAGGTGATTGCATCCAACCCAGTTAACATGGTGCAGACCTGGGCTGTCTAAACATGATTGAGATGGCAGTTTTATCTCCAGAATGCTCTTGTGAATTGAGGGGAGAATTGGTGAAGATACGATCTCTGGACTTCCCCTGGGTATGTAAAGATGTGAAGACAATGGAAACCCTGTTAGAAATGTGCTTTCAGGGGACAGCAGCCTTCATTCTTCATTCATAATGTTCTTCTTTCATAAAGGCTGTGGAAGAGCTGGTAATGACCACACGTGGAAAGTTGAAAAAGAAACCAAAATAAATGTGTGCATTTAGCCTCAACTCAGCTTTTCAGTTTTAATCAATCAAGAAAAGAGTGCATTTACCTTATGAAAACTTTAATTTCAATGTAATTACTGGCTTTATTTCATCTTTGTTTTAGTTGGGAATTGTTTGTTGCAAGTAACAGAAGCCCTTTTAAAGTATCACAGGCAAAAAAGAAAAATGTGGGGTGGGTTGGGTGGGGGAAAGAGATTTATTGGAAAGTTACTCTGCTGATGTCTCAATCACAAGACATAAAATTGAGTCTCCGAAAGTGCTGGAACCGGGAATTGGAAATTTTCAGCAATTTCTGCCCTTTCTCTTTCTGTCCCTGCCCCCTCCCTCCCCACTCCTTTCTTCAGTTGTCCCTCCTTTCCTCCTGCTTTCCTCTTCCTTTCTTTCCTCTCTCTCTTTCAACATGGTTTCTCATGCCAGCTTTTTCTGTGCATCAGTTTAATTCTCTGATCTCATTGTACATGGCAAGAATGAGTCTAATACAAGCAACCCTACATACCTCTAATTTCAAGTGAACAGAGACTTCTGAGAAGGTCGTGTTTCAATTCCTGATTGCTAGAAAAACATGTAATTGATTCAGCTTAATTCAAATGTTTTACCTTGATCCAGTCTGCTGGGGCTTGGGGGTAGGGCATGCCCCATGGTCAGAAGCCTTCTACCAGGAGATGTAGGGTCAGATTCTTAGAGAAGGGTGGTTATCAAGGGAAGACATACTGAATAACATGTTCACATTCATCTCAATTATATAGAAAACATATGTTCCATGTAGAAAAATTAAAACACACAGACATATAAGCAAAGTAGAAGAAATTTATTTTTACCATCCCAACACTAGCAAGTAGCTTCAGCCTCTTGCAGTGTTTCCTTTGGGACATTTTATTTGCTTTCAACAATCTTTTTTTCTTGTACCTCATATTTGTTTGGGTTGCACTAAGGATGAGATATAGTGGTCAATAAGACAGACACAGCTCCAGCCTCCTTCTCTAGGGCTTATTTTATAAGATGGAGACCAACTTAAAAATTGGAAGCAAATTAATAAAAATATTTGGAAATTGTACTAAGTATTATAAAGGAAACAATCAAAAGGCTAAAAGGAAAAAAAAGAGAATATATTTTAGATAGGTGATCGTTGAAAATCTCTGCTAGGTTTCTGTTGAGATTTACAGGAAATGAGGGACTAACTGTGATAAAAGTGAGAAGAGTTAGGGAAAGTGGAGAGTATTTCAGTTAAGGGAACAGCATATGCAACAGACCTAAAGATGAAATCATGTTTTGTGTTTTCAGAATTAAAAAAAGGACAGTTGACCCTTGAACAACTCAGGGGGTTAGGGCATCAACCCCTGTGTAATCAAAAGTCTGAGTTAAATGTTTGACTTCCCAAAAACTTAACTACTAATAGCTTATTGTTGACTGGGATCCTTACCAATAACTTCAACAGTCTATTACTGTATATTTTGTATGTTAATGTGTTGTGGACTGTATTCTTACAATAAAGTCAGCTAGAGAAAATAAAATGTTATTAAGAAAATCATAAGGAAGAAAAGTATACATTTATAGTACTAGATTGTATCCATATTGTAAGTTTATACTCTCTGTTTCCAATATGCAATGTCACAATATTTTCCAGATCCTACATCAGTATTTTCTTATATGATAAACCACTGTACATATTATACATATGACTACCACTGCACATAAAAAATAAAAAGAGCCTGACCAGGCAGTTGCGCAGTGGATAGAGCATCAGACGGGGATGCAGAAGAACCAGGTTCGAGACCCTGAGCTCGCCAGCTTGAGCACTGGCCCATCTGGCTTGAGCAAAAGCTCACCAGCTTGGACCCAAGGTCGCTGGCTCCAGCAAGAGGTTGCTCGGTCTGCTGAAGGCCCACGGTCAAGGCACATGTGAGAAAGCAATCAATGAACAACTAAGGTGTTGTGATGGCAACGAAAAACTAATGATTGATACTTCTCACCTCTTTCCGTTCCTGTCTGTCTGTCCCTATCTACCCCTCTCTCTGTCCCTGTAAAAAACAAACAAATAAATAAATAAATGAATAATGTGAAAAAGAAATTCATATGTATTTACAGGTATAATGATTCATACATTGATAACAAAGAAGCAGTGATGTGATTGCTTTATGCTAGCCTAATGTAATTGATGCAATTGCTTCTTAGTAGTAAGGAAACCTCCAAAAAAAATTTTAACTATATTAATTGAAAAAAGTCCATATATAAGTGGACCCATGAAGTTCAAACCCATGTTGGTCAAGGTTCACCTTAATATAGCTGGTGCTTGAATGTGAGAAAGAGATCCTTTTGGTTGCTATGTGGAGAACAGATTGGGGCAGGGAGAGGCAAAATGTAGGGTAAGATTCACAGACCGAAGTGCAAGACACTTGATAGCTCACTGTGCTTATGGCAGAGGGGCCTGAAGAAGACTGGAGCATGCGATCTGAGAAACATGGACCTCTAGTACCTGTCTGAGTCAGATAAGCTACCAAAGATGCAGGTGAAATGCTGACTGCATTTTATATTATTTCACAAAAGGGTAGAAGCTTTTTAGTACCTGCATTCAAACCCCAAAACACTTAGTAGACAACCCTGGAATGTAATTAGGGTACTCTCTCTGCTATCTAGGTTTACCTGATGTTCAAAGTGCCAACATTTTTGGATGCGTCCAATTCCTACAAGCATAAGAAAAGCATAGCAACCTCTTAGAACATCCATGACTTTCCTATCTCTGATATTTCTCAGCTCAGCTCTGCTCCCAGCAGCTCTAGATCGGACAAAGAGTTGCAAAGAATCAGCTCTGTAGTATATAAAGGGGGTATGGTTCAGAGAACCATAGATGCCCCATAAACTGACTCATCTAATGTCCCCACACCACTGCTTGCCCAGTAAGTTGAATTATCAGCCAGTCTGAGTGCTGACCTGGGCCAGGGCTGGACTGGGCTTGTGGGGTTAGAAGAGATGCATGAGGCATTCTCTCTTCCACCGACTTCCTGGAATCATGTTGAAATGAAAAACTCAGAGACCTTAATCAATTACCAAAAACAGTACGAGACACAGAGTACTAAAATCGTTAAAGCAGGAAGAAAGAATATGAGGGAAGTAGGAGGGGAAGGTCTCATGGAGGACATGGACCTTGAGCTAGGCTCCTTAGAATGAAAACTTCCAGACTGGGCCCTCCAGCCACAGGGGGAGAGAAGCCCACTTGATTAATGAAGCTTGGTACATTGTACATTGTACTGAGAAGGACATTTAGAGATTTCAAGAAAATTGGCAACATTTTAGACATTGCATTTACTTTGGATTTGCTTCGATATAATTTGGGCAGAAAGTGAGTCATTATTAAAGTATTTCATGCACAAAGTAGTTGGATTTTTCAAGCTTTTATAGAATATTCTGTTCATTTTTCTGTTAAACATAGTGTGCCTTTCTTTGAAAGGCGGCCCCAGCAGACCCTTCTGTTATGATCAGTGCAGTGACCAGTCAGGAGAGCTAAGAATCTAGTGGGTGGGGTAATCACACTGGTTACTACTGAATGTATCTGGGATTACTTTGTTTAAGCGAGTAAACAATATGGAAGAATTAATCCACTTTGGACTATTATTTTTATTTTTTTGAGGGAATGACAGAGAGAGAGAGAGAAACATCGAGCTGCTCCTACAGTATGTGCCCTGACTGGGAAATAAAACCAGCAATCTCTGCACTGTGGGAGGATGCTCCAACCAACTGAGCTATCTGGCCAGGGCTTAATTTTTATTGAGTTTATTATTATTAGAGAGAGAGGAAGGGCAAGAGAAGCATTCATTTGTTGATTCACTCAGTTGTGCATTCCTTGGTTGCTTCCCAAGTGTGTCCTGACCAGGTGTCAAACCCACAACCTTGTCATTTTGAGACACGCTCTTAACCAACTGAGCTAACTGGCCAGGGCCTCCGATTTGAACTTTTAAATTTAATCTGAACAATCCCCTGTTGTTGGATAAGTTTTATTTTTGCTGTCACTAGCAGTATATCAGACTTATAAAATTTCATGTTCATTTGCATATTTGGGGGACACTTGGCTGGAAGGGAGAGGGACTCCTTCCCTGTCCATCTAAGGCAGGGCCCTGCTGCCCTCTCTGACTGTGACCAGGTGCACACTGCTTCAGGGCAACTGTCCCATTGTATTGTTACCTTCTGCTTTGTTTCCAGACACACTGGGAAATTCAGTTTATTTGTTTTTATTAGTTCTAGCATTTATTGAGAACTGTGTTATAAGACCAATTTTCCAGTCTCTGAATGTGCTTTAACCACTTGCTCCTCACAACAACCCTATGACATACAATTTATAGTCTCACAGAATATAGACATGGTGCTGAATAAGTATCTGTTGAATGAATGAGTAAACAAATTCCATTTTACAAATGAGGAAAGGCGGGTATGGTTACCTTCATTTTGCCTTTGCCTTGCTCACACCAGCCACAAAACAGTCAGGACGACAGAGGGAAGTATCTCACAGGATTAGGCTCAAGTTCTCACTTTCCTACTAAAAAAAAAAAAAAAAGAGCTCCCAGGACCGGAGCATTGCCTGGAGCTGGGAACAGACGGGTGCTTCCCATTGGCAGTTGCAAATTCTCACTAAAAACTCTCCATGCAACACGGTTGAATGATAAGATAACCTGGAGATGTTTTCATTGTACATATGTACCCTGATTTATTGGTGTCACCCCATTAGAATTAATAAAAATATATATATATTAAAAAAAAAAAAAAAACTCTCCATGCAGGTGAGCTAAGTGACGGACGGGCCCACGTGTATACAACTTAGAGGATGAAGGCAGCCTTTACATCTCAGGCTCATTAGCTGCTGAATTTCATGCTCTTTCAAGATCCCACAGCCTCTCTTTCACCTCGATAAAATAAGATATCTACTTTTCTGAGGCAGTGTTGCAATTGTTCTCTTCCCTTTTCCCTCAGTGAATGTTTTGTTAGTGGATGATAAATTTGGAACATTCTCCAAGGGGAAGTGAAGGAAGCATTCAAGCTGAGAAAACGTGGTAAGGAAATAGTCGTTCTCTGCACTGCAATGGGGAGAGTGTTTCTGAGGCAAATTCCAACTCTTCTGGTTTCTCTCCACAAGCCATGGAGGGGGAGGAGGGGTTAAGGCAATCTCGACTATGGGAGATCTTGGCCTTGAGTGTTTAGAAGGACGGTATGTAGAGGTGTTTTCTCTAAAAAGATCCTGAACTTACAGTACTCTTTCTTCCCTATAAAAAAAATGTATCTATATTGAAACTTATTGTTTATCATAAAGAATAGCTATTTTTGTTGGCTAAAGTAATCACATTTCTTAGAGTTAAACCTTATGGAACTAAATCATGGCACAAATTTTCCAGATAAATCTAATATGCCTTCCACCAAAACCAACATGAAACAAAATGAAAAGCTCACACTTATTTTTGAAGGACTAAAAAGAAACTGAAAATCATCCAGGAGAGGTGCCTTGGCTGCCAGTCTACTCCGGTGTTTCCCCCCACGTGGGGTATGGGGCCGCAATGGGGCTTCGCGTCGCCGCCCACCTTTGGAATGTCACCCAGAGGCTCCCCACCACCTAGAGGCCAGCACCAAACGTCACGCATCCTTCACTCTGGTTCACATGGATGCCGATAAGCTTTTCTTGTGGTTTCAATTCTCAGAGTTTCACATGCCTCTGACATCAGGATTCAGACAAAAATGATTGCTCAAGCAATACTCAAATGCAGCCATCACATTGCTTATGAATTAAATATGAAAACGTTCCTCAGAGCCAGTCTCCTTGCCATTGTTTTACTGCTCAGTACTTAGAAGGATCCAGCTTCTTAAGTACTGAAATCAGCCAACAAACTACTATTTGAACACCTATAAAATGCCCAGCACCATGGTAGGTGCTGGAAGGAATTCAGTCAAGTATAAGACAGTGTCTACACTCTAAGAGCTGAAAATGTCGTTGGGCAAACCTAATTTCTATACAGACGTAAAACAATACCTCACAGTGCAGAAAACTAGTGCAGGCAAGCTCAGAAATCTACAAGGGCCTAAGAAAAAGTGAGAGCTATTTGACATCTTCAGCAAAAGCCTTAAACTCCATCTAGTTTGTTTGGTGGCAGGAGAGCCAGGGAGGAACTGCTCTCCCCTCCAGGTACTGTGATGAACTGGAATTTACTGTTCCAGAATCTCAAACACTTTTACTTCAAGAATCAAATCCAGAGTTTGGTCTCTTTCTAATGCTATCTATTCCCAAGCCTGTTTCCAAAGAGCCACGTGTGAAGTGGCCTGAGGAAGGTTTGCAGGCAGGTGACGGTACCGAGGTAGTCCTCTGAGTTTCTCGGCAGTGGTCACTTTGGTTTTCGTGTTTATACCTCGTTGAGACAGGCAGAAAAATATGTGACCTATGGACTGAATTGTTACCCTTGTGTGGCATATTCCCTGTTTCTAGGGCAGCCCAGGAGACAAAGAATCATTTATTTTGTGGAAAGGAATAGGGGGCAGGGGATGAAACAGAAACCAGAGGGTTGTGCAATAATGGTGTTTTTTAAGTCCCTCCAGGAAGTTTATGTTTCGAGTCCTTTGGAAGAATAAAGCACAGCTGTTAAAAAAGGAGAGTTTATAGAGGGACCCCAGCCCCAATTTTGCTGTGCGCTGGATTTTTCCTGTCCCTAGGCGTCTGGTCACCCCCACCCCAGCCTTAGGGGCAAGCAGGCCACTATGTCTGGCCTTGGCCCTGAGCTGACCTATGCCTTCCCCTGCAGAGACCGCAGGCCTCAAATAGCATGGAGGTGCTCAAATAGGAGAATCCGAACAAGGAGGAGAGTGAAAAGAAACAGTTGGCTGGATCTCAGCAAAGGAAAGTACAGTGATCCCTGTGTAGTGTGCAAACCAGGCTAGACTTGCTGTGTTGAAATCATTCCCCAAAGAAGCCCTTTCCTTGGATGGCTAGTGAAAGGGTGATATTGTATGCATAATCTCACAAATTAAACATCATCATTTGGGGGTGCAATTTATGGTGCCAAATAAAAAAAAAAAAACGCTTCTCTATCCAGCTAGGTAATGGAACAGGGTAAACGTTGAAATGTCGTGCTCATTTGAAGGCTTTACCTCCTGCCTCTCGCTTAATCCTCTGTATATTTTCTCTCTGCCAGGGATGATTGGATAGGGTATGGCTCAGAACTCACTCTCTCTGGGTGCTTGGTAAATCTTTTTGACTGATGACATGACCCTGTCTCTTCCCTTTCTTATATCGGAGCCTTGAGGGTGATGTCCTGAGCTCTCAGCATCAACCTCCAACCAATGATGTCACCATTATCTCCCTGCCGTCTGTCCCAATGAGTCCCGAATGCCCTCGCCTTTGCCCTGTACCTGCAGTACGTCCTCACTCTATTATCCTTGTGTCTTGGCTGTGTCCACTGTGTTCAAATAGTGTTGACGTATGGCAAGCTAAAGGCAGAAACGAAAGCAAGCAGTGTGGTTAGTGATTAAGAACAAGGACTTTGGAACCAGACAGACCTAGACTGGCATCGTCCCTCCATATTAGGTATTAGTCACCATGTGATCTTAATGTCAGGAGCCTCAATTTTTTTCACTTATAAAATGAGGATCAGAATACATGTTCAGAGAGCTGGGAAAAGATTAAATGAGACTCTACACAAGTCTTTATTTTAAGACTACCAGCCTTAAAATAAGTATTTAATACCTGGTAGGTATCAAGTGAGAGCCTTTTGTGAGCATTAGGCCTTCTGGCGTTTAAGGGCCCCTTCTCCCTCACAAAATTTTAAAATTGTATTTTCTGACTGTGTTGGCATGAAGATAAATATATATTAGAATTATATATTAAAACATTTCCTCAACGTAAAAGATTGTTTTCTTCTGTTACAAAATAAGTTAAAATATTTTTGTGGGCCCCTAAGACCGCTATGGTTCCTGGACATGGTGCTGACCATGCTGACCATGCCTGCTGGATGAGACAGTCCTGGGTGGGAGAGGTCAGCCCTGGTTTTTTTCTCTGCCCCTTCAATGTTGTTAAGTGCATTTCAGAAGCTGTTCACTTCTCTGACCCTCAGGATATACACTGTCCGTATACTTCTTTCTCCATTCCATCTTTCTCAGCTCCCTACAAGGTCTATGTCGAGCAGTTTACAGTATCCCTAGTTATGCCCTCATCCTTCTCAATTATGAACCCATGTCTTCATTCCCTGTCATTCTCCTAATTAAATCTTATTCCCTGGGACCGGTGTTGGCCTGTTAAGGTGGCATTGAATTTTCTCATAAACTATTTCTCACTGAAGTATTAATGACTAATTTTGTTCTGCTTCTACTCCTGCTGAAATAGTTACTTTTTGCCACAGAACTCTAAATGACTCTATACCATAATTCAAACCCATGTATCTGATGATGAGTCTTCCACAACATCACTAAGGGGGACTTCTATTCCCTATCTTAAGTCATCCATCAAGCTACACTTGTTGGTGACTTTAAGTCACCAAACATAGGTCTAAAAATCATTCTCACTCCCTCAGTGCCTGTTATATGCTGGGTTCAGGAAGGAAAGTTCTCAGAAGTAATTCTACTTATAAAGAAGGAAACTATGGCCCATAGAATCTACTATGGTCAGAATCAGGACTAGATCCCAGGCCTCCTCAGTAAATGGGTGTGGGTACCATTGACCTCTGTCAGGGCCTAGGATACCATGGACCACACAGCACAGGCTCTGCAATGGGAGTGTTTAATCTGATTCCTGGCTTTATTGTTTATTATTTGTGTGATCTGGAAATGTTATTCAGTCTTCAAACCTCAGTTTTCTCATCTGTAAAATAAAGGGGGAGCAAGTAGTTAAGAAATATAGTCATGGGCTGCATAGTGATGTTTTGATGAACAATAGAACACATATATGATGGCAGTCTCATAAAATAATAATGATTATAAACAAAAAAATTGTGATGTGGAAAGAAAAGGCCAGACTCTACTACAATTTTGAATTTGCTGCTAGCTCTGGGTGGTTTAAATATACAACGAGGCTCCAGACAAGGAGGTGTGTTATTCACCTTCCCGGCACCTGCCCACCACTGGGGTTCGCTGCTCACTCTTCTCCTGGTCCAGTTCTTTCCCCCTCTCTCCCTTCCTTCCTCTCTCCCTTTCTCTCTCCCTCTCTCCCTCCCTCCCTCCCTCCCTCCCTCCCTCCCTCCCTCCCTCACACTCTCTCTTTACTTCCATCTCTAAATCTCTTTCCTCCCTTTTATTATTTCTCATCTCAAGCATTATCTTTCTGGGTCTCTCATGATCTCTGCTCTTCCTTTCTCTCCCCTTCTCTTCTTTCCCTCTCTCCCTTCCTCCCTCCTTCTGTCATGTACTCTCCCTTCCTCCAATGGTACCTCCCTTCTCAGCCCACCCCTGCCACTCCCACTTCACACACTTTATCTTTTGTAACAGATTTTTATTGTACCTTTTCTGTATTTAAATGCACAAATACTTATAATTATGCTACAATCTCCTACAGTATTTAGTACAGTAGCATGCTATAAAAGGATGCAATAAGCTAGACCACAGAGTCTATGTGAGCCATAGGCTATACCATCCAGGTTTGTGTAAGTGCACTCTAGTATGTTTGTGCAATGATGAAATCATCTAACAATGCATTTCTCAAAATGTATGCCCATCACTAAGCCACAGAGGACTGTAGTAGCAATTTCATGGAGTTGTGAGCATTCTTAAAATGGTGAGAATCAAATGAGATGACTCCTACAGAGAGCTTTGCACAATGCCTAGCACACAGTCCTCAATAAATGAGTTTGTTGTTATTATTATTATTACCATCCCTACTATGACAATCATTGCTAATCACTGCCTCTAGCATCCTAGAGGCTTAGAGAAAGTGCCAGTGCTTCTTCCTCGAGGTTGTGCTGCTGCCCAAGGAGTGGCCAGAGCAATGGGAGAATCTGGCAGAACAGGTTTTTTCAAAGCAGTGGAAAATAAATCAAAGGTGATAACCCAAACCTGGAAAAAAGAATGTGTTCCTTTGTTTGGTCTTTATTAGTTGTGAAAGAACTTTCAAAATGTAATTTATACTGATAGAAATCAGTGTGGCCACTCTGAAGTAACATGGCCAAACCTCTGGTCTGTGCGCCTTCTGACCCCATGAGGACAGTGGCAATGTGGAGTTTCTGCTGAATGTGGCGATGGCTGACAGTGCTCTGTGATGTTGTTGCCTACATCAGTGAGGAGACTAGAGTCGGAGGCCAGAAACATGCAGAGACAGCAGAGGAGGGAGGGGGGAGGGACACACCCAGATACAAATGAAACCCTACCCCTTGCTGTAAATTGCTCATCACTGAATGTGAAGTCACCTCAGACTTAGTTGAGAGTGTTGGTTGAAAATAACAGAAGCCTATCTCATATCAGCTTAAGTAAAAAGGGGAATGTTTTATAAAGATTACAAGGAGTATCAAGGAAGGCAGGTGAGATGCAGAGCTGACCTGGAATGGAATCAGGCCCTCGAATGCTGTCAAAACTGTGTCTCTCTTTCATGCTTCATTCTCCTTTTTCTACAGACTTACTTTTTTTTTTTAATTTCTTTTTATTTTATTTTATTCATTTTAGAGAGGAGCAGAGTGTGAGAGAGAGAGAGAGAGAAAGGGGGGAGGAGCTGGAAGCATCAACTCCCATATGTGCCTTGACCAGACCAGTGCAGGGTTTTGAACTGGCGACCTCAGTGTTCCCAGGTCGACGCTTTATCCACTGCGCCACCACAGGTCAGGCTAGACTTACTTTTTTGATAGTTTTGGTTGACATAATGAACCAATAGCTCACAAGGTTTGTAAATCACTGCGCAGCAACCAAAAAAAAGCCTGGTTTCCACTCTCCAATTTCAGAATTACCATGAACGGAACCAATTAGCTCAGCGTGGGTCAGGTTCCTTTCTCCGATTACCAGTTAGCAGTGGTACAAGGCAAAAACCGGTTATCCAGCCTGACCTGTGGTGGTGCAGTGGATAAAGCGTCGACCTGGGAACACTGAGGTCGCCGGTTCAAAACCCTGCACTTGTCTGGTCAAGGCACATATGGGAGTTGATGCTTCCTGCTCCTCCCCCCTTTCTCTCTCTCTCTCTCTCTCTCCTCTCTAAAATGAATAAATAAATTAATTAATTAAAAAACAACTGGTTACCCCAATATGGCACATCCACCATAATGATATACCATCTGCAAATGGGCAAAACCACAGATAAAGGATTCTTCAAACAGGTATTGGTAATAAAAAACATGTTGCTCACATTTGGCTTTGTGCCACATTCTGGCCATTCCCAGGTTCCCCATCATTTTACCAGAGATCTAGGATGCCTTTGTACTCACTTCCACTGGCCCTTCTTGCTGGGCAAACCCTAGCCCTAAACAAGCCAATTCCAGCGTAATGCAGTGAAAATGACACAGGCTTTAGAAAACACAGACCTTAAGTTAAAACCCAAGTCTAACACTTCCTAGCTATATGACATTGGGCAAAGGACTGAGCCTCTCTGAGCCTTGGTTTCCTCATCTATAAAATAAGACACATCTAATGGGGTTGCCGTAAAGACTAAGAAAAATAAAGTAACTATATTAAAAATACATGGCATCTAAGAAATGCTCTTACATTTTCTTAATCAGATTACCTAGAAATCCGTAGAAGGGTGGTAGAGAGGTGCTAAGTGAAAAGGGAGAAAGAGGGAACTGGCAGGACTTTCTGTTTGGGAAGCATCCTTTTGCCCCAGGTATTTTACAGTTATCCTGAGCAAACATTTAATAATTTAAGTAGGTCAACTGTCCTGGAAAATCTACATGTTGGTCGATGTAGTCTCTCACGTTAGAGGCAAATCAACAAGGATCTCAAGATCAATGATGAATGTTTTGTGTTTCTTTTTCATTTATTGGTGTGACTGTCTGGGGTGACTTAATTGTTTCTTTAAATTTCTAAAGTTTATATCTTACAATCTAATCAGTAACTTAGGAAATGAAGTACTTTAACATTTTTGGTGCTACTGTTGCTGTTTAGAGAAGCCCTCCCCTTTGAGAATATAGCAAGCCATAATTTTTATATCAACCGTGGTTTCTTGAGTTCTTACTATATCAAGCACTGTGCTAAACTTTTACATACATTATCTCATTTCTTCCTATGAGTTAAGTGTTATTGTCCTCATTTTCTGGATAAGGAAATTGAGACTCAGATAAGTAAAGTACCATGGTCACTTAATACACAGTGACAAAATTGGAATTTAGCTCAGTGTAGCTCCCAAAGCCTGCTTCTCTACAACTTGGTTTTGGTTATGAGATTCAGAGACACACAACAGAAGAAACAAATCCCCAGGAAAAATCTGTGCTTAGCGTGTCTCACTTGATAAATGATAAAGTCATAGTTTCTGTGCACCTACCTACACAATGGTGTTATACGGGACTGAGTGCAAAGCCACCGACTGATGGAAGGAAAGCTAGGTGAGCACCAGATAGCGTATCTCCTTGGACACAACCACATTTCTAATTACTTACTTAGAGGATAATAGTAATGAAAGGGTTGAATCTGTGATAAAATAAGACAAAACAAAACTGAAAACTGTGCCCCAGTTTTAGAGCTTTAGAGTGTTTCCCATCTTGGTCAAAGTTGTGCTCACACCGGTTGTCTAGCTGTACAGGAATATGTGTGCATGCGGATAGAATATTTTGCCCTGCAACAGAAAGCAACAACATTTTGGCAATTAATTGTAGACGTTATCAATAACTCCTGATGCTCCATGAAGAATTCTTCATCCACTGGCCTGTCTAGCCATCCTGAGAACCATAGTGATCTCTAACCACTAACAGACTCATTGATCTGCTCCTACAGAGACAGTTTAATTTGTTCTGTTTGTGCTACTGCGAGTTGCATTATATTCCAGACTCTGCTTCATTCGTGCTTTTTAAAAATATTAGTACTGTGTTTAAGTGGAAGAAACATTTAAATATTATGTCGCTTTTGATTAGAAGCATATCTGGATTCATATCTCATTTTTATTTTATTTTTCCTTCCCTTCTATCTTTCAGCTCCAGGGTTCCCTGAAAAGGAAACAGATAGTTAACTTGTCTCCTGCCGATAGCAAGAGGCCCAATGGCTTCATTGACAACTCATTCCTTGATATCAAAAGAATCCGCGTCGGGGAGAACCTCTCTGCAGGACAAGGAGGCCTCCAAGTAAATAACGGACAAAGTCAGATCATGTCAGGGACCTTGCCCATGAGCCAAGCACCCCTGAGAAAGACCAACAATCTGACTCCCCATACACATTCTCCTGGCAATGGCATGTTTAACATGGGCTTGAAAGAAGTGAAGAAGGAACCAGGAGAGACTCTGTCTTGCAGTAAGCACATGGATGGCCAAATGGCCCAGGAGAATATTTTTCCTAATAGGTATGGAGATGACCCTGGGGAGCAGTTGATGGATCCTGAGCTGCAGGAACTGTTCAATGAACTGACCAACATATCTGTGCCTCCGATGAGTGACCTTGAGCTGGAGAACATGATCAATGCCACCATAAAGCAGGATGATCCATTTAACATTGACTTGGGTCAGCAAAGCCAGCGGAGCACTCCCAGGCCCTCCCTGCCGATGGAGAAGACAGTGATCAAAAGTGAATACTCGCCTGGTCTGACCCAGGGCCCTTCGGGCTCTCCACAGCTGAGGCCCCCATCAGCTGGCCCTGCGTTCTCCATGGCCAACTCTGCCTTGCCCACTCCATCCCCAATCCCGTCGGTCCCTCAGAGCCAGGCTCAGCCTCAGACAAGCTCAGGAGCAAGCCGGACCCTGCCGAGCTGGCAGGAAGTATCCCACGCCCAACAGCTCAAACAGATAGCTGCCAACCGTCAGCAGCATGCCCGAATGCAACAGCACCAGCCTACCAGCTGGTCAGCCTTGCCCTCTGCCGCTGGGCCATCTCCAGGCCCATTTGGGCAGGAGAAAATTCCCAGCCCTTCTTTTAGTCAGCAGCCATTCAGTCCCCAGAGCTCCCCTATGCCTGGGGTAGCCGGCAGTGGCAGCCAGTCAAAAGTCATGGCTAACTACATGTACAAGACCAATGCCTCAGCCCAGGGAGGGCACCTGGATGTGCTCCTGCAGCAAAAGCCTCAGGATCTCAGTAGAAGTTTTATTAACAGCTCACACACGGCCATGGAGTCCCGTCTTGGCAACACCAAGCCTTTGTTCCATTTTAACTCAGATCAAGCAAACCAACAGATGCCTTCTGTTTTGCCTTCTCAGAACAAGCCCTCTCTCCTACACTACACCCAACAGCAGCAGCAGAGCTCGATTTCAGCTCAGCAACAGCAGCAGCAGCAGCAGCAACGACAACAGCAGCAGCAGCAGCAGCAACAGCAGCAACAGCAGCAGCAGCAACAGGCACAGCAGCCACCATCCCAGCCCACCCAGCCTCTATCAAACCAACCTTTGCTAAGGTCACCCTTGCCACTTCAGCAAAAGATCCTGCTTCAGAAAATGCAGAACCAGCCCCTCACTGGACTGGGATACCAAGTCTCCCAACAACACAGACAGGTAAGGGCTCGCCTACTATAAACAGAGTTCCCAGAGACCAACAGTCTTGGTCATTATGCTTTGGTTGGCATTGTGTTTGTGTTGGGACAGGATCACAAAGATAGTAGTGATTCTGATGGATTTTGTTGTTGTACATTTGTGTTATTGGGATCTGCAGAGACGCTCTTGCATATTAAGGTTTCATTATAATTCATGCATTTAGTTACAAGTCTGGTTGTTGATCAGATTCTGATATGTGCAGTATTTATTCATCCAGGCAATAATTTGATCATGAAGTCAACAAGCACTACCATGTGCAAACTGTTGTGATTATGCCAAGTACTGCTATAAGGCCACATGTGATATCAGAGTACTTAATAACCAGTTTACAACCACATCAACCAATTTAAATGCCTAAATGCCCAACCCATGGTAATACATCATGCTGTGACCTCATGTTGGTACTTATTATCATCATTAAACATGATATGATCCTTGTCTGCAAGTACAGCCTAGAGAGGGAGACAGGCTTTAAAAACTATCATTTTAGCCTGACCAGGCAATGATGCAGTGGATAGAGCGTCAGACTGGGATGTGGAAGACCCAGGTTTGAGACCCCGAGCTCGCCAGCTTGAGTGCGGGCTCATCTGGCTTAAGCAAAAGCTCGCCAGCTTGGACCCAAGGTTGCTGGCCCCAGCAAGGGGTGGCTCGGTCTGCTGAAGGCCCGCGGTCAAGGCACATGTGAAAAAGCAATCAATGAACAACTAAAGTGTCGCAACGGCAATGAAAAACTAATGATTGATACTTCTCACCTCTCTCCGTTCCTGTCTGTCTATCCCTATCTATCCCTCTCTCTGACTCTCTCTCTGTCCCTGTAAAAAAAAAAAATCATTTTATGAGTGGAAAGGAAAACAATATGAACGTACAGAGGTTGGCTATCTTACCCAGCAAATGGAAACCAGGGAAAGCTTCTGGAAAAGTGTAATGCCAGTGTTAAAGTTAAGTGCTAAAGGATGAAATCATCAAGACTTCAAACAAACAGAAAATCTTGGTTACCTTATATCCTGTGATTTGCATACAACAGGAGTTTTATTCTGCCTCAAACATGTACATTTTTGAAGAGTGTGAAGAAATAGCTCTGTGCTTCCAGAACACATACTGATAAGTAAACTCTAGTTCTTAGGGAACTTGAAAGAGGAAGCTCTTTCTGGAAGGAAAGAAGGTGGGAGCTAGGGAGAGAAGGAGGGAGGAAGGAGGGATTGAAGGAAGGAAAGAAAGAAAGAAAGGGGGAGGGATGGAGCCTGATTATTGCTTTGTGCATGTAATTTGACAGATCTACGTTAATGTCCAAGCACAAGGACTGCACATTACATGTCATAATAGTGTGTCAGGACATTATGATGGCAGAGCCTAATTTCTATCCCATTCCTAGAGTAGTTTTCATGGTCACAGCCAAGAAAAGAATACCACAAGCGTCTGAGACTGTGGCCATCTAACTTTTGCCCTAGATGTGAGAAAACTAGGCAAACTAGGATTCAAGAGCTGTGTACCAAATAAAGCTTTCAGCTCTTATTAACTTAGAAGTTTTGTGTTTTAACTGTAGATTATAAAGAATGGACTTGGAGTAGAGACATTTGTATATTTTACAAGGTTCCATTTTTAACATGGGTAGTTTGGGGATCATTTAAAACCAAATGGTATTGTGGAACTATTTTCTAAGTTATGTGTAACCATTTTGATTTGGATGAATTTAGGTTCAAATTCTGGGCCCTAGCTGGTTGGCTCAGTGGTAGAGCATTGGCCTGGTGTGTGGAAGTCCCAGGTTTGATTCCCAATCAGGGCTTGCAGGAGAAGCTACCATCTTCTTCTCCACCCTTTCCCCTCCCCTCTTCTTTCTCTCTCTTTCTTTCTCTCTCTCTCTCTCTCTACCTCTCCCACAGCCATGGCTCAAATGATTTGAGCAACGTTGGCCCTGGGCACTGAGGATGGCTCCATAGCCTCACATCAAACACGAAAATAGTTTCATTGCTAAGCAACAGAGTAGTAGCCCAGATGGGCAGAGTGTTGCCTGGTAGGGGGCTTTTTGGTTGGATCCTGATCTGGGTTCATGTAGGAGTCTGCCTCTGCCTCCCTGCCTCTCACTTAATAATAAAATAAAATAAAAACAAATTCTTACTGACATTCACTAGGTATGTGACCTCAAGCAAGTCATTGAACTTCTCTAAGCCTCAGTTTCTTAGCCTTTAAAACTGAAAACAATATATCCTAGAATTCTTTTGAGAATGAAATGATCTCATTCTTAGATCAGAATATAGAATAAAGTTGGCTATTATTATGGTTATCATGGAAAGAGCCATATATGATGTCAAAATATTTTTAACAAGTATTATTATTATGTAGAAAAAGCATTGGAGTAAGTCTCAAATTCTAACATAAATAGTATTGGAGGAATAAAAGAGAACTATCATTCATTTTTCTATTATCTATCAATATAGTGGGTGGGGAGTGATTTACCCTCCCTGGTCCCAGCCTTCAGACCATAAAAATGGAAATAATAAATAATGAGATATTAATAAGAGTTAGAATTTATTGAGTGTTTTATGTGTCATGACTTTTGTCTCCCTTACTTGTGCTATCTCATCTACCCATATGAGGGAAATGCCATTATTATCATCTTACAGGTGAGTCAACTGAGGCACAGAGAGTTAAATAATTTTCCCAAAACTACACAGATGGCAAATAGATGGGCCAAGATTCTGATGGTCTACATCGAAGGTTGTGCATTCAACCACTAGGCTATACAGCTCACAGTTAGGGTTTGTTGGGAAATGAATAACCATCTATAGATCATTGTAGGATTTTCAAAAGAAATACTTCTTTTAATATTGGGCCATATTTACATAATACACATAGTAGAATAAATTCTTTTGGGATAGAGAATGTCTTAAATCTCTAACCTTCAAAGCTGTTAAAAGAATGAAAAAAATACCTTTGTGACCATTGACCTTCCCAAGGGTGAACAGTATGGAGCTAACCAAAAAACAATTTACAACAGGAAATACATCTTTTTGGTGCCTCATCAGTCCTTATTTGGGAGCCTTCCTGCCACCTCCAATAACTGTCCAGTTTCCAACTCTACTGCTCATATCAATAGCTGTGCACCATACTGCAGACCTCTTAGTCCCCACCCAAGCTTCCAGTACCCAAGCACATCAATGTGTACAATGGCAAAATCAATAAACATCTTCCAATGCCTTAGATAATTTTTTATTTATCTCAGTGCATAAGACACATATAATGCTAAGACTATTTCCACCTTTTCGAGAACTCCTTTACAAAGTGTTAGAAATAGTAGTGGCATTTCAAGCAAAGCCGTCTTCTAAATAGACAGGTAATGGATACCCATGTAAAGCTTTCTTTCAGTGTTGAAAATTGAACCGTGTTGTCCCTTAATGCTTCTGTGAGATTTGACTCTAAAGTCTTGGGTCTGAATTGTAAGTGAATGTACCAGAAGTCTGTAGTCAAATAAGGGCTGCCCTCTTGAAAGCATTTACCTTTGTGGGGTTGGATCCATTCTAATAATGGTGCTATTGTTCAATACAGTTATGGAGTTTTTCTCTGGGGATTGTCTTTAGAGCTTTTAATACATTGAGTGGATTATTACCAATGTAACAATATTTATCCTGTCAGGGTGAATTTTGAAAACAGTGGAACTGGGAAGTGCTGCTCCAGGTCAAAAACAAGGGAAAACTATGATAACTGCATTTCAACCTAGGTTTGTGAACTTTCTCTAAAGGCAATAAAGAAAATAAGTGAGTTGCTTCCCAAGATGATAATTTTGAGAGGCAACTTTCCATTGGATATACATATATATTTCAATAGTCTCCTAATTTTTATTGTCTCACCAGTGTATTGCCAAGTGTTCTCATCTCAGAGAGAGCAGTTTAAACTCTCCCATTCACAGTAGACAGTGCAAATGTGTATTCTTATTTCAAATGAGCTAAATCTCTGTTGCTCATGACCAACATCATGGGAGGGGAGGGGCTGATAATTAAGGAAGTCTTAAGTTTATCAACTAAAGCATCCTAAATGAAAACACTGGTCACGATTTTTTTTCTGCTTGTCATGCTTACTTTGTGTCAAACGTAGGAAGATTTACTGTGGGATTTGCTAATTGGAGCCCTTTAGCCTTGGAAATGTTAAAAATCTTGGCTTTTTGCTAAAGAATGGTACATTGAATTTGTTCATTCGTTGCTTGTAATTTGCCCAGTAGAGTGTGTAAAGACAGCCTTCTTTTCACCTTTCAGAACTCTGAACCCAGACAGACCTGCCTGATCACTCAGAGACTGAATTGGGGGATTCCTAGACCTCTCACCCTTTGTTGGGGACCCACCTCTGTTCTCCAAGAGGTACCCTAGAGATGGATGCAGCCTAATCAAATTGTTAGAAACATCTTTATTGTTCCATGCCTAGGGTGGTTTTAAGTAACCCCTTCCCCAGAGACTTGGAGAACAAATGGTATTTGGTGTTTCACAAAATGTCTTCAGTGACTCTGTCTGCCTAATGTTTGGGGCTTTTCAAATTGAAATACCTCCTGACTATAATTTCCTCCCCTTTCTGATGTGAAGGTATGGGACTGCGCAAGAGACAAATGTAATGCCTGCAGTTCCGACTTATCTTCATGGATTGTTTAAGGTGTAAAAGAGTTAATGGTTCATCAGCACTAACCTCTTGAATCAAAAAGTGATCTTTTTCAGAGCTTTTTAATTAGATATTGAAAAGTGTAAATTTTTTTCTAACATTAGATCTATGTAACTTCAGTGGATTCTATATTTGGTTTAGAATTTTCCCATCTCTAAAAATTCTGAGAGGGAAGGCAGCCAGTGAATGGATGGTTTGTTATGACCGTAACATAAATTTGTACATTTCCTTCTTAATTTCAAGCCAAGCTCCTCACCCCAATTCCCCTTCCTAGCCAAGTTTATGCTTCATTACTCTACATATCAACCCTGACTTAAATCAGGCAAGTCTCCTAATGTTCTCCTCCAGTCTTTTTAAAGGTGATTTTGTATAGTATACCTGATCTTAGAGATTAATACTCAGAAAACTGTTTCCCAAATGGCCTGCATGGGGGTGAAGGAATCACTGTAGTTTGCATATACTGACAATACTTCTAAACCCTTATAATTGTCCAATAAAAGTACCAGAGAAAAGAGAGAACCTTGAATCAGTTGGACATACTTTTTCTAATGGGAAAATAATGATAAATTCAGTGTTCTACAACAATACATCATCCAAGCCAATCCTTTTCTGGGGGCTAGATGTTGGCTAAAAGGTTAGCCAGTTAGACTAGTGCCAGGGTTTGGGTTTAGGAGCTAAAATCAGGTTAGGGAAAGTTAGGAGGTTGAAGAGCCAAAGACAAAACCAAGCTAGAGTCCTATAAAAAATGTTGGGGAACAAAATCAGTCAATATATTCATTTCCCAGGAGAGAAGCCAAAACATGGTAACTATCCTACGGTCAAGAATAAAGTAGAAGTGACATGAAATCACGAGGGAAGTCAGAATAGAGACTCAAGAGATGCTAGATGATCATTGCAAATGACCTTTGACCATGTAGTGGTTTCTATCATGACTCAGCCTGGCCGGGTTATGCTGTCAAAAGAAAAAAGGGCTGTTGCAGACATACTGTCCGTTGTCCATGGCAGGCGTACGTTCCACTTTTATTTTATCTTTGATATTATTTTATTTATCTTTTAAGTTTACCAAAGAAACAAAAATTTATTTTTAAGACTCCACAAAACTAGGGCTAAGGTCAGGATCTAGAGTGAATTTCCAGGCACATATTCATATAATTGAAAAATCTTGGTTGGAAAGATTAGCTGAAGTTATTTTTCTTGTGTTTTGTTAGTTTGTGTTGGTTAGTTTGTTTGTTTGTTTGAACATTAGTACCAATTCCAGGCCATAGACTAATAACCCAAATGGTAGCAGGTGAGGACATTGAGTCTCAGAGAGGTTAGATAACTTGTTCAGCTTTACAGTGAGTAATTGGTCTGATTTGAAACCCAATGCGAATAACTACTGTGCTGCCTAAATTAGAAAATACATAGATGTGGTTTGGGTTGTGCTAACAGCGCCATCTTTGTGGTACCTGAAATTTCATTGTTGTCTACTTTCCCAGTCTACATTTACCTCGGGGACAATTTAAGCAAATTCTGATTCATGGGATGGGACAGCTATTTAAAGAGGGAATCTTCAAATAGCCCACTTAAGTTGCCTTATCTGAATTTGCAGATCTTTGTGCTTCCTGATCTTCCCAATCAAGAGACACAAACTAAAGATTCAGGCTAAATTGAGTACTGCTCCATTCTTAATTCTAGCAAATTATTTTGCTCATTTATTCAAAAATATTTTTTGGGTGCCTGCTATATGCCAGGCATAGTTCTGTATACTGACACTACAACTGAGAACAAAGATGAAGGTGTGATGATATAGTAAGGGGCAAAATAAAAAATATTAAATTAAATAATCAGAGCATATTTTCAAACTGAGCTAGTTTCATCATGTTGCAGGCTTATTTTTTTATTTAACTTAGTGGGGTCACATTAGTTAAAATTATATAGGTTTCAAGTGTACAATTCTATAATACATCAACTGTATATTGATTGCATTGTGCCTTCACCACCCCAAGTCAAGTCTTCTTCTGTCACCATGCATTTGACCCCTTTCACCTTTTATTACCTGCCCCCTATCCTTTTCCCATCTGGCAACTACCATACTGCTGTCTGTGTCTATCAATTTTTGTTTGTTTGTCTTGTTTGATTTATTTGTTGTTTTCAGTTTTATGTCCCACATATGAGTAGAATCATATGGTTTTTAGCTTTTCTGTCTGACTTATTTTGCTTAGCATGATATTCTCAAGCTCCATCCATGTTGTCACAAATGGCAATACTTCACCTTTTCTTATGGCTGAGTAGTATTCCAGTGTATACATGCACATCTTCTTTATTCAGTCCTCTATTGAAGGGCACTTCAGTTGTTTCCATGTCTTGGCCCCCGTGAATAGTACTATAATGAACATAGAGGTACATATATCTTTATGAATAAATGTACCCAAAAGAGGGGTTGCTGAGTCACATGATAACGCTATTCTTAATTTTTTTAGAAACCTCCATACTGTTTTCCACAGTGGCTATACCAGTTTGCATTCCCACCAGCAGTGAATGAGGGTTCCTTTCTCTCCACAGCCTCTCCTACACTTGTTATTACTTGTCTTGTTGATAATAGCCATTCTAACAGGTATGATGTCGTATCTCATTGTAGTTTTTATTTGCATTTTCTAAATAACCAGTGAAGATAAGCATCTTTCTATATATCTGTTGGCCACTTGTATGCCTTCAAAAAAGTGTCTGTTCAGGTGCTGTGCCCATTTTTTAATTGGGTTGTTTTGTTGTTGAGTTGCATGAGTTTGTTTTTTTTACATATTTTGAGTATTAACCCCTCATTGGAGCTGTTGTTTGCAAATATCATCTCCCATTTAGTTGGCTGCCTATTTGTTTTGTTGTCAGTTTCGTTTGCTGTGCAGAAGCTCTTTAGTTTGATATAGTCCCATTCATTTGATTTTGCTTTTGCTTTTGCTTTCCAAATTGTTGAGGTTAAATTCATAAAATCCTCTCTTATATAAGGATCTACAAGTTTAGTACCTATGTTTTCTTCTATGTAATTTATTGTTTCAAGTCTTATATTTAGGTCTTTCATCCGTTTTGAGTTAATTTTTGTGTATGGTGACAAATAGCAGTCTAATTTCATTCTTTTGTATGTGGCTTTCCTATTTTCCCAGCACCATTTATTGAAGGACTCTCTTTGGTTTCTTTGTCAAAAATTATTTGCACAAATACATGTGGGTTTATTTCTATGCTCTCAATTCTGTTCCATTGGTCTGTGTGTATGTTTTTATTGCAGGCTTATTCTTGCTTCTGTTGCTAGGCTAATAATTTGCTGCTGGGCTTTTGGGTACCTCTGATCCCAGATAAAAATGGAAAACCCAAGGGAGTGGTATGTGATTTAGCTTTTAAAGCAAAAAATCCAAGGGTTTTGTTAGATTTTTTAAATGATAAAGAAAATTTATTCACTCTCTTTTTCTTTAACATGATCCATCAAGAATTAAGAACTTGTTAAGGATCACTGTTCGAGTTTCACAATAGGATAAAAACATAATTCTTGCATTCATTCATGTGATAAAAATTTATTGAGCACCTACAGTGTGCCAGAAATTGGAGATTAAAAGATTAAGTGGTCCAGAGAACCTCCTTGCACTCATCTAAAAGATCAGGAAAGCACGGTCCTTCCTTTCAATGAGTCTTTGATCTGAAGAAGATATTTATCCCTAATACTTACTGAATTCCCATTGGGTACGGAGACTACATTGTGCTTATCTTTAACAATCCACACTACATAGTAACTGAGCTCAGATCTCATGGTCTTCTCCCCTAAGTGTACAAGTTCAACTTTGGACATGTTATTTTAGCCTTTTACAGAATATAACTCTATTTGCTGGATATTTCACCTTCACTTCTGTTTTGTCATCCTAGTATGCACTAGCTCAGAGCACAATAGAGTGACCTGGTATAAAGCAACAATTAGTTCCTTTATAAATAAATAAATAAATACAATAAAGAAATAAACACAAGAACAGGTTAGGGTTTAAATCCACAATTAGGTGAATAGCTTCTATTATTCTCATTCCAGGGTTTTTGTCCATGTGTTGCATCCATCACTAAGAGCTGTGCATTTAAAGCATTAGTGGGTAATTTAGCCTGTTGAATACCAAGTTTCCAACCAAGGGAAAAAATGGGGGGTATGAGGTTAAGAAATAGATTTGATCCTGAGACGGAAATGCAAGAGGGTTAATGGAAAATCTGACAGATATTTAACTGTAATGTGCATTAATGTAGGTGACTCAAACAATCCCCTTTGCACCCATTCTCATTAGTTTTGCCTTTTCTAATCATGTCAGTTGTTACCAGTTTGGTAGTGGAGGGGGTTCCTTTTGTGAAATCTAAAGGAAGCAAGAACCCATTTAGGGAGTGCACTACTATCATCAGTAAATTTTCACATTGAGGTTAATTAGAATCAGGCACAAAGATTTGAGATTCAGAAAGTATTTACTATAAGGAGTTCTAGGTTTGAAACAAAAGGCTGCACAAATGTTTTTAGACTGCTAGAATCAGAGAGATGTAATGTGAGTGAATCATCTTAGTCTTCTACATTGTGTTTTAAACGGGAAAGACCAGACTTACACACACACACACACACATACACACACACACACACACACACACACACACAGAGTGTAGGCAGCTCTCTGGATCCTAATTAGAGAACTCTGACTGAATATTTGCATTTTATGCAATGAATCCGAACAATAAAGTGGCACCTTATTCTCCAAGCAATAAATTGAGTAGACCATAATGGAGGGAAGCCAATGATTCCTTTCCTGCGCATCCTGCAAAATCAAACCTCAAGGTCCCCAAGGATGAAAGAATGGGGGTGGTTGACCTCTCTCCCTTTCTTTAGACTGCTAATTCCCTCCACCCTGAATCACAGGCATTTTCCACACTCTGCTTTTCACAAGAGCCGCAATTCAGCTCCACCTTGAGGAAATATGAACTTCATAAACACAGAGCCTTTGGGCCCTTGTTCTTTAGTAGTCCACAGGTCTGTGTGGGTGAGCACATTTCTGCTCTGTCTCTGTCTCTATGTCTTTGTCTCATTCCTCCCACGCTTGGATGTACCCTTTCCTCTTTTACTCTTTCCTTACAGACCCATTTTGAACCTGCCTCTCTTCCCTGACCTCCCTGAGACCTGTTCTATGGCTGGCCTTGAAAGGGGGAACTGCGGACATTTATCCACTGGAGTTGTTATTGGCAACAAGGGTGAAGATATTTTTCCTGGGAAGAGATCAATGTTGGGGAAATCCATCAGGCTAATGAGCTGGCAGGCTCACCTCTATGTCCCACAGGACTCTGGCACAGATGAATAAATTCTGAATGGACATACCCAAGGGCAAAATATCCAGAATAGCTACTGACTGTTGTCCCTTCCCTCTTCAAGGACTTGCTCACTGGCCTGCCTCCTTCTAGTCTTGCCAGCCTGCAACTAGACTGTGTATTCTAAAATAGGTATTTGATCATGACTGCCACCTGCCTAAACCCTTTTAGTGATCTTCATTTTCTTACAGTGAAATTCAACTCTTTATGTGACTTATTAAGCCCTGTGTGACCTGGCTCCTGCCAAACACTCCAGATGAACTGGTTTCCATTCCCACCTTTCTTCTTCCCTTGACTCCCACCCACCTACCTGTTCATCCACACTGTCCCTGAAAACTCATACACACTGCACTCCAGCTCTCTTCAAAAATTCCTAAAAAGTAGCATGCTTTCTCTCACCCTCGTGTCTTCAGATATGCCATTCTTTCTGTTTGGGACACTCTTCTGCTCTACTCTGCTAAACTAACCTTATGCTTTCTCAGTCTCAGCTAAGACACCTCCTCCAGAAAATTTCTCCCAATCTGGATCAGCTTCCATCCTATATATTCTGGTAGCTCCCTCTCCTTTCTCTCTTTTAGCAGATATCACCTCTCATATATCTTGGTTCTTGTGTCTTCCTCATCTGGACTGCAAACTACTGGAAGATAGGAATTGTGTCCATCCTGCTCATCATCATATTCCAACCCCTATCACATCTACATTGTGGAAGGCACCCAAAATACATATGTGGACAAAGGAATTGTACCATTGACCTATCATTCTTTCTTCTGAGGATTGAAGGATGCCAACACATCACCCTCTCCTCCTCAGAAGGTAGGAATAGGAGTTAGCATTTCCACCTTCCTCCATACCAATTCTTCCCTTAAATATCTGCATCAACAGTTCTAGTTGTCCCAGTAGCCCTGCAAGTTAAACATGTGGAAGGTGGTTCTGTAGGGTTTCTTGTGATGGAGGTTGAATCCACCTATGTCCTGGGGAGCCATATAAGTAAAAGTCAACTTAAAAGAATTTTATCAAGCATATTCAAAGTGGGTCCTGGCCAATTGGCTCAGTGGTAGAGTGTTGGCCCTGCATGTGGATGGATGTCCCAGGTTTGATTCCCAATCAGGGTACATAGGAGAAGCAACCATCTGCTTCTCCACCCTCCCCTCCCCTTCTCTCTCTCTCTATCTCCCTCCCCTTCCCAAAACTATGGCTCAGTTGGTTCAAGCTCATTGGCCCTAGGTGCTGAGGATGGCTCCATGGAGCTTCTGCCTCAGACACTAAAAACAGCTTGGTTACAAGCGTGGCCCAGAGGGGCAGAGAATCAGCCCCGGATGGAAGTTGCTGGATGGATCCTGGTCAGGGTGCATGTGGGAGTCTGTCTCTCTATCTCCCCTCCTCTCACTTGGAAAACAAGGGGGAAAAAACCTTAAAAAATAAAAAGAATATTCAAAGTGATTTTTTTCTTTCAGAAAACATATATGTAAAATCAATAATTTATCACTAGTAACCAAGACCTTCCCAGAAACAAGTGATTATAATGTAGTGTTATAAGTTTCTGATAGAAATTACTATAAGGTATTCTGAGAACAGAGATGAAGTTCCTATTATAGCTTTGGGAATCAGAAGGGGCTTCCTGGAGGAGGTATTGTTTAAGTGTCTACCTTGAGGAAAAATAGGAGTTAGTGAAGTGGAAGGGAGAAAGCCTTCCAGACAGAGCCTGAATTCTTTTGGAAGAGTCCAAGAAGTTCAGTATGGCTGGACAGTAAAGAGCAAGGTTGAGAGAGGAGAGAGATGAGACAGGAGGTAAACACGGGCCAGATCACAAGGAGCCTTACAAATTATAGTAAGGACTTTCGATATTCATGCTGAGAGCAATAGAAAGTTGTGGAGACAATTATGTGTGTTGTTTTTAAAAAGAGGCATAACATGCTAACCCAAGGTAATTGCTTCCTTTGAGCATGTTGAATGTGAATTAGATTCGCTGCTCTTCAGAAAAGTCACTATGGTTACAGTATGGAGAACACACTGAGGGACCCAGGCCTGGGGCAAGCAGATCTTCTCCACCTTTATATACAGAGAACATTTTAGAGGTCTTGAATGTGCCAGCCTTGGACTGTTCCTGTGCACTCACCTGTCCTCTCCATTCTCTCCCAGCCCCTCGGATTTGGCTTCTCTAAGGCCAATGCTGCATGTCAGCTCCTGCTCCAGAAGACTCCTTCCATTAATTATTTTAATCTCATATCTTTCCTCTCACCTTTCTACCTTCGAACATGCTCAAGCCCCAGCATCCTTCAAAAATAACTTTCCAGCCCTGGCTGGATAGCTTTGTTGGTTAGAGCATCATCCCAAAGTGCCCAGGTTGCTGGTTCAATCCCCAGTCAGGGCACATACAGGAACAGGTGTTCCTATCTCTCTCCTGCTCTCTCCCTTTCTCTCTCTAAAATCAATAAAATAAGCATCTTAAAAAAATAAAACGACTTTCCATCCACATTCCTACCCCTCTGTGCCCCATTTTCCAGCTTAGTAGGTTCTGAGCCTCTGCAGTCCAAGTCATATCTTTCTCCCCAGGCCTGCCTACCCAACTGCTGCTCTGACACCTCTGATGTCCCTCCACACCTCTGCCTCTTCTCCCTCACCCCTGCCACCACCCATGGGCTCACATTGTTGCAATACTCTTTTCAGTCTCCTTTTCAGCCCACTCATCCCTCCCAGGAATGGGGTGGACAGTGTGTCCAAGCAGTTTTGCCTTGCTCCATAGCCCTTAGGGCTGAGGCTGGTGGTTGGGATTACAGCTGCCTCTTTTGCTTTTGCCGGGCCTCCTCTCCAGAATTGCAGCTTTCCCCCAGATCCAGTCACTCCTGTGGCTTCTCTTCACAGAACCAGATCTTCTCTCTGTGACTGTCCTTTACCCAACTACTACCTGTTCCCTAGTATCCACCTGCCTATACAGTTCTGAGGTGTCTTGGAACCTGACTCTGGCCCTCTCCACCCCCTGCTCTAACTGCCTGTGTCACTATAACCACTCCTCTCCGAGCTGTGAAACAAGTAAAGGTCACTTCATCTTCCTCCAGCATGAATAGTGTGAACATTTCCAGTACAGTTCCTATATTGTATTATAAGTTTGTTTAGGATCAGTATGATTTAGTGAACTGTAACTTCCTAGAGAGTTGGAACCATAGAGTTCTTCTTTCCCTCTCTGAACTCACAAAGCATTTTGTATTTCTCATTTCATTCACTGTTTTCTACCTTGAATTATAGTTAAATCTATACTGTTTTTTGTGTGCAACAGAGAGAGAAACAGAGAGAGGGACAGACAAACAGGAAGGCAGAGAGAGGAGAAGCATCAATTCTTCATTGTGGTTCCTTAATTGTTCATTGATTGCTTTCTCATATGTGCTTTGACCTGGGGGGCTTTAGCAGACCAAATGACTCCTTGCTCAAACCAGAAACCTTGGGTTCAAGCTGGTGAGCTGTGCTCAAACCAGATGAGTCCGTGCTCAAGCCAGTGACATCAGGGTTTTGAACCTGGGTCCTCTGCATCCCAGTCCAACACTCTATCCACTGCACCACCGCCTGGTCAGGCGTTAAATCTATACTTGAACCCCTCTACTAAACTGTAAGTTCCTTGAGACCAGTGTCAGTATATAGTTCATCTTTGTACCTCCTAGGGCTAGCAGAGTACCTGAGAGGAAGGCCCAACATCTGGACACTGAAATAGAAGAGAGCAGGAGAGATCAAGGAAAGGAAGGGAAAGAAGTATGGTGTGTGTGTGTGTGGCTGTGTGTGTGTTTTATAGGCTCTATGGTCATAAAATCAAAAGAAAAGAAGTAGGTTAATAAAATTCAATAAAAAAAGAAGTAGGTTCAATAATTTATCTCATCATGGTCTTAAAAATCTAAAGAAAAGGAATAGGTTGAATAATTTCTTGTATCAATCTGAATATAAAGTGTACATTATTGAGAATTTATACATTCTTCCAAAAATGTTTTAAGCATCTTAGTGCCCAAACAGCCTTGACCAAATTACTAAATTCCCTGAAACTAAGCTGTATCATCTGTAAAATGAGAAAGGCATCTATTTTTGAAGAATTATTTTAAAAGTCCCATGAAATAACCCATGAGACAATACAGGGCCTGCCCCTTGTATGCAATTAACAAGTGTTAGCTTGCTTCTCTGTGCAAAAAAAAAAAAAAAAAAAAAAGGACCATCAGAACCCAGTCCATTAAAAGAATCCAAATTAAATGTTAGTAGACACTTGCACTGGCTGAACTCCAAAACACAGCTCTCTTGTAACTCTGAGTTTCCAGGTAACTAAGGCAAAAAGAAATTATATGGGGTATAGGGATTCCTTTCTTTCTTTCTTTCTTTCTTTTCTCTCTCTCTTTCTTTTTCTTGGTGGGGCAGAGAGAGGCAGGGAGAGGGAGAGAGACGGGAACATCAAGCTGTTCCTGCAGGTGACCTGACCATGCAATTGAACTACAACCTCCGCACTCCAGGATGACGCTCCAACCAACCGCGCTGGCTTCTTTTTTTTAATATAAAAAAAACATGCAAGTTCATCAATGAAGGCAAATCCTTTCCTGGAAGTGAATTTAAAAGTACACTTGTCATTGGGGGTAGAGGGGGTTAGGTAATTTGATGGACATCTTCCACTGGAAATTTTGCAAAGAAACCACAATACTATTTACTTCGATATTTCTGTTATTAAGCTGCATTATAAAATCTGAGGCCAAACTCTATATTTGTAGTCAGTGAATATTTTTCCCTGGGAGGCTGATATAATGTGGTACAGATAAAAAGTTTTCTGAAGCTCTGTTTTAATGGTTTTCACACTTGAACTTAGCAAATATGTTTTTTTTTTTTCACCCTCCCCCTTTTCAGAGGTTCCTTGAAGGATCTCCCTGGAACCTGAAATTCTTTCAAGAAAGTTTTTTCAAACTGGAGTTCTGGCTTGTTCCCAGAATCCTTTAGAGACCACATAGAAATGCATAATTAAAATTCCCATTGGCTGCCTCACTCAAATATCAATTGTCTTGAATGAGTTTCTGGCAAACTGGTGCATTGTGTAAAGTAGATTAGGCTCGTGGAACATCTACCTTAGAATCAGATTTCGGGGAGAGCATTTCAAAAATCCTTTTAAACTATAATCCTCTCCCTCCATATAGAAAAATACACTTCAGCTGTGACCCCTTTGCTCTCCGGACCAAGCTTACTAAAAACCACCATGAAAAAAATTCAGCAGTTGGTATAGTTATTTAATGTTCGACAAATATTTAGGCACCTCCTGTATACAGACAACCATGTAATAAATTGGGTGTGCTGTGTGGTGGTGGGAGCAGCACTGAGATGTATGAGAACTGTAACATTCGAATTCTGGACCCACACTTGTTGCTGAATATTTTCCCTTTAGTAATCAGACCTTGTTTACTTCCTTTGTAACAATTTTATTCTGTAATTCTGAAGTGTAAGACTCTGAGATACAATTACTGTCCTCAATTTTAAATTTAATTATTTAATTTTTTTTTTAATTTTGGCCCTGGCCAGTTAGCTCAGTGGTAGAGCGTTGGCCCAGCATATGGAAGTCCCATACTGGATTCCTGGTCTGGGCACACAGGAGAAGCACCACTGCCTCCCCACCCCTCCCTGTTCTTGCTTCTCTCTCTCTCTCTCTTTCTTCTCCCCCTTCCTTTCTTCTCCCCCCTCTTCCTCCTCCTCCTCCCCCTCCCCCCCCTCTCCCTCCTCCCCCTCTCCCTCCTCCTCCTCCTCCTCCTACTCCTCTTCCTTCTTCTTCTTCTTCTTTCTCTTCACTGCTGCAGCCATGGCTTGATTAGAATGAGTTGGCCCCAGATGCTGAGAATAGCTCCATGACTTCTGCCTCAGGTGCTAAAATATGGCTCTGGTTGCAATAGAGCAAGGGCCCCAGACGGGCAGAGCATCACCCCCTAGTGGGCTTTCCAGGTGGATCCGGGTCTGGGTACCTGCAGGAGTCTGTCTCTGCCTCCCCTCCTCTCACTAAAAAAAAATAAAAAAATTTTAATTTAATTATCAAAGCAACATATGCAAATAATATAAAAAGACAAATATTGCTAAAGTGCAAAAGCTATTTGTTGGCACCCCTTCCCTTCTTAGTCTCTGGAGCAGAGGTCTCCAAACTACGGCCCACGAGCCAAATTGCGGCCCCCTGAGGCCATTTATCCGCCCCCGCCGCACTTCCGGAAAGGGCACCTCTTTCATTGGTGGTCAGTGTATGGAGCACTGTATGTGGCAGCCTTCCAACTGTCTGAGGGACAGTGAACTGGCCTCCTGTGTAAAAAGTTTGGGGACCCCTGAGAAACCACTATCTTCATTTTGAGTTGCTTCTTCTGGTATTTGCCATCATATTTGTAAATGTATCCATACCTGAAAGCTCTGGATTTACTCATTTTAAGCAACATTTATTCCTTCTCATTATAATAGGTGAAGGCTTTTTAGTCTTATCTCCAACCTTTTTTCCCTGTCCCTCTTTTCCACAATATGGTTATGTCAAAAAGTTGTTTAAATCCATATCAGTGTTTTCAGAATTCTGTAAGACAAGCAGTATACTGTAACTGTAATTCTTCTCCAGGCGCTAAGTATGTTTTGGTTTTTATTCGCAAAGCTTCTATGACTCTGGCTCTGCCTTCTCATACCACCAAACCACTCTGTAAAACATCACTCAATATGTTTTTCACACAGTAATGCCTGTCACTTAATGTCTGCTATATTTCTTTCCTGGAAACATCTCGCCAGGAGCCCTCTGTCCCAGTGACAATCCTGCCAGGAGTCCTCTAGGCCTGCTGATACAGCTGTCGTCCTAGGACAACAGCCTGGGAATCCCTTCATTTCTTTCCTTTATAAGGTTGCCTGCTTCTGGGTCCCTTGTGTTTTTCTACTTGCTTGTTATTTACTCTCATTCTGCTGTTAGCTTCCTGACAAAAGGTGCATGAAAAGTAAAATGTTGCAACCTTCAGAGAAATTATAACCCATTTGTGGTGATAACAACAACAACAAAAAGAATCCAGACACCAAGAAAGAAAATTGTTCAACATAGTTCATGTCCTAATAAGCATACCTGGTTCTCCAGAGTGTGTAAAAAGTGGTGAGGGAGGAGCCTTCATTTATTGAGCATCAACTGTGTGCTAAGTGCTTTTTCCATGACATTCTTAAGAAATAAAAATTGGCCCTGTCCGGTGTTTCAATGGATAGAGTGTTGGCCTTGCATATGGACAACCCAGGTTTAATTCCTGATCAGGACACACAGGAGAAGCAACCTATGTTGCTTTTTCCCCTTTCCCTCTCCTTCTTCTCTTGCTCTTATCCTCCTATAGCCAGTGGCTTGATTGGTTCAAGCATGGCCCCAAGTGCAGAGGATACCTCTGTTGGAGCATTTGGGCCTCAGATACTAAAAATAACTCAGTACTTGAGCATTGGCCCCAGATGTGGTTGCTGAATGGATCCCAGTTGGGCACATGTGGGAGTTTGCCTCACTATCTCTCTTCTTCTCACCTATAAAAAGAAAAATAATCATTTTCTTCTCTTTACATATGAAAATGTTGAGAGCAGAGTGGAGTAATAATTTTCCCAAGTCTCTGCATCCTCAGGCGGTAGCCCTGGGATGCAGAGATTATGATTGTCTACTTCTAGCTGTGCCCTACACACTGCATCTGTCAGCCAGACAGCGTAAATGCACAACCCTCTCCCTCAAGGAGTTTATTCAACCATGTCTTCAATCCAATGTCAGACAGTTGCTGTTTGCTGGCCCAAGATGCTTTTACACACACGTCTGTGTGTGTGTGTGTGTGTGTGTGTGTGTGTGTGTGTGTGTGTGTGTGTGTGTGCGCGAGAGAGAGAGAGAGAGAGAGAGAGAGAGAGAGAGAGAGAGAGATATTAAACTGTCATTAATCCAACAGCTATTTGTGTGGTTTTGTGTACATGAAGTTTTTCTCAATAATTTGCTGTGAAATTCTGGAACAGAGCTGTTTCCAAAGAAGATTTCAATTCCTTAACCCCCTCTATTTATTAGAAATTAGGCAGTTACAGGCTGATCTGGTTACAACTGAAAATATGTTAGTGGTTTTGCTCTTCTCCCTGGTGGATTTTGGTGTCTATAGCCACCAGTTCATTCTTTGACATTTGTCACATTTAGCTCCTGCCTAAGGGACATCCAGAATTATTGGTGGGGAATTAGCTAAGTAGAAGGAATGATACATTCTTCTGAATGTACTGTACCAGCAGGTTATTCCAAAATCCCTGGAATTCTGTATTGATAGCCCTCTTGTAAACAAGACACAACAGGAAGTACGAGGAGTAGAGACATAGGAGAGGATTGAAAAAATGAATAAAAGAAAATAAAATCACTTTATTTTACAGATAAGTTATTGACTATTGTGCAAGCAAATTCCATTCATGCTGGCGCAGTTGTAGCCTTCTGACAGCTTTTCTCACCTGGAGGTCTTCACACTTCAGATACAGCTCTCATTAAGTGAGAGAGACAGGCGAATAGCAGTGAGCTGCCGGGACTGGAGCAAAGGGACAGTCCCCTCTGCACACCCCAGCATTCTTCTCGAGCCCCAACCTGCTCTCTGCCCTTGGAAGCAGACACATGAATCTTTCACATAGTTAGACATTAGAAGCAGGTAACTGTTCTCTCAACAGACTCCACTGTTGAGTATTGGGTTCCAAAAGTTCATTTTTAATTTGGTTGTTTGGCACTCCTGGTACATTTTCCCCCATAGGGACACTTTAAAGCAAGTTTATTAAGTCCTCCGGCTAGCCTATTTGACTTTGAGCTATTAGAGCACACAAACCATGATTTCTCAAAATTACATAAAGAAAAGAAAGGAGATTTTTTTACTGTACGCTGATTGAGCCAGGCATCATGGTGGAATTAGAAATACAGTCTGTTCAGAGAGACAGAGAAATGTGAGTCCTGGTGCACACGGAGCACTTTGCTATGGAAACCACAGAGAAGGGCCTTCTACTGCAGCATGGCTCCAGGCTCGGAAAGTAGGAGCATTTTGGATGAACCTTCCAACCAAGGGAAGAGGGGAAAAGACATTAGCCAGAACATCACTAGTGAAGGGATCATTGCTAGTGTTCATTTATAGACCTTTAGAGCTTGGGTACTACCTGAATACTTATTGATGTCTGTGCCTATTCAGACCTGTTTTGGGGAGTGAATTTATGTATTTAATTCATCAAGATAAAACAGTTTTGAACCATGGGCTATTTCCTTGGTCTATAAAAATAGCGCGGGACAGTAAAACACCCGCCACCAAGGCAGCCAGACCCAGAGGCCTCACCAGGCTGTGCTCTGGACTGCACAGCAGCCCCGGGAGGCAGGACTCCGTAAAGGAGGCTGTCTTACATATGTGGATATAGTCCCTGGAACTATTTACTTCTGCAAAAGCAGTACTCTCGCAGCCATGGCGATTCCTAAATTAAGTTTCTGACCCACTTGTGTGATGAAATTAAAATTGTCTACATAGTCAAGTCAGAGAGAAAGCCAGGCGGTCAGAATGATGGGGTAAAAAGTAGGAGAGAGATCCCAAGGGAGAAATGAAAGGAAATTTGGGCCAAAAATGCATTTCTGAGCATGCCTTCCGCTGTGCAAAGCTACTTTATAAGGCAATTTAAACTCAGACAAATTGCCTCTTTCTGTTTGCAAATGCCGATGAAGACAACCATTCTCACAGATTTCTCCATTTGTTTTTTTCTCCTCATGTCATTCATTTATTTTTTTTTTTTGAGAGGGGGTGGTGGCTAGTATAAAATTCTTTCACATTTCTCTGGACATTTGTATTGGGGTCAAATCTAAATGAATATGAATTCAGCCTGGATCCCAAGGCCTAAAGGTCAGGCTCTCCTCAGACAGTTTTGTTATTTAAAGCACTGCCATCACTCATTCCTGCCAAGCAGCAAGAGGGCTAAGCTGTGGGCTGATGGAGAGTTCTATAGATCTCATATACTTCATGCTCAGAGGCAGGAACCTTCTAATCACCTGTGGGTCTGCATGCATTGGGAAACATTGGAGACTCCACCTTGGGTGCATAGGTCTCCAGGGAAACCAGAGGCCAAGGGGTGAGAACCCCACCAGGCTATTCCTTGGGCATGTGAGGGCAGCCCTTACTTCCATGGGAATGGGATTCCCTGCCAAAGTCGGATGCCGACACTTCCCTCTGGGACCACAGCCCATCCTAAATTGAAGAAGTTGCTGTGAGAAGTTAAGCAGGCAGTTCTGAAAGACTGTGCTTGCATGTGTGTATATGGCTCTGTGTGTGTGTGTGTGTGCGCGCCCTTAGGGAATAGAGAACAGCCCTTCATCTTGCTTACATTACAGTACATGTGGAATTTTAAATTTCACAGAAAACAGTATACAGAATAAGGCTGGCACTTCTGCTCATGCATACATTACAAGATGCACGCCATTCATACCTCCAGGTTTTACACGTGTGTCTTTCACTCTTGAATTGCTCTGAGACTCAGCTCTGATGGAATTTCAAGTGACTGTGAGGATCACACCTCTCAGCAATAGTATTCAGTTGCAATTCTTTTAAAATTAAGAGGTTCTTCTACCTACTCATTGCCTTAAGGCGGGAAAGAGGAGAGTTTTCTAACAAGTTGGTTCTAAAAGTGGCAACATGAGACCCACAAAGCAAGGTCAACTAAGGTTCACTTGAGTTTTTTAAGTTGTGGGAAGAGTAAGACTATTGCTCAGCAAGGCCAAATAGCTCAAACATATTAGCATTTGATCAAGATGAAAGGTACTATCTGAACATCAGTTAGTAAGAGTAGAAACATTTTTCACATTGGCCACTGCAGCAGTTGACAGATTAAACAGCATATTCCCACCACAAACCCCATCAGCTTTTCCAGTAACCTGAAAAGACAAAGAAAAAAGAGAACTTGGGGAAACTCCTACTCATCAGTCAGGTTTCCCCTTTAACATCACTTCCTTAGGAAGCCGGTCAGACAGATCCACCCCCAACCAACTTCCCTTAGCTCAGCTCTTCTCACTCTTGAGGTTCTGCCTTTCAGAATTATCTGTCTTTTTCACTAGACAATCTCCACCTCTTGATCGCCAGCAGCCAACGCACTCTCCAGCACTTTATAGGCACTTAAATCTGTGCTTAATGATTGATGGAGTATGGATGGGCCTGCGTGGGGGATATGACAATGAAGATGGAAGCCCTGCCCTGTCTGAGGGAGGCAGACAAATAAGAAGACATCATACAATGCCAAGGTTGAACTTTTGAGCACCCTACTGTTAAAACAGACAAACTTATTAGCTAGTTCCCTTATTTGTTAACTTTATAATAAGAGATAATGAATAGAATCCTATATTTTTCTGTTTTAAGTTTGCTGCCGGGATAGCACAGTATCAGTAATATTAGGCAGTGGATTCCACTTGGGAGAATATTATATCAGGAAGAAAACAGGAAATATGATCTACATCTTCTCTGGGAAATCTATTTATCAACTTCAGTGTGGTATCTAACACTGAATTTCTGAACCTCAGAACTGAAAATCAATACATAATTGTCTATGTAGTAAATCTTTAAAGAGTGAAAGAAAGGGTCACATTCAAGTTTCCATTTACATTTCTTTGCTGCCTACTCCTTTTGTCCCGCTATCAGTTAATTCACTTTTTTAGAGAAACAATCAAAAAAGCAAAGTGTGTTAAGCCTACTCCCTGGCCTCCTGTATTCCATATAGCATTATTTATTGAGCACTCTTGGTGTGCTTGGCATAACAGACGACAGAAAGGAAGTGAAGGCTCTTCCCCAAGGGTTTGCTGATTCAATTAAAGAGAGCCATTTACCAAGGTAGCCTGAAATCTCACATACAGAAATTTAACTTTTATTCCCGTGTTAAAATGACTTAAAACCTTTTTCATATGAGGATGGTTGTCAGTACTCCTTTTGTTACTCCCTGCCAACATTGGGCCTCTCCTGATGCAGACAAAAAGATAGAACCCAAATGCAGTTGCAAAGGCGAATGACTATAGTTGGCCTTGAAACCACCCTCATAATCTGCACAAAAAGTGGACTGACCCTGAATTTTTCCTCCCCACTGACCTCTCCAAGCATGGAGTCTATTGAAGAAGTGAATCTATTGGGACCATTTGCCTTGGTTTTTGTTTTGTTTTTGAAACAAATTACATTTTTCAGATGTTGGCTATAATTCTCATGTGACCAAAAAGACTGCAGACAAGAGCTAAACAGAACACACTATTACAATAGTTTCCGGATAAGTTTGAATTTGGTAACCACAGCATGTACTTTTCTTTACCCACTGCTGTGCTGTGAGAATATGAGCTTCATCAAGGCCACACGGCTATGAGCTTCACCAAGTCCACACGGCTTTGATGCCATTGACCAGCTTGGTAGCCACCTGTAGGTCAGGTAACCACTTCCCCAAATCACAATAAAATAGATAATCAGATCAGATATATGGACCCCAGACTTTGATCATTCAAGATCATATTTAGAATTGGGGTACTGACATATAGATTCGCTATATTTCATTTTTCTGTGTGAAGACATTAAAAATTAAAACCACCACCTAGTATGACCATTGTTTCAGGAAACAAAATGCATTTTAGCATTAAAAAAATCGAGCCTGACTTGTGGCGGCGCAGTGGGATAAAGCTTCGACCTGGAACACTGAGGTCGCCGGTTCAAAACCCTGGGCTTGCCTGGTCAAGGCACATATGGGAGTTGATGCTTCCTGCTCCTCCCCCCGTCTCTCTCTCTCTCTCTCTCTCTCTCCCTCTCTCTCCCTCTCCCTCTCTCCCTCCCTATTTCCTTCTCTCTCTCTCTCTTCTCTCTGAAAATTGAATAAATAAAATCGTAAAAAAATAATTAAAAATCGAGAAGAACGTAATAGTAGAGTAACTGGTCATACTTTAAAGAGAATAAATTTAGCTGTTTGATAACTCACCGAATAAACCTTATTTCTTTTTTTTTTTTTTTTGGTACAATCAGCAAATGAAAAATTCCTTGAAAATGGATATGCATCCATAGAACACCATTAGACTATGATCTGCATGAATCCTTCAGACTGTCGTTTTAAGCACAATACTGGAATTTACAAATAAATAAATAAATAAAATGCCTTCTAGAGATGTATCACCTTCTACTTTGTCATAATGGAGGTGTTGATGTTTTCCAGCACCCAGCCAATGAGAATGGGGAAGGCACTGCCAATCACATCATACTACTTCTGCCTGAGATAGTAGATCTGCTTCACTCCATTAAGTGTCATTGTTTTCAGCTGCAGTGACACTTCTAATTAGGAGCACATCAAACAAGAAAATCAAATGAAAAGAAATAGAGAAGATGTGAAAGGGACAGGAGAATATAAAAGCGAAACCATAGCCTTTTTTGCCAGGCTAAATTGATGATTCTTCCCAAAACATAGAAGTGAAAGAAAGGATTTATAGCACAAAGAATGTAATACAATTCAGTTAAATTATTCAGCATTGTTACAGTATTAATGCTGCAGCCCAAGTTTCATTGTATAAATTAAATACAGTCTGTTTCCTAAAATGGTACTCGGTGTGCATAATAGTTTTCTGAAGCCCTCACAGATTGGAAATATAAATATGGAAATTTATGGTGATCAATATTTTGAGCCAAATCCTTAAAGAAGGGTTTGGATTGAGGTCTAAAGTACTTCACTGGATTGGAGCCTCTGCGTCAAGTTTAGCCTTGGAGGAACATGTGAGATGGTGACAAATGGAGTTGATCACATTGAGAGGCTTGAGGATTTGCCTTCTTTCCTTTGGCAGTGCAGAGCAAGAGGCTGGCTTCGTATTTATTGCTTTAAACTCACAGTTTTGATTTGAGATCGGATACCTGGTTTCCATTTAGGGTTCACTTTGTAGCAAATCTGTGTCAGAATAAGGTAGGTCTTTTAGAAAAATGGCCCTTTCCTTGAGAGAGATCTCTTTTGAGTTGATGAGACTGAACCCCCCTTCCTCTTCCTCCTTGCTGCATACTACCCTGGCCAAGGCAGCAAAAATAGCTTAATTTATTTCTCTGTAAATGCTCACATTGAGATTCAGTATTTCAGTGGTGTATGAGTCTCTAAGGTGTTTCTAATAAAAGTATTACTTCCTTTTTACAAATGTAAAAGAAATTCAGTGGCTCCTTCAAGTTCATTTACTCCTCAGAACCCTGATTAGAAGTAATCTGGGCCCAGGCTATTTGACTCAGTGGTAGAGCAGCCACCCAGCATGTGGACATCCAGGTTTGATTCCCTGTCAGGGCACATAGAAGAAGCAACCATCTGCTTCTCCCCCTTCCCCCACCTCTTTCTCTTCCTCTCCTGCAGCCATGGCTCGATTGATTCGAGTGTGTTGGCCCCAGAAGCTAAGGATGGCTCCGTAGAGCCTCTGCCTCAAGCACTAAAAATATCTAAGTTGCAAGCATCTGCTCCAGATGGGGATTGCCAGGTGCATCTTCATCTTTTAATCTATCTCTTTGTATTAGGCACAAGCATGCAGAAGTCTGTCTATCTCCCCACCTCTCACTTGAAAAAGAAGAAAAGAAAAATGAAGTGATCTGATTTCCAGATCAATGCTGTACCCCATGTATAAATTACATCTCCCCATGAATCTCTAGAATTTGAACATTAGAAGTATACTGATAATCCTAGGTAAGAAGCATGCAAAGGTCTATGGACCTATGTGTGCTCAAGATATACCATGAAGGAAGGTTTTTATTTACACAGAAATGTGGCCAACACTGAGGTCGCCAGTTCAAAACCCTGCACTGGTCTGGTCAAGGCACATATGGGAGTTGATGCTTCCAGCTCCTCCCCCCTTCTCTCTCTCTCTCTCTCTCTCTCTCTCTCTCTCTCTCTCTCTCTCTCTCACACACACTCTGTGTCTCCTCTCTAAAGTGAATAAAAAAAAAAAAAAAGAAAAAAGAAATGTGGCCAAATTTATACAAGATCTTTATTCAGCATGTGAGCTGGGTAAGATCACTGAAGATTAGAGATGATGACCATCAATGAGGGATCAGAATAATTAGGTAGCTACTTGAAGTTTTCATTCTTTAAAAATTTTGTCAAGATTAAGTATATTTCAGTGTTCCCGTCCCCCAAATCTTGTACTCCACCTAATATGGCTTTCTTTATTTTTTAATGCAATATACACTTTTAGGGTTAGTAGTATATTTGGTTCAACAGTCAAGAGTAATGAATGGAGGACTCTTCTCTAAGAGTCTGCTGATGCAATTAGAGAAAGCTGCCTTGAGGGAGATTTTTCTAGGGCTGTGACTACTCTGATGGACTGCCCAAGAAGACAAGTAATCTTCAAAATGTCCAGTGGTGATATGTCATGTTGACTTCTTTTAATCTATCTCTTTGTATTAGGCACAAGCATGATAGACTGAGGTGGAGAAAGGAAATAGGCTCTGGGGGTAGTACAGATGGGAGAGATGAGGTTTGGTGGCTGGGAAATGAACACAATGGGATATCTAGTGCGCCCAAATATCTCTCTTTTCAGCCATTAGTACAAATGAGTTCACATAAGATTAAAACTGAAATTTCTAAAGCCATAGACTTCCCACTCCATCTTCTCATCCAAGAATTCTAATTTTGTGCAAAGTCGCTCCTGCACCCCAGGTCCGTGGGGTATTGTTTGATATAGAAATAGAAACAGTGGCTCCACTGGCCAGCACTGCCTAGAGTTACATATCCCTTCAGGCTGTGGATCCCAAACCAATTCCAAGTTTGGGGCAACACATCTTTCCCTTCCCACATAGCTCTTTCCTTTGCAGACCACACAGGCCAGGATAGCTAGTTCAGGATACTTTCAGGTACCAGTGATGCTAGCAAAACCACTCCGCTCTTATTCCCTGGTCCCATTGCTAAATCACTCAGTTTCTACCAGACTCTAAATATCTTCATATGTTTTTCCCCCCTCAGGCAGCTTCATCCTATCTCAATAACTTGGTTGCATTTATGTCTGAATAACTGAACATAAATTAGGGATATAGTACAAGCCCTTACTCATCTTCTCCATCCAAGTAACCCTCATGTAAAGACCTACAGAGAGGGCTCACCTGTTTCCTCCTGGAGGGTGTTTTCAAGTCTCAGCTACACAAGAGATGCTGAAGTAACAACAAATTAATCATTGGAGACAGATGTGAATAATAGAGAAAAGGCAAAGACTACTGTAGTCACTGTCCCCTTAGGCTGAAATGAGATTTATCTGTTGTCAGCAGGGAACATATAGCTCTGTAGTTTCTTATGGTTGCAAAATGAATTTGAAAATCTGAATTAGTCAAGAACCACTGATCTAAACAATATGATTTCTCTGTCATTTATAGTGTGGTTATGTCTTCTAAAGTTACAGTATTATTTTTCTGGAATTTTCTTTGTTTAAATTGAACAATTATTTCTAATAGGTACTCACTTTATGTTAAAAAAGAGGAAAAGGAGAAAAAGAAAAAAGGAAAGAAGCAAAAAGAGAAAGAATTATCTCCCTTTTGATCTATAATTCTTAAGCTTTAGTGCATATTTTTAGAAATGCCCAGGCCCAACCTGGGCAAGTTAAGTCAGAATCTCTTCAGGTTGGGCCTGGCCATCTTCTCTCTCTTTCTTTCTCTCTCTCTCTCTGGGCATCTTCTCTCAATAGACAAATGAATAGTTAGATGATAGATAGATAGATAGATAGATAGATAGATAGATAGATAGATAGATAGATGATAGATAGATGATAGATAGATAGATGATAGATAGAATATCTCTATATAGAGATATAGAGATAGATATAGATAAATAATATCTATCTCTATATAGATAGAGAGATTGAGAGACAGATGGATATAGATAGCTTGCTCCCCCAGGAACTTCTCCTATGTATCAGAGTTTAGAACTGCTGTTCTAGGGGAAGCACTAGCAGAGGGGAAGTTCACAGACATGCTTTATCTCCATTTTTGAACAGTTAGGTTTCCTTATGCAATATGTATTGAAAAGAATCACCTTAAGTCAATTATTGTAGTAGTGAAAGTCATCAGGAGGAAATTTCCTTCTTTCCAATAGCTGCATAAAGATTCTTGTAAATACAGCTAATGCAATTGGGAATAAAACATTTCTTAAATGGAGTGATATATATTTATGCATTATTATTATGACTCAGGATACTCACATAATTAAGAAGTAATACTTTTGTTGACATTTAACTACATCAAGAAGAAAAGTTGTTGAACCAGAAATGTCAGTGGGTGAGGTTTTAAAAGAAATTGACTTTGGCAGATATTTTCTTAATAAAACTCCATTTTTGTAGGAGAGTATTTTCAGTTTATTTGGCCCTATTTATAAGCATGTTTGATGGTGTCATCACCCTTAGGCCAACAAAGCAGAGAAAAAAATGTTAAATTCCGTACAGAGGTCATCAGGACCTTAAATAAGCAATAAGAAACCACAGCTTACAAGACATGACATTTGAAGTCATTCTTTGAACATGTATAAGTAATATGGGTTTAAAGTGAAGCTAAAACAAGGCAGGTAGTCATGGATGTGCATTTCCACATCTCTGGTCCAACATTCATATTAACGTGAAATATTATATTCAAAGAATTGAGTAGACCCCAATACATAATCATTTCCTCTCCTTTTTTGGAGTCTGGTAACAAATCTTTGAGGCAATTTTGTCCTATTTACTAGCAACGAATTTGAAAAGATGATTTCGAAACAAAATTAAAATGGGATCTAATGTCCAAGAGATGTGTTTCATTTGTTGGGGCCTTCCTTATCCTGCACAGAGTATAGGGGCTACATGGCAACTTTGTGCTTTCAAGAGTTGTTGCTGACATCCATAGACTTGCTTTCTGAAATAGAAACATTACTGTTAGAGGGCCCTGCTGTGGGCTGTAAGAAACACATTTGCCTTGATAGAAGTGGCTCCTTGTTATTTCTTTAAATGCATGCCCTGTTATGGGTATAAAGGCATTTTGAAAGGCAGTCTGTGTCTTGAAGATTTGTTTTTAAAATAGTGTCAGGCTATGCTGGGCAGACAAGCAATGATACTGGAGATGCTGTGGCTGAAGAATAATGTATGCAAATGGAAGCCTACCAGCTGAAGGAGTCCCTACCGGCAAGGCAAGTATGCCTCTTCAGGAAGGCAAGTTAGATGTGTGTGGTAATTTGCAAGAAACAGAAAATCTGACCATGTGTTGCATGTGTTCTGTCATGCTTGTCCCCTGCTCAGAAACCTCCACTGGTTTCCCATTTCACTAGGGGTAAATGCCAAAGTCCTCCCTAGGCCCCACAATACCTGACTACTAGATTACAAGTATAGGAGCATGCATGCGCATGAGTGCACACACCTCCACACATCCCCCACAACCTCCCTTCCCCGTCCCCTCCTCCTCCCCTCCCTACCCCCTGCTACCATAGCTCCCCGCACTCTCCCTGTGCCTCTATCCCTTAGCCACACCTGCATTCCCAGAATGCACCTAGTACTTGCCCATCTCAGAATCTCCTCTTTCTATTCTCTCTATACCTCTCTACCTTCGTGACCAAATTTAGTTTTCTCCATAGTTGTTATCACCTTTGGACACACTGTTCAATTGATGTGTTTTCTGTTTACATCCATCTGCTCTCACTGGAATATAAGTACCATGAAAGCAGAGACTTTTTTAGTTTGGTTCACTGTTGCCTACCCACCATGAATAGTGTCTTGCACTTAGTAAATGCTCAGTCTATATTTGTTGAATGAATAAAAGACTTTTCATTTTACTCTACTTGTCTAATATAATCCATTCCTGGAAGTCTGGTCCCAGTAATTCAGTTGCATCTGGTCTTACTTTAGGTCTACTATTATCCAAAAAATACCACTAGATCCATATCAGTAAAGAACATGTAGTAAGTGTTTACTGATAGGCAGCTCAGGGCTAATTATAATAGGACTTTTCTGGTCCTTCTACAACATCGTATTTTCTTCTGTTTCCTTTCATCTTCCCTTCCCCTCACCACGAGCCACAGAGTGGCTGAGGTTACGCAGTGACTGTGAGCAGTGGACAAGGACTCCTTTGGAGATGAAGACCTTGATCCTGTCCTCTTTCACAGGCTGCTGTCTTTCTCTTGACAAAAATGGAGCTCTGCCTTGTGCCCTCAGAATGGCAGTGTGCAAGCCCCAGTGAGTCATTCAGCACATGGTGACACTGTGTACACACTCATTGTCACTTTTAGTGAAAGGATCCTGCAGCACTGGTGTCCTATCGGTAAGGTCCTGGCAGTGCCAGGAAGAATCAGACTTGGGCGTAGGCAGATAACTGAAGTTCTAAAGAACTACTGGTTTTGCTCTTGACTTAATTGCTCGCTCCCTGGGAGAGGTAAGTAGGAAATTATGGTCTTTTTTTTTATTTGGAAGAGGTTGGGGAGGGTAAGGAGAGCAGCCTAGGAGGCTGGGTGGGTCAAAGGCCAGCTTAACCAATTTTTCTATTGTGCCTGTGTCAAGCACAAAAGCAGGTGGGATACAGAAGGTCACTGTATCCCAGAAACACCACTCTGCCCTTCGTCTCTCCCAATACAAGGCAGCACAGAGAGTGGTTAACAGTAACATCTTTGTAGTCAGACAGACTTTGGGTTCAAGTACCAGCTTTACCAGCCCATAGCCATGTGACCATCATCAAAGTACCTAAACTCTCTGTTTCATCATCTGTAAAATGAGAGTAACACCTACCATACATGATTATTAGAAGGATTAAATGGTACCATTTGTGTTAAGGCATTCCTGGCACATAAAAGTTCACAATAAAAAGCAACTCCCCAGAACCAGACAATATCTAGAGCATCCTTTATGGATATTGGAGAGATTTACAAAATGAATCATGATTCTTCTTGCTAGACTCTCTATGTTCTCATCCCAAAGAATTTAGGGACATGAACAGCTATGCTAAGGTTCTTTGCTCTATCATCTTGTGTGTGTGTGTGTGTGTGTGTGTGTGTGTGTGTGTGTGTGTGCGCGCGCGCGCGCGCGCGCACGCACAAGAGAGAGAGAGAGAGAAACAGAGAGTGACAAAGAGAGACAATACTGTATAGTAGGCGACACACAGTAGATTAAAAAGAGAGAGGGACAAACATGTTTTGCCCTGCTATGCATTGAGAACTAATATCAGTTGTTAACTTTGGTGGATTAGGAGTTTTTATCTTGGTCTTTGGAATAAATATTTGATAAAACCACGGTAATTTTGTTAGTAACTTTTCTTGGACCCTTTGTTTTTATGTGTATAAGCATTTAAAAATCTATCAGACATCTATTCAGAGCATTTTTCAAATCATTAAAAAAAAAGACCAGTTTTGTTCAGATACATTAGGTTCTGGAAATAAGTTATTTCCTGTCTACTTTGACACAGAAACATTCCTTCTAGCTTTTTAAGAGTACAGGGTCTTGTTGAGATGTTGGCTTCCTGGTTCAGGCATAAATTCTAATCATTTCTAAACTTTCAATGTTTATTCTGCACTAAAATTCAAGCAAGATGACAAACAGTGATGAAGTTTATAAAGTATGAAAGTCCTGGATGAAAAGTGAGAAAAAAATCAGGTGTTTCCAAGATCCTAATAACGATAATTAAAACCAATTGAAGATTTATTCTGTGCCAGGAAATGTTCCAAGCACTTTGTGTTGTTAGTTCATTTAATCCTCACTACAATTTTTGAGGAAGATGCTACTATCCTCCACATTTTATGATACACTACTGATGCTTGGGAGTTAATTAATTTGCACAAGATTCTGTAAGTATATTCCACTGCCTGAATATACAAATATAATAATGACTTTTAATTCATGGTAAAGGAAGGTGAGGTTTAGAGAGGCCCAGAGATTTGCCCAAGGTACATAGCTGGTAAGGGTAGAGAAAAGACTTGAACTTAAGAATGTCTGAATCCAAAGTTTAGACTTTTCATACATAAACCTTAAAAATATTTTTCAACATTCAGACGAAACATCAAAATAATTTACATAAACATTTCATCAAATATTCCTTCTCAAAGAATTTGAAAGGACTGTAGAAGTTGTCTTATTTAACTTTCTACCCAATGTATACCTCATTTTTTCAGAGCGCACTCAACCAGTGGTCACCCAGCTTCTGCTGCCTTCTACCTGTCCTCTAGGAATAGAGACAGTCCATTACTGAATCACCCTGATGGGTGGGAGTTTTCTTATATTGAGCTGCTGTGCTGTGACATAATTTTATATGTTTCATAACTTGTGGAGCAAAGATTGTCATTCTTAGGAAACTTAGTACTAACCTGACACCTCGTTGAGTCATGTATCTTTAGGAAAACAGAGTTAGAAAGTGCCATATCATGGTGTCTTGCAAATAGGCAATCATGAGCTTTGGAATACTTAAGTAAAAGATGTCCTGGCCACCCTTAGCATATTGCACAGACATGAACTCATCTCACTTCTAAGCACACGGGCAGCATCGGAGCAGAACCAAAGCCCTTGATTGAACTCCATTCCAGCAGGCAGCATAGTAACACCAAAAAAAAAAAAAAAAAAAAGAAAATCAGGACTGGATTTTAGTGTGGAATTTTAAGACTTTTACTAACATTAGAAACAGTGCTATCACATGAATTCAAATCAAATATATTTATAAAGTAATTCTCAAATTGGAAGAACCTAGTAAATTTACTAGGTGTGTGTGTGTGTGTGTGTGTGTGTGTGTGTGTGTGTGTGTGTGTGTGTGTGTGTGTGTGTGTGTGATGAGCAGTTACTGGGTAACTATTTGAGAAACAGTGCAGCTCCATAAAAAGCCATAGGTTTCATAGTGAGGCACTTGGGCGCAGAACCTGGCTTTGTCATTTTGAGCTAGGAAACCTGGGTAATTAATAATCTTTCTAAGACTTGACTTCTCATCTATAAATGGGAGTAATAATATGCATTACAGGTACTAATGGGACCTCTGTGACAGTTAAGTGGCATAATGTGTACAAAGTACGTAGCATGCTCATTGGCACATAGTTAGCACTCAGGCCTATGGTAGTTATTATTACAATAGTTATTCATCCACTTACTCAAAAAGTAAAACCATACATCCCAGCTTCATGCCTTAGGCACTGAGGGAACAGTATTAAAAAGATAGAGATAGCCCGTGACTTCACAGAACTTGCAGTCTAGCTGGGAAAACAGGCACAAAGCAAGTAATAAAAATGAAAGCTGAGTTTAGAGAGGGGAAGCATTGGAAAGTATAGGGATGCATAACTTTGTGTGAGGGATAGGGAAGTGGTCCCTGAAGAAGATTATGAACCCTGGGAGAAGAGTTAGCAACAGACAGATGTGGTGTGGAGAGGGGTGGACAGCATGTTGCAGGCAAGGACGTGGAATGCACAAAGCCAAGAGGCGAGAGAGCAGGAATGTGCTGGAAAGAGAAGATCTGTGAAGGCCAAAGATATTGACCAAAGGGTGGGCTCAGACTGGGACCAAATTATAAAGGACTTGTATGAGCCATGTCAAAAAGCCTGTTTGGGTTTTATCCTAAAGTCAATGGGAAGCTACTCAAAAGGCTTTATTGTGATGGAGGGCTGGAAACAAAATCATATTTGGCTTCAGTATAACGGAGATGAGTAAGACTCTATCCTTGTCATCAGTACAGCTGTAATCTCATGGTGGAAGAGGTTGAAGGGGAGTAAAGGGTTCACAAAGATAAATACACCATTAAAGGAGGTCCAGGATACAAATGCTCTTAGGTACAAAGTTCTAGGTGTGATTTTTAAAACAGGGCTGCAACCCCAACTAGTTGATAAGGCATTTGAGACAGGTCTTAAAAATGGGCATCTTTTCGAAGAGGAAAGCTGGTATGACAAGAGGCACCTACCCTCCTGGCCACCCTGTCTAACTAATAAAATTGGCAACCATATCCTTCAACTGCTCCCAGCTTAGGTTACTGGGTCTACATTCCCCTTCCTTCCACCACTCCATATTTCAGAACCCCTTTGAGAGAAAACTAGTCCACCCTTAGTGTACCCCTAAAACCCATGTTCTATAAATTTTAAATTATTAACATGTGTCAGACCCTCCTCCATCCTTCCAAGGTTATTTCCAGCTGGATGCCTATGTAAGCTTAGCGCTTTGCAGAGACCTTCCCATACCCTGCCTCCAGCTGTGAACTTTTCACCTGTGCTTCACGGCAGTGTCTACATGCTTACTGAGAAGTTAAAACAGTACAGGAAATACTACGTCATCCCATTGGCATTATCAGTTAAATCACCGAAATCGCCCAGTGTCTGGGCCTTATGAGGTTGAGCCATTTATGAGAAATGCCACATCACAGTTGTAGCAACTTTGTTTCATTTGAATCATTTACCAACCAAGGCTAAATAAATAAATAAATAAATGCCCTGCTCCAACCCCTCTCAAACTTTCTATTTACTTTGTCTTCATTGATTCAGCAAATGAAGAAACTATCAAAGCAGTAGAATTCTTTATAACACAATTACTAAAACAGTCATTTTTCTTTTAAATAAACTTTTCCCTTTAAATAATGCTGAAAGTGGAACTTTTCTCTCATGGTATGATGGTTTCCTCTTCGGTTATGAGACAGAGTCAGTGAAGCGCCTGTGCTAACGAGACATTTCACCCGAAGCATCTGATTCACCATACTTGGGACACAGCAGGTTTTCAGTAAATGTGTTTCTCGCTGCCTCGAAGAGCCCTTTGTTCCTCTGTTCCCAGAGGTTAACTAGACGGTCGGGTCCCACGTTGGATTTGCTGTTTTCAGGTAGAGTTTTGGTTACTATGGGCAATCAATCAGTCGATCAGAAAGTGTGCTCTTTGTGCGATTATGAAACCCATAGTGCTCTCAGCAACAGGAGCAGCATAAAAAGTGGAAAACAAAGGCTTTTGCTTTTGAGAATTACTAGAAAATAAGAGGGAAATAGGATTTTCTTTATTTTATTTTCTTTAAATTTTTTATTGATTGATTTTAGAGAGAGGAAGTGAGGGAAAGAGAAAAAGAGAGAGATTGATTTTTTCCCCACTTATTCATGCATTCACTGGTTGATTTCTATATATACCCTGACTGGGGACCTAACCCACAACCTTGGCACATTGGAACAACATGCTAACCAACTGAGCTACCCAGTCAGGGCCTTTTTTATTTTATTATGTTTCTATAAATGGGGTGTATTTATATTAAATAGGATTGACTTTAGCTACTTCCTCTCAGCGCAAGGAAAAATTAAGTATTGAAGGAAGGAAGAGGAAGAACAGAAAGGAAGAAGAAAAAAACAGAGAAAGAAAGAAAGAAAGAGAGAGAGAGAGAGAGAGAGAGAGAGAGAAAGGGAGAAAGGGAGAAAGGGTAGTTTTGTTTGCAATAGAAATTACCTGAAAAAAAAACTTGCTTTTGAAATTCTGATTTATAGGGTTTTGTACCCTTCCTATGGAAATAAAGTGGCTTGTCTTGTAGGATCTGTGGCTTCTCCACTCTTTTATTTATGTCAGGACATACAGATGTCAAAACTGGGCTGGTGGTGTATACCTGTTTTCCAAGGAAACAAGTCTAGTTTCCATTTCTTCTCTGCATTTGACCAACGGATATACTTAGCAGGAAATTGAAATTAATCTATTCCACTTCTTCTGTTCTCCTCTTCTGATGGCATTGTTCAGAGAAAAGACCTGTATTCCATGGCTTTCCTGATGCCAGCTCATTTAAAACTGCGTTCAGTTAGCCTTTCAGATATACACTCTCTCGTGTGAACTTATGTCCCTTCACCCAGCTGTTGAAATCACGCAGTCTCTTCGTCCAGAAACACCAGAGGGGAAGAACAATCCGAGCAGACAACGTTTTTGTAATCAAAAGAATAGCTGTCACTCTGCTTAAAGCAAATTCACAGGATTTCTAAATGACGCCCTTATGTGACCATTTTCTTGGGAATTTGACAACAAAGAAGTTTGTAAAAAGAAATTATAGCGCAAAAAAGTATTCTTCCAAAAATCACCAGATAGCACAGGGCACAGTTGTCTCTTCATTTCAGTTCCTCTTGTTTACACATCTGTATGTATTTCAGATCCAGAATTCCTTGGCAACAGAGGTAGATTAAGGTCGGTTGAGGTCCCAGGTACAGGAGAAAATATTGGGCCCCTTAAAAAGAAGAAAGAGACAGGGAAGATCAAAATACATGTTAACCATATTTTTAAATAAATTCAAAATATTATGTATTATTCATGGTTGCACATATGAAACCAAACATGGTGTCATTAGAAAAAGTGTAAAGTTGGGGTTTTGCGGGGCCCTGCAGAAGTCAGGGCCCAGGGCGCGCGCCCGCCATTAAATCCACCTCTGCTTGGCAATCAAGATTGCTGATTCCAGCTCCAATTTCTCATGAGTCCTAGAAATCACTTTACCTCTTGGGTTCTCAGTTTCCCTTTCTAAGACACAGAAGGATGCTACTTTAGACCAGTCTCATGAAAAACAGATTATGATAGTCAATAAACAGAATTGGATTATTCATTCTCTGAACTGCTTTGTCACAATTTTGAAAGGAATAACTCTTTTAGACCCCAGCCACAAGAATACCGTCAGTAAACTAAAACTTAGCAATGATTAGAAAAGAGGTGACCTATTTCCAAAGAACCCTACTTTTCTCTCCATGAGTATGAACAATGTAGTACTTCAGTCTTTAAACAGAGGGCCTCAGCTTTCTCAACTTGTAAAATATTCGTACTCACGAAAAGAAGTGCAATGCCATGTAATTTTCACTTAAATTCCCATTTTCTTCTTATGAAGTCTTTTCGTTTAGATTTAGGGCCTTTGTGCATCCCATTGAAATGTTGTAAAATGGTTATGTGGGTGATTTTATGCTGTTTAATAATGTAAATAGTAGAATTTTCTAAGTTCATAAAACCAGGGTGAGTAGTCTGAAAAAGTCACAAAAACAAAAATTTGTAATTGAATAAAGATATGCTGAATAAGATAATAACAGGTTCCAAATAGGGTGAATTTTATTTGGGATATCAGGATATCACTGATTCATTGTAGAGTATCAGCTTTCTCCAAAAATTTGAACTTTATGTTTTGTCTACTTATAATTGCACCAGAAAATTTAGTCATACATTTACTTAGTCATTGCATTTATAAAAATGGCTATTGTTCTGATAGAATCATTTTACAGAACTACTATTTTAAACTTCAGCACATAAAGTTCCTGCCTCATTTTACTACTTTGGCTCATGGCACTAGCCATAGCGAAGACAACACCTGAAGCTCTTTCATTCCTCCATGCCTTTGTTCATGCTGTTCCCTCTGCCTGAAGTACCCTTCCCCTTCCCTCCTCAATCCAATCTCCCTGCCTCATTCCCCATCTCCTTCGGCAGTTTCATGTTCCGCTCCCATAGCGCCTTTTAGCATGTTTTTGTTTTAGCTCTAAACACATCGATAATCCTGTCTCTCCCATGGGATAGTCAGAGCTCAAGGGTGAGGACCACTTTCTATCCATCTTTAAGTGCTTGGTGACTAGGAAAATGTCTATCCCATGGCCAGCTCCCAATAAATATTTTTAGAACCCATGGCAGAGGTTATTCTTAACCTACTTCTATGCTTATTACATAATACGGGCTTCTCAGTGCTTTCCTTGACCTTCTCCTTCAGCATAAAGCTTATGCAGAGAACCTGGAAGTTTGGGATTAGAAAATCTGAAGTAAGACCTGCAGAGGGACAAGCAATGAGTTAAATTCAAAATTGATTTTTTTAACATCACTTTTTACTACAATTCAAGCTCTCATTTTACAACTGAGTGCTATTACCAGGTATAAATTTAAAGTGATTTAAGACATTTCATCATCTATTTTAGCCAGTTTCACAGAGTCACCATCTTGGGCATATGAATGTATATGACAAATGGAGTCAGAAGTCCCAATTCCCCCCTTGCTAGCCAGTTTATCCTAGGTCAATTGCCTAAATTGACTGTGCCTCAAGTCCCTCCTGTGAAGTGACATAGCAGTGTCTCCTTCCAGAGGTATAGGGAATATAGGAATTCCTATTATGCAAACAGCTTGGCACAGCACTTGCCAGTTAAGTCACCCTGTCTGTGGAAGCTGGGACTGTTGGACTCTAACTCAGGAGGCAGGAGATCTTCCGGCAGGCAGGTGGACAGAGTCCTGATGGCTCCTGTAACCAGAATAAAGAGAATTGGGTTCTACTGAAACCGAGTACCTCAAAGAGGCAATTTCACCATAGTTGGAAACTGCTTGGACCCATGCAGCCTTATCATTGCTTTCTACTCTAGGAATAAGATGAAAGGTTCTAATCTGAGGCTGGCTGCAGGGCTGGTCAGTTTACCCAGAAGGCATGACATCCTCAGGCCTTACTATATCATTTTAAGCTTAGGAGTAAGAAAACAACAACAATAACAAAAACAACAACCCAGTGTGTAATTCCGGTCCTCAAATCTAGCCATTAAAGGCATGTGTACTACACCTCAGACACTTACTTGAAGCCTTACTGTCCCCAACATAGATTTAAGATGTAATTTTTCATGGATTTCCTTAAATGATTCCTGGCCCTATAAATTATAAGGGATTATAAAAAGACTAAATAAGATAAGAACAGGAGTAAGGATGATTTGCGGTGAGAAGTGTTAACTGCCTGATATGAAAAGAGAGGCCTGGAAAATTAGACCCAGAACAGTATCACCGTCCAGTATAATAATGGATGTTCCTACGAGATCACTCTGAGTCATGTTTTGTTTTTAAAGAAAAAAAGAAGTTCAGTCATGTCCAATATTCTTTGTTTCTAAAGGCGGGGAAATATGAAATATACTTGAAGGAAAATTTCTGTTCAAAGTTTTGATTTCAGAGTTCCACAGAGCTTGCTTATATGGAACACCTTGTTTTCTGCCAAAGCCGAACAAATGAAGTACTGCTGTCTTTAGAGAATGAGGAAAGTGGAGCATTTGTTGTAATAATGTTATTTTTTAAAATATTTATCAACAACCCCTATACAGCTGGCTTTCTCCTCTCAAAAGACCATTGAAGAGCAAACCCAAGTCTCCTGTGAGCTTCTTGAGGAACAAGGGCATTTTATTTTGTTTCAAAGGTCTAGATCACGACCTGAACTCAGAGGATGCTTGGTTTTGGATGAAGCAATGGACAGATGCTGGAAAGCATGGTACCTATGGATATGTAACTGAGACAGATATGTAAATTTTAAAAAAATTCAAGTGCTAGTCTCACTTCTGTTACTCTTCCTCTGGGTGATTAGGGGCTCTCTGCACTTCATTTTTCTAATCTGTAAGATGAATTGGACTAGATAATTTTATAAAGCCCCTTCCAACTGCACCAGCCTATGATTTTATTATTTTTTAAAATCATTTCTTCTATGTATCGGACAGATAATTGAAAGTCTCCACTAAGCGATGTGGATCGATACACCAAACTGCACATTTTATTATATTTCAAGGACATTGGTATTCTTGGGGCACAGAATCCTTCTGGCTTTGTTGAAAGCACATACTATACAGTCAAAATGGCTTGTCCACTTTTTTTTTTTTGAATGAAAAGATTTTTGCCTCCCACATGTAGGGCTTGTCGTATTGTGAATGGTAGCCTACACATACGCAAATGAGAACTGGGAAGATAATTAAATCTGAGGTGGAAATAGAGTAGACTTGTGAATGAACAAAGGAATTGTGTTCCTCTGGAAGCCAAGATGTCAAAGATACATTTTATTAGTACTGTACACTTTCAGCTTTCATGTAAATCAGTATTCAGCTGCTTCAAATGTTCTAACTCTGCATTTCTGAAGAATCCATTGTGTATATTAACTGTGGCTGAAGCAGGAAGAGATGTCAGGCATTTTTAAATTCCAACCTTATAGAGGTTCATGGACATGCATGATGCTATATGTAAGGAATTGAATGGTCAAAAGGCAGTTTATCTTTGAGCTAAAAGTGAGAACAAAGCAGATTCATTTCTAAGGCTTTGCTTCCAAACCTGGACTTCTTTCTTTTTTTCCCTCAGAAAATAGCCATGGAACTAAAAGGAGGTGGGGGTGGGGGGTTGCAACTCAAAGGATTTTGAAATGTTTCCTTACTGCATACCTTTCCAATAGCTCAGTTTTGGCAAACTAGTTCCAGACCCTACCGCTTTCCAAGCTCCCACTGTCCTTCTCTATGACTCACACTCACACTGGAGTGCTAAGAGGCTGCTCTGTGGCTGCAGGGATGCCCATAGTAACAAACATAAGCCAAGAGTAAACCCAAAAGTTATTTGGTCCCATCGCTTAATATTATATAAGTGGAAACTGGGGTCCAGGGAGGTGAGGTTATTCACACAAAGTAAGACAGCAAGTCACACAAGTATTTTGATTCTAACCCATTGCTCTCTCCAGAGCCACATTGATCCCTGACAAATAAAAGACAAGAGAACCAGACCCTTAACAAAAAGAACAGGGTTATATCGCTATTGCTGCACCCCCCCAGGTGAGCCATCTTTTCACCTTTTCACATTGTTGCTTTTGTCTTGTCAGCTTCTTGTAGAAAAATGACTTACTGCTTGGAAATTCAGCTTGGCATTTTCTTTAGACAAAGTGATCTTTTAAACGTAGCCAACATTTCTTTTGGAGTATGACTCCATTTCGCATAACACAACCTGGGATTGATGTTTACTAAGTTGGTTGTTTCAATCATGTTCAGAGCTTGGTTACATTGCTGTTTCTTTGTCTCTGTCTCTCCCTCTCATTTTTCCTTGTGCTTGACACAAAAGGATGGGGCCCCCAGGATCATCGGGAAATGGATCAGTGTATTCATGTGTGAGCTTTACAAAGCACTGGAGCAAAGGTGTCATTAAATGTTAGAAGTCATTCAATCACACCCATCTCTTCATACAAAGTAAAGAGGAAAAAGGCTCTGTATGGTAACCATCCAGAAAGCTTTGTGTATTCATTCACCCCTTACTCCTTTTTCCTTCTTTCGCCCTTAGAGGAGATTTAAGGTTAGCTTTGCTTTTCTGAATCTGCCCTTAATACTCAGATCTCATTTAGGGCTGAGAGTAACTAAAGTAATAAATTATTTTTTAAAGAGATCTTCTGGGTTTAATTCTGATTATGTTTCCTTTCAAATGACTGAGGATTCCCAAGGTATCCATGAGGCTGCCATGGGCTTAGAAAGAGAAAAGAATGATTCTTACCTCCTCCCCCCCAAAAGGAGTTCATTGTTTATTCTTAACTATTTTCATGCAGCCTTTTCTGGGCATTAAATGTATATAGAAGTCAATTAAGGGAGACTTCAATATATCAGTATCCTGTTTGTCCTGAAAATGTAAATGAAATATATGAGAGTTTTGAAGCAGATGCCATCTGCTGGATGGTTAAGATAGTGTAACTGAAAATCATGTGAACAGAAAACATATGGAACAGTGTACCTTAACAAATGGACTGATTGCTAATTTAAGTAAATAGTTACCTCCCAGGCCCCAGATAGAGTACAGTATCCCTAACTTGTTTAACTTGTTGTCTGTAGTCTAAATGTTTACATTTATGTATTTCTAATCTGAATAAAGATACCACTTCCTGTTCATGCACGTGGCCAGATCCTCCAAACTCTTCATCTAGTTTGCAATCATGAGAACAAATTCATAATAAGTGTTCACCTTGAGAGAAAGAATAACTTTGCACTAATGCATTTGATAGCCACCCCCAAATTAAAACCAGAGTTAATATAAGAGAAAATGGAAAAGGAAAGACAGATGAAATAAGGTTATATAAGAATATAGCGTTAGTATATCAAATTAAAACCACATGTAAGACATAAATATAGGCTAAACACTTAATTCTTTCTCTGGGGGACCCTTTATTGATCTCTAGCTAACACCCCACACTCCACACTGCTCTGTCATTAGAAGAACTCATGAATAAAGCAGACACTCTTTAAATTACCCAATGTCCCTTAGAAATTATATATTATAGTCACATTCTTTATAACTCTTGTTGGTGCCAGGTCCCACCCTGGGCTCTTTCTCTGACTACCTGAGAAGGTAGTTTCAGCTTTGGTGACTCGGGTTCCTCTTTTGTTAAATATTACTTGATGAATTTTACTGTCCTAGTGAGCTATTAAAAAAATGAGATACCAGTTAATAGTATGTCCACAAACATAAGCCCCCCCAAATATTCCCGTCTAGAGTTGCAACTTAGAATTAGGACACCAACAAGTTAAAAGTCTATGAAAGAGTGGTGTTTCTCCACAAATAGAAAATTATCCCAAGAAGTGAGAAATTTCAGAACTCTAATCTGAAGTGAGTAGAGAGGAAGTGGGAAGTGAGTAGAGAGGAAGCAGTGAGACATCCATTCATTGCTATAAGATTGTTCGTGGGGTTTTTTTCACCAATGGAATGTTAAACAGCAAAGCAAACTCCCTGCATTTCTTACATAGAGAGCTCTGAAAACAAGAGCACCCAGATTGTGAGGTTTATCTCCATTTCTGAGTCACAGATACACATATATGGCTAAGAGGGAAGAAGAAAACAAACTACCAAACAGATGAAGAGAGAAAGAAAAGATGTTCCCAAACATACTAATTGTGTACTGACATGACTTATTTGTATATTAATGTATCCTATTGGCCACTGCTAATGAGAATGTTGTCCCTTATTTCTCTTTTAGTTTATAAATGGAGTAGCATTATGTAATCACCCTAATGAGGTAATAGAAACATAAGTACACAGGAAAATTTGGTAAGGTTTTCTCCTAATTCATCCTCTACTGTGTTGCTCACCCCACCCCATCCCATTAAACCTCCCTCTCCCTTCCACACTCCCCCTGCCTCCAAACTGGCTGTCTTCAGTCCCACAGGACATATTGTTGACTATTATTTATAATAAGTCTCTCTCCTCTTGGCAGGATATAGAACAGCTGTTGGTCTATTCTCTGCCACAAAGACCAACTTCCCTCTTTTGCCCTGGATGATTGGAAGAAAGTCGGGGAGAAGAGCAATTTATAGTTGTGTTACAGCACCTCTATTTTCTTTTATGTTTATTTATATTGCTTCCATTTCTGTCTGGATTTCTGAGATAATCAAGATCACTCTGCTACAGAATTCTCTGGTGGCAGTCCATGGTGCTTTTCTTCATCGAGTCAGATATTTTTGAAATCCCAGCTAGTGGAAGCGGTGAACATTTCTTCTGTAAGAGTTTGAGGATTTTTCTTTTACTTTTCCCAGTGAACTCATAAATGTGTTCTATTTTATGTGAACAATAAATGACTTTAAATTTCTCAAGAGAAGGCACCTTGTTTTTGTCAACTTTCTGTTGCCAAAACTTAGCACAGTACCTGCTCAGTCAACATTTGGTGACTGAAGGGAGAAGAGTACTGCATGGGGTTCCGGTTTGTTCTGTGTTGGGTCTAAGCACTAAGTCCCGCCTCAGACTTTCCTCCAGGTCAAGCCTCATCACCTGAGGTGGGACCTTTTCCTGAGATCTTTTGTCTTGGATTATTCTCGGCTCCACGCCTCATCTTAGGTGGGGGTGAGGAGAGAGAACCACAAGGAATTAAATGTTTCATAACACTGGGGAACAAAATTTATGTTGCATTCACAAACACACTTGTTCTTACCTAATTCGAGTGTGCTGATCTCAAATCTGACATTAGTTTTTCTCTGTAAGATACAGTTTTTTTTTCCAATTCAAGATTTTACGTTTTCATCTTATTGTAAATTTTCAACATTTAGTTTAACATAATGAAGTAAAATGTCCTCTTGGGCATCATCTTTGTGAAAATATAATAATTTATATAATGCAGTAAATATACTAATACACTAAAATATATTATTGCATCAGAATTTGTCTACAATTTTGAAATAGAACATATTAAAACACTTATTTTAATAATAAAATTTGTGCAAAACTTATTTAAATTCTATTCAGGCAAAAATTTGCATTTGTAGCTCTTGCATTTGTGTACTTGTTGAGGACAATCTCATTTGATGCTACAGCAGTAGTCTGCTCATCGCTACCAGCTCCAAGATTTTCCAGAAACTTATTAAGGTGACTGACTGTTCAAGAAGTGATTCTTAATGCTCATGTTACATACAATGTTGCCAAAAGCCAACAGTATTCTGTGAACCAGAAGTTCATAGTTTTCTGCTTTTTTGTTGCCAAGCAAGTTCTTTGTAACTGCCACAAAAGACTGCCATGCTGCTTTCTCCTCCTTATTTATCTTCCTGGCAAATTCTTTGTCACGTATGAGGGTTCGATTTTGAGGTCCATCAAATATACCTGCTTTTATCTTCTTGAAAGACAAGGCAGGAAAAGCAGAAATAATATGTTGACAGCATTCACTTTCTCTATTCAAAGCCTGAACAAATTGCTTCATTAAGCCAAGTTTGATGTGAAGTGGGGGAAATATGATCCTGTCTCAATTAACTACAGGTTCATTCACAATATTTTGCATCCCTACTTCCAGAGCTTCAAGTTTTGGCCACTCCTTCTGTGTCCAGTGTTTCTCCCTAGCTCAGCTATCCCACAAACACAGAAAGCGAGGATACTTTGTGAAACCTCTCTGTTGTCCTAGCAGGAAATTTACCATTTTAAGATCCACATAAATGATCTAGTTATCCTCCTCATACTTCAGAAAGTCGAGGACAATTTTTATGTCATTATTATCTTCTCATAGATTAGTTGAATAACCTATTGGAACTACTGCATAAACATTACCGTTGTGTAGGAGAACACATTTCAGACTTAGTATAGGGCTGTCAAGAAATAGCCGCCATTCTGTGGGACTGTAAGTGGTAACACCTAGCTGACTGAGAAGACTACTGATATTATGACAGTAAACAAAGTGTTTGTCTTCGGAAAAAGGGTCCACAAAAATTTGTTCACGCTTCCTGAAATGGGATACTTTAGCTGACCTGTGAAATACATTGTTTTCTTGAAGCCTGGAGCCTAAAAACTCAGCTGCTTTATTTGATAGGCCCAAATCTCTTACTAAGTCATTCAATTCGGGTTGGCTAAACTGCTGAGGGGTTAATGACTGCTTGGCATCAGAAGAAGACCCTTCAGATTCTATAACCATTTCCTCATGCATCTTATCAAAATACACTTACTTGATCACCATGTTCACTTTCTTTGTTTTTAGAAGAAATAAAACCATTGAAAACTAGAACCGGGAGTGTCTCAGAGTGTGGGATAGGTTGTATTGCTGAAGGAATATTAGGATATGCGATCGTATGCCATTTTTTCTTGCTGATGCCCTTTGTATGGATCAGACAGAAATAACAGTCACTTCTGTGGTCCTTAGGTTCACGCCAAACCATGGAAATACCAAAAGGCATTCCTTTGCATTTTCCTTTTGTCCAGTCACAAAGCATTTCCTCACAATTATGACACACAATATGACGAGCCCAATTCTTATCTTGATCGCCAAGGGGAACTTGAAAATAGGCACTATATGTACGTGTCACAAATGATGAAATATTGCACCTTTGACGTCGAAGTGTGTAACAGCCACATATAGAACAGATGGTGTCAGGACTATTCTTACATTTATGCCTACTTGAAGAAGCCATGATTCAACCTTAAAACAAAATAAGAGGGTGTTTTTTAACAGATAATAATTTTTTACATTTAAAAACAACTACAATTATGTAAAAGTGATGTTTGTAAAACAATAATTGCCTTGTGGTTATGTTCAATCCAAGAGTCATTGCCCTTTAACTCCAATTTAAAAACCAATGCATGCCATTAACTGTAACAAAAAGAAATTAAAATTGCATAAAAACTAGAGCATGCACCAAAAAATGGGATTTTAGATTTGGAATCAGTGATGCAGAAATATATAGAAAAAGTTCTATAACTTCATGCAACAGAAAATGAAAATTAAAAAAATTGTTCCCCAGTGTAATCTAACCTGCAGCTAAAGACATCTTAAATAGGTACTGAATATTCAGAGAAACCTGGGCTTCTCTGGAAGTAGGTTGTAGAGAGAACATCTCTGTTCTTTTAGGGGTTGATGAAAACTCACAAAAGCAACCCCGACCCAGAAAAGGTACAAATGGCTTTGACACCAGGCATCAATGTAACATAAGACAGCATCTAGTGCACAGTTTAACATAAAGGTATCCCACTGCTTGGAGCTGAGGCAGGCTGACTGCTGTTCATGGTCATGCTTAGTAAAGACTGGGAAGGAGCAGAGTGGAGTGGTTAAATCCCAGTCACTGGGTGTGGCAAAGAGGAAACAGACTCCTTATTACCTGATCTATTTCTATATGAATTAAGTTTGGTAAGTATTCATAATGGCTAATATCCTCCAGAGTCTGATCAGGACCCTTTTTGGAGGAGAACTAGAGAGCTGACAGTTTCTATGTGGTAGGTGCCTTTCTGTAAGAGCTCATGAAACACTCCCAAATTCCTTAGTCTGTGTTCTTAAATGTGTCTGTCATAAGCATCCCGATGCGCCTGACTCTCTTTATTTTCTCACCCAATGAGCATTTACTAAATGTTGCCCACAGACACACAGGAATATACATGGTTAAAGAAGGTACAAGGTGCCAATCCCATTGAGATGTGTGCCTTCCCAGTGATCAGCAATTTGCAGGTGACATGGGAAGAAAGAATAATAATAGCTATGGTTTATAGAGTGTCTGTGACATGACAGGCACAATGCTCATTGCTTTAGATACATTATTTTATTTTATCTTGTAATCTGGTTTATAAAGGGAATCACTGGAGACATGAAATGTCACAGTACTCATTTTTGCCCAGTTGTGAGCCTGTCCTTCAGCACTGGAATAGGAAACTAGTCAGGGGGGATCAGAGAGTAGCCTAAGCCTTCTCCAGAGAAGGCAAACTTTGTCCTTTCTAGCCCTTCACTGGTCTTCCAGGTTATCCTGAGGCCTCCAGAATATTTGCTTATTAACTGAAATCAAATTTTGATTGGTGGGCTTTCAAACATGATAAGAGATGAAGAATCGAAAGAATCTTCACAGAAAATTGATGAATGAAGCCCTTGGAGAGAACCACTGTTAAGGTGCACACCACATTAAATAGTACATCTGTTAAAAACTAGGATCTGGAGTCAGGCTGCCTGAGTTGGAATGCCACACTAGAGATGTAATGTTGAGGTGACTCTCTGTACCTGAGTTTCCTTGTCTATAAAATATGTATAATACTACCAACTTCATGGAATTCTTGTTCAGGATTAAGTCAGATAATGCATGTAAAGTGCTTAACACAGCATCTGGTATTTAATAAATACTGGCCACTCATATAACTATCATTCCTAATCAATATATACCTCTTTTTTTCCCCACTAAATATGAGGACTAATTGAAAGAAAGGACCTTCAGTATTTTTTTGTATCTAGCACAATGCTGAACACATTGTAGATTCTGAATAAATATTGGCTGGCTGGAGGCTGAATAGATGAATTTGAGTTTATGTGGATTGAGGCACTACAGAAGAACTAATTCTTTCCAGATCTTTTCCTGGAACTTCATACCTTAGATGTTACCCCAAGGAAATCACCATGACACCAAACCATCTCGCAACATCCAGCAAGCACTTTCTTAGGTTCACCTGGACATTTGACTCGCAAAATTCCTATACACCACGTTTGACATTGTTCTACTCAGAAGGATATAGGATAGGAATTGTAGCTTGCCAGCTCCAACAATAGAGCAGCAGCAGGCATTCTTCTGTAATTAGAGCCCTACCAGCTCAGGTGCAAGATGATGGAATCCATATTGGGCAGGTGAGGGAACTGCCTTTGCTCAGAAGTCCTATATCTCACAGCAGTCAATAACTCTTATAACAACTCCAAAGACATAGCTTGCAGGGTCCTCTCTAGGGACATTCTAGTTACAAGAATTGCTACACTCAGGGAAGTCCAAAGAATGGCATTCCCATCAGGTATTTACAGTTCATTTGTAGTTTCCCCCAGTCCAGATGCAGACTACCAATGAGGGTCATTTTTACCATATGCAGTGTTGCCTAGTAACATAGTTGACACATACCATCTTTATCTGTTTCCAGGGAAACGAAGCTAAGAAGTTAACCAGAGGTCAGATTCTCATGCAAAAAGGGAGAGTTTTATTAACTCTTTGCCCACACCATCTAAATAGTTACTGAAAACATAGCCAAAGAAACCTATCCAATATCCCTGAAAAAAAGTCACTTATACGTCATACCTGCCACAAATATTTTACAAAGTAGAATAATGTAGGCATGCTCCCATCCCCTATTCTGAACTTCTCCCCAACAACCAAGAGTCAAGCTCAGTGATCCTTGACACCAGGCTAGTCTTTCACATCGTGCCACCACTCCCCAACCCCAGTCTCATCCTTCAAAGCCCAGGTATAGGTACCTCTCTAAAACACACAGTCACTTGAATAAATACACAAGAGATTTCAGTTTTCCTGGATCGGTGAAATTTTAAAAGATCATCCCAGCCTAGGAGTCACACCACTAAGGGTCTTTGAGTTTTGCCTTTTTTTTTACAGAGTTGTTGTGAGGATAAAATGAGATCAAAGAGGAAAAGAGTTAAAAAGACCATAGTAAAAATCTAGGGTAGCTTACCATTTAGAGGGTGGGAGAAAATTCCAGACACAGTTAAATGGCATGCAATTGACCTAAGTGAGAAGCACAAAGAAGTCCTGACTTCCCTGATTGATTGATTGATTGATTTAATTTTTTAATTTAGTGAGATGAGGGGAGGCAGAACAGACTCCCACATGTGTTCTGACCAGGATCCACCTGACAAGCCCACTAGGGGGCAATGCTCTGCCCATCTGAGACATTGCTCCATTGCTCAACTGCACTCTTCTTGGCACCTGAGGTGAGGCCATGGAGCCATCTTCAGTGCCCAAGGCCAACTCACTCCAATTGAGCCATGGCTGCAGGAGGGGAAGAGAGAACAAGAGAGAGAGAAGCAAGATGGGGAGGGGTGGAGAAGCAGATGAGTGCTTCCCCTGTGTGCCCTGACTGGGAATCGAACCCAAGACATCCACACATGGGACTGATGCTCTACCACTGAGCTAACCGGCCAGGGCTAACTTCCCTGATTTAAATTATTAATGATGATAACCATCTTTATAAGGATTTAGGCTGCTTTTTTTTTTTTTACCTAAGAGAACCCCTAGCTTATAAGATTACTTCACCTGTTAGCAGCCACGATGTGGTAGAGTTTAGTATCAATTTACCTTAGTAAAAGGATTAAGTACTCCATTTATTTCCATGCCCAAATGATAAAAATAATCCTATTTAAATTATTATTATCTTCCAGGGACTGTTCAGGTACTTTATACTATCTTGTTTAATCATCAAGTATTACTAACTCTATTTCTCAGCAAAAACCAAAGTTTAGAGAGATTATAAGACTTGCCCAAGGTAACCCAACTGCATATGGCAAAGCCAAGAGTTAGGTCAAGTTTAGTGTTGTCCAAATCCCATGTTATGTGCTATGTGACATCTTCATGGACATGGCTTAGAAACCATGTAATATTTTCATAAAGCCAATCTATAAGTGCAGTGGGAACAAATTTCACACTGATTTTAAAATTACTTTTACCTCTTTTTATTAAAAAAAAAACACAAAGAGAGAGAGAGAGAAGAAGGAAAGAAGGAAGGAAGGCAGGGAGGGAGGGAGGAAGGAAGGAAGGAAGGAAGGAAAGAAGAGAAGGAGAGAGGGAGGAAGGGAGGGAGGGAGAGAGGAAGGAAGGAAGGAAGGAAGGAAGGAAGGAAGGAAGGAAGGAAGGAAGGAAGGAAGGAAGGAAGGAAGGACTTTATTAAAATAGGAAAAAGATAAAAAGATTAAGTTTAGGTGAGAATATATTTGAGACAAAAGGAAATCCTCATTTTATTTGAATTTCTATTCTCTCTTCTATTGTATATTATTACCTATCCTGAAATGGAACTTATAATACAAATGCTCAAAAAAACCCATAAAGTACAACAGAGAGTAAAGAAAACTAGAGCATCACATGCAGATTCTGAAGTCAGCATTCTGCAGCTAGTCCTGTCAGATTTCTTTAAAAAAACAGTAATTACAACTCATTATCTACTTGGAAGACATGGTAAGTAACAGAAGAAAGAGATTCAAATGGAAAATTCTTATTTGAGATATTAGAAGTCTCACTCGTTTATTATAGTGGCAAGTTTAATAGTTTTCCAAAATATTTTAGCTACATGTTTTGTCTACTTATAATGCACTTGAACATGTATTCCTGCCAAAAAGAAAAATTAAACTAAATTCTTTAACTATGGCTGGCACATTTCTACTTTGATCTGATTAATTCACAGATCTGTGCAATGAAAGAATTTACATTTGGCAAGAAAAATTCTAAATTAGGCAGTTTAATTGTCAAATAAAATTTAAAACTTGCATGGGAAGTGAGAAAAAATAAAGACTTTGGCATTTTGAACCCTTAAAGCAGTGGTTCTCATAGTGTGCGTCAGGGCACACTGGTGCGCCCTAGAAGATTTCCAGGTACACCCTATGATATTCCAGAGACATATGTGCCTGTTGGGGACCAAAATACCAACAGGGTTTTTGAACTTTAGATTTTGGGGGGACAGAGGTGTGGGGAATTGGCTGTAAGATGACAGTCTGCTCAACCCCCCACCTCACTTGCCTGATTAGGTTGCAAAAGGCTGTTAAGCTTTGGTGCTGGATTGTTTATACCACTCCCCATGTTCCCTGGAAAGACTGGAGGCAAGTTTCTTCTATCCTTTGTTTGGTGTCAAATTAAGATAAGTATGGTGGGGGTTTTCTGCACTCAACACAATTAAGAGTAAAAAGAGAGGAATTCTTCAATATATTGACAAGGAAATGAGAATTTGCCTTTCAAATATAAGCCCAAACATTGAAGAAATCTCTAGGACACATCTGGATCATGTTTCTCATAAACACAAGAGTGAAAAAACTTAACAAATTCGCACCAGGACCTGCCGAACTAACTAAATCTTACTAAGAATGTATCTATATATATAAAAAGATAACTTTTTTGGGTTTTTTTTAATTTTTTAACCTTTCTTTTTTATGAATTCTAAAAAGCATAACTCAAAAACTGTAACATAAAAATGATTTTAATGTCAGAATAAATTTAATTTTGTCATATTTATTTTGTTTAATTACCATAAAACACTCTTGAACTTTATATTTTTTTCTTTAATATTTGACTTAATTATTATAACATACTTCTCAGAAATTTGTATATAGTGCGCCTATAATTCTTTGTAGGATTTTAAATGTGCCCAACTTCAAAAAGTTTGAGAACCACTGCCTTAAAGGGATATTTTCTTGTTGGCCATGCCAATCTAAGAGAAGAGAAAAGAGAAAAAAAGGAAGACTACTTTGTCCCATAAAATAACTCTTTTTTAGGAATTTTGAAGAAACACATTCAATTATATAATTTTTCAATGAAGTTAAATATAATAAAATTTTATAATTCACTTTATATTCTTAAACTTCTCTTAAGATATTCTCTTAAAAATAGTTGCATAAATAAAATGACCTACATATGTATAAAAAAACTGTGATTTAAAATAATTTTCTTCTGGTCTGAATTAAATCAGAGTATAAAACATTAGTTTTATAGGAGATACAAGATAATTTCATCAGCATGGTTTCATCCTCCTAAACTTGATTTATTGGAGATATCAAAGGAAAAAAGGAATGTAAATTTATCTATTTTGTTTTCTTTAGTCATGTAATTTTATAATGCATTTTAATTCTTATACCTTCTTATTTCTCAATCCAGATTTCTTTGTTGTCTATTAACTTGCTCACTCATTAAAGAAAGTTTAAATAATATTAATTGCAGTGTATGTGAGTGTTGTGTTAGCAGTTTTTCAAAAGTGGGGACCTCATAGGATACCTGGACTGGAAAGCTAGGGTAACTAGAATATGAACTAACTGTCCGAGTAGAACATGGAGAAGGGAGGTAGCATAGAGTAGGTAGAAAACTGGGAAGGTCCCAGATTCTCAAAATTATCCCGCCTACTACTTCCATATTTCCTATGACTGACTAAGAAGACTAAACCCATAACTCATTCATATCTTAGCATGACTTTTTTAAAGTAATTTTTTCCTAATATATGATAGGGATTATCAGAAGAAATAAGTGGAAGAAAAGTTAATCAAATCTATTGAATGCTTACTATATGCCATGAGGTAGATGAGGCATTTTGTTTATTGATTACCAAGTGAATCCTCAAAGCACACCTGTAAAGTATGTTAAGTTGATTAAAGTTTAAACCTATTAAAATGTGAGGAAACTGAGGTAATTTGCCTAATGTTTCTTATGGGATGAGTTGGTTGAGTAGCAAGAAATTGGAAGGAATTATGAAGAGGGGCATTTCGAGGGAAAGTATTCATTTATTCATTTAACAGCTATATGATTAGCTATTAAGTGCCAGCCCTATGCCAGGCACCATGGGAAACAGGAGTGAGCAGCAACTACATGGGCACTAGTGTCCTGTCACTCAGTTAAGTACTGGGTAGCCAGGTGCAGTTTGATGAACTACAAGAGAGAGAGAGAAAGAGAGAAGTGTAAGGTATTTTCTCCTCCAAGGAAGGAGGAAGGGAGCGTAGCCACCAAATGTGGAATATTAAAGGTTTTATTTAGTACAGAGCACTTCTCAGATGAGACTCACTGGCTCGGAAGATGGAGGCCAGGAATATCATGCCAAGGGACTGCGTGGAGACAGATTTAAAGGGGTCTTGAGGTCCTTCTGGGGTTCTTTGGAGTCATCCAGCTATTATGACGTAGTGAACTGTCACTGGCTGACAGACGGTTGCTCCTCTCCCAAAGACCTTTGGGAAGTTTATTTTCAGTGTGCTTAGTTGTGTGGGCAGTCCTAGTCAAAGTTCCCAGGCCTGGGTTCCCCACGTGACCGTCCCCCTTAGCCACCCTACATTCCAGCCTTTTTTGTTAAATAGAATAGGGGCGCTGTTTATTCATCTGGCTACTTCCTGCTAACTAGGGGCATCATGGGGAGGGGCGGTCAGCTGGTGGTGGCTTTGAGGGGTGTCAGGAGGAACATCTGTTCGGCCGTGAGTTGAGAAACTTCACAGATGCGCTTCCGAGGATTGAGGGCGATAGGGTATGTGGAGTTTCCAGGTAATGCTGAGAGAGGTGGCAACCTGCTGGACTATTTGGGCAGAGAAGGCCAGGCCGTTGTCTGACTGGATGGTAGTCAGCAGTTCAAACTGCGAGATGATACATTCAATGAAAATGGAGGCCACTGTGTCTGCCATCTCTCGAGAGGTGGGAAAGGCTTCTATCCATCCTGAAAAGGTATCCAAAAAAGTTAAGAGATAACGGAGTTTTTTGTGAGGAGACATATGAGTGAAGTCAATTTGCCAATCCTGGCCTGGCCTGTGCCCCCTCAGTTGATGAGTAGGGAAGCGGAGGCAGAGTCCCCCTTGCATAGAGGTATGGAACAGATTGTGAATGCTGCATATACCTTTTCAATAGTGTGCTGGAGGCCTGGGGAAAAAGAAGAGTGGTTGCAAGAACCTATAGAGAACTTTTGGCCCTATGTGTAAGGAGCAATGGATATCAGAAAGGAGAGTTTCAGCCTGTCCTTTTGGTAAGGCAATTCTATCTCCGAGAAACATCCATCCTTGGTTGCACACGTTTCCACCCTTTTTGAGGAGAGTCTGTTCTTCCTCAGGAGTGTAGGAAGGTTTCCAGGAGGTGGAGAGAAACATGAGAGGTCCCCGTGGTGAGGTTTTGAGCCGCCGCATTGGTCTGAGCATTTCCCAAGGCCACCGGGTCCTGAGAGGTTTGATGGCCCCCACAATGTACCACAGCCACCTCAGTGGGAAGCTGTAATGCCTGCAAAAATTTAGAAATGAGGATATCATTGATTATAGGGAAGCCATTGGTAGTGAGGAAGCCACTTTCCTTCCAGAGGGCAGAGTGGCTGTGGGGGATAAGAAAAGCATATTTAGAGTCAGTATATATAGTTGCGCATTTTCCTTGGGCCAGGATGAGTGCCGCATGAGGGCAATCAGCTCTGCTTTCTGGGAGGTGGTGCCCTCTGGCAGCTGTTGAGCTTCTAGGGTGGAGGGGGTGGTGACCACCGCGTAGGCCACCCGTCATCGTCCGTCAGGTCCCTGTACAGAACTTCCTTCCACAAAGAGTATTAGATTTGGATCTTTTAAAGGAGAATCTGATAATCCATCTCAAGGTCTGTTGAGAAAATCTATTAGAGAATTGACAACATCTGGTGGAATAGGAGGCATGATTGGGTTAGGGTGATCTGTAGTAGCAGGAGAGCCTTCAGTCAGGAGTGGTAGGAGTAGGTGAGTAGATGCTGTCAGATGAATAGTGGCTCCGAGATTGTGTAGAATGTCTCGACCCAGAAGGGGTACAGGGCATGATGGTGTAACTAAGGATGAGTGTGAAAAGGGGATTCTGTCTAGACTGCATATTAGGGATGGTGTGCGAAGAGAAGAAGAAGGGGTCCCATCAACCCCCATAACCAAGACCTGTGAGGAAACTAGAGGTCCAGAGTGTGATGGCAAAACAGAGAAGGTAGCCCCCATGTCCACAAGAAATGAAATCAGCATTTGGACTTAATCGCTACCTGTAGCTTCACCCGTGGCTCAGAGAGAGTGAGGGGGGGGTCTCCAAGTCCGGGCCGCATCAGTCATCCATGAGGCCTAGGAATTCAAATGATGAGCCCACTTGACTAGCTTGGCCTCCCATTTGAGTGGCCTGTCCTCCATGCTGAGACACCGAGGATGTGCCTGCTGTCCAGAGGGGGAAATCACTTTGCCAGTGACCGGGCTGCTTGCAGTTAGGACAAGACTTAGTGGGTGGCCTCGGGCAGGGGCACTGGCAGGACCAATGATCCTCCTTGCCACACTTAAAGCAAGCTCATGGTGGGGATCCTTTTTGCAGTTCAGACTTAGGTTGAGCACCTACTGTGCCTTTCTCTGCTGGCCCTAGAGCTGCCACAAGAGCCTGGGTATGGAGTATTACCTTCTGCTGCATGCAGGCCTGGTCAAAAGCCTTGGCCTGTTCCTTTCGACCATTAAAAGCCTTAAATGCCATGTTCATCAGGTCTCAGATAGGGATTTGCTGGCCCTCCTCTGCCCTCTTAAGTTTTTTCTGAATGTCTGGGGCCGATTGGGAAATAAAGTGAGTAGCTAATACAGTGACCCTGGCACTGGATGTAGGGTCGAAATGAGTATGAGTATAGCGTCAGGGGGGTGATTTAAGAAGAGAGCTAGATTTTCCTCAGGTCCTTGAGTAATTTCCCTTAATTTGTCATAGTTAACTACCTTTTGTGCTGCATCCTGCATGCCAGCTATAAGACATTCAACCATCTGATCACGTTGTCTCCTACCTGGTTGTTCCTTCTGGTAATCCCAGTTGGGGTCCGTGTCAGGGACCGCCTCTGGGCCCACTGGCATTTGAGCATTTGAGGTGTGGACCTTATCTGCATGAGCTCGTGCAGCTGTCCGGATTCAGTCCCGTTCGTCGGAGTTAACGGTAGAAGACATAATAATATAGAGATCATGCCAAGTGAGGTCATATGCCTGAGTGAGATATTGGAATTCCTTGGTATAGTTGGTAGGATTAGAAGAATAGGAGCCCAAACGCTTTTCAATTGCAGACAGATCAGAGAGGGAGAAAGGCACATGAACCCGAACAACTCCTCCCGTCCTGGCCACCTTGCGGAGAGGGCATAGGAGGTTGGCTCCCTCTTGTGGCCTGGAGTGGGATCAGGTGTGAGTGCCAATAGGGGAGGAGAGAGAGAGATCAGCATTTGTAAGCGAAAGAGAAACAGGATCTAGCAAAGAGGTGGGATGGGACCAAGGGAGTCATGCAGGAGGGGAAGAGAGTTCCTCAGGGGAGTTGGCAAAGGAGGAACGATCTGGAGCAGAGAGTTTAGCTGAGATTTCCCTGGCCAGAAGGACCTGCGTTGTAGAGCAGCCGGCGCAGAGATTAGGATGAGAATACAAATGAAGAAACCCCTGTATATAAGGAATCTCTGTCCACTTTCTAACTTCTTGGCAATAGTTCTGTAAATCAATAAGGGTGTTAAAATCGAAACTTCCTTCCTGAGGCCACCTGGTCCGGTTATCCAGTAGGTATTGTGGCCAGACTACACTGCAAAGGAAAATTAGTTTCTTCTTTTTGAGGGAGGGATCAATGTTTCGGAGGTTTCGGATAAGGCACCCCAAGGGTGTTTTAGAGTCAGGCTTGGATCCCTTTGCCCTCATGGTCACCCCTCAGTTCTTGGAGTGGTGAGAGATGAGTATCGGCATCCCAAAACTCAAACTCTGGCCACGGACAGATAGGGAAAGTGGGTGAGCTCGGGATGCCTCCATGAACACACGCACTCGGAAGGAAAAAGACTTCCCTGACACAGCTGCGGTTTCGGAAAGGCAGTCTCGGCGGAGAGAACTTAAGGGAGTTTGGAGGCAGGGAGCTTACCGCACTGTGCGCCAATGTGGAAGGTCAGAGGTCCTGGTTCTTTCTCGGAGGGGAAGGAGAAAGGAGCAGTCCCTTGTGGACTTCTGACTCCTCCCGGGCTTTTGGTACTAAGATGTAAGGTATTTTCCCCGCCGAGGAAGGAGGAAGGGAGCGTAGCCACCAAGTGTAGAATATTAAAGGTTTTTTTTTAGTACAGAGCACTTCTTGGATGAGACTCACTGGCTCGGAAGATGGAGGCCAGGAATATCACACTGAGGGACCATGTAAAGCCAGATTTAAAGGGGTCCTAAGGGTCCTTCTGGGGTCCTTTGAGGTCGTCCAGCTAATATGACATAGTGAAATTTCACTGGCTGACGGACAGTTGCTCCTCTCCCAAAGACCTTTGGAAAGTTTATTTTTGGTGTGCTTAGTTGTGTGGGCAGTTGTAGTCAAAGTTCCCGGGTCTGGGTTCCCCATGTGACCGTCCCCCTTAGCCACCCTACGAGAGGGAGGGAGAGAAAGATGTGAAGTGGGAGGGAGAAGTTCCCAAAGGCAAACTTAGGCATGGATCTACTGAGAGCTTCAATTTAACATCCACCCTTCCCACTGTAAAGTTCTGACCTGGCCTTGAGCTAAGCTCTTGCTCAAGAGCAAAACCTAACAAATTGTTTGTTGGAAAGTAGGGGCTCTGATTCTCGGAACTAACGAAGAGGTTTTGAAGTAGAACCTCTATAATCATCCTGGCTGATTTAAATGACATAGATGTGAAAGATGATGATCTAGGCCCCATTTCCCCATCATATTGTCTGCTAAACAAGACTCTGGCACTTAGAAGACATTAACAAATAATTGTGGGAGGAAGAAAATAGCTGTGGGAGTAAGAGAGGGAAGAAGGAAAAGGAAAGGAAGGAACAAGTCTCCATAGTCCTGTACCCAGACTCTACCTGTCCTCTCCATGGACGCCCAGTGTAAATGGGACTTGACTATCAAAGCCAGGGGCTGAGATCTTCCTGTGCAGGAAAAGGGTTCTAAGTAACTTGGAGCCGCACTATTGTATAAGTCTGTGATTTGAGAGGCATTAGTTTTATAATTTGAAGGTAAGGTGTATCTTAGAAAATCAGGGGTGAAAAGGCATGCAGTAGTTTGACAGAGGTAGTCTACCATTCACAGTTTTGAAACTAGAACATTTTGCTGACAAAGAGAAATGTATTTTTAAATCTGAGTTCGTAAGAAACAATTTTCATCTTAGTTCTCTAGCTAGACTATTTCTGCCAGCTCCCCGGCTATGAACACAACACATTCTTGCAATTCATCACTTCCCTTGGCTCAAGCCAGCCTTTAAAATGGTTGTCGGCATATGCTTCTCATTAGTTCTGCTTCTGCCTCACCTGGGCTGATCAGACCCCTCTCTCCTGCCCCCCGCCTGCTCCCTCCTCTTTCCCTACTTCCCAAACCAGACTGGTATCCCTGCCAGCCTCTCTTACTGAACAGTGCTGCCTGTTGGCATGGCAGGGGGCGAGCCCAGGAGAGGAGAAGAAGGAAATAGTTCAGTTCTTTCTAAAGTAAATTCTGTGGTTTAACAGCCTTTCGTTCAGAAATAAGACCCAGGAAAAGAGAATGCCAAGGGAGAAGCCAAAAACAATAACAGAAAAAAACAAACAAACAAACAGAAGTTTGCTGACTGGGAAAGAAATTGAGGAGGGGAGCAGCAAAAGGTTAGAGGGGAAAATTCCCATCATTACATCACTTTGGCAGCCAGATGTTTCTTTGGGTCACAAGTTTCTGTCTTGATTTATCTCCTAGGCTCTCCAAGGAAATTTTACGCATTTGGGGGGTATTTTCTGTTTAACTTGGTTATCTGAGTGACAAAGTATTCTTTCCACTTAGTAAATTCTGGTTCCCTCTGTGACCTAGTGCACAAATTAAGAATTAGACTGAATCAAAAACTTTTGAATCAGCCCAAAAGAGACTCCACACACACCGAATTCTTTTCTAGTTTTGTCTCTTGAGTGGTATAGCCTCTGGGTAGCACTTTCAACTCCTTGGCTCACTTTCCAAAGTAATCGAGAAGGTTAGTTGTCTTCATAGTATAATTGGACAACTCTGATCCCAACTTATTAATACCATAGGACGTAGATGCAACTTGGTGAGCATCTTTCTTAAAACTGGTTATTAATGGCAAGAAAGGAATGTCAAAAGGGTAAATAAAGGCCTTAATTGTTGGTGCAGTTATAAGAGGATCATAGAAATCTGAGGTTGGAAGGGAACTCAGAGATTCCCTAAGCCACACTCTTTGATGTCAGAGATGAGGAAGTGGAAGCTAAGAGATGACCTCTCCAGTATCACACAGGGAGGAAATGGCGGGAGAAGGATAAACAGAGCTCCTCAGCACTAGTCTTGTTCTTTTCCACAGTCTACAAGAGGCAGTCTCTCCCTCAAATCCCTTTGTGCCAATGTTAGAGACAGTTCTACAATATGTATGTCTAGAATGGCTTTTGCTCTAAATCCAACAGCTAATATAGAACCTGATGATCAAAACATGACTCTGCTCAATATTGATTATCCATGACATCTGTATAACCAATAGAAACTTCCAGCAACTGAACCACCTCTGAGTAAATTAGAAAAAGGTTTCTTTTTCTCAGCACATATCCACACCCTGCCCCACCCTCTCCACCATAGGGACAGGCTGGATATTTTTGCCCCCTCCTTGTTCCCTCAACCAGATACTATTGTGTGGGCAAAACTTCCATGGCCACATGTGTAGTGGTCGTCACTAGAGGGTATTTGTAGATCAAGAGAATCACACCAGGTACAGCCACACCCCTGATTCACAGAGTCATCCTGGTGTGTTCACCTGGAACAAGAGCCCTCACATTAGAGTGAATGAAAGCGGGGGGTGGGGGGGGTGGGGGGGGGAGGAGCTCATTTTCAAAGACTTGAACAGCTTTCTTTCTTAACACCACTCATTGCCAAACAACGGAGCCACCAGATTTAGCTCTGAAAAAAATTGTACAATCAGACAAACATGCCAAGAAACCTCTTTCCCCCTTGATTCACCTCTTTCAGCAGCCAGATGTTATGCATCCTCCCAGCTACCTGCCCTGTTACTCCCTCCTAGTCTGTCGTCACAATATTTTCTAAGATGTTAGCTGATAATGGTCTCATTCATTCATTCAAAAAATATTTGTTAAGAACTCACTGTGTGCCTGACCAGGCGGTGGCGCAGTGGATAGAGCGTTGGACTGGGATACGGAGGACCCAGGTTCGAGACTCCAAGGTTGCCAGCTCGAGCGTGAGCACATCTGGCTTGAGCAAAAGCTCGCCAGCTTGGACCCAAGGTCGCTGGCTCCAGCAAGGGGTTGCTCGGTTTGCTGAAGGCCCATGGTCAAGGCACATGTGAGAAAGCAATCAATGAGCAACTATGGTGTCACAACAACAGCAACAAAAAACTAATGATTGTTGCTTCTCATTTCTCTTTGTTCCTGTTTGTCTGTCCCTATCTATTCCTCTCTCTGACTTTCTCTCTGTCCCTGGAAAAAAAAACCAAAAAGAACTCACTGTGTGCCAAGTTTAAGGTTTCACCCTCCCTAGGGGATTTATGTTTTAATAGAAATTCCCAAGCCTGTTACATAATAATATACACTCAATAAATATACGAGAAAAGAGGAAGCGAGGATGGAAGGCACTTCATACACAGAGATGGGTGAAATTCAGAAATCACATCAGACAGTGCCCCAGGAAGGGAGAAATTGGGGGCTAGGAATCTTTATCACCAACCTACATGTCATAGAAGATAGGCCCTGTGTTCTGTCCCCTATTTTCCAAAATACTCAGGACCGCAGTGCAACCACATGAAAAACAGTTCCAAGCACCTGTATTCTACCTCCAAAGTTCTTCCAGACTTACCTCTCTCTTGCTCAGCCAGATACCCCAACACTTCTTAGTCCCTGGATTTTTTGGACCCTGTTCGGGTCCCACAGCTTGGTTTCTATTATTTATCCAGCCCCTTGATTAGCAATAGAGTCATGGATTTTTACCTTAGCTTTAGCCCTCATGCTAGAGCAAGGCAAGATGGATTACCAGGCCTTCTCTCTGGCTCCAGGTACTCCACACCTATCTGCTCTCAGGCACCCAGACGCTGGCTCCCCACTCACCTGACCAATATTACTGCTTGTCTCTCTTATATTAAGTCCATAAAAGGGGGACCCCTACTTACTAAGATCACTTACAGAATCCTTTCTTTGAGTGCCTGTGCTGGAAGTTGTCTCCAAGTTTTCTGCCTGTCAGAGATATTTATTGTGTGTCCTTGTGTCCTTCTACTTTTTTCAACTGGGAGTTCCTAGAAAGAAAACATTTTCTCTTAGTTGCCTCCACAGCACCATTATTGCTTAGCATTGTGCCTTGAACATAATAATTGCCCCTAAAGTATTTTCTTTATCAAAATAATCAACCAGATACTTTGTTGTCTGTTTAGTTTTAGTTGTTGTTTTAACCAGAGGAAATTAACAAGGATCTCTCACTGATTCTGGTCTTCCTCTGATGGGAAAATTTTTATATTAAATACAAATTACTTTGCCATCTGTGTGCTGCATACATTCCGGAATCTTTTGTCTTTATATGAGAAACCAGGTTTCCCGCCAATGACCATTAGAGTACATTTGGCAGTCCTTGGAGCTCTCACCATAACCCAGATGGCAAAGTTCTCTGCTCATTTCCACTTGAGCATTTTTATAAGGCTTCTTTATGTTGCTCTTTCTTTTCAAGCACTTTTCTTGACAGAGGGGCTAGACCATCTGCTCGGACCTCCCTGTCTGTACTTTCCAGTCATTGCGCTGATTCTGTTGAGAGAAGCCTGTTTGGCTAGTTACAACCCAAATCTAATTGTGAATGTGCCTGATCTGTTGAGATTCTGCTTGTAAAATGATATCGGTATTAGTTGTTACACCTTCCCTCCCTAGGTTGATATGTTTGTCCAGTAACAAGTTAGCAGATCTAAAAAAAAGGTGGTGTTCTTCATGTGTTGCCCAGTGAACCTAGTCTTTACTTAAAGGCTATACCTGAATATCAGAATTTTAAAAAATGACTGATGGCCCTGGCTGGTAGGCTCAGTGGTAGAGTGTCGGCATGGTGTGTGGAAGTGCTGGATTCATTTCCCAGTCAGGGCACACAGGAGAAGTGGCCGTCTGTTTCTTCACCCCTCTCCTTTCTCTTTTCTCTCTCTCTTACCCTCCCACAGCCATAACTCAAAATGTTCAAGCAAGTTGGCCCTGGGCACTGAGGATGGCTCCATGGCCTTACCTCAAGCACTAAAATAGCTCAGTTGCTGAGCAGTGTCCCCAGGTAGACAGAGCATCAAACTGTAGGGGCTTGCCTGGTAGATCTGAGTCAGGGCGTATGTGGGAGTCTATCTGTCTGCCTCTCTGCCTCTCACTTTTTTCAACACATTGATGAAAGTTCTTTGAGTTTATCCAGTTGAGCACCACACTGGGGTTTTTCTTTTTAATTGAGAGAAGGGGAGGCAGAGAGACAGACTCCTACTTGCACCACGACTGAGATCTACTGGCAATCTTCATCAGGGGCAATGCTCTGCCCATCTAGGGCAGTGCTCTGCCCATCTGGGGCATTGCTCCATTGTTCAACAACTGAGTTTTTTTCAGCACCTGAGGCAGAGGCCATGGAGCCATCTTCAATGCCAAGGGCCAACTCACTCAAATCAACCAAGCCATGGCTGTGAGAGAGGAAGAAAGAGAAAGGGAGGGTGAGGGGTGGAGAAGCAGATGGTCACTTCTCCTGTGTGCTCTGACCGGGAATTGAACCTAGGACATCCACACACCTGGCCAACACTCTGCCACTGAGCTAACTGGCCAGTGCTCACACTAGGATTTTAATAAGGGAGTGACCTAATTAGATATGAGTTTGAGAAAAGTCATTCTGACTTCAGTGTAAAAGACCATTGGAGATCCAAAGTCAGTTTAGGAGGTGAATGCAGTAAGTAGCCCATGTGAGAGAAGTAAAGGACCCAGAACAAGGAAGGCAATGAAACTGAAAGGAGAAAGGATAGGCTTCCTAGACCTTTCAGGGAAAAAAGTGTGGGTCTTCTACTCCTACTCCCTCATCATTTACTCCTACTCCCTCTCATTTACTCCAGTGATATTTACAGTAGCCTACAACTAGAAAGCATCCAAGTGCCCAGCAACAATCAAAAGGATAAAGTGTGGTAGAGTCACACACTGGAAAGTATTATACAGAAATCAGATTGGACAACTAATCTACCACCATGTATGCAATAACTTGGAAAATCTAATAAATATAAGCCTGAAGGAAAAGCTGCCTAATAAAAAGAATGCATTAACATACAACTCCATTTGTATAAAAGTACAAAAGCAGTCAACACTGAGCTCTGTTATCTCAGGTCAGGATAATGCTTACCTTTAGCAGAGGAGTTAGTTACTACAAAAGCATAAGAGTGCTTCAGGTTGCTGGTAATGTTCGTTTTTTGTTTGGGGTTTTGTTGTTGTTCTGCATGCTGGTTACATGGGTTTCTTTGGTGTGTGAAAATTTAAAGTGGTACATTAATGGGATGTGTACTTTTCTACTATGTATGTTATATTTCAATAAAATCTTTGAAAATGTAACCCTTCCCCAGATACTACTCATCTCCCTTGCTCCATTTTCCCACAGGTACTTACCACTCTCTAATATATGCTACAATTATAGCATTTATCATTCTTTCCCTGTTAGAGTATAAGTTCCGTGAATACAGGAATTTTTATATTTTGCTCACTGCTAAATCTATATCTCCTTGAAGTGTACCTGGAACAGAGTAGACAGTAGAATGAATGAACTATTGAATCAGAAAGACATGAACAGAACCGGCCAGACTCAGCAATACAGTGGAACTCTGGTCTCTGGTTTGAGGACCAGTATTGCTCTGAAGTTTCTCCTTCCCCAGTGGAGGATAGGCTGCTAACACCAAGGTTGACTATCTTCTCCATGCCTGTCTCAAAGCTACCTCTCAAGGCTACTTCTGGGCCTTTTATTTTTCTTGAGAAAGAGAGAGGAGAGAGAATAAGAGCACCAACTCATTGCTTCACTTTAGTTGTTCATTGATTGCTTCTCATAAATGACTTGACCAGGGTGGGGAGCAAATTCAAGTCTATCCACTGACCCCTTGCTCAAGCCAGTGACTTTAGGATGATGTTGATGATCCCGCATTCAAACCAGCGAGTCCACACTCAAGCCAGGATTTTGAACCTGGGATTTCAGCATTCTAGGTCGACACTCTATCCACTGCACCTCCATAGGTCAGGCATACTTCCGGGTTTCTAATTAAGCCTTTTTTTTTATCCTAGGCTATTTATCCCATTTAACCCATGTCAAAAACCTTCTCATCTTCAAAGCCAAGCTCAAATGTTATCTACTTGATAAAGCCTTTTTTAGCAACCTAAAGCTAAATTGCCCACCTCTTTATGTTTACTCTTTCTGTGGTATTCTTATGAAATTGTTTTATTCATTCATTCAAAAAACACAGGGTGGAACAAAACTAGGTTTACAGATATTCACTTGGAAAATAATACAATAATTAACAAATAATAATACAAGAATAAACTCATGTACTCATAACTGTAAAACCTACTTTTGCCCTGCCCTATATTTATTGAGTACTTACAAAATGCCCAGTACTGGAAATACAAGGTTGAACAGAAGAGTCATGTCTCTCATAGGGCTATATTTCAGTAAGGTAGATAGACGATAAACTAAGAAATGAATGCACTCTGGCCAGTTGCTCAGTGGTAGAGTGTCAACCCGATATGTAGAAGTCTATGGTGTGATTCCTGATCAGAGCACACAGGAAAAGCGATCATCTGTTCTTCACCCCTCCACCCCTCTCTCCTTCTCTCTTTCTTCCTTTCCTGCAGCCATAGCTTGAATGTTTTGATCAAGCTGGCCCTGGGCACTAAGGATGGCTCTATGGCCTTTCTTCAGGTACTGAAATAGCTCAGTTGCCAAACAGTGGAGCAGCAGCCCCAGATGGGCAAAACATTGCCCTATAGGGGGCCTGCTGGGTGGATCCTGGTCGGGGTGCATGTGGGAGTCTGTCTCTCTGCCTCCCAGTTAATAAAAAAAATTAAAACGGCCTGACCTGTGGTGGCGCAGTGGATAAAGCGTCGACCTGGGAACACTGAGGTCGCCAGTTCAAAACCCTGCACTGGTCTGGTCAAGGCACATATGGGAGTTGATGCTTCTAGCTCCTCCCCCCTTTCTCTCTCTCTCTCTCTCTCTCTCTCTCTCTCTCTCTGTGTCTCCTCTCTAAAATGAATAAATAAAAAGAAAAAAATAAAATAAAAAGATCCTTTAAAAAAAAAATTAAAACGTATGTAAAATGATTTTGGGTGCTTTGAAAGAAGTTAAGAGAAAGAGTTAGGGAATAATAGGGTGTTATTTTAGATAAGTTAAAATGGAAGACCTCTATATTGCCAACACTGGAGGAGAGACCTATACGATGTGAGAGAGTGAACTATGAGTAAGAGGGAACAGCAAATGCAAATACCCTGTCCTACGAGCAAGCTTGTGTATGAGTCTGTATGTGAATTCTTGGGGACAGATCTTATGGCATGCACATGGTTTTGGATGAAGGAAGTTCTGAGTGATTGAATTTATTTAAGATTTAGTCATTTTTTAATTCATTTCTCATTTTTCTTTAAATAAGCATTCCTGAAATGTGTTTGGTAGAATATATCCCAAACAGAATTATGCAAAATCTACAACACACACACACACACACACACACACACACACAGAGTTCTGTGTCCAAATAAGCCTAAGAGACAACAAAGATTAATGATGTATACCAATATAATATGTGTTGCTAAGTATGTTAATTTAGAAAGCACCTAATTCATTATTTTCTAATGTCTGTGGGTTAATAATGCACAAAACACTAGAATTCCATAGAATTCAGTTTGGGGTATGTTGTCTTAGATTCCTTAATTTTTAAGTACATATTTATTAAGTTTCCAATATTTACCAACTGTTTTATAATTTTTCAAATAAAATATAGATACCAGAATATTGCAGTATTGCCCTAATTATAACACAAGAGCATTGTTTTCAATATTATCCATATTTTTATAGCCCCTATTGATCCTCTACACACTATTAACCAAGCTGTCTCTTGGGCGATTCAATCACAGTCACGATTGGGAGTTAAAATATCAAGGGGAAAGTTTCTAAACCTTGAAATAAATAAATAGCTGCCAAGGAAATAGAAACAAGGCTCAGAGTGCCCCCGGAGAGAAAAGTGCTGAATGGTAACTGGGAATAAACGGCCTTTGAATATAGCTCACTCTGGGAGAAAACACCCAGGGAATTGCTGGTTCTGACCTCTGTATTTTTGGTCCTTTCCCCCTTTGTCTGCACTAGGTGACTGGTGACAGCCTTAAAACTCAGAAGTTCTAGTATCAATCTATGTTTCTTTGCTCCCTGATTGCAGACCTCTTTAAGTATTTATTGATTTTCCATGGTCACCAGTCAGCTGCAGATACATGCTTCAGTAACAAGGCTAAATTTGCAAGAAGCTATCAGCCTTTAAGTTGTAGCTGTCCTGCAACTGTGTGTGACCATGTCTGTATCAAAATGTGTGTGTGCATGCGTGTGTGTGTGTGTGTGTGTGTTTGTGTGTGTGTGTGTGTGTGTGTGTTGAGGGAGAGAACACCTGGACTTTTAGACAAGTTTAGCAAAAGATCGCATAGCCACTGGTAGTTTTTCAAAGGAGAAAAAAGCATTTCTTATTATTTTATTGTGGGAGTGGCATTTAGCTTTACAGATTTGAAGGCAGCAGGGAAACTGTGAAGAAAACAAGCCCCAGTTTTGCTTGTGGGCAGAAATATCCCAGGATACAACGTGCAATTGGGCAGAAAGTGGGCGCTGCACACGGGCACATTTGCTCCCAGCTGTGGTTCAGGAGCTACCCAGGCGGCGTTCTCGGGCTCCGATTGAATTTCCAGGATGGATCAGGTTCAAAACTATCTGCTCAGCTTTCACTTATCTAAGATGGTGCTCCAAGTCTAGGATTACAGTCTTCTGAACTGAGAACAGAGGCCAGGGGGAGAGAACCCTCTAGCGTTTATACAAACCACAAAAGGTGTCTTACCTCATTTTAATTGGCAGCACTGCACCTGCGCTGATATTCCTAGAGAATTCGGGAGAGTAAAAATTATTTGTTGGGGAGAGTAATAATTTTCAAGGTTTTGTGTTGTAACTTCTGGACTCCAGAGTTATTTTTACAATGGACCTTCTTGGTTAAATCTGTAATTTTAAATAGTTATGGGATTTAATATATTCTTGAATCTTGAGGACTAACTCCTCTAATCATTGGCCAAATAAGAAATAGAGGATGCTAAAGTGAAAAATCATAACTGACCCTTCTTCACCAGCCTATGTGTGCATCTAAAATCTTGTCTTCCATACCTCATGCTTCCTCACCCCTTACTGCAACTGGGACTGTCCCAGGGGCTGTGAGCCAGGGACGGTTATTGTGTTTTCTTTGCTACCATGTTCCTGCACAGAATAGGGCTAAAAACATTTAAATGAATGAGTGCTGAGTCACTCCTGGATGGGAGAGGAAATAAAACTCTCCAGAGTGAATTGGAGATGCTATTCTGCCCCTATGTAAAACTCAGGACACACCGTGGTGTTTCTCTGACCCTGGTACTGTAGACAGAATTATCTCAAACCCTGCTTGTTGTGTTTGTCTAACGGCCTCTGATGTCATTCTGGTGGTCATAAGCCACTCATTAGATGAGAGATTTTCTGTTTATCATCTGCCTACCTTACTGTAGAACTACATGTGCAGCACCTGAGAGAAGTAGCTATATTTTCCTCAAACTTTTCAATTTAGTTAGCTATAATACTGTGGTAAAAAAAATTTTAATTACTATGCTTATTCAGTATTTTTTTTTCACATATTCCTATTTGAAAGTCCATTGCATGCCAAGCATAGTTTTAGACATTTTTCATGTTTGCTCCCTGTAGCCACACTGAGAAGTATATATTATAATCCTTAGTTCACAGGTGTTGAAGCTACAGAGCGAGAGGTTATAACCAAGGTCACATGGTTGGAGCCAGGACTAGACCTTAGGTCTTCTGATTCCAAGTTTGTCTCTCTCTTTCTGTGTGTGTGTGTGTGTGTGTGTGTGTGTGTGTGTGTGTGTGTGTGTGTGTGTTTGATTTTAGGAAACAGAAATCTCTTCAAACTCTCTTTAATAAATGGAGATTTCCTGGAGGGATACTGGAGAGAGAGTCTTAGACAACCCAATGGTGGGAGAACACTGAGATTCAAGAAAACAAAGTCACAGCAGTCATCTTCTCTGTCTGTATTTTGCTTTCTGATATCCCATGGTCTCTTATTTCATTCTGTTCTGTACAAGGATCTGAGTTTCTTTTGCTCGTTAACTTCATCCTGCCCAGGGCTTTGGGTTACCATAATGCCCGCCCTGACTACAATGACTTCACAGGTTCAGGAGCCAACAACTGACAGACTCAGGCTCCCTGTCATCCATAGAATCCACACTCAGAAACCAGGAATGTAATTGACCTAGGAGAGCAGATGAGTCTCACAGAAAGGGTTGTAAGAAAATAATGAGCATGCCTAAAATGTGCCACCTTTTAAAGATAGTCCAACTCAGATTTTAAAATTTGACTTATTTGGCATGCAGTAGCTTTCTTTCAGTCTAGTTCTGCTTATTTATCCCATCTCTCCCACTGATAATGGTAAGCTCGCCTTTTCTTGACTTATCTCACTCTTGCTTTGATGGCCTCCTTAGCAAGCTAGCACACAATTAGAAGATTCTAATGTTTTCTTCTCTGTACTAATTATGCAAATTCTTTTCCTTTTTTAACAATTAAATCCCAATTCCACTTCCTCTAGGTAACTTTTTATATTACCTCATGATGATATGAGTCTGTCCTTAATTCTAGCCCCTTTGCCTATGAGGATGCTCAGATCATTCAAGAAAGTAGCAGTCCTTTTTATCGTTTAAACTGAACCTCCTACATACTATGATATGGTCCCCCTTATGATCCAGGGCATATATTGAAAGTCATATGGTTAGAATGATTGGGGTCCAGGGCAAAACCAACTGGTTTATGTGATCAACTGAATGACTTTGATCCCCTGACATACCATACTCTGACCTCAAATTCACAGTGAATGGTCTGAGGCCAGTGCTGAGGAATAGCACTTACTTTTCCCTTAGGCTGTGTCTTTAAAACTTCTCATCATGCCTAAACTATTATGAGTACTCAATAAAGTATCAAGAATAACTTTAGCATAAGAAATTCCAGGCACAACTTGAAAAGTTTCAGGACTTTTCTTATTACTTTTCTACTTCCACAAAGCTTTTTTGCATTAAATGAGAAGGAGGTTTATGGTAAACTGACGAAATTACTTTTAATTAAATGGCTTAATAAATGACAAGTGTTTTATCAAAGTTTTAAACCAGAAGAAATTACAAACAAAAACACACATATAACATCAAAGTATTTGACCAACTGCCCTAGCTGGCAGGCCGTGCTGTTTTAGAAGCAATGATAGGACCAGGAGATGTAGGTCAGAGTCTGTGCTCCCTGATTCAGGGTGTTAGTCATCAGATACAGAGTATAAAGCCCTGGCTTTACATGTATTCATTATGTTATTATATATCTTTATGAGACCTATTCCCTGTAGGGCACCAAAAAGACTGAGATGTTTGGGATATTGAACTTTCTAACTACAACAATTAAAACCTTATAAAGTGCATTGAATAAAATAGAGTCCATGCTTCTACTTAGTCTACCATAAGAAAAATACATCGTTATAAGGAACATTGTTCTTTCTCCAAAGAGATTAAAATGCAGGGACTGGCCAACAGTAGGAGGGAGACAAGAATAAAAGGGAAGAAAAGATTTGCCTTACAACCCTTTAGAAAGTGTTTTTATTTTCAAGCTTAACAAATGAAGCCTTCATCATCTTTGCTTCTGGGAATGGAGTCAAGCCTAAGAAACACAATTGGAAACCTGCCGTATTGCAGCCCATCCCCAGTTAGTCATTCAAACTGGTTCCAAATCTAGTATCCCTGTTCCAAGAGTTCTCCAAAAAAAGGGTTATGATAAAAGATGAAAACTAGCCAGCACAACCTGGAGGCTGCACATTCACCCTCTGCCACCAGGTTTTCCAAGAAGTATCCTGGGGTACACCCTCCTCCTCTTCAGCAAGCTCTCTCACCAGGCCACAACTTTGCTCCCAATAGTCAACCTCTCCACTAATGCATCATCTTAAAAAAAATTATAATCATAGTCTCCTGGAATCCTTTCATTCAATATTTATTCAAAAAACATTCTGGAGCATTACAATATATCAATCCCAGTTCAAGACTATGTATGCACAATTTCTGTTTTCAAAGAGCTCAGTATTTAAGGACTCATAGACTTGCAGCTATTATCTAAGTACAGATTAATTTATTTATTAAACAGTTTTCAGCACCTCTTCCAGGCATTCTATTGGGTAATGTGGTGGATACAAGTAGGGCATGGTTCTTCATCGTTGGGGACTTACAATCTAGAAGAGATAAGACATGGAGAAAGAACTACAGTTTAAGGTAGTACATGGCAGGTGTTGTAAAAATGGTTAGTAGATGTGGTTGTTCCCAGGGCAAATAATGGTTTGTAAGCCAACTGGGATGCAAGGTAAAGGTGAGAGTGGAAAAACTCCAGAAAAAGTAGTTTGAATTAATTATAGCAGCAGCCATCTTGGGAGGTTACACTGATATATTCCTTGTCGTTAAAAAAAAAGTTTTAAAGCAACATATATTAATCTGTTTTTTACTTGAGAAATAAACTAAACTTGTACACAATTTTGGAGGGGGCTTTCCCCCATTTTAAAAATTAAGTTAGAATTTATGTACTGTAAAGTTCACCTTTTTAGTGCATAGTTTCCCAATTTTTGATAAATCCATGCCACTTAACTACAACCACAATCTATTAACAGAACATTTTTTCATTACCCTAAGAAATTACCCTGTGTTCCTTTTTTTTTTATCCTTTTTTTTTCCAAGTGAGAGGAGGAGAAATAGACAGACTCCCGCGTGCACCCTGACTGGGATCCACCTGCCAACCCCTATCTGGGGCTGCTGTTCTGCTCATCTGGAGCCATGCTCACAACAAAGCTATTTTTAACACCTGAGGTAGAGGCTCCACAGAGTTATCCAAAGTGCCAATATGTTCAAATCAATCAAGTCATGACTGCAGGAAAGAAAGAGAGAGAGAGAGAAAGAAAGAAAGAGAAGGGGAGTGGGAGAGGTAGAGAAGCAGATGGTTGCTTCTCCTGTGTGCCCTGACCGGGACTCAAAGCTGGTACATCCATCCACATGCCGGGCTTACACTCTACCACTGAGCCAACTGTCGAGGACCCCTGTGTTCCTTTGTAATCAACTTCGTTCTCCACCCCAGTCCTGGCAACCATTGATCTGTTTTCTATCCTTACAGTATTGTTCTATAGAATATTGTACAAATGAAATCAGACAGTATGTGGCATTCTGCATCTGGCTTCTTTCACTTAGCATAGTGCATTTGAGATTCACCCACAGTAGTTGTGTATATCAGCATTTCATTTCTTTTAAGTGTGACTAGAATTACACTGTATATATCCATTCATCTGATAAGGGGCATTTTGATTGTTTTCAATTTTTATGTTGGTTCACATCCTAGCCAGGACTGATCCCAGTCATTCCCAATCTGAGGACATTTAAGACTGTGGACTCAACTTTCAGGTGAAGAAATCACCTCTTCCTATCTTGGCCCATTGGTATGTAAAGGCTACACAATTTCACACATAATTCAAACAACTGCAATTTATTAGACTCTTTTCCTATACCCAAAGTGTGCTGTGCACTGTGAGCATGCACAAAAAGCATAATACTGAATCGTTTTACCCAATGAATCTTTATTCTATACTTTTCCAAGCTGTATTCTGAGAAAAATTCTATGAATTGTTTCAGTTATCAAATATGTTTTTTAAAAAAACCTCCTTCCTAGAAATTAGCAATTCACCTTAGCATATCAGTAACTCTGGAAAGTGTTGCAGTGAAGAAATTGCTTTAGTTTGTTTTACTCACACTCTTCCAAACTTATATATAGCTGTGGAATTTTTTTATTCAACAGATTAACTTTTTAAAATATTTTTATTAATCCATTTCTCTTTAGCATAGTTTGAAAATACTAACTTATAGTTTTATTAGAGAAAGAACACAAACAGAGCTGTTAAATGAGGACAATAATACCTACCTGACAGGTTCTTATGAGGATTCGATGAGGTAAAATATGTTAAAGTACCTTTTACAAGGCCTAATGGGCAGTAGAAGTCCATTAAGATATAAATTAAATTTGAGGAAAGAGAGAGAAGAGAGACATTACAAAGTACGATATGGAAATATTGCACCAATTTTTTGAGCACTGTTCATACCAGGCACTGTGTTATGCTCTTTACTTATATTACGTTGCTTAATCCTCATAGTAACCTTAAGAAACATAGATGCTACGATTGTTTCCAAGTCACATAAAAAATAAGGTTACATTCAAATCTGAATTACTCCTAAGTAAACTGTAACTTTTGTGTATACTTCCTTTCTGAAGGTGAGGAGCAATCTAGGGTTTCAGAAAAGGGAAAAAGAGAACGTCTTCATTGACCCTTTTGTCAAGGATGGGATTCAGTGTCACTCAAACTGAGATCTCTAGAGTCATGGGCCCATTGCCTCTGGTATCTTGCCAGCTTTATGTTGGCACCTAGGCAGCAGTGAGATTACCCTTGAAGTTTTTCCGCCTGTGAGGCTGGCTTTCAGTAGAAGCCTGGCAATTCTCTGTCAGGTCACCTGTCCTTATCTTCCTCTGGAACGGGGCCACTGGGGAGCACTCAGTAAGATCTGAACAATCTCCTCCATCTACAGAGTTAATGTTTTGAGCTATTTTGCGACACAGAAGCTCAGCTGTAATTCTATGTGTGGGTATGCCACTATTGAGATGTAATTGTGTTTCACATTTGGATGGACACTTGTCACAGAGACATTTATCAAAGATCCTTTTCTTTTCCCATTGTTTTGTAAGGTCCTTGCTCTCATATGACAATTTTTCTTTTTCTATTCTTTTCTTTTTTGCATCTATTTCTGAATTATATATTCTAGTCTGTTGATCTTTTCATTTCCTCCAAAAGCCAACTCAACATTGTTTAAATTACAATGGCTTACATTGTAATATCTGAGAGAGTAATTCTCCCATCTTATCTTTTTTTCAGAAATATAATATTTTTGAACTTGTATCACTTCATATGAATTTTAGAGTTTCTATGTAAAAAACTATAGCAGCAAAATAGTTTTTCTAAACTTAATATGTTGTGATCTGCCAACATACAAAATGAATAAAAATACATGCTCTAGTTGACATGGGTAGAGTCTCTTGGTGTGACCTTTAAGCCTTTCTTTCAGCCCCTGAAACCTATCAATCACCCAACTTTTAGGGTAATCACTGAGCATAAAAAGTGAGAGTTTTAAGAGAGTGAATGACTAATTTCTAGCCCACAGAGAGAACAAGGTCAGAGGAGCAGATGGGAGTACAGGTGCCAGTGATACATGCTAATTCCACCCATTTCTGAGAGTTTTCTTTAGTACTGCCCTTGACCTACGTAGGTCCAATAATTGGAAAACTACATTGTACAGGTAATCCTCTATAAAAGTTGTTCACAGCAATGGATACTTTTGCCTTAATTATGACTCATTTCAGAAACTGGAAGAAATTGATCTCCCACACAGAACCCCTCTGAGAGGGCAAACCACTAGAAGCTAGGAGATTGTCCTTGGAAGACAAACTAGTTGAATTTTTACCTTGAAACAAACCTCTCAGATCACAGTCCATCCCTATCAGGAGACTATTACTGCACAAATAAGATGAGCATCACTTAAAAGGCAATTTCCTGAAATAGTCTCATGTGGAACAAATTGAAAAGCCACAGTCCTTCAAGAAAGGTTGTTTTTTTTTCTTCATTACTTGATTTTTAAAAATTTGTTTCACTCTTCACTTCCCAAGCAGATGTTGCAAATTTCAGAAACAAGCAGGGGCCTTTGGACTGAAATGAAAAATTGATCCACTTAAAAATGTACAATTTAATTCAAAATGTTTAGAATATAAGAAGTGGGGCCTGGAATGAGTGTATCTCTCATTACGAGGATTTCCTTTCTGTGTTACCCAGATACCAACAATCTGACAACGAGTAACGCTGCCCCAAATGTTATAAATAACACTTTTATAGCCCTTTTTAAAAACAAAATGTCCCATGTGTTGGGAATATAGAAAAATTGGACAAGATTTGACAAGTTATTATGTGTTTTAAGAAGTACTGGGGGTTACAATGAGGATGCAACAATTCCTAAATTCTATACATTTTATTTTGTCTTTTTTTAAAAAAAGACATACATAATTCTATCTTTGCTCTTTCTTTCTCCATTCTGACTCCATTTCCCAGATATTAGACTTCACTGATTTTTATTTTATTTATTTATTTTTTCTGAATTGAGTAGCGGGGAGGCAGAGAGACAGACTCCTGCATGCACCTGACCAGGATCCACCCTGGCATACCCACCAGGGGGCAATGCTCCACCCATCTGGGGTGTTGCTTTGTTGCAACCAGAGCCATTCTAGTGCCTGAGGGGGAGACCATGGAGCCATCCTCAGCACCCGGGCCAACTTGCTCCAATGGAGCCTTGGCTGCAGGAAGGGAAAAGAGAGACAGAGAGAAAGGAGAGGGGGAAGGGTGGAGAAGCAGATGGGTGCTTTTCCTGTGTGCCCTGGCTGGGAATTGAACCCGTGATTTCCACATGCCAGGCCAACGCTCTACCACTGAGCCAACTGGCCAGAGACTGATTTTAATTTTTTGATTAAAAAAATGTATCAAGTACATGGTCTTTAATTCATTTCATACATATTTATTGAATGCCTATTATCTGCCACTTTGTTGACCATTGCGAATATAGGAGTAAACGAGACAGTTGTAGGCTCTCATGGAGTTTAAAATTAATAGGAGATGAAAAACAAATCAATGGGGAAAAAACACAATGAATGTCATGATCACAGACATTTAGGGGACACTATCAAATGACCTAACCTAACTTTGGGGTGAGGAAAGCCCCACAGAGGAAGTAGTATTTAAACTGACCCTTGAAGGATGAGGGGGAACTAGACCTGTGCAGAAAAAAGGATGTGGTAAGATGCTTATAAGAGAGAGAGGAAATGCCTTTCAGCAGAGAAGATAGCATGTGCAGAGGTGCTGTGGCAAGTGGGAGCATAAGTGTTCTGAGGGAGCAGAAATAGGAGTAAAAATTATTATTTTAAAACTTTCAAAAGTTTTAGGTCCAAAGCAAAGTATCTAGTACAAATCTCAACATAGGTATTCAATCTGTGGATGGTTTCCCCTAAATTTTCTCAAATAAATGGAGAGGTGCAGGTAACTAGACATTGTTGGTAGCTTGCTTGTATATGAGTCCATCCATAAAAAGTGAAGAACAATGAGTAAGAATGTAGTGTGCTCCCCTTACCTTCGTATCTCTGCCTTTTTCATCTGATGAACACTCGGCCCTTACTCCAAGGCTCAGCCTATCGCCTCCTCTAAAAAGACTCCTTTCTAGATCCTTCCCTCTCAAGTCTGAGGTAGAGCCCCTTGTCTGTGGTCATGCTGCACCTAGTTCTTACCTCTGTCAGGGCACATTTTACACTAGGTTATTTTCCAGCTTATACTTCTGCTCAACCTTGAGTTCCTTAAATTCAGAGACAAATATAAGGGAGAGAATAAGAGAGGTTTTTGGAGTTAGAGTCTTAAGTTGAAATCATAGCTCAGCCACATGCTGTGTAGCCTTGATGACTTTCTTAGTTTCTCTGAGGTTCAGCCTTCTCATCTGTAGAACTGGGATCCTCTTAGAGTTGTTTTGAGTATTAGAGAATGTGTGTTAAGTGCTTGGCACAGTGGCTAGCTTTAGTAGCACTCTGTAAAAATTTGTTGAAGGATGATTGAATGAATGGAGGAATGAATGAGAAAATGTGAATTTTGTTCACAAGATCGTTTGTTCAGAACTCTCTTTAGACTGTGGGCATTGTTACCTTAGCCTTCTTCTTTTTTCTTTTTTTAATTGAATTTATTGGAGTGACACTGGTTAAAACTTATCCTTCAAATAGATACTGATTAAAAAAAGCCTCAGCTATTTCCTAAAGAGGACAGCTTCTCATTTTACCCTTCATAAGTTCAGAACCCAGCCATCCAGCTTCCTGTATGTCCTATAGCGGAAGAAGAGAGAACTTCCTACAATATTGTTCATTCATTTGTTTACTCATTTTTCCATTCATGAAACATTTACTAAGTACCTACTATGTGTCAGGGACTGTGATAGATGTTATTGATATAATGGATATTTGATGAGCTATTTTACTTATTTATTTATTAGGCAGTATGCTAAATAAATGCATTGTGTATGACTGCTTTTCACCCCATGGCCACCCTGGGATCATCTCAGCTGTACCTCACATTGCATTTATTGTGCTCCCGAATCATGCCTCCTCTCCCTCTCCTTCAACTACATATAAGTTATATGACAATCTTCTATACCTATTCAATTTTATCTATGTGTGATAAGCATACAAATATCAAAAGAGATACTTGTAATCACTATTAATGAAACTCTGTAGATGCAGTGACGTGAAGGATGAGGGAAAACTTAGAGCTTCCTGTCCTGCTTGATGCTATTGACCAGATGAATCACTCCTGGAGGAAGGGAGGACTGGATGTGACTAGCTAATATGTATCATCTCACCCATTAGAAGCTGATGTTTTTAGTAGTGTTGCTAAGAGGGTGAGAGATGGATAAAATGATGGCCAAGGATCCAAGTCAGATGTAACTGTTGTCTGATGTGGGTAGTGTATATGACTTCAGTTCATAGAGGATATTGACTTTTTAGGATTGTTTCACGAGTCCACATTCTGTTTTTCCTCATATGAGAACCTGTTCATTTTTTTTATTCAGCCGACATTTATTGAGTGCCATATGTACACTTCTGATTAACATATGATTCCTCTGCTTTCAAGACACGGGGTATTAGGGGAAATGCAGAGGGTGACAAACAAACAAATCATAGCAGGACAGCACCAAACAGGGCTAGAGAGCCTGAGTCTTGGCTTTGGCAATGCATTTGAAACCAGTTCATTACATGCTTTCAGTCTAACTGAGGATAGTTACCCAATCTCTTTGAGCCACAGTTTCCTTAACTATAAGATGAGGATAACAACAGAATTACCTTAGGGGAAGCTCTGTTGAGGAACTAATGAGATTACCTATGTGTCATACTTCCCATGCTGTCTGCAGTAACGTAGGCCCCCAGGAAACATTAGCTGGAGGGTGTTTGTTCTCTGTTTCTGTGGGGGTTGTTACCTGGGCCTATGGTGGAGTATACAGCAGAGTGCTAGGGGAACACTGAGGTAATGTGACCAACTTGACCTAGACAGAGGTTTCCCATGTGGCTTCAGAGCTAGACATTGAGGCCTGAGTAAGTGGTATGCAGAGAAAGGGCATTCTAGGTGACCAGAATAAGTTCAAAATCCAAGTAAGTACTGGTACAATTCAGGGACTATTCAGGGAGGTTTTATACGGTGAATGGATGAGAATGGTCAAAAATTATTTTTAGACACAGGCTGCTATATAAAATGGTTGGGAGTTTACTCTATAGTCAATAGGAAGCCAGAGGACATCTTCTCATTATTCCTTATCTCTACCTACCGCCAGACTACTACTCAACAGAACCACATGATTTCCAGACATGTGGATACCTGTCTGCACACCTAGATGATCTGATATAAAAAATATAGTGTAAGGAAATAAGAAAATCCTGTGGCAAATAGCTAATCTGTGAACTTTATGAATTATAAAGAAGTTTTACATGCACTATCAGTGTTAAACCTTATTATGGCCCTGTGACTCAGTATTCCTAAAATGCCTAGAAGGTGTAGAGGGTTCTGTGAGGCTAAGCTGTGTTACAAGGTCACAGTCAGTGTTGGAGCTGTAAACCCATCTACACTAAGGCCCAGCCATTTTGCAGACATGGTCTTCTGTATTTTCATTGTCAATCAAAATTGTTTTTCCCCTGAGTAATATTTCTTGTTTGTTAAAAAAATAATCTTCCCCTTGCTGTTTTGTTTCTCTAAAACTGCTCCTGAAATCTCCTTTAACCAGCATTCCCTAATCTTTGTTTCAGCTATTTTGTGCCTTTGATATCCAGAATTGCTATTTTCATGACCACCCTATATCTTCACTAACTCCAAACCTAGACAACAGAGAGTGTTTGCCATTTAATTAATCTGTCACTTTACTGAAAGAAACCTATCTAATTTAAAGGGGCCTTCACTACCTCTTGTCAAAGGCACCTCATCTTAGTAGCTGGACTTTTTCCACATCCGCAGCACTTTCTTCCTGTGCTTTCTTACCCTTTGCCTTGATGTTATGTTTGCTCTGAGCCTGAAAATATTTGGGCTTTCCACAGGTGGAAAGGTCTTCTAATGAATGGCCACCCCTTGTGTGTCCAGGCCTCTCATGAGGACGTATGGAGTCTGTCTGCATTCTCCCAGTAGCCCCCAAATCCTGCTCCCACAGATGGGACATCCCATGTAGCAGTGTGACCTGGTACTGTAGAACACAATCCCACATTCCATATTAGTCCTCCAACTAGCTGGATGGTCCAGGCTTCATTCTGGGGAGGCTTACCAACTGCTAATGCCTGGTGACTGGGCAGCCAGCAGAGCTTACCAGCACAGTGGGGACTGTGCTGGAAAGGCACTCTGGCCAGGCTGCACTGGGAATTAATGTCAGAGAATAAAGGTCCTCAGAGGCCTCAAAACTACCCCGAAACAATGTACCAACCATAACTTCATCCTATGGTAACAGAGCCTTCTGTAGCCCATCCCCTTGTGCATTTCCCCTGGCAACTGCAAATCAGGAGGGAGAGCAATGTGGTTGAACTTCCCTGATGGAGGAGGGTCAGAGCTTGCAGTCAGTAGCCTAGTTAGCAGAACATCCTATGGGAGACAGTCTGGGCTACTCACCCCTCCTCACAGAGGCGCTTCCTCCTATTCTGACCGGGTCTCCAGGACTGCGTGCCCTACACTCTCTTCCTCACACAATCTTTCTTCAGCTCTTTACGCCCCACTCACTTTTAAGGTTCAGCTGATGCCTGCTGGCAGAGTCCATCTGTCTATCTGTCCTCATCACCACAGCACTTTTATGAATAAAGCACTTCACAATAGACTGAGTGCTTCCTCATTCTGCCATGTGATCTTTACAAGACCCTACACAGCCTGGTTATGGGCCGTATTAGGGACCTGTTATTAGCTTTATTTTATACTTGAACAGATAGATTTAGAGAGTTTAACTGATCTTTCTGAGGTCACACAGCTAGTAAATGGCAGAGTTGGCATTTAATCCATGTTTTTTTGTTTTACTTTAAATCTAGTGTTTTTTTCTTTTATAGATGTTTATGGGAACAGACACAGGAGCAGTGAGAGCGATTATCACATATGCTCACAGGGCCAAGTGACCCTTTTCGAACCAGCTCCCCAGCATCCTTCTCTCTCTCCCACCAGGCGAAAGACTAATCCCTCTAAAAGCCCTGTGCTCTCTGTTTGCTACCTTAATCCCCAAGATCCATCTGTTATGTCTCTGGACACAAATACACATGGCCTATTTAACTTCAGTGATTCAGGGGAGAATGAGAAATGCAGAAACTGGTACAAAACTCCCCTACTTATAACAAGGCAGGCGTGGAGTTTGGGGGCAGATTTAGGACAGGGTTAGCGGTGGAGATCATGGTGGCAGACAGAACAGAGCAACAGATACCTGATGGAAATATAGTTATTTTCTCAGTAAAATGAAATTCAGCACAGTGTCTTCAGGGTGCTCCAACCCAGGGGAGGGTCATATGGATGGAGAAGCAGGAGCAGTGACTGAGATCCAGGCAAACAGTCAGGGTGACCTAGAGATTCGGGCTGAGAAGCAAAATCACAGTGCCTAGGATGGCAAGAGCAGGACAGTGCTTCTCGTCCTACACAGTCTGGGCTTGCATAGACCAGAACTTAGTCTCGGATACAGAGTGGGGATTCTCCAACCGTGACCAGTATGAAGTTGATCTCAGGGACAAAAGCAAAGTCTCATTTTCAGAACTGGAAACTTGGTTTAGAGCCACACCTGAAAGCCAGCCTCAAAGCAAAGAGGTGTAGAGGGCCTGGGAACAGGCAGGACCTGCATCCCTCAGTTTGGGGCATTGCCTTCCTAACCCATATTAATCAGAGTGGCAAGGTTATAGCAGTAACAACTACCAGCAAAATCTTCAATGGCTAAAGCACAAAGTTTTATTGCTTATACTATACGTCCACAACGGGGGCAGGAAAATCTGTTTATTATAGCCATTTAGGACTAAAGGGAATAAAGCCACCTCCCCTCTAGGCATTTCCAGGTGCTGAACCAGAGAGAAAAGACAGTCCTCAAGAGTCTCTCATTAGCAAATAAATTCTTAACCAGAGAGTGACACACATTCCTTTACCTCACAATTCATTGGCCAGAGCTAATCACATATACCCAACCTCCCAAGTTGTCCAGGCAATACAATCTGCCTTATGCCCAGTAATCAGAGAGCTGCAGACATTCACTGAGCAGCACACGACGGGGCTTTGGTGTATCAGATTCATGATGGATTATTAACTTTAGTTAGGAAACCAAAGGCATTAGTTACAGAAATCTGGAAGACACAGGTTTTTCCATTCATTTAACAAATATTTATCAGTCACAGCTATGTATGAGGCCATGATGATGGCCATAGATACAGTAGTGACCAGATACAATTCTTCCTTCAAAGAGCACCGATCTGATGGGGAAGAAAAACCCACATAGTATGACGAAGGTTTCAATAAGAAGTAGCCCAGGATTCTGTGGCCATGCATCTGAGAGGTAACTGTTCGTGTCTGAGGGCTGGGGAGATAGGTTTAAGGAAGGATTTGTGTTTACCTACAGCTCTGTGCATTAAAACACACATACATACAGACACAAACACACACCACAAAATGGGAATAAAAACCAGTCTCTAGCATCTAGTCTGTCCTCTATCCATGTAGCATAGTTGTCTCTCCCCTATTGAGACCGAACTTCATAGAGGGAGCTTCTGGTTTTCTCCACTAAAGTCTAGCTCTAGACTTCTGGTGACTTGAAGGTAACTTGACTGGAAAAAGAGTAAGAGCCTCCTTCATCTAACAAAGAATTTTTACCTTAAAACTCTGACCCTGACCTCAAATTCCCGTTTCATTCATTTTTTTTTTCTGGTACTGTGTAAAATCTACCTATGAACTACAAACATTATCTGAAAGCAGGCATACAGTAAAACCTCACCAGTGAATATTAGTATCCATTTAGCTTTTAGTCACCTAGCATACTCAGAGTACAGCCCATGGACCAGCAGCATCAGAATCACAGAACTTGTTAAAAATGCAAAGACTCAGAGTCTTGGCACTTGCCCACCCAAGACTTACTAAATGAGACTCCCTTTTCACAAGACAATAAAGTGATTCACATGCACCTTGAAGTTTGACAAGTCTTGACCCAGCTGAGGACAAGAGAAATTGACCATAAGTTAAATAACTTTTGATATCATCAAGGGGACCTTTATAAATCTGAAGCATGTAATACTAATGGGAAAGGCAAGTACGGCTTATCAAGCAAGGGGTACAAAAGCTTGTGCAGGAGAGAGTAACTTAGGAAGAACTGGAATTTGATGAAACGGGGACAGGCAGATAGTAGGAAGAAGGGGTGTTGATGGCACACTTTGCCTTTTATATTCCTTTGCCTAGAGATGGTCTTGAAAATTATGGTCTTTGTTGAAGTTCGGAAGTGAAGCGAGGATTCAGGAGGCCCTTCTCAATTGCTCTTCTTTTTCTCCCTGCTAAATCTGTGTGTGCACAATTGTCCCATCTACATGTACTCACCTTCTCTGGCTTGTACCTGCAACATGGGCTATGCAGAGAGTGGGCTCATTGGCTGAAAGCTCCACAGCCTCATTAAATGGTACTTAACAACTGAGTAGCATAAACTCGAACTGGGAGACTCAGTCAATAGCAGTCTGTAGTTCTGAGTCATAAATAAGGTGGGAAATTTATAAACTAGCAGCTGGATTTTTTTATTGAACAGAAGTTTCATCTAAAATGGGCTACCATATACACTCACACCCTTCTAATGTTATCTAAATTTGACCTATTCCCCCAGCTGTGCTGTTTCCAGTAGCTTGCCAATCCAGTATTCACTGCCAGGTATCTGGTTCTACATCTCCATTGGTATTACTATTGTTGTTATGTTGATAAGCCATTTGCTATCAACAAGTAACTGTAATGAATTGAATTTTTACAGGAGTCAGAAAGTTAACCCAAATAAAATTGATATGCCAAGAGTTATATCTGAACTGAGTGAGCAACTAATTTTTTCCATAACATTTTTCCATAATGTGGCTCTAACTGTACTTTATTCAAAAATATGTTTGTGATTTTTGGAACACATTCAACAGATATTTCCACCCAGAAGACCTCAAGCTGAAGCTAGTAGCTCTCTGTTGCAAAGGTATTAGAGACCGAACCCTATAGATATGATATTCAAAATGATTGCTATGATCAGGATAACTAAGAATTATCATTAACACGAGTATAACTTTACTAGTAATGCTCTTAGTAATGTTGTTTTTGCTACAGAAACAAAACCAATATACTAAATTATATATATTAGGAAGCAGATAAAGAGTCTGAGTTTACATTGCTAAGACATTTGCATTTCCCTTTAAATTATTTTCATAAGCATACACACCTAAACAAACTAATTTTCTTCTTTTTTTTTCTCCAGAAACTCTGACCCTCACTTTTTCTCTTCCCATTCTGCTTTGGACCACTGCAGTCAGGTTTTTGTCTCTAGATCTGCAATGATGTATCACTTATCCAAGCCATTAGTGGTATATAGCTGTCCATTCCTGTGTCAATTCTCAACTCTCATTTTACATGACTTCTCAGCAATATTGAATCTGTTGATCCCTCTCTTCCTCCTTGACATACTTTCTTCTCCTGACTTTCAGAATGCAAATATCTGATGGTGTTTGTTCTCTTTGGCTGATTTCTTCTTCAGATGCCAGATTTCTAAACAGCGGGGGTACCAGAGTTCAGTCTTTAGATCTCTTCTTTTCTTTATCTGCACTCACTCCCTAGGTGATAACATCCAAATTCATGGCTTTCAATATCTTCTGTATGCGGACAACTCCCAAATTTGTGTTTTCAGCCTGGATCTGTCTCCCAAATACCAGACTCATATATCACATTGCCCACCTGACAGCTACACTTGGAGGTGTTAAGCATCTCAACCGGGGCATACCCCAACTTAAATTCTTTCTTCTCAGTCCCCTCCCACTCCCCTCATAACCAAAAACAAACCAAAACTGTCTCACAGTCTTTCCCATCTCAGGAAATGATAATCTTATACTACTCTTTGCTCAGGGAATTATAGTTGCTGTTGATGGCTTTCTTTCTTTCTCACTGCACGTCCAATCCATTGGTTACCTTTATTGGCTCTGCCTCTGAGTCTGTCTGTAATCTGGCCACTTCTCACTGCCACCACTACGATCCAAACAACCATCTCTCCTCTGAGAGTTATTCCTAAAGCCTTCCTTACTGATCTACCTCTTTCTTACAAGCTATTCCACAGAGCTGACAAAGTTGATCTTTAAAATGCAATTAGATCATGTCACTCCTCTGCCCAACATCCTCTAATGCCTTTCCATATTACTGAAAGTAGAAGTTAAAATTCTGACAATTCCATACAAGGCCCTATAGGACCACTCCACCCCCTCGACCACCACCACCACCACTGTTCTATCTTTCCATGTACCAGTCACATATGTCTGTTAGCCATGTTTTCAGCATACCACTCATGCTGCCACCACAAGACTTCAGGAATTTCAGGACTTGGAATTCCTCTAGATATACCTTCACTTCCTTTGGGTCAAATGTCATCTTATACCAAAGGTCTTCTCTGGTCACCTTACCCCCTCAACCTACACCTCCATTATACCCTATACCCCAGTCCTGCTTTCTTTTCCTTTATAGCCCTCATCATTATGTGATATATTACTTGTTCTTAGGTTCATTCTCTGTCTTCCTACAGCTTCATGAGTGTCAGGACTGTTGCAATCCTAGTACATGGCACAGTAGTGTCTCAAAATATATATTCTTTGAATGAAGGAAGGAAAGGAGGGAGGGGAATCTATTCTCATAATCTTAGAATGCAGTTCAGTTTTTAAGGTTTCACTTATGTGAAATTTTTCAGCATTCTGGGGTTGTATAAACCAAGGCGCACCTGCCCATTCACACTGGATTTGAACTCACCATTGACTAACCAAAGGATATTGTGCAGTTTAGTTAACATTTCTAAAAGGCCTCATCTTCCGCACCTATGAAATGGGAGGAGGGGAATAGTAAGATATACCTAGGGGAAGCAGGATGTTCAGAATGAGTCTCTGCTCTCCAGCTTCCATTTTCTAGTCTTTGTCTCCTGTCCACTTTCTTGCTCTATGCTCCCTCCGAACATGAACTATCCCCATCCAGTCCCAAAACAAGGAGTCAGTGTCTTTTCTCATGACTAGTCAGAGAGCAGTTCCAGATTCAGATAATAAATTGAACTACAATATTTCATTGAATGAAACTATCTAGGTCTATCTACATGGACACAGAGACCCAATCTGAAGTATTGATAAGAACTGATCATTGAAGCCAATTTATTTAATGAAAGAAAACTTTTGAGCCAAGGTACTCTAGCATCAACCCGATGAAGTACTTAAAGGCAGTCCCAGAAGATATCTTTCTGTGTATTCCCTAGGAACTGCTGTCCTTTACCGCCTAAAAGCCACAAATGTTTGGTCTCTGATGTATAGTTCCCCTGAAATTATATTATTTCTTTTAAACTGTAATGACATCAGAAAATAAATAATAATCATCTCTGATATTAACTGATCCTTGTTAATATGAAGTACTTTATATATATATTATGTTCTTTAGTTCCTACATTTATGATCTTTACTTCAATAATGAGAAAAACAAAATCTTAAGACTGGAATAACTTGCCCAGTGTTTAAATCCAAGTCTAAGTACAAAGTCTTTATTCTTTATTTTCTTTTGTATTTTTCTAAAGTGAGAAGGTGGGGAAAGACAGAGACAGACAGACTCCTTCTCTCACCTGACTGGATCCACCCATCATGCCCACTAGGGGGCTATGCTCAGCCCCTCTGGGGCATTGCTCCGCTGCAGTCAGAGTCATTCTAGTGCCTGAGGTGGAGGCCATGGAGCCATCTTCAGCACCCAGGCCAACTTTGCTCCAATGAAGCCTTGGCTGCGGGAGGGAAAGAAAGAGAAGAAGGAGAGGGGGAAGGGTGGAGAAGCAGATGGGCGCTTCTCCTGTTTGCCCTGGCCAGGAATCAAACCTGGGACTTCCTCTTGCCAGGCAGATACTCTACCACTGAGCCAATCAGCCAGGGCTCAAAGTCTATATTCTTAATAGCAATGCCATAATGCCTACAGAAAATTATCTCATTTTTCAGTTCACTTTGGCTGTGTCTTCCCTGTGACTTCTACCCACTTTAACATGCATGGGTCATAGCTAAAATGCTTTCATAAATTGCCTTTTTTTTTTTTGTCTTCTTAGCACTTTTATTTTATTGTTTTTTGCTCTTCCACATTCATTGTATTGGCTCAAGAGAAGTATGCCAGCAGCTTCATGCTTTTATTTTAGCCAATTGGAGGACAGTGTTTTATATTTGCAACATAAAAATACTACAAAATGTTTTTAATGTACATTATATCATGCTCTGCACTGGGAATTAAACATCATTATACTTTTACAGATGAGAAAACTGAAGTTTAGAATAATGAAACAACTTACTGTCATATTACTTCTATATCAAATGCAGGCCCTGTATCTCCAAATTGTTTACTGGTACTAGACTACATTGCCTCATGGTTCCATATTATATGCCAATAGTATTCATTTACCACTGCTTTATAACAAAGACTCTGGCTGAGTTAGTTTTAACTTATTTCTTATACCAATATTATAACAGGGTTCTAGAGTCAGCCTGCCTGAGTTAGAGTTTTAGCTCCATCGCTTACTATCTAGATGAGTTATTTAACACCACTAGTCAATTCTCTCATCTGTAAAATGGGGGTACTAATAGGCCCTATCTAAAGATCATTATAAAATGTGATCGTGCATAAAGCGCCCAGCATAGTGACTAACATGTAGTAAGTTCTCAGAATATGATTATTATTATTGCTGTTTATGGATAATGATGCCAATAAATATGTATTGGAATTTCTTTAAGATTTGCATACCTCATGATTTAGAAAGTGATGTAATGTTCCATGCCATCTACACATTGTTTTAGAGTCCCTTGGCTGATAATTGATTTAGATCTTTGCCCAAAGACTTTGACATAAGCCCTCAGATGTTACAAGCTTACTTTCTAATTGGAAAATGATTGAGGATAAGCCAAATATTGTGTTTTTAAAGTATATTTGTATGAAGTGAAGTCAATTTATCCTCAATACAGAGATACATAGAACCAGTATAAGTTAAGTTAAAATAATCAGATGGGTTGGTTTATAAGGATATATGGTCTAAGACCATCTCAAACCCTGAAAGCTTTTTTCCAGTAGTTCCTCATTGCTTTCCTTCACAGTTCAAAGTTCACAGTTGTTAGTTTTAAATGTTGATCCCGGGGTCTCCAATTAAAAGATGTTCATTTTCTGAATGGGGTCTCTAACAGGCTGCTTTGCTCTTAACATGAGTCAATGACAATTATGTTATCCCTGTTTCATACATTTGCATGATGACCTTAGTTACCAATAATAAGGTGGGCTTTTTGTTTGTAGAATGTCATTGTCATTTCCCTTTCCTAAGTAAATATAACTCAGTTTAAAGAAGTTACAACCATACACTAAAGTGCTGAGTACAATAATATAGCCTGTTTTATATTTTGTGATTGGATTTCATGCTTTGGGTTTTATATTGTAGACATACTAGTTAAAATCCTCTGTTTGAATTACTGGAGATTTGCCATTACTTATGTCTGGCCAGTTTGAAAAAAGATGTTAATAGATACAAAGCATCCTTAGTTACCTTGTTTTGTTTTTGTTAGGTGTGATGCTATTGAGAAAACAATATATTTGTTAATATAACTGAGTTCCATTGGTCATTTCTTTTGTTTCCATTACCTCTTGTCCCTCGCCTCCTAGAAACCTGTGTCTCATAGCTAAACTTCCGTCTTCACTTAGTTCACAGGTAACATAGCTATCATCCATGATATTTGCATGTTTTAAAAGGGAAAAAAATAGAACCTCCAAGTTAATCTATTAAGATGAATACGTATACTATTGTATGACCATTTAAGATAAATAAGACCTAGTCAAGTAATTAAAAACACAAGAGAAACACTGAATAAAATAATGACAATGTTAGTTAACATTACAACTCCCTTGCCTTGTGAAACAGAATTTTTAGAGAGATTTCTGAAAATATTTTTGTTTTTTCCAAAGCATTGTACTTTATCAACATAGAAGCTTTTTTAATGTAAAAACATTACTAAAGGTATTTTATGTTCATTGTTGTACAACTAAATTATTTCAAAGGTTTATTCTAGAAAACAGTGTTTAATCAATTTTTTATACGTCTTTGAACATAATCTAGTAAGCAGATGTGTAGTTAATGGTTTATTATGTTCTTGCTCCCTATATCCATTCAGAGCCTGCCAGGCTCAGAATAAAAGTCAAGACATGTGCACATAGAAACTCTGTAGATGTTTGTAGCATTTGAAATTAAAATAGTGAGAAGGCTGCCTGGCTGTCCCTTCAGACATGGCACAGTGGAGCACAGAGACAGGAAGTATGCCAGACTGCCTCTGCAGGAGGCTGCCGAGAACACGTGCATCAAGGAACAAGGAACTGCTTAATGATTAATCACTGTCAACCTTTGTTCTCGTTAAAGACTTGATTGTTGGACAAGGCTTGTAATGAGGGACTGTTTTGGTGTCTGTTGCTATGAGATTGTGTTCACTGATCCTCAGTTGATGTAAGCCGCTGTTCCATTTTTGCCCAAGTCAAATGAATCCAGATGAACATGCGCTAATAGTGCCTGCTAGTGGTGCTTTAGGAAGAGGCTCAGGACATTCTGTTTCCCAAATGTTACTCCAGGCCAAAACAGAGAGCCGATATCTAAGTGTTTGGTTCGGCGAAATTTTGACATATGAAATTTTAGAAGAAAAAGAAAATTTTATACAAGAAGTACATAGAAGTAGATTTTATGGTAATAATGTTACCATTTCTCCTGCCCTTTATAAATAAAATATTAAATTGTGTTCTGCAAACCAAATGCTTAACCACCAAATCACATGAGAAGGTAAAGTGTGTGTGTTGGCATTTTCCTAAAGGCTAAGAGAAAAAAATCTCACTTATTCTGTCATTGTTTTTAATTGGTTTATGGACTTCAGTGTAATAATGTTTGAATCTTTATTTTACTGCTATAAAAGATCAATGGACTATTTTAAAATAAAAAAACAACACTATAATTAAATATAAAAAATTGATGTGACCTTAAGAAGTCAAATTCTTATAAAGATCATTGCATCATTATCATAAAATTACTCATAAAATATATACTTATATGAGCACACTAAAAAATATAGAATAACCAAAACTTTTGGTGATACTCTGAGATTATACCTTCTACCCCCTAGCCAAAATGAGTTGTCTCTAACAAATTAAGCCTGCTATAGTTTTTTTGATGTATGCATGAAGCAACTTTATTCTGTTTTACATCATATATAACAATTTGGTTCAAAATATCATGTTTCCCTATTCTTGCCTCCTTTTTACTCCCTATTCCTCTTAACTCATCCACAGTATAATCAGGGAGATTGAGTAAGGACTGTTTGGAGCTCCAGCATTCTAAAATGTGTCCTCTGTCAGCAACTTCTGTCCCTACCTAATCTGCAGGCAACTATGAATGTCCCACCAATATCAGAAATGATCCCGTATTACTCAGGCACCTGCCTCTTCCACAGTGTCCCCTACATATAGCAGTAGGAAGTGACCCGGAAAGGCCTGTTGGTCTGCCTCTTCATCTCCCAAGAGACTTGCTCTAAACAGGAAAAACAGTGTTTCATTTAAAGCTCTAAATAGAAATCCAGTTTGTTTGGTAAAAGAGTCACAACATATAACCTGTAAACACTTCAATTTTTATAGTCTCACCTCTTATGTTTATATATTTGTGCACAGGTAGTTAAATATATGAAAAGTAAATTATCTCTGACCACAGTATTTATCTGTTGAAGTTGCAATATGAAACTCCTGTAAATTAAGATAGAAATCAGGAGGTTTATGATGATAATGTTAGTTATAAGTAGTTTGCTCATTTAAAACATATTACAGTTTTCAGTAAGGGGATCATCCCCAAAGCTACAAATTGTTCTTGATTCAGTTCATGGAACTGCAGCCATCTATGGAATATCTTGCAATAAACTATGCTTTATAAATCTTGATAGGCCTGATTGTTTTTTTTTATCCTTGACCATAGATATAAACATTAAGAAATTCTTTACCATTTTGTAAAGTAGATCCTTGAACAGATGTCCTTGAACAATATTTCTAGTAGCTAGCCTAAAATCCTGGAGGTTGGGGGAGGGCATATGAAAATAAATCACTCTCTGCACAACATTCTTTTTTTATTTTTTCCTACAGGGACAGAGAGAGAGTCAGAGAGAGGGATAGATAGGGATAGACAGACAGGAATGGAGAGAGATGAGAAGCATCAATCATTAGTTTTTCCTTGCCGTTGCGACACCATAGTTGTTCATTGATTGCTTTCTCACATGTGCCTTGACCGCGGGCCTTCAGCAGACCGAGCCACCCCTTACTGGAGCCAGCGACCTTGGGTCCAAGCTGCTAAGCTTTTGCTCAAGCCAGATGGGCTCGCGCTCAAGCTGGCAAGCTCGGGGTCTCGAACCTGGGTCTTCCGCATCCCAGTCCCACGCTCTATCCACCGTGTCACCACCTGCTCAGGCACATTCTGAATTATTATTTGCATTTAATTAGGAACACTACAGCCTTCCTTTACTATCATAGATGTTTACAGGTAAAGATCATACTTTCATGGCTTTCCTAAAAAGTAGAGGGACCATCTATTAATGGCCATGTTGTTTTTCTTTTCTCCTCTAAAGAGCAGTGTAGAAGGAAATATGCAAGTTTAGTTCCACTAGTGCTAAATTTGACTAAAAGTTATTCATCACATGCCATAGCCTCTCTTTTATAAACAATAATATAATTAAATTACTAGCATAAACTAGATTATTCAGGTTTGTTGCTTTTCCTTTAAAAACAGTGGCCATCTCACTTTCTTTTATGACCAAGGACCAGGTGAAATCCAAAGATGAGTATGTTCTTGGTACGGAAAGCTATAGCAGGTTATATGAGTGAATGGTATGTTACCTGGGAGAAAACCATGAACGCAGCTGGCCCCCAAGAATAATTAAGGGAGAGTAAAGAAAATGTATGTGAAAACTCTTCAGATCATAATTGAGAGGTAAAGGACAAGTTGCGGCACTAATGTAGAAGGACTGCTGTATGTGAGACTAGCCAACTTCAGCATTAAGTGATATATATTTATTTTAAAAGAGCTTAATTGTCCTTCCTTTCATATGATCTGTATAGCTAGCCAACTGCATACTAAAATGATATCTAACAATGTTATTTTGTTTCTAAAGAGCTCAAAATACTTTCGCTTAATTAACCCTCAAAATATTTATTAACTTAACCACTTCTCTGAAATGGACTACTAATGCTCACCAAGTACTTTGAAAAAAGGAACATTTAAAAATGATGCTAGAATCTCACTGATGTCAATGCAGCTATATCTAAAAGAAGAAAATTGAAGTCAAGACCTGGCAAGGATTACATAAATAAGAACTTTAAATCAAGTCCTTGGATAAGACAATCAAGCTGTGTCTTACTAACACCAAAACAATTTGTTGATTCAGTTAATTTAATTAAATAACTTTTTCAAGCCAATCATAGTATACAATTTGGTAGTCTGTAGGCAAAGACAATAGTTGACTGGTTCTAAGTTTCTGTGATATTCAGTTTTGTGGCATTTCACATACTTGACCGAAATTCTGTTAGGTTTATGAACAGGCTGGAAATTGTAAGAATTGGCCCTGGCCAGTTGGCTCAGTAGTAGAGCTTCAGCCCATGTGGATGTCCTGGGTTAGATTCCTGATCAGGGCACAAAAGAGAAGCAACCACCTGTTTCTCTACCCCTCCCCCGTTTTTCTCTCTCTTTCTGTTCCCCTTCCACAGCTGGCTCGATGGGATGATTGGATCACGCAAATTTGCCTCTGGTGCTGGGGATGGCTCTATGACCTCCACCTCAGGTGCTGGGGAAAAAAAAGATGGCTCCAGTTGCAGTGGAGCAACTACCCCAGATGGGCAGAGAATCGCCCCCTAGTGGGCTTGTCAAGTGGATCCCAGTTGGGGCTCATGCTGGAGTCTGTCTCTCTGCCTCCCCTCCTCTCACTAAAAGAAAGAAAGAAAGAAAGAAAGAAAGAAAGAAAGAAAGAAAGAAAGAAAGAAAGAAAGAAAGAAAGAAAGAAAGAGAGAGAGAGAGAGAGAGAGAGAGAGAGAGAGAGAAAGAAAGGGAGAAAGAAATTGTAAAAAATCATTTCCAAGTTTTTTTTTTAATGTGTTGGCTTGATAACTATATTTCCAGATTATAAAGGGAATCCAATTGGCTCAAACTGAATTACTGTTTTGATTTAAATATGCATAAGTGCTCTGCTATATACTAAATGAACTGTTATTTGCATCCAGCCAGCAGCTGAAGAGCTGTTGCATTCCCAGATGTATATCCTTTTCAAAAGTACCACATGGATCTGGAAAGCACAAAACAATGTAAACATTGGTAACTGTACAATATATCAGTCTCCTTTCATGCATTCTCTCCTGATCAGCAGTTAGGAACATAAGCCACAAATGTTTACCCAATTGAAAAAGCACTGGACAGTTATGTTCAAATCAAGGATCTGTTTCCAGTTACACGTAACAGAATCCAGTACAATCAACCTACCCAAACTGCTGAGAAAAAAAAAAGGTTAAAAGTTCACATAACTCTGTATGTGCTAAATTTAAGTTCAGGGTTTTATCATAAGCAAAAAGGTGTGTATAATATCTTGAACTGACAAAGAATAATAAATATTCTCAGGTAAGGTATTTCATATGATATTTGATGCTGATATTTGACATTTCACTGAAAATTTTTGATATACATGCTACTTTCTTAATAACTCTTAAATAATTGTAAATCATGTCATAAATAAAGTTTGTCTGATTTTCATGTAATTATTTATTTGTTTATTTGGCAAGTATATGTGGAGTTTTGGGGTTATTTTTCTGTTTGGGGGGTTTTTTGGTTTTGTTTTGTGTGTGTGTGTGGCAGAGACAGAGAGTGGGACAGTTAGGGACAGACAGGGACAGACAAACAGGAAGGGAGAGATGAGAAACATCAATTCTTTGTTGTGGCTCCTTAGTTGTTCATTGATTGATTTCTCATATGTGCCTTGACCAGGGGTCTACAGCTGACCAAGTGACTCCTTGCTTAAGCCAGCGACCTTGGGCTCAAGCTGGTGAGATTTGCTCAAACCAGATGAGCCTGCACTCAAGCTGGCGACCTTGGGGTCTCATACCTAGGTCCTCCACATCCCAGTCTGACGCTCTATCCACTGCACCACCACCTGGTCAGGCTGTGGAGTTTTTTTAATGTCAGGTTTATATGTACTACTGGGAATGCATAGATATATGAAACAATCCATGTTCTTTTTTAAAATTATTTTATTGATTGATTTAGGAAAGTGAGAGAGAGAGAAAAAAAAGAAACAACAATTTGTTGTTCCACCCATCTATGCATTCATTGGTTAATTCTTAAATGTGTTCTGAACGGGGACTGAACCCACAACCTTAGCTGTTAGGATGATGCCCTAATCAACTGAGTTACCCATTTACGGCAACAATCCATGTTGCTAAAGTAATAATAGTGTAGTAAAAGAAACTATACATGTAAATAAATAATGTATACATTCTATAATAAAGATAAATACAAGATATGATTGGCACTCAGGCAACACAAGTCACCTATGTTGGGCAGATGTCAAGATAAATCTACATCCTCTGATTTCTCCATTCAGATAAATTAAAGTGAAGAGTCAGCTTATGAACCTATCTTTATACTAGAAATCTTTGTAGATGGAAAAATGTCTTAAAAAGTGGTTGACATCTAAAAATATTTCAGATTCTATTCCATCTTGTAATTTCAAACAGAAACAGAGAAGCTAAAATATGTGTGTATTCTCATATGTATGTAAGAAATTCCTAATCTTAGCACTTAATATAACAGAATTAATAAGAACTTTAAGTACTTTTTTCTGTATTCATGGCCATACAGTAATAGCAGATCTGGTAGTAGTTGTACAGTTGATGTGATCAGTATAGACAATGTAGATGATCAATGTAGACAGACAAGGTCATCAGACCAAAGAAAGTTGACTTTCCTCATTCTTCTCCATGGTAGACTCTTCATTAAAGGTTATTGTTTTTCTTAAACATTATTTTAGTACTCTGAAGATCAAAACATGTTTGTATAGTTTTCATAAATAATATTTGGTAAATAACCTGATTTTCTGGGAATTGATCCAAGTGAAACCTCTAATCTTTGAAGTTCATCCCTTAGTGATTCTTAGGGAGAACTCAGCTTTTTTGAAGTCCCTCTGAAGTATTTAGTGGCTTGCTTTACTAATCCAAAGGAGACTTCAGGGCTACATTTAACAGAGAACAGATGGGTCTTTTTTTAAATGTCCTAGTGGTCGTTATAATAATACATTCAAAAATAGCTTATCATGTCACATTAGAGTAGATGGGCACATTTGAAAATATTGACCACAGTCACTGTACTGTATCAGTGGATCTGGATTTCCAATATTTCAAATTTGCCAAAATGAAGATATTTTCTCATTTCTCATAAGAGTTAGAAAGCTATTATATACCTAAATTTATACATTTTACATATTAGTGAAGAATGGATGCTCAAAAACATAATAATTATTTCTAGCAAAACATTTGTAAATTTATTTTAACAGAATCAGGGGAAATAGAGATCTTTTTACAGACTAAGCTCAGAAAAGTCAGATGTTATTAGCAAAGCAATACAGTTCTAAATTGTGACTCCCACTGAAGTATGTAAACAGCCCCAGAGCTCAATGTAATACCTTTGCTCAACATCTCCATCCCCATGCCTCAGCTTATTTACCTCAGTCACTTCCAAAGAAGATACCAGTGTGATTCCTCACTTCCCACCCACAACTGAATGTAGTGTCTGTTGATTATAGTGGCGAAACTACTGCATGTTATGTTGTTAAGTTGTATTTTAGACTTAATGGAAAAAAAAAAAATCAAATTATTTCATCACACTGGTATTTACTGTTAGTTTGATTCAATAAAAATGGAATTTCAACTATTCCAGCACTACAATGGAATTTAGAGATTATAATCTAGCTTGCATATCTTAAAATTGGAGAAAGTAAAGCCCAGCAAGGTTAAAAGAAAAGACTGCAAAATTAACAAGGTTCATGGATCACATGGAAGAGATGCCTAAAAGAAAATGAAATAATGTCATAGTGTGTGAGAAGTAAAAATTACTAAACAAAATGACTGTTGAAAATAAATGCTAACTTATTTAATAACACTCAACACATGGCCTGGTACATAACTTTCAAACAATGATAACTATTAGTAGAAATTATATTCCATCTATTCGCCCTCTTCCTGCATTACAGGACACATAGACATCATCATCGTTGTCATCATCGTCATCATGAACTCTGCTGTCACTCATCACTAACTCTTTTCCTTCCTTTATGCCATCGGCCCTTCTCAGGGGGCACACCCATAAAAGCAAGACTGGATTTCACAACATTGCTCAACCTTTGCCTTTCTCTCCTACACTGGCTATCCAGTACCTTTGGAAAAAGTTAGCATTTTCATGCCATGTGCTTTACAGCAAGAAGTTCTGTCCCATTTTCTGTTTCACACTGCTTCTTTATTTATTTGTATTTATTTATACCAGAAACATGTATGGAGAGTCCACTGTACCCTGGGAATATCATGGTAAACATCCCAGCCTTCCAAGGACTTATGATGAGAGATCAATATAAGCAAACAGACATTTATGATATGGAGTGACACATGCTACCTCATAGATGACTACCAGGTGTTATGGGAACATGGAAAAGGGGTGTTCAAGATCCTTGGGAGGTCAGAAAAGACTTCCTGAAAAAATGACATCTGAGCTGAGTCTAGAAAGAATGGGTTTTCATGTAGTAAGAAGTGGGAGGGGAAGAGTGTCCCAGGCAGAGAGGCTATAAGTTTTGCAAACATACAGTGTGTCCGTAAAGTCATGGTGCACTTTTGACCGGTCACCGGATACACTGTATAAGGAGGAGAAAGAGCTCTGAGAGTTCGTAGGTCAGTTAGTATTCTGATAGCATACAGTGAAGAAAGAGTGTGTTGAGAGATGAGACTGTTGAAACATGCAGAAGCCAGATTATGGAGGGCCGTATATAACATTATTTGGAGTTAGGACTTGATTAAGGTGACCAGACATCCCGCTTTTGGGGGGACAGTCCCAATTTTTTTTTATATCTATATATTTTTTATTATTATTAATTCTAATGGGGTGACACCAATAAATCAGGGTACATATGTACAATGAAAACATCTCCAGGTTATCTTATCATTCAATTGTGTTGCATACCCGTCACCAAAAGTCAAATTGTCCTCTGTCACCTTCTATCTGGTTTTCCCTGTGTCCCTCCCCTCCTCCCTATCCCACTCTTCCCTCCCTCCCCCCATCCCATAACCCCCACTCTCTTGTCCATGTCTCATATTCTCACTTTTATGTCCCACCTATGTATGAAATCATGCTGTTCTCAGTTTTTCTTTTTTCTGATTTACTTATTTCACTCCGTATAATGTTATCAAGGTACATCCATTTTGTTATAAATGATCCGATGTCATCGTTTCTTATGGCTGAGTAGTATTCCATAGTATATATGTACCACAGCTTTTTAATCCACTCGTCTTCTGACGGACACTTGGGCTGGTTCCAGATCTTCGCTATTGTGAACAATGCTGCCACGAACATGGGGATGCATTTCTTCTTTTCGAACAGTGCTATGGTGTTCTTAGGGTATATTCCTATAAGTAGTATAGCTGGGTCAAAAGGCAGTTTGATTTTTAATTTTCTGAGGAATCTCCAAACTGTTTTCCACAGTGGCTGCACCAGTCTGCATTCCCACCAGCAGTGCAGGAGGGTTCCCTTTTCTCCACATCCTCGCCAGCACTTATTCTGTGTTGTTTTGCTGATGAGTGCCACTCTGACTGGTGTGAGGTGATATCTCATTATGGTTTTAATTTGCATTTCTCTAATGATTAGTGATGTTGAGCATTTTTTCATATGCCTATTGGCCATCTGTATGTCCTCTTTGGAGAAATTTCTATTCATTTCTTTTGCCCATTTTTTGATTGGGTTGTTTGTCTTCCTGGTGTTGAGTTTTATAAGTTCTTTATAAATTTTAGTTATTAACCCCTTATCAGATGTGCTGTCGAATATGTTCTCCCATTGTGTGGTTTGTCTTTTTATTCCGTTCTTATTGTCTTTAGCTGTGCAAAAACTTTTTAGTTTGATATAGTCCCATTTGTTTATCTTGCCTTTTATTTCAGTTGCCCGTGTAGATAAATTGGCAAATATACTGCTGCTACAGATGTCGGAGAGCTTGCTGCCTATGTTTTCTTCTAAGATGCTTATGGTTTCATGGCTTACGTTTAAGTCTTTTATCCATTTTTAGTTTGTTTTTGTGAATGGTGTAAGTTGATGGTCTAGTTTCATTTTTTTGGAGGTAGATGTAAAATTTTCCCAACACCATTTGTTAAAGAGGCTGTCTTTACTCCATTGTATGTTCTTTCCTCCTTTGTCAAATATCAGTTGTCCATAAAGCTGTGGGTTCATTTCTGGGTCCTCTGTTCTGTTCCATTGATCTATGTGCCTGTTCTTATGCCAGTACCAGGCTGTCTTGAGTATAATGGCCTTATAGTAAACCTTGGTATCTGGAAGAGTGATACCTCCTGCTTTATTTTTTCTTTTTAAGATTGCTGAGGCTATTCGTGTTCTTTTTTGGTTCCATATAAATTTTTGGAATATGTGATCTATATCTTTGAAGTATGTCATTGGTATTTTAATTGGTATTGCATTGAATTTATAAATTGCTTTGGGTAATATAGACATTTTAATGATGTTTATTCTTCCTAGCCATGAGCACGGTATATGCTTCCACTTGTTTGTATCTTCCTTGATTTCTTTTATCAATGTTCTATAATTTTCCGAGTACAAGTCCTTAACCTCCTTGGTTAAATTTACTCCTAGGTACTTTATTTTTTTGGCTGCAATAGTGAAGGGGATTGTTTTCTTAATTTCCTTTGCTGACAGTTCATTGTTGGTATATAGAAATGCCTCTGATTTCTGAGTATTAATTTTATATCCTGCCACCTTGCTGAATTCATATATAAGGTCCAGTAGTTTTTTGACTGAGACTTTAGGGTTTTCAATATACAATATCATATCATCTGCAAATAGTGACAGTTTTACTTCTTCTTTTCCAATTTGGATGACTTTTATTTCTTCTTCTTGTCTGATTGCTGTAGCTAGGGCTTCCAGAACTATGTTGAATAAGAGTGGTGAAAGGGGGCACCCCTGCCTGGTTCCTGATCTTAAGGGGATTGCTTTTAATTTTTGTCCATTTAGTATGATGTTTGCTGTCGGTTTATCGTAGATGGCCTTTATCATGTTAAGGAATGATCCCTGTATTCCCACTTTACTGAGAGTTTTGAGCATAAATGGGTGCTGGATTTTATCAAATGCCTTTTCTGCATCTATTGAAATTATCATGTGATTTTTGTCCTTCCTTTTGTTTATGTGATGAATCACATTGATTGATTTGCGAATATTGAACCAGCCTTGCCTCTCCAGAATAAATCCCACTTGATCATGGTGTATGATTTTTTTTATATATTGCTGGATCCGGTTGGCTAATATTTTGTTGAGAATTTTAGCGTCTAAATTCATCAGGGATATTGGCCTATAATTTTCTTTCTTTGTGTTGTCTTTGCCCGGTTTTGGGATCAGAATTATGCTCGCCTCATAAAAGGAGTTTGGAAGTCTTCCTTCCTCTTGAATTTTTTGAAATAGCTTGAGGAGGATAGGAGTTAGTTCTTCTTTGAATTTTTGATAGAATTCACTTGTGAAGCCATCAGGCCCAGGACTTTTCTTTGTTGGGAGTTTTTTGATAACTGTTTCGATCTCATTTGTTGTAATTGGTCTGTTTAGGTGTTCTCATTCTTCCAGATTGATTTTTGGAAGGTTATATGATTCAAGAAATTTGTTCATTTCACCAAGATTGTCTAATTTTTTGGCATATAGTTCTTCATAGTATTTTCTTACAATGCTTTGTATTTCTGTTGTGTCAGTTGTTATTTCTCCACTGTCCTTTCTAATTTTATTTATTTGAGTCCTCTCTCTTTTTTTCTTGGTGAGTCTAGTTAAAGGTTCATCAATCTTGTTTACCTTTTCAAAGAACCAGCTTCTGGTTTCATTGATCCTCTGTATTGTTTCCTACGCCTCTATGTCATTTATTTCTGCTCTGACCTTTATTATTTCCTTCCTTCTACTTGTCTTGGGTTTTATTTGTTGTTGTTTTTCTAGTTCTTTTAGATGCAGGGTCATGTTGCTTATTTGAGCTTTTTCTAGCTTCTTATGATATGCCTGTAGTGCAATGAACTTCCCTCTCAGAACTGCTTTTGCTGTGTCCCATAAATTTTGAGTTGATGTATGCTCATTATCATTTGTTTCTAGAAACTTTTTTATTTCTTCTTTGATCTCATTGTTAATCCATTCATTATTTAATATCATGCTATTTAGTTTCCAAGTGTTTGAGTATTTTTCAGTGGTTTTTTTTGTGTGTGTGGTTAATTTCTAGTTTCATGGCATTGTGATCAGAGAAAATGCTTGATATGATATCAATCTTCTTAAATTTATTGAGACCAATTTTGTGTCCTAACATGTGGTCTATCCTAGAAAACGTACCATGAGCGCTTGAGAAGAATGTATATTCTACTGCTTTAGGGTGAAAAGTTCTGAAGATATCTATTAAATCAAGTTGATCTTGTGTCTCCTTTAAATCTGCTGTTTCTTTATTAATTTTCTTTCTTGAGGATCTATCAAGTGATGTTAGAGGGGTATTAAAATCCCCTACTATGATAGTATTGCTGTTAATCTCGCCCTTTATATCCATCAAAGTCTGCTTTATGTCTGTCGGGGCTCCTATATTTGGTGCATAGATGTTTATAATAGTTATATCTTCCTATTGAATTGTTCCCTTTATCATTATGTAGTGTCCTTCTTTATCTCTTACTACAGCCTTTGTTTTAAAGTCCATTTTGTCAGATATAAGTATTGCTACTCCTGCTTTTTTTTCATTTCCATTTGTATGAAATATTTTTTTCCATCCTTTTACCTTCAGTCTATGTGCATCTTTTGTTTTATGGTGTGTCTCTTGTAGACAGCATATGTATGGGTCCTGTTTCTTTATCCATGCAGCTACCCTATGTCTTTTGATTGGATCATTAATCCATTTACATTTAAGGTTATTATTGATATGTAGTTGTTTATTGCCATTTTATTCTTTAAAGCTGTATTCTTCTTCTGCTCTATTCTTTCCTCCCTTTAAACTGTTCACAAGAGGCCCCTTAGTATCTCTTGCAGAATTGGTTTGGTTTTTATGAATTCCTTGAGGCTTTCTTTTTCTGGGAAGCTCTTTATTTCTCCTTCAATTTTAAACGTTAGCCTTGCTGGATAAAGTAGTCTTGGTTGTAGGCTCTTGTTCTGCATTACTTTGATTATATCTTGCCATTCCCTTCTGGCCTCAAGTGTTTCTTTTGAGAAGTCCGATGTCATCCTTATGGGGGCTCCTTTGTAGGTGATAGCCTTTATTTCCCTAGCAGCTTTTAAAATTTTTTCTTTATCCATTAGCTTTGGTATTTTAACTATGATGTGTCTTGGTGTAGATCTTTTTTGGGTTTCTCTTTAATGGAGTTCTGTGTGCTTCTTGAACGTGTGGAGTGTTTCCCAGCCTTAATTTAGGGAAGTTTTCTGCTATGATTTGATTGAACAAAGTTTCCATTTCCTGTCCTCTCTCCTCTTCTTCAGGCACCCCTATGATGCGAATGTTATTTCTCTTCATGTTGTCGCAGAGCTCCCTTAGAGTTTCCTCACATTTTTTGAGTCTCTTTTCCTTTTTCTTCTCTGCTTCTGTGCCTTTGTTTATTGTGTCCTCTAACTTGCTTATTCAATCCTCAGCGTGATTCATCCTGCTTTTAATTCCTTCCATTGTGGTCTTCAGTTCTGATACTGTATTTGTCATTTCTGTCTGATTCTTTTTTTATTATTTCAATTTTGTTTTTTATACTTGTTATCTCTTTATTTAGGTCTTCATAATGACTATCCATTGTTGCTCTAATTTCTTTGAACATCCTAACTATCATTATTCTAAATTCTGCTTCTGGTAATTTGGTTATATCTGGTTCATTCAGGTCCTTCTCTGGGGATTTCTCTTGATTCATTTGGTTTGCATTCCTCTGCCTACCCATTTTGTCTGTGTATAAGCAAGTTGTGGCCACTGGAGTCCAGTAGGTGTTGCCTTTGTGTTCTCTAGGTGTGGTCTGTCTGCAGGCCCCCCACCCCCTTGCCGGTGCCTAGGGTGGTGGGGTATGAGCTTTGCCAGCGACAGCCTACTGCGACTGTTGCTGTGATTTTTGCCTCTCCTCCGCGGGAGGGGCTGTCACTCAAGCCACAAGCCTTAGCACCAAGGGTAGAGGTGAGCACCTTTGCTCAGCTGCGGACCCAGCCTATTTCCAGACTTCCGCCCAGAACCCGCAGTCCGAGCCTGCTCGCCACAGTTTCGCGGGTTGGGCCGGGCTTTTGACGTGCTCTCAGCTGTGAGCCTTTGCCCGTCCGAAGTTTTAGCCCCGCCCTCGAGGCCAGGGCCCTTCTGCGCAGAGTCGCAAACCCAGGTTTTTTGGGCCGGGCGTGTTTGCTGGCTTCCGCTCAGCTGTGTACTTCCGCTCGTCCCGGACTCTACCCCGCCCCGCATTCGGAGCCCACTCGTGCACGTAGGAATGCAATCTGTGGTTTCTCCGGCCGGGCGGGGATAGTAGCGTGGGCTCAGCTGCGAGCTTCCACTTGTCTCGGACTCTACACCGCCCCCGTGTTCGGAGCCCGCTGGCGCACGTATATTGGCAAACCGTGGTTTTTCTCGCCGGGCGGGGCTGGTAGCGTGAGCTCAGCCATGAGCCCCTGCCCGTCCCTGGTCCTAGCCCGGTCTCCGCGGTCAGGGCCGGCTTGTGCAGGGTTGCAGAGCAGATTTCTGCCCGTTCCTGGCCTCCCGCGTTGTCCCCGTTTCTGGGATTAAAGGCGGGCCCGCAGCTTCTGGACCGCTATCGCGCGTCCCCTCCGGCCTTGCTGGGCTAGACCGAGCTCACACCGGCTTGGCCTCTGCACACGCCGACAGAACTGCGTTTCAGCGGCCTGCCACCACCAAACCCTTCAGCAACCCTCGGCAGAGTAGGAAGGGACCTAATACTCCACACTGTAGGCCTGGGAGCTCCCTCACTTGTTTCACAGCTCAAAACTGTCTAAACGCCTCTTCTAGGCTCTGGGACTGCAGGCTGGGGCTTGGTTCCTAGGACCCAGGTCCCTCCCTCCCTCGCCAAACTTTCCTCCCGCCACGCGGGTCTCTCCGGGCTGCCATTTGCTCCAGGGAGCTGGGCAGCCCTCTTCGCGTTTTCGCTATTCCTACCAGTCTCAATGTGGCTTCTTCTGTGTTCCTTGGTTGAAGAGTCCACTTAGTTCAGTTCATAGTTGGTTTATCCAGATGATGGTTCTTTAAATTGAGTTATAATCCACTTTGGTTCTGGGAGTTGGAAGTTGGTACGTCTGCCTACTCTGTCGCCATCTTGCTTCCCCTTCGGGACAGTCCCAATTTTTAACAATTTGTCCCACATCCCACGGCATTTTAAAATGTCCCGATTTTTAGAAAGAATGCATGAAAAGCTAGGGAACAGTGGGAGAACAGGAAGAAAATATACAGTTTTCAGCAGGGAGACCCTGCCTCGACCCGGAAGCGCCTGTACTGCTGCAAGAGCCGGCTGCCCTGAGCGGGCTCAAAACAAAGAACTTTGAGCAGGACATACCTGCTGGGGCAGCGGCTGTCAAGTCCCCTAACTACCCATAGGCCCATGTCCTGGACACTGGTGTGCGGCTCTGGGCTCCGCGAGGTACAAGCCGCTGGGTCTCCAGCAGGCAGCGGGGCTGGACTCGGGGAGCATGCTGGCGGGGCTGCCCTGCCTGCTCCCGCCTGCTCCCGCCTGCTCCCACCTGCTCATGCAGCTCCGGCATCGGTTTCGGGACTGTGTAACCCGATCCCTTTTACTCACTCAAAATTTCCCATATAGTAATATATCCAAAAATGATCTTTTTAATGAGATATCATTATTTAAAAATATAGATTGATAAGGAAAAGGTTAAATCTTGGGCATCAGCAAAAATCACGATAGAGAACAAATGATTACAAATATTTCATCATTTTGAAACAAACCATGTTCCATACAATAATGCACTAAAAATTGTGGAATACGCACTGTCTTTACCAGGAACTAATGCTGCGACTGACGCATTTTTTCGACAGTAAATAAAGTGTGGACATCAGAAAAATCACAATTAAGTGTTGAGACTTTGAAAGCCATTTTATGTGTGAAATATAATTTAACGAATTCTTGTGAAAAATTTCATGACCTTTTAAACAATGACAGCAATCTACTAAAAAAAAATCACTCAAATGAGAAATATGCCAAAGAATAAAATAATACTATACATTATTTTTAATGTATTATATCTGTAAATTGTACTTATGTTGAAATTTTAAAAAAAATATATTACAATACTATTTTTCCATTCTATGAAAAATTTTTTTGCTCCATATAGACCAAATTTTTAATCAAGAATACCCCCACCCCCCATCCCCCCAGTCAGTGGTGTCTTGCTTTACCAATTTAAAAATCTGGTCACCTTAGACTTGATCCCAAAGGCAAAGAGGACCTGTGGATGGTCTGAAGCTGGAAGTGCAGTGTAGAGGTTATGTCCAACAGGAATTCATTTCATTACTTTCATAAACACTAACCTCTGAGGGAAGAGGGTTGAGTTCTCCATCTAAGCTCTGTTGATGGATGGTCTGTGAAAGTTTAGAAAATTTATCAGCTTCCTGACATTGTAGACAATATTGTTAGTTGCATGTGTACTTGAGGAGATGGGAGGAGAAACAGAATCCATAGCCTTGTAAAACCCTCCAAAGTTGCTATTCCCCAAAGAACAGTTTGAAACCCTTGCTCTAGGGACCGAAATCTAAAAGCTAACTTACAGAGCAGAAATTTCAGGTCTGCCACAAAGAACCCTTCTACCATTGAAAAGCTTCTCTTTTAAGAAGATTTCTCATTCCTTTCCCCCCGAGTTACCAAACTCTTCCCACTCCACCCTGACCCACTGACATTTTGTTCCTGGCCACTCTCCCACCTAAATGCTGCTTCTTTGCCCATGGAACTGTTCTTCTGTGCCAACCCATAATAAGTGTCCACCCCAGAGGCTAAGAATAGATGCAGTGTCCTGGTGACTTCAAAATTAGGTAACATCTGAAGGGTAAACTCTATGGTGACCACAAAACTTATTCTAATCATTTGAACCAGATTATAAACATATGGTCAGGGTTTCCCTGGAGGGTGGAGAAGGTTCCAAGCAAGCAAAGAAGAATGCCCTATTAAATAGGAGGAAAAAACAGCTACTGTTCATAATTGAAAAGGACAAAGAAAAATGCTAATTCAAATACATGTTCCTGTGTTTGCACACTCCACCTTTCAATATCTCCTCTCCCCGACCCTCCAACCTCCGACAAGTCAGTTCTGTCAGACAAGCTACAGTTCTCTCTAGAAAATAGATTTTATTACATTCCTATCTCCTTAATCTGCTTTCCTAGATTTGGATATGTGTTCATCATTTTTTATTATTATTATTAATTGACTGATTTTAGAGAGAGTGGGAAGAAGAGAGGGAGAGGTCCATCAATTTGTTGTTCCACCTATCTATGCATTCACCAATTGATTCTTGTATGTGCCCTGATTAGGTTTCAAACCCACAACCTTGGCATATCGGGAAGATGCTCCAATCTACTGAGCTACCCGGCCAGGGCTTTATCTTTTAAATCGGTGTGTAACCTTGTGCAAGTCAATCTCTTAACCTTTCTGGGTGGTGTCTTCATCTTTAAAGTGATGTTGGATAGATCTTTAAGTTGCTTTTCAGTTTTCAATATTTGTAATAATCTGGAGTAGAGAGATAGTGTAGACAGATCTCATGATAGGTATTTCTTATCCCTAATTTGCCAGTTCCTTCCTGGGATTGCTGAGTTCTTTCTCTAAGGCATTTTTATCAGTTTAATGTAAAGTGGCATTCCTTGGCAAGTACAGCCAAAGAGAGCAAGAGTCAGCACATTATTTTTTCCACAAGAGGCTAGATAGTAAATATTTTAGGCTTTGTGGGCCTAAAATATGAGGTTTCTGTCATAGCTTCTCAACTCTGTTGTTGTAGGGTAGCCACAGACAATACGTAAATGAAAGCGTATGGCTATGTACCAATAAAATTTTGTTTACTAAGTAAAGGGGGGGACAAGCTGGATTTGACTGGTCATACCATGGTTTACTGACCCTTGAAAGAAAAGACTGGCAACCTGAAGATAAGCAATGTTTTATCTCTTCAGTCTTTCTTTTTAAAAGGTGCATCCTGGATGATTTCCTGATCATTGTTTTGTTGTCGTTGTTGTGTGTCAAGCAAGGACTGCTCCGTTATTTCAGCCACCCGCTGCCACCTCACTATCCAGGCCCCGAATAAATAACTTAAGTGGCCTGGCCAGCTTGTACGGAATCTGAAACAGTTAAGGCAACTTGTTTCTCAGGCATAGAGATAAACAAATGGCTTCTTGAGGAGGTTGAGAAGACAAGTAGCCCAGAGGAACAGTTGAGCAGTTAGTTCACTGAGACAGGGAAAGAAAAGGAAAAGAGGGAAAGAGAGAAGGGGGGAAAAGTTGAATTCAACAGTAAACCAGTTTGTGAGATCTACTGTACAAACCCACCCAGCTGAGGACTTTATCTTGAGTTTGTTTTGCAAATTGCAGATGCCTAGCTCTGGAAGCCAAAAAAAAGAAAGGGCAGTCATCCCACGCCAAAAAATTCTCATGGATCCCAAGCTACTTCATTTTTGTGGGGAAAAAAATCATTATATATCCCTTCTAAAATGAGTTAGGAGAAACAGAGAGCCATTTTACTTATATGCCTAGAACAAGACAAATATTTTTAGAGGTTATTTTTTTAATACTAAGAGAATAATACCTGCCAGATAACCCTGCTTGCTTTGTGAAACTTAACTGTCCTAGTCAGCCCACAAAACTGCTTTAATGGTAAAACTGACTGAACTAAATAAGTCTTACCATTTCAACATACCTCAATGAAACCAGGGACATTTTTGTTCACTGCTCTAGGACAGATCTAATTGGACACCCTTCTACCTTTTGCTGAAATCAGCCCTGCTTGGCAGAACCCTGACATTCCATTAAAACTAAAGGAAGAGATCATCCCAGCATTTTTTTCAGTTAATATTTTTTTTAAAAGATCTCTTACTTGACCATGATTTACAGACATTTTATCAAAGTAGAACCCCGGAAACCAGGCCTATTCTCTGGGGTTTGTTTACTGAGACGTGTAAGGTTCTTTTCAAACACATTGTTTATTTAAATATTCCTAAAAGTTGCCTGACCTGTGGTGGTGCAGTGGATAAAGCATCGACCTGGAACACTGAGGTCACCAGTTCAAAACCCTGGGCTTGCTGGGTCAAAGGCACATATGAGAAGCAACCAAAGAATAAGTAAAGTGAAGCAACTATGAACGATAATTCTTGTCCCCCACTCCCCTGTAAAATCAATAGATGAAATCTTAAAATAAATATTTCTAAAATTTTACAAAAGAGGGTATTGGTGAATTAGCTGTTAGGTTTGGAATAGTTGATTTATTTCTCCTACCCAAGTACTAACCAGGTCGGACCCTGCTTAGCTTCCGAGATCAGATGAGGTTGGGCATGTTCAGGGTGGTATGGCAGTAGACTGGAGTTTATTTCTAATTTTTAAATCGGGACTTTTTTCAAAGAGGACTTCAATTGGCTTTAAGAGAAATATAGGTAACAACAAGGACAGATAATTTTTCCTCTAAGGTAAAGAGGTGCCCATTTTAAATAGTTCAGATGTTCTCTTAATTTTATGTCAGGTTGAATAGACATAGTTTGCAATATTGTTGTGTTAGTATTTCACACGGTGACCCATGAACAAAATATTAAGTCACCAAAGTAACAAATTTGGAAAAACACTCCTTTACCATATTTTCCAGACATTAAAATATACATACAGCTTCCTATAAATGTAAATTAACCTTACACACTGTCACTTACTTGTGAACATGCTTTGATTGCCTCCATTTAAAAGATTTGGTCATCATATGCCTAATTTACCAAATGGCCTCCTAGCATCCTTGAGAACACTTAACCAGTTAAATTTTCCATTAATAGTCCAGGTGGAAAAGTTGAAAGTATAGATGAGCTGTAGAGTTTCCAGGTAGGCTGCGTGGACTTTGATCCCCAAGACCTAGAAGAATGCATGCTGCCTAGTAGATGCTCAGCAAATATTTGTTGAATGAATGAACAAGAGTAGAGTGAAGAGGCGCTGGCTGGCTAGCTCAGTGGTAGAGCATCGGCCCAGTGTGTGGAAGTCCTGGGTTCGATTCCTGGCCAGGGCACACAGGGGAATTGCCCATTTGCTTCTCCACCCTTCCCCCTCTCCTTCTTCTCTGCCTTTCTCTTCCTCTCTCACAACCAAGGCTCCACTGAAGCAAAATTGGCCCAGTACTGAGGATGGCTCCATGCCTCTGCCTCAGGCACTAGAATGGCTCCAGTTGCAAGAGAGCAACGATCCAAATGGGCAGAGCATCACCCCCTGGTGGGCATGCTGGCTGGGTGGATCCTGGTCGGGTGCATGCAGGAGTCTGTCTCTCTGCCTCTCCAGTTCTCACTTCAGAAAAATCCAAAAAAAAAAAAAAAGAGTAGACTGAAGATAATTCTAAAGACATAGCTTGATTATTAGTAGAATCACTGTCATTGTTCTAGCAGTCCTGTGCTGGATTAGAACAAGAATCTAAGAAACTTTCACCATATTTCAGCACTGGCATACTGCTCAAAGTCAGTTGCTTAACTAATACTGTAAAAGAATTTTTTTTTTAAAGGAGAGGGTTTTTTTATTTTTTCATTTTATAGAGGAGACACAGAGTGAGAGAGAGAGAGAGAGAGAGAGAGAGAGAGAGAGAGAAAGGGGGGAGGAGCTGGAAGCTCAACTCCCATATGTGCCTTGACCAGACCAGTGCAGGGTTTTGAACTGGCGACCTCAGTGTTCCCAGGTCGATGCTTTATCCACTGTGCCACCACAGGTCAGGCTGTAAAAGAATTTTAAAATCTCAAATACACACACACTCACATAGATGTGGAAACTTATCTATAAGTGCATATTAAATGTTCATTTATATTCAATCCCAGAATAGGGCCAGAAGCCTATTTTGTAGATTAGCATCAAATACTATAATTTTATTGGTAGAAGCCAAAAAAAAAAACAACAAATATACAAAATAGAAGATCTTTCAAGTTCATTTGTGGCTGTTATTCACTGCCACATCAATCTTTAAGTTCAGTATCTCTAGAAAACTGGATTTTCTATCAAGGAAAACACTACGTCAATGGAAATACCTAATTCATTCACAATCACACACACACTTTCATGTATGGGCTGAGGATGTGCCATTTTTACCATAGCCTTCACATGCTCCTGAAGAGAAAATGAGTGTTGAGGGGAAACAGATGAATTCTATTAAGTCAAGTTCTCTATGGCCTGAGTGTGAGGCAGAGAGTGAGGCTGAATATGGAAACCAAAGCCAACACATTGGAGCATATTTTTCTTTCAAAATATTTTATGTACTAACGTTTGCACAACATCTTGGCAATGACAGCAAGCCTGTATAAGGAGGTGTTTTGTGTTTCATAGCTAACATACGGGGGGAAAATTGTAGCATCAGCCAAATATTACTTCAATCATGAATTAAAAGAATGTGTATGGTAGAGTGCATGTTAAGGCGCAGAGGCTAGAGGCTACAACGTTTAAAATTTTTCTACAGAATTCCAAAAGAGAGTTTATCTCTTATTTTTATATCTGTTGGTGTTGTAAAGGAATGAAACTAGATTTAGCACAGTGCATCCGTTTGGTTAGAGAGAGGAAGAAATATGGTTACGTTTTCCTGGTATGCAGATCTTCTATAAATATTAGAGGAGTGTGGTTTTCCGGATTTCACTGGAAATTATTTTGATGAAGTTCACCAATGCTGCCAACATTGGTGATCATTAAGCACTGTTTTTTTCTCTTTGTTTTCCCCCTTTCTCCCTACTTTTTTCATCTTCAAAAAATCAAAAACTGCCTAGCATGTAGTAGATATTTAGTAAAATTTATTGAATTCATTAATGGATGAATGGATGCATGGATAACTAGACTAGGCATTAGGAGATCTGAATTTTAATTCTAAGGCACGAGTAAGCATCATACTACCTTAATGGAAATCATTGTGCATTGCTTTTTATTATAATAATTTTGAGTGAGTGCATGTGTTGGGCGGTAATGTGTGTTCCTTAGATTCTTAGGTAAACTGTACATAAGCCAGAGATCATTACTTCAGATGCCTACATGGGCCAATCAAGTAATAGAAATGAAGAGAATGGATGGATATAATAAAATAGGGAATAGTAGAGACTGTGGCCAACTGAAGAGCACAAGGGCCAAACTGTAATTAAAACACAACGAGAGCCAAAGACTCCTCACCTGCAGGTCAGGTATACTTACAACATAAGCTTCTTCACAGACATAATGGTTTCTAAACCATCTCAGCCATATGTAAAATAAAACAAAAATATGAAAATAAGAAAAACATTAATTGCTAAAATTTACCAAGTATCTATTGAGTCCCTGTAACTGTTCTGAATTTCATCTGGTCTAATTATGTCATTAATAAAATTACCTCCATTTTACAAATGAGGAAATTAAGGTACAATACTTTCTAAATGTAAATTAGTTGCTCTATTAATAAATAATTAGCTGTTAAGAAATAAAAAAAAACAATAGTACAGCAATGAACAAAGTAACAGGATGTTGAGCTGAACCCTTAACCCAAATATAGGAAGCACACTCCAAAAGACAGTCCCTCAGAGAATGACATTCACCTCCTCTTTGACATTTCCAGGCAACAGGATGAAGGTAATTGCACAGGTAGCTCACGATCTACAAGGTAAACTGAAACCACTACATTTAAACAGCATTTTGCAATCTGCAAGGCCTGTCTCCCTTGCTTCACAGCAAACAAAACAACAGACTCTTCTGTTACACCTTTGTGTGGAAATAACTTTAACAATTATGAGCGGCTATTGTTAACTGTTAATTATATACTGAATATTTTGGGCATTGTATTATTTCCTCTAGTTCTCACAAGGGCCCTGTGAAGTCAGCACCATTGTACCTATTTTACAGAAAAGGAAATCAAGGTTTATGAAGCAAATTAACCTCTCCCCACTCACACAGCTAGTAAAAGCCAGACAGGGAGAGAATTCACAGCAGGCCTGTCTCCAGGGCTCATGGTCTTGTCCATTTCATGGTCTTGCAAAGAAGGCTAAAAGAAAATTCAATTTAATTTTTCTTTTTATGTTTGTAAACCATATTTTTAAAACACAAAACCCCCTTTTCATACAGTCTTGCACTAAACTCCCAATTATAGAAAAGAGGGGACTTTATATTCAGGTTAAAGTGGAGAGTGGAGGGCCAACCACTCCCTCCAGGATATTCTCTCTCACCTTGATTTCTCCAATCACTCTGGTTGTCTTTATACTTCTCTGACCCCACCCTTTCCTCCCTTTCTGTCATTACTGTGGGTGGACCAAACATTCAACATTCAACAATTCTCCATGCATTTCCTTTTCCATTTGCCCTCCAAGAGCACTCAACTCACAAATCTGCATCTGCTACCATCCTGTTAATGACACTCACATGCTTGTCTCTCACCCCACATGCCTAGTGGCTTGTAGAACATGTGGGCTGAAATCTTTCCTAGAAGTCATGATAGATGTAAGGTTGAGAGAACTGACTGAACAATGGGCACAGATGTGTTCAAGGATGCTTCCTTTAAGCTGCTCAGAGATGGCTTTAATTATTTCTAATTAAATGGTGAGGAAAACTGAGCACCCACCTTTTCCCAGTCCCACACTCCTTTTCTTCTCCCCAAAATACTCCCTTCCACGTGCCTAATTGAGGGGCTTACTCCTGAGGGGAGAGCTCACTAAACATTTGCTTCATGGACAGACAGGTTGGCACAGGTTTAAAGTATGAAGGTCTTTGCTTCTCATCTCAGCTGCAAAACCATAGAGCATGGTGATTGGAAACTGGAGCTCCGGAGTCAGACAGACCTGGTTTCCAGTCCTCCTCCATGGTTTACTGCTGCGGGACCTCTCTGAGCAGAGGCTTCACGGCTGCAAAATTGGGATGATAATGCTATACTGCTCACAAAACTTAGGGGATATTTCAAAATGAATATGAAGTGATAAAATATCCTCTAATTTTTGTGAGCTCCTGGTTTTGTTGGGGGTAGCAAATGAGAGAAGTCAAGTAAAGTGCTGAGCACAGAGTCTACCCTGTAGTAAGCTTCCGTTCATGGTCATCTTTAAGATTATTTTGCATCCCTTTGCTTGCGAGGCAGTTGGTGAGCTCTGTAGGCCCCGGGATTACTAAAGCAAGGCTGTCCTTCCTACATTTACAGACTTTTTAAACTCAGCAGATAACTAAAGAAAGAGAAGGAGATGAAAGAGAAGAAAGACTTTCTACAAATAGAGTACCTACTACAACTTGTCAGGCTTCATGAGTGTTCCTTTATCTTTTTTAATCTCTTGTAACTTCACACAGTGCAGTTGGGGAATGAGAGTTGGATTTTAATGCTCCTGTATACCCCGTGTTTCTCAAAAAGCATTCGCTGGGCCAATGAATGTTTGGATCACAGATACCTGAACTACAGCCTTAGAATTTCTAGAGCAAGGCCAGGGCTTCTGCTTCCCAAATGAGTATCTTAAAAGTGTGAGGACCTTAGACCTAGTACATGTATCATCATTTAAAACTTGATTCCACATTTGCTTGTATTTTTACATGCAAGTATGTAATTTATTTCTTAATGAGATAGCAAATTCTACAAGGTGAGGGTAGTGTTTTCTTGTGACCCCCACAGTGTATGGCTCTAACACATCTTTGGGAATTAATGAAAATATTTGGCTGGATTTACCTTTCTGCCCTGCAGAGTCCTGAACCTGCCAATGCCTAAAGATTGGTAGAGACCTCAAATTAGAATGACAGTTCATTAATACCCAATATTACTTAATACACAAAGTTAGTTCTTAATACTTTCTCATTGTCAGTTGGTTGGGCACTCATTTATTGATTCAGCACTGAGATTTCGGACTTACTGACCAGCGAAATACATTAACACATCTCTGAAAAATTAACACATCCTTTTCAAGTTAGCAAGTGTTTATAAAACAGAAATCACAGGCCTTCCAGGCCTTCCTGCCTTATAGAAAGCTAGGCCCTTTCTATTCAAAATGCTTCTTCAACTTTTAAACATGTACATCCAAACCTAATTTTCATTGCAGGGTCAGCATTGATGTGTGCTAACTTTAGGGAAAAGGAAGAACTTGTTACTTTATGATGTGTTTGTTCCTGAGCAATTGAGAGGTTTGCCATATGTTTTCATGGTAGTTTTCTTTGAGGTTATAAATGCCTTGTGGAATGTGGAGGTTCCACCATCGGAGTCCTATGGGAGCTTTTCCAGTGCCCAAATGTCATTAACCCAGCTGCTTTAGTTGCTGTGATAAGCAATTATTTCTTCTACACTTAAAAAGCAATTCTCTGATCTCCAACCCATTAACCATGTTTGATCTTAACAAGATGAAAAATGTTCGGAATCTGAGCTTATGATCTCTGTGATACATTTTTCTTCTTTTAATTCACAGTAGCTTTCCCCTCCTTTCTCTTCTTTAGGATCAACACTCTGTGGTAGGCCAGAGCACAGGCTCCTGTCCAAGTCCCAACCCCTGCTCAAATCCAAACACTGGAAGTGGTTACATGAACTCCCAGCAATCACTGTTGAATCAGCAACTGATGGGGAAGAAACAGACTCTACAGAGGCAGATCATGGAGCAGAAACAGCAACTTCTCCTGCAGCAGCAGATGCTGGTGGACGCGGTAACTTTCTCCTCATATCTATTGCGCGTGCCCACTGGCCCAACTAAGGGAGTTCATTATTTCCCACTTCCGTTTACTGCCCTTTTCTCTGTGCCTACTTATGTGACAGCAACACGGGTGTCCTGGCTATAAGAAAAGTTAATTCTATATGTGTGAAGTACTTCAGGGAAGAAAAAAACTTGATTTACCAGCTGCTGGATAGTTGGAATGCGCAGCCCCTCAGCTAATAGGCCCTGCTCAGCCTGGGAATGTTTAGAACCAACAAGAAGGGCATTTGAATCAGGCAAAAGAAACCATCATGTTCTGCAGCCTTGAGGGGTAGAAATAGTGAACAGAACGCGAATCAACTCAAGTCCAAATTTATTTTAGAGATAAGAGTATTTTAAAAGCCAGCATAGAATTTTATAACTTAAGATCTGGCTTTCAAAGTGGAGCATCTCAGAATGGGGGATTTTTTTTAAGAAAATTGAAAATCTATCTCCTACTTTTACCCTATTAAAGTGGCCTTAGAGATAATCAAGGCTGAGATTTCCCACATATTACCCACACATTAACCCTGACTCGGTATTTGTCTGTTCATGCCATCGGTATTCTCAAACGTACTCATATTCTCAACAGCTGATCCAAACTCTTTCTGCCTACTAAGACCAAGGCCTCATCTCCAAGTTTTGTTCTCTCCCTCTTCAAACTAATTGGCCAAATGAAAGAAGAAAAGGACAAAGTTAACCATCTCTAGATTGATAGAGCCAAGAAACCCAGAAAAGAGAAAAACAGAATTAAAAAAAAAGTTATACTGCCTGAGCAGTGGTGGTACAGTGGATAGAGCATCAACTTGGGACACTGAGTTTCCAAGTTCAAAACCCCAAGATTGCCAACTCGAGCACAGGCTTACCAGCTTGAGCACAGGGTCACTAGCTTGGCTTGAAGCCCAAAATCACTGGCTTGAGCAAGGGATCACCAGCTCGGCTTGAGCCTGCCCCCCAACCCTCAGGGCATGTATGAAGAAGCAATCAATGAATCACTAAAATGACACAACTACAGGTTGATGCTTCTCATCTCTCTCCCTTTCTCTCTCTCTCTCTCTCTCTCATTCTCTCACTCTTTCTCTCTATCAAAAATTAAATAAATAATTTATATCCAAGGAGCTTGGTTATAAGAATAAAAAAATCTAAGGTGTGATAAGCTCTATAATTCCTTCAGTAAATGTTTAGTAATTTACTGTAAGAGTACAGCCATAAAGAAGTTTGTCCGTAAGGAGGTTGGAGTCCACTAGAAATGCCAAATAAATAGGCAATTGTAATGCATGTGATTAAATGCTATGATGTGGGAACTACCAGAAATAGTTCCAGGGTAGAAGTTATATCTGCTGAAGATCTGAAGGTAAAGTGGGAGATGGGGGTAGAGAGGGGGGTTTACAGCAAGAAGAACCAGCATATTCAAAGACTCAGAGACAGTGTACTACATACTAGTGAGCTGAGACATAGAATGTGCCCAAGGATAGGGAAAAGCCAGAAAATAAAGTTTAAGAAATTAGAATTTACATTGTCTGAAAATGGAGAGGATGTTAATGATTTTAAATAAGGAAGTGCTAGATTCAGATTTGCATTATAATAAACACAGTAAAGATAACAAGGAAAATATAAAATTCAGTTTAGAAGAAATTGCTGATAGTCTCCCAGAAGAGGTAAAATTTGACTTTGAAGAACTATAGGGTTCTGATGGATAGAGTATGTGGAGTTCATCATTCTAGGTGGAGGCTGAGCTGGAGACCAGAAGACACAGTCTATGTGTGTATTTGTTGGTCAGTCTGAGATTGTATCATCAAATATTTAATACATAATCAAAAGTACACAGAATATAATGATTATTTGTGCTTTTTAAGAAATGACAAATGAAATAAGTTTGGAATCCAAAGCATATGACAAGAAATAGAAATAAATTTATTTGAATTGGACCTTGAGTATTGCCCTAAGCTTTAAGGTTTAGGGGAACCACTGACATCAAGGGACACATCTGATTTTTTCTGTAAATCAGTTTTGAAAACTCCAGTTCTCCAATTCACTTACTCACTTCCAATTTCTTTTGTTTGACTTTATAAACTAAATAGCTTAGACATAGGGAAGTAGAAGAGAAAAATGCACAATCTAAGATTGACTTCCTGGTTTAAATTCCATCAATACTATGCATTTGTTGAATTACAACATGCAGAGGTTGAATTTCTGAATTTTCAGCTCTCATTAAAGGGCAGTGACACATTCCATGAGGGTCCTGTCCCACCAGGGGCTGAGCTCCCATCAGCCCTAGTTGAGTCACCAGTGGGATTCATGCAAAGGGCAGTGGCATAAGCTGTGAGAGGTGAATGAGAACGAGGCTGCTGTCTTTGTGATTTTTAGAAACCACTCACGTTTTTCTTGCTTGGATGCCTGCACTTTTTAGCATATCCAGGAAGAAACAGTCTTTGATACCTCTTTACATTAGCATATGCTTTGTAGTCGTGCAGTCAGTTGGCAAGGCCAGACAGGCACCTAAATTGAGACATTTTCTCATGAAAGTGTGCTATCCTTACTCTCTATTCCTCTCCCACCATGAAGCACAAGAAGAGTTGAGTGGTACTTGTTACAATGGGCATCATAATTATCAACACATTTTGTGCAGCTACCACCTTGCTGAGCTTTCTAGAATTAAAATAGTAATAGTAGTTACCGTAGGAGTATGAGGGAGGTCCTAGAATTATCCACATTTTACATTTTGAGATGGCAAAACTGAAGCAGGACAGATATGTGCCACAGAAGATTTTCTTTATATTAGGTTTTCAGGTCTAAGATATTGGCTTATCCAACATTAGTTGATAAGTTAAATTTCATATTACACAGAAGTTATCTCAGTGACATTTGTGAGTTTTCATTTTCACAGGATGGGGATGTTATTCTTTTGCAAATGAAGCAGTCTCCAGTGTTGGAGTCTGGTCCTTGGTACTCTTCAGCACAAAGTAACAAATTGTTCATACTGTGTTAGTCCATATGCAAGGCCATTAAATCTAACTGATTCATGAACAAGTAGTTCAGCAAACTCAAGTGTCCAGATATGTATATGTTAAACCCTTGAGTAATCTAATTTAGCCCTCAGGGAAATAAAAAGTCAATAATTAAAGTGAATATATAAAAAAACAATTCCAGATTTGAAATCTAGTCTTTAATAGGGAACCAGAGGCCTGAGTGTTCTCTCTCTCTCTTTCTCTGTCTCTCTCCACACACACACACATACACCCCACATGAATCCTATTTTCTTTAATATAAACAGCAAAAACACCTAATTACATAAGGAAAATAATAGATGCTTTTGAAAAAGAGAAGATTTCAGAAAGTCCCATGCTTGGCACAAAAATCAAAACTGTCAGCTTGCACAATAGTTTACAACAGGAATGGTTGAACATTGCCACATTTGGGTTCAGAGGACATCTCAAGCTGTTTTTTAAACATTTAGGGTTTGGGTAAAACCAAAAAGTTTCACCCACCACTTTTTTCCTTAATTTGTAAACCCATATTTAAAAGAAATGTAATCCATATGTTTCTGATTCATTTACACTTAGCTCAACAAAATTGTGTTTTATATGAATTACTTGATGCCCAAAAAACCCTGTGAGTCTTTCAAGTTTTTTTTTTTCTTAGAAACAAGAATTTGAATTTGGGTTGTTGTTGTTTTAAGGTTGTTTTTTTCTGTATAATAGATTTATTCTACTTAGAAAGTTTGGAATTTGATGGGAAACAGAAATACATGGTTTAAGTGGATTCTAAGTGAGGCAGTCCACATTTGGCTTCCATTGAATTTACCCATCTATCTTATAAGGGTTTTTTTTCTATTTATTGACTTTTCTAGAATTATAATGTTCTCTGTCTACCTATGCCTGTTATTTTTGTCTTTGAAAATAGAGGTTTCTTTGGAGTGCAGTGAAGCAATTTTTAAAACTTCCTGATTCATACAGGGAAAAAAAAAAGGCAGCTCCTGATGTCCAGGACTGACATGACACTCACAGCCAGACCATTTTGTTCTCTATTGGACATAAACAAGTTACAGAATGTTAACCTCAGACAGGGTAACTCTGAGACCATGATACATGAGACAAGAGATGGCCACTTTATAATTTTGTCTAAAAACTGATGCAAACAAGGTCACTTTGCAACCCACAAAATACCAAAATCCCCCTCTTTCACTAAATGAGTGACAGCTACTTCATTACTCAATCATACAATCACTTTCTGACCGTTTACAATCCAGAACAACTCCTCACTTCCTTATACCCTCCCTAAACCACCCAATTAAAGCCCAGATCTTACAAGAGGTTCTTTCTAACAGGCTCCTAAGACACCACAGGGTCCCCCATGTTGGTATTCTCCCTCACTACAACAGTGATAAATGCTGCAGGCGTGTGTTCCTGATGGCGTTTGACATTGACAAGATAAAAAAAATGTTCCTACTCTGGCCAATTAGCTCAGTGGATAGAGTGTTGGACTGGCACACAAAAGAAGCAACCATTTGCTTCTCTTCCTCTCCCACTCTCCCTTCCCTCCCTCTTCCCCTCCTGCAGCCAGTGGCTTGATTGGTTCGAGCCTTGGCCCAGTTGCTGAGGATAGTTTGGTTGGTTCAAGTGTCAGCCTCAGGTTCTTAGGATAGCTCAGTTGATTCAAGCATTGGCCCTAGATGGGGATTGCCAGGTGGATCCCAGTCAGGATACATGCATGAGTCTGTCTCACTAGCTCCCCATTCTCACTTAAAAAAAAATGAATGTCCCCTATGTCCTCTCTTAACCTCTCAAAGAAAATTTTGGGAGTGCCTAGAGATTGAAAGGAAGGTGATTCCAGAAGGAAGTAAAAAAGAGAGCCTTGAGAAATTTTTGTGCTTTGATAATGGGGCACAGAGAAACAGAGCAGACAGGAGTTCTTATATGGGATGGCAGGAAAGAGCCTAAGTTTTTGACTCAGGATTTGGTTTTTGTTCTACCACGGTGTGATTTTAGGCAAGTTACTTAGCCCAAGGAAGCATCTACTTCCTCATCTATGAAGTGGGAATATCATACCTACCTTCAAGGGTTGTTTGTGAGGGGAAAAAAATAAATTAATATGTATATAGTGCCCTTACCTGATATGTTATCTCCTGACATCTCCTTCTTTCTAGAGTTGCCAGATTTAGCAAATAAAAATACAGAATGCCCCAGTGTCCTGTGTTTTATCTGTAAAGCCTACTCCTATGCCTTCTATAATCTGTGGGATCAGACCTATATACAGTTATAGGTGCCAAAGCATACCAGGTGTGCTATAAAATAAAACTATCATCTCAAAACTTGTTCAAATTTAGTCCTCACTGTAATCTAATTGCAAAATAAAGAAAATGAGAATAATGACCAGATCCAAAACACATGTCAAATGTTAAGGAAAGTAGAAATTATACTTCCATGCAGGAAGTTGATTAAAATGGAATGGATATTTCTCTGAATTGAGACTACTAAATAAGGTTTATGATTTGCAACTGTGACTGCAAGACTGTTCTTATATTCTTTTTTTAAATAACAAGTAAGAAAATAACAATGCAATTCAATATGTTTTCATTTGTTTTGTCAAGGAGAAAATTGCTCCACAAGATCAGATAAACAGACACTTGACAAGGCCACCCCCAGATTACAAAGACCAAAGAAGAAATGTGGGTAACATGCAGCCAACTGCTCAGTATTCTGGTAAGTGTTCTAAAAAATTAATAGGAATTATAACTATGGAAAGAAGAAAACTGTTCATTTTTTACTTTTCCCACCTCATATTTTATTGTAATATCTTTCTTAGACTCCTTCACTAGCTCCCGTATAACTTTCAGATCAAGAACAAATTTGAATATTTTTCGTTTTCTCATAATTTTTTGCTTAATCTTGTCCTGTATTTACATATTTCACTGATCTCCAAACTACTTCTGAGAGTTCAAAAAAGCTTAAACATTTTCTAACTGCTAGGTTCAACCATTCTCCTCCCAACAACATACCTTAACCAAGATTGTGTAAAGTAAGTAGAGATTTCTTTCTGAGTCACATTTGTAATGTGCTTAAAGCCCAATATTTTGATCTCTACCTTTGGGCTCATATCCCGAACATAGATGGTCCTGCCACCAAGAAATAACTAAAAAGCAAGTTAAGTCTTTATGAAATCTCTCAAAATTACCAAAGGTGATTGCATTTCAAATACAAAACACAGCTTCTTAATAGGTGATAGACATTACCCCTAAAACCTTTCTCCTCTTACTCTCTGAACTCCAAAAGGACTTCTCCCAAACCTAGCTTTGCTGGTCTGGCCTTCTATTCACCATCTATTCAAGTTCCTTCTGCCCAGAACTCACTACACTTTCTCATGTGATTTAAGTTTGTCCTGAGTTTCTCAAATTCTCTCTGCTTTTCCTGTTACCTTAATCTGTTCGGTAACCCACAAAGGAGATTGCTTAAAGAAAGAGGGGCTGTGAATACTCTTGTTTGTCAGTATGTTCTGGTCCTGTTAGAAATATGTTGTTCTAATTTATGTCAAAATTTCCAAATGCACCAAATTGCTTCTCTCCACTAAAATTAGGAATGGGATAAATGTAGTCTACTCTCTAAGATTAGTTTGCCTCAGGGCAAAAACAGGATTCTTGAGTTGATTCTGTCCTCAGGAGGTTGAAAGACAAGATGGGTTTTATTTGGAACATGACTTCAAATACCTATCAGTGGGTTTATAAGAAGCTACCTTTGAAATATTATACAAAATTCAAGGTGGATGCTTGGGCTTTTATTTTCCTATTCATATAAAAGAATCCCAGAGGAAAGTGGTCAAAGGCTAGTTTGTTGGCTCTACCATGTTAGCAGGAATCTAGACATCTTTGTCTTTCTGCTCCTCCTTCTTTAGCATGTGGCTTCCAATCGAAGGATTGCTTGTATCCATCACACCTCTAGTATTCATGTCCATATTCCAGATAGAAAGATGGCTGAGGGGGAAAAGAAACATGGCCTCCCAAAGAGTTCAATTCCATTTTTTAAAACAAAAAAGCCTTTGAAAAAATTTATTGCAGTAACAATGGTTAATAACATTATATAAATTTTAGGTGTACAACAGTATTTGATATTTGTATACTTTATTGTATGCTCACCACCAAAAGTCTAGTTTTCTTCCATTGCCATGTATTTGACCCCTTTTACCCAGGTTGTTCAATCCCTAACTCTCTTTCCATCTGGTAATCACCATTCCATTGTCTCTATCTATGAGTTTGTTCTGTGTTGTATTGTTCATATGTATGTTACTTTTTGATTTATACTCTACATATTAGTGAAATCATGGTTTTTGTCCTTTACCATATGAGTTATTTTACTGAGATCCATCCATGTTGTCACAAATGGCAATATTGCATCTGTATTTATGGCTAAGTGGTATTCCACTGTATATATATATAGGGTAGGCCAAAAGTCGGTTTATAGTTGTGACTACGCAAAGCAGAGTTAATTTTTGTGTTACTTATTAATTATTGTATTACATATTATGAACAACTGTAAACCCACTTTTGCCCCACCCAGTGTTTATACCACGTTTTCTTTCTACACATGTCCATTGATGGACACTTAGATTGCTTCCACATCTTGGCTATTGTGAATAATACTGCAGTGAACATGACTCAATCCCTTTTAAAACATAGATTTCCTGAACTCTTACCTAATAACTTCTCCCTTTATGCAGAATTAATTCATATGAATCCCTCTTTCTTTCCCCTAATCAACAAGAAAATTTGAGACCTGTGGTTTTTCAGCTGGGAACATTACTACAAAATCAAGGCTCTGTTCCTAAGGAAGACAGGGAAGTTGGATATTTGGTAGGCACCTAGAATTCTCTTCCACAGTGGACACTTTCCTAAAGGAGGGTCCTCATCATCCAACCACTGATCCCCAAGTGGGTAAGAATCACCGCCCTAGAGTATTGTACTTCTGTGTCTTCTGAGAACGAAGCCACAAGCACAACAACTCTTTTATCATGTTTATCTTAATCTCAATACAATAATAATCACTTTGTTCAGATGTGAATATGAGAAATGATGGATGAAAAGCACCTGGAACAATTTCTACCATGTATTAGGAGCTTCTAAATATAAATTGTGAATTTTATTTTGTGATCTTTATGAAAATTCTCTCTACTCTGGTTGTTTAAACATACTGCTCTCCTCATAAACCTTTATGTTAAAGTAGAGGGTGTGATTTTTAAAACCTGAATTATTTTTTCATAGCATTTTCATAGTGTAAAGTCCCGTTTTATGAAACCTTTGGATACCAAGATGATGTGCTTAACCTCATTAGCAGTGCGTGAACTCTGAGTTATCATTCAAGTATCTCCTACCTGACTCTTACCCACTTCATCAAACACTTATTGCCGTAGTGCAGGGCTCCACACTAAGTCTGCAGATACAGGATACTGATTCTGCCTTCATGGGGCATGTTGTCTAGTTGAAAACAAATGGCAAGGCCTTCAGTCTCCCAGGTTGTGTACCATGCTAGCTGTCATCAGGCTGTGAGGGACTTTCTGGGGCTACAATGGCAGCTGTGCTCTCCTCATATACTGCCATCCTGATATTCACATGTGTGTCTAGTTCTCTGTTTCTCAGTATCTCTGATTCTCTGGAGGGAGAGTATTTTAAAAGAGTATCTTTCTTCTTTTTTTAAGATTTGCACTGTTTTATTTATTGTGTTTTTTTCACAATTAAAAATTTTTTATTTAGAAATTAAATTTAATGGAATGACATTGATCGATAACTTTGCTTCCATTTCTCATTAACTCATTCATTCATTCATTCAATAAATATCAATTGAATACATACTTTGCACCATCCACTACATTGGGAGAATACGACAGTAAACAAAACAGGCAAAATTCTTTCCTTGTGGCTCTTATCATCCAGCACACACTTTAAAAAGATCTTTCTGACATCATACTTTTGTGTCTCAAGATGTCTTCCCATGATGACTTCAAACTCCCCAATCCAGGATAATTTCAATATGTTGATTAATTGCTATCTGTTGTGTAGAGTCTCTCTATTCAGCAGCCCATTACTGGATGGTCCCACATTCAATGATAGGTGGGTCCTTGGAGGCTTCATAGATTACCCTATAAAAAGGCTAAATGCTAAATGAAAACTTAAAGAGAAAATACTGCTGGAGAGAGGTGTCTGGACTATCAGGGGAAGTTTAAGGAAGGAAGTTGGCCTGAGTCTTAAAGAAAACAAAGGGCTCAGTGAGGCCAGAGGGCCATCAGATGAGAGAGAAATGTCATGAGCAAAGGTAGCTCATGTTGTATGAATTACAATACAATAGTAATGGTACTTCCTGGAGCAGAAGGCTTTCCATATAGCAATGACCACTGAAGCACTGAGTACAGTGAATTCCAAATGTTTAAAGAGGTAGGAACTTACCCTTTGGACAGAGGAGCCAATTATGACAGTGTCTTGAATAAGAATGATATAGATAAAGAATTGTACATAGTTTTCAAAGCCATAGGTTTGGCCTCGTTAAGTTATTCCAAAGTGCTGGGAGAAATAAAAAGAGATAACCTACTGGTATGAACTAATATAATTCTCTTTTTTCCTTAGGTGGCTCATCAACAGTGACTTTAAACTCTAACCAGACTTTGGCAAACCCAGTTTCAACACACACCATTTTAACTCCAAATTCCAGCCTCCTGTCTACTTCCCATGGAACAAGAATGCCATCTTTATCCACAGCAGTTCAGAACATAGGGATGTATGGAAATCTGCCTTGCAACCAACCTGGCACATACAATGTGACTTCAGGAATGAATCAATTGACCCAGCAGAGAAACCCCAACCAATTGATAGCAAATCAAAACAACCCTCTAATGCCACGGCCACCTACATTAGGGCCCAATAATAATAATAATGTGACCAGTTTTGGAGCTGGACCTGTTGGCAATTCACAACTGAGACCAAATTTAACCCATACTATGGCAAGCATGCCAGCACAGAGAACATCAAATGTAATGATCACATCCAACACAACGGCACCAAACTGGGCCTCCCAAGAAGCAACAGCCAAACAGCAGGAAGCCCTGAAATCTGTAGGAGTCCTCTTTCCCACAGGTACAACTGCAGCCTATACTCCAAACCAGTCATTGCAGCAGGCGGTAGGCGGCCAACAATTTTCGCAGAGGGCAGTGGCTCCTCCCAATCAGATAACACCAGCAGTGCAAATGAGACCTCTGAACCAAATGGGCCAGTCATTGAATGGACAAAGCATGGGTCCAATCAGAAGTCTGAATCTCAGACCCAGTCAGCTAAGCACACAGATTTTGCCTAATATGAACCAGTCAGGAACAGGTTTGAGCCAGTCAAGGACAGGCATAAGCCAGCCACCATCTCTGACACCTGGCAATTTTCCTTCACCCAACCAAAGCTCCAGGGCTTTTCAAGGAACTGACCATGGCAGTGACTTAGCTTTTGACTTTCTCAACCAACAGACTGATAATATGGGCCCTGCTCTCAACAGTGATGCTGATTTCATTGATTCTTTATTGAAGACAGAGCCTGGTAATGATGACTGGATGAAAGACATCAATCTTGATGAAATCTTGGGGAACAACTCTTAAAGAATAAAGGAGAGACCATTCACCAATTCCAAGCACTAAAAGGCAGTATTTTACAAAGACTCCGGAAAAGCCCATGGTTGACTTTCAGTTGGAGTACATGAAGATACCATGGCTTAAAAATGGAAAGCAGAAAGTAACTGTGGTGGTGAACTTTTGGTCCAAATGTGTGTTTTAAATCTCAAACCTGAAAGCAAAACATTGGGATCACGTTTCCCTGTCTAAACTCCAGGACACAGTATCCAGTTTATCCAAACAGAACTGTGATGTTGATGTGTAATTAGCTGTGTAAAATAGGCTTCCCAAGCTCCTTTTCCCCCTGAAAGAAAAGTAATCCAACTTGTAGCTTGTTTAAACCCCATGTCATCGCGGAGGTATTAGTTCCGAGCAACAAGCAACAAATCCCTTAATTTGCTTTTATAGATATGTGTGGTTTAATCTTTCCACTTTATCTTTTCATTTAGTTTTCCTAAAATGTCCTAGATTGAAAGTTATAAGTTTGAAGTAACCAAACACTGTCCTAAGAAAAACTAGAGAACCTAGAGAACATCCAGTGACTTGTAGGGTATCTTCCCCAGGCTCTCCCTCACTTTTTGAGTTTTCCCATGTACCCTATACTTCAATAAGATGCTGTGGCTAGTGATGAAACATGAATGCAGAGGAGTCCAGCTCTATTTGGGCTTCTACAACCAATTTCTGAATCCATTTCCAAGTCTTAGATACAATCACAACCTGTCCAATCATACTGAAATATTAGTGCACAAGTGTCTACATCAGATTTCACTATTTAAAAAATAAAGCACCCCACTGGGCATCACTATAAAGGAGATTTATTTGGCCACAAATAACCTGGGTTGTTGCTTATTGTAATGATCCCTGCTGGCTAGTTCCCAGGCTGAGTGAAATTGAGTCTGGTCCTCCCTGATTATTTTGGTGGCCAGAGACTAATTTGTAAGAAGAGGAAATTTGAAGGTCAACACTAAGATTAGAAGGTATCATGTTTTGGTAAAGATAAGAAGCCAAAGATCAGACCAGAGATAATGGATATGGGTGGGTTCAAGTCTATTTCATAGGGTTTGAAGGAAAGCGCAATTGAGAGAAAAAATCTTCTGCCCTTATTTAGACATGTTATGTGGGCAACAGCTAAATAGAGTTAGTAGCAGTCTATTTATTCTTCTGTCCCTGAAGTGATGAATCATTGCCACATGTTAGATGGACCCTTCATATCCAAGTTTTCTCCCCCCAGAGCACTGTATCAAAGAGTTTTTGTTGAGTCATGTAACCTCAGTGCCCACATAAAGATCGGCTGTGAAATGGGGAAGATGTGTGCTGATTTGAACTGGGTGCAACATATCACTTATCATTTTCCTCATCATAGAGGAACACAGGTTAGCTTCAGCTTTTTCTGTTGTATACTCACATACTCAATGATCAAACGTAATTTTAACTGAAGTCATTCAGTAGCTAAATCTTTAAATACTGGTTCTTAAAAAGAACACCTTTTGAAAGTTCAGCAAAACCCTCTCCCAATCTTTAAAATGTCAAGAGGCACTCTTTTACAGGACACCAACATCACTGGCCCAGAATCTTTTCTGTGCTAGGTTGTAAATATAAATGAATTACTTGTTTTGTAAACTTTTGTAAAGAATATTTTGGTAGAAATACTTAAAACATATTCTTTGGGTTATATTTATACTTATGTGAAATAAATATACTATCAAAAGGTTATATTTTATACAAAAAGTAAATTGTTACCTTTTGTATGCTAATATTCAAAGTTTTGTATAATATGATGGTTTATTTTTAGCTCTACACTTAATCCATAGGTCATCAAGTGGAAACTTTGAGAAACTATCAAGAGGCTTGTGAGACAAATTTATATTCTGAAACGTCAATAAGAAAGCATTCCAGGTTTTAATCCTTCCTTTTTTTTATTTTGTTCTGAAATTCTTTTTGCCACCTATAGTTCTTGTGTCTTGTTTGGTTATTCTGCTATGCAAATTGTATCGGTCCTCGTTGCATGTGGTCTACTGTGTGTTTTCCCATTTTATAGAACAGCGTTTCTCCATACAAAAATATAAGAAAAAATTGTGTACATATAAACACTCCTATTTTACGGCTCCTCCATGTTCCTGTATATATCTGCCAGCACTTCCCAATTACACTCCCGTGATGCGGCTTATTTTTACCCTAACATGAATAGTATGTTTTGTAGTAGCTATCAAATTTAAGAGATAAAGCAATCAGAATGTTTGGATTTTCTTCTATCTTAATGTGAATTTTATAATTAATGTCTATTTATTCAGCTATTCATTAAAATACAGGATTCTTTGGAAAAAAATGGTGTAGTCTATAGTTTCTGTTTATTGGCCGCCTGTTACCAAAGATGACGTGATTTTCCTGAAAGCTGAGATAATGACAATTTGATAGACATATGTAGCCAAACTTTAACAATTTATAACTTAAAAGCTATTGGAATATGATCTCTTATTTATAGAAATACCAGACTATTTAATTGTTGGCATTGTTTCTCTTTCTAACAGTATTATAAAGGAGGTAGAAGTAATTTTTCTTTTTTAATTCAAAGACTAGAAAGCAATTTAAGCAAATACCAGTAATTAATTCTTGGCTTGGTCTTAAGCCCAATGAAGATAAATAACTCTGCTTTAAGTGAATGCACTAATATTACTTGCATACTGTAACAGTCCCCATTACTGTAAAGATTTTAATTTGTAAAACAAATATTTTGTATTGTGTGTAATTTTATGTGTTAAAAATAGTTTTTAAAAATTCAGAAGAAGTGGTTCTCTTGTATGAAATCATACTTTTAATCACCAACAATTTTGTTGCTATATCACAGAAGGTTCTGAAAACTGTTCACAGTGATGGGCAGATTTATTCTCTGGGAAGTACACTAGTGAAATGCTGGCTTGTCTCATTTTAATGTCCTTTAGTTCATTAGAACGTTTCTGTTAAGATCCTATATACACAGCCCCTACTAAATACTGGAGAAAAACTGTTTAATTCTCAGGCAGGGTGGGCCTCTGCGTGGCCTGCTGCAAACACAGGGCCAGGTAACACAGCCTCCCTGAGCATAGTCACACAGTTCTTCTTGAGAGTTAAAGAGATTGAGAGAAAGTTGGGAACTCGTAGGAGGCAAAGGGAACCATTATAACCAATATTTCCTGCTCTATTGTTGAAATCTATTGCCAGGATTTCATTGTCCCTTTCCCCTCTACCAGAAAGATGTGTGACATTATCCTTTTTTATAGCATTATTAATGGACTGATAATAAAAATTGACATTTTATCTAGTGCCTGTCCAATGATTCTGGACCTTTGGATGGTAAACAAATAAAATCAACATCAAGAAATATAAACTTGGCCCTGGCTGGTGGTTCAGTCGATAGAGCGTCGGCCCAGTGTATGGATATCCCAGGTTCAACTCCCAGTCAGGGCACACAGGAGACGTGACCATTTGCTTCTTCTCCCCTTCCTGCTAAAAATAGCTCGTATTCTAGTATTGGCCCCAGATGGGATTGCCAGGTGGATCTTGGTTGTAGTGCATGTGGGAGTCTGCCTCACTATCTCCCCTTATCTCACCTAAAATAAAATAAATATAAATTCATAAGGAAATACATAATTCTAAAATCATCTATGTATCCCATATTGTACCAATGGAAGTAGGCCCAAGGAAGGAAATGAGAAAGTAAGAGTAAGTGCAGAAAAAGAGAGAACAGATCATTTCTACTTTGTGGTTACCAGAGACGATTCAAATTCTTAAATGGTTTCTTCACTCTTTTTATTTTATATCTCTATAACTGTTTCCTCACCCAAAAATGAGAGTTTGGGGCTGAAATACTCTACATTTCTCTCTAAATCTAAAACTCTGCAATTGGTTTTTCCCCAAAAACTAAGTGTAAAATTAACCAAAACAGACTCAATGATATCACTTTTAAAATAAAGAAATCACTGTTCACTTAACCTTTTGAAAGGTTTCATATTGACAGTCAGCTTTCTTTCACAAAGCAGTCATCTCTGTAAAAATTAAATCATATGAAAATGAGATTTCATCATCAGTAGGCCAGAACTAGACTTAAACAAACAGGCAATGCTGACTTTTATGCCCTCTGACATAATACAAATCAAGTCCTGGTGAGCAAAAGCTTGAATATGGTATTAAATGGTCATTTCCCAGTGAGATCAGAGAATTTCATAGAGAATATAATTGCTTAGGAGGAGAAAATTAATACTTTCAGTAGTATATTCCATTAATGAACTTTAGTGAGTTGTAAGTGATAATGTAGCATCTTCTAAATATGTTTCCTAAATTCCTAGTAAATGTCTACTGTCCTTATCTGGCTGCTCTATTTCCACACATACTGTTTTTCCATATTTTAAGTCTCAGAAACTCACTATAATCCAGTCATACTCACCTCCTCCCCATAAAGAGGCAATCTAAATTTCACTTACTTACTTCATCATCATCCTAGTCTGGTGCATCTATGTGAGGTAAACTCTTTTCTGCCAGGCCAAGATGAACCAGTCATCTAAGCCCAGAAGTTATTTCTCCACTCCTTCTGTACCCCAGTGGAGACAGAACAGGATAATAGTAATAGAGTTCTAGTTGGAAGAGAAACTAACGTGAAGATCATGTCCTTAGAATAAAGACTATTGTGCCTCTGAACATTCAAACTGATGGCCTGGGGAGGAGCATTATAAACTCCCCTCTTTCTCAGGAGGCACACCAGCTGCATTTTACAACGGCAATAATCGCCCCTTTGCCAGGTTGTATATTACATTAGGTGTTGGGGAAAAGCCCAGGGAATCAGACTTTTCTCAAGGCCCAATTGCATCTCCTGCTGTGATTCCCATCTGTTTGACTTAGTGTGTAATAACTGTAGCTTACAACTGAAAACTCAACCTTTCAAAAAGTATCACTGATTTCTAGTCAGGGAAACAAAAACCACTTCAAATAGCCCGAGTATAAGAGAGACTTTAAAGCAAGGAATCGGTTACCCAGGTAATGAGCGAGCTGAGAGGCCAAATAGGGGCTAGTAAGGCCATCTCAAGATAAGCAAAAGCAGAAAGCTACTACTACTTCCAGGAGGAAAGGACAAGAAGAAAAGAGGTCAGGAACACTAGGCAGATGCTGCAACACTGGCTGTTCTGTCTGGTAGGAGCCTGATCCAATGAGGAGTTTCAGTTGCTAATGGAGATGCCACTAATGACTGAGAAAGAGGAGAAGGACTACAATGCACCCTTCCTGTCTTCTTCCACTATCCCAGCAGTGCATCTCATTGGCTGAAGTCCTTTGGACTCAGCTCACCCAGAAGGCTGGGAACAGAGCCTGGCGCATTACAGACCAGACCAGAAGAGGGCAAGGAGTAAATTTGCCATTAAACAGGCCCAGGTCTGACCCAACGTGCTGGCAAGTTTCTGGACTCAGCTCTCTGGGGTATCACAGAGCAGCTTTCCTAGCAAAGCCTGATCTTCCTTCTGTATTTTCAGATGTGTTAACTTCAGTCTAAATGTGTCTATTTAGTATAGAATGGTATCTATTAGGAAACTGGTCAGCTGCAAGTGTTTGAAACCTCGACTAATTGTGGTTAAAAAGAAAGTTTTAAATATTTCATTGACTCTTGGAAACACATTTTTCAAAGTTTTTATGTGTAAAATTAGGTTGTCATTTACAATTGATATGAACACAAAGCATTCCATTATTGTACAATTGTCAGCATCTTACTTTCCTTCATCGTGGTATCTACAGTGATGACTGGCCTCGCAATCAATAGCACCTGAGATTGTAAAATGCAGTCTTCGCCTAGTTCCAAAAGGGGCCTGAGGCAGGCAGTCCTGACCTAGTGCAGCAGTCCAACAGTGCTGTCAGGCACCCAGGCCTTTCCCATCTGTCATTTCTTCCATGAAGAAGCCCAGAACACTTCTTCATTCTTGTCACCAACTGTGACAAGATAGTTACCTCAGCCTCACGTCTTTGTTCCAAGTTGAAAAAATAGAAAGAAAAAACTTATGAAGGGCAAAAAATGTTGTCTATAGTAAATATTGACCCTTTCATTTGAGAAAGGTCACCCTACCAGAGACTTATAACTACATTTCATTAGCCATGACTGTCTCTGTGGCCTTTCAGATCTTCAAGGGATGGGAGTGGTCAAGTACTTAGAGATATAGACTCTAAAGTAGAGGATGACAAGCGGGCCGGTGGTTGGAAATGATGGTAAATAAAAGTATAAATACATACACAAGAATTATAAACATAAATTCAAGATGTTGATTACTGAAAAAATTTTTTTCATTGATTTGAGAGAGTGAGAAAGGATGGGAGAGAGAGAAGCATCAACTCATTCTTTTACTTAGTTGTTCCATTTAGTTGTGTACTCTTGGGTTGCTTATCATATGTGCCCTGACTAGGGATCGTTCCCATGACCTTGGCATGTGGGGAGGATGCTCAATTTACTGAGCAACCTGGAAAGGGTGAAGATGTTGATTACCTTTGAGAGAATATAAAGAAATGTGAAGGTGTACAGAAGAGATTTAAATTATGTTATTTTCTAAGCTGAATGAGGACTACATGGTTGTTGTATTTTAAATGTCTTTTTTCATTTATTAAATAGATTATTAGATGTGACAAAAGCTAAATTAAATTACACATAAGTAAACAAAGCATTATGAGTGAGAAGCAGCATAAACAACAGACAGCAGAAGATGCACAAAAGCTTCAGATATTGGAAATAACATACATATAAAATAACTAAGTTTAAAATCGTAAAAGAAATTAAAAAAAAAACTTAGAAATATCAGCCTGATCAGGTGGTAGCACAGTAGATAGAGTGTCTACCTGGGATGCTGAGGACCCAGGTTTGAAACCCTGAGGTCACAGGCTTGAGCCTGGGCTCACCAGCTTGAGTGTGGGATCATAGACATGACCCCATGGTTGCTGATTGAAGCCCAAAGGCTGCTGGCTTGAAGCCCAAGTTCACTGGCTTGGCTGGAGCCCCTTGTCAAGGCAAGTATGAGAAGCAATCTCTCTTTCTCCAAAAAAGGAAGAAAGAAAGAAAAAAAGAAAGAAAGAAAGGAAGAAAGGAGGGAGGGAGGGAGGGAGGAAAGAAGGAAGGAAGGAAAAACAGCATGAATTGAATTTTGTCCCTAGTGAATGGAAAATAAACATTCCTTTTAAGCATTTTCCCCTTACCAAGGAACTGCATCTTGAATTTAAAGAATCAGTGACAAGAGAGAGTGAACATAGTGTGGGACATGATTAGATCTGAGTGGTGCAAGGAGTGCATTGTGGCAGATCTGAAAGTTCTTCAGCCGTGTTCCCTCACCTTGTCCTGCACAGCTCCTGTGCAAGATGACTAATTCCTACACATCTCTGCTTGGGGGGGGGGTCCTCAGCATATTCAACCCACACATGGCACAGGCCTTAAGTGACAGAGAGTTAATGCCCCAGTGGTGGCCTTCAACCAGTGTAAGACAGCAGTTGGTAGATAATTATTCTAGCTTCTTCCTTTTTTAGCAGATAAATCAGCTATGTGTTTAACAATTTCTTTCAGAGTTCCTGGCAGGAAAAAGTCCTTAGTGATAACTTCCTCATTAACAGGTTATTGGCTTTCCTTCTTTCTGAGTCTTCCTCACTCCTTCCTAGTGCTTCCCAGTATCACCTCCTAAATATAAGTACAATACTATACCCAAATCTTTGTCTTAGGATCTGTTTTGGGGGAAATTAAACAAAAATAAAGCCCAAACATCCATCAAGGATAGAATGGGTAAACCAAAAGACTGTCATAAAATGAAAGCCTATTTCACAGAGAATGGGGTTAAGCTAAACACATCAATATAATGTTGAGGGGGAAAAGCAAATCACAGAAAAATATAGCCCTATTCCATTTACATATTTAAAATATCCTAAAAGGCCATACTAAAAATACTGCTTAAAGATTACAAGGACAGCACATGTGAAAAAAAGCAAGAGATTGATGATTATCATAAAAGTCAGGCTAATGGTTGCGTCTGGGGTATAAAACAGAAAGGAAACTTAAGGTACTGATAATGTTCTATTTCTTATCCTACTTGTGTGTACACCAGTGCTTGTTATGTTATTATTCCTTAAATTATAAATATCTATTTTATTTACAGGTTGTGTTTGATATATTTCATAATAAGCACTTTTTAAATACTGTCAAATTAGGAAAAGACAGATAGATATCAATCAGTTAACCAATAGATCATTAAGTACAAGGATTTTGCACTCAGATTGCTTTGCAAGTGTTTTAAGTTTTCATTCCATTTTAATGAAACCAGAATTTGAAATCATATAAGATGCATTATGTATGTGACTCATGCAAGAAAGACTTCAGAGACCTCCCGTTAACAAAATTATACCTAAAAGAAAGTCGGATTATGCGAAGATATATGAGCAAAGGCACTTTATAAACTATAAATTAAAATATTTGTGTGTATGTTTTAAGACAAAACATTTAATTTCTGTGTATTTGCATGTATATAGTGTATGTATACATATATATAATTCTGTTTAACCCAATTTTATTTTTTCTTAAACTAACTGACCAACTACCAATTCTAATCACATCATATCAGAGGACATCTACTTTATTAAAAATTAAGGAATTGAACTAAAGATTTTAAGTTGTGTAGGGCTTTCTTTTGGAACTAATGGGGATGAGGGTAGGATGGCATAGAAGTTATGTATATTTGAAAAATAAGTTTGATCATTAACATCTATTTTTGAGAAAATATTTTTAAAATATTAAAGATGATCTCCAGTACAAATGAATATAACATAAATAATCTTCAAAGTAGTTTTTACTCATTCATTTACTCACTTGAAAACAACATGTCACTTTTCAAAGTAGGGAAGAAAAAGTTAAATATACACAGAGAGATAGATATATAAACTTCATTTATATAGAATGTGTGTCTTCATTTATATAATTCTGCCTTTCAACACTTACTGAACAAAACAGATTATTCTACATTTGGTCTTTTGGATAAAGTTAGCCAGGAATTTTTGTTATTCTTTGGAGTGATCAGAAGGTTTGAAGGATGTCTTAATCTTGCTGTAAGTGTATCAAAGCAGATAGATGTCTTTGTTCATTTCACAAAACCAAATAAGAGTGTTGTGAGGATTTGATTTTGACAATTCAATCCAGATGACTACATTATTATGAAAAAATATTCTCCATCCCTTACCTAATCCAGAAAGTTTATTCACAAAGAAGTCATTATAGCTACACTTAGCACAGTTGCAAATACTAAAATTAAAGGTTATAAAAAGAAACACAGCTGTTAAAGGGTAGTGACTGAATGAATTTATTTCACTTTACATGTCTCTGATGAGGTGGATTACTCAAGATTATTTTTCCAAAACTCATTTCAAAGGTTCTCACTTTAGCATTTCAAAGGTAGTGGATAATATTTGAAAAAGAAAAGTTTCACTTCTTTTAAATACAATAATACAGTTAGAAAGCTAAACATGCAAAAAGCTTATCAAATAATGGTTCGGGAGTTTTGAATGTCAATTGTCTGCACAGATGTCTCAGTCGGAACATGAAATATTGCCATGTTTTATAGTTTTCCTTTTTTGAAGAAGTTCTTTGCATCTGTGCAGTGACCTGAGAGAAAAACTGACAACTCCAAAAAAAAAAAAAAAAAAAGGGTAAAAATTTGGTTCTCCAAATTTAACTGAGCCTTGATGTGAGTTATTAAATAAATAAAGTGGTGCATGTGTATATTTATTTGCTTTTATTTTTAAAAAGTCAAAACATGTCAAGGTATATTTCGTCTCAGAGAAACATGTTCAAACGATTTTAAGTTTCAAAGTTAAAACATGTGGTACTCCATTCAGAAAGGCCAGATTTTTAAAAAGAAAATTTACTGAACTCTGTCATCACTTTCCCAAAGACGGGATGTCTCTCTTCCCATTGCAACATAAAATCAGAGGCTACTTTATGAGTATTTCATATTAGTCCTTTAGTGATAAACCTGGATTCAAAGGTTGTTGAGATTTTGTTAGAGAGCTAGACTTGCCACCCTCTGTGCATGTGTGTGTGTGTGTAGTTCTTTCTACCATGCTTCCTAAAGTGTATTTCATGAGCTGCTAGAAGAGGCTTCACAACACATAGTCAAAAGATTTTCATTGTCAAATTAGGTTAGAAAGTACTAGAATGCATTCTAGAAATACATAAGAGAACTTTTCTCCAGAAAACAAAACTCTTATTTTTAAAACTGGAATCTCCTAACTTTATTTGACTTTTTTTTCACAGAACCAATTGATATATTATAATATGGTTAGGCAAATGCTGTCCTATTTAATTTAACTGGAGGGCATTCTGGCTAGTCTTTAAATAAATATTCATTTCTAAAAAATGCAAACACTGATATATATGTATTTGCAATGAAAACAATACTTTGTTCATTACAGTACTTTTCAGAAAATAATAGTATCAAGAAACTAAAATTTTCAAATGAGAGGGCCAGTGAGGGAAATGACCTCACTTTTGCTGTTTTAAAAGAAAGAATTTGGAGAAGCATGCATTGATAGCTGGAGTTTAGAAAGGCTGAATTTGAGGCTTAAGGCACAAAGCAGGGTAAGGGAATACTCACTGCTCTGCATTTTGAGAGTATGAGTCTAAGAAATCTTTGAGGGAAACTTGGGAAGACAAGAGCAGGTGAGAATTTCTAGACATTATATCTGCTTTTATTTGAAACCTCTAATTACCTTTGTAATTGTTAGTGCTGATTTATCCCCTTTTTAACTTATATGGTTTTTATTTCTTTAACAGCTCTATCTAAAATCATACCTTGTGGTATTCATGCCACTTCAGCCTTTTTTTATTATTTTAACTCTTTCATCTTTAGTCCTCTGGCTGTAACTTTTTTGCAGCGTATATCAATAATTTTTAACCCTTCTTTATTCTTCTTTCCCCTTTGTTTCCTATATCCTGTTTTATCATCTAGTGGTAGTGTTCTTGTCTCTATTTTTACATTTATCTTTTATATTGCTTATTAAACATTTTAAAATTATTTTAGCTTGTATTATCTCTTTATTGAGTGCATTATATTTTATTTCTTACTCCTATCTGCTCTTAAAACTTATATCAAGCAACTAATTAAGGGAGGAAGCTATTTATTCATATAAACAAGAAATCAAATGCTCCTAACTATATGACCATAAAGCACATGGAGCAAAGGCACTGACATACTGTATACTCTATTGCAATGCCGTGCTTTCCTTTTAAAAGAATTTTTTTCCTCATGATTTGAGAGAGAGAGAGAGAGAGAGAGACAGATTGAAGCATCGACTCATTGTTTCACTTAGTTGTTCCATTCAGCTGTACATTTATTGGTTGTTTTAATATGTACCTTGATCAGGATCCAGGATCCAACCCACAACCTCAGGGGCCAAGATGATGACGCTCTATCCACTGAGCCACCTGGTGAGGGCTCATTTCTTCTTTTCTTATTTAGCTAGCTCATACATCTCAAGTTTATGTATCTTCTCCTCCAGGAATTCCCCATTGGCCCCTAAATTGGTTTAACTATCTTTACTCAATGCCCCCAAAGGAACTTGTACTTGTTTCTGACCATGTCATCCATTTCTATTTTAAAAATTATAAAAAATAGTTATACGAAATAAGTCACAGCACTTACTAAAAGAATTCTGTTAAGAATGTTATATCACTTTTATATCCTTATATAAAATTGCAGTGGAATAAAACTTGTATAATTCAGTGTTAAAAAATATTTCTGTTTCTTCTGAAAAACTCATCTGATTTTTACTTTCTGATAATGAGAACAATATACCAGTAACTGATCATGTGTTTAATTTTAGGTAAGGTTTCAAGGAAGCTTGATGTAAAATTTAAAGTTCTTTTAAGATAACCTTTTAACGTTCTTTTAAGAATTTTTTTGTATTATCTTTTTTTCTGAGTCATTTTTTTATCCTTTTGTTTTAATTTCATGTATATTTTTTGATAAGCCACCTCAAACCTTTGTGTAAAAGGTGGGTTTTTGATAAATATTTGTCAACTATCCAATGATTCCTTTATTCTAGAGCAAACATGGATTATTAAGTCAAAATACCTGATCTCTTTTTCATTTGGGTACTTTGTTTTTGAGGTCACTTGCATCAGTTTAGCTTTGTTTGAATAATCCTAGTGAATCTGGTTTTAGGAAGGAATGAATTAATTAAACTGAAATTGTATTCCAAGGGTTTAATAAAATAGATTTGGCTCTGTACAATTCCTCCTGAAAGTGACACTTCACAATTCACTTCTTTCCAAGTTGTTTGCAGTTATCTCTCTTTTCCTATTTATTTCTTTGATTTAAATTTTGCTGACCTGGGAAAACATGTGTAGATTTTCCATATTTTAAAACTGTAGCCCTGAAATGCTGGGGCAGGAGGCATATGTCACTAATGTTTCTTCCCTGCCATTTAATTGCTCCTAAGCTTGTCAGTGTTTCTTTGAGATTTCCTTTACTTCTCAATTAAAAAAAGAATCAATATTCAGTTTTCTTTAAGTCCTTCAGAGTATATGAATAATATTTAAAAACATAGCATCGTGAGAGAAACCAAGCTTTGAAATTTAGACAGAGAGGTCCAAAAATGTCTAATATATAGAGATTCAAAGAAGATCCCTCTTTGTGTAATACAAAGAATGCTGTTAGTGTTTCATCTTTGTTGTACTGCACAGATGTTCTATCTTGCACTATGAGGGTATTATAAATCATTAATAAAGTGAAAGCATTACAAAGAAATGAACATGCATGTTACAAATAAAACCTAGTGATGGACAGATTGCCTGTAAAGGAAAAGAATACAAGCATGTTCTGTCAAGAGAACATATTTTTCAGGAAGTCCTCACTAACCCAAAACATTACTGGCAGTAAATACTGTTTTCCATTGTGATTAGGTGGTGTTCTCACGAGCACGCTCAACTCAGAACAATTTTCTTGGAGGCCCCTATGAGACACGTTCATTCAGTCATTCAAATATATTTTTATTTAATGCCCACTTTGTTCCAAGTACTCTTCTATATGTTTGAAACACATTAGTGGGAAAAACCAACAAGAATTCCTAGTTGGAAGCAACAGGTAATAAATAACAACAGACAGATAAAGTATATAGCAAGCATAAAGTGATAAGTGGTGTGAAACAAAATTCAAAGGGAATAAACTAGATATAAGTGCAGGGTTGTATGTGAAATTTTAAATAGGATATTCAAGGCAGGCTTCGAGAAAGAGACATTTGAGCAATAATTTGAAGGAGATGTGAGGACTTTAATATTAGGATAGAAAAATTGTTAGCAAAGATATGTGAAAATCATCTGGCTATGAGAAGAGAGAAAGAAGCAAAAAGGAATTTCAAGTTATTTTGACTCAATTTTATCTTCAGTTCTGAATGTTTAAAAGTGATTGCTGCCCTAGGTGAAGACAAGTAGGTTTTTGATTAGTTTTCAGTCTAAAACACAAAGCTCATTTAAGGTCAAGGAGAGGTGATTGTTTCATATACACACTTTAGTTATCATGAGTTAGAGCAGAAACGCACTACATGACCTTGAAAGTATAAGCAACTCACACCACATAAGTGCGATACACATTAGATACCCAACATCAGACACTGAAAACAGGTACCAAAGCTTGACAGTTCATACAACACTTTCCAGGAGATTCAATAACAATACATCAAGATGTAATCTCTTCCAGGACAAATTCATTCTTCCCAAGATGCCAGAAATCTTTTATCTGCTTTCCAATGCCTGAGGTAATATATCAGGCAGTCATGAAAATGTCATGAAGGTGGAGGTAATTTTAATGAATCAAGAAAGGAAGGTAACATGTCCACAGATGTGTAATTTAGGAACTATGATCAAACTGAGACAATTTAACTTAATATAAAAGTGACAGTGGCTATATTAAATCACAATCATGAAAATCATGTTATTTGAAAATATAAGATTAATAGATTAAAACACGGAGATTTTAAAAAAATGTATTTCAGATAGTTCATTCTATTGATTTGAACATGTCTACAAGGTCACTAGGAAAAAATAAGATGCTGGGGTCTTCAAGTACTGCCAAAATTTAAGCAATGCTCAGTCCTTCTTTGGTCTGACCTCTAGTATATGTCTCTTTATTCTTAAAAAAACATTTTTTTATTGGTTGATTTCAGAGAGAGAGTAAGGGGTGGGGAGAGAGAAGCATCAATTTGTTGTTCCACCCTTCCATGTTTAATTCCGTGTGGGAATTGAACCCACAACCCTGGCACATTGCGATGATGCTCCAACCAAGTTATCCAGCCAGAGTATTCTTTTAATAAATTAGAGAACTAGCATTTGTAGAGCATGTATGATGTGTCATGTACCATATTTGACGCTTTTACATGTATTATCTCACTTGATTCTCACATTCTGTGATGTATGTGTATGTAGTTATGTGCACATAATGTGGAAAGATGGGGGAGCTCAGAGATAACTGCTCTAAATTCACATACATAGTAAGTATTAATGCCAGGATTCTGCTTAGGGTTTTAACAGAGGCCACTATAAGAATTATTATTTGCATAGCATTTTATTGTTTATAAAGTCATATTTTATTTCATTATATCAAGATCCTGAGAACATTCTAATTATCTTGGATTCTTAAAAATTATGAGTCTATGGTATTAAAACTTTGAAAATTCTACAAAATGCACTAAAGCTACATGTCTATCTTTTGTGTATGTGTTTTCATAAACTACACTTATGACAAACTCATTGCATTTACCTCTGTCTCATGATGAGGAAAGAAATTGCATTTTGTTTCTGAGTTTGACTACTTTAAATATTTCATCTAAGTGGAATCATAGTATTTGTCTTTTTGTGATGGGCTTATTTCATTTAGCATGATCTCCTCAAGGTTGATACATGTTGCCGCATGTGACAGAATTCTCTTCCATTTTAAGGTTAATATTCCATTGAATATATATATGGTTTAGAGTTGCATTTCTCCATTAATTTGTGATGTTGAGCATCCATCCTTTCATATGCTTGTGATATGTATATCATCTTTGGAGAAATGTCTTTTCAAGTCCTATTCCCATTTTCTAATAAGGTTTCTGACTTGTTTGTTGTTGATTCTGTATTCTGGATACATGTCTCTTATCCGAAGTGTAATTTGTAAATATTTTCTCAGGTTTCATAAATTGTCTTTTCACTCTATGGATTGTATCTTTCGCAGCAGAAACCGTTTTAGGCTTGATGCAGTCCCATTTGTTGCCTGGCTGTGCTTTTGGTATCATATCCAGGAAATCATTGCCATTCCTTGATGCTGGACTGGCACTAAATTTCTGCCTTGCAGAAACGCCTGGAAGACAATGATCCACTCATGGTAATATGTGAAATACAGCTTTCTTGGAAAAATGTAGATTACAGTGATTTAAAATATACTAGCATAATTTGCCAATCCCATTTGCTTCCTGGGAAGCTGGAGGAGGATCATTAATTATATGGTGTGTTTTTGGGAACTTTCAGACTAAAGAGAAATTTGACCATGAAGCTTATAGAATTACAGTATAGCTAGGGGAATTTTGTTGCTAGTCCTCAATGAACATTTAGCTCATTGTGAGAATTTCATGAATTATTCATGAAGAATCACAGTATAATGATTCAGAAGATGGGTATCAGAGTGAAGTAGATATAAACTCTAGTCCCTATTCTGCTTTATGTGACTTTTGGATTTTTATTTTTGTTATTTTTTACAGGGACAGAGAGAGAGTCAGAGAGAGGGATAGATAGGGACAGACAGACAGGAACGGAGAAAGATGAGAAGCATAAATCATCAGTTTTTCATTGCGACATCTTAGTTGTTCATTGATTGCACTCTTATATGTGCCTTGACCAAGGGCCTTCAGCAGACAAGTAACCCCTTGCTTAAGCCTGTGACCTTGGGTCCAAGCTGGTGAGCTTTTTGCTCAAGCCAGATGAGCCCATTCTCAAGCTGGGGTCTTGAACCTGGGTCCTCTGCATCCCAGTCTGATGCTCCATCCACTGCGCCACCGTCTGGTCAGGCGACTTTTGGATATTTAAACTTTCAAAACTTCAGAATTCTTTTACCCTTTAAAATATGAATAGTATAATAATACCTTAACTGTAAGACTGCTTAGAAGTCATGTTGAACTACTTCACAGAAAACATAAATTTAGCAATTACAATCCCACTTACAATGAACCCTTGACAACCTTTATGTTCTAATTTTCATATAGTTCACATACTTTCATTATAAATTCCACCAGAAAAAGTTGTGACTTTTGCCTTCAATGTTCCTCTATATTTTAAAGAAATTAAGAGGGAAAATAGTTTTTACTTACCTATTCTTAATTTTCATTTTGAATGATCAAGTTTCCTTTGGTACCATTTCTTTTCAGCCTGAAGAATTTGTTGTAGCAGATCTTGTAGTGTGTGCCTGCTGGCAACATTTTCTCTTAGCTGTCCTTCATCTAAAAATGTTTTATTTCACCATCATCCTTGAAAAGTATTTTTGTGGGATAAATTGTTTCAACCTTTTTTTTAAAAGCACTTTAGATGTTCTAGTGTTTTCTATCATCCATACTATCTGCTGGAGAATCTGTGACCCTTAGAACTGTGATTACCCTGTAGGTGATGTGTTGTTTTTCTCTATCTGCTTTTAAGGTATTTATTTTTTGTTTTCAGCAGTTTAATTATGATGTGCCTAAGCATGGTTTTCTTTGTATTTATCCTGTTTTCTGTTTTTACTGAGCACCTTGAATTTGTAAATTTATGTTGTTGGCCAGATTTGGTGAGTTTCTGGCTATAGATCTTTACTTTTCTCTGGTTCTGTCTACTTCATCTGGGACTCCAATTATATGTATATTGCGTTTAATATGGTTCCACATGTTCCTGTGCTCTGTTTATTTTTTAAGTGAGAGGAGGGGAGATAGAGAGACAGACTCCTGCATGTGCTCCGACCAGGATCTACCCAGCAATCCCCATCTGGGGCTGATGCTGCAATCAACTGAGCTATCCTCAGCACCCAGGCCAACACTTGAACCAAGAACCAATAGAGCCATTGGCGGAGAGGGGAAGAGGAAAGAGGGAGAGGGGGAGGGGAAGAGAAGCAGATGGTTGCTTTTCATATGTACCCTCACTGGGGATAAAACCTGGGATGTCTGCAAACCAGGCAGATGTCCTATCCATTGAGAAACTGGCCAGGGACTCTGCTAATTTTTAAAAATCTTTTTTCTCTTTTTCATATTGGATAATTTCATATTGAATAATTTTTATTGATTTATCTTCAAGTTTGACATTTTTTGTTAAATCTATTTTGCTATTAGGCCCAGAGAGTGAATCCTTTTATCTCGGGCATTGTATTTTTCCTAAAACTTCTATTTTGGATCTTTTTATGTATTTGATTCCTTTTCTGAGTTTTATTATTTTTTCATTGTTTACAGAGTATTTTCCTTTACCTCAATGAACATATTAGCTGCATCATGGTCTGATGATTCCAATATCTGTATCATTTGAAATTTAGTCTCTCTTTATTATCTTTTCCTTTGAAAGTCCCATTTTCTCAGTACTTCAAAAAAATTTTATTCATGTATTTTAGAGAGAAGAGAGAGGGAGAAAAAGAGAGACATCAATTTGTTGTTCTACTTAGTTGTGCATTCACTGGTTGCTTCTTCTATGTGCCCTGTCCAGGGATCAACCGCAACCTTGGCATAGCAGGACCACACTCTAACCAACTGAGCTACCGGGTAGGGTCCTTGATGCTTTTTATGTCAAGTAATTCTAAATTGTGTCTGGCACTATGAACATTGTTTTGGAGTCTCTGGACTCTGTTTCATTCCTCTGCAAAGGGCTGATCCTTTTGTTTAGCAAAATGTTAACTTGGTTGGAAACAAACTGAGAATTTTGTCGTTTATAGTGGGTAACAGCTCAAATATTGCTTAAGTTCTTTTATTTAAGAAGAGTCGGAGAATATTCTATTTTTGGTTCTTTTATCTGAGCTACTTTCATTCTGCCTTTATGTTATTCAAATCAAATTAGGACTGACCCAGAGATTGTGTGAGTTTATGGATAGAGTTCAGAGGTCCTCTCTCTGGTTCTTCTTTTCAGAATTCCTGCCTCATTCTTTAGCTGCCCTCTGCTTCCTTCTCTTGGTTTCTCAGGTCAGGAAGATAACAGGCTTTCTATGTGAATTTCTGCTGCCCTGTTCTATACCACAATTTTAGTTTGTCTATAGGTCAAAGCTAAGATGGAAACTCATTTTGAGTTGGTCACTTTCTCCACAGTTTGACATGGCCTGCTTCTGTTCATTTTCTTGACCCCTCTGGTAGGGTTTTTTTTGTGTGTGTTTTACTCATTTTTTTTTGTTGTTGTTGTTAAGTTTCTAATTGTTATCTGTATAAGGTCAGTCTGTTAGGAACTTATTCCTCCATACTAGAAGTAGAACTCTCCAACCCAAAGTAATAAAATAGTAAAATTTTTGGATAGAAATAATTAATTGTAATATTTATGAATGCTTGATATTTCCAAGGATTTTATTTTTGGTAAACATGTTTTAAGAGAAGCAGAAATATCCCTCTACAGTACTTGTCCATTCATAGCACACTATTTTACTATCTCTAAAGAAGTTTACTTCCTTATTCTAAGCCAGATGATCTAATAAATAGTCTTTGATAAGCTGATAGGCAACAAACCTATAGATTCAAGTCAGTGCTATTTAAATCATGATCTGCCAACCAATGCTAGCACACAAACTATTCATTGCCTTGTGCATGATAAGATGAAGACGGAATTGAGAATTCATGTTTGAAACTTTCACGTAACTTTTACAAAGCAATTTTGCATCTGCTAAATATAAGGGGAAAATATTGGCCGTTTATTTTGCATGTCATTGGTTTTTCTCAAAGTTTTTTTTTTCTAGCAAATAAATTTTCTTATATTTTTAAAAAAAACACTGGTTAGTGATGATTTGGAAATTCAAAACAAAACTGGTTCTTCCCACACTAAGTTGAGAAAAACTGATCTAGATAGAAAATAATAGCTTTGAGAAGTTTTCAAGTTGACCATTTAATAGAAGAGATAAGGCTAGACTGTAATTTGATTATAGCAATACTTCCTGAATGACCTGACTAGGCTAAAACATTCTTTAGGTAAAGTCCTAATCAAGTTGATGTCTCTTAAGATATATGTATATATACAGCCTGACCTGTGGTGGCGCAGTGGATAAAGTGTTGACCTGGAATGCTGAGGTTGCTGGTTCGAAACCCTGGGATTACCTGGTCAAGGCACATATGGGAGTTGATGCTTCCTGCTCTTCCCCCTTCTCTCTCTCTACTCCTCTTATCTCTAAAATGAGTAAATAAAGTATTTTAAAAAAAATTTAAAAAATGATATATGTATAAATACAAACACACATATAACATAGCAGCTAAAATGTCAGAAAAAAATTCAGCACCACTTTAACTTTCAGCTAAAAATAAAGTATTATTTGTTTATTGTTCAGTCTGAGAAGTTACTGTCATACCATTTAGATGAGAAGTAAACCAGTAGGTTCAGAGGAAGAACAATAATAGTAACAAACCCAGTTACCAAGAGCCTACTGTTCAATCAACTCTATGTAGAGAAAAACAACCCATTATGTGGTATTTTAATTTCCATTCTAGAGATAAGAAAATTGAGTCTTGGTGAAGCAACTTAATTAAAATCATAGAACAAATGACAGAAGCAGAATTCCAATTCAGATTTGTCTGATTCAAAAGTCTCTACACTTAACACAACTGTTCTCTATTAATCACCAGATTGGCCCATACACAAATTATGACATCATCAGGCACAGTTTCAAGTGCTGTTAATACAGTGCTGGACACATGAACTGGGTAGTAGAGTACATGAGTCTTCAATTCAAGGATTCATCAGTCTTCACCAAGCTGAGTTTGGAAAATAAGGTCTCAAATGACAGTCAGCATTTTGGAAGGTAATAAGCAACTTATTAGTTGTCATCCTGTCTTTGCAAAGCTGGAGAATGGAACAAAAAGGCTAAGCCTTTTGTGTTTTTGTACATATTAATTCATTTTAATCAGTGCTCTAGCTTATGGGGAACACAAGTAGGTTAGGCTGTTCTTTTGGGGAATGTACTTGCAAGTTAATACTTCTCTAGTCCTATACTTTTAAGATTTTCTTTAAAACATCCGTTGTCAGAAGAAATGAAATCTAGTTTAAATAAACAGAATTCTATTTATCCTAGCAAGGAAGTGTTTTTTTAAATGAATGCCCAATTTTTTTACAGAAAAAAATTTTTGTACATTTTCTAGATTGGGATTCAGCATCAATCAGAAACATTCCTTTATGGCATCCTCTCCCCGTCCTTCCTGTGTCCTCTGTAACAGAAAATTACCAGCAGAAGTATTTCCTCTTCATCCGGTTCCTGTTCTCTTATCACAATTCTATCCTTTCCCCTCCCTTCCTGCTCCCTAGGGGAATTTGAGAGGGTAGGGAAAGATGGCTAAAAGTGTGCCCTCTATCCAGCACCACCATACCCATAGTACATGTGTCTAATTCTTTTGCATAATTACCAGTTCCCTCTCAATTTCCTCTACCAACCCTCTTTGTGTGGCAATGGATTCATGTTAAGGTGCTTTTATTCTAAGGACACTTCCAGACTGACTGTCAAGACTTCAAGACATAGTAGAACTGAAAGTGTCAGCTTCTTTTCTAGTGCCCTTTCTACAAGGCTAGGCCAAGGATAGTATGGATAGATAAAGGATCATTGTCACTTTCCCCCATTAGCCTTATGGTTTCCCCATGACCCTTCCCTTACCAATCACTTCTTTTCTGCCATTCTTCCTCTATTGTGGCTTCCTGCGGCTACAGATTTTTAAAGCTGTGTTAGAAACTTTATATACACTGGCCTATTCAATCTCAACAACCTTTCTGAAATGGTTAGTAATGCCAATGGCTAACATTTGAGTGCTTACCATGTGCTAAGTATTGTTTTAGGCATTTTTCGTGTATTCACTCATCCCAATTGGAAAGCTTTCATCCTATTTTTACAGATAACGAAGCTGATGTTCAATGTCCTGGGTTACACTACATGTAACTAAATGGCAGACGCTGGATTTGAATTCATGTCTGACTGGCTCTAAAGCAGCTTTTAATCATTACTTAATAAATACGGAATCGTTATTTTCAGTCTCTAATCCGGCCAACATTTTCCCCTTGCATCTCCCCTCCTCTCCTGTTCTGTTCCACCCTTCCTGACCCCTCAGCAAGCGCTTTCTGCCCCTTGAACAGTCTGCCGTCCGTCCGCGTCCCTTCCGTACCCGGTCCTTCCACCTGCCTTGCCCTCCACCCTCCTGGCTCCATTACCCCCGTCCCGCAGGTCCTCGACGCTTTCTTTCCTTGCGGCCCCTCGTCACCAGTATTCCCTTAATACTCTCCCTTTCTTAAATTTCCCATCCTTCCACAGGCTCCTAGGCCCTCGCGCCTCTCTAGACCCTCTCGCCCGGGAGCCGTCACTCCCTTGGCGGACGCCCAGCGGCCGGCGTCCGCAGGGCGCCGCAGGGTCCCAGTCCCCAGGCCCCCAGCCCCCAGGCCCGGGCTCTCCGCAGCCCGAGCGCGGTGCAGTCTGGGGGAACATGGCCGCTTCCGGTCTTCCTCCTGGACCGGCGCGGGCCTGACCGCGGCTCCTGCCCGGCGTACTCCGCCCTCCGCTCCTCCCGCCCGCGGCGCGGAGGTCGCTGGACCCGCTCGCCGCCGCTGCCCGACCGCGCCATGGAGAAGAGCTCGAGCTGCGAGAGCCTAGACTCCCAGCCGGCGGCAGCCCGGCCGCCCAGCGTAGACTCCCTGTCCAGGTAACCGGACGCCTCGGGCCCCGCCCAGCGGCCGCGGGGTGACGGAGACTAGGGCCCGTGGGGCGCTGCCCCGGCCGGCGGACTCGGGCTCCCCACGCTGCGCCGGAATTCCTGTCCTGGAACTGGAGAGCCACCTCTTCCCTTTCGGGGGTTGAGAGGCTGGAAAAGGAGGTTAAACTCACTGCTTCTCTATCGCCCCTCTACCTTTGTATTTCAGTCTAGTTGGGTCCCCGGTTGAGGTAGCCCCAGTTCACTTTCTGGATCTCTCATTTCCTCTCAAGTCGTTTTTTGAGACAGCCCTTCCCCCTCCCTAGTCCCCCCATTTCCTCCCTGCCTTTCTCTCTATGGTACTCTTTCCCTAAACTATCCTCTGGTCTTGCTTTCATCCGTCTTTATGTCTTTGGGTTTTGGATTCTTGCCCACCCATTTCCTCTCCTTTTCCAGCACTTCACTTCCTAATCGGTTTCGTGATTTTCTCTCTGATCCCCTCCCCCCACTTTGGCTAAGGATGTAATAAAAATGCCCATTGTGCATCTCTTTTCTAAATCTTAAACCTGAAAGTCATTGTCTAGGAATCTGAGTAATCCTTATCACTGAATGAATAGTGAGTGGTAGTTTTCTTCTTGGGTTACCGGTTCTCCAGGTTATTTCTCTTGTACCTGATGAGATATTCCCCCCCCTGTAATTTTGAGGAGAACTTAGTATGCGTCTTTGGAGAGTTTTTGTGACTATGAACTAGACAGGTTTTAGGTGCAGTTTTTTTCTTTGGTTTTAAAATAGTGACTTAAAATTTTATGAAGAAATAATTGGAGATCTGTATTTGTTATATAGCTACAATGAAATCAGGTTCTTTTCCATTGAAAAATAATGCACACACAATTTACATTTTCCCGCCTGAATATATTGAAGTTGCTTTATCTTTTTCACCGGTAATTCATTTTGGATTCCAATAAATACGGGAGATGCTGGCATTTTTTCTTACTGATATTAAAGACCTTATTGGGAAATTACCGGCTGATCATAGGCACCTGCCCATCCCTTTTTCAAAGTCCTTAACAAGCGCTGTGTAATTGTTGGTTTAATTGTCTTCTCTACTAGGTAATAAGTACTAAATGCAAGGACATTATCTTACTCAGCTTCATATCCCCAGCAGTTAACAGAGACCCTGCATGTCAGAGCTGCTCAGTAAATGTTTTTCTGAATTTGTAGATTGAATTACTTAGAAGAGAATTTTTCTTTGCGTTTGATTATGTATATTGTGCATTTGTTTCAAGCATTTTGTGAAATCTGTGCTTATTAGTCTGAAATTTAGAAAGCTGAAGATTTAGATGTTAAGCTGTAAAGCTAGTCAGAACAGATTGGAAAATTAGAACTTTATGAGAAAGTTACAAATGACAACTATTGTTCAGAACAGAATGTAAAGAAAACCAGTGAGGCAGCCAGTAATCTCATCTAAGCAAGAGGATTTAGAGCCACAGGAGGTAGAATGGTCTGTTAGAAAAAGGAAAGTACTGGAAGTTAGGAGACTCAGGCTTTAAACTCCTTGTCCTAGGTAGCTACTGTATTTGGCCTGTATCATTTAACTTCTGTAGTCTGCAGTTTTCTCATCTTTTAAAATAAAGAAATTGATCTAGCCACACCAGCAGTCATGTAGTGGATAGACAAATGGTCATCCTGGGATTCTGAGGTCCTGGAATGAAAACTTGGGGTCGCTGGCTTGAGCAGGGGTTCATAGGCTGGCTTGGCTGGAGTCCTCCCAGTCAAGGCTCGAATGAGAAGCAATCTATGAACAACTGAAGTGCCGCAACTCGGAGTTGATGCTTCTCATCTCTCTCCCTTCCTGTCTCTCTTTCAAAAAAAAAAAAGGAAAAAAGAAAAAATAAGTAGATAAAATAGGGGAGTTGATCTAGCAAATCTGTGAGGTCTTTTGAGACTCTAAAATTCTATCATTCTTTATCTTAATACTAAGATGAATGCATTCTTGTCAATCATTCTTTTATTTTTTTAATCAAATGTTTTTGGGGTGATGCTGGTTAACAAAATTATACAGGTTTCAGGTGCACAGTTCTACAACACGTCTTCTTTATCAGTCATTCTTAATCTTTCTTATCAATTATGAATGCATTCTTGTCAATTACTGAGTGCATTCTTATCAAATATTCCCTTTACAAATAACTTTTGTTATGGATTTCTGAAATTACACTAAATTGATGTTGCCTGTTATTATTATTAATTAGTGTACCTAATTGTGCCACTTAAGCACATTTGTTTCCTAAAGATAAAGGAAAGCCCAGCCACTGTAGTTGGAGTTTACAGATCTATTTTAACTTTTTTTCCCATTGATTTGAGAGAGAGAGTGAGAGAGAGAGCTCATGCAGATCAATTCACTGTTCCATTTAATTATACACTCATTGGCTGCTTCTCATATGTGCCTTGCCTTGGGATTGGACCTGCAACCTTGGTATGCCGGGTTGACGCTTTATCCACCAAGCCACCGGCCAGATCTTATTTTAACTTCTTAAAAAAAATGTTATTGACAGAAGAATTTGAGAAAGTTAAGAACTTCTTGAAAGAATTTTGACTATCATGTTAGCCTCATCTCAGCCTCTCTGGACAAAAATATAAGTATGGCTTTCTACTTTCTACATGACAGTGCCAGACTTCATTGCTTTCCTCTGGAAGGTAGATACCATTTATTGAATTTTTATTGTATAGACTCCACCCTTGCTAAATTTTTATATCTTTTAGTTCATGAAACATTACACGTATTGGTGGCGCTCTCGTTAATCAACAGTATAGAACAGCTGCGTTGTGGACACTTGTTGGAAAACTTCTCTTTAAACTTAATCTGCACTAACAATCACAGGTGATTCTAATACAAAAGCAGGGTGGGCAACCATGGTAGTTGTTAGTGGTTATCTAGATTAAGTTTTTACTTTTGTTAGCCTATGATTAATCAAAATATTGATGTTTGATCTCAGCCTTTTTCATGAATGTTGCTGTTAAATTGTAGTTTATTTTTATGCTTTCTGTTTTATACAATTAGGCAATATGTAACTTCATATTTTTAATTGGAAAATTGCCTTTTGAATTTGTTTATTTTTTATTTTAGTGAGAGGAGGGAGGCAGAGACAGACTCCCGCATGCGCACTGACCGGGATCCACCCGGCAAGCCCACTAGGAGGCGATGTTCTGCCTGTCGGGGGCCATTGCTCCATTGCAACCGGAGCCATTTTTTAGTGCCTGAAGTGGAGGCCGTTGAGCCATCCTCAGCACTATGGGCCACTGCTGCGAACCAGCAAGGCTAGTAATTGTCAAGGTCCTGAGTGAGAATGGTGCGGAATGAAAAAATAAGCTCAGAGAGAAAAACGATGGGATCAGTAGGTCTCTGCAACGCTGATAGTTTGTAAGAGAAGAGCAAAGCCGGGTCTGCTGTATTATATAGTGCAGAGCCATATTCAAATAAGGAAGTCTCTGATACAAAGTTACACATCTTCAAGGCAACCCAAAAATTCTCCCAAGTGCAGAAAACCCTCCACACTGCATAACTGAAATCAAACAACATCAGAACAAAGGGTGAGAAGGGCATGTAAATTGCCTCTAGCAACTTAAGCAAGCAAGTGCGGTGGGGGGTGGGACTAGTACAAATACTCAGCTTCATAGCCAACATGGAGTTGTGGGGAAAGAGCTTAGCCTTTAGCCTTAAGCCTTAAACTGTGAGAGCTTTGGCAGCTTGCTGTCTCCCACAGACCAGCTTGCTCCAGTCCAGCCATGGCTGAAGAGAGGAGGAGGAGGAGGAGGAGAGAGAGGGAGAGAAGCAAGAGGGGGAGTGGTGGAGAAGCAGATAGGTCCTTCTCCTGAGTGCCCTGACTGGGAATCGAACCCAGGACATCCATTCTCTGGGCCAATGCTTTACCACTGAGCCAGCCAGCCAGGGCTGAATTTGTTTTGATATTTCCTGCAAAATATAGTTAATAATACTGTTCCATGTGTTATAGATTGCCTTTTACACACTAGGTTTACATAAATTTCTGCTGAGTTTAGCTCCAAGGAAATTATTTATGCAAAAAATTATGTATGCTTCCTCTTTGTTTTGAAAATGGAAACTGTGTAACTGCATCATCCTCTTCAGTTTGGCAAAAATACTTCAGTCAGATTTGTAACTGAAGTGGGTAGTATTCTCATCTCTAATTTTTTCAAGTACTTCTATTAGATGGATTGTTTAAATACTATGTTATGTTTAAATAACTGAATTTGTAAGATGTTTTGGGAAGTATATAAATCTGAAAAATACTACACAATCTCATTTAGTTGCCCTTTCTTTTTTTTTCTTTGAAAATGACATTACATTGAAGTTGGATGACTGGCTCTTGTGAGATCTGTAGTTCACAGTAAACATATGTTGAGTCTTGAGATGTATAGTCATCTGACTTCTTATTACTTTTAGCTTTATCTTTTAGGTCGTCATAGACCTGATGCCTTTGGTCACAAAAGAGCAATTTCATTCTTTCTCTTGATTTAAAAAAAAACTCAGTTATAGTTGACGTTCAATACTATATTAGTTTCAGGTGTACAACGTAGTGGTTAGATATCTACATAACTTGAGAAGTGATTCCCAATAAGTGCAGGACCCACCTAGTACCATACATAGTTATTCCAGTATTATTGACTATAGTCCCTGTGCTGTACTTGACATCGTCATGCATATAATTCTTTATATGGTTCCAGATAGCAGTTTCCCAATCAGCATCCTTAAGAAGACAAGTAATTTTCTTTGGTGCATCCTGCTTGCTATTGCCCTGCTTCAGTGAGCTGTTCAGCAACTCTTTTATATCCTTGTATTTATTGTACATTCTTCAACATGTTCAGTCTCACAGAGAGAGTTGTGAAAAAATTCACTTCAGCACAATGATAATCTGGCTGTATCGCATAATTTTATTCTTGTTGGTTTTTCTCTGGTTCTTGATATAAGTGTGACTTATACAGGATATAGATAAAACAATACTGTAGGATATATAGGAGAGCTGTCTGAGAGCATCAGAATTGTATGAATTATACAGCAGGGTTCAACACTATATTGTTACTGTTCGGCCTTAGAATGCTAATACAGCTGACCCTTAAATAACAAGGGTTTGAGCTGCACTGGTGTACTCTATGTGCATTTTTTTCCAATAAATATCTGTACTGTTTTGATCGTAGTTGGGAGACCACAGATGTGGAGGACCTCTATATACATTGATCTACACCATTTTATACAGGGAATTTGCCTCTCTGTAGCTTTTCAACTGCTTGAGGGTCAGCATCCCAACCCCTGCATTGTTCAAGGGTCAGCGGTAATATCTAGTGCCAAGTACGTGTCCAGTGAACATTTGAATAAATAAATGTTGACTAAATGTTCACTGCTTGTCTTATTTGTTGTTTCCATTGAAAGGATTAAAAAGGATTTGCTTCTGTTGACTTTGGCGTATAAAGTCAAAACATTAGGTTTAAGCTGAAGTTATTCTTACATGAAACTTCTTGACACCCTGGGCCGACTTTATTGGCTGCATTATGTTTTCTGTGTCTAGTCCTATAGATCTTCATGATACTATATTCTCTTAGGCTACTTGCTTTTCCACCTGCTACTTTTAATTACTCTGTTCTCTTTCACTCAAGTTATCCTGTCAGTCATTTTATTTAATATGTGTTTCGTTCTTTATATATCTGCATGCTATAGTTATTCGGGGCACCACTGGTTTATTTCAGATTATTGTGGTTTATCAATTCATTTTTAATTTATAAATTTATTAGCATTTATGAGCATCCTGTATTTACATTTAACTTAGATTAAAAAAATCAAAGGGGAGGTACCCATAATATACTAAAAATAGTAGCCTCCCAACTGTTTACATTTTTAAATGGCATGTTTTCCTTAAAATGATCCTCATTTGAAAATAGCGTATCCTGGATTTCTGTTTCCATGAATTTTGATGGTATTTATAGCCAGAAGAGGTAGAAGAGTTTTTAAGATTTCTAAGACAGCTTTTGTTGCAGAGTCTCATCTCTAGTTTTACCTTCAAGGTCACTTAGAGAGATGTTGTTATTGGTAGGAAGTGTGCTATTGGGTTGTTTTTCCAGTAGTGGTGATAGATTTGTGTTCAGTCACACATTCTTACACACCTGTTGGCCTGTCTTCTGAAGCAGCTGGCCAGCATGAGTGGTAGAAACTCGAGCTACAGAACAAAGTGAAGCTAACAGGTCGAACCTCCAACCTTGGCCTTATTATTAGCACCTTGAGTTAGACATTGAACATGTTGATAGTCTAATAATTACTTATTTTTGGATTTCATTATTCCAGGCCTCTAAAAGAACTTAAAAGTTCGATAAGATGAGATCCAATATTACTATTAACTAATCAGTAATTATTGTGTAGATTTTCTGAAAGCACATTTGAAAAGATTAGTTACTACTAATCAAAAGTATATAAGTTAATGCTAAAGCTGAGAATGGGGCCCATATATGTTTTCTTCTTATCTCCTCATGATATCATCAATAGTCTGTTGTTAACGCAGATCCGTAGTTCCTAGATCCGTAGCATCAGCATCTCTTGGGAATTTGTTAAAAATATCTATTCCGGTGACCCACCTCAGATCTAACTGAATCACAAACTCTGGGGGAGGAGCCCACAGCTGGTGTTTTGGCAAGCCTTCCAGATAATACCAACCTATGCATGGTAATGTTTGAGACTCACTGCCTTCAATCTTTTATTAGTTAGTTGTTCCTAGTAACTCAATCAGTATTAGTGGAAATGGACTAAATTAAGATCTATGTTAGAGCTACCTAGTACAAACCTATTATTTGAGAGAGTTTTTGTAAAGCATTGACTGAAGTAGTGGAAAGTAGAAATCGTCTCTTGTGGATTTATTATGTCTGTCAGGGAACTTCCCAAGATCTTTTCTTTCTCAGCCATGAACACAAATCAAGAATATACAACCTGAGGCTTTTTCAAAAAATAGATCATTGGTGAGATACATTAGTGTGGTAGCATGCATTTTAAAAAAGTGTTATGAAGAGGTTATTCAGGCCGGCTCCTGAATGAGTAAAGACTGGATTAGGCCCAGAGGGAAGGAAATTGCTCAGATGCAGATGTCCAGAAACCAGAAAGTTTGTTTGGGAAAGCTGCCAGGTTAATGCTATTGTATGTAGAATGTCTAGGGCCAAAGGTGGCTTGTGATTCAGGAGCTGACCAGTGGAAATTTCTCTAGGTTTCACTATAGAATATTTTTTCCTTTTAAGGAAATTCATTTTGATAGGTAAAGCACTTTGTGCCTACTCTATGATTTATTTAGTTAAATTAGTGGGTAGGATTAGAAACTATGGAGGGGTTATAGTTAAGATTGGGAGTGATTTTATAAGCTGCTTTACACAGTATGTCAGGTTAAAATGGAACTATAAAAAGAAAAGATTGGTACAAGGTTATTAAAATGAAAGGGACTAGAGAAGATGTCCTCTTAATGAAAATAATAACCTCAATTCCCTTCCCAGTAATTTTATTACACAAAACTAATTGTTTTTATCCCTCTTAATGTGTTTTTGTGTATGTATCAACACTGTCATCACTACAGACCTCTAATGAGCAAACTTTATAATTCTTCCCCTGCTCAAGTACGTAGTACCCATGGCAGTGATTGCTGATGAATGTTCATTCTTTCAAAGACTCCTATTGGATGTGATGAACTCTTAGGCTTATTAAATACTTTTTAGTCTAGATTAAATAAGGGTTGATACAAATTTTTTTATTTTATTTTACTTATTTTTAATTTAGAAAATAAATTTCATGGGGTGACATTGGTCAATAAGAGTATATATGTTTCAGGTAAACATCTCTGTAGGATTTGAACTGTTGATTGCATTGTGTGCCCATCATCAAAAGTCAAAAGTCAAATCATTTTCCGTTACTGAATGCTTGTCCCTCTCTACTCCTCTCCCCCGGTAACCACTTCATTTTTATCTGTGTTCATGAGTCAGTTTTGTATCTCACCTATGTTCTTAATATAATAAAAATTAACTTTTAAAATATGTTTTAATCTGTAGATTTCAAAAACACCCCTAAATATTGGTACTTGGAAAATTCTTTTTTCTTCTTTATTCTATATTATTTTTTTTTAGTTAGGGTTTACATTTATCAGAATACAACAAAAAATCCAAACTAACTGTGGCTTAAAATAGATAATTTTTTTTTTACACATGATAGCCCACAGATAGCATAGATTTGATAAAGTAGATTTGAAGGACCAAGGGCACAGATTTTTTCTAATTTAATGTATTTTATTTTACTTTCCGAAGTTACCTTATGAACCAAAATTGCTGTTGGAATTCTAACCACTGCATCTTCATTCTAGTCAAAAGGAAGGAAGGAGGTAAGAAGAAAGGCATGTTCTCTCTCTTGAAAGGATACTTTTTTGAAGTCATACGTAGTCTTTTAAGCTTATACGTATACAGTTGGCCAGAACATGGTCCCATGGCCGTACCTAGCCAGAAGGGAGGCTAGGATATATACATAGTCTCTTCTGGGAAGCCTTGTGCCGAATTAAGAGTTGTAGGCTCTGAGGAATAGGAGAGACTGGTATTGGAGACGAGCAGCAGCTTCGCCTGTGGTGTACCAAGCAAATCATTTTAAAACAAAGAAGGCATTTTCCAGTTAAAGTCTACAGCACTTATGCCAGAGACATTGCAAATGCAATGACCAAAATAGAAAATACACTGAAAGAAAGATGATATTTTGTCCAGACCAAAAAAGAGAACTGTATTTTGGAACACTCTAAACTCCCAAATTTTTAAATTTTCTACCTTTTTTTGTGAAATATCCTGGCCCAGATTTTTATGATCCTAATCTAGGACCAGAATATAAAAGGGACCCATTTAATAATTGCTAGATCATTAAGTGAAAGGCAAGTAGAAAGCAAATGAAGATTAAGCAACTGTGTTATTTATTTCATTTGGAGAGATCAAGGAATTGAATGGTAATGTATTGGTGGTGCTGAGGAGGATGCCAACACCCCGAGCTCCTGGACAGTTTGAGATTCACTTCCAGACTATGTAGCCATTTGTCTTATTTCCCCCCAGAACACTGCCTCAGGCTCTAAGGTATTTTCTCTCATTTCAGTTCTGAAGGTTTGGTCTCCATGAGGGAAATGAAGCTGTTCATTTTGGACCGTCTTATTTTATGAATGCTTTTGCCAATATTTTGTGTTTTTATATATTTGACCTAAAAATTTGATTGAAAATTCAGAGAAACCAGCGTTTTAAACATTTTTATTACCTAACAAATACTAATATTTTAAGCATGTAATGCCAAACATGAGGAGTTGAACGTTTGAGAGATGGTAGAAGGGGGTGGAGAGGTCTTTGTCTGAATTAATACAGTATTACTCATCGACTCAGAGGGCTTAACAGGCAGGAGTCACACATCCATCTCCTTTGTTAACAGAGTTGCCATTACTGATAACTGCAAGTGAGCAGTTGCTGAGGCAGGAGTTTGTTAGGCAGTTGTACATCTGCAAAAGGGTAATAACTGATGATTACAAGCCTTAATTCTCTTGAGCTGAGCTAAGATGCTCAGAATGGTTCAAAAATGAGATTTTATATCATACAGATGTCTTCTGTTACTGGTATTAGATAATCTTCAATTATAACCAAAGTTAGTACTTAAAAATATAAACACCTGAGATAAGCTTTGCTTTCCAAGGAGTAGATTGTTATAGTAATAAATTAAAAATATTAATAGTCAATAATATAAATGATAGCACTATATATTTATTGAGTATGCTTGGCACAGTGCTAAATTCCTTCATATGTAATATTCTCCTATAATCCTTATAATTATATAAAATAAACAGTATTATTGTTTCTATTTTTCAGATGAGAAAATTGAAGATTAGGGTGAGCAGTTTGATATTTGACCCCAAACCTGTTTAACTCCAGGCTCTATGTACTGTGGGGAACCGGAAGATCTGGTGCCCCAGGCCAGGCCGGTAGTTGGTAGTTAGAGGGCCACCCCAGGCCTGGGTGAATGGGTGGCAGAGACAAGGACATAATTAATTCTCCTTGACTGCTTCATGGCTGAGGAGGAGAAGGAGAAGGTGTACAACACGACAGTGAGTTCAGTGTGTCCGTGTTTGGAGAGACTTTTCTCTAGCTTTGAATTTTTTCTTCTTTCCACAGAAAATAGGTTGATTTTCTTTGCTTCATGAGTAAGAGGACAGTCTCATTGCCATTCAAGAGAAGAGTTTTACATTAACCATCAGATAATTTGTGAAGCAAGTAAACAATGCCAGAGTTCCTCCCACTACCTGCCCCGGCCTCACCCTCACAGGGTTTGCAGAGTTCAGAATATATTATTGTAGGGTTCCTTAAATATCTGAATTCCCCTAAGTTCCTTTGTGTTTGTTTACAGTTAATGTGTTAAGAGCCATTGACACTTGAAGATCATCAGAAGTGAAGATAAAACATCTCAAAAATTATAATGTAAGTGAATGGGAAAATGAAAATAAAAAATGGACAAAAGTTAATATTGCCAACATATTTCTGGAATTCATATATTACCATAAGTGAAATTTATGTGTGTGAATAACCAGTAACTGCAAACTTTTCATCCCAATTTCAAGTACCAGTTCTTAAAAGTCTGTATTCTTTTCTACCTGGGGAAAACTGCAACTAAGTTTTAGTCATTGGTAATTTTCCATTAGAATTCTTTGGCTTCCATGTACTGTTTTTTTTCCCTTTTCCTCCTTATTACATTGCAGTTTGACAAGGGCTCATGCTATATTTAAAATTGTGGGTAAAACAATTGTATGTGTGTAGAAACGGAAGTATTTGCTTTCTAGCTGCTGATATATATTTTACCCAATTTTATTTTTACTACCATTTGTATGTTTCTTAGTTAAAAATATGACCAGTTAGCTTGCTGGCCTCCTCCCTTCCTTCTCTTCTTTCCTTATCCCCTCCCTCCCTCCCTTCTTCCTCTCTATAAATATTTGTTTAGCTTCTGTGTTCTGCACAGTATGCTATATCCAGAATTCCTAACATCTTGGCACCAAAACAAATTAAGTCGTCTTTTTATACAGTTAAAGGCATAAGAGATCATTTACTGTGACTAAGAATTGTCATGTCCTCAAGTGAGGCTGAGGATCACCTGCATATTTCAGTCACCTGTGGTACTTGGTAAACATTTAGTTTCCTAGATTCCAGCCCAGACATTTTTAAATCACTGGGAGTGGGCCCCAAAATCTTCACTTAAAGTGAAAATCACTCATCTAGATACTTTGAGATTCTAGTCCAACTCTAAGTTTGTAAATGTGGGAACAGCCCTAGAGAACTTTAGTAACTTACCCAGGGGCACAGTGAGGGTTAGAAGGCCAGATAAGATTGGTATCGTTTCCTCCAAAGTCACAGAGCTATTTAATGCTGTATAAGTAGTGGTCTCCTGACTTCCAGTTCTAGACTTCACTAAGTTACATAGTGATTTTTGTTGTGACAGCTTCACTGTGTGTATATAAAGTCATAACTAATTGATCATTGTTTCCTAAAAAAATAATTGAAAGCACATATTGGTTTTGTGCATGAAAAACATGCACAGTTTCTTCATCTTGAGCCAGCTATGTGACTGATTTTGATTTTGAAATCATTGGGTGGAAAAAACCCAGGTAGTCTAGGTAGAGGAAAAACACTTTTTCTTTTTTCTCGCCATTGCACTATCCTTGCTTGACCTTTACGTTTTATGCTGTTGATTTTATTTTTGAATGGTGGTAGTAGCCAGCATAGTGCTTTGCAAATAGGTGCTTGGTAAATTATAGTATGAATAGTATATACTGTAGTATGAAAACATATAGACATAGGTAGTATAAAAAACTTTGTTTTTTTCTTTGGAGTCTGTGAAATACTATTAGGAGTGGTTTTATTTTCTTGGTACAGAATCTGATGCTTTATATACCAAGCAGAGACCTTAAATAATTGAAGCTATTTTATATTTTTAGTACGACATTGTTGTGGTTTGTATTCACAATATCATTGAGGGACTACAATATTCTAAAGTATTTCCTGATCTTTAGGAGTGTGAATTAATTTTGGTATTGTGTATATATTTTTTTACTATATTGTGTATAGTAATTTGATAGATACTGAATTATAACCTTACATTAGTAAATACAGTTATCCAATTTTATTTAAAATATTCTGCAATTCTGAAATTTACTAAGTTTAACTATATAAATTGGGTAATTACCCAATTTTCTGGATATTTTGGATATGTTTTAATTGTAAGATTTAAAAAAGTGACATTTCAAAATCATTTTTAATAAGTTTATTATATATTGTAATTATAATTACCATTAAATTTTTTTGCTTTTTTTGTAATCACAGACACAAAATCATAAATACAATAGCTCTAAAAAAGGACCTTACTGCTTATGTAGTCTAATTCCTCCATTTTGATGTGAGGACACTAATGTTAAGGGACTTGCCTGAGAGTGGAAGTGTTATGGATGCTAAGATACACTTGAGGAAAAACAGAGACATTGATTGTATTTCTGTAATGATATATGTGAAATGCTTTGAAAACTGTAGTGTCACACAAACATAATGTATTATGATTACTGTTATGATGATAATATGTCCACTGGGTTTCCCTGTGATTTAATTAAAAATGTTTATTATTGTTTAATTTAAAATCAGAAAGAAAAATACACCGTCGCTTGGTTTGTTATTTTTGTGGCTCGGATTTTACTGCGTTTCTTTTAAGCATATGGTACTAGGAATAGGTACTGTGCAGGTTACCTAAAGTTCTTTCACTGTACTAGTTCAATCCAGATTGTCACTTAATACGGTGTAATCACACAAAGTACCAGAATGGTACTTTTATTCTGAAAGAGTTTTGTCAGCAATTTTCTAAGAAAAAGAATGATTAATTAATGAGTAAATGAATGATCATATCAATGTAATCAAAGTAGCTAATAGTAATGTTATCACATTTAAAAAAAAATTTTTTTTTCCAAGGACAGAGAGAGAGTCAGAGAGAGGGATAGATAGGGACAGACAGACAGGAACGGAGAGAGGTGAGAAGCATCAATCATTAGTTTTTCGTTGCCGTTACAACACATTAGTTGTTCATTGATTGCTTTCTCACATGTGCCTTGACCGCGGGCCTTCAGCAGACCGAGCCACCCCTTGCTGGAGCCAGCGACCTTGGGTCCAAGCTGACGAACTTTTTGTTCAAGCCAGATGGGCCCACGCTCAAGCTGGCGACCTTGGGGTCTCGAACCTGGGTCTTCCGCATCCCAGTCCGGCGCTCTATCCACTGCGCCACCGCCTGGTCAGGCTGTTATCACATTTTGGTGTAGTTTTTATAGTTACAAAGCTGTTTAACCTACATCATCTCAGTTATTTATTATAACAGCCTTGTGAGCTAGGTCCTCATTTGACAGATGAGTAAATGAAGCTTAGAGAAGTGACATGGTCCAATGTCCCCTGCATGGAAAGATGGAACTGGAACTTGGACTCTAAATGTCATCCTGTTTCTACTGCCCAGCATGAATCATAACATGGAAGTTTCATGGGATAAATGTGTTGCTATTGAAAAGAAATTCTAAATACTGGAAAACTGATGAAAGGTTCATCTTGTCTAGCCAGCCTAATTATTTCTTTAGAAGACTGACTCATTTTGCTACTTAAAAAATACTTAAAAAAGATGCAGGTATTTTTTGGATAAAATTCTCATTCTTAGCATGGCTACCAGTGTTTGCTACCTAAAATTATATGAGTGTTTAAATGTTTAAAAGAGTTGCCTGACCAGGTGGTGGCGCAGTGGATAGAGCGTCAAACTGGGATGCGGAAGGCCCAGGTTTGAGACCCCGAGCTCACCAGCTTGAGTGCGGGGCCATCTGGCTTGAGCAAAAACTCGCCAGCTTGGACCCAAGGTCGCTGGCTCCAGCAAGGGGTTACTTGGTCTGCTGAAGGCCCGCGGTCAAGGCACATGTGAGAAAGCAATCAATAAACTAAGGTTTTGCAACAAAAAAACTGATAATTGATGCTTCTCATCTCTCTCCATTCCTGTCTGTCTGTCCCTATCTATCCCTCTCTCTGATTCTCTCTCTGTCCCTGTAAAATAAAATGTTTAAAAGAGTTATGATTTGGGTCTTTAGGAGTATATTGAACTATAAAGACTCAGAACATAAACTGTGTGATATGATACAATACAATGTAGTGAAAAGTCTTGATTATTTCTTAGTCCTGAGTTCCTTAGTTTTGATTCTACTCCTTACCCTTGACTCTGGATTAGTCACTTGATTTCTCTGAGTCTGATTCCCTTATCTGGGAAAAGGGTAAAGTGATAACCTGCTATCCTATCTTTATAGGGGTTGTTAGCAAACCTTAACATAATGGTTGATGATGATGGCAATAATTTAAAAAGCTAACAGCTATGTAGTGTGTACCATGTGGTAGGCACTGTTTTCAGTAGTTTACATATATTCACTTAAATTGTTATAACAAGCCTGGGAGGTATAAGAATGATTAGTATCCCACTTTACAGATAAGGAAACTGAAGCTCAGAGAGGTTAAGTACGGTAATTTCCTTAAACTCACAAAAGGTGGTTAACCAGAATTTAGTACAGGCATCCTAGCCCCAGACTTGGTAATATGTAAGGAAGATAATGTATATGAAAGTACTTTGACATTTGTAAAAAGAATGCTAATGTTAAGTATTAATACTTCAATATTTAAAAAGACATTTTCTTTATCCTTACACAGGTAGCAAAAAAAAAAAGTAGCATCTTTTTATGATTTGTACTAAGTATACTGCTCACAAAAATTAGAGGATATTTTAAAATGACTATGAAGCGATAAAATATCCCCTAATTTTTGTGAGCAGTATAATTTGATAAATAGGGAACAGTATTGAAAATTATGGTGGGATAGATCACTGACTGATGCAATGCTTTTGATTTTTAACCTTACCTTCTAGGGTAGAGAGAAAGAGACATTGAATGATCTTTTTTTCCTATAGAATATTTTAACTTAGTGTTTGAAAACTAAACAAAATACTTGTGTTACCTTGACTTATATGGTTTCAGGTTTGTGCAGAAAAGTTATATCTCATTATACCAAAAGGGGAGTGACTGATTAATAGTAATAATTAGGGATAAACAAAAATATCTTTTGAATAGTTTGAAGAATGGCTCTGTGACTTTCTAATTTTAATAATGAATTTAGATTTGCATGATGGGATGAGAAAATTACATTTGAGATGATTTATCAAAACATAAATTCCCCATATGTTTTCTGTGTTTGTCCAGGTAAAGTGTTTGTTGGTCAAGTGTTGACTAAACAAGTTAACTCCCCTCTTTTAGAGTTTTTAACCTTACACTTCAATTTGGGTTAGAAGTATTTGTACAAGGAAATGCAATTTCAGAGTAGTGTGCTTTGATCTGACCAGTTTATATTTTAGTATGACATTTTCTCAGTTAAACTGATATGTAAATAACTCCCCCTCTAGGCTACTTATGAATCCATATGAATTTTTATTTTTGCTCTTCTCTGAGTTTGAGTCGGAAATTTCTGAAGGGCTCTGAGAAACTCTTAAGGGACTGCTGACAGAGTTGGGATTGATTGTTGCTGGGACCCAGGCTCCCTCCTCCTCTGCAGTTGTTACCTGATCCCCTCTGTACACACTAATTTTGGCTAAAATACTTTGAGTTCTCCCTGTTTTATTTATGTTTTCAGGTAAGATCTTTGAAGAAGCAGTGCTCTGTAGAAAAAGACACATGTACACTATTTTTTATACAACCTGGTTTTTCAGACTTGCTACTGCATTACCAAATCATATACCTTGACTTCCAGTTTAAGAAATGTAGTAGAGTAGATAGACCTTAAAATAATACAACTTAAACTGTGCCAAGGTCATTTGTATCAGGACCTTGGGGTTTTCCAGACTAAGTGTCAACATGCCACAGCTGTTCCAGAGATCAAATCCCCTTTGTTTCTCTGAAGAATACAAAATATCATCTCTCATCTTTGTCAGTGATAAGATCATTCATGCCATCTCTCTTATACTATACATTGGTTAAGTTAAAAAATTCAGGTTTCTGGGGTAACATATAAAATTAATTATAAACTGTAAATTAATTTGTTTTGGGGAGTTACTCTTCTATTTTGGGGATTCTGCAAATAGTCCAACAATAAGTCTTTTGTATTGCAAATGCTTTTACACAGTATAGGCCTTTTATTATTTTTTTAAATAAAATTTTCAGCAGAGTGACTAATAGCGCATCAACAGTGCTTATGACACTGTAGTCCATTGTGTAGTATTGAGAGCAAAATTTGCATTGCTGGAAAAGCTTCTTCACAGTCAGAATATAGAACACATGCTTTCATGTTCATCAGCAGATGCATATGTAAGTGTTCGGAACATTACTTACAAGAGACTACTTTTTAAAAGAACCTTTTCTTTCTGTGGAATACTGATGAAAAATTAAATTGGCAGTAGGAGTAAAGCGGTGTAAGTAAGGCAAGTGGTTGGGATCTTACTGTAATGACTAGATGGTCAGAAATGACTGTGAATTGGGGAAATGCAACCTCTCCCAAGTCCTCTGGAGGCATTTGTTTACTGTGGTATGAAATATAGATGACTTGTTTCCAGATTGTTTTGAATTAAGAGTGTAATGCTAGTAATGTTTATCTGTATCTCTAACTTTCAGAAATACTTTTTCACTTTTACTAGAAATGTTTTTATTGGATTTTGAGTTGTATCAAAAGAGGAATATAAATATATTTACGGCATCTGTTAGTGCTTGGAATTTATTTATTTTTCATTACTGTGAAATACCTCCAAGTGTTATTGGGATTGACAGACAGTAAAGTAATTCCATTAACCATCCAGCCAACCAGTAGAGCCAGACAGGGTCCATGCTTTGATCATAGTCACACTGAAAAACAGTGGTGATAGAGCTGGTTTTGTGATTGAAGCTTTGGGCCTTCTGCTTGAATATATTAAAAGTTTCATAGAGTGTGTGTGTATGTGCTTGGGGGGCTGTATGTATATGTGTAACATATTTTTAAAAATTTTATTCCTGATTTTTGTCCTTTGTATTAAGTGGTTCCTCCATTAACTAAAATGTTCTTTTAAGTTAAAAAAATTGTACATTCAATTTTCTTAGTCAAAGGAGGACATTTTACAGTACAAATTTAAGTAAAAAGTACTTTTAGGGCCAAGTATTTTCCTTCATTCTAATTTAATTAGTGGATTCCTTCTTAAAAGGAGACCTTTATTTCTGGTTTTGCGCTGTTTTCCCTTCTGAAGAGGGTGCTCTTGTATTTCTACAGAGCTGTTTGTTGAAGACTTTTTTCCAGTTAAAGTATTTAGCACTAATTACTTTCTATAGATCATGCTTTTTGATCCTTATTTCAGTCTAATTTTATAAGAAAGAACTCAGATTAAGTTACTAACTTGAACTATTATTTGCTAAATGAGGAAACCAAGTCTCTGTGACCCTAACGCTCCTATGTCAGCCACTGTGTGGTTCTGTGCTTCCTGCTCTCCTCTGTATTTCCGGGGCAGCTTTTATAGCCCTTCGTGCCCACACTGCATAGTATGAGATACTTCACATGTCTAGTACTGTCATTGGACTGGAAGTCCCTTGAAGAAGAGGAATCAGTTTTTAACTTGATCTTTGGTGCATAATATGTTGATGATGTTAGTAATTGTCCATGGATAAGTATGAAAAGGGAGAGTTAGGAAGGTCCTGTTCCCCAAATGGAAGGGAAGAGTGGGAAGTACAGGGGTGAGGGTGCCTAAGAGGAAGTTGTAGGAAGACGTTCATAGTTTCCCTCCTTCCAAGGCAGCCAAGGGCTGCTGTGAGGCATAGGAGTATGTGGAGATGATATGTGAATCCCTAATGTCTGGAGACAGACTCTCTGCCTTTCCAGCTTTAACGGTGATGCTTGTAAGGTCAGTAGTACTGAGTCAAGAAATATGCTGTAGTAGGTACCCAAATTCATTTATTAAGACATAGTTTTCTTAATATGTAAGATTTTAGCTTGAATATTTCTTAGGAATGAGTAGAACTAAAAAATAAAACTAACTGAAACAAAAAATAGAAATGTAAAAAGTACTTTTATAGTATAGTATCTTAATGATACTATTTTGAGAAGTTTATAATTTTTCTCCCGCTACCAATAATTTGTTTGTATAACTTCACCTAGCTAGTCTACTTCAAAATAGTAGAACTTTTGAGACCAAAAGGATGGAACATTGCTCATAGGAAAAGTGAGCAAAGGGAAAAGATGTTCTATTATAATAACATCAGGCCAGTAAATGTGTGGGAATGACTAAGGGATGGTGGGATTTCTGTTTTGATCTTGTGGTGGAAGAAAACTGTGTCACTGAGGCTGAGATAGTGGAAGGCCTATGAAAAAAAAAGAGTGTGACTAGTGCTGGCCTATATTATGCCTTTCTTACTATCAACCTAAGTTCTGTTCTCTCATGTCTAAGTGTGCCCCCAGAATTTAACATGTAGGTAACATTGACTTGATTCTTTTAAATTAGGAATAAAGAGAATAATAGAGGTTAGGAAGGAATAGAGAGTTGGTTGAATAGAGGGGAAATCTAATGAGAGTGACTTTCCGTTTACAGGGGACATAGCTTTTTAAAATTTGAGTATATGCATTTATGATTGTAAATTGTTTGAATGTTCACATACTTTAACTGCTCTACCTAGGAGTTGATAATCAAAATTTAGCACATTAGAATATAATTGCAGTTTTAGTATAAGAGGTATTTTGAGCCTCTTGGGAAAAGGAGTCTACATATGAATAAATGTACATATAAAGGATAATTGATTATTCTTAACAAGATTATTCCACAGCACCAGTTATATATATATCTTTTTACCAGTTTTGTTGCTTTTGAGAAAATATTCTCTTTATAACAACTTCATTAGTTTCTAAAATGTGTGTTTATTTATAATTTTATATTTTGTTTGACATAGCACTCTTGACTAAAACTAATACAGCTATTACTGCTCTTGATGGCAGGAATTAGGTTTTACCTACCTGTGAGGAATTACCGTATGATTGTTTTTGTTTCAAAGTACACTTAACTCTCCATTATTCTTATTAACTACTCTTAAATTATCCAGGGCCTGGGGATTTGCTGTGTATTTATGGCTTACATATTTGAACATTGTCAGTGGGTATTTTTTTTCTGGTACCTCTGTTAAAGGATTTAAAAGGACAGAAGGGAATCATAATTACAATTTTATTTCTTAATAACAACTCTGATTAAAGGTTTGGGCAGAAAAGTGCCCACACTAAGTAAAAGTGAGAAAATTTCGTGCTGTTGCAGCTGTCTGAGGGCCTGTCTACGGGGCAGGTTTATGTGGTATAGCTAAGAAATGATGTTGAGGGACTCATCTTTGAATCACATTTTCAAATGCGACAATAGTTTACTTGTTTAAAGTTGTGTGTGGAGGGGAGTGGTAAAGCTGAGGGCATTGACTCAGATAAAAGGGATATTAAAAGTTGTAAAAGCCAGTTTAGCAAGTGTTTCCAATATTTAGAACTATAATGCTTCAATTCATTTGTGATACTAGACTTCTGTGTCTGTGCTCTGAATCATACAATCTTAGATTTGAACCTCAACACCGTCTGTGTACAGTTTCACCCTTCAGCTCTTCCTGACAACTTGAATGTCATCATGGCACTGAATTTACTGAATTTCATTGAATGTTAACCTTCACAAGGCCCTCACCTCTGGCAGCACTCCTGCTCTGTTTTGGAGAACACTTATGATAAAAGCCTCGGATTCAGGAGATGATCCTTTTTGTAGCCTGTCAATTAAAAGGAATATGGCGAATAGAAAATAATTGCTTAGTTTAGAATCATAGTTATATTTTTCAACTAAGCATATATTGGGAAAAAATTATTTAAAAAATTTTTGGTGGCAGGGGTTTAGGGGGAGGTGGCATTTAGTGATTAAAGCAGATATTATGGAAAGGCTATGAATTTAATTTGAATAGTAATACTACAGTTTTTAAAATCTTTACTGTTTGAAATCTCTGAAACTTATGAAACTAAGAACCATTTAAAAAAGAGTAGTTGAAACTGAATCTTTATATGTCATCTTTTCATTTGTGTGGCCAAAGTTTATCCACTTTGGCTTTTCTCAAAAATGAGATAATCCGACTTCTGTGATTTTTCCACAAGTCTTGTTTTTCTTTGTAATGATGGATTTGATAATCTCAAATATTTCTTTATTTAATGTTTTTCCCTATAAATCAGTTATTCTTTTAATTTATTTTAGTGTAAATAGATCTGGCCTACTATGTTACTGCTATTTTTTAATTTTTAATTTAATTTTATTATATAGTGAGAGACAGGAGGCAGAGAGACAGACTCCCGCATGTGCCCAGACTGGGATCCACCCGGCAAGCCTACCAGGGGGCAATGCTCTGCCCCTTTGAGACCGTTGCTCTGTTGCTTGGCAACTGAGCTATTTTAGTGCCTGAGGCGAGGCTATGGTGCCATCCTTAGCTCTCAAATGAGCCATGACTGCAGGAGTGGGGGGGGGGGGAGGGAGAGAAGAAGAAGGGGTGGAGAAGCAGGTGGTTGCTTCTCCTGTGTGCCCTGACTGAGAATTGAACCCAGGATATCCACACGTGGGGGCTGGCGCTCTACCACTGAGCCAACCAGCCAGGTCATGTTATTGCTATTAATGTACTGAATAGGGTGTAAAATGCTAATCTCTAAAAAGTTCTGATTTTTATTTGGGAAATTTTGTTGACAAACATTTATTGTTTGTCCATTTTATCAAACTAGAACACAAACTTGCTTGAAAGCATTAGCAAAGAATCTGTAAGAAATAGCTATTAATTAAATAGTAGTGTGCTGAGGGGGACATATTTTTTCCCTTTACATTTTTCCTACACATTTTTTCCCACACATTTTTTCCCCTGTAAGTAGGAGTAGGAGAGATTGAGAAACAGACTACCATATGCACCCTGACCGGGATCCACCTGGCAACCCTCTCTGAGGCCAATACTGAAATTGGCTGAGCTATTTTTAGTGTGTGCGGCTGATGTGCTCAGACCAGCTGAGCTATCCTCAGTGCCTGGAGCTGATACTCAAACCAGTTGAGCCACTGGCTGCAGAATGGAAGAGGGACAGAAGCAGTAGTGGGAGAAGGAGAGAAGCATATGGTTACTTCTCTTGTGTGCTCTGACTTGGAATTGAACCCGGCCAGGATGTTCAAATGCCAGGCTGACGCTCTATCCATTGAACTAACTGGCCAGGGCTAAGTCCTACGCATTTTAACAATAACTTCATTTTCCACATATATCACATGATTAATTGCGGGATGCTGGCTCCTTCCTTTCCCCGACTTCTGAGTTTTTTAAACAGAAATATTTACATATAAAAGAATCTTATGATTTAGATAGCATTTGCACTTGGTTTTTGTAACTACCCAATGAGATCGGGACAGAAATATTTTTATCCTCACTTTGCAATATGAAATTGGGGATCTATGAGGCTAAATGACTTTCCATGATTTATGATACCTAATTTTCTTTCTCTCCTCCTAGATTAACTTTACATGTCCTGGTTGGAGTGGGAGAGTCGTTTCATCTGTGTTAGCATTTACCGAAGTGTCCCTTGCATCTTTGTGAAGATGGGCTTTACTTGGTTACATATAATAATGTATATATTAAATGCTTAGCTATAGTCATCCTTTTTGGTCATGAGATAAAATAGTACATAGCGTTTGCCATGGAAACAGAAAGGATCTGAGTTTCCAACAGTGATTTAATAATTAGAACTGGTTGCTAGAGGGGAGATAGGAAATTTGCTTTATTTTCTAGAGAGCATTTTGTTTACTTGTTTTTAAGAAATTGCATTAAATTTTCTCTGGCAGAGATGATCTGATTATGGATGATTTAACACCTTTCTTCTTTAAGCATCAAATTGTTAGAGTGCTTTACACTATGTTGGTGTTTCTGTTTATCAGGTAATATATTAAACTCTATGCATTCATTATTTTATTTAGTCTTTATAAGTATGCAAACTGTTGCTGGTATATAGTAAGCACTCAGTAAGTGTTAATTAACTAAATGTGGGAGTCAGAAAATAAGTAAAACAAAAAGTATGTCAGATGGTAATAAGTATTATAGGAAAAAATAAAGGAGGAAGGGAATGGAGAATGAGTGGGTGGGTTTGGAGTGGTTTGCAGTTATAAATAAAAAGGCCAGGGAAAATCTTAGTAAGAGGGTAACATTTCATCCAAGAAAAGCTGAATAGAGTGAAGGAAAAATGGGAACATCTGTGAGAAGAGAATTAGATAACCAACATATTCAATAGGTCTTGAAATCAGCACTGGTCTGGTGTGTGTGAGGAACAGTAGGAGTTGTGCGTGGTGCAAGGCAGTGGAACGGAGAGCAGGAAAAGGTGAGATCAGGTAGGTAAGGGAGGGCAGATTGCAAAAGGCCTTATACTCCATTTTAAGGACTTTGGCTTTTATTCTTAGTGAGATGGGAAGGTAGTGGCAGGTTTATTTTTGCAGAGGAGTGACTATATCAAATGTTTCAAAACAGTCCCTCTGGCTGCTCTGTTAAGAACAGACTGGGATGCGGAATCTTGGAGACTGGTTTACAGGGAACTGGAATCATTGGGAGGGCGATGGTGGAGGTAGTGGCTGAAGGGGTAGAAATGACTGGATACCGGACATATTTTGTAGCTGCAGACGTCAGGATTTCCTGAACATGTCATACGCTAAGAGGCTTCGAAGATGACTCCAAAGTTTTTGGCTGGAAAAGGTTTAGAAGGATAGAATTACTATTTACTAATATGTAAGAGCTGGTTTCAGGAAGAAGAACAGGAGTTCTGTTTGGGGCATGTTGGACAGCCAAAGGGGGTGTTAAATAAATAAATTATTGGAATCTGGAATTCGAGAGAAAAGTCTCAGATAGTGCTATAAATTTGGGTTTATCAAGTTTAAGATGTTTAAGCTATAAGCCTGAATGAGGTTATTAAGAAGGGGAGCTGTACATAATGAAGATAAGAGGTTCAAGGACTGAGCGTTAAGGGCCACTACACTGTTACAAGGTAAGAAGGTGAGAAGCAGTCATTACAGGAGACCTGAGAAAGAGTATCTACTGACTGGTGAGGTAGCCATAAGTGTTTTGGAATCCAAGTGTAAAAATGTTTCAAAGAGGAAGGATCTACTGTGTCACATAGATGAGGACTAAATATTGACTATGGAGTTTAGCAAAGTGGAGGTACTTGATGACCTTGACAAAAGCATTTTGTTGGCCTGATGGAAGTGGGTTCCAGGTGAGGAGTTGTAAACAGTGAACATAAACATCTTTCAAGACTTTCGCTACAAACAAATAAGCTCAGAAAAATGAAGTGGTATTCGGAGGGGTTGAGAGAAATAATAGCATGTTTCTATATTGGTTGGACTCCTTGATTGAGTAGAGAGGGAAGATTTTATGATGCAGGAACCAGAAGGTAAAATCACTAGAGAGATCTTGTGCAGAGGAGAGGAGATGAAGCTTAGAGAAGGAGCTGGCTTTCAATGAGAGGATTTGTGATTTCTCCCCAGTGAGAGAAAGGAAGGCATTGTAGACATGCACCATGTGTGCAGAGTTTATAGTTGAGGATGCTTGGAAGATCTTTAATTCCTTCTGTGATTTTCAGTGAAATAGTCTAGATTATCTACTAAAATTTGGGATGGAGAGGGTCATAGAGGGTAGGGAGAGAAAAAAATTCTGAAATAGTTGTCTAGAAGAATGAGAGTATATGTGGACAAGGGAAATGTGGTGTGATTGCTGGGCAGTGTTAGAGGAAAGTGATCATGAATTCAAATAAGTCCAGGCCAGATGGGTGTATGCTTTTTTTTTCTTTTTTCTCGAGACTATTCTGCTGTGTGAGTGCGGGTAGAGTAGGCAGATTTGGCTTTAGCTAACATTTGGGTGTTGTCAGGTAAGTACCATGAAGCAGAGGCAAGAAAGTTCTTATATTGACAGGCCTTGGGACTGAATAACTGAGGGAAAGAGAGAAGTGATCACATGAAACAGTCAATGAAAGGTAGTAGGAAAAATGGAGGTTTTTGTGGGATTGAACAATTAAAGATGTTGGCTGGTGTACTAGAGAGAATGAGCTGCTGGTCAGCCAGTAGAATGCTTGAAATTTAAATTAAGGCCGGCTTACAGTTCATTGGAAATGCCAGTGTTAGGGGATGATTATGGCCTGAGGTAAGAGTGGAGGACAAGATTGCTGGAGCAGGGTTAAGGAGCTGAGAGGTGAGGATGTTTGATGCTTATGCTCATTTATATGCATATTGAAATCATTAAGAATTATGGCAATTGTATTAATATTAGAAAGAATGATGATGAGCCTGAATCTAATTCTTCAAAGAATGAGGGAGAGTGACTTAGTTGGTGGATTGATGACTTCACCAAGGAGGGTAATGGGTAGTAAGTCTGTTGACATGAGATTGAATGCTTGGGGTTTTTAGACAAGAAAAGGAAGAACAGCTTAGAAACTTGGTAATGAGATACAAGACCTAATTTTCAAACCCACTGGTTGGAGAGGGGACTATGAGGGAAAATGAGGACTTATTTTTCCATTTGAAAGAGCTGGGGGGAGAGTAGTGTCCTCAAGGGAAAACCAGGCTTTAGTTAGAGTGAAAGGTAAAGAGACCACTTAAGAAAGAGGGAGAGCAGAGGAAATTTTGCTGATGATTTACCTTATCTGGAAGCACAAGAGTTGGGGGGAGGGAGGTGGATAATTGAAGATGGGATCAGAAGAGGGGATTAGAGTCTGATACTTCTGCCCTCTGGTATGTGGTGAGATTGTGAGTGTTTAGGGAGAGGTAAGGGGGAGGTCCTGTAAGGATCACTCACAGTTTTGGGATTCTCCTCTTCACTTTTGCCAGTGGTGTTGGGGAAACGAGGGGAGAGATGGAGGGACAGTCTTACTCCTCTAGAGCACTTGGATGTCTGATACTCCCTCCTAACTTTTGCTGATGGAGGCTGAGCGCTGGGCAGGAATGAGTTGCCTTATTTGGAATGCAAGGAGCTGAATAAATGACCAATGATAGGTAGATTTTATCATCTCCATTTTTTACATAAAGAAACAGAGATGTAGAGCATCCTGTCCAAGGGTTTATGGCCACTGAATAGTGGAATAAGAGGAAATGAGTAGTCTTAAACAGTAAAATAGATGAGGAGTCAAGGAACAGTAACATTCTATGGGATAACCGATTGTCATTGGAATCTTCATTTACTTTGAGATCCTACGGTATCACTTCTATTCATACTGAATTCTAAATGTGGGGTTTAAAAGTCTTCTGATAAAAAATGTGTTCCTTATGTTTGTTGTTCAGAAACGTACAATCTTGGAAATGGCCCTAAATGTACTGCTTTGTGGTAGGCCTGCTTTTTAACCCACTTCTAAATTCACTAGAGCTTTATCTTCTCTGGGGAGCATTCCCTGCTTGTTCTTAACTGAACTTTGTCTTTGTACCGTGAGCATATGTGATAGAAATCTTTGGAGGCAGTGTGTGTGTGCCCAGTGCGTGCACACATTTTATTTCTCCAGTTGGATAATTAGTCTCCTGAGGGTATTTCTCCTTTCGGTTCTGTTCTCCCTATCAGAAGCAATGTACTTTAGACAAAAGGGTACCTACTTCTGTAGCTGATTTCTGCCACCAATTTGATATTATTTTTCAAACCATTCATGTCACTTCTCTGGGCTGTGCTTTATGTGTAAATGAGGAGAGTTTCACTAGAATGATCTCAGAGGTCCTTGAGAGTTATAATCTGTAATTCACTGGCTGGCTATCAGAGTAGTAGGTTAGCTAATGCTGATGCTTGCATTTGAAAGGAACAATTTAAAAAATATTATTTGATGTAATTCTAGTTATTTAGAACACAGCTTAATGACATTGTAAGGGGTGGACTGTAGACAAGCAGGATCACAGACAGAAATAGGGCTGGAGAGAAAAAGGTGGGTCAGATGGTAGTAGTAGCAAGTATTTATGAATGTGAGACCAAGAAGACTAATGATATGTTTGAAAATCATCTGCTCAGATGTGATAACTGAAGCTATGGGAATCCATGGTATTTCGAAGAGAGAGAATAAGTGGAGAAAACAGCCAAGGTCAGAACTTTTAATTAAGAGCATCTATATTTAGAGGGCAACTGGAAAACAAGAACCTAGAATATAAAGAAAGCTAGTACATTTTAATGAGAATGGAAGTTCAGAGAGAAAAGAATCCCAAGAGGGAGGTTGTAACAACAGTATCTAGATATTGTGGAGAAGTTAAGGATAAGCATCTGGAGAAATGACCCCTGGGTTTGTTCCTGAGGTCATCAGTGACACCCAGAAAGCAGTATCAATAGAGTAGTTAAAGGTTGAATTAAGTGTGTTATTAATGATTTTGACATAGATTCAGCAAATCACTATTGAGTTCTTCCTAGATGTCCAGTATTGTGTAAAGTGTATGCATGTGTGTATAAACACACACCTCCATACTTCTCAAAGGAGACTGGATGGGACAGGATGAAGAGCATCGGAGGAAAGGACCTTGAACCTGAGAAGGGACATGATATCATCTAAGATAGGAAGAAAGAGTAGGTTTGGGTATAGATCACTTTACTGAGAGAGAAGCCAGAAGTTGAGGAAGTCCATGCCTCATTACCTCAATTTCAAAAATTCATATTAGGGTCTTATTTCTAAAACATTATATAGACTACATTGACATAATAATTGGTTTATCTTAGATATTCAATAAATCCATGAGATTTTTCTCTTATTTTCTTTGTCTGCTCCATAGCAGTACATGCTGTTGTTTACTTATTTGAAACACTCTTCTGAGCTTTCACTAAATGTTTCGGTACTTTCATCCTGTCTTTTTTCTACAGGTCTACCTCCAGTAGAAATGAAAATGAATGTAGTTCCAGTCACTAAATCTCATATCCCTTCTTGCTTTGTATCCTGTTCCTGGGCTACATGATTCAGTCTAATGGATTTAGCTCTCACCTAGCTATAACCTCTTCAAGGAATGCCAAACGGGAAAAGTTTGTATTTCCACTTACTTGATGAACACATCCATTTGGATATTTTGTGAGAACCTCAACTTCAACATTAAAATCTATTGTTGTTTCCATGTACACATTTAAAAACTTTTCCTTCTGTATTTTCTATCTTTATCATAATGTGGTCTAGTCAATAGTCTATTAAATGAACTAATTTAGTAGCCTATTAACTGATCTATCTTCCTCTAGAATTTTTTCCCCAATTGATACTCCATAAATGCAGCAGAATATATGACAGTTCTGTTCAGAAATGTGTAATGGCTTCCCATTGCCTACTGGATGCAACTTGAACTCTTATCATGGTATTCAGATTTCTTTTCAGAACAGAGCTCAGCCTGGCTCGTCTTCACCCTGCTGTAAGCCACAAAGGCCAGTCACATTGGTTTCCCAAATAATTGATTTACTTAATGCCGTTCTGTCTGGAATGTTTTTACTCTTTCACTCTACCACCAAATCCTACTAACAGGCCACTCACTGTACATCAAAAATGATACACATTTCAATATCTCAACCTTTTCCAGTCATAGTCAATCTTTTTCTCTCCTATCCCACAGTATTTTTAAACCACTCTTACTGTATTCATCACAATCAGATCTGTAGATGGTTAACTAGGAGTCTGCTTCTCCTATGAGTCAATAATTTGGGAATGTACCTACTATTGCTGTATCACATGTATATTCACAGTGCCACTCATCCAATGTTGAGTAAGCAGTAAATCAACACTGCCTGCCTGAATGAATGCATGAGTGAATGAGTGAATACATGATCAGGTAAAATCTAAAACCCTTTGGTCTGCTCGAACATGGTGAGCTGCCCTTTGTCCTGTGGGTTCCTTGATGTCACCTCCGGCTTAAGAATTCCAAGATGGAACTCATTACCTCTTCCAACTACTTACTTTTCTTGTTTCCCTTGCTAATTTAGCACACTGGTTTCTCCTTCAACTGATCTTGGGATCATATTTTGTCCTCTTTCTCTCCCTTTCTCATTGTGTCAAGTCTGTTGCCAAGTTCTGTTGATTCTGTCTTCACAGTGTCTCTTGTATCCTATTTCACTTTTACTGCTCATTTGGGTCCCTAGTACCTCTGACTTGAGGAGGTCTCCTCACAGTCTCCTGACAGGTTTCCTGCTCTTACCTCTCATTCTTTGACCTATTGTTAAAATAATTTTCCTAAATCACAGAAACTTTCAGTATGGTCTCGCTGCTTCCAGATCTATCAACTTATTTTTCAGGACCTACCTCAGTGTAATCAAAACCTATCTTTTTAGGTTTATCTCTGATTGTGTGTTTTAAGTACCCTGTATTTCAACCAAATAGGTTTACCTCTTGAAGTAGCTTTACTATGCTCTGAATTATCCACTTACATCCCCCATGCTGTTCATTTGCATAGTGAAATTGTTGAGAAGGTACTGAAATGTCTACATTCTGACTAACCTCAAGTACAATTTCTTTCTTAAAGCCTTTCTTAAGCCCCTAAATTAAAGCGGTGTTTAAGCTTTTCAGTTTCCAAACCTCCAGGTGCTTTATTTCTCTCTCATTCACTTTTTGTATTTTACATCGTGTTGTGTTCTTTTTGTGTAATTGTACGTTAGAATGAAGGCTTACCAGAGGCAGCAACTCTGTATTAAATATTTATCTGTTTTTCTACAAGTTCTGAGAACAGTCGTATCTTGCATATAGTAGGCGCTAAATAGTATTGATTAAATTAAACTGAGGTATGGGATAACCCAAGTAATATGCTAGTGAAGGGAGATGAGAATTTATAGCGATTTTAGAGGAATGGTAGAAGCAGAGCCAGATTGCAATTAAGGAGTGAATGGGCACTAAGGAAATGGAGGTAGTGTGGAAGGTGACTAAACTCTTAAGAAATGGAATACAGTCCGCAGGTTTGGAAGGCAATTTGTGAAGAAAAACCACATGTAGTGTTTGAAAGAAAAATGAGTGTGCTGTCGGAAATGCAAATGCCACATTTACTCCAAGTCATGTGTTTTCATTTTTCACCTTGGCAGATGAGAAGTACTCCAACTGAGTCAGACCACTGAGCTAATAATGAGTTCCAGTGTGCTGAGGTCACAAGGTTAGAGACAATGTGCAGATCCCAGAATAAGAAGCCTGTGAACATAACCCTGTTGGGCACTGGAAAGGGTGATGTTCCAAGCCAGTTGGGTTTATATTTCTCTGTTCCAGTTAAATCTGATTAAATTATTTAGAAAGAAGAGTTACTGAGCCAACCATTATATCTATATCTATCTATATCTACTGTATATCTATATCTATACTATATATATCTATACCTATATCATCTATATCTATCTATAGTTATATATATCTGTATATATATATATATGGTCTGTTCCTTTATTACAGGAAATATAAGATATAAAAAATTATTTACTTACCTTAATTAGAATATTTTTCATATATGTTTTAAAAGTCAGATATAGTTTTTAGTAAAATCTCTTAATATGAGGACAGTGAAAATAATTAAAGAAAGTGTGGCTTATATTTCTCGATAGGATGATTTATATTTCTCTATAAGCAGGGGTGTTGTATTTACACAGTGATAGCCCAGAGCTCCTGAAATAAGTGTAGCTATTGGATTTAGTTTCCTCTTGACTATTATAAGAAACACAACATTGCAGTATTTCTATTTAGTCTTTGAGTCTTCACACATATTCAAGACTAAGGTTGTGATTACATAATTAGAAAAATACTGCTTAGTGCAAAGGTAGGTTTACAGTTGTGAGTATATGAAATAGCTTCTTATATTAATGATTGTATTATTTTCCATACAAACAACTGTAAACCTTCTTTTGCCCCTCCCTGTATATATAAACACAAACACATACATACGCATATACTTTGTGGACAGTTAATTTCAATTTTCAATATTTTTTTTCCCCAAGGACAGAGAGTCAGAGAGGGGGATAGATAGGGACGGACAGACAGACAGGAACGGAGAGAGGTGAGAAGCATCAATCATTAGTTTCTCGTTGCCCTTGCGACACCATAGTTGTTCATTGATTGCTTTCTCACATGTGCCTTGACCGCGGCCTTCAGCAGACTGAGCAACCCCTTGCTGGAGCCAGTGACCTTGGGCCCAAGCTGACAAACTTTTTGCTCAAGCCAGATGGGCCCGTGCTCAAGCTGGTGACCTCGGGGTCTCGAACCCGGGTCTTCCGCTTCCCAGTCCAACGCTCTATCCACTGCGCCACCGCCTGGGCAGGCTCAATTTTCAATATTTATCCAGATATTGCATAAATATTATAAATGGTAGAATACTCATTTCAGAAGCCCTGAAGTATATTAGAACTAAAAGGGGTCATCTAGGCCAGGTTTTTTTTTAAAAAATTGAATTTATTGGGGTTCACAAAAATCATATAGGTTTCGAGTATATAACTCAACAAAACATCATCTGCACACTGTATCATGTGCAAAGTCTCTTTCTGCCCTGTTTATCCTTGCTTTGCTCACTTCTACTTACCTCCATCCCACTCTCTCTTTGGCTATCACCACAGTGTTGTCCTTGTCTATGTGTTGTGTGTTTGTGTATAAATGTATATGTATGTATATATGTATGTGTTGTTTAATCACAAAACATAAGATTTTTTTTGCAGCCAAGTAGTATTCCATGTGCCACAGCTTTTTTATCCATTAATTTGTTGATGGGCAGTTGGGCTGCTTCCAGATCTTGGTTATTGTAAATAATGCTGCATTGGACATAGAGATATACATATCCTGTTAAATTAGTGTTTCAGGTTTCTTCATATATATTCCCAGGTGGGGGATTACTAGGACAAAAGGCAGTACTATTTTTAATTTTTTGAGGGAACTTTCCACAGTGGCTGCACAAGTCTGCATCCCCACCCGTGTGCACGAGGGTTCCCTTTACTCCACATTCTCACTAACACTTCTTGTTTATGGATTTACTGATGCTAGCTATTCTGACATGCACGAGGTGATATCTCATTCTGTTGTTTTTTTTTTTTATAGGGACAGAGAGAGAGTCAGAGAGAGGGATAGATAGGGACAGACAGACAGGAACGGAGAGAGATGAGAAGCATCTAATCATCAGTTTTATTGTTGCAACACCTTAGTTGTTTATTGTGATTGCTTTCTCACGTGACTTGACCGCGGGCCTTCAGCAGACCAAGTAACCCCTTGCTCCAGCCAGCGACCTTGGGTCCAAGCTGGTGAGCTTTTTGCTCAAGCCAGATGAGTCCATGCTCAAGCTGGTGACTTCAGGGTCTCAAACTGGGGTCCTCTGCATCACACTCTGACACTCTATCCACTGCGCCACTGCCTGGTCAGGCTAATTGTGGTTTTAATTTTCATCCTCTCTGATTAGTGATGTTGAGTATTTTTTTATAAGTCTATCGGCCATCTGTATGTCTGATTTGGAGAAGTGTGGATTTAGGGCCTTTGCCCATTTTTTAATTGGGTTGTTTGTCTTTTTGGTGTTGAGTTGTACAAATTTTTAATATATTTTGGATATTAACCCCGTATCAGTTGTGTCATTGACAAATATGTTCTCCCACCCAGTGGGTTGTCTTTTCATATTGTTGACAGTTTTTTTTTTTTTTGGGCTGTGCAAAAGCTTTTTAGGTTGATACATATTTTTTTTTTCTTTGTTTCACTTACTTGAGGAGATATATTGGCAAAAATATTGCTACAAGAAATGTCTGAGCCTGACCAGGCGGTGGCGCAGTGGATAGAGCGTCGCACTGGGATGCAGAAGACCCAGGTTCGAGACCGTGAGCTCACCAGCTTGTGTGCGGGCCCATCTGGCTTGAGCAAAAGCTCGTCAGCTTGGACCCAAGGTCGCTGGCTGCAGCAAGGGGTGGCTTGGTCTGCTGAAGGCCCGCGGTCAAGGCACATGTGAGAAAGCAATCAATGAACAACTAAGGTGTTGTGACGGCAACGAAAAACTAATGATTGATGCTTCTCACCTCTCTTCGTTCCTGTCTGTCTGTCCCTATCTATCCCTCTCTCTGACTCTCTCTCTGTCCCTATAGGAAAAAAAAAATGTCTGAAATTTTACTCCATATATTTTCTAGGATTTTTATGGGTTTATGACTTACATTGATGTGTTTAACCCATTTCCAGTAACTTGTGTATGGTATAAGTTGGTGGTCTAGTTTTATTATTTTTTTGTATATATCTGTCCCATTTCCCAACACCATTTATTGAATAGACTATCTTTACTCCATGTATGTTCTTGCCTTTCTTTGTCAAATATTAATTGATAATATAGGCGTGAGTTGATTTCTGGCCTCTCTATTCTGGTCCACTGATCTGTATGTCTGTTTTTACACCAGTGCCAAGCTGTTTTGAGTATTATGGCCTTGTAGTATAGTTTAATATCAGGTAGCATGATACTGCCAACTTTATTTTTTTCTCAAGATTGTTGAGGCTATCTAGGATCTTTTGTGGTTCCATATAAACTTGGAATATTTGTTCTAGATCTCTGAGGTATGTCATTGGTATTTTAATAGGAGTTACTTTAAATCTGTAGATTGCTTTGGGGAGTATGGATGTTTTAATGATGTTAATTTTTCCTATCCATGAACATGGTATATGCTTCTACTTATTTATATGTTCCTCAGTTTCTCTCTTCAGTGTCTTAAAATTCTCTGGGTACAACTCTTTTACTTCCTAGGTAATACTTATTTCTAGGTATGCCTGACTGGTGGTGGTACAGTGACTAGAGCATTGACCTAGGCCACTGAGGTCCTGGGTTCAAAACCCCAAGGTTGCTGGCTTGAGCACAGGCTCATCAGGTCTGAGTGAAGGCTCACCAGCTTGAGTGGAGGTCACCAGCTAGAGCATGGAGTTGCCAGCCTGAGCACGGGATTATCGATATGATCCCAAGGTTTCTAGTTTGAGCCTTAAAGTTGCTGGCTTGAAGCCTAAAGTCAATGACTTGAGCCCAAGGTCACTTGCTTGAGCCCTAGGTCACTGACTTGAACTCCCCCTCCCCCATCAAGGCACATATGAGAAACAATGAACAACTAAAGTGACCCAACTGTGAGTTGATACTTCTCATCTCTTTCTCTTCTTGTTTCCCTTCCTCTCTCTCAAAAAATTTACTCCTAGGTACCTTATTTTATTGTTGTTGCAATAGTAAGTCAGATTTTTAAAAAATTTCTCTTTCTGATAATTCATTATTGGTGTATGAAAATGCCACCAATTTTTGAATATTACTTTTGTATTCTGCTACTTTGCCAAATTCCTTTATTAGGTCTAGTAGTGTTTTGGTGGAGTCTTTCAGGTTTTCTGTATGCAATGCCTTGTCATCTACGAATAATGACAGTTTTACTTCATCCTTACCAGTTTGTATCCCTTTTATTTCTTCTAATTGTGTGATTGTGTGGCTAGTACTTCTAGTACTGTGTAGAACAAGAGTGGTGAAAGTGGGCATCCCTGTCTAGTTCCTGATCTTAAGGGAAAAGCTTGTAGTTTTTGCCCATTGAGTTTGATGTTGGCTGTGGATTTGCCATATATGGCCATAATTATGTTGAGGCATGTTTCCTCTATTCTCACTTTGCTGAGGATTTTTAACACAAATGGGTGCTGGGTTTTATCAAATGCTATTTCTGCATTTATTGATATGATCATGTGGGTTTTAATCTTCATTTTGTTTATGAGGCGTATCACATTTGTTTCTTTGCAGATATCATTCCCACTTTGCGTCTCTGGAATAAATCACTCTTGATAATAGTATATGATCTTTTAATGTATTGCTGGACCCAGTTTGCTAATAATTTGTTGAGAGTTTTAGCATCTATCTTTATCAGGCATATTAGCCTATAATTTTCTTTCTTTGTAGTGCATTTATCTGGTTTTGGAATTAGGATAATGCTGGCGTCATAAAATAAGCTTGGAAGTCTTTTCTCCTATTGAATTTTTTGAAATAGTTTGAGAAGTATAGGTGTTAGTTCTTTGAATGTTTGGTAGAAGTCACCTGTGAAGACATCTGGTATAAGACTTCTGTTTGCTGGGAGTTTTTTTGTTTGTTTTTTGTCTTTCTCTGCCTGGCTTATTTCATTTAGCGCAGTGGTTCTTAACCTTTTTTGAGGTATCGAACCCACCAGTTTCATATGCGCATTCACCAAACCCTTCTTTAGTGATTAATAAAATATGTTTTTTTTCCAAGTTCAAGACATAGGTATATGTTTTTTTACTGGTGCACAAAATGAGCCGTGCATGAACAAAACCAACAAAGTGCATGAACTCACAACAAATTACGGTATTACTTTATTCTGGCCTCCGCAGCAGAGGCTTCTCTGAACCCCTGAGACCGACTCATCGAACCCCTAGGGTTCAATAGGACCCAGGTTAAGAACCACTGATTTAGCGTAATAATACCCAGGTCTGTGTATGTGCTGGGAGTTTTTTTGATTAGTGCTTTGATTTCATTAGTTGTAATTGGTCTATCTAGATTTTCTGATTCTTCCTGATTCAGTTTTGGAAGATTGTATGTTTCTAGAAATTTATCCATTTCATCCAGATTGTCCAATTTGTTTGTATATGGTTGTTTGTAGAATTTTCTTACAGTCCTTTGTATTTCTGTGGTGTCAGTGGTTATTTCTCCTCTTTCATTTTTAAATTTTATTTGGGTCCTCATTTTTTTTTTTGATGCATCTGGTTAAAGGTTTATTAATCTTGTTTATCTTTTTAAGAACTAGCTCTTGGTTTTATTGATCTTTTGACTTATTATTATTTTTTTTTTTAGTCTCTATTGTCATTTATTACCACTTCAATCTTTATTTTTCCTTTTTTCTACTTACTCAGGATTTTATGTTGTTCTTTTTCTAGTTCTTTTAGTTGTAAGGTTAGATAGAGTGTTTATTTGAGATTTTTCTTGCTTCTTGAGGTAGGCCTGTTAAGCTATGAACTTCCCTCTCAGACTGCTTTGCTGTGTCCCATACATTTTGGGTTGCTGTGTGTTCATTTTCATTTGTCTCCAGGTAACTTTTGATTTCTTCCTTAATCTCATTGTTAATCCATTTATTGTTTAATAAAAGCTATTTAGCCTCCATGTGTTTGCATGTTTTTCAGTTTATTTTTTTATTGTAATTGAGTTCTACTTTTATACCATTGTGGTCAGAGAAGATGTTTGATTTGATTTCAGTCTTTTTGAATTCATTGAGATTTGTTTTGTATCCTAATATGCAGTATATCTTTGAGAAACATGTATTTTTTGCTGCATTGAGATGAAATGTCTGTAAATATCAATTAAATGCATCTGATCCAATGTGTCATTTAAGGTTGCTGTTGCCTTGTTGATTTTCTGCCTGGAAGATCTATCCATTGGTTTCATTGATCTGTTAAAATATCCTACTATGATTGTATTGTTGTCGATCTCTCCTCTTAATGGCCACCAAGATTTTATTTATATGTTTAGACACTATGTTGGGTGTATATATGTTCACAAGGGTTATATCCTCTTTTGGGATTGATTCCTTTAGTATGATATGGTGACCTTCTTTGTCTTTGGCCTTTGATTTGAAATTTATTTTGTCTGATACAGGTATTGCTACACCAGCTTTTCTTCTATTTTGTTTTTGTGTGTATGGAATATTTTTCTCCATCTCTTCAATTTCTGTCTGTGTATATCTTTTGTTCTGATATATGTTTTGTCCTGTAGATATAGATGTATATGTCATGTTTTCCTATCCATTTGCCCACGCTGTGTGTTTTGATTGGAGCATTTAATCCAGTTATATTTAAGATTATTAATAGGTACTTATTTATTGTCATTTTATTTTTTATATCTATGTTTTTCTCCCTTATTCCTTTTCCTTTTTACTTCTATATTATTTTAGTCTTTTTTTTTTTTTTTACAGGGACAGAGGGGTGGGGATAGATAGGGACAGACAGACAGGAACGGAGAGAGATGAGAAGCATCAATCATCAGTTTTTTGTTGCAACACCTTAGTTGTTCATTGATTGCTCTCTCACATGTGCCTTGACCATGGGCCTTCAGCTAACCAAGTAACCCCTTGATCGAGCCAGCGACCTTGGACTCAAGCTAGTAAGCCTTGCTCAAACCAGATGAGCCCGCGCTCAAGCTGGCGACTTCGGGGTCTCGAACCTGGGTCCTCCGCATCTCAGTCCGACACTCTATCCACTGTGCCACTGCCTGGTCAGGCTTTACTTTTTAAAGCAGAGCCTTTAACATTCCTTGCAATACTGATTGTAATACTGGTTTGGTGGAAAGTAGATTTATGTATGTATGTATGTTTATCTGTCTTGGAAGCTCTTTTTTTCACCTTCAATTTTAAATGATAGCCTTGCTTGATAGAGTAGTCTTGGTTATAGGTCCTTGCTTTTAATCACTTTGAATATTTTATGCCTATCTCTACTGGCCTGAATGTTTCTGTTGAGGAATTAGTTAATAGCCTTATGGGAGTTTCCTTGTAGGTAACTGTTTCTTGCTGCTTTTAAGATTCTCTGTCACCTTTTCCATTTAGATATGATGTGTTATGGTGTGGGCCTCTTTAGGTTCATCTTGATTGGGTCTCTCTGTGCTTCCTGAAACCATGAGACCTTTTCCTTCTCCAGGTTAGGGATATTTTCAGCCATTATTTCTTTAAACAGGTTCTTGATCCCTTATTCACTCTATTCTTCTGGAACCCCTGTGATGTGGATGTTGTTATGCTTGATGTTATCCTAGAGATCCCTCCAGGGTTTTAAACCTTCAAGTCCCTGACATTGCAGACAATTCAGGAAATAGGTTTCATGAGATTCTCACGTAGGTATGTGATCGTGACAAAGCTAACATAAAATAGTCTAATCATTACTTTTCACAGATAATGAAACTGTAATGGGGAGTGGGGATTAAGTCACTTGGCAAAGGATACTGCTATTAGCTAGATAGAACTAAAAACCTGTTTTTGTTTTTTGTTTGTTTTGTTTTAATTCCCAGCTGCTACTTCTTTAACCATCCCAGCGGAAAGAAAAAAAATAGATTCCCACCAGTTGTGTAAGGATTATTTGTTATTCACTTAAGACATAGTCTCTTTAAAGGAATATTTTCCCAAATGTGATAAAAAGTTTTAAAATGGAAACGGGACATTATATATGTATATAATAGAATATATACTCTATAACTCAAGAAAGAAAATTAGACGTTCTGTTTATCTTTTTTTTACCCTGTTCTACCTTTACCCTTCTATCATGTTATCTTTCTTTACCCTCTTCTACCTTTTCCCTTCTACCATGTTTCTTTTTCTATTGTTTTGGATGTTCTTGTCATGGCCTCTGATGAATCTGATTAGGATAATCCCATTTTTTGATTATTCTTTCTCACATTAGTTAATTTTGCAAGTATTTCCATAGTGCCTGTTCTATGCCAGGCACCATGCTGTATACTAGGAATAGAATGATGAGCACATTTGACATGGATCCTTCTTAAAGTTAGTAGTCTTGAGGGACACAGATATTAGTCACACATTTGCAAAGAAATGTAAGAACAGATTTTGATAAGTGGAAAGAGTAAAGAGCACAAAGTGCTATGCGAATGACTACTAGGAGCACTGGTCAGGGACATCATTTGGATTTCACTCAGGAGGTGATGTTTCAGTTGGTAAGTCCAGAAGGAATTTGGTAAAATGATGCTCCCTGAAGAGAAGCCAGCTAACTGAGGGACTTCATAGAAGGCTAGTGTGGTTGGGCTGAGGAGAGCAAGGAGAGAGAGATGCACAAAAGGCAACTAGAGAAGGAGACAGGGAACATACCACAGTGGCAACTTGAGGCTGTACTAAGGTAAGAATAATGGGGGGGGGGACCTTTGAAGGACTTGAAGCAAAGGAATGAAATAGCTTTTATAGATGTTTTAGCTATTATGAATAGTGCTATGAACATTTGTATAAGTTCATGTGTTTTTTCATGTGTGAACATTTATTTTCATTTCTCTTGGTTATATATTTAGAAGTGGAGTTGCTGGGTCATTTGGTAACTTTAACTTTTTAAAGAACTGTCAGACTCTTTTCCACAGTACTTGTACTATTTTACAGTCCCACCAGCAGCAGTGTATGAGAGTTCCCGCTTCTCTACATTTTTACCAACGTTTGTTATTTCTTGTCTTAGATTATAGCCACCCTAGAGGGTGTGGAGTGGTATCTCACTGTGAGCTCCTTGCCTGTTTCTAGCAAGGCTGTTAAGCCTGGCATTTAGGATTTTCAGTGATCTGGCACCAGATTACCTTTTTAGCCTTTTATTTATTTAGAGTAAACTACTTATTAGCCACAAAATATGCTCTATACTCTCCTAAGTTAAATATTTTTTGAATGTGTTTGCTTGTGATTTGCAGAGCCTTGATCTATGCCTTGCAATCCTTAAAAGCCCATTTAAGTTTCTTCTGCCTCCTTCATTTTATTACATTGAGCTTTATGGAATAGTTGATATTTGACAATTTTAATTTATAAAAGTAGTAATTTCAAGTGGTTCAACCTAATGTATATCTTGCTTTAATCTTCAAATTACTACCATTTCCTTTGAGTTTTTTTTTCCCCCTAACCCTTGTTTGTCCCTTTCTTGGTATTATTGATGGGCTTTTGTGGTATACTCTCTCATATAGTGCTTAAATCCTTAAGGGCAGAGGCCATTCTATAACACAGTGTTTTGTACCTAGTAAGGGTTGGTAATTGTTAAACTTTTTGAAGGAATAATATACTATATAATGAATTAAGATAAATAACAAGGAATCACTATAAACCGAGGACATAAATATAAACATAATTATAACTGAATACAGCCAGACCAGGCAGTGGTACAGTGGATAGAATGTCGGACTAGGATGCGGAGTACCCAGGTTTGAAACCCTGAGGTTGCGGGATTGAGCACAGGCTTATTCGACTTGAGCACAGGCTCACCAGCCTGAGTGAGGGGTCACTGGCTTGAATGTAGAAGCATAGACATGACCCCATGGTCACTGGCTTGAGCCCAAAGGTCACATGTTTGAAGCCCAAGGTCACTGGCTTGAGCAAGGGGTCACTTGTTCTGCTGGAGCCCCGTCCCCTGCTTCAAGGCACATATGAGAAAGCAATCACTGAACAACTAAGGAACTGCAACGAAGAATTGATACTTCTCATCTCTTTCCCTTCCTGTCTGTCTCTCCCTATCTGTCCTTCTCTCTGACTCTCTGTCTCTGTCAAAACAAAAACAAAAAACCCCACAAAAAGTGAATGCAAATGCAGACATGTTGGAAAGACTAGACTTATTTGTCAGAAGAGAAGTGTTTGGAGAATAAATTAAAAGGTATTCAAAATAGAATTGAGAGTCTGATTCTCATGACCAGTGGCAAGGAACAGACTTGTCTAGCTGGACCAAAGTATGAGCTTGACCTAGACTTAGGCATTATGGAGAGCCTTGACACTCTAAAAGCTGTGATTATGAGATTTAATTTAATTTTGTGGCAGTTGGGTGCCAGTTTAAGCACTTTCTATAATGAATACAAATGCTAAGTAATCATTGGACTGATGCTTAAAGAATTTTTTCTTATAGATTTGAATATAATTTGTTAAATGAGACTAATGTCCCTGAGTGAATCTAGGTAAGAGCTGGTTTCATCTTTTTTTAGCCAATGCCTACTGAGTTAAATGAGGCTTGAAAATGGGAAATAAAAATTATGTTTAATGCAAAAGAAAGAAAGGGAAAGAGGAAAGAAAATATAGATTTGTTTCATGGAAATTACTTTGTGCAATACGAGTGTCTATTAAGTTGGGGTAAACAGTTTGGAAAATGTAGTTCTGTGGAAAACAAAAATAGGAATTGTGCCTAAAGTTTGCCTATTTTACCTGTTACTCTAACACAGATGGCATTTAATTAATCAGAAGTTGTCAACAACAAAAGGAAAACATTCTTAGCCCATCAACTTCTCTTTCCTGACATTGTAAAACTAGATAATAGAATTTATGACTGCTCCTTTTTATAATATTATGGGTTATTCGATATAAATAACTGTAATATTTTGAAATAGTTAATAAAATAAAGAGATGTTTTTGTTTGTTAAAAATATTAATATTAATAGTGTTCCTACTAGAATATCCTTTTATCCATTTAAATAAATTTCTTTTGGGGGAGATGATTTTCATATTGTATAAGTACATAAAAACATTTTGTAGATGGTATGATCTTATATAGAGAGAATTGTAAAGACTAACAAAAGAAAATGTTAAAACTGATAAGCATACAGTATTTAGGAAAGTTGAAGGGTAGAAAAACCAACATGAATTCACATTGTAGAAAATACATCTCTATATGTTAATGACAAACTCTTTAACAAAGACATTAAGGGAACACTGATTCAATTGTAATTGCATCAAAAACAGTGAAATACTTAGACATAGAGTTAACCAAGGAGGTTAAAGACCCATGGAAACAAAATTAGAAAGCAGTAATGAAAGAAATTGAAGGAAAACTCAAATTAATGGAAAGTAATCCCATATTAATGGATTGGTAGAATTGATCATGTTAAAATGGTCATGCTACCCAGTCATAGATTTAGTGCATTCTCTGTAAAAGTTCCAATGGCATTTTTTTGCAGATAGAAAAAAAAATGATTTCTAAAATCAGTATGGAACCGCTAGAGACTCCAAATAGCTAAAGCAATCTTGAGTGCAAAGAACAAAGCTGGAGCATCGAACTTCTTCACTTCAAACTGTATTTCAAAGCTAGAGATATTAAAACAGTATAGTACTGGTATTAAAAACAAACACATAGATCAATGGAACAGAATAGAGAGCCCAGGAATAAAACCACACATATACAGTCAACTTTTCTTTGATAAAGTTGCCATGAATACACAATGGGGAAAGGTTAGATTTTTCAAGAAATGGTGTTGGTGCCCCATCTGCCCCTGCAGCCCAGAGCCAATGGACATGTGAATGCAGCAGCTAGAAGTTTCCCTGTCTGTCCTCCAGCCACCTTTCCTCTCTGGCACTAGATGGGCGCTGGCTGGGGGGCTGACCTATGCCCTCCCTTGTGCGTGCCCTAATTCCCATTCCTGAATCACTGCTCTGTCCTCACTCTCTCCTCTTGACCACTATGGTTTGTGGTGGCCTTTGCTGCTGCCTGGGACTTGCCCTGGGGCTGGTGCTGGCACTGGTGCTGGTGCCCCAGGTGCTGTGGGCTAAGTTCATGGTGTACAAGAAGCTTGTAGTACAGCTAGCTTGGAGCCTGAGGATACCCAGAGCTTCCAGTACAACCAGGAGGCATTCCTGGACAAGGACAATTCCAAAACTTTTTGATTTTCTCATCTCAAAGTAGAGCAAGGGAGAGTCTGGAAAAGACTGTCAATCAAGTTGACAGTGGTTGTGGGATGACTTTGTCACCAGTGAGGCCCTGAAAACCTGGATCAGATGGGTGCAGAAAAAATATGCCTGGAAAGGATTATGATGGGACAAAGTTGATAAAATTTCCTGGGAAGAACACAAACAAGCCACCTATAGTTACGGTGTAGGAAACTCCACAGAGTTTAATGGTTCTTCAGATTATCACACCTTTAAAAAGATGCTGCCATGTGATGAGAGAAGGTTTAAAGCTGCAGACCTCCATGGTGACCAGACAGCCACTAGGGAGGAGTTCACACTACCTTTCTGCACTGAAGGAGTTTGAGCATGTGAAGGAAATGGTGGTTTTTGAAAATCTGTAGGTCATTGACAAGAATGGAGATGGGTTTGTGGATCAGGATGTGCATATTGTGGGTATGTTTTCCCAGCAGGAGAATGGTCCTGAGCCAGGCTGGGTTTTGTCAGGAGAAGAGCAGTTTAATGAATTCTTGGATCTGAACAAGGACAGGAAGTTGGACAAAGATGAGATTCACTGCTGATCTTCCTTCAAGACTATGACCATGTGCAGGCTGAGGCCAGGTATATGGTGGACAAGTCAGACAAAAACAGGAATGAAAAGCTAACTAAAGAGGAGATACTGGAAAATTGGAACATTATTGGTTCCAAGCTACCACTTAGGGGGAAGATCTCACAAAAAATCATGATGAACCTTGATAAACTCTCACTGTAATATGGCAGACTGTCATTGTTATTCTTTTTCTTAGGTGGATGAAATGGTTGTCTTATTTATTGCACTAGTGTTTCCCAATAAAGCAAGTTTATAACCTCAGATTGGGGTTAAAATTGATTTCCACTCAAATATTACTGGAAAATAGTTATTGCTATTTCTTCAGTAAACTTTCTCTCCAAGCACATTAAAATCTTGGTAAATCATAATGCCCTGTCGGGAATACATTGCTAACAAATAGCTTTTTTCATTAAGTTTAAACTAAAGATGGAATAACATTTGAAAAAGCCCTATTTAGAAGTTATGTGGATTGGGGGAGGGAGTATATGGAGTGACTGCTATATATTTTAACTGCTGATTTTTTACATTTGCCATGTTGAATAGTTGGTGAAGGAAAATTCTGATGAAGCTATAGTGGTATCATCCTACATAAGGTTATTTCAGAACAAGTCTAGTACTTCATCTTCTTTCTTGACTTTGTACTCTGAGCTGATACTGTAAATGGTATACAAAACCTCAATGCAGTTTTCTGTATGGATGTGCTAATAAGCTCAACAAATCCACATCATTTATCTATTTGTTTGTTTAGTTAGTTTTTACAATAAGAACCGATCGAGAAGGATAATGTGAAAAAGAACAGAATTTTAGAAGTAGGGAAAAGATGTCAGGCATTTGAAGAACCTATTGAAAAATGGTACACACATGATTTTTGAAAAAGTGAATAGAAGTACAATTTCCTCACTTATGTATAGGAATGAGGGAGCCCAGGAAAGCCTGCCTACTGGGGTGCTGTGATTATCTCATTCCGTCCTGATGATTCTACAATCCTCAGATCTGCTCAGGGACCACTTACACAGTGGAATTAGGACAAGATGATGTTCCAAGCCACTGGCTGACTAGAAGAAACAATTTTTATAGGTTGAAATTGCTGCCTTATAAAAAGAAGGTGAAAGAAACAAAGGATCCCCCTGAGGATTTTCTATCGTGAAAAAAAAATGGTGTTGGTAAAAAATGGATATCTACATGTAAAAGAATGAAATTGGACCCTTATATTACTCCATACACAAAAATCAACACAAGGGAGGTGAACATTTAAACGTAAGACATGAGTCTACAAAACTCTTAGAGAAAAATGAGGGGGACCATCTTTGGCCCTAGTCTTGGGAATGGGTTCTTGGATTTGACACCAGTAGCCCCGGCAACAAAAGCAAAATAAACTAGTGGGACTATATCAAACTAAAAAGTTTTTCCACAACAAAGGAAACTATCAACAAAATGAAAAGGTGATCTACAGAATGGGAGGAAATATTTTCAAACCATTTATCTGATAAGGAGAGATACTGATCAAAAGGGACAAATTTTCAGCTATAAAGTGAGTAGGTTCTGGGGACCTAATGTATAGATAGCATGGTGACTCTAGTTAGTAACACTACATATATTGCATACTTGAAATTGCCAGGAGCGTAGATCTTAAACCCTTTCACCGCCCACCCCCCCATGCAAAAGATAACTGAGGTGATAGATGTTTTAATTAGCTTGATTGTGATAATCATTTCACAATGTATATTATCAAAACATACTCTATACCTTAAAACATATAATTTTTATTAATCATCTCAAAGATAAAAGATAACAAAAGTAAAAATGACAGTTTCTTTTGGGAGAGATGATTTTCACATTGTAGGGACTTTATGGAGGACAAATTTTAAAATGAAAATGTGGTTCTTAAATATTATCACAACCTCAAGATTGATTATTAAATCAAAATTACAGAAAAATTTTGACTTTTGTTATGAGGAAGAAAATATATTGGGAATGAAGCTTTAGAAAAATATAGTATATTTTAGACTTCAATTCAGTGTCTGAGATTTTTTTGTCATTGACTTTCCTTACCTTAAATTTTTTTTAATAATATCTTCATTTTTCGCCTGACTAGGCGGTGGCGCCGTGGATAGAGCGTCGGATTGGGATGCGGAGGACCCAGGTTCGAGACCCTGAGGTCGCCAGCTTGAGCACTGGCTCATCTGGCTTGAGCAAAAAGTTTACCAGCTTGGACCCAAGGTAACTAACTGGCTCCAGCAAGGGGTTACTTGGTCTGCTGAAGGCCTGTGGTCAAGGCACATATGAGAAAGCAATCAACGAACAACTAAGGTGTTGCAACAATAAACTGATAATTGATGCTTCTCATCTTTATTCCTGTCTGTATCTATCCCTCTCTGACTCTCTCTGTCCCTGTAAAAAAAAAAAAAAAAAATACATATATATAAATTTTTTTTTCTTTTTTTGTGTGTGTGTGACAGAGAGAGATAGGGACAGACAGACAGGAAGGGAAAGATATGAGAAGCATCAATTCTTTGTTGCATCACCTCAGTTGTTCATTGATGGCTTTCTCATATATGCCTTGACCAGGGGTGGGAGGGCTACAGCAGACTGAGTACCCCCTTGCTCGAGCCAGCGACCTTGTGCTCAAGCTGGCGACCTCGGTGTCTCGAACCTGGGTCCTCCGTGTCCCAGTACAACGCTCTATCCACTGCGTCACCACCTGGTCAGGCTCCTTACCTTAAATTTTAACTTTCTCTTACTGATAAAAGGAAATTATGTAAATCATTCAATTTGTGACATAGCTATATTGGCACTGTTTTTGAGTTTAGCAAACAGTGCATATTTACAGTATACACAGGCACTGAAGGAGATTTTGTGGAAAATAAAGACACAATTCTTCCTCTCAGGGTATTTAAAATTTAGTCAGTGAAACAAAAAATATATATGTATCTGAGATCAATAAACATTAAATGACAGTATGTGAACAGGTATTGAAAGTTTTATAGGGATTTAAGAAAATAAAAGTAACTGTAGAGTATTATTACTTAGTGTGATGGAAGAAGTGGATATTTAAGATAGGCATGTTAAAAGTAAAGAATTTGATTTGGTGGAAAGGTACAAGGTACAAAGACTGGTTTTTCTTTCCATCTTTATTTTCTCCTGTTCTGCTTATCTAGATCTGTTGATATAGTTGTAGATTCTGAAACGTTTTGTGCTCTCTGGTAATTCTGTAACTTTGCAGTGTTGTGTTTTTTTGTTTGTTTTTGAAGTTTCCTTACTAGTTTGTCAGCATGCAGCATGGTAATTTCCTCTTCCAAGAGTTGAAATATCATTTCCTCTGTGAAGTCTTCCCTGAACTTTCATGGTAGAGTTAGGTGCTTCCTTTTCTTTTCTCCCATAGAGTGTGTGTTCGCTCTCTCTCTGGAATCACAGTCATTATTACATTGCATTTAGTTACTGTTTGTCTCAGGCACATGCTGTGAGCTTCATGAACATGGGGATTATATCATTTTTATCTCCAGATCCTAGTGCCTGGTATAATGATTTTGCACACTGGACCATTCAGTGAATGTTCACTGGACAAACGAATGGATGAATTGGATAAAAAAATTAGCCTGGGATGTATTGATGAGTACTGGGGGGTCTGTCCAGAGGGAGCAGGGGTGGTAAGGATACTTAACTATGCAGGAATACAGAGTTTGCAGTTTATCAGTATTTGGAGATAAGATTGAATGGGCAAAGTATGACTAATTGGCAATGGAAGTTTTGGTAGATAATGGAGTTACAACTAAAATTTCTAAAATTGGTTTTTTAAAGCCCCAGTTTTTCAAACATACTATGCCTTTTATTTTGTAGTGCTTCCACTTCTCATTCAGAGAATTCAGTGCATACGAAGTCAGCTTCTGTTGTGTCATCGGATTCTATTTCAACCTCTGCAGACAACTTCTCTCCTGATTTGAGGGTATGTATACTGTTTCTAAGTACTAATGAAGTATTCTCTGTTAGCTATTGGTGACCAACACTATCAATATAAGCTTTAACTGGGTAAGCAGGAGATATTGATGGATTGTTCTTAAAGATATCACTCAGTCTTTATAAATATTCCAGAACAACCCAGCAAATTTGGAAGTCTTATTTATTTGTAAAAGAAAATGTGTAATTCATCTCTAACTTTGGTAACTTTTTGGTTCTTAGACAAAAGATAAGTAATGAATTTCATTGTGGTATAAAAGATTTTTGTGATTACTCCCATAATGATGGTCAGTAATAGCTAACATTTATTGAGTATCTTCCGTGTACCAAGCATTAATCTAAGTGCTGTAATGAAATATGTCTTATAATACTCCTGCCACTTCTGTGAGGTAAGGACTATTATCATTATTTTACACATGACAATAAGTAAGATTAGTAACACGTCTAAGGTCTCATAGCTACTAAGTTTTATTTCTAGTACAGGCAGTCCCTAGGTTATGAATGAGGTAGATTCTGTAGTTCTTCAGTTGGATTTGTATGTAAGTTGGAACAGGTACATTTAACTGTGAAATACATCTTAAGAGATGTTTTTCTTGATATAGTATTTATTTTTACCTTTCTGCGCATATGAATATTTAAACATTTTCAAATACAACCTGAAGCAATCTTGGATGATACTGAAGATAGTGGACTTGTTGAAGTGGGTGGGACTGGTGTTAGAGTCAGATTTGATTCAGCTGCTGGAGTCAGTTTCTTGAAGTTGGCATCAAGGGAGGTTTGTACAGAGCTTTTCTTTTTCTCATCTCAAACGGCCCAATAGCATCTCAGGCCTTCGGTAACTGTACAGAAAACTTGTGAACCTCTCTGGATCAGGATCTTGTTCCTCTGACTTTGCCATTCCTGCTTCAATCATATGAAAGCATCAGCTAACTCTTTTATAGAAAACTTTTTAGGTGTTGGAGTTTCTGGGTCACTGTTTTCCTCCCTAAATGTGATCATCTGCTGCTCTAGTTCCATAAGGTCTTTGTTGGTTAGTTCTTTGCCATGGGAATTGATGAACTCTGTGATATACTGTATTTCCCCATGTGTAAGACACACTTTCGCCCAAAAAACTTGGGGTCTAAAAACTGTGTCTTATACAGTCATTGTAGATTATTTTACTTTCATTTCCTGCTTTTTTGTGTTGTTTTTGCACTCATTATTGAAGACAGTGATTCATCATTAGACACAGATGAAGACAGTTAACGGATAGGAGTTTTGACAGGGGTGAAGAGTTGTATGAATTTTATGAAGAATAAAACTTGAGTTCAATCACTTTATGTAATACCATTTTTTTCCAAATTTCGGGCCCCAAAATTAAGGTGTGTCTTCTACATGGGATTGTCTTCTACATGGGGAAATACAGTAATTTTCACTGATTTCCAACTGCAGTTGATTACCAATAGCCCTTATGGTGCTCCGTTGGTATGATTTGTATATATGTTGGATGTTTGTAACTCGGGGACTTATGTATTCCAGCTCATGTCTTTGAGTTCTGGATCTAAGTCATCTATAATGTGCTATAGTTACTACCTAGCCCTTTATAGTTTGTAAGTATTCCTTTATTTATGAAAGGTCTTTTGCTGTGACATTAACCACATCAGCAATATCCTGTAGCATTTTGTACATTTTGGGATTCATCTCCTTTTCTACAATTGCTTGTCTATGCATAATGGACAAAATGAATTTCTTGTGTGGAGCTGACCCTTAAACCTTACTGCAGAATCTGTTTATTCTGATTTAATGACTGCTCTCTCAGTGTTACACTTTCATAGTCATAACTAAAACATTTTCATTAATGAAATCCTTTGCTCTTGAGCATATATTTAGTACCTTTTTCATGTATTTCATTTTCAAAGGATAATCCAACAAATACATAGAAGTAGACAGGTTATAAATATCTGTAAAGGCTTCTACAAATTTGTCATTACTTTTTTTAAATGACATAAAATATTGGATTGGGTATAACATGACTTTAAGCATCACTAAAAATGATAAAAATTTATATTTGATATTTTTCTTTTATGGTTATTATAAAAATTTTTATTTTATTGTGTTGACATGGTTTCAAATGTCCCAGTCAATATAATACCCTCTGCCTGTTGCGTCATGCCTCCCATGCCCCATGCAAAGTGTCTTTCCATTCCCATTGCGCGTACTTTGCCCCCTGCCTACCTATCTCCATCTCCACTTTCCCTCTGGGAATTGCTATCCTGTTTTCTGTATCTGTGTGTTATAACGTATATATATAATTTGGTTAATTCCTTCACCATTTTTGATTCTGTCCCCTCTTCTTTATTCTGATAGCTGGTCATCTGTTCCCTATGACCCTATCTTTGTTTCTGTTTTGTTCCTCAGTTTATTATGTTATTAGATTCCACATATAAGTGAGATCATAAGATATTTGTCTTTCTCTGCCTGGCTTATTTCACTTAGCATAATAATCTCCAGGTCCATCCATGCCATCACAAAAGGTAAGATTTCCTTCTTTTTCACAGCTGCATAGTATTCCATCATGTCTCTGTATCACAGCTTTTTAATCTACTTGTCTGTCCTCTGATGGACACTTGGGCTGTTTCCAGATTTTGGCTATTGTAAGCAATGCTACAGTGAACATGGTGTTGCATATTTTCTTTTGAATTAGTGGTTTGTGATTCTTAGGATATATCCCTAGATGTGGTATAGCTGGGTTATAAGACAGTTCGATTTTTAATTTTTTGAGGAAATGCCGTACTGTTTTCCACAGTGGCTGCATGTATCTGCATTCCTACCAGCAGTGCAGGAGAGTTCCCTTTTCTTCAAGTGCTCACCAGCACTGTTAATGAGTGCCATTCTGACAGGTGTGAGGTGGTATCTCATTGTAGTTTTAATTTGCATTTCTCTAAAGATTAGTGATGTTGAACATTTTTTCATATGCCTATTGGCCATCTGTTTATCCTCTTTAGAGAAGTGTTTATTCAGGTCCTTTGCTCATTTTTTAATTGGATTGTTTACGTTCCTGGTGTTGAGTTTTATAAGTTCTTTATAAATTTTGGTTATTAACCCCTTATCAGACATATAAGCAAATATATTCTCTCATTGAGTGGATTGTCTTTATTTTGATACAGTGCAAAAGCTTTTTAGTTTGATATAGTGCCATTTGTTTATTTTTTCCTTTATTTCATTTGTCTATGGAGATATATCAGCAAAAATTATGCTAGGAGAGAGGGCTGAGAATCTACTGGCTATATTTTTTCCCTAGATTTTTATAATTTTGTGATTAACATTTAAGTATTTTATCCATTTTGAGTATGTTTTTGTGAATGGTGTAAATGGTGTTCTACTTTCATTTTTTTGCATGTACCTGTCCAATTTTCCCAATACCATTTATTTAAGAGACTGTCTTGACCCCGTTGTATACTCTTGCCTCCTTTGTCAAATATTTAATTGACCATGAAGGTGTGAGTGGGTTTATTTCTGGGTTCTCTGTTCTGTTCCATTGATCTGAATGACTGTTCTTATGCCATAATCAAGCTGTTTTGATTACAGTGGCCTTATAGAATAGCTTGATATCAGAAAGTGTGATACCTCTCACTTTGTTCTTCATTTTCAGTATGGCTGAAGTTAGTCAGGTTCTTTTTAGGTTTCATATAAATTTTTGAAATATTTGTTCTAGATCTCTGCAGTATGCCATTGGTATTTTAAAAGGAATTGCATTGACTATGGGTTGTTTTGGGTAGTATGGACATTTTAATGATGTTAATTATTCCTATCCATGAACACAGTATATACTTCCTCTTGTTTGTATCTTCCTTTTTATTTTTTCAGTGTCTTATAATTTTTGAAATACAAGTCTTTTACCTCTTAGGTTAAATTTATTCCTGGGAACTGTATTTTATTTTATTTTTTGTTATAATAGTGAATGTGATTGTTTCCTTAATTTCTCTTTCTGACAGTTTATTGTTGGTGTAAAAAAATGCCAGTGATTTCTGATTACTTTTATGTCCTGCCACCTTGCCAAATTCATTTATCAGGTCTAGTAGTTTTTTTCTTTTTTTTTTGTATTTTTCCGAAGTGAGAATCAGGTGGGGAGGCAGAAAGACAGACTCCCACATGTGCCCCACAGGGATCCACCCGGCATGCCCATCAGGGGGCAATGCTTGCCCCCCCCGGGGCGTTGCTCCGCTGCATTTGGAGCCATTCTAGTGCCTGAGGAAGAAGCCATGGAGCCATCAGCACCGGTGCTAACTTTGCTCCAGTGGAGCTTTGAATGCGGGAGGGGAAAAGAGAGAGAGAGAGAAAGTGGGGGGGAGAGGTGGAGAAGCAGATGGGTGCTTCTCCTATGTGCCCTGGCAGGGAATTGAACCCGGGACTTCTACACGCTGGGCCAACGCTCTACTGCTGAGCCAACCAGCCAGGGCAGGTCTAATAGTTTTTTTACCTAAGACCTTAGGGTTTTTTAGGTACAGTAGTATCATGTCATTAGCAAATAATGATAGCTATCACTGGTGAATAAAATTTGTGTTGCATCCACAAAAACACTTGTTCTTACCTAATTCGAGTGTGCTGATCTCAAATCTGACATTAGTTTTTCTCTGTAAACTACAGTTCTTTTGCAATTCAAGATTTGAGGTTTTCATCTTATTGTAAAATTTTCAACATTTAGTTTAACATAATGAAGTAGAATGTCTTCTTGGGCATCATCTTTGTGAAAATGTAATAATTTATATAATGCAGTAAATACACTAAAAGATATTGCATCAGAATTTGTCTACAATTTTGAAACAGAACATATTAAAACACTTATTTTAATCATAAAATTTGCGTAAAGCTTATTTAAATTCTATTCAGGCAAAAATTTGCATTTGTAGCTCTTGCGTTTGTGTCTTTGTTGAGGACAATCTCGTTTGAAGCTCCAGCAGTAGTCTGCTCATCACTACCAGCTCCAAGATTTTCGGGAGACTTATCAGGTGACTGTTCAGGAAGTGAATCTTAATGCTCATGTTAACATCCAATGTTGCGGAAAGCCAACAGCATCCTTTGAACTAGAAGTTTCTGCCTTTTTTTTTTGCCAAGGAAGTTTTTTGTAACTGCCACAAAAGACTGCCATGTTGCTTTCTCCTTCTTATTTATCTTCCTGGCAAATTCTTCGTCACTTATGAGGGTTCGAATTTGAGGTCCATTGAATACACCTGCTTTTATCTTCTCGAAAGACAAGGCAGGAAAAGCAGAAATAATATGTTGAAAGCATTCACGTTCTCTATTCAAAGCCTGAACAAACTGCTTCATTAAGCCAAGTTTGATGTGAAGTGGGGGAAAAATGATCCTGTCTTGATTAACTACAGATTCATTCACAATATTTTGCATCCCTACTTCCAGAGCTTCATGTTTTCGCCACTCCTTCTGTGTCCAGTGTTTCTCCTGAGCTTGGCTGTTCACTATCACAGAAAGCAAGGATATTACATGAAACCTCTTTGTTGTCCTAGCAGGAAATTTACCATTTTAAGGTCCACACAAATGATCCAGTTATGCTCCTCATACTTCAGAGAGTCAAGGACAATTTTTATGTCATTATAATCTTCTCGCAGATGAGTTGAATAAGCAATTGGAACCGCTGCATAAACATTACCATTGTATAGGAGAACACATTTCAGACTGCGTTTAGAGAGCTGTCAAGAAATAGCCGCCATTCTGTTGGACTGTAAGTGATAACACCTAGCTGGCTGAGAAGACTACTGATATGACAGTAAAGAAAGTGTTTGTCTTTGGAAAAATAGTCTACAAAAATTTGTTCACACTTCCTGAAATGGGATATTTTAGCTGACCGGTGAAGTCCATTCTTTTCTTGAAGGCTGGAGGCTTATAACTCAGCTGCTTTCTTTGATAGGCCCAAATCTCTTACTAAGTCATTCAATTTGGGTTGACTAAACTGCTGAGGGGTTAATGACTGCTTGGCATCAGAAGAAGACCCTTCAGATTCTACAACCATTTCCTCATGCATCTTATCAAAATACATTTGATCACCATGTTCACTTTCTTTGTTTTTAGAAGAAATAAAACCATTGAAAACTGGAACTGGGAGTGTCTCAGAGTGTGGGATAGGTCGTACTGCTGAAGAAATATTAGGATATGCAATCATATGCCGTATTTTCTTGCGAGTGCCCTTTGTATGGATCAGACAGAAATAACAGTCACTGCTGTGGTCCTTAGGTTCACGCCAAACCTTGGGAATACCAGAAGGCATTCCTTTGCATTTTCCTTTTGTCCAGTCACAAAGCATTTCCTCACAATTATGACATACAATATGAGGAGCCCAATTCTTGTCTTGATCGTCAAGGGAAACTTGAAAATATGCAATATATTCACGTGTCACAAATTATGAAATATTGTGCCTTTGACGTTGAAGTGTGTAACAGCCACATATAGAACAGAAGGTGTCAGGATTAGTCTTACATTTACACCTACTCGAAGAAGCCATGATTCAATCTTAAAACAAAATAAGAGGGTGTTTTTATCAGATAATAATTTTTTTAAAAAATATATTTTATATATATTTTTATTTTAATTTATTTTTATTTTATTCATTTTAGAGAGGAGACACAGAGAGAAAGAGAGAGAGAGAAAGGAGGAGGAATTGGAAGCATAAACTCCCATATGTGCCTTTACCAGACCAATGCAGGGTTTTGAACTACTGACCTCAGTGTTCCCAGGTCGACGCTTTATCCACTGCACCACCACAGGTCAGGCCAGATAATAATTTTTTACATTTAAAAACAACTACAATTATGTAAAAGATGTTTGTAAAACATTAATTGCCTTGTGGTTATGTTCAATCCAAGAGTTACTGCCCTTTAACTCCAATTTAAAAACCAATGCATGCCATTAACTGTAACAAAAAGAAATTAAAATTGCATAAAAAGTAGAGCATGCACCAAAAAAACGGATTTTAGATTTGGAATCAGCAATACAGAAATATATAGAAACAGTTCTAAAACCTCATGCAGCAGAAAATGAAAAGTACAATTTTTCCCCATTGTAGTTTTACTACCTTTTTTCCAATTTGGATGCCTTTTATTTCTTCTTGTCTGATTGATGTGGCTAGGACTTCCAAAACTATGCTGAATAAGAGTGGTGAAAGTGGACACCTATGTCTTGTTTCTGATCTTAAGAGGATTACTTTTAATTTTTTCCCATTGAATATGATTTTGGCTGTTGGTGTGTCACTTATGACCTTCATTGTGTTGAGATATGTTCCTTGTTTTTTCACTTTCCTGAGAGTTTTGATCATAAAAAGGTGCTGGATTTTATCAAATGCTTTTTCTGCATCTATTGATATGATCATGTGATTTTTATCCTTCATTTTGTTTGTGATGAATCACATTGATTTGCGAATATTGTACCAGCCTTGCCTCCCTGGAATCAATCCCACTAGATCATGCTGTATGATCTTTTTGGATCCATTTTGCTCATATTTTCTTGAGAATTTTAGTATCTATGTTCATCATGGTTATTTGCCTATAGTTTTCTTTCTTTGTAGTGTCTTTTCTGGTCTTAGAATTAGGATAATGCTTGCCTTGTAAAATGATCTTGGAAGTCTTCCTTCCTCTTGAGCTTTTTGGAATAGCTTGAGAAGGGTAGGTGCTAGTTCTTCTTTGAAGGGTAAAATTTGCCTCTGAAGCCATATGGTCTAGGGCTTTTATTTGCTGGGAGATTTTTGATAACTGTTTCAGTTTTGTTTGTTGTTATCAGTCTTCTCGGGTTTTCTGATTCTTAGATTCAGTTTTGGAAGATTGTATAATTCTAGGAATTTATCCATTTCGCCTAGGTTGTCCATATTTTTTGACATACAGTTCTTCATAGTATTTCCTTACAATCCTTTGAACTTCTGTGGTGTCAGTTGTTACTTCTCCTCTTTCATTTCTAATTTTATTTATTTATGCTTTCTCTTTTTTTCTTGATAAGTCTGGTTAATGGTTTGTCGGCCTTGTTTACCTTTTCCAAGAACCAGCTATTGGTTTCATTTATTACCTATTCTCTATGTCAGTTATTTATTCTCTGATCTTTACTATTTCCTTTCTTCTTCTTCCTCTGGGCTTTAATTGTTGCTCTTTTTCTAGTTTTTTTTATGTGTAGAGTTAGATTGTTTATTTGAGCTTTTTCTTGCTGTAATGCTATGAACTTCCCTCTCAGGACTGCTTTTGCTGTGTTCCATAGATTTTGGGTTGTTGAATGTTTATTTTCATTTGTTTCAAGGAAACTTTTGATATTTTCCTTGACCTCATTGTTAATCTATTCATTATTTAATAACATGTTATTTAGCCTCCAAATATTTGAGTGTTTTTCAGTTTTTCTATTTTAGTTGATTTCTTTTTTTTTTTTATTTTTCCGAAGTGAGAAGTGGGGAGGCAGACAGACAGACTCCTGCATGTGCCCAACTGGGATTCACCCAGCATGCCCACTAGGGGACAATGCCTGCCCATCTGGGGTCTTGCTCTATTGTGACTGGAGCTATTCTAGCCCCTGAGGTTTAGGCAATGGAGCCTGACTCAGCACCTGGGCCAACTTTGCTCCAGTGGAGCTTTTTTTTTTTTTTTACAGGGACAGAGAGAGAGAAAGTCAGAGAGAGGGATAGATAGGGACAGACAGACAGGAACGGAGAGAGGTGAGAAGCATCAATCATTAGTTTTTCATTGCCGTTGTGACACCATAGTTGTTCATTGATTGCTTTCTCACATGTGCCTTGACTGTGGGCCTTCAGCAGACTGAGCAACCCCTTGCTGGAGCCAGCAACTTTGGGTCCAAACTGGTGAGCTTTTGCTCAAGCCAGATGGGCCTGCACTCAAGCTGGCGAGCTCGGGGTCTTGAACCTGGGTCTTCCGCATCCCAGTCTGACACTCTATCCACTGCGCCACCGCCTGGTCAGGCTCCAGTGGAGCTTTGACTTCAGGAGGGGAAGAGAGAGATAGACAGAAAGGAGAGGGGAAAGGGTGGAGAAGCAGATGGGCACTTCTCCTGTGTGCCCTGGCTGGTAATTGAACCTGGACTTCCACACACCAGGTTGATGCTCTACCACTGAGTCAATCGGCCAGGGCTGTAGTTGATTTCTAGTTTCATGCCATTGTGATTGATCAGAGAAGATGCTTGATATGATTTCAATCTTCTTAAATTTATTGAGACTTGTTTTATTGTCCTAAAATGTGGTTTATCCTGGAAAATGTATCATGAACACTTGGAAAGGATGTATATTCTGCTGCTTTATAGTGAAATATTCTGACGATATCAGTTAAATCCACTTAATCTAGTGTGTTATTTAAGCCATTGTTTTCTTTTTGATTTTTTGTCTGGAGGATCTATCCATTGATGTTAGTGGATGTAGAAATCACCTACTGTTATTGTATTGCTGTTGATCTCACCCTTTGTGTCCATCAAAATCTGTTCTGTATAATTAGGTGCTCCTTTATTGGGTGCATGAATATTTGCAATGGTTATAAGCTTTATAGTGACCTTCTTTGTTCCTTACTATAGCCTTTTGTTTTAAAGGCCGTTTTTTCAGATATAATTATTGCTATCCCAGCTTTTTTTCCATTTGCAGTTGCATGGGACATTTTTTTTCCCATTCCTTTTCTTCCAGTCTATGTAACTCTTTTGTTTTGAGATGGGTCTCTTGTAGACATCATATATATGGGTCTTGCTTTCTTATCCATGAAGCTACCCTATGTCTTTTGATTGGAACATTTAATCAATTTACATTTCAGGTTCTTATTGATATGTGCTTATATATTGCCATTTTATTCTTTAAACCTATAATCCTCTTCCTCTTTATTTCTTTTTGTTTTTTTCCTCTTCTTATAGCAGGCCCTTTAATATTTCTTGCAGTAGTGGTTTGGTGATAGTGAACTTTTTGAGCCTTTTTTTGTCTGGGAAGCTCTTTATTTCTCCTGGAATATTAAATGATAGCTTTGCTGGATAGAGTAATCTTTGTTGTAGCTTCTTGTTTTGCATCACTTTTAATATTTCTTTCTAGTCCCTTCTGGCCTGGAGTTTTTCTGTTGAGAAGTCAGATGTCAGCCTGATGGGGACTTTTTTGTAGTTAATTAATTGCTTTTCTCTTGCAGCTTTTAGTATTCTTTGTCTCTTCACTTTGGCATTTTAATTATGATGTGTTTTCATGTGTGCTTTGGTTCATCTTTAATGGGATTCTGTGTTTCTTAAACTTGTGTGACTTTTTTGATCAACAGTTTAGGAAGGTTTCAGCTATGATTTCTTCAAACAAGTTATCTTCCCTTGTTCATTCTCTTCTCCTTCAGGAACCTGTGTGATGTTGATGTTTCTCTTCATGTTGTCACAGAGGTCTCATAGAGTTTCCTCATCCATTTTGATCCTCTTTTCTTTTTGCTGCTCTGCTTCTGTGCTTACCTTTATCTTGTTCTCTAAATTGCTGGTTCAGTCTTCTGCTTCATCCAGCCTGCAGTTGATTTCTTCTAGTGCAATCTTTGTTTCATTACTGTATTTGCCATTTCTGACTGTTTTGTTTTTTATGGTTTCAGTGTCCTTTTTAATGCCTACTAAATTCTTACAATGATTATCCATTCTTACTCTAAGATCCTTGAGCATTCTAATAACCATTATTTTAAACTCTGCATCTGGTAGTTTGGTTACTTCCATGTCATTGAATTCTTATTCTGGGGATTTCTCTTGTTGATTCATTTGAGTCATTTTTCTTTGTCCATTTTGTCTCCGTATTAGGTTGCTCTACTCTGACTGCGAAATTTGTTGCGGCATCTTTATGAGGAAGGTGAGCTCCTTGCTCTAGGAATGTTTGTTGAGGGTTATATTTATTCTCCTATTGTATGTGAGTCTTGAATGCTGCTGATCCTTTTGTGGGTGGAGTTATCTTTTCAGGCTGGATAGCTCTAAGGGTCAACCTTGATCATGTGTATTAGATGCTGTGCAGTGTCTGTCCTATGGGTTGTAGTTATTTTCAGCAGGGTCTGGTGCCTGCTGAATTTCTTCTTTGGGTGTGCTGCTTGTGTGTCTAGCTGAGTCTATCATTGGTGTGATCTACCACCATTACTGGTTGTATTTGTTCTGGGTCCTCATGGGTGGAGTTTAGATATGGGTTGATGTCATATGTTGTTTGTAATATGCCTTGGGCTACTTGTCTGGAGCTACCACTCTGTTTCTTGAGTCTGCATTTTCTGTGCCTGAGTGTGTGTGGGCGTGGCCTACCTGTGTATAAGGATCAGCTTGCTTCTTCAAAGGGCCCAAGTTCCTTATGATTTTCCTCCACTTTTCAGCTGCTCCACCTCCTCTTGCAGCTGCATGGTTTTTCCACAGATTATTCTGTAGAAAGTGTGGGTGCAGACTGGCCTCAACCCACCAACCCTTCCACTGGTTACACGCTTAGTGGGTTTGGGCAGCTGAGGTCAGGACGATAATATTAGCAGGACCCTCCCCCCCCTACTTTGGGGGTCTATTGGTCAGGAGTTAGGTATGGGGACAGTGACCCCCTCACTCCAGAGCCTAATCTTTCAGCCACTGCTGGATACTGCAATTTTATTTCTCCCCAGCAAGGTGAGCAGCAGGTTCAGATTGAGTGGGGCTGACAGTACCCTCTGCAGAAGTTCTTTCAGCTGGTGAGACCCTTGTATCAGATAGGACAGTTGAGAGAGTCTTGCACTAGGGCTGATTGTGCCCCCCAGTAGGTGGTTAAGCCCCTCGACGGTTCCCAACAATAGGCTCTAAGGAACTGACAGTATGAATGTCTATGCTCTAAGCCTCTTTCTCTTTCTCCTGTGGAACTTAGCCAAAGGGGGCAGAATATCCAGGACTTGGGCCAGCTGACTATGAAGCTCTATCTCATCCAGTGTTTACGAGCCACTGTGCAGGTGTTGACCACAGAAAGCAGAATTCGCCTCAGCTGGGTTTGGTGCCTGATGTGCTCTCCTTTTGGATGTGCTGCCAGAAAGACTAGTTGGTACTACTCTGATGTAATCTGTGGCTGGCCACTGGATGTGTCAGTTCTGGGCCTCTTACGAGGGAACCTGTACAGACCAGGGTAAGACACTGCCCATGACTGTTCCTCAGCAACCTTTTTGGAGCTATAACCAATCCAGAGTTTTTGGCTGCCTCTTCTGGGCTTAGGTGAACATGCAAGGACCAAGCTGCACACATAGGCTGGCCTTTACCTGGGCCTGGGGGCAAGTCAGCAAAAGGCCCAGGGTTCCCTGAGAATTGCCTCCTGCTGCCTCTGTTTGCTGGCTGCTTGTTTGGCTCAGCGACTGAAAAAAATCTCTGGTAGAGTCTAGACCCGTGATGGCAAACCTATGACATGCGTGTCAGCACTTACACACGTAGCCATTTTTGATGACATGCAGCTGCATACCAGAGAAGTATGGGGCCGCATGCCCAGAAGGATGTTTCATCCTTAGCTCCTGCATGGCCAGGTGCAGTAGCTGAGGATAAAACGTTTGCTGTAGTGAAGACACTCTGTGTCGGAGGTCTGTAGGCCAAAACAACAGAACTCCAGCACAGAGCGTCTAATTCTGGGACTTCTGGTTAGGCCGTTTTTCTCGAAGTGACACACTACCTGAGTTATGCTTGGTTTTTTAACAAATTTTGACACACCAAGCTCAAAAGATTGCCCATCACTGGTCTAGACCCTGGGGTAGTTCAGGAATTAGGAAAGGTGATAGGTGGGGCTCCTACCCCAAGGCCTCAGGTGTTAGTCTGTCCTGAATTTTTTCACAGACCTCAGTAGGGTATGGTCATCAGGAGTCCACAAGAGAGCCCTCTGAGACCCAGACATGTGGTCTGCACACAGTCTGGACAGTTTCCACTGCTGAATCTCCCACGAGGCAGAAGCACCAGTCATATTCTTGGGAAAAAGGGGGGAAAAGGTCTGGCCTCAGTGCCAGACAGCTTCTCACCTCCTGCTTCCTGGCTGGGGCTGCTTGCTTCTCAGCAGGGCCCATTCTTCATTGGGTGTAGCCGGAGAGACTCCCAACGGCCGGACAGTTGCTTTCCCCAGGCTGATGACGCATGGAGGGGACTGCTCCACCCAAGAAAGACTGTGACTGTGGTATTGGAGAATGACTCAGCACAGGGGTTTCGGTGGCTGTCCCCCACAGTGTCTCTCCCTGGGCTGCCAATTTCACAGTTTTCTCACCCGACTCCAGTCCTCTCAGCTCTCCCCCACCGGAGTCCTGGGTAAGTGTCTGTGAATGAGATTTTCTGCATGGGCCCTTCAAGACAGAGCCTGTGTCTTCCTTCTCTTTCTTACAGACAGAACCCTTGCCTCTTTTCATTTCACATTCTATGTGGGCACCTCTTCTAGGCTCTAGGGCTCTAGGCTGGGGTGCCTAGCATAGGGGTTAGGACCCGCACCTTTCAGGGCCAACCTGCTCATAGCCAGGTGTCCTTCCAGACCCTCTGCCACAGCTCACATCTGGGAGTGAGGTAGTCCTTTCTGCATTTCCACCCTTTTTACCAGTCTTACCCCTTGCTTGTAGACTCCTCTTCATTTAGTCCAAAGTTGGCTTTTCAGGATGATTGTTCTTAAATTTAGTTATAACTACAATTTTGTCCCAGGAGGTAGAAGTCAGAACGTCTACCTACTCTGTTGTCATCTTGACATTCCTCAAAGGTTTATATTTGTAATCTGGATATATGTTGTGCTAATTATGAAGGCTTCAGAATATCATTAGCTATTATTTTGAAGCATACACCAAGGTTAGGGTCTCTTGTTAATAGTAGTAGATATAAACCCATCATTGCCTCTCCTTATTTTTCTTACTATTTAAAAATACATATTATATATATATATATATATATATATATATATATATCTTTTATTTATTCATTATATTAATAAAAATTCTCTAAATGCCTATAGATCTTTTAATAATTTTGAAAATTTTTGGCCTACTTCTGGTTAGATCTTATTAGTTATAAACATCATTTTAACATCATGTTTTTAACCTCATATTGTGACCAATAAGAAACTCATACTGGGAATGAGAGAAATAAATGTCCCTTTTGCTTCTTACATTATTAATATTGTATTCTATCTGCTATTTCTTGCCTGATAAATTTTAATCCATTTATGTATTCTTGTGAAGGTTAGTTGAAATACTCCACTGGGCACACATGTGATTGTAGTACCTAGAAGAGGGCTGAGAGGAGGCCTCCACTGTCATTGTCTGAGAGTAGACCCCTTCATTTACTTGGGATTACATGTGCCCCATAAATAAGAGTGAATGTGTACTTTGCAACAGCCTAAGGGTCATATTGTTAGTCTGTGTATTAATATTATAATTTGTTTCATTAAAATTTTAGAGTAGATTTAGATTTATAGAAAAATTGCAAAGATAGAGTTTTCATAGACTTGCCATTCAGTTTTCCATATTAATATCTTATATTTGTATGGTACATTTGTCAAAAAGAATGAACCATTGTTGATACATTATTATTAATTAAAGTCCATATTTTATTCAGATATCCTTAGTTTTTAACCTAATGGCCTTCTTATTGTTTGAGGGTTCCAGTCAGGATACCACGTTATATTAGGTCATTGTGTTTCCTTAGGTGCCTCCTGGTTGTGACAGGTTTTCAGACTTTGGTTTTGATGACTCTGACAGTGTTGAAGAACAATTGTCAGGTATTTAGCAGAGGGTCTGATTTTCTACCCATTAATAGATTGGGGTTATGTGTTTGGGGGAAGAAGGTAAAAGTGTAGAGCCATTTTTATCACAACATATTAAGAGTATATATTATCAACATGATTTATCACTGTTGATGTTAACTATAGTTCATGACTGCAGGAATTATCCTCATTAGTGCCATATTGATTTAGCATCTTTCACAACTTTATGGGGTCCTCAGATAGTTTTTATTAGGTAAATGAAGAGACAGTTAAATGGTAAATTAAGGAGAAGATAGGTTTGATCAACGAAGGTTAAGTACTTTCCATAGTAGTGTGCCTAAAGTGACAGGAAAAATAAAAAGAAAACTAATTGCCTGTTACTTGTTTTCTCATTTTTTTTCTTTTTCGAATTTTTTCCAAAGTTAGAAGCAGGCAGGCAGACAGACTCCCCCATGTGCCCGACTAGGATCCACCTGGCATGCCCTCCAGGGGGTGATGCTCTGCTGCAGTCAGAGCCATTCTAGTGCCTGAGGTGGAAGCCATGGAGCCATCCTCAGCCCCAGGCCAACTTTGCTTTAATGGAGCCTTGGCTGCAGGAGGAGAAGAGAGAGGCAAAGAGAAAGGAGAGGGGGAAGGGTGGAGAAGCAGAGGGGTGCTTCTCCTGTGTGCCCTGACTGGGTATAGAACCCAGGACTTCCACATGCTGGGCTGACACTCTACCAGTGAGCCAACCAGCCAAGGCCTGTTTTCTCATTTTTATTCTTTTTATTTTTTATTTTTTTACAGGGACAGAGAGAGAGAGTCAGACAGAGGGATAGATAGGGACAGATAGACAGGAACGGAGAGAGATTAGAAGCATCAATCATCAGTTTCTCGTTGCCCTTGTGACACCATAGTTGTTCATTGATTGCTTTCTCACATGTGCCTTGATTGCGGGCCTTCAGCAGACCGAGCAACCCCTTGCTGGAGCCAGCGACCTTGGGTCCAAGCTGACAAGCTTTTGCTCAAGCCAGATGGGCCCGCGCTCAAGCTGGCAAGCTCGGGGTCTCGAACCTGGGTCTTCCGCATCCCAGTCCGACGCTCTATCCACTGCGCCACGTCCTGATCAGGTTGTTTTCTCATTTTTAAAGATACCTTTGATAGTTAGATACATCTTGGCTTGAATTATAGTTTGTCAGTTGTGGCAGGGCAGTGAACATTTAACATTACAGTAAATGTTAAAATCATTTAAAAATGCAGACTATTTCAAATATATGTTTCAGAGGTAGGGTGAGAGGAAGTATGTGCTTCTAACAATTTTTAAAAATTTAGCCTGCTATTGTGATATAAGTTGTGATACACAACCCATCTGATTAAACTTTCATAATAATCCCGTGAGACAGACATTATTATCCCATTTGACTGAGGAGAGCCCTGATACTCAGAAGAGATGAATTACATCGTGCTTACAGGCACAATTAGGTGCTGCCCTTCTTTGGCCTTAGGTTGGTCATTTTTCTACACAGCACATTACCTAGAGAGATTATCCTTCCATGATTGTGCTATTATTTGAAATGCAAAGTGACATTTTCTTAATCAACAAGAGTATCTTTAACACACTTTTTGAGATAGAAATAGCAGTTTTCAATATTACTTAATAAATGAGAATTACATTTCTAAATAATCAGAAGATGAGGGTATATGTAATAAAATCTGATCTCCCTCTCCCCAATTTTGTTAATATTTTGCTTTTATTATGTATACCTTTACTGGTCATAAAATGGTAGTGCTGTAGTTAATCACAGATAGAACTAACCATGGACAGTGATGTGTTGCTTTCTGACTGACCATGGTTTGGCTGTCTGTATGAGACAAAGGGCAGTGGTTTTGAAAATCCCATCATTCACCGCCCTGGCCAGTTGGCTCAGGGGTAGAGCATCAGCCTGGCCTGTGGAAGTCCTGGGTTAGATTCCTAGTCAGGGCACATAGAAGAGACCATCTGCTTCTCTGCCGGAGTCCAGCCCCAAGGTGTGATCCAGGGGTCCCACAGGAAGTGACATAATTATTGCGAGAAACGAGTGAGAGAGCCGAATTCTTTAGCATTCACTGCCAGGCATCTCTGCCAATGGCTAGTACAGCTTTATTTTTATACACTGTTACAATTACATGTTATGCAGATTACATTGATTAATAGTTATTTTTGCTTCAATATGGGTAAAAATTCCAGGCAACGGTTAGTACATTTCTATAAGCTATAAATCAGGCGGTAAGCCATTCTAAGTATAGTTATACAGTAACTTGAGCAGCAACAACAATATTGGTGCAAGTTTCTAAAAGGTCAGTATTGATTAATAACTTTACCTTACCTAATGGCCTATTGTCTAGTCAAATTTTATTTGTCTACTATATTCATAGACTATTTAAGTTCTAACTTTATTTTTCTCAGAGTGTTCCACCACCTGCAGGTCAGGTATGTAAGAGGAACAGAAAGTTTTTCTATTCTTCTGTTATATGAAAAAGGTAGGGAGGTAAAGTAGTGGATTAAGTGAAGGCTGAAAGGTGCTTTTGTGTATAGTTACTGTTTCCTACCTATTCATAAGTCACATTCTATTTTTCCCTAATATGCTTTATAGGTGGTGGTTTTCCAACAGACTTAGCCCCTTTTCGGGGGACATTATAGCCAGCCTCCTATGTCTATGGGCCTAGGCAAAGGGGTTTATAGGCTTTTCTGTGGAATTCACACCCTCTGTCTCATTTCCAGACAAATTACTACGAATCTGCAGGGAAAGCACAGTGCTGTTATCCCTGTGCCATAAATGATAGCACACACACCCAGAAAAGGAGGGGATGAAAAATCAAATTAATTCAAAAGGTTAAAGGGGGAAGTATCATTGCACCTCTTCTTTGCAGTGACTATGTCAACCAGCAGCTGTTGACTGGCTTCTGACACTTCTCCACCCCTCCCCCTTCTCTGTCTCTCTTCCACTACTGCAGCCATGGCTCCAGTGGTTCGAGCAACTCGGCCCTGGGCATTGAGGATGGCTCTCCTCAGTTACTAAAATAGCTCAGTTGCCGAGCAATGGAGCAACATCCTCTAATAGGCAGAACATTGCCCAGATAGGGGGCTTGCCAGGTGGATCCTGGTCAGGCCACATGCTGGAGCCTGTATGTCTGCCTCCCCGCCTCTCACTTAGTTAAAAAAATAAATAAAAAGAAAATCCATCATTCACAGCAGATCTCCAAACTTTGAGTTCTCCACAGAGCCTCATCATTTAACCCTGTAAACATCAACATTTTGTAAGTTCCTTCAGTAATAGCAGAAAACAATACATTGAAAAGCTAATCCTATTTTTTTTTAAATGTTAAATCAAATTGCATAAGTTTCTGCTACAGGTAACAAGCAGTGACACTTTCCTGAAAGGATAGTGTCTTAGTAAATTAACAGCTGAATGTGAGGGCTTCTGTTAAGGATTTCTTATGCAATCAGGATTTATTGCCTGAACATCAGGAAAGCAGAATGGAAAAATCACTTGGCATTTAAGACTATTCTAGATATCTTAAACTTGTATTCATTTAAGTGGAAGTCTATTCGTGTTACTTTTTCATCTTGTTAGCCTTATTTATTGTGGAAAATGTCATACACAAATACAATCTAGTATGTGCATTTCTGAAAAATTGAGCACAGATATAGGGTTGGTGAATTGGATCATGGTTCCTCAGTGACATAATTATAAAATATTTGTCTTTGCTTCATTTACTCTTCATTTATTCTGGTGCTTGATTTCCGAACCAACCCCACATGTACAAGGCTTTGCATACTACATAAGTTTTCCAAAGGCTTTTTGTCTATTGCACATGATTTGTAAATGTTTTGCATGTAGCTAAAATTTGCTCTAAGGAGGCTACAAGTTTCATAGGTATCTAAGATTACCTCAGTAGTATTTCATCGATGATATAGGATAAGTGGCAGTTGCCTGAGGGTAAGGGAATTCAGCTAAGATCATTGGGTCTATAGTCTTCATGCAACCATACACTCTTTTGTGGAGTGAAACCAGTACACAGGACAGTGGTTGAAAAACAGACTTAATTTATCATATCTAACTTTTAACAAAAATTTACAAAGCATTCTGAAAGCCAAAATTGATATGTAAGAATTAACAGCTTTCTATTAAGAAATATCAGAGAGGCAAAAATTCTATTTATAATAGTTAAAAATATATCCAGGAATAAATTTAGGATATATAGAGAAACTATACGAATGAACTTAAAAATGGCTCAGTAATATAACATAATATTTAATAAATGGAAAGACATGTCTTGTTTTCTGACAGGCTCTTAGTGGCATACTTTAATTCCTGCTTATTCTGTAAATACTGTGATTAAAATCTTAAAAAAAATTATTTCCCATTGATTTGAGAGAGAAAATAAAAAGGGGGATAGAGGGAGTGAGAGGGGAGGGTGAAAAAGAAAAAGAGAGAGAGAGAAAGAGAGAATAAAAAGCATCAACTTTTTGTTCCACTTAATTGTTGATTGCTTCCCCTACATGCCCTATCTGGGTGGGGGTCAAACCCGAGAACTCTGGAATGCTAGACGAGTGCCTTTATCCACTGAGCCACTCGTCAGGGCTGTGGTCAAAACCTTGACAAGCTGATTCTCAAATTTGTGATGACAAGAGTCTGGAAACAATAGAAATGCCTTTTGGTGGGGGGATGATTAAATAAATCATTTGTTTACAATCAAATACTAATGCAGTGTTTGGAAAGAAAATGTGGGTCTCCATGTGTGGATATGGAAATATGTTTAAGATAGGTTAAAAAATCAAGAACCAAACAGTGTATAAGTTTTCATTTGTTGGGAATTGGGGGGTGGGTAGAAAAAGCCATGGTTACACAAACAAGTGGTAGTAGAGGCAGATAGAATGGAAATGAGTTAAACATGTTTGGAGGCAATTTGAATTAAAGGAATGTACTAGAATAATGAAAAATGCAGAGTAAAGGACAGATTGAAATAATGTATATGTGGATGTAATGTGTTAGAGCTGCCTGAATGTTGCAGATTAGCAGGAGAAAGGAGTCAAAGATGACGACTACAAGTTTCAAACCTGGTGACAATTTCTGGTTCACTTTTGTATCTGACTGCACCTCCTTTGTGTCCTTTGCTGTTCCTTAGCTGAGCGAGGTGACTAATCTATTCTTCATCCCTTGCTTCTCTCCACACCCCCTTGTCCTTTCTTCCTTATGCTCCTCCTTTCCCAGGGCTTCAGCTGTCACACCTGTTTATGGATGATTCCCACGTCTTTATCTCATGCTGATCTTTCTCAGCCTCTGATTGCTTGTATTAGTTGCTTGCTGTACATTTGCACTAGGATGCACTGATGTCATGATCATAGTCTTACTACAGTCATAAATCTGTTCAAGTTTAGCTACTGTGGTAAGGTATATGACACCTTGGAAAAGTTGCTTAACTTTATAAGGGTGTTACCGGACTAAAGGGATTCATTTGCCTGCGCACATCAAAACCCAATAAAACATGAACAGGAGTTTGCAGCAAAGAAGGTAAAGGTTTATTTAAGGAAATGGCACTAAGCCTGGAGACACAGGTGAGCAAGTAGCCTAACCCTGGCTCTCCAATGGCTTGTAGGGGATGGTTTATATAGGGGAAAAAAATCATTAAGCATGGTGACTACAGGAATTAGTGAGTAGTTGATTATTGCGTATGATTCTGATACTAGTCATGGTGTTGCTCTGTCTGGCTTCACAAGCATGTGGTCAGTAGAATAATTTTGCTTTCATGGGTCTGGTGCTTAAACAAGACTGATGTCAAGATGTTATCTTTAATTTGACTGAAACTCTGTTTCTATGGTCAACAGACTTGAGGCTTTGTTTTGAGGGAGTTTAATGATGACCAGAACCTGAGGGCTTAATGATTATGATTAAGGGAGTGGACATACGGCATATGCAAAGATAGAAGGATCGGATGGAAGGGAAGCAAGTGAGTCACAATGCTGTTAGACTGGAGGAAGCTAGTGGAAAATAAGGAGTAAGTCATATCAAGGAAATGAAGTTTCTGTGCCGTTGCAGTCATCAGTTACCCCATTTATAAATGGGAAGAAGAATACTCTTTCCAGGGGTATTACGAGCTCTAAATGGATACTGATCTTCTGAAAACAGTGCATTAATTGAGCCAGGGCATGATCATAGTTTCCCTGGTTTAAGGCAAAGTGAAAATAATTAAGATAATATTTTATCTTTCTACCTATATACTTCTATTTTGGTTTTGGCAGATACTTTGTTATGAGCCATCCTTTTTTGGGAGGGACTTTTTATTTACCACATGATTATATCCTAATATTTTTTAAATCTCCCCTTTTTAGTGAAATTATGTTGCTAAAAGATGGTAGATGTTAATATGGTTATTTTAATGTTCTGAGTTATTTTAAAAGTCTGCAGCCCTATGTTATTTCTCCCTCATCCCCAGTTTCTTCTGTTGTTTACATGTTATATTAGGCTGGTGCATTTGTTACAATAATGAACCATATTGATACATTAATAATTAAAGGCCATAGTTTACATTAGGGTTTACTCTTTGTGTTGCACATTCTGTGGGTTTTGACAAATATATAATGACATGTTTCCATTTTGGCTGCATTGTACACAGTAGTTTCACTACCCTAAAAATAATCTGTGTTTCATCTGTTTATCTTTCCTTCTGTCTCCCTGAAGCCTTGGCAACCACTAGTCTTTTTTACTGCCTCAGTAGTTTTGCCTTTTCCAAACTGTCAACAATGAAATCATCTCATATGTAGCCAGATTGGTTTCTTTCACTTAGCAATATACCTTTAAGGATTTTCCATACCTTTTTGTTGCTTGATAGATCGTTTATTTTTATGTTTAAGTTATTGTGTTGACATGGTTTCAGGTATCCCACTCAATATAACACCCTCTACATACCACATCATTTCTTTTTATCACTGAGTAATATTCCTTTGTGTGGATTTAATACAGTTTGTCTATCCATTCACTTATTGAAGGACTTTCAGTTACAAGTTTTAGCAGTTATGAACAGCTTGCGTTTTGAGATTCAAATTTGAATTTTCTCTTGATATTAGGTGTGTGTATTTCTGAGGGCTGCTGTAGCAGTACTGCAGACATATGACCAGAACAACAGATTCATCTTTTCACACTGCTGCGGTTGGGGGTGTGGTTGGTTGGGGGTGTGGTTGGGACTTCAGAGGGCAGGAAGGAAATTCACATGCAGATAGAGAAGCAAATGTTTGGTAAATAAGTGTTTGCTATACCATCTTTAACAGTGGGACACAGAGAGGACTTTGAACCCATGGGTCTTGCTATAGTTATTTAACTATAGTTACCTGTGATGGTATCTCCCTTCCTAGAGCAGGTTCTCTATCTGAATTCCTTTAGGCAGGTAAAGGAGGATGATCAAAGGCTCTTTCTGAGTCATTTATTTCTTAATAACCAGTTTAAAATTAATATCCCCAAAGACTTGAGTGGCAAACTCTGCCTCTTTTACTTCTGGCTTAACTGCTGGTAAAAGCCAACAGCCCTGTGTTTTCTTGGCTTGTAGATCCATCACTTCAATCTCCGCCTCCATGGTTACATGCCTTTCTCCCTGTGTCTGTGTGTCTTCACAGGGCTGTCTTCTAAAGACCAATAGTCACATGGGATTAGGTGCCCACCCTACTCCACTGTAACCTTATCTGAACTAATCATTCTGAGGTACTGTTAATTAGGACTTCAACCTGTCTGTTGGACAGGAGGGTTCAATCCATATCACGAAGTGATGCTTTTCGTATTTCTTTAGATACTCGCCCTTTGTTGTTGTTAATCACTGATGATGATGTAATGTTATCCAGCTCTTGCTAATTGTGGTTTCAGCTGAAAACCAAATTATTCTTGGCGGTGTTATAAAAAGAAAGGACTTCCTTGTGCTTGAGTTTGGATATACTACTTTCAAATACATAACCAATAAGATCCATTCCAGATGCCAGTCTTTGACCCTACCCTGTTCAGTTTTATTTGTATGGTTCATTTGCCTACTTTGTAGTTTGTCAGTTGTGGTATTATAAAGTACCCAATCCACAAGTCCTCGAGTGTTCGTAGAGGCACGTAGTCAATTAAGTTTTTGAAAAGTTTTATTAAAGGAGGAAATTTATTAAATATTCCGGCTGCATATAGCTGACACAGGGCAACAGACCCAAATTGTGCAGCCCCCAAAAACAGTTCAGGGGCTGTTAATATATTCCTAATGTAAAGCCAGTAGCTGTGGCCACCAACACAGCCGCCTGGCCCATGCAGATTTGCATTTGATTCGGAGAGTTGGTAATGAAACAACAGAGCCAAGAACTGGTAGGCCATCAGCTTTAATCCTCGCTTGCACCCGGCTGGCAAGTAAAAACACACACTGGGCTCCAAAACCCATTCATTCAGTGCTCACAAAGCTACTGACTTACCCGAGTTTCCTAGAATCAAAGGTTTCTAGCTCACCAGACTTATTCACCTCTGTTTCCCATCTCCTTCTCTCTGCACAAACTGGCTTCTTCCTCAGCACTTCGCCATCTTGGCTGCTTCTCGTGGCTTCCACATGGCCTTACTCTGCTCTCTTATACCATGGACTCCTCCTAGAACACAATCACTCTTCTCTGGAACAACGTGATCTCTCTTCATTTTAAAACCTTTTGGCGTGAAAGCCCTTCCCCAACACACATTAATACAATCATGTCCATCCCAAGCAGAAAGGGCAGGGCAACTAATGTTATCACCCGGGCAACAGGCTTCTCTGTGGGCAGCACCATCTTTAACAAAGTGAGCATAATATATTTTATCAGTCCAACAATCCACCCCTATGCTCACTTTACTACCCACAATCTACACCACCAGCATCCCTGTACAAGGAAATTAGGTACATTACACAAATAACAAATACATGACAAATTATACAATTTAAACAATTACAAAGGTACATTTCACCAGTCTTTGAGCACTTTGCCAGAAGTGTAAAATGTCCTCGGCCTTCTTTCTAGCCATTTGAAAAGCTTCCGGAGGCAGGTGAGTGCTTCCAGCAAAGCTGCCCCCCACCTCCATCAGGATATTTTACATTGTCCAAAATTCTTAAGTCCATCCAACAAAGGAGCCAGTGCTCATTCTGGTCATAGTACAGGAATCAGTCCATGCACATGTGGCCTCAGCCACTCCCTTCATCCATGCCGTCCTGGCAGGTTTTACACTGTTTCAAAGAGGACCATGTGGCAATGGCAGTCAGCATTTCCATCTCTGCTCTGGAGAGCATGATGGCATCCACCTCTATGTCTCGAAAGTGCAGATGTACCAGGAGAGTAGTAGATACTGCTGGGCTCTCATCTTCTGGAGACTGCAGATCACAACTCCAGCTTGATTCTTTTCATCCTTCAAAGAGGAACTGGAAATGCCAGCTTCCACTGCAAGGCTCGAGCCACAGGCTGCCGCTGATGCCTTTTTCTCTGCAGCTCTGGCTTCGGTCTCAGCCTCGGCCTCCTGCAGCTGCTGGCTCTCCACAACGTCCAGGGTAATCTGCAACTCACGAACCTGTGATTCCTTCTCCAGCAGCTGCTCCATTTCCAAGCAAATCTCACAAACCTGGTCAGCCTCCTCTGGTGCTTGCTCCAGCTCCAGGGTCAGCATCTCTTTCTCTCACGTTTGCTACAGCTCCTTCCGCTGCTCGGCCTGCAGGTCCTGTGCAGCCTCTTCCACAGAGCTCTTAGCTTCCCCACTCATGGCTGCAAAAGTCAGCCATCCTACGGTTCCCAAAAGGACAGCCATAGGGAATCATAACAGCAGCCAGTCCTCTACTCCACTACTCAAAGGTGGTGGTGGCTTCATGCCAATTGGTATCGAATCCTGCCAGAGACTACACCAAATGTAAAGCCAGTAGCCATGGTGTTGGGCAGATAAAATATATTATGCTCACTTTGTTAAAGATGGTGCTGCCCAATGGAAGCCAGTCACCCAGGTGATATTATTTGCCCTTATGCTTGTGATGGCTGTGGGGGAAAAGTTGTAATGTGGGCAGGCCGGGTTGTTATAGCCTAAGGCTTAGTTTAAGAGTAAGCTCTTCTCCACACCCTTGACTGATTGGATGATGTAGGGTGGTGATGTAGGGAGGAATCCCATTATGCCTCATATGGGTGGCTTTGTACCAGAGACTTCATTGTTTGTATAATTGGATTAAAGGTTTGGAGTCTATGCTATAAAGTGGGAGAGAGCAGTAGCTTGATCTCTCTCTTGGTTCCTGAGTTCCTGAGGTTAGTATAGAGAAGAGAGCAGATTAAGGCCATGTGGAGGAGAAGTAGCCAAGATGCAGAGTGCTGAGGAAGAAGCCAGTTTGTTAAGAGTTTGTGCAGGAGGAGATGGGAAACAGAGGTGAATAAGTCTGGTGAGCTAGAAACCTTTGATTCTAGGAAACTTGGATAAGTCAGTAGCTTTATGAGCACTGAATGTGTGTGGGTTTTGGAGCCCAGTGTGTGTTTTTGCTTGCCCGCCGGGTGCAAGCTAGAATTAAAGCTGATGGGTCACCAGTTTGTGGCTCCTGTGTTTCATTACCGACTGTTCGAATCAAATGCGAACCTGCACGGGTCGGGCTGCTGTGATAGCGGCCTCGACCACTGGCTTTACACACGGCCACCATCATAGCCGCCTGGCCCATGGAGGTTCGCATTTGATTCAGACAGTTGGTAATGAAACAACAGAGCCAAGAACTGGTGAGCCATCAGCTTTAATCCTACCTTGCACCTGGCTGGCAAATAAAAACACACACTGGGCTCTAAACCCCACACATTCAGTGCTCACAAAGTTACTGACTTATCTGAGTTTCCTAGAATCAAAGGTTTCTAGCTCACCAGACATATTCACCTCTGCTCTGTTCCCCATCTCCTTCTCTCTGCACAAACTCTGCACAAACTGGCTTCTTCCTCAGCACTCCAGCATCTTGGCTGCTTCTCCTGGCCTCTACGAGGCCTTACTCTGCTCTCTTACACCATGAATTCCTCCTTCACTCTTCTCCTGAACAACATGATTTCTCTTCCTTTTAAAACCTTTTGTCGCGAAAGCCCAGCCCCAGCACACATTAATACAATCACTTCCATCCCAAGCAGGAAGGGCAGGGCAACTAATGTTATCACCTGGGCAACAGGCTTCCCTGTGGGCAGCGCCATCTTTAACAAAGTGAGCATAATATATTTTATCTGCCCAACACCTAATTATACATGGGAGGGGATAAAACCTGACATCACGCATAAGTTTATACCTTTTGTTTAGAGGTACATACATTAACTACATGCTTTCAGGAGAGGAGAGGTAGTTTTCATAGAGACAGATGCCTATAAATGGTTCATTAGTATAAGAAAAGATTTTAATTTAATCTTTTTCTTCCTGTACCTGGCTAGCTATTCACCCCTTCCCCATAGGTATGTGGGAAGGTCAGAGAATCCAAGCCTCCTTCCTCTTCTGCATTTACAACACAATGCCATCGGCCATCTTAATTTGATGCTAATCACACAAGCATAGAAATCACACTTACAAAATATTTCTGCACGCCTAACCCAAATTAATTAAATGTTTAAATTTCCTAAAATATTAATATTAATTCTATAGCTTTTGGCCTTTACAACAGTGGAAGGAAAAGAAGTTCTATGGAAAGTAACTTCACAGGGTGATCTGATCATAAATTCCTAGCAGAGCCAGTCATGCGGGTTGTCATGCCCCAGGCATATAAATTATTTAGTAAAAGGCTTATCTTTGCCTTAAGCCAGTCCTTTTCATTGTTTCTGTGCTTCTAGGTTAACATACTGTAAAGCCAGTAGCCAGGGCCACTATCAGAGCCCCCTGGGCCATGCAGGTTCTCATTAGATTCGGGCAGTAGGTAATGAAACAATGGAGCCAAAAACTGGTGAGCCATCAGCTTTAATTCTAGCTTGCACCCGGCGGGCAAGCAAAAACACACTGGGCTCCAAAACCCACTCATTCAGTGCTCACAAAGCTACTGACTTACCCGAGTTTCCTAGAATCAAAGGTTTCTAGCTCACCAGACTTATTCACCTCTGTTTCCCATCTCCTTCTTTCTGCACAAACTCTGCACAAACTGGCTTCTTCCTCAGCACTCCGCTATCTTGGCTGCTTCTCCACTCCTCCACGTGGCCTTAATCAGCTCTTTTCTCTAATGCTAACCTCAGGAACCAAGAGAGCATGCTCCTGGTCTGCCCCACTTTATAGTGTAGATTCAAAACCCTTAATCCAATCTACAAACAAGGAAGTCTCTGATACAAAGTCACTTATCTGAGACATTCTGGGAGGATTCCTCAGGAGAGTGCACCACCCTACATCATCCAGTCAGTCAAAGGTGTGGGGAAAAGCTTACTCTTAAAACTTGCGTGTGGGCAGCGCCATCTTTAACAAAGTGAGCATAATATATTTTATCTGCCCAACACATACCTTTAAAATGCAACACCCTGTCGGACCCCTTCTTCTAAAGCAGGAGAGTACCAAATTTAGCTATCCTGTAATCTCCCATGCTTTCTTCCACCTTCATGTAATCTTCCTTACCTTTCCTTCTTAATTTTAAACGCATAAAAGAAAGTGCAAAACTGTTATTCCTTGCAGCATTTGAGAACTTGCTCCTGGCATGTCATCAATTTGGCTTTAATACACTATAAAGATTCTCTCTATATGGATTTAGATGTTTTTTACATAAACACAGTCAAGTTGTATAAAAAATAGATTGAAGAAAAATTGATGTAAACTATTTTCTTTAGTACGGTTATTCAATAAAGAGTAAGATCATTATTTTTTCCTTCATTGTTTTAGTACATAAGAAAACTATGGAGGATCGTTTGTAACTTCTGTGCACTTTCTACCCTTTCAGATGATTTTAATTTAGTATTTTGCAGATTTCAGAAAATTTCTTTCCTGTTTTTCTGTCATCTGACATTCCATGTGAAAACTGACCCATAAACTTGCCAACTTCCAGATTATCATTACAGATAAGGTTTCTGAATTTCCTTTATAGTAATTTCCTGATCAGAGAGAAAGGGAGAGAAGGGAAGGAGGTTAAAGTCACATGGAAAGTTACAGGATTTCATAAAAGAGTGCATGGAATACAATGGGGGGAAGCCATGGTTGGAGAAGAAAGTAAACTGAATTAATTATGTTTTAGGAATAAAAAAGAATTGTAAATGTTTATCTGTGTTTTTTTCAACAGTAAGATTTTAATATGATCTATAGACTTTTCTTGCTAATAAAAAAAGCATAATTTTTGTACTAAATGCTATCTGTAAAGCCAGTAGCCATGGCCATCATCACAGCCACCTGGCACATGCAGGTTTGCATTAGATTCGGACAGTCGGTAATGAAACAATGGAGCCAAGAACTGGTGAGCCATCAGCTTTAATTCTAGCTTGCACCCGCAGGCAAGCAAAAACACACACTGGGATCCAAAACCCACACATTCAGTGCTCACAAAGCTACTGACTTATCTGAGTTTCCTAGAATCAAAGGTTTCTAGCTCACCAGACTTATTCAACTCTGTTCCCCATCTCCTTCAACACAAACTGCACAAACTGGCTTCTTCCTCAGCACTTTGCCGTCTTGGCTGCTTCTCTTCTCTTCCGCGTGGTCTTAATCAGCTCTTTTCTCTAATGCTAGCCTCAGGAACCGACAGAGAGCAAGCTCCTGGCCTGCCTCACTTTATAGTGTAGAATCAAAACCTTTAATCCAATTATTCAAACAAGAAAGTCTCTGATTCAAAGTCACTTATCTGAGGCATAATGGAAGGATTCCTCATGAGAGTGCACCATCCCACATCATCCAGTCAGTCAAGGGTGTGGGGAAAAGCTTACTCTTAAAACTAAGCCTTGGACTATAAGGACCCAGCCTACTTCCAGCCCGTCCCCAACACACATTAATATCAATGAACTTCCATGTGGGCAGCGCCATCTTTAACAAAGTGAGCATAATATATTTTATCTGCTCAACATCCGAGTTTCCTAGAATCAAGGTATCTACCTCACCAGCTTTATTCACCTCTGTTTCCCATCTCCTTCTTTCTGCACAAACTGGCTTCTCCTTCAGCACTGTTGGGCAGATATAATATATTATGCTCACTTTGTTAAAGATGGTGCTGCCCACGTGCAAGTTTTAAGAGTAAGCTTTTTCCCACACCCTTGACTGATTGGATGATATGGGGTGGTGCACTCTCATGAGGAATCCTCTCCCATTATGTCTCAGATAAGTGACTTTGTATCAGAGACTTTCTTGTTTGTATAATTGGATTAAAGGTTTTGATTCTACACTATAAAATGAGGCAGGCCGGGAGCTTGGTCTCTCGGTTCCTGAGGTTAGTATTAGAAAGGAGAGCAGATTAAGGCCACGTGGAGGCCAGGAGAAGCAGCCAAGATGGTGGAGTGCTGAAGAAGAAGCCAGTTTGTGCTGGAGGAGATGGGGAACAGAGGTGAATAAGTCTGGTGAGCTAGAAACCTTTGATTCTAGGAAACTCGGATAAGTCAGTAGCTTTGTGAGCACTGAATGAGTGGGTTTTGGAGCCCAGTATGTGTTTTTACTTGCCCGCCGGGTACAAGCTAGAATTAAAGCTGATGGCTCACCAGTTCTTGGCTCCATTGTTTCATTACTGCCTTTCGAATCTAATGCAAACCTGCACTGGCCAGGCGGCCGTGATAGTCGCCTTGGCTCCTGGCTTTACAAGCACTCTGCCATCTTGTCTGTTTCTCCTCTCCTCCACATGGCCTTTCTTTGCTCTCCTCCAGCATGGGCTCCTCCTAGAACGTAATTACTCTTCTCCTGGAACAACATGATCTCTCTTCCTTTTAAAACTGTTTGGCACGAAAGCCCTTCCTCATCACATATTAACATAATTTCGCCCATCCCAAGCAATCACCTGGGTGATGGGCTTCCTCTTGGGCAGCGCCATCTTTAACAAAGTGATCATAATATGTTTTATCTGCCCAACACTATTAAAGAGCAGACCTTGTATAATATCTGTTAATATAACCAGAGCTTCTGAAGCATGCAGAGGCCTAATGAATCTGATGGGAAACAGATTTGATAGCCATTTAGTACTAACATGATTTTGGCTTAGCTAGAGAAAGGTGTTTTATGTATTCCAGGGGATTTCTCCAGAAGGGGACTTTTCTACTCTCATATGGGAGGGGTTATGTGACATTTTTCCGCTAAAGAGATTTCTGTGTGAATGCGGGAAAACCTAGTGAATCAGTCCAGCTTTGCAGCCTTAGAGCCCCCACCCCTGCTGCGGAAAGGCAGGCTCCTGGTATCTTGCCATTGTCCTCTTGCTTGACCTTGCCTCCTTTCTTTAAGTCTGCATTTCCTCCATGACTAGCATATTTTAAATGCAATTCTTCACAAGTGAAAAATTATCAAGTATTCCTCAAATAATTGGTTGTATTTGTTTTTTAAGCCTATGGTCAAATTTAACCATTTCTGCCAAAAAGTAACAAATATTCCTATTTGTTTCTACTACCACTTTATTTTTACTACCAGACTAATCCAGGATTTTGATATTTCTCTCCTGGATCATTATCATTTCATCTTCATTATAACCAGTTTTGAGCACTGTTGGGCAAACAAGTGTGAAACAAGCGTATTTAGGTTTGCTCGCTTGTATTTTTGCATTGGCACGGGGCAGTGCCGTATGTGTGGTCTTTTGAAGGCTCTGGGTGCTTGCCCTCAGGGTGGCAGATTGCAAATTGCCAATTGCCTTCCCCCATGGGGTGGGGCAATTGTTTGCTGGATGTTGGGCAGATAAAATATATTATGCTCACTTTGTTAGAGATGCCACTGCCCACCTGGAAGCCAGTTGCCCAGGTGATAACATTAGTTGCCCTTTCTGCTTGAGATGGGCGTGATTATATTAATGTGTATTGGGGGAAGGCTTTCGCACCAAAAAGTTTTAAAAGGAAGAGAGATCACGTTGTTCCAGGAGAAGAATGATTGCCTTCTAGGAGGAGAGCGGAGAGGAGAGCAGATTAAGGCCACGTGGAGGCCATGAGAAGCAGCCAAGATGGCAGAATGCTGAAAGAGAAGCCAGTTTGTGCAGTTTCTCCAGAGAGAAGGAGATGGGAAACAGAGGTGAATAAGTCTGGTGAGCTAGAAACCTTTGAGGCTAGGAAACTCGGGTAAGTCAGTAGCTTTGTGAGCACTGAATGAGTGGGTTTTGCAGCCCAGTGTGTGTTTTTACTTGCCCGCTGGGTGCAAGCTAGGATTAAAGTTGATGGCTCACCAGTTTTTGGCTCCGTTGTTTCATTACAGACTGTCCGAATCCAATGTGAACCTGCATGGGCCAGGCAGCTGTGATGGTGGCCCTGGCCACTGGCTTTACACTGGAGAAGTGCTCCCATCCTCCTGTTTTGCAGGGAGTACAGGGAGAGAGAGAGAGAGAGAGAAAGAGAGAAAGAGAGTGCTCAGGCTGGTTGGGACCTGTGTATCTGGGAGAGACCAGAGAATGAGTCAGGGCTTTGGAAGCCCTGAGTGAGAGAATCGAGAGGTCTTCCCTGCCTGTTTGCTCATCTGCCATTAGGAGACTAATAAACGGAATGGCTTAACCCTTTCTGGCTCCACAGTTTTTCTGTTTGCTCGAATCCAATGAGAACCTGCATGGCCATGATGATGGCCACTGGCTATACAAGCACTCCTTGACCATTCCATTCACCTCTTATCGTAGGTCTGCAGTGATTTTCCTTTACGTGACTGGTCAAGTTAAAAATTTTTAATCCCCACACCAACATTACAAAAATTTCCAAACACACTATTGAGTTGTATGAGTTCATTAAGTATTCTTATGAAATATATGCTTTGCAAATATTTTCTCCAAGTAGGTTGCCTTTCATCTTCATTTGGTTGATGGTTTCTCTAAGGCCAGGTGCTGTGGCTGTGCAGGTTCTCATTGGATTTGGGCAGACGGTAAAGGAACTGTGGAGTCAGAAAGTGGTGGGCCATTCTATTATTAGAGTCTTGCAATGGCGGACAGGAAAGCAGGAAGCAGGCAGGAAAAACCACTTCCCTCTCTCTTTCCCAACATTTCAGCACAACATGTGTGTGTGTGGAGGGGACCCTTCCTTGGCAAACAATGGTGTATGGCCAGTAGCCGAGACCACCATCACAGCCGCCTGGCCTATGCAGGTTTGCATTAGATTCGGACAGACGGTAATGAAACAATGGAGCCAAGAACTGGTGAGCCAGTACCTTTAATCCTAGCTTGCACCTGGTGGGCAAGAAATACACTGTGGGAAAACACTTCCCTTTCCATTCAGGGCTCCCAAAGCCACTGACTTATCTGAGTTTCCTAGCATCAGAGGTTTCTAACCTCACCAGCCTTATTTAACACCTCTGTTCCCCATCTCCTTCTCTCTACACAAACTCTGTACAAACTGGCTTCTCCTTCAGTACTCCACCATCTTGGCTGCTTCTCCTCTCCTCCACGTGGCCTTTCTCTGCTCTCCTCCCCAAAACGGCCCCTCCCAAGCAAGCTGGAAATCCAAAATTTGCTATCCGCTGCCCAGAGAGCAAGTACTTGCAGCCTTCCATAGACTACACACACATGGCACTGCCCCGTGCTCATGCACCAGGTAGGCAAAGTGCAGGCAGGCAAACCTAACACGCTTGTAACACATTGGTTTGCCCAGCAGTTGCCTTTGTCCTACAGAAGCTTTTCAGTTTGATGTAGTCCCATTCGTGTTGTGTTTGCTTTTGTTACCTTTCCTTTTGGTGTCATCCAGAAACAATCATTGCCAAGACTGATGTTGAGGGGCTTATTACCCTGTATGGTTTCTTTTAGCTTTATTGTTTCAGTTCTGATGTTCAAGTCTTTAATTCAGTTCGAGTTTTGGTGCAAGACTGGGGTCTAGTTTCACTTTTTTGCATTTGATGTCCAGTTTTCCCAGCACCATTTGTTGAAAAGACTATTCTTTCCTTGTACTTTCTTAGCAACTTTTGTTTTCAATTAATTGATTATATATGCATAGGTTTATTTTTAATGCTCTTCATTCTGTCCCATTGATCTATGTGTCCGTGTATATGATAATTTTATTCTGGGTTGCAACCATAGCTTTGCAGCATAGTTTGAAACCAGGAAGTGTAATGCCTCCATCTTTGTTCTTTTTCAAGATTGCTTTGGCTTTTTGGAATCTTTTATGGTTTATACAAATTTTAGGACTTTTTTTTTATATCTGAGAAAATGTCATTGGAATTTTTATGTTTTTAATGCCACAGTGTAGCTCATTGTGTATTCATAAAGAAATTATACTGGCTATAATTATTTTTAATACTCTTTCCTTTAACTTTTATAACATAGTTGGTTAACACAGCATCCTATTACACAATTAGGCTTTTCTGAATCTGACTACATATTTACCTTTACTAGTGAGTTGTACATTTTCATGTTACTATTAGCATCTTTTCATTTCAACTTAAAGAATTCCTTTCTGCATTTTTTGTGAGGCAGACCTGGTGGTGACGAACTATCTCAGCTTTGTTTGTCTGGTGAAGTATTTCTTTTCTGAAGGGTTCCTTTGCCAGATAGAATATTTTTTTTAATACATTAAGAAAATTTGTTTTAGCTTTTATTAATTTTGAGAGAGAGAGAGAGAAGGGCTGAGGAGCAGAAAGCATTAATTCCCTTACGTTCCCTGACCAGGCAGGTCAGGGGTTTTGAACCAGTGATCTCAGTGTTCCAGGTTGATGCTTTATCCTTTAAGGACATGGACTGCCACTATGGCCATGCAGGTTCTCATTGGATTCAGGCAGACGGTAAAAGAACTGTGGAGCCAGAAAATAGGCCATTTCACTTTCTAAAGTCTCGTAATGGCAGACAAGCAAACAGGCAGGGAAGATTGCTTCTCTTTCACTCTGGGCTCCCCAAACCCCGACTCACTCTCTGGGCTTTCCCAGACTCACAGGCCCCCACCAGCCTTAGCACTTTTTTCTCTTTTATCTCCTCCCCTTCTCCATTCTCTTTGTAATCCTCTGCCCAGCGAAACAAGCTGGGAAAAAAACTCTTCTCCAGCAAACTATAGCAGAGAATTGCCCCTCCCAAGCAGGAAGGCAATCTGCAATTTGCAATCTGCCGCCCTGAGGGCAAGCACAGGCAGCCTTCCATAGACTATACACACTAGTCCAGTGGTTCTTAACCTGGGTTCTATCAAACCCTAGGGGTTTGATGAGTCGGTCTCAGGGGTTCGGAGAAGCCTCTGCCGCTGAGGCCAGAATAAAGTAATACCGTAATTTGTTGTGAGTTCATGCACTTTGTTGGTTTTGTTCTTTGAGCAAGGTGATGTTCATGCACGACTCATTTTGTGCACCAGTAAAAAACCATATACCTATGTCTTGAATTTGGAAAAAAAATCATATTTTATTTATCACTAAAGAAGGGTTCAGTGAATGGGCATATGAAACTGGTGGGTTCGGTACCTCAAAAAAGGTTAAGGCACTAGTTGCTTCCCCGGTACAAACAGCAAACTCAGAAAACATTTGTTTACCCAACATTTCACCCCTTTTGCTTGCTTCACAATCTACACCACAGGCATCCCTGTGTGATGAATGAGGTACATTACATAAACAAATTATAGCAACAGCACAAGTTATACAATTGCAACAATTACAAAGGTGCCCGTCACAAAGTCTCCCTGAGCACTCTGCCCAAGGTGCTAACTGGAGACCCATCTCTAGCCCCCTATGCCATGGTAGGTGGGAGGGCCTGTATTGTCTGAGGCTGTGCCCATGGAAACCTCAAAGTGTTCTTGGTGTGTGTAAGCCATTGGCCAAGGCCACCATCACACCCGCCTGGCCAGTGCAGGTTCACATTGGATTCGGACAGTAGGTAATGAAATAATAGAGCGAAGAACTGGTGAGCCATCAGCTTTAATTCTAGCTTGCACCTGGCGGGCAAGTAAAAACACACACTGGGCTCCAAAACCCACTCATTTAGTGCTCACAAAGCTACTGACTTATCCGAGTTTCCTAGAATCAAAGTTTCTAGCTCACCAGACTTATTCACCTCTATTTCCCATCTCATTCTCTCTGCACAAACTGGCTTCTTCCTCAACACTCCACCCTCTTGACTGCTTCTCCTGGCCTCCACGTGGCCTTAATCTGCTCTCCTCTCTAATACTAATCCCAGGACCTGAGAGAGAGCAAACTCCCGGCCTGCCCCACTTCATAGTGTAGAAATTCAAACCTTTAATCCAATCTACAAACAAGGAAGTCTCTGATACAAAGTCATTTATCTGAGGCATACTGGGAGGATTCCTCATGAGAGTGCACCACCCACATCATCCAATCAGTCAAGGGTGTGGGGAAAAGCTTACTCTTAAAACTTGCACGTGGGCACCGCCATCTTTAACAAAGTGAGCATAATATATTTTATCTGCCCAATAGTGTGCATCTCTCCAACTGGATGAGAGCAGCTTTCCAGTTCAGGAGCGCCTCCACCCCATCAGGGTGTCTCATACTGTCCAAAGGCTGCAGCATGTTCGTTTAACAAGGGAGCTTTGCAGTACAAGAGTCAGTCGTTCATGATAGACAGCCCAGTTGTCTGTGCAAATCACCAAGGTAAAGGTCCATTAGAGGCAACTAGGTTCACAAAGGCCCTCAGGCCTCCCCCTCATCCCTGCTGTCATGGCAGCTCTGAAGACACTGCCGCCCCAAGGAGGAGCACATGGCAAGAGTGGCCACCCTCTTCATCTCTGCTCTGGAAAACATGATGCCATTCACACCTATGCCTCGCAATCACAGCAAGCCTACCAGGGAGGTATTCTTTGCTGCTAGGTTTTTACCTTCTAGACAACCGTTGACCAAACTGTGAGTGTGCATACGACAGCTTCAGCCCGAGCCTCCTCCTCAGAAGAAGAAGAGTTGGAAACACCTGCTCCCATCAACTGAGAGCCACTCCACCACCTGTGGCTGCTGGCTCTTGACCTGAAGCTGAACCTGTAGTTGTGCCTCCAACAACTGTTGCTGCCTACGTTCAACTTCCAGAGCAAACTACAACCTGTGAATCCATTCGACCTCCTTCTCCAGTGACCTTTCCAATTCCAGGTGCTGCTGGTGATCAGCCTGCATCTGCAGCTCTCAAACCCGGTCGGCCTTCTTCTCCAGCACCAGCTCCAGTTCACACCGTACCTGTAGTTCTCAGATCTGCAGCTTCTTCCTGGAGCTTTTGACTTTTTCTCTCGGTTTCCTCTCACAGGGCTGTAGAAAACAGCCAACCTACAGTCCCCAAAAGGAGAGCCATGGGGAACCATACACTGGGGAGCATGACCAGTCCTCTACCCCACTCCTCAAGGGTGACTGTGGCTCCATACCATTCTGATCCGAATCCTACCAGCTACGCCAGATGTAAAGCCAGTGGCTGCTGTCATGGCCATGCAGGTTCTCATTGGATTCAGGCAGACAGTAAATGAACTGTGGAGCTAGAAAATGGTAGGCCATGCCGTTTAGTCAAGTCTGGTAAGGGCAGATGAGCAAACAGGCAGGGAAGATTGCTACCTTCTCACTCAGGGCTCCCAAAGCCCCTACTCATTCTCTGGACTGTCCCGGACTCACGGGCCCCCACCAGCCTTAGCACACACACACTCTCTCTCTCTCTCTCTCTCTCTCTCTCTCTCTCTCTCTCTCTCTTGATTTTCTCTGCACTCCTTTTCCTGCAAAACCCAGACTGGGGGAAAAAAAAACCACCTCCAGCAAACAGTAGCAAACAATTACCCCTCCCAAGCAGGAAGGCAGTTCGCAATTTGCAATCTGCAGTTCTGAAGGCAAGCATCCCTCAGCCTCCCATAGACTATACACAAGGAACTGCCCCAATACAAGGAGCAAACTTAAAAAAAATAATTTGTTTACTCAACAATCCACTGTGCTACTGCAGGTCAGGCCGAGATAGAGTATTCTTGACTGTACAGCATTTTGAATATATCAATTCATTTTCTCCTGGTCAAGGTATCTTGAGAAATCTGCAGATACTTTCATGGGGGTTCCTTTGTAGGTTAGAGGTTTTTTTTTTCTTTTTTACTGCTTTTACGATTCTCTATTTTTGAGTTTTGATAGTCTCATTATAGTGTGTTTTAGGATTGTTTTGAATAAATAATGAGGTGATCTATGAGCTTCATGCACTTGGATTTTATTTATTGATTTTAGCCAAAGAAAAAGTGAGGGCGGAGAGAGAGAGAGACAGACAGACAGACAGAGACAGGAACATCAATCCATTCCTGTATGTGTGCTGACCAGGGATTGAACCAGCAACCTTTCTGCATTTTGAGCTTCTTCTCTTACAAACGGAGTTCTCTAGCTAGGGCCTGTTTGGTTCCTTTTTATGATTTCTGTCTCTGTTGTTTTCTCATTGTATTCATTTATTGTTTTCTTTTTTTTCTTTTTACAGAAGGTCCACAGCTGGGGGACTTGGGACAGAGAGAAAGTCAGAAAGACAGATAGATAGGGACAAACAGACGGGAAGGAAGAGAGATGAGAAGCATCAATCATCCGTTTTTTGTTGCAACACCTTAGTTGTTCATTGATTGCTTTCTCACATGTGCCTTGACCGCGGGCCTTCAGCAGACTGAGTAACCCCTTGCTCGAGCCAGCAACCTTGGGTCCACGCTGGTGAGCTTTTTGCTCAAGCCAGATGAGCCCACACTCAAGCTGGCTACCTCGGAGTCCTCCGCATTCCAGTCCGACACTCTATCTGTTGCGCCACCGTCCAGTCAGGCCATTTATTGTTTCCTTGATTTCGTCGAATTGCCTTTATTTTTTTGTAGTTCATTGAGCTCCCTCAAAACAGCGAGTTTTAATTTTTTATTGGATAAAAGATCTCTGTCTTTGGCTTCAGTTATTGGGAGATTATTGTGATCTTTTGGTGATATCATGCACGCTTGATTCTTTATGTTGTATTGCTGATTTGAAATTTGAGGTAGCTGTCACCTCCAATTTTTACTAGTTACTTTTATGTGAGACATTCTTTTTGTTGGGTTGGCTTATATTCTGGGGCTTTCTCTGACCTTGTATGAATACACCTGTTCTACATTTCTTGCTTTTCTCTTGTGGCAGGATTTTAAGCTGTGTCTTATGATCATCTTATAGTGAACTAGGATAGCTGTTGGGAACCTCTTTTTTATTGTCCCAAAAGTGGCAGGACAACTCATGGTTATGGTTTCTCCCTTGCCCGCAGATGCTGCTCTTCTGCACACATTCCCTGTACCTCACCTGGCTCTTGCTATTGCCCTCTGGAACATGTACAAGGAGCTTGCTGCATAGTGGGGAGGGTGGGAGTTTGGCACATGGGAATTTGGGGGTTCCCATGGGTTAGGTAAAGGGCTCCTTGAGTGAGGTTTTTCCAGCAGGTTATGAATGGGCTTTCTTCTGGAAAACAGAAAACTTCATCTCTTTAATGCTTTCTGATATTCTTATCTGCCTCTTTCCAGAATTCATACATTTCCCAAGTATGAATTCTTGCTTTAATACTCTGGGTGCTGTGGGTGAGAGATTTTTTTTTTTTTTAAACAGAAGTTCCACAGCTGGGGGACTTGGGTGCTGGCTCACTACTCTCCCTTTTCCCCCACATGAGGCATCCCCAGTTTCCTCTTTCTCTAAGCTGTGCTACCCCATAGGCAAAGGTGATGCTGGTAAAGTTCTTCTTACTCACGGAGATGAATCCAAACTTGTGTATATTTTTTGCTTCATTGGAGTGCTGGAACTTCTATAGAAACCTGGATTTCTATTAGGGCTTCCTCATCTGTGAGTAAACACTCATTTAGTGTTTCCAGGTGCCATAGGCAAGAGGGGTTGGAGTCTGTTCACAGGCTCCTGCGGGTTCCACAGCACTTCCCTGGGTTTGTCTGCCTATTACCTGATGCACTGGTGGGTGCGAGTCCTCTTGGACCCCTTGGCGTATGGGGCTGGATTTTACAGCTTCTATGGAGGTCCTTTTGTTTATGGATATCTGCCAAATTTTAAAAGTTAAAGGGCAATAAAAAATGAGGGACATCTTATTGTTTTCTTTAGAATAAGATGCTCTCTATTCTGTAGCTAAATCTAAAAGTCAGTAGTTGAAGAGTTAAAGAGGTTTATGGTTCTCTTTATGGCATGTTGTTTTAATACTAATCCCTGTGTGCTTTATTTTATGGAGTATATGTAATTATTTAGGGCATTATGGAGATATTATGTTTATTGCTATTAGATGAATGCAATTCAGGCATTCATAAGGTGTATTAATTTATTTTAGGGCAGAGAAACAAAGCACCATGTGAGCATACCATTGTGAGAAGAGATAGTGAAAACTTCTGTTGATGCTTCTCTTAAATGATTAATAAGTGTTTCTTACATTTTAATTGCACTTTGCAAATCCCTTTTTGTTGCAGCTGTCTCATTTCATACAAACCTGTAAGGTGGCTATTTATTTATTTATTTTCCGAAGTTAGAAGCGGGGAGGCAGTCAGGCTTCTGCATGCCCCCAACTAGGATCCACCCAGCATGCCCACCAGGGGCTGATACTCTGCCCGTCTGGGGCATTGCTTTGTTGTGCCCGGAGCCATTCTAGCTCCTGGGTGGAGTCCATAGAGCCATTCTCAGCACCCGGGCCAACTTTGCTCCAATGGAGCCTTGGCTGCAGAAGGGGAAGAGAGAGAGAGGAAGGAGAGGAGGAAGGGTAGAGAAGCAGATGGGCGCTTCTCCTGTGTGCCCTGACTGGGAATCGAACCTGGGACTTCCACAGACTGGGCTGACGCTCTACCTTTGAGCCAATCGGTCAGGGCCTGTAAGGTGATTATTAATATCTTTTTTTTTAGTGAGAGAAAGAGGCAGATAGACAGGTAGGCAGGAAGGGAGAGAGATGAGAAGTGTCAACTCATAGTTGCAGCAGTTTAGTTGTTTGTTGATTGCTTCTCATACATGACCCCTTGCTCAAGCCAGTGACCTTGGGCTCAAGCCAGAGACCTTGGGCTTCAAGCCAGCAACCTTGAATTTCAAGCCAGCAACCATGGGCTTCAAGCCAGCAACCTTTGAGCTCAAGCCAGCGACCATGGGGTCATAGCTATGATCCCACTCTCAAGCCTGCAACCCTGTGCTCAAGCTGGTGAGCCCGTGTTCAAACCAGATGAGCCAGCGCTCAAGTTGGTGACCTAGGAGTTTAGAACCTGGGTCCTCTGCATCTCAGGCTGATGCTCTATTCACTGCACCATTGCCTGGTCAGACTCTGTTCATTTTTTTAAAAATGTAGACCATGGTAAATTATTTTGATCAATAAACTTAAAAAAATCATTATTTCAAAAGTATGCTCTTCAATTATATATTGGATCTTATTCTGTTTTGACATTTTCATTTAGGAAATATAATTCTCTTATTGGTTATTTATTATCTTATGATTTTTTGCTTCTGTTATTTTTCTACATATTCTTAAAGCATTTTTTATGATTGCCCTCAACGTAAATGCTGTTTTCCGAAAAATAAGTTCAGTTCTTTTTTTTTTTTTTTTAATTCAGTGAGAGGGGATGCAGAGACAGACACCCACATGCACCCTGACTGTGATACACCCAGCAAGCCAAGTAAGGGGCGATGCTCTGCCCATCTGGGGCTTTGTTCAGTTGCTGACAAACTGAGCTCTTTTTAGCGCTTGAGGCAAAGGCCATGGAGCAATTCCACAGCACCCGGGGCCAACTCGCTTCAATCAAGCCATGGCTAAGGAGGGGAAGAGAGAGAGAGAAGTGAGAGGGGAGTGGTGGAGAAGTCGAAGGCGTTTCTCCTGTGTGCCCTGACCGGGAATCGAACCTAGGACATCCAAATGTCAGGCTGACACTCTACCACTGAGCCAACTGGCCAGGGTCCCAGTTCAGTTCTTAATTAATTCCAACACAGATTTTATTTCTGCTATTGCATTTTAAAAAAAGTTATTCCTTATTTTACTCATATCTCTTAGTCTCAGAGCGTCTCTCTTTATGGCTTTTGTTCTTGTTTCTTAGCGAGCATGGCTAATTTCCTTCTGGGTGTACCAACCAGTTTATAGATGTAGAGAAGTATTTTCAGAAGACTGCTCTCTTATTGAACTTCAGGATAATACTTCCTTTTCCTTGTCAAATAATCTTTATTTTAGACCCTATTTTTTCTCTTATGTTTGGAAAGATAAATGTGTTCAGAATCAGTGTTTGCCAATGTACTTAGGGTTTGGATCAACCTTGACTGTGCTCTGTTCACTTGTTTGAATTATTTTTATATCTTTAGCTCTATAGTGAGTTCTTTATATGTAACTTCTAGTGTACATCTATTGTTAAAAGTCTGTCATCTTGTGCAGCTTTTCTGGACAAAGATGGGATCTTGTCTTGCTTCTCTTCTTTCCCTTCCTCTCTGACTTTCTGGTCAGAAACAGTATAGGAGAGCCTGTGGTTCTCCATATGCACTACTTGCATGAGTTCCTGTCTCTTTTCTCACTTTATAAAGCTTTACTTATAAACCTCTTAAGTTACCATGTGCCTCTTCCAGAAGTACCTTCCTCTCCACTACTGTATACAGTGTACATATATTCTTGGGTTTGTAATTTCCTTCTAAACATAGAAATACAGAAAGAGAAGATCATGGTGAACAACGATGTAGCAGCTACAAGAAGGCATACCTGTGCAATATAGGAATGGATACTGATAAGTTTGGGTTCTTGTCTCCTGATAAAAATTAACTTAGACGAGGTACATTGATAAAAGCACAGGCTTATTTATTGAGCCTCTGCAGAGGACGAAAACACTGAGATAGGGTCCCAGGTTTTGTGCCCTGAATGTGGAACTTTAGGGGTTTTTATGGCTTGAGGATGTGGAAGTTGCTGGGGTTAACCAATCATGGAATAGGTTAGCAGGCTTCTCCATTTTTGGAACACAGATATCTGGGTATATGTCAGTGAAGCAAAGCATTCTAGGGGTGTTCAACACTTACTGTGGGATGCAGGAAGGGACTTTCCCAACCAGGTACTGAGTTTGTGGCTTGACTTTAGATCTGAAATACAAAGTTGAGTTGTTAGTTCCTGGACCATGTTTTGTAGCTGCCTGTTGGTAACGGCCATAGTTCTAGCAGGGCTTGACTTGGTGGAGCAGTTTGTTCTGGTGAGGCTTGACTTGATGGAATAATTTTTGGGAACATTTTATTCTGCCAGTTTTACTTCCCCTCTGAGAGATATTATACTCATAATTCTTTATGGTTTAGTGGATGGAGATCTCTTCTTGAACTGCTTACTTTCTGCTGAGGAGGGACGCTGGCATGCCTAAGTAAATAAAAATTTCTCTCCTTATTATCTAAGCTTATATGAGGTTCTCTGTATATTATCTAAGCTTATATGAGGTTCTATATATATATATATACCTGTATCTGGCCTTTATTCTCATATTACCATTAATTTGGTTTGGCATTTTAGTAATCTAGAAGAAATGAATTTAATTGGACATTGCAAAATGCAAGGGTCGAAGATTAGTAAGTAGCAGGAGGATAGTTGGGAGAATTCCTATGAGTGGGATAAACCAGGACCTTGTAAGAACCATGATAGTTGGGATTTCTCTTTAAGGTTATGAGCCTTTGCTAATAGCTTTTAATGTTTTCTTGGACTTGTAAATTGATATAAAACAACGTTCTTCCTGTAGTAAAGATAGCCTCCTCCCTGACTGGCCATTAGCAAATCTGAGGCTCTCTGGTTCTGCAAGACTACAGAGGCTCGAGAGTCAGTTTGCTTCTTGGGCTCGGGTTGAAGGGTTAGCAGTGATTTCTAGGGATGCGGCTGTTTCCTGAGCCAGGATTCTGCTATGATATGTTGACAATCCTGCCAAGCCAGCTCCAGTTGCTGCTGCTCTGGTTGTGAAGGCTGTAGCTAGAGGCAAGAGGCTTGTATTTAATTTCCAGGGAAGTAGCGAGGCTTTGAGTAATTTGAGCTATAATAGAAGGCCTGGTATCACTTGGAAGAGACTCGGTAGTTCAAATGTAGGGATGACTTCCTTCAGTCAGCTTTTGCAGACTTCCATAGCTTTTTTAGTTCTGGTTAAGTAGGTTTCTACCCATCTAGAAAAAGTATATAAAGACTAAAAGATATTTTTATCCTTTGCAGAGAGGCATGGCCATAAATCAATCTGCCAATCCTCTCCCTAGTGCTACACAGGAGAAATGTGTGGTGGCAGACAGCAATTCTTACAGACCTCGCAGATCCTGGTAACTTGCCTTACGGTTGATTCGGGGTTGTAAATAAGGCCTTAAAAATTTAAATAGGGCTTCCTGACCATTGTGTGTGCTCTGGTGTAGCCCTTTAAAAATTTTCTGCAATTGAGCATTTGGCATCAAAATTTGGCCATGTTCGAAGTATACCTTTCAGATTTATTTAATTTTAAGTTATAGCTAGTTGCAAGTTTATGATCTAGAGTTTGGTAATCAGGCTGAGTTTCAAGATGTGAGAAAGGGGAAATTGGAGTTGGCGATATGTTCCCTCTACTCTCAAAAGCAGTCAGTCTAGCTGCAGCTCTTGCTTTTCTGTCAGCCTGGGAGTTTCCCTTAGCAATTTCCGAGTTTTCTCTTTGACAACCCTTGCAATATATGAAAGATACTTCTTTTGTTTGTTTTTTTTAACAGCTTCTAATAGAGGATGAGGTCTTGATATTTAATGCTAGAATTTCTAGCATTTAACAGACCTCTTTCTTTCCAGATTGGGGCGTGGGCATGTAAAATAAGGAAGGCATATTTGGACTTAGTGTAAATATGAATCTTTGGCCATCTCCCAGTACAGGGGCTCTAACTAGGCAATAAAGTTAGCTTTCTCAGCTGAAATCCCCAGAGTGTATGCTAACAGTAGTATATTCAGCCTTCCTAGTTCCCGTTCCTATGAAGCTGTTCCCATCTGTCAACTATATTTTATCAGGGTTTTCTAAAGGAGTGTCTTGGAGGTTAGGCCTTGAATAGATTTCACTGATTATTTTTGTTGTTGTCAATTTTTCTATTGATTTGAGAGAGAAGATAGGAGATAGAGATGGGAAAGGAGAGATAAAGAGCAAAAGGGGGAGAAGGAGAAAGGGGGGAAGTATCAATTCATTGTTCTGCTTAGTTCCATTTTTTAGTTGTGCACTCTTTGATTGCTTCTCATATGTGCCCTGACCGGGAATCAAACCTGTGACCTTGGTGCACTGGTACAAAGCTTTACCCACTGAACCAAGGTGGCCAGTGCCTCATTTATTATTTCTAAATAGTTTTGTTCTAGTTCAGAGTTGGGCGTCAAGGAAGTAGGGATTAAGGTAGCTGAATTGAGGGTTTGTTCAGTATAACAACATTTGCTGCTCTGAGAATTTGGATGAAGCAATAAATTCTGTCAGGCTTTTTGATAGGCAGAGTGGGGTGTTACAAGGGGATGGCAGGTCGCAGGGGTTTTTGCTGTTATGGGTGCTAGTCCTGATACTGTGGCTCTCCCCTGAGAGTAGGAGTGATTTTCCAGAGCCTGGCGAATATTGTTTAGAAAAGCAATATAAGTCAGGTCTTGTAGGGCAGTAGTAGTCAACCTGGTGCCTACCACCCACTAGTGGGTGTTCCAGCTTTCATGATGGGCGGTAGTGGAGCAACCAAAGTATAAATTAAAAGATAGATTTAACTATAGTAAGTTGTTTTATAAAGATTTATTCTGCCAAGCTTAGTGAAAATCCGACATAAAGTACTTAGTAAGTAATTATTATTATATGTTTTAACTTGCTGTAAGTCTACTTTATGAATTTTATAAAGTAAAGTTACTTTCCTACTTTATAAATCACCATTACTGTGGAACCGGTGGGCGGTTAGAAAATATTACTACTAACAGAGATACAAAAGTGGGTGGTAGGTATAAAAAGGTTGACTACCCCTGTTGTAGGGGATAAGTCTCAATTTCCCCTTCTACTGCTAGTTCCCAGATAAGTTTTAAACTTCAGTACTTTTCTGAGAATTAGATAGATGTTCTGCACCCTCTAGGTTATATTGAGGATCCTAAAACTGTTGGATGAAACAACAAAGATATGAAAAGAAACAACCCAAATTTACCTTGGGGTCTAAGAAATATAGATGGCTACAGACAGAATGGTTGTGACACCTAGTGGAATCAGGTACACTGGATCTAAGTCTAAGGGAAGGATCTTATGGTCCCTCAGGGACGAGGTCGGGGAGAAGGATGGGGCAGAGAAGGAAGGAAGAAAGGGAAAGGTAGACCAAGTGTTGCCCTCCATCCAGGTCAACCCACTTCCTAAAGCTGAACTGACGTAGGATCTTAGATGGCAGAGCTGCCATGTGGCCACTGAAAATGAATAAACAAATCAAAAACCAAACTTCTCAAATAGATATAAAGTCAGAGACAGTCCCAAAACCAAGTTAAGAGAACTCAGTGAATCTTGCCAAGGACTCTGGTCCTGAGGCACAAGTGCCTGCTCACCTCAGGAGAGGTTGGAGGAAACTTCCCACCAGGCTGCTCAGCCTGCTCCTGAGGAGAAATACCCTCTCCTGCCTCTGGTCCTCAGGCCCTGTCTAGCCAGCAGCAGAATCGGTCCCATCTAGGTTGCCAATTGTTACTGATAAGTTTGGATTCTTATCTCCCGATATAAAATAATTTAGACTAGAGACACTGATGAAAGCACAGGCAGATTTATTGCGGCCCTGAAGAGGGCGAGGATGCTGAGATAGGGTCTCAGGTTCTGCACCCTGAATGTTGGACCTAGGGTTTTTATAGCTTGAGGATTCAGAAGTTGCTGGGATCAACCAATCATGGAGTAGGTTAGCAGGCTTCTCCTTTTTAGAACATAGATAACCAGGTGTATGTCAGTGAAGCAAAGTGTTCTAGGATTGTTCAGCCCTTATGGGATGCAGGAAGGGACTTTCCCAACCAGGTTTTGAGTTTGTCTCTGTGATTGGTAGCTCATGGACCATGTTTTGTAGCTATCAATAGATGCCGTAGTTCTAACAGGACTTGACTTGGTAAAGCAGTTTGTTCTGGTGGGGCTTGACTCAGTGGAGCAATTTTTGGGAATATTTTATTCTACCTATTTAAAAACTATTGCCCAGCTTTCTAAGTGATTTAATTCTTGTATTTCCAAATCACATGTCAGACAATGAGCAAGAGATAAGGCGTCTTCTTTTATATGATATTTTACATGTCTAGAAGCATTGTTTGATTTTTTTAGTATATTATATTATCTGTGTCTTTTTTTCTAATTCTGTTTTTTTAAAAGATTTTATTTATTGATTTTACAGAGAGAAGAGGGGTGGGCAGTGAGAAGTATCAAATCATAGTTGCTTCACTTTAGTTGTTCATTCATTGCTTGCTTGTTGTATGTGCCTTGACCGAGCAAGCCCAGGGTTTTGAACCTGCGACCTCTGTGTTCCAGGTTGGTGCTCTAGCCACTGTGCCACCACTAGGCCAGGTCAATTCTGTTGTTTTTATAGTTAGTAGAAATTTTAATCTGGTAATCAGTTATTATTCTGAATTTGTATTATTATTATTAGTAGTAGAAACACTAAGTACAGCTATATCAACACTGATACAAACGCTTTAAGTATATTAACTCATTTTTATGAAACCATTTTGTGAGGTATAATTATCACTTTTTTTTTTTAAGTGATCGAGAGAGAGAGGTAGGAGGGAAGAGAGATGAGAAGCATCAACTCATTGTTGTGTTACTTTAGTTGTTTGGTGATTACTTTCTCGTATATGCCTTGACCAAGGGGCTCAGGCTGAATCAGTGACCCCTTGCTCAAGCCAGTGACCATGGGATCATGTCTGTGATTCCCATGCTTAAGCCGGCATCCCTGTGCTGAAGCTGGTGAGCCTGCTCTCAAGCCGAATGAGCCCGTGCTCAAGCCAGTGACCTTGGTGTTTCGAACCTGGGACCTGAGTGTCCCAGGTCGATGCCCTATCTACTGCACCACCACCAGTCAGGCAATTATTATCATTTTATAGATGGGAAAAATGAGGCACAAAGAAGTTGAATACCTGGCCTAAGAGCATCTAGCTACCATGTCGCACAGTCAGAATATGAACCAAGGTAGTCTACATATTTGCATATTACATTTTTATCCTGCTTTTCTGTGTCCGCACAAGTCCATTCTTCTTCTTCTCTCCCTCTCTGCCCCTTCCTTCCCTGGTTCTTTTTCTTTCTTTTATGACTACATAAAATATTGGCAAGTGACAACCAGATGTCACTCAAAACTACGACTTTTTTTTTTTGAGTTTTAGAATGTGGAATATAAAAAATACAGGTGTGCCTATATATTTTAATTCTTTAGGTATTGCAGTTAGGTTACGTTATGAAACAAATTATTAAACTCTCAGAAATTTGAATTTGTTTAGATCGCAAATTTATTGAACAGAATTTGTTCTTCGTAGGTCTTAGTTTGTTAGCATTAGGTAAGTATTGAGCTATAACAGTGATGTCTAACCCTTTTTCTAATTCTCCCTAAATACCTGACTTAAACTAAGGAATACTTTGATTATCAGGAAGAACAGGACTCCTTAGATTAGTGCTGCCTAATACTGTACCACTGGACATATGGCTGTTGAGCACTTGAAGTGTGGCTGGTCTGGACTGAGATGTGCTGTAGGTATAAAGAACACTCTGGCATGACCTGTGGTGGCGCAGTGGATAAAGCGATGACCTGGGAACACTGAAATCGCCAGTTCAAAACCCTGCACTGGTCCGGTCAAGGCACATATGGGAGTTGATGCTTCCAGCTCCTCCCCCCTTTCTCTCTCTCTCTTTCTCTCTCTCTCTCTCTCTCTCTGTCTCCTCTCTAAAATGAATAAAATAAAAAGAAATTAAAAAAAAGAACACTCTGAATTTGAAGGCTTAGTTCAAAGAAAATAATATAACATGTCTCACTAATACTTTTCAAATATTTTTACATGGTGAGATGACAGTGTTTTTTATTTTTGGATTAAATAAAAAGTATATTAAAATTAATTTTGCCGTTTTTACTTATTTAATGTGGGCTTCTAGACAAGGATTACTTATGTGGCTCATGTTATACTTTTTGTTGAGTATTAAAAAGTATATAAAATAGGGTACCTCTTCTCTAGGAGTGTGGTTGGGAAGAAGACAGTCACTTCAAGCAGGTATGAGGTGCCAGATTGGGCTTGTGCACAGGAGACCTCTAACCCACTCTTTTATTTATTTTTTTATGTGGCAGAGACAGAGAGAGTCAGAGAGAGGGACAGATAGGGACAGACAGACAGGAAGGGAGAGAGATGAGAAACATCAATTCTTCGTTGCGGCTCCTTAGTTGTTCATTGATTGATTTCTCATATGTGCCTTGACTCCGGGGCTACAGCACACCGAGTGACCCCTTGCTCGAGCCAGTGACCTTAAGCTCAAGCTGGTGAGCCTTGCTCAAACTAGATGAGCCTACACTCAAGCTGGCGACCTCAGGGTCTCAAACCTGGATCCGCCACATCCCAGTCCAACGCTCTATCCACTGCACCCACCGCCTGGTCAGGTTCTAACCCACTTTTGAGGGTCTGCAAAAGTGTTATTTAAGGCAATTAGTACCTGTGTTTTCTTCCTTTTAAAGCTTCTGTTGAGGACTCTTAAATTTGCTTTTTGGACTGAAGCAAATAAAAGTCAAAAGCTTTTTAAAAATGTTTGAGAGTCTTTTATTTTAGGAGTATTGGTCCTTAGTCTAATGAAACAAAATCAAGGTTGAAGTAGACGGCTTGTGCCTGCTCATAGAGACCAATGCTCAGCCTTCCCCTAGACCTGTCTGAGACAGCTAAATGGATGGTAGTGCTACTTGCTAAGTATAGAACATTGGTCAGTTTGAGACCTGTTGGGTTTGAGGTATCTGTGAGACATCTAGTGGGGAAGAACATTAGTCAGTGGATGCATGGAGCTAGAGTCCAAGAAAAATCTCCACTGTCAATACAGATTGAAGTTAGGTGAAGTCATAGATAAAGAATGAGATCACCAGGAAGTGAGTAAAAAATGGGTTAACCTCTGAGAAACAAGAAAGGTTAAGAAAAGGGAGTATAAGGGCCTTTGTAAAAGAATGGCCAGAGAAGGACAGGGTCAAAAGTTGCTAAAAGATAAAAATAAAGACTGAAATGTCCATTGTCTTTAATAATTATGAGGTTATTGAGGGAGCAGGTGGGTTCCCTCCTGGAAGGGCTTCAGTTAGGTGGCAAAGCCAGATCACAGGAGATTGAGGAATTAATGGGAGGTAAAGAATTGTTGATAATGAAGATTCTTGTTTGGGAGTGAAAGGGGTGGACTCAGGAGGCTTGTGGTAGCTGTGGATGTATTTGACATGGCCAGTGTTTGTGTGCGTGCTCGTGCATGTGCATGCGTGCATGTCTTCTTTGAGTTGTAAATCCATGTGAAAACTTTCTATAACTTTACATTCTTGGAATCAGTGTGTGGTGTCTTTCATAAGGTAACTACTCACTAACATTGTTGATCAGGATTTTAACTAGTATCTTTTTTCCAACAATATTCTTTAGCAGTATTGTTTCCAAATGCTCTAAACATTAAATTTACATAATAGCTTGATTTTTGTCTAAGTGTAGGCCTTTGGGCACAGCCTAATGGAAGGAAAACCGGCTTTGTAGTTTACTAAGAACTATAATTCAAATCTAGGTTCTGACAGTTTTTAGCTATAAGATCTTGAACTAATTGTCACTTCTGGCCTTTTTCCCCTTTATCTAGGATTGAGGATTATAACACCCACCCTTATACCCTTATAGGGCTGTTAGAGGATTCATTGAGAAAATGTATAAAGTGTTTTGTATATAGTAGCTTATATGAAGTAGGCACTCAGTAAATGCTTTGTAGAAAAATAGCAACTTCACGTTATACATGCCAACACTGCAGTTTTTATGATTTCATTTAAAGTATTGTGTGTAATATAGTGTTATAACTTTGTATGAAGAGCATATACTTGGTTGATATTTGAGTGAAAAATTAACCTTTGAGTAAAAAAATGTTTCATTTTCTTGCCCCTTTCTCCCCTTTCCAATACAGGTCCTGAGGGAGTCAAACAAATTAGCAGAAATGGAAGAACCACCCTTGCTTCCAGGAGAAAATATTAAAGACATGGGTCTGTAATGGCATTTTTTGTTGACTTTCCTCTTTGTGAGTGCGTGGACTGTGCAGTGCTCCTCGCGCACAAAGTGCAGCTCACTGTGGGAGGTCCCTCCCACCCTGAGTGTGCGCTGGGAGCCTCAGTTTACACCTGTTGGTTCTGTGTGTGTTTGGACTGCTGGGAAACGTACAAATAGAATATTCTGCTGCTTTTCTGGTTTGCTTTACTTTCATTGAAAGTAGATAAGATATTAACTTACCTAGATAAACATTTATTGAACAAAATTTGTTCTTTATATGTCTTAGTTTATTGGCCTGAGGAGAGCATTGAGCTGTAGCAGTGCTATTTAACCCTTTTGTCTAAGTACCTGACTTAAACTAAGGAATAAGTTAATTATCAGGATTAGTGCTGCCCAATACGGTACCACCTGACATAGGGCTCTTGAGCACTTGAAATGTGGCTGGTCTGGACTGAGATGCTGTGGATATAAAGTACACTCTGAATTTTGAAGGCTTAGTGCAGATAAAATAATGCAACATGTTGTTTTACATGTTGATATGACAATATTTTTTTATTTATTGTCACTTTGTACAAGTAATTTTTCTTAGGACACATTCTCTCTCTCTTTTTTTCTACTCTGAAGTAACTCAGGTTAATTTTTGGATGAAAATATTTCATCTCCATTGCAAAGCAAGCCATTTGCATGAAGGTGCCTTTTCTTTGGCCCAGCCTGTAAAACTAAGCATTGACTTATTGTGTGAACTAGGAACTAGAAGCAAGCATTTAAAGTAGTTTTCTTGTCTTCATGCTTTTACTTTAAAATACCCATAGCATTTGAGAAAGTAATATCGTAGGGGAATAAAGTAAATGGTTTATAGCCCAAGTAAAATCACCTTTCATTTTATTATCAATTAAAAATTTGAAAGAACTTAGTAAATACTTGATTTTCCCAGGCAGATGTCATTTCCTTGTATAAAATTAAGCTAGCCAGATGGGGGACTACCCCCAAATGAGTTGTTCTTGCTTACATGACATGTAGTTCTTTCACACTTAGTGTGATATTTCTCTCTTCTGGCTCTTGACTCCTGATTGAGTACCTCTCCAGTCTCTCTTATTTTTTTTTTTTTGCCCCCGCTCAGCCTCCTGTGTACCCTACATTATTGTTCTGCTGAACTACTTACTGAGTTAGGTATTATCTACTGCTCACAAAAATTAGCGAATATTTTAAAATGAATATGAAGTGATAAAATATCCCCTAATTTTTGTAAGCAGTGTATATTACCAGCATCGGATATTATATAATAGTAGTTATCATTGAGTGCTTACTGTCTCATTTATCATCCTCCCAGTAATCTGAGAAGGTATTAACCAGTTTAGTAGATGAAGAAACTAAAGCTTAGGGTGATTACCTAGGTAGTAAAGGTAAAGCTCGCATTGTGACAATTTTTCCTCTTCTGAACCTAAAGCACATTGTGTTTCCACTATGATAAATGACCTTATAAAAGACTTGCTTTACTTCTCAATCACTTTTGTTGGCTTGTCTTCCTTAAATAGCATGACTCCCTCTGGGACTTCATCCTTGACCTTTTCCATCCTTTGTGATCCTTTTGGTTGGCCGTATTTAAATTAGTAGCTTTATTTACCATGTATTTACTGCTGACTCCAAAATTTGTTATTTCTAGTGTCAATGTCTATCCTAATACATATAAACAAATGCCTGCATCTTAGACACATGCCCATGGATATGTTATAGATATTCCCTACACCCAGCATCTCCTAAATTGTTGCTGAGTTTACTCCTTTTATTCTCTCCCTCAGTTAACAACAAGAATAGTTATCCATTCATTCACTCAAGGCTGAAATCTGGGAGTCATACTAGACTGCTGTTTTTCTGAACTCTGACTTCCAGTCAGTTACCAGATCCAGAGGAGTCAATCTCTGATAATTTCCTTCTTCCACCCCTTTCTTTCTGGTGCATTTCATTTATTAGGAAACAGTGTCATTCTTAAGTTCCTGCCCCAGATACAGACAGATTGTATATAGCTCCAGCCCCTCCCTCTTATCCCTGGGGCCTCCCAGGGGACTGTAGCTCCTTCCCCTAACTTCTCTGAGCTGGTAGACACTTAGGATATGTGGATCTGTGATTGGTGGGATCCCACACTTCAGGCACTAGAGTTGAGGAATTGTGTAAGGATTTCTTGAATTTGTCTTTTCCTCTCAAATTTTATGAGCCCTTGGTATCATATTTATATATATTGAACTTTAGGTACCTATGAGAAACTTTGAGTGGAGATATCTAGGCGAGATATCTAAGGAGTTTAGGAGAGATATCAGGGCTAGAAGCTCATATTTTAAAATAATCAGAACATGGATATCAGTTGAAAAATGAGAGGAGGAAAATAACCCAGAGAGTGTATGGAGTGATAACAGGGCCAAGAGCGTAGCTTCGCTAAACATTTTGTAATTAATTACACGGTAGAAAAGGAACCTGGGTGGTGGTGGTGGCGGCAGATATTGGAGAGTGAAGAGTGTGATACAATATAAATTACAGAGAACCATACTATATACTTACCTTTGTCCAGATAGGTACTTTACTTTCCCACTTCTTTATATTGAATTAGGTTCTTTCTCTGCATCGTGTGCTGTCTTACCATCTCTGCCCATCTAAAGGATACCAGCCATTGGGGCTTAGCTCACATGCCTGTGTCCTTGAACCTTCTCTGATCTCACAGCTAAATGACTTCCTCTCTCTAACTTCTCTGTACTAGAACATGCTTTTGTGGCCCTCTTTCTGCACAGATTGCACATTCTCATGTATTACATTTATCTATATTTTATGTCCTTATAGATGTGTATTCTCAAGGTCATAGTCTGCCTCACAGAAATTATTATGGAATCTTCCTCTTGTAAACTCAGTGAAAATTTGAGAGGATTAGTAAATCTAAGCTTCTTTGCTATGACTAGGTAGAATTAGTATTAAAATTTAGAGAAATATCTAATATACTAAATAAACTATTCTATTCAGAATCACCTATATAGACTTGATTATTGTACAAAAATTAAATTTAATGCATTACAGTACAAAACTAGAGTAATGTTGAATATATTTATGTAGAAAAGATGTTTGATATTTAGTTGGTCTAATATAAATCCGTGGTTTAGGTGTTTTTTAAAAAGTTAAAATAGTGTTAGGAACATCAACAGAATGTTTTAGGGAAGTTACAGGCTCAGATATTGTAGCCGGGGCCCATCAGCAGCAGAGGTAACCCAGACTATTTCAACCTTTGGCACAGGAGACAGACTGGGCTACTCTAGTGGGAAGGAGATTTGAGTTTGTAGTCAGCGGAACTGCATTAAAGTTTTAATCTTAACAGTTACAGGTTCTGAAACACTAAGCAATTTGTTTTACTTCTCTGAGCCCTAGAATTCTCATCTAAAAATTGTATAGGTACTTCTAGGTCTTATATTAAGGAGGTACTCAGGTGAAAAGTACTTACAAAGTCTGAAGTGCTAGGCTATCAGTGCTGGTTGTTGTTAACATCATTTCCTCTGATAAGGTGTCTAGTCATAGTCTCCCAAACCCCGCTAAGCATAAACTCTTTCTCTGGAGTGACTAGCTGCCACCACCCTGAGGAGGGAGGATAAAGTAGACAGAACAAAGCAGACCATAATGATAATACTAACATAAGTATAAACCCTTGTATAATGCTTTTAGTTTTGGAAACACTTTCATGTGAATTATCTCATGATTTTAGAGTAATGGGGAAGGTGTAACAAAAACATTGGACAAAGAGGGACATATCCTGTATTGGAATATAGAATACAGTAATAAGGTTGATTTTCTTGTGCGAGTAAGGAAACTGGCTCTGGATGGAGTCCAGAAATGATTTTACTAACATGAAAAAAACTTTTGTAGTTGAAGTAAAAATTCATAAGGGCGAGAAAATGTGTGCAAGGCAAGTTTGTGTATCTTTCTGTAATGATGACTTTATTTAATTTTAAAAGCTTTCCTCTAAATGAAACATCTGTTAAAAGCAATTATTCTAAAAATGGTGCTCATACTTGGACATTTCCAAGGGAAGTATTTTGAAGGTTAGAAACGTTTGTTAGAAGATCAGTCTCATTTCAAATTCCATACAAAGCAGTCATTTTCAAAATGATGACTAGAAAGCAAAATGAGAAGCTGCAATTCCTTATTAAATGCATTTCATGTCCCTAAGTTTTCCCAGAAGCCCCTTGAAAGGTTCTTAGGAACTTGTTGCTCCTAATTGTGCCTTACTTCCTTAGAACAGGGAAGATATTTCTTTATTTGCTAACTTGCTACAATACTAACATTGTAGGCATTTATGAATATTTTAAGATGTAAAAGTACTCTGTATTGGGCATTATGAACTTTACCATATGAAATATTTTGAGGTAGTTGTAGCTGAGTGAATAATGCATAATTTTAAAAAGCCTAATGCTGTATTGATTTCTCATTTCTCATTAATAAATGCTTGCAATTATTTCTCTACAAGTTGGACATCAGTTACTTGGCCAGGAATAGACTATCCTCATACTACCCTATTACTTTTCTAAGAAATTATATTTCATATGCACTTCTCTCCTACAATATTTTCCCCATAAATACAAGCAGGGCAGAAGTTTCTGATATTATATGTTTCAGGTATTGGATTTTTAGGGGTATGTTGCAAGACTAGACTGTGACCAGAAGACCAGCAGATTGGGGAGGTGATCTTGAAACTATAAGATGACTGGTGACTGTGACATGAGACATTTACTGTTGTTAACCACCGTTATGATCACCCCTTCACCCACTACAACTACCACATCTGTTTTATCCAAGAGGGATAGTGGCCATCTTTGTCTCTTTCCGTTCTGTCTTGGGGGCAGGATGTCCCTCTGTCTCTTTAGTCTTTCCCATTTATATTAGATTTCTTTCCCAGTTTACCGCTTGGTTCGAAGCTTGCATGTGGCTTCTGAGTTTACTTTGAATCACTGATTATGTGATTTTTGAGCATAAGTTAGAATAGCAGTCAGAATTCTATTAAATTTTATTTGTGAAAGGGTGAGAGTGCAATTTTTAGTAGTGCGCAATATATAATAAAATGTGACTCTTTGCCTTTTCAGCCAAAGATGTAACTTACATATGTCCATTCACTGGTGCTGTACGAGGAACATTGACTGTCACGAATTATAGGCTGTATTTCAAAAGCATGGAACGGGTAAGACTTGTTGGGTTGCATTTTGATATGTACATGTCTGTGGTTGTTTGCAGTTTTAGTCATGTTGGATTATTTTTAATTAAAGAGTTACTAATTAGGATTTTTATCAGCTATCATTGTACAGTATCCATTGCTCAGTTTTGTTTTCTATTTCCTTCCTTAGGATCCCCCATTTGTTTTAGATGCTTCTCTTGGTGTGATAAGTAGAGTAGAAAAAATTGGTGGTGCTTCTAGTCGAGGTGAAAATTCGTATGGACTAGAAACTGTGTGCAAGGTAAATGTCATCATAATATGTATGTAGTGTTATTTGGTTTGAAAAGCTTTCTATTAATTAGACCCTGTGATTAGGAACTGGTTTCTAGATGTCAAATGGATTTACACTAGAAATGTCATTCTAGTAGAAGAAAACAACAGTTAGGAGTAATAAATAGCTGATCTGCCATGAGTTAGACTTGAATTTCTTTAGACCCAATAAAAGGTACTTTCATGTTCATTATTTCATTTTGAGCCTCATAAAAATCTTGAAATAAACATGATAGAAATTTTTACCTTTAATTTACATGTTATAAACATAAGGATCTGAGTAGTTAAGGCATGGCACTTGGTAGTGGATGAACTGGTAATGATATATTCATCATCACTTGTCCTCTTTTTAGTTCTCATACTTTTTTGGCTTCTGAAACAGTGGTGGGGAAAACTTGATATTATAGACCTTCCTGCTTTCTTATCTAATGTGCATTTTTTAAATGCATGGATACTTGAATAAAACTGAGATTGTTACAATTTTAACAGTCTTAGATATTTAATCTATGTGTCACTTCTACAGACCACTGTTCTGCTTATTGGGGCCTAAGTAACACCTGCACACATCTGAGTTCTAGTTCCCCTTTCCCTTTCTTCTGATCTGCAGTGCTAACAGTAAAAGCAGCAATGCATGCATAACTTGCAAGATACTATTGTATGCTAGTCTTAGTTTTGTAAATCTGTTATTAAAGCTAATGAGTTAGTAGGTATGTTTTGCTTTCCTATTGTAGTCAGAATGGCTCTGGGTGTAATAACTGTCAACCACGTGTCAAGCACATTGTTTCCTGATCACTTTTCTATAGTGTAATAGTAAATAGAGCATAGACTACAAGAGAAAATGAAAAAGGGTGACTTTGAAATCTTGATCATTTTAAGTATAAGACCATTAGCAAGCCCAGACATTTGTAGGGCTTCTGCGGTGGTACTTTGAGATCTCTGTTGCTACAGAGTGCATATGAATATCCCTACTAGTTATAAAGATATTTTCTGAGGAAAGACAAGATATGAGCTTAGGTTCCTGAACATGATTGTTTTAAAGGATGGTATAATTAGCTAGCATTCTAGTTTGGGGTCAGATATGTAATAAAATGTTCTAATTTTTTTATTTACTGTAGGTGATTGTGGTGGGTTGTTTCTGTGTTTGGTTTTATAAAATGGGTGTTTGGTTTTATAAAATGGGGTATAATTAAGCTATTTGGATTTCTTTCTAGATTAAAACACTTAAATAAAATGAAGTCTTGAAACTACTCTTTTTTGAGAGAGAGAGAAAGACAGGAAGGGAGAAAGGGATGGGAAGAGAGATGAGAAGCATCAACTAACAGTTGCATCACTTTAGTTGTTTATTGATTGCATCTCATATGTGCCTTGACTGGAGGGACTCAAGCTGAGCCAGTGACCCCTTGCTCAAGCCAGTGACCTTGGGCTTCTAACCAGTGACTTTTGGGCTCTAGCCAGTGACCTTGGGATCATGTTGATGATCCCATGTTCAAGCCAGTGACCCTATGCTCAAGCTGACAAGCCTGTGCTCAAGCCAACGAGCCCATCCATGTTCTAGCTGGTGACCTCAGCATCCCAGGTTAACACCAGTCTCCTGTGCTACCACTGGTCAGGCTGAAATTATTAATCTCATATTTTTTCTTAGTGGTGTTAAGATGTAGTAAAGAACATGAATATCTACAATCAAACTGAACATAGAAAATTGCTTGAGGACAGATAATGGAAGGAAACCTAGGTCTTTATACCTGACTGTAGTGATACCAACCAAACTGGTTTTTTTGGTAGATGGTTGAAGAACTTGGACATGGAGTGGAGGAAGACCTGTAGGCAGAGTATGGTTCTATCGGTTTAGTAGCAGGAGACTTACAAGGAGAAAAACCAGTAAATTGAGTCCTGGAAAAAGAGCTGAAGTAGGAAAATAATCACCAGGCCCAATGAGAATGCAGAAATATAAAGACAGTCAGGTTTTCAATAGGGAAATTAATGACAGAAGATGAGTTTTCACAGGGAAGGGACATGTGCTGACAGTATGTTACTAGTCATGATATTAAGCTTCAGATACAGCAGTATCTCTAATCTCCAGTACCCACCTTCACTGACCTGTCTGGTAAATTTTCTTTCCTCTGAATTCTGCCTTGTATTTTGTCTGGTGTTTGTTTTTCTCAGTAAGGTGTTGTAATTTCCTTCCTCCAGGAGATACCTGATTTATTTTTGTATCCTGTATTCACAGATCTTAGCATTTTATAAGATATGTAGTTCCAACTTACCTTATTTGTTCATTAAATAAAAAAGAGAACAAACAGTGATAGATTACTTGGATCCTAAATTTTTCTAGGATATTAGAAATTTACGGTTTGCTCATAAACCCGAAGGGCGAACGAGAAGATCCATATTTGAGAATCTAATGAAATATGCGTTTCCTGTCTCTAATAATCTGGTAAGATGTTTCTTATCTTTGAAAAATCTGTATTTTAATTTTTGATGTAGCATAAAGAAACTTGTGTAGGTTGTCTAGAATCTCTACATTTACGATCCTGCTTTGCCATTTAACCAGATGTATAATTAAGGTTTTAGCATAATCTCTTGGACAAATTTTTTAGGTATAAAATGAGGAAACTGGATTAGTTGATTTCCAAGGTCTCTTTCTGTTTACTGATATTCTATAATTATATGATCTTTCCAGGGTGTACCTGTGATGAAAAGCTGTATATAATCTTCATTAGGGTTCATAATCTTCTTTTTAATTGGGAGCTGACAGTTAAGTCTAGCAACTTTAAGAGGGCAGGTACTTAACTGAGTTCCTACAATGTGCTATTAATGGTGTTAGGCTCCCTCATTTATGATTTATTATTTAAATTCCACAGTAACCCTATGGTGGTAATTATTATTTATCTTATTTTAAAGTTGAAACCAGGAACAGGTAAGTAATTAGCTCAAGGGAATAAAGTTTGGAATCAGTACCCTAGTTCGAATGTTTTTCATCAGTAGGTTTCTGCCATTCTTATCTATGTATATGAAATATTTTTTGGCATGCATTTTATGTACCGAAATATAAGAAGTTTACTCAGTATATTTTAGAATATGTAGCATAAACTTCAAAGCTGCTTAACTTCTGATATCTGTGATGTCAGTAATTATATCAGAAGACACCTTTCTGTGTGTGAAATATCTTGCATTATTTAGAAGTAAACCTAAAACAGCTACCTATGATATTTAAAGGAAATATGGTGACATGTTAACACCTAATGTATCTTGGTGGTGGACCTCTATACTTTTCTATTAGTTTGAAAAATAGGAAAATATAACCAATGTTTTCAAAACCATAAAACAAAAGCCAAAAGAACAATATTTAAAAAGGACACTAATGCAAAATGTCATGGAGGTAAAGTAAATGAAAACTTTGGATTTGTTAAGGATACATTTCTGATTCATTGCTTCTTCCTTAAATGTCTTTTTAGCTATTAACTGTTTACTTTTTTGTAGCCTCTTTTTGCTTTTGAATACAAAGAAGTATTCCCTGAAAATGGGTGGAAACTATATGACCCTCTTTTAGAATATAGAAGGCAGGTATGTATTTTTTCTTTAATTTTAATATACTGTGTTCTTTTATTACAATTACCATTTTATGAGAGGAAGGAAACAGCTTTATACAGTTGTGTGTTTTTTGTTATTTATATATATATATTTTAAAAATGAAGTCTAATCCTGATTTTTGGGCTGCTTTTCAGTTTCTTTAAAATGCTTTTCTGCCTATGTCAATCATCTTTAATGAATCTTTACTAATCTAAGAGTTCATAGATAAATCAGCTTACTTAAAAAATGTTTAATAATTTTTAAAATAAAATGGTATATATATTTACATTTTAATATTCTTACATATCATTAAACATTATTTACTCAGTTTTTCTCTTGGGTATCCTGTAATTTTGATTTGTTTCGTGTGTGTGTATTTTTCCAAAGTGAGAAGCGGGGAGGCAGATAGACAGACTCCCGCATGCGCCTGACTGGGATCCACCCGGCATGCACACCAGGGAGCCATGCTCAGCCCCTCTGGGGTGTTGCTCTGCTGCATTTGGAGCCATTCTAGCAGCTGAGGCGGAGGCCATGTAGCCATCCTCAGCTCTCAGGCCAACTTGCTCTAACCTTTTGAGCCATGGCTGCCAGAGAGGAAGAGAGACAGAGAAAGAAAGAGAAAGAAGGGGAGGGGTAGAGAAGCAGGTAGTCACTTCTCCTGTGTGCCCTGACCAGGAATTGAATCCTGGACTTTCACATGCTGGGCCAATGTTTTACTGTTGAGCCAATCAGCCAGGACCACTTTTTCATAAAATATTAACAAATCAAATCTGATAACATGACTAAGGTGGGTTGGTTTAATATTTGAATGCTTATTAGTCTGATTTAATTTACTACAGTAGGAGATATAGCTGAATCCAATCTTGAAATCTGTGTTACAATGAGTGTATCATTCTCCTTATTCTTCCTCAGGACACTATTTCCCAAAGAATCCCTATTTTGCAGTACTTAAACTCTACCTAAAATAGCCTTTATTTTTAACTTTTCACATGTTCACTGTGCTTTCTTGATAATTTAACTGCAGATGGTATTGGTTCTGATGCTAGTTCTGATGTGGTTTGTGTACGGTGTCTTATAAAAAGCATTTTACTGTACTCGCACTTGGAAAAACAGGCTGTTGCAGTAAGATTTATTCAGGTTGAAATAGAAGGTTGCTGATAGGTATTTAATGTCTCTTTTCCCCCTGTTTCACCAAGGGAAAAATCCAGTCTTGTTTTCATTAAGCCCAGTATAAAGACCAAAGTCCAGCTAGTCTGTGACATGGCTTAGTCCATATCAAATCTTCCAGTCCAAATGGTGCTCAAAGTTTGTACTTGGGAGAGTGAGGGCGACAGCCATGCAACATGGCTGCTTTCGGAAACAGGCAGGCTTGTTTCCAAGCAGAAGAGAGGTAGAGTGCTTTGCTAAGTATGTTTATATTTTATATTTTGGGCTGAAAAAGACTAGCTTTCCATTAAGCCAACCAATCAGTTTCTTTAAAATTTCAGAAGCTTGTGCTGGTTTCTCCCACTAACCAATTAGATTTTTCTAGGCTAGACTGACAGGCCTTTGTGGTCGCTTTCTGGCTTCTACTGCACATGCCTTAAGGTAGAAGCACAGAAACACTTCTCCTGGCACCAGTGCCTTGGCGGGATTCCTCCCAAACCTGAGTCTGGAGGGCTGAGGCACAGTGGACTCTGAGGGCACAATGGGTTCCTAAGTGTGCAGTTGAGCCTATGACTACTTTAGCCTTCTAGCAAACTAAGCTAAATAGGGTGTTGCAGCTTCTTACTAATGCAGGCTTCCAAGCCCAACTAAATTTGTAGAATTTAATGTCCAACTGCCTTTCTGTCTTTCCCCATCAATATGTAGCTACCTGCCCACATTAACACAGACACATTGATTATGTCTTGGTAATTGTTAGATTTTTATATTCAAATTATTCTAGAATTCAAGTTTAAAATTATTAAGCTGTGATTTTTATATTTAGATTTCAAACATTATATTTTAATTATAAAGCTTTTTATTTAATTACATGAGGCAAGTAAAATTTCAAATTCCTTGTTGTTATAAAACCATCAGTTGGCAAAATATGAAGCAGAATACAAAGTAAATAGATCAACTAAAACCAAGAGTCTGCAAGTGATATCGTACGATTTTTGCTGACCCAAACGTCCCTTGTCAAAATTAGCTGGAAAAGCAACCAGCAAATCTGACAAATATCTGTAGAATTGTAAAAATGAAGAATATTTTTTGAGAATCTGGGCAGAAATTGATATCTATTCTAGTAGCATTCAACATAGAACTTTGGAAAGTGGATGAGATAACTTTGTTCAGAGAAAAGAAGTAAATTATTATTGAGAAAAAATAAGTTAAAGAGTAAATGAACAGCCATGCGCATGCCAAGCGGGAATTACGAAGTGGGAATGCGGCCGTCAGAATAGCGCACTGAACTCTACATTAAATCATATGCCTTGTGGTTCCTGACCTACTAGATGAATTTGATGACTTTTTTTCTGCAGAGGTAGACACTTTATTTTTCTCTGAGTAAATCAAGCTAAAGTCTAGTGGAAAAGTGTTTGTAGTTTGAAGACTCAGTTTCTTTTTAAACACATTATGGAAGAAAATGAAAATAATTTCAATATAAAATTTAAGACTAAAGAAAAGCATCAGAGTATTCCTTTTTTTTTTAACTTGTTGAAGTTGGAAGTGGTAATAGTATAAAGTTCAAAAGGTACTAAAGAGCATATTGAAAGGCAGGTTTCCTTTTCGGCCAGCATGTCCCCTGCCGTCTCAGTTTCTTTCCATTTAGGAAATATTGTGACTGGTTATCTATATATCCTTTCAGAGATTTTATGCCTGCTAAACTTTTGTATGTATGCATAGTATTTTTTAATGCAGATGATAGCATTTTGTGAACACTTGCTGTGGCTTTTTCTTTTTCTTTTATTTTTATTTGGTGAGAGGAGAGGAGGCAGAGAGACAGACTCCTGCATGTGCCCCAAATGGGATCCACCTGGCAAGCTCACTAGGGGGCGATGTTCTGCCCTTTTGGGATGTTGCTCTGTTGCTAGCAACCGGGTTCTTCTTAGCACCTGAAGTGGAGGCCTTGGCGCCATTCTCAGCGCGCAGGGACAACTTGCTCTAATCGAGCAATGGCTGCAGAAGTGGGGGGAAGGGAGAGGGAAGCTAAGGAGGAAGGAGGGGAGAAGCAGATGGGCACTGCTGCTGTGTGCCCTGACTAGGACTTGAACTGGGGACATCCACATGCTGGGCTGACGCTCCATCATTGAGCCAACTGGCCAGGGCCTTGCTGTGTGTTTTTAATTTGTGTGTGTGTATGTAAAGAGGCTGCTGGCATAGTGCCTGCACTTAGTAAGTGCTCGATAAATGTATTTTTTATTATAATATGTTTTTTTTTTATTTTTCGGTGATGATATAAGTTGTCAGAGTTCATAAAATTTTAAATATGTATATATTTAAAATTCCAACCATCTAATACAACGGCTTAATTTTCTGTAGAGTGGAGGGTGGAAAATTTTAAGGGTCTTACTAGATAATTCTGCATATTTTATGTATATAGTATATATTGAAGGACCCAATTAGAGCTTAATAATCAATGTGTTCTTAAGAAAATGTTTTTAAGTATTTCTCTTGTCTTTTTGGCTTTGCCTTCTGTTATTTGCTTTTCTAATATGTTTTAGATGAGCAATAGTCTAGTACTGTAATGTAGGAGTCAAAAATTCACTTTAGGTATATAAGTGATAGAGGGCAGGGCAAAAGTGGATATACAGTTGTGCAACACATTTTATTCTTGTAGTAGTATTAATTATTCTATTATTTCTCATACAAATAGCTGTAAACCTACCTTTGCCCCATCCTGTATATATATATGGTATTGTGGTGGACACTTGGTGTCTCTCCTCTCAGATATTTTTGTACAGATGGATGGAAGTAAAATCAAGCATCCAATGAAACTGAATAAGACTGTTCTTTTTTTTATTATTAATTTTAATGGGGTGACACCAATAAATCAGGGTACATATGTACAATGAAAACATCTCCATATTATCTTATCATTCAATTGTGTTGCATACCCATCAGCCAAAGTCAGATTGTCCTCTGTCACCTTCTGTCTGGTTTTCCCTGTGCCCCTCCCTCCTCCCTATCCCCCCCTCCCCTCCCTCCCCCACCCCGTAACCACCACTCTCTTGTCCATGTCTCATAGTCTCACTTTTATGTGCCACTTATGTATGAAATCATGCTGTTCTTAGTTTTTTTTCTTTTTTACTTATTTCACTCCGTATAATGTTATCAAGGTCAATCCATTTTGTTGTAAATGATCCGATGTCATCGTTTCTTATGGCTGAGTAGTATTCCATAGTATATATGTACCAAAGCTTTTTAATCCACTCGTCTTCTGACGGACACTTGGGCTGTTTCCAGATCTTCGCTATTGTGAACAATGCTGCCACGAACATGGGGGCACATTTCTTCTTTTCGAACAGTGCTATGGTGTTCTTAGGGTATATTCCTAAAAGTGGGATAGCTGGGTCAAAAGGCAGTTTGACTTTTAATTTTTTGAGGAATCTTCAAACTGTTTTCCACAGTGGCTGCACCAGTCTGCATTCCCACCAGCAGTGCAGAAGGGTTCCCTTTTCTCCACATCCTCGCCAGCACTTACTCTGTGTTGTTTTGCTGATGAGTGCCATTCTGACTGGTGTGAGGTGATATCTCATTGTGGTTTTAATTTGCATTTCTCTAATGATTAGTGATGTTGAGCATTTTTTCATATGCCTATTGGCCATCTGTATGTCCTCTTTGGAAAAGTTTCTATTCATTTCTTTTGCCCATTTTTTGATTGGGTTGTTTGTCTTCCTGGTGTTGAGTTTTATAAGTTCTTTATAAATTTTGGTTATTAACCCCTTATCAGACGTGCTGTCGAATATGTTCTCCCATTGTGTGATTTGTCTTTTTATTCTGTTCTCATTGTCTTTAGCTGTGCAAAAACTTTTTAGTTTGATATAGTCCCATTTGTTTATCTTGCCTTTTATTTCATTTGTCCGTGGAGATAAATCAGCAAATATATTGCTGCTACAGATGTCAGAGAGCTTGCTGCCTATGTTTTCTTCTACGATGCTTATGGTTTCACGGCTTACATTTAAGTCTTTTATCCATTTTGAGTTTGTTTTTGTGAATGGTGTAAGTTGATGGTCTAAGTTTCATTTTTTTGCAGGTAGATGAGACTGTTCTTTTTAAGATGGTCAATATTTGGCCTGACCAGGTGGTGGCGCAGTGAATAGAGCGTCAGACTGGGATGTAGAGGACCCAGGTTTGAGACCCCAAGCTCGACAGCTTGAGCGTGTGTCCATCTGGCTTGAGCAAAAGCTCGCCAGCTTGGTCCCAAGGTCGCTGACTCCAGCAAGGGGTTGCTCGGTCGGCTGAAGGCCCGCGGTCAAGGCACATGTGAGAAAGCAATCAATGAACAACTATGGTGTCGCAAAGGCAACGAAAAACTAATGATTGATGCTTCTCACCTCTCTTCGTTCCTGTCTGTCTGTCCCTCTCTCTGACTCTCTCTCTGTTCCTGTAAAAAATAAAATAAAATAAAGGGGCAATATTTTTAGTCTCATTGTTTCCTTCTTATTGAGTATGCTTAGCACAGACCGAGCACACAATCAGTATTTAATGACTTAACAAATCTATTAACATAAAAGTGAACATCAGAAAGAATACCTGTTACTACATTAGAATGTCTCATCCTAACAGGCTGGTCACCACAGGCCCCATCACCATTCTGACAACTTAGGCTGGATAGTGGAGATAATAGAGATTAGATAGCATGGCTTCTGTTCTGATGTCTTGTAATATTTTAGTTGGGCAGTAATTTGTCTTATGTGTTTTTCACATATAGGGAATTCCAAATGAAAGCTGGAGAATAACAAAGATAAATGAACGCTATGACCTTTGTGATACATACCCTGCTCTCTTGGTCGTGCCAGCAAATATTCCTGATGAAGAATTAAAGAGAGTAGCAGCCTTCAGATCCAGGGGCCGTATTCCAGTGAGTGGGAAGCTGTGATGAGACTTTGCAGATGCTTTTGTACTCTTATCTACATGCTACTGAGATTAACAGATGGCAGGCTGGATGCAGGATAATAATAGTTATAGCAGTGGTCTTTTATGGGGATATTAGAGAATGAGTTATTTAATAAAAATACTGGGGAAAGATTGATTAGAGAAGTGTCTGGAAAATTTGACATGTGTATTAGAAAAGCGCACAGAATCACATGATTCTTAACTTGAAAACAAAGTTGGTACTTTGTATTATTTACTGTTTCTTTATCTTAATATACACTCTTTAGTTATGGTGATAAATGCTCTTTTCCTTTAAATCCTAGAAAGAAGAAAATTACAAAATCTTGATGAATTACTGTGTGCTAGAAAATCTTGATGAATTACTGTGTATTTGAAAATCAGTTCAAATAATTTTACATACAAAATCCATAGGTTCTAAAGACTTGATAGTTGGGCAGTTTTGCTGATATAGTAATAAAAATTTTTAAGTGGGGCTTACTTAGTTTCCTTATAATGCAGGTTTTCTAGAGATAATTCCTCCCCCAAATCAATTACTTTTATAAATCAATACCTTATTAATGAATTAGACCAAGTTTTCTACATCCCAGAGTTGGCTTGAAAGAAAGATGATATTTGATAGCAGCCTGATATATCTTTTCATGGCTAGGCTTCTTATCCAATTAGAAAGCAGTTTTATAGAATAAGATTTTTAAGAAGAATTATAGACTAACTATATAAAGGATGTGTTGCTATTTTCATCTCCTTTAGGTTTTATCATGGATTCATCCTGAAAGTCAAGCCACGATCACTCGGTGCAGCCAGCCCATGGTAGGAGTGAGTGGGAAGCGAAGCAAAGAAGATGAAAAATACCTTCAAGCCATCATGGACTCCAATGCCCAATCTCACAAAATCTTCATATTCGATGCCCGGCCAGGTGTTAATGCTGTTGCCAATAAGGTGAGATTATTTTCCATTAATTAAGATTATAGTTTCATGAATCAGCTGAGTTTGGTGGCAGCCACAGTGTAGTAGTAGAAAGAGTTCAGGCTTTTCAGTGATAAAGACGTAGATGCTAATAATCCAAGGCTCTCCTACTTGGTAGTATGACTTTAAGTTCTTTATTTAGTCTTTTTAGACCGTAAGTTGCTCATTTGTAAAGTGAGAATAATAATAGCTAACAGGATTGTTAGGGACAAGAGTCATCTAATCAAAAATAGTGCATCACCCTGTGCTTACATAAAGGTGTTCAGTAATGACTAGTTTCTCCCTTCTCCGAATAACAGCTGAGTAAATGGCTCATGTCTGCACAGCACTTTGTTGTAATCTTGAAGCAATGTTTTCCTGACCAGTGGCTCCCTCTTCTGACAGTCATCCGCCTGTACAGGTTATTCAGACCAAAGACTTGCAGTTGATTAGCTGGAGGAGTTGTGATTACTGCTGTAGAATAAATATTTGTGTTGTGGAAATAGAAACTCCTGTTTAGTTGACAAAATCTACCATAGGAGAGAGAAAAGAGATAACTTAGCTTTAAGAAGGTACCTCTTTTTTTTTTTTTAAATCCCCAGTAAGTAATGTATATGTACAAGGTTGGGCAAAAGTAGGTTTACAGTTGTGAGTACATGAGCACAGAGTTCATTCTAGTATTATTATTTATTAATTATTGTATTATTTTCCATGCAAACAAATCTAAACCTACTTTGCCTCACCCTATATTATAGAAGAATAATGCTGATGAGCAAAAAGAAGAAAATATTTTAAAACACCCTTAATCCTGTAAGTAGGAGAGAAACATTATTAAATCTTGGTTATACTTCTGGACCCATGAATATATGTATGCACTCATTTATCTGAAACAGAATGACATAATTGTAACTTTAAAAAAATCAACACTGTATCTTTCTATCTATCCTTCTATCATCTATAACATTATTTTAAGAGCACAATAATACCAGCTGTTGTTGGATATTTCGTTTTTGGAGGGGCTTTTACTAATATTAACAATGCATAGGTGTTAGGTACATGTGGAGCCATGTACCTAATTTTTTCATTTTAATTAAAGTTTCGAGGGCATTGTGAGATTTAGTCATTCTCTATTAAACTGTAAACATTCCTTCTTACAAGAGCAATGAGATAATGTGTATATGAAGCCCGTAGCCCAGGGAATGGTGTATATATTTCCAGTACTTACTTTTCCCCCACCTACATTTTATACCTTGAATTAGCAGGAATGAGTCTTAGGATGAGAGGGAGAGAGGACTGTAAGGCCGGAAAGGTGGTAGAGCTAAATGTTGTACTCATCTTAAATTTCCACATGTATTTCACTATGGAAGTTCCCTCTTTTTTTAAAGAATGAAATATTTATTTTCCTGATTCAAAATATGTCATAGAAAATGTAAAATACTAGAAAGGCTTAGATAAAGGCTTATCACTAATATTTTGATGTACTTTCTTTCGTTATTTTCTCTGCATTTAAATTTAACTTGGTTATTTTGTTTCACTGTATTTTCTTTTACCATTGTATTATAAGAATTTTTTCTTTTCATGAAATATTCTTTAAAAGTAATAGTATTCATCATATAGGTATATCATTATTCATTTAATCATTCTTTTAATAATTGGGCATTTAAGTATCTTAATATATAGCTGAAATAGATATCTTCCATTGGCACCCTTGATTATTGCCTTAAAATATGGGGTGTCTCAAGAGGCTCATGGTTTCTGGTTGATTCTCCATTTTGGGTTGTGAGCAGCTGTTGATGACTCCGTGCCTAAATATGTTAATTCACTGACACGGCAAAGTGGTGACATTCTAATTTCATGATTTCTTTTTCAGCTATTAGTTGAACTCTTTCTAAAAAGAAACATTTTCTATTATCTGTATTTTGTTTAACCAGTAGTTCAGTTCATATAAGAAAGCCAGAGAAAATGCTTGATTGTCTCCTTTATTACCTATTTTCCAAATAGTGAATTTACTTCCTGTTATCCCATGAAGGTGACTAATTTTTTAAAGTATCATTATGAATGCATGTATTTAACATGCATTTAACTTAACATTTTTAATTCATGGCAGATAACATTTTTTGGAGTTATAATTTTCTTCCCAGAGAGGTTTTTTCAGTTATCTCTTGAGTTCTTTTGACGTAACTCTAGCAGTCTTTGTTATCTGGTATGACAAGATAAACTCATTAGGAAATCTTACACATTTCTTGTACTAGAATTAGAATAGCCATTTCTCTAAGAAGTTCTGGTTTCTGTTTGTAGGAAATGGTATTTCAAACCATAATCTGGGTGTTAAGGATACTTACCTGCCTCTGGGTTGGTCCTGTTTCTAGGTCTTTGCAGGGACTAGAGCTAGGAAATATTTATACATATTTTAAAGATATAGGATCTCATACTGATGCTTACAATTTAATTTCATTGCTAAAGAGTTTTTAATATAACTTCATCTAAATAAATATGTGTGTATCTCCTTTCTCCCGCACCAGGAATCCTGGTTCTCAGGGACATGGGATGCTAACCTGAGTATGTTATATAGTCTATGCTGCCACAGCCACAGGATAGCAACAGTAATACTACTGTCACCAGGCAACTATTAAAAAGTTAATTTTTTGTATTTGCTCTCCCCATTATCCCAGTTTTTAAAACACATTTTAATGTTTACATTTTCAGAATATATAGTCATGTAAGAACCTTTATATATTCTCCCTTTCGTACATAAACTTTCCCTTTTACCTCTGACTTCTACAAGTAGCTATATATATATTTTGTGCTCACACCAATGAAGTTCTCTTGTAAATATTTCACCAACGGCTTATGGGAACAATATTTTGAATATTTACATGGTGATAGCAACTTATGTTCATTTTACAGGGTGTACAAAAGGAGGTTTACAGTTGTGAGTACATGAGACAGGGTTTATTCTTGTATTATTTATTAATTATTGTATTATTTTCCACATAAACCACCATACACCTACTTTTGCCCCACCCCATATTTGAAAGTCAGTTTGGCTGAACATAAACCCTTTGGCTTACTCTGACTGGTTGGCTCAGTGGTAGAGCATCAGCCTGGTGTGTGGAAATACTGGGTTGATTCCCAGCCAGGGCATGTAGGAAAAGCGCCCATCTGCTTCTCTACCCTTCCCCCCTCTCATTTTTCTCTCTCTCTTTCTTCCCCTCCCACAGCCAAGGCTCCATTGGAACAAAAGTTGGCCTGGGTGCTAAGGATGGCTCTATGGCCTCTGCCTCAAGCACTAGAATGGCTCCTGTTGCAATGGAGCAACGCCCCAGATGGGCAGAGCATTGCCCCCTAGTGGACATACTGGGTGGATCCGGGTCGGGTACATGCAGGAGTCTGTCCCTCTGCCTCCCTGTTTCTCACTTCAGAAAAATTAAAAAAGAAAATCCTTTGGCTTACATCTGATTTTCTTGAGTGTCTTAAATATGTTGCTTATTTTCTTTTGGCCTAACATTTCAAAGTCCAGCGATAAAATAAATTTCTTTTCCATATAAGTCACTGATTTTGCTTAGATGTCCATCCAGTTGTTTTTACTTTTTTTTTAATTGTTATTTTGCCAGAATATGCCTTTATATTGTGTGTTCTGAGTCTCTGTTCCCATCTGGGCCAATGCTTGAATCAACCAAGCTATCCTCAGTGCATGGGGCCCATGCTTGAACCAGTTGAGCCACTGGCTGCAGGAGAGAAAGAGGGAGAGAAGGGGTAAGTAGGGGAAGAGAAACAGATGATTGCTTCTCATGTGTGACCTAACCTGGATCAAACCCAGGATGTTGGCACACTAGGCTGATGCTATATCCACTGAGCCAACCAGCCAGGACCTCCTGCTATTGGTATTTTATGGAATTTTTTTATGGATGTCAACCTATAATGGATGAGCATTCACTTTTGATTTTCTATGGTGTATGCTTTTTTCCAGGCAAAGGGTGGAGGTTATGAAAGTGAAGATGCCTATCAAAATGCAGAACTAATTTTTCTAGATATCCACAATATTCATGTTATGAGAGAATCATTACGAAAACTTAAGGAGATTGTGTACCCCAACATTGAGGAGACCCACTGGCTATCTAACTTGGAATCTACTCACTGGCTAGAACATATTAAGGTGGGTTATTTTCTGATACTATTATACAAAGTATGTCAGACAGGGTCTTTCTCTGCCCCTCGTCTGTATTGGCTCTTAAAGTTGGAATCAAGATGAAGGTGCCGTTCCAAACAGTGAAAAATTGATACCTGCTTTGATAGAACTACTTCTCAGTTTTGGTGTATGAGTGACCGTCCCTTGAGTGCGCATTTGGTTTTGTTGTACTTCTTTCTTTCACTTTCCTTCCCATCCTGCCTGAACTCTCCCATCCTCCAGGCCCCAGTTCATGTTGCATTTATTCCATGAAGGCTTACCAGATTGCATCCATTTCCATTTTCCCTGACATTTTCACTTTACTTTTTCTTTCCATTTTACTTTATTTAATTATTATTGTGTGTCAACCAGTGTATATTGTTAATTCAGTGGAGATCGGGGCTGGATAAATCGTAATAATACTTCTTTTTACCCACTCAGGAGCTAGGGCAGCACTATCTGTGTGATAATAGGTATCCAATAGATACTGGTATGACTTGTGAAGTGAAAGTTGTTCTGGTCATGGAATGAGGTTAAGAATGAATGAAGGATCCCGGTTGAATGCTAAATGATTAGGAGACCTAGGTGAATAGTGATTTGCCCAATATTGTTAATACAGTGGTTGAAGCACCAAATGTGATTTTATTTAATATAGTTATATATATTTTTCAGGTATGGTCTGAATTTCATTAACAAAGCTTACCAAAATATAGACTTCTATAACCTCACTTATTAATATTATGAAATAAATGGAAATGAGATTTTTTTATGTTAAGAAGTAGCAGACTCGACTCACATCAAGATCTCTGAAATTCAGACAAATTGAAGATAAGGCCAGTTTGCTCTACTGAGAAGTGTAGACTGTTTTTACTATTGTTTGTCTTATAGAAACTTGAATGTAGCAATGTGTAAACACTCATGTGCATGTGGCCCATGTGTTATGTGATGTATAAATAGCCCTAAGACTTGATTTGGAACTAACATAGATTGTCTCTTTCACTTCTGTAAATTCCGGTCATTTCACTAGCAGATTCAACGTTCTCTCTAAAATGCTGGTTGGAACAGAGACATGTTTTTCTTAGAGGTACAAGAGGCACAATTGTGCAGGTGACCATCAGTGCCCCCAACCCTCCCACCTTGCAAGGCTTACCCACTTTCTTCTGATCCTTGCTCAGCTGTCACCTCTCACAGAGGTCTTTCCTGACCACTCCATACAAAGTAACAGTTCTGTAGAACCCGCCCAACCTGTATGGTGCTTTTCCGCTACTACCCTCTGACACGTTGTATAGTTCCTCCTTCATTTGCATCTGGCTGCTGTCACCAGCCAGACTGTAAACTTTATTAATAAGCTAACACTTGATTCTGTTCACTGCTTTATCTCAGAGCAGTGCCTGCCACATAGTAAGGGACTTCATACATGTTTTTTTTTTTTTAATAAATGAATGCATGAATTAAAAAAACCACTTTGGATAACTGTTCCTGGTAAGTCTTAAATTTCCAAATGTTCTAATTCTTTGGATCAGTGATTTTTAAGTCTGGATATGCGTTTGAATTACTGGTGGAAGTTATTTAAAATATTGAGTTAGGATTAGTGGAGATTGGAGCCTAGGCACTTTAGGGGGAAAAATAAAGTTGCTTCCAGATGACTCTGAGGCATGGTCAAGATTGAGATTGCTTCAGGGTACCCCATTTCTAGAATATGCCTACAATTATGATGGGAAGGAGGTTTTATGAGATTCGCTGACCTAGCTAGTAAATCTGGTTTCTTTCATTCTGATCTGTGTTTATAGAACCATGGTGTTCTTTTAACTATGATCTGATCACTGAAAAGTAGGGCTAGATTGTCCGTTTAAAGGATATTATATTTTTTTGTTTATTTTTTGGTTATATCTAATTCTGTCTAGTTTTAACTCAAGAAAAGGTAAATTATTTTGCAGAGAGTCTCTGCATATTTTTAAAAAACTAAAATTATTTTCAATACAAGTTAAATTGACATGTATTAATCTCATGAGAAATTTTCATTTCCACGGATACAGAAAAGTAGCTTACTCTAAAGTTTTATACTGTGCTTTCTGTATGCTTTATGACATAAACAGTAAAATAAATGCTGTGGAAGCTATAAAGAGATCAGTGTTATTGTTTATATAGTCTAATTTGGTTAAGTGAGCATTGTTATAAATAACAGATTAAGACTTCAATTAGGATATTTATTTAAATGGATGATGTTTTGAACATTTGAAGATTCTTAGAAACATCTTTTTAGAACTTAGATCTTTTTTTCTCTTTCTCATACTATCGATTTGTTTAGAACCCAAAGTACCTTATATTTGAATAGTTCATTGTACAGATTAATAGGAATCTGCATTTATGAGTGTTTTCTAGTTTTAAAAAACAAAATTTATATACCTTCTGTTATTTAAAAAAAACTCTTTCTAGGAAGGGACCAATTTTTTTCCCATATATTTTTGAGACAGTAATCTCTAGCAAAACTCTATTTTTGAATTTTGATGGCCCTGGCTTAATGGATAGAGTGTTGGCTCAGCATATAGACATCCTGTGTTCGATCGCTGGTCAAGGCACACATGAGAAGTGGTCATCTACTTCTCTCTCCTTCCTCTCCCCCTTCTCTTTTTCTTCCCCTCCCACAATCAGTGTCTTGATTGGTCTGATGGTTGGCCCTGGGTGCTGAGGATAGCTTGGTTGATTTCAAGCATTGGCCCTAGACGGGGTTGCCGGGTGGATTCTGGGACAGGGTGCATGCAGGAGTTGGTCTATCTCCTCTCCTCTCTCTTAAAAAATATTTTTTAAGAAGCATTTGATTTCTATTTTATTAAAAAATATCTGTTTTACAGCTTATTCTTGCTGGGGCTCTTAGGATTGCTGACAAAGTCGAGTCAGGAAAGACATCTGTGGTGGTACACTGCAGTGACGGCTGGGACCGCACAGCTCAGCTGACCTCCCTCGCCATGGTCATGCTGGATGGCTACTACCGCACCATCCGAGGATTTGAAGTCCTTGTGGAGAAAGAATGGTTAAGCTTTGGGCATCGATTTCAGCTTGTGAGTATAGAACCTTAACTTGATGTAGTATTGATATATGCATCTCATCTCATCAGGCTTGTGAAAATAATGCTTTTTATTTCCTAGATATTCAACTAAAATTAATAATTTATTCTGGAGAGGTAATTTCTCAGGAGAACATTTTTGTTTTGGAAAGTATTAGGCTATCTTATTTCAGCTTTGCAGACTGGAGCCAGGGCCAGCTATTGGTCAGGTGTCTGACCCAGGCTCTTCTGAGGGCTCTACCAGGAAACATCAGGTACCTTTCCATGATTTCCCTAGGTGTCCTCTCCACCTGTGCGGCTCAGGTTAGCATGAATAGTTATGGAATTACAAGGCACTTCTAGCTTTTCCTGTAGACTTAAAAAAAATTAGAATGGCATAATCTTTCTCAATTTAAAGTAGGCCTGTTCACACAGGATCAGGGTCTAAAAAAGCCGGGACTAAAGAAAAAAAGAAGAAAGACTGTAACTCAGAGTTGGGAACACAACAACTTTCCATTATCCTTCTTAGTGTACCAGCACTGTGATGACCATGTGTATGGGAAGTGTTCAGTTAGTTTTATGGAAATGACAAATTTTTGTGCCCTCTATATATACCAAAAATGTATGTTGATGTTATTGTTGCTATCAAATTTAAGTGTAGAGTCCGGGCAGTGATTACTGAATGTCTTCTGTCATGTCGCCAAAATGATTGTTTAGTTTCTTCATTAACATCTCTAGAAATAAGCAACAGATGAAAGTTTTCTAAAATCTAATTTTTACTCAGAAGCTTGAATTTTATCCTTAGCAACAAATGCTGTCCATTGTTATCATTTCCTCTTTTAAGTCAAAATGATGTTCCATGAAAAAGTGTCAGTTCCTTCCATCATACTTAAGTTTGCAGCAGAAGCACATTATGTGTATGCCCCATTTTGTTACATGGAATATTTTTAAAAATGTATTCAGTGGGAGAGATGAAATAAAGTTAATACTTTTTACTGTTTCATCAAGGAAACTGGCTTGAGAGATTGTCTTTGTCCCCTTTCGCCTCACTGCACATGGGTAGCAGACAGAATGTAACCACTAATGCAGTTTATGGGGGCTCCTTTGTAGGTGATAACCTTTTTTTCTCTAGCAACTTTTAATATTTTCTCTTTATCTCTTAGCTTTTGTATTTTAATTATGATGTGTCTTGGTGTAGGTTTCTTTTAGTTTCTCTTTAATGGAGTTCTCTGTGCTTCTTGAACTTGTGTGACTCTTTTCTGCATCAGTTTAGGGAAGTTTTCATCTATGATTTCATTGAACAAGGTCTCTATCCCTTGTTCTTTCTCTTCTTCAGGAACCCATATCATGCGGATGTTGTTTCTTTTTAGGTTGTCACAGAGCTCTCTTAGAGTTTCCTCAGATTTTTTCAGCCTCTTTTCTTTTTGCTGCTCCGCTTTTGTGTTTTTGTTTATCTTGTCTTCTGAATCACTGATTCGATCCTCTGCTTCATCCAGCCTGCTATTAATTGCTTCTTGTGTAGTCTTCATTTCTGATATTGTATTTGTCATTTCCGACTGGTTCTTCTTTATTATTTCAATGTCCTTTTTGATGCTTGTAATCTCTTTATTTATGTGCTCATTGTGTCCATCCATTCAGCATTCTAATAATCCTTATTTTAAACTCTTCATCCGGAAGTTTGGTTATTTCCATATCACTCAGTTCATTTTCTGGAGGTTTCTCTTGTTGATTCATTTGGATTGCACTTCTCTGTCTTCCCATTATGTCTGAAAATTGGAGGCAGACAATACCAACCCTAGATTCAACCAGCTCTACAAGCAACACACCACTAATGCAGTTTAAATAAGTCCACTGCCTTGCTTGATTCCTGCTCAGGTACCAAAAATTTTCTCCTTCATCACTTTTGCACCATTAGTGCAAACATCAGTGAATTGAAAGAGGCAGATTTCTTTTTAGCATTATGAAATAACTTTTGACCTCACAGTTTCCCCCTTTCCTGCAATGTCCTCAACCCCCAGAAGTCTATGGACCATACATTTAGAATCAGTAGCTTTAGGATATGGAGTAGAGGTATGTTTTAGTCATCTGAGGTGAAGGTCCTCAGAGGAGGAAAAAAACTGAGAAACTTGGATGAGTGCATGTTCGGAGGGCCGAAGTCAAGTATATTTTAAAGGTTTAGGAATGTTTGTGCTATGCACTTTTTGATCAAGACAGACTAGAGCTAAGATACCACAGGTCCCCTACATGCACCGACCACGCATTAGAGGAGGGTACTTCCTGTGGCTGTGGTACAAGTAATATGACATTCAGGAAATAATTCAATTTCCAGGACAAAAATCTGAGCTCTGAAGTCTTCCTGCCCCTGTCTTCCGTTATCAGCCTTTTAGGATCTAGGTTTCATTTATTAAACAAAGTTGTCATTCCTGTTACAGGTACCTCATGTTAAAAATAATCTAGCAGTTTGTACTTCAAAATGTTAACGGACATTTCATAGGTAGGGTGATGGGTGATTTCTGTTTTCTTGGCTGTACTCTTTTCTTTTTATTATTTACAGAGAGAGGGATAGATAGGGACAGACAGACAGGATTGGAGAGAAATGAGAAGCATCAATCATTAGCTTTTTGTTGTGACACCTTAGTTGTTCATTGATTGCTTTCGCACATGTGCCTTGACTGGGGCTACAGCAGCAGACCAAGTAACCCCTTGTTGGAGCCAACGACCTAGGGTCCCAGCTGGTGAGCTTTGTTCAAGCCAGATGAGCCCATGCTCAAGCTGGCGACCTCAGGGTCTTAAACCTGGGTATTCTGCATCCCAGTCTGAGTCTCTATCCACTGCGCCACTGCCTGGTCAGGCTTGGCTGTACTCTTTTAAAAAGATTTTGATATTTTAAAAATGTGGAGGAAATAGTACTTTTATTGGAAAATAAAATTACTTCTGTTAAAAAATGAAAAATCCCAGAAAGCTCATATATTTTTTCCCCGTCTTTGCTTCAGAGACTCGGCCATGGAGATAAGAATCACGCAGATGCAGACAGATCGCCTGTTTTTCTTCAGTTTATTGACTGTGTCTGGCAGATGACAAGACAGGTAACATATGTATCCACTCTTGCATCTCTTTTAAGCTATCCAGTCAGAGTTGGGAGATTTGATCACTGATTATCCTACATTTCTTGTAAAATGAAAATTCTTGTAAGGTTTCTAGGTAATAGAAGTATGACCTGATTATCATATTGTGAATTAAGCTAAGAATATTATTTGGGAGTAGTATTCAACACTTGACAATTTGATCTATTAGCATCTCAATGAGTGGCACTGATAATAGCCCTAGAGGTTTGCGAGATTTCCTCCTTGTTTTAGACAAGTAGTGTTAAATAACGTCAGTGTCTTCACCCAGAAGCTCAGGAATATATCTCTGAAAAGGTAAAGAAATGAAGAAATTGGCAAGTAGTTTTAGTGGAAAAATGGGTTAAGTGGGAAATTATAACAAGGTGGGTATATAATAGATTGTTTTTTACCCCTCTTAGGTAGGGAGAGAGTAGGTTTTTTAGACCTCCTACCAACTTTCTAAGAAACTGATGTGAAATTTAATGTAAATAGATTTAGCTTTTTTGGAAATACAAAGGTGATTGGAAACCACCTGGTTTATTATTAGGTCACACTACTAATGAGGCAGGGGTTTGGTTCGTGTTTTAAAAATATTTAATTACTCATGAAAAATCATTTCAAAACCCAGAAGTTAGGTACAGCTCATTGGTATGTCAGTAAATTATTCACCCAAGGGTTCATCAGACTGCAGACAACTGGGAGCCTGTTTCTGTTGTTTTATCTTTGTTTGCTAGTTATATTGCCACATGAATATAAGGTAGGGCAACTGCTGGTTCTGCTTTGCTTTAGGATCACATTTTAGCTTCAAGAAATTACTATTTCATTAAAAGTAGGTGGTGAGCCTTAGGGGAAATACATCAATTATACAGCATGTTGAATAGTTTGTTTTTTCCCCTGTAAGAATTCGGGTGGATTATTTTGAAATCTGCCAGGTTAAACTGTTGTAGTGGGTATGACTACAGTATGATGAGTCTGGTATTTTCGCACATATACTACAAATGTTTATAGAAATCAGTTGTGTTCTGTCATGAGGCCCTCATGTGTTGTGGGAGGGGAGATGCTACATATTTTAATAATGTTTACTATTTCTTGTGAGTAGGTCTGATTTTTTTCCTTTGGACTTACATTTGAAGTAGTATATCAGCTATATAAATCCTTATACCAATCCTTTTTTTTGAATATATGACTAAAAATAGTAGACCCACTTTTTACTGTTACCATTGTCCATTTTTAAATAACATTGACTATTGACAAAAATCAAATGTGCTATATCAAAGGACTAGGAAGTTGTTTGTATCCATGGAATCACTGATGGTTGTGTGGCTGCTCTCCCAGAGCCCTACCTTGAAGGGACAACATATGCGAATGTTTAGTTCTGGTATGTTTGTTAGGGAGAAAAGTCAGTTACCAGTTGTTTGCATAGCAGAGTATATGACAAGTACGTTTCTTCCTTAGTAATTGTGTTCACTTTCCGTATGCTATCTATCTAAAAGCAGTTTAACTTTAGCTCTGAGCTTAAGTTACTGAAAAATCAGCTTCATCTTGTTTCTTAGGTAGAACTTGTATTTTCTTCCTGACCATACATGGCAGTCTTCAGTTTTACAAATAATTGTGCAGATACTTAAATAGCACATTTGTCAAAATGGGAATTATGTTGCGATTTTCCAGACTCCACGCGGTTCCTCCACTCATCCTCATCGCTTCACTGCTGGGATCAGGAAGCAGTGGATGAGGGCCCTTTAGATTTTAAAACATGTAAGAACAAAATAGTCCTCCTTTGCTGAAGGTTTTATAGCCATTCCAACAGTTAATGCTCTATTTTAGTTTTGTTGGAGGCACTACCCACTGATTAAGCTGTCTTCTCATAACTGAGCTAATAGTCTTGCCACAATAATGAAAATAACCACAAGCTCAGCTCTTTTGGACTACTGTTTAATGAGTCAGAGTGCATTCACAGTTGGCTAATAAATCTGTTAAGAGTGTGTAACAGTACAGGAGATGGGATTGTAAATAAATGGGACTTGACAAAGTTTCTTAACAGTTAATTGGCTTTTTGTTGATAGGGGCTTGACCACTTGCTTCATTCAGCTTCCTGGCCGCAGCATGCTAGTTACCCGTCATTGTCTGAGAAGTCTGCCACATCACCCTGCTGTGGCTTTCTGAAATTTAGAAAACTTTAGTATTTTTACCCCTATCCCTTTTGCTTACAGTTAATACTATTTTCCTTCACTATTGGGTAGAGATCATTCTAAGAAAAACTCGCAACAAAATTTTATTTTCCAAATATGCAATCCAAATACTGATGGAATTCCTTTTCACAGTTGTATAATTGGTACAATCTTACATAGAAGCTTTGGAATAATTTTGAATTATTATATCGACAGGATAGATTACCTTCCTGTTATCTATAATTCATTCTTGATTAAGTCCCCACAAGTTATGTTGTTTGTGTAATACTAAGTAAGGCATCCAGTGGGTCACAGATAATGTTTGTCTGGATGTTCCTTGAGAAGATAAGCAGGTTGGTTTTTACATGGGCTGCACCTCAGCCTTGGGTACTTATTTTTGTGCATTGCTGACATTTTCTGGAGACCTTGATGCTATGTGTGTGTGTGTGTGTGTGTGTGAAATTCCTAAACATAAAACAGTGTTTTTGAAATTTAAAGAAAACTCTTACTATGTTGTTTATGGTCATTTTTGGCAGAGAAAGAGTAGCGTTATCAGAATTGCCCAGGTCAAAATTCATCAGCCTCAAAGTTTAGGGTTAGCAGATAAGGGGGATACAGAAATATCAAGGACAGACCATTCAAATTCTTGCTTCATTCAGCTTGAGGAGATTTGGGGAGAAATTTTAGAAGAGTGGTAAAGTGACCTTTGAACAAAAAACCAAGCAGATAATGTCACAGTGGCTTACAAGTATAGTTTTGAATGTTTAGCCTAATTTTAAGAAGTATTACAAAAGATTTACCCACATACAGGGATGAATATGCTTGAAAATGTCTTAATAGATTTGTTTGTGGTGTTTGATTTGCAGTTTCCGACAGCATTTGAATTCAATGAATATTTTCTCATTACCATTTTGGACCACCTATATAGCTGTTTATTCGGAACATTCCTTTGTAATAGTGAACAGCAGAGAGGAAAAGAGGTAAAATATAAGCCCCGTCTTTGTCTAGCCCCAGTGGGTTACACGAACAGTTGTTCTTTTAAATGATTTATTTGGCCATACTTGATTTTATATGCTTTAATTACTTCTTTGCACATATCTGAACCTGATCTATTTTAAAGTACCTCTGATGCAAGGTTAAATGAAGATGCCAGCTAGCTGTCAGGTAAGTTTATGTTCTAAAGCAGGGGTACCCACTTTTTCAGCTTGTGAGCTACTTATAAGATGACCAAGTCAAAATGATTTACCTACAATAAAAAGGCAAAACATAAATTTATTTCTTCTATATTATCATTATTTAAGTTACTATTATTACTATTTAATATTGTGTATTCTTCTTTCACCTTTCTCCTTCTCAGCTCTCTTTTCGGAGGAAAGTCAATGTCATAGTTTTTATGAACAGTCCGAAAAAGCCGCTCCACATTTCCCTTCTTTGGAATAGCAATGGCACACAGACAGATGAGGCAAACGCACTTAGAATATGACATAGTGAAAAAAATCCCCTCCCATTCTGTATGAAAGTGGTAGGTTTTAGGCTTCTTACTTGGACCAGCTACGGCACTCATTTTTATATACCCTTTGTTGTATTTAGTTTAACTAAATTGAAGGCTAACTATGCAGCAATGTAACTGAACAAGTTAGTGCGGTTTAACGCGCATGCGTAGGGTGTCTAAAGTTCAGACGTCAGATTGGCTACCCTGTATGTCAATCAAAAGACAAATGTCTTTTTAATGTCATGCGATCTACCCACACTTCCTTCGCGATTGACGTATTGAGCACCCCTGATTTAGGACAAACCAATAAGGATTACTTCTGTTTTCCTCAAAATGCACCCATCCTATGTATGGAATTCTGAATCATATTGATTGGTGTATCCCTCTGTATCAATTTTCATTAAAAAAAAGTGTTTATGAAATCTTTCCCCATGCTTTCCTATAAAGCACAGTAGCAAAAAGTGGTCGCATGGGTTCAAACCTTGGATTTGTCACTTACTGTGTGACCTTGGGCCAGTTAATTTCTGCTGTTAAATGGGAAGAATAGTACTCACTATTGTGAGGATTAAATAAAATATACCATACAAAACCTATAGTAACTGCCATGTAGTAAGTGCTTCTTAGATTATATTTTTTAACTGACGATTATATCTTCAGTGTCTGCTAACACACAGTGGGAGACAACACATGCATAGCAGGCACTCAAGAATTTAATACTAGATAATTAAGAATAGCTAAGTTCCAAAGATATCTTCATTTTTTGAGAGCCTTGAATAGGACTTACTATATGTTGATTTTTAAAAAAAGAAACATTTTTACTGAGGTATAAGTTGCATTCCACAAAATTCACTCTACAAAGTGTATAATTTAGTGATTTTTTAGTATATCTACAGTGTTTTACAACCATCACCACTATGTTCAGAACATTAAAAAGAAACTATGTACCTGTTAGTAGTTCCTCTCCATTCCCTAGTCTTCCCAGCCCCTGGCAAACACTGATCTATGTCTATGGACTTGCCTCTTCTGGACATTTCAAAGAAATGGAGGCATTCAAGATATAGCTGTAATGACTGGCTCCTTTCACTTAGCATAAGGCTCAATTTATAACCTGTATCAATATTTCATTCCTTTTTATGGCTGAATCTTCTATTATAAACTATTTTATCTATATCAGTCGATAGACTTTTGGGTTTCTACATTTTGGCTATTGTAAGCAATGCTACTTTGAACACCTGTGCACAAGATTTTATGTGTATGTTTTAAATTCTCTTGGGTATAAAGCTAAGAGTGGAATTGCTGACAGGGGTAACTCTATGTTCAGCTCTTTGAGGAGTTGCAGTTTCCCAATATTCTCCGACTTTAATGTAAGTGGGGAGCTACCACTTAAGTGTCAGTCATCTCCCTCTAAAGAGATTTTAATTATCACAGTATACCTCTTTACAACTTTAAAGTATAAATATTTAAAGTATGAATAACTTACATGATGGAGAATCTTTATTTTTCCTTCTTGCAGAATCTTCCTAAAAGGACTGTGTCACTGTGGTCTTACATAAATAGCCAGCTGGAAGACTTCACCAATCCTCTCTATGGGAGCTACTCCAATCATGTCCTTTATCCAGTAGCTAGCATGCGCCACCTAGAGCTCTGGGTGGGATATTATGTAAGGTGGAACCCACGGATGAAACCACAGGTAAGTTGTACTGCACACAGCAGAGTACTCATCCGTGCTGTTGTTACGTTTGTCCCCTTAAAGCAACTAAATTATCTGTGCATATTTAAAACTTTTCCTTTTCCCTGTTAATAGTTATAATTGTATAGTAGAAAACACACTAGTTGGGGATAATCTGTATACTTGGTTCTTATCCTTCCTAACTTTACTTGGATGGCTTTGGATACATCACTTGTCTTTCCTGTCCTCCTCAGTAAATTGAAGGTGTCAGACTGGCTAACTTCTGGAGGTCTTGCTTTACTGTGCTTTAGGAAAGTTAAGAGCCTAACAAAATTCCAGCCCATTTGAAATATGGAATACTTATTATTATTAGTTAGTGTAAAAGCAGTAAATTAAATAATAATAAATCTTTGATTATTGTCTTTTAGACTAGTATTATTTATTTGTTGTATTTGGAAAAGTGCCAGGCTCAGGGTATTCTGTGGAAATGCTTGGGGGCAGCAGTGCTGGAAAGGTGGGCTGGGACTCCACAGCGGAAACATTTGCTATGTTCAGGGAAACAATTGCAAACCAGAATTTGACTTCCAGTTTATTTAGGAGTGCCTGGTTGATAAATAATTTGTGATGTTTTGCTCTTGCAGGAGCCCATTCACAACAGATACAAAGAACTTCTTGCTAAACGGGCAGAGCTTCAGAAAAAAGTAGAGGAACTACAGAGAGAGATTTCTAACCGCTCCACCTCATCCTCAGAGAGAGCCAGCTCCCCTGCGCAGTGTGTCACTCCTGTGCAGACTGTCGTATGAAATGACTGGGCCCTCATCACCACGAACTCGTGATTACAATGGCAGCTTTTGGTAGAAAGTCTTCTGAATTTAGAACCCATCTATGAGAAATTCAGTTGCTTAATTTATTTTAAATCAGAATTTAGAACTGTAGCAGTGCAGGTGGCTTAAGTGAAATAACCCTGTATGTAATACATGCTATTATAACACTCATTTTGTAAGTCACCCTAAGAATATTAAAATGCTTCCATCCTGGAGCCACAGTGGGAATAAGTTTCTAATTTTAAAAGGAAAATGCTGTCTAAGATATTTTGGTAAAATCAAAATACAAACCATTTAAAAAATACACCTCTTGGCAGAAGAAAACTCACTACACAGAGGCGGAGGGGCATCAGTTTTCAAACCAACACTGAAACTCTATGGCAGTGTACAGACTTCAGTCTCATGACAGATCAAACTTGACTCTGCTTTCTTCATTGTGGATTTTCTGTTTTTTTGTGGTAAGTGATCTACTTCCATCACCTTCCAGCACCCACCTTCTTCATATATAAGGCAGTCTCATAGTTGAAAACTGTTGTCGTTATTTATGCTTAAGATGTCTTAGATAGCTGTCTAAAGTAATGCCTTATAGGTGGGCATGGGGCGAGGATAGAGAAAGTATTGAGTAGCTCTCTAGGATTTCAAAGAATTCCACATCCTTCAGATTAGTTTCCATTTAACCCATTACTAGAAACATCATGAACATGAAACATTTTTAAAAAAAGAATCACTACCCTACTTTCGATTATTTTGGTATGGCTGAACACAGAAAATTGGTAAGTTTTGAGGCAATATTTTAAACAGTTTACTAGGATTGACTTTTTTTCTAAAGTCTGTAAATTATTTATGGCGAGAAGCACTATGCTCAAATTTTACATGAAATCTTTTACTACCACTCTCCTTTGAAAATTCTAATTCCATCGAATTTAAGATGAAGTCTACCAAAGAACTGACTGCACATAGAAATGTATTACAATCTCCATGCCGGCGAAGGAGCCCTGCCTCACTGCGCCCCCAATGCAGGGAGAGGTCAGGGCTGGTGTCAACACTGGTCCATGACGTCGTCTTTTCCTCCCTCCGAGAGCCATATGTTGTACTGTAACAAAGGAGCGTCCTGTCCTTTGTGTCTTTTAATAAAAAAATTTCAACTGACTTTTAAACTTTGTCCTTGTCCATATTTCTTTTGCAGAAATGTTATTTGGAAACTTTTTTTGAGGAAAGTGCTGTCTCCTAGTATCTGCTTCCAAAAAAAATGTATTTGAACCTATATTCCCTCTAATACACAAATCAAACAATACTAAAAAAATACAGTATTTTTTCACTTGTTCATTATAGTCTGAACCTTAGTCCGGCTCTTCTTGGTCTATGCAAAATTGGTACCAAAGTGATTTCGTCATTATGTGAAATTTCTTAAGAAAATGTATCATAGTGTTTACATGGCCAGTCTCTTAGTATTCAGGTTTTCTATTCCAAATATTGTGTAAGTAGCTGATTTACACTGCACACCAGGACACCCAAGAGAACCATCCATCAGTGCATCCTAAAGGGGCACAACTGGACCTAGCAGGAGACTGCAGAGCCAGGGGAGCTGCACTGGTGCTGATGGTGGCCGGCTCCATAGAGGAAGTGAAAGGGAGGAGAAACAGTCGGCCCAGCCGTGTGGACTGCTGCTGAGGGTCCCACTGCTCTTCAGCAACACCGGATTTCTGAAGGGAGGACGAGAACCAAGGGAACATTCCCACTGTCTGCTCTGGGACTCCAGCAAGAGGCCTGCTCTTGGACTTCCAGGACGCCCTCACTAGAGGCGCCCCTACTGAGCTGTGTGGCACACCCAAAGCCTCAGGTGCCAAGCCCATACCGCCTCCACCACCTGCCATCAGTCCTTCCTTTTAAAGCCACATTTTGATGCACACATTTTCAACTTTAGCAGCAAGTCAGCTCCAGCGTAAGAAATAAAAGGTTATGCTATAGCACCACCTTCTGGAAAATTAACCTCAAATTGTTAATCTGTTGAACTGTTAGAATCAAAGTAACAAAGCCTTACCTAAATAAGGTGTTCACGACCCAGAGGTGCACTGTTAAACACTTATGAAAAATCACAATACGATGATAGCACACAGTAAAAATTGCAGCAAACAAGCCCAAAGACACAATATTGCAGTCCAACTGGTAAAGAATTCAGCCATGCCCCATCTCCCTCTGTGCTCCCGGAACAGTGCCCATGCCTTCACCACCGTAGTCAACACTGAAATGAGTCTTCAGACGTCCTCAGCTATCTGTAAACACACCTTATTCAGCTTGGTATCCACGTTGGCATCTTACACATAAAAGATTCTTGTATTTGAAAGGTACCGCAATAAAGCTCTCATTCAAAACAACTGGATGGCCTAACCTGTGGTGGCGCAGTGGATAGAGCGTCGACCTGGGAACACTGAGGTCGCCAGTCCAAAACCCTGCTCTGGTCTGGTCAAGGCACATATGGGAGTTGATGCTTCCAGCTCCTCCCCCCTTTCTCTCTCTCTCACTCTGTGTCTCCTCTCTAAAATGAATAAATAAATAATTTTTTAAAAAAAGATTACAAAATAACTGGATGAATGACACCATAATCTTCTGCTGTAGACTCTCAGACAAGCTGAAGCAGTATTTCCTTTTCACCTAAGGGTATCAAAAGCTGGAGTGGATTTCCATTTGACTCCTAGCTGAGGGATGGGGTGGGTTTTACTAACATTAAACCACTCTTAATTAGGACTTGGAGCCTCTACAATGCAAGTGAAGGTTACACAATATAATGACCTGAAATTCAAACACAGAGGTAAGAAAGGTCTTAATAGCTGAAATGGTGGTTGAGACAAGAATATTTCCATGGCATGGACAGTCATTCCTGACTCATTGTTATGAATTTGATAAAGGTACACACATGCTCATCAGAAAAATGTACACGCATGTAAAAGTTTACCTACAATTTCAGGAGATTCACAAATACCCTCAAGTCTAAAGACCCTAAAATAAGAACTCTAGAAAAATAATTCAGTAAGTTTAGTTCCAGACAGCCACTACAATTCATGCTGGTTATCTAGATAAAATCCTAGGACTATTTCAGTCCCAGGGGAGGCATAAAAAGGAACTACTTTAATAAGGGGTTAATGTGTTCCTTAGTACTTTTAACAGTTTCCTATATATACCATGGGAAAATTTAATTTTCTTGGGCTTAGTTTCCATGACAAAGGCAAGTAAATAATGTACTAAATACCATAAATTATTTCTAAATATGTTCTATTTAGAAATGCATTTTTTGGAAATATTACAATGAAGCCTCTATTAACAGGCTGTTAAAGGAAAATTTCAGTGTTTCCTTAAAAAATCTGCTTTATTGACTTAAGTGGCAAATTTATAAAAAGTTAACATGTAATTATGATTTACATTATTAACATAATTGCACATGTACAGTTAAGACTGCACCAATAAAAGTAAATCTCCAAGTGGTTCTTCATAAAGATTAAAGCCCACAATGCTCTGAGCCAAACAGCATGATTACAAACACATACTATTTAAAAACAACACATGTATACACTTCACATCTTCCCTTCTCTCTTCAATCCAAAACTCCATTTACTTCATTAGGTTTGTTTATACTTTAAAAATTACTTTATAATCTTCATAGTTTAACTGACTTAACATGAATGCTTGGGTCTTTTAAAAAACTTTTACAGTGAATTAAAAATCAACATGGGTGTATTCAATATTGATTGATGTTTGAAATATCATAGACAAAACAATCTTAAATATGTATAAATATTTAAATATAAAAAACTTCCATCAAAAGTCAAAAGAAAGTAGATTTAATGGTTGTAGTAAAAAGAAATGGGCAAGTCATGCTAGGGGAAGATTTAAAAGTGAGACTTTTCCAGCAAATACTGCCTGTGGGACAGCCTCAAGTTTGATAATTTAAACCTAATTTTACTTAGACATACAAAGAACTATTTTTAAAAAAATCACACCCACAAGTAAAAAATTGGTGATCTGTTTACAAAGCACATTTCAGTACAGCAAATTCATCTCAAAGGAACAGAATATGTGTGGCTTCTTAGCCTTTAAAACTGCCCTGATTTCCATTTAGATGGTTTACATTTAGTGGTGAAGCTTAACACAAGAAACCTGTGTAATGAATAAAGCTTGGGCCCCTTACCACCTATTAATTCCAGCATAAGAGCATGAAATCTGGAAAGTAAATTGTATTTGATGGATAAGGTACAGATTTGAATAAAATTTATGACCTGGTCCCAGTCAGTAATCCCAACACAAGTTATTGCTTTGTAATGAACTCTGTATGGTTTGCATGTCCTTCAATAACTGAAGATTTTTCTTGCTTTTTTCTCCAGGTCTGGGTTTAGCAGAGTCCTTCTTATTTGTGGTCCCTGTGATCCCAGAAGAACGGTTGCTGCTGTTCCCCTCTTCATCAAGAGTCTTTTTAGTGGTCCTCAATCCCCTTTTCTGCTTCTCAGTATTCTGTTTATCCAGCTATACCAAATAACCAAGTCAGGGAAAAAGGAGAATTTAATGAAAACATTCCCTTCTGAAAACCGCTATTAAACTCTCATATCAATTGAAATGCAATTTATACATACTACTCATACTTCATATTCAAAAATGAATATGAAGTGATATCCCCTAATTTTTGTGAGCAGTTTATTATGGGTTTACTTTTAAAAAATCTTCAAAAATCTCTTGTACTAGTCATTTATTACTTAGTGCTTAAAATATACAGTGACACACAAACAAGTAAACAAACCAACTGTGGTGCAGTCTCAGAAGTTAAGGCAGCATTGTTGCCAAAGTACGGAACAGGCTGAGTGAGAAGTGAGGTGCTGGGGGGGGGGAGCTCATGGAGGAGGAAAAAATGAGACCCAGGAAGTCAGGACAGTAGATGGAGAAGAAATAGGCACTCTAGTCTGAGCAGGCAAAGCAGCATGTTCCAGATGAAGACATGTAGTGGTAACATATTAATACTATAAAAGGAATTTTAATTTTACTATTTCACTATTATTAGAATAACTTAATTTTAAATAGGGGAGCTTTATTTTTACTTTAGCTGCTGGTGAAAATGAATTACTGCTGGCAGGGCGGTGTTCCATTAGAATAAAGTCAAGTGTAATGCACAAGAAACAAATCACTCCTATAGGAATATTTTTCTTTGAAAACAAACGTTAGAAAAAGTGCTTAAAATCTCAGGATTTGGAGTTGAAAGGACCTAGTAAGCTTAATATGTCCTTGGACAAGTTACTTAATTTCATTTAGGATATCTCTACCTCCTAAGTAACTCCAGTTTTCTCACCTATAAAATGAAATAATGTATGTACACTTCACAAGCCTTCTATGAAAAATAAGAATATATCCAAAGCACTCTGCATTGTTCCTATTACACAGCAGCCAACCGATACATGTCAACCCAGTTGTCCTGCTCTTAGCTTTCTGCGCTTCAGTCAGCGTTTACTGACCATCCTCTCACTCCACATCAATTCCAGCAGCAAATAGCCCTGATATTTCCACTTCCAAAGCAAACCTCGACTCTGTGTACTCCCCATCTGCAGTCACTGACAAGAGGTGGGCTTACATGGCTCCCTGGTCTCCTGGCCTCTCTGCCCCATCCCCATCACCTTCCCGGTAGCCACAATAATTAATCTCTTAAATACATGAATCATTCCGTTTCTCTCCAGATGAAAACCCTGGAGTGTGACTTCCCACTGTACTTAGTAGATACCAAATAAATGGTTGTTTTTATTAATATAATTAGTACCAAATAGAACTAAATTTTTTTTTAACATACTATTGTTATACCTGACGTTCCTTTAGAAATGAGAACTTCTAGGTGCTTTTAAAAAGACTTGGATAACTTAGAAACATTTATATTCATCACAGATATTAACAGTGAATGTTAATATCAGAATAGGAAACATCCAGTATTTGAAAGATGTTATTTTATTTTTATTTTTTTATTTTTCTTGACAGAGACAGAGTTAGTGATAGGGACAGACAGACAGGAAGGGTGAGAGACGAGAAGCATCAATTCTTCGTTGTGGCATCTTACTTGTTCGTTGATTGCTTTCTTATATGTGCATTGATGGGCGGCTACAGCAGAGCGAGTGACCCCTTGCTCAAGCCAGCAACCTTGGGCCCAATCCAGTGACCTTAGGCTTCAAGCCAGTGACCATGGGGTCACATCTATGATCCCACACTCAAGCTGGTGAGCCCGCGCTCAAGCCAGCGACCTTGGGGTCTCGAACCTGGGTCCTCCGTGTCCTAGTCTGACACTATCCGCTGTGCCACTGCCTGGTCAGGCTGAAAGATGCATTTTAGATGATAAAATCTATTCTAAGTCTACAAGACAGCGTCTTTTTTCCTGGCCCACTTAACACCAACTCTCAATAATAAACTGAATTAACAAGTATCTAAATAACGAAAGACTTTTGTGGCTCCCTATCTACCACACATTTACAATACCATTAATTAATATATTTGAAGACAAGGAGTTTTTTTGTTGTTTCATTTTGTTTAATCATTAGAAATGAGTGAAGCAAACCTGAGTTACCTGGGCTTGATACTTTCGAATTTTAGTTATTTGATTGGCTTTTGCCTCCATCCTTCCCACTAATGCTTCTAGTTCGCACTCTAAATTGTCTTTCAGTTCAGTGGTTGGTGATTCTTGGATAAGTTTTGCAAGTTGCTGGTGATCACTATATAAAGACAAAAGTTAGGTGTGGTTAAGTGTCCTATGTTTCCATGGTTAGGTCCATACATCTCACTCACCATGGGACCACTCTGAGCATTAAAATATATCTCAATTTTTTTACAGCAACAAATTTCCAAATTATCAGTGATTGTAATAGTTGTATTTGTTACATATTTGCTCAGTGGTTGGTGCAAGGACTATGCTCAACAAATATTTGTTGAACAAACAAAAGATAGGACTAGTAAAGTCACCAAGAAGTTAAAACGAGACTTTATAGCTAAATGTAATTTTAAAAAAACAAACAAAAAAAAAACGGAAACTCACAAGCTCATTTGCCCAAATTCATCTTGTAAAGTCTGTAAGACTTCAGACAACTCTTCATTAATGCTGCTAGAGGAGGGAGGCCTTACTGACTTCTTACTTTTACCACTTCGTGAAGGTACTTGCTTTACCAAAGGAACACTGTTGACTACTCGATCATTGCACAAGACTTTACTGTGTTGTTTCATTAGATGTAAGACATGCTGAACATTGGCCACCACAGCATGACTGGGACTGGTGGACTGAAGAAAAATGAAGAGAAGTAATTTAAAGCCACATCCTTTAAGTCTGTTTTCTTTTCACTCCCTAACTAACCTGGGTATAAAGACCTCCCCCACCAAAATAATAGGCTATGATTATGTCTAGCCTATGATTAAGTCACCTAGTCTAGTTAAATCAATTAGCAACACCCATGGGCTTAAAATTTTAAATATCTCCAATGTAGCTTTTATTTGCTACCCCTACTGTCAATTCACTTGGTTTATATACACCCCCCTATATAAGCCAAAGGAAGAATATACTAACTAGTCTTTGCTCCCGATCTCTTTAGTCTCTAACTCTATAGTGCTATCAGTTATCCTAACGTTATTCTGATCATGTTGTTCTATTTGAAATCCTCTGATGTTGAGCTGTTTGATTCCAAACTCTTAATATAGAAAATAAGGCCCTATATCAACTGAGCTGCAATTTATGCTCCCTGGCCTCCAGTCCCATCTCCTAATTTCTCTCCATTATGTGAATAAACTGTATTGGCACACAGCATTTTCTTTTGTGTGATGACTTTTATACCATTCTTTAAAATCCAGTTCAAATATTTAATTTTTAAAGATTTCTTTAAAACCTCCAGGTAATTTGTCTTAATTCAGATTCACTTATGGTGTTTATCTCTATCCCAGTATTTATCACAATATATTCTAATTATGTTTGCACATCTATTTCACCTATTAAATTATGTTTGTCCTTCTAGGTGATAGAGATGGCTATTATATTCATTTCTCAAACCTCAAATAGTAGAAAGCACAAAAGTCATGTCTGTCACATAATCAACAGGAAAAACTCAGTAGCCTCAAAATTTTTATTTATGTTTTGAACACTGTAATCTTAACATGCTATTTCAACTCTCAAATGGCTGAGCTAACTTGGCTCCAAAAGAACCATCCAGACAGCTTATTTAAAATACAGATTCCTAGGCAGCACCTCAAACTCAATCAGTGTAGGGTCAAGGGTTGGAAATGTTTATTTTTAAGCCTGCCAAGTAGATTCTGATCAGCCAGATTTGGAAACCACTGTGCTAAGCTAAACAGATACTCTTTTTATCATAGTTTCTATTGTTAGGGAGTCAACTGAATTCAGCAATTTATACAAAGAAGTATAAACCACATCCAAGTGGGCTTAATTCTGGGAGTGCAAGACTACTTCAATATCCAACAATCAATCAATGCAATCCAGCTCTCAACAGAGTAAAAATAAAATATATAATCATATCATTTGATGAAGAAAAGCATTTAAAAAAATCCAACACCCATTTAGGGCATTAACACTCAGTGAAGTAGGAACAGGGAAGTTGCCTCAAGTTGATAACGTGCTCTGACAAAGAACCTATGCCTAATATCATGCTCACTGGTGAAAGACAATGTCTTCCCCTTAAGATGAGGAAAAAAGGCAAGAATGTTCACTCTATCACTCTTACTCAACATAGCAACTGGAAATCCTAGCCAGTGCAGTAAGGAAAGAAAAGGAAGTAAAAGGTAGACAAATTAAAAAGAAAAAATGAAAACTGTCCTATTTATAGATATGATTCTCTACATAGCAAATCCAAAGTAATCCAAAAAATAATTCCTACAACTAATAAGTGAATTCAGCAAGGTAAGAGAATGTAAGACCAACATACAAAAACCAAATATACTAGCAATGATCATATAGAAACTGAAAACTAAAAAAACCCCCCAAAACTGAAAACTACAATTTACAATTACTCAGAAAAAAAAATGAGTATAAGTCTAATAAAACACACGGAACTAATATATCAACAACCATAAAACCCTGATAAAAGAAATCAAAGAACTAAATAAATGAGAGATATACTGTATTCATGGGCTGAAACACTTAAAAAGGATGTCAATTCTCCCCAAATTGATCTCTAGATGTAATACAAATTCAATCATAATCCAGTACGGTTGATTTCCCATAGACCAAATTTATTTTAAAAATCATATAGAGAAGCAAAGGAACTAGAAAAGCTAAAACAATTTTTAAAAAGAATAAAATAGGAGAAATCACTTTCTCTGATGTTAAGATTCACTATATAAATTTACAGTAATCAAGGAAAGGTCACATTTCTGTAGCTTTATCTGCAAATTCTTAAGTCAGTTAAATCTATCTCTGTGTAAATTCTATTCTGGTCTTTTCCTACTCCTAGGGATTCACATGGACCACTGATGTCTCATCAGTAGATAAATTTAAACAGAATATACAGGTTTCTGTATTAAAATACTGGACAGGGACATGTATAAGTGTGTACCCAATCAAACTGCACATTACACTGGGACCAGGCAACAGTTAAAAATACTTTCTAGACCCCACACCTAAAAAATTCTGACTTAGTAGGAATGTGGCTGGGCTCTGTAACCTGCTTTTTCAAATGCATACTCAGTGATCTGATGCAGCTGGTCATCTCTCAGAACCTCGACTTCCAACCTAAATCAGAAATTCTATGGTGAAATGAAAGAAACCTGACAGGAGTAAAACATAAGGGAAATCACAGGTCAAAAGAGGATGTGCAATCCAAAAACAGTGACTCAGGGAGAGGGCAGCACAGAGCCAACAACAATATCTTTTTTTCAAGTTATCTGTGCTTCACACATCTACAAAGGGCAAGTGGAAAAGCTAGGAAATAGTTCATTTCCCCAACTTTCACTGAAGATTCCATGGGGCAGGGGAGTTAAAATTAAATAAATATGAAAAATAAAATTAAGATTTATTCCCAAAGCCTCTCAAAATCACAATTTAATTGGGTACTCAAAGAATCTATATGTGAAACAAATAGTTAAACAAAAAGTGGTATAAACTAACACAGTTTTAAATACTTATTAGCAATTACTCATTACTTGCTAATATTTGACAAAATTACCATCTCTACATTTAAGCACTAAAGGAACATAAAATTCAAGTCTATGTGTAAGGCTTCTTAGAGAATGAATCTTAAAAGTAATATTAAAGAGGATAAACAGAATGTGATATTTATTTTAATATCCATATAAAATATTATGTTTGTAATATTATGTTTGTAACTTAAATATAAATCAACAGGTTTGATAATAAAAATTCAATGCTACAAACATTTTATTTCTTATTCCCTGGACCCTTCTCTGCAACTACACCTTCTCCAAACTGGGATCTCTATTCTTGTTAGTAACTAACCTTTGCAAACACTTTATCTGCTTAAAAGTATCCCCGGCTCCTCCAATCCCATAAAACCTTCCTCTGTCCATTCTCACATCACTCTGATCCACACTGATAAAAGAGCAGAAAATGTTTCCACCCTTTATAGGTATACAGTAGGTAAAGAGGTGAATTTAATTCAAAGATCTAAATTATACAAAAAAAAAAAAAATCTAGAGTTCAACCAACTTACCTTTCCAGCAACAAATGGCATGTCACCCAAGCATAATCTATAATGTGGCTGTACAGCAAAATAGTTCCTACAACCTTTCTGAATGGAAAGAAAAAAAACAATTTCACTCACATGACAATAAAAGGTAACTATACGCAACTAACCTGAAAATTGAGCTTACTGCCGGGCTACTAACTTGCCTCATCTATACTGGCATTATGGTCTTAAGCTCCTAATAATACTTGTCAATATGCATCCTGGATGAGGAAAGAAAAATGGTACCTGACAAAACAGCAGTGATAGTCTAGTGGTGTGTGTGTGAGTTTAAAACATTTTAAGAGCAAAAGGTAAATAATGTAATACTGGACATTAACAACTAATATTTATGCAGTGTTTTGTAGTTCTGAAATGCTTTCATATACATTATCTCACTATCAGGATAAAAATTTAGGAGTAGTTATTACTTATCCCCATCTTCCCCATGAAGAAACTGAGAATGAAAGAGATTTCATTGACTCATCCAAGGTTGTAGAACCACGTGGTTTACGAGTATTTTCACATAAATTATGCCCAACAATAATCAGCTCTTTGGCTTACTGGTTGTTTTTATACCTTCTCCGGTGGTTTTGATTTCTTTTTTTTAATTCTTCTTGCACTGGGAACACAAAGAGTTGCCTTATCTTCATAGATAAGTCTATTCGTTTCTAGACCTGTCTGCAACTAGAAAAAAATATGAACGCCTGAAGTTAGTGCTGTAGGAACAAAAGCTATGATTCAAATGTGAAATTTGTGAAATTAAAGCCTATAAAAACTTACAGGAGTATCTAACTAAAAAACTTCATCACAGCTATACAACCCTATCTTGAACCAATATGTCAGCATTTGTCAAACATATTGTATCAACACCAGCATCTCAATTTATCCTGAAGCGCAGTGTTAAATTTGTCCTTGCTTTAGCCTGGAACCTGTTAACTCCGTTATTTATAGTTGCTCCATAAATTATAGCTAATGAGTTAAATACACTATATCTCACTGCAAACCGATGCCTCAGTATTTTCTTTCCTTCTGTACACAGAATCTACAGTGTCAGAAACAAAAGCAGCTTGAGAGCAAAATACATTTCTTTTTCTTTGAAAAACTCAGACTTACAATATAGGAAAATGAAACTGGAAATTGATGTCTAAATGAGAAGGTATGTCAGCAAATGTCATCAAGCTGCTTTCTCTATAAGCTTAACAACTACATTAAAATTTTTCCCCTATCTATATGATTGAAATTCCATAAGCAATTACTAAGGATTTCAAACAATAACTATTTTCCCTAAACCAATTCACAAATTTATTTAAAAATAAAAAATTTAATATACACATACACATTTACAAGTTTATTAGTCTAGAATAGTGGTTTTCAAACCTGCCTATGTATCAAAATTGTCAAGTTTATGAGAGAAAGTCACATTGCTCCTCCCCAGACCTCATGGTTTTGAACCTTCCAGGTTGGGGAAATTTTGTATTAAAAAGTATTCTACAGTTCCCCAGAAAATTAAGATGGAGCTAGAACACTTAGAACCAATATGGCTTAGTTAAAACAAATACTGAAATCACTACGAATGTCTTCCACAATGACTGAATTCTCTGGGGAAAGAATCTATTCAGTGACAAATACAGGCTCTTCATTCTCAGGAGCATCGAATTCCGGCACATCTAATAATGCTTTATACAAAGAAAAACTGAGTAAGTATAATTCGTTGATCATGAAATTACTATTCTGGCCTGACCAGGCGATGGCACAGTAGATAGAGCATTGGACTGGGATGCGGAGGACCAGGTTTGAGACCCCGAGGTCGCCAGCTTGAGCGCAGGCTCATCTAGCTTGAGCAAAAGTTCGCCAGCTTGGGCCCAAGGTTGCTGGCTCAAGCAAGGGGTTGCTCAGTTGCTGAAGGCCCACGGTCAAGGCACATGTGAGAAAGCAATCAATGAACAAGTAAGGTGTCATAATGAAAAACTGATGATTGATGCTTCTCATCTCTCTCTGTTCCAGTCTGTCTGTCCCTATCTATCCCTCTCTCTGACTCTCTCTCTGTCCCTGTAAAAAAGAAAATAAAAAAATTACTATTCTGGAAGACCTAAGAAGCCAAAGAGTTTTAATAGTATACAAAAGAACAATCTTTTTGGAATATTTTAACTTCCAGCTTTTTAGTTCTTCCCGGTAGATGTCATATATCTGTGTGGCAGAGTTTTAATGGTTTAAAGGTGCTAATCATTATTTTTCTCTATTTTGATCTAACACTAAGATATAAAACAAAGATCCATTTTTCTATATTAAAATTCAAGCTCTGAATGGTTAAATATCTTGCCTAAGGCTACAAATTAGGGTTACCCAGAGTTGGAACCACTTATCATACTTCCATTGTTGTTCCACTACAATAGTGTTTACTATCAGAACTCAAAACCTTTACTGATACTACATTATCAGTAATAACTGATTTGGTCCCTATGTTAGACTGTTAAATAAAAAAGCAAAAAAATCTTAAAATAGTTTTTATAATAAAATAATGAACTTGTTTAATTTTGTATTTCATGTACAACAGAACTTAACACCACAATGTATATATAGCACAATCTGTAAGTTCATGTTACAAGTGAGGAAATGTAGACTCAGTAAAGTGGACCACCCTAAAGTGGAATGGGCAGAGAAACCCAAGTAATTTCAATATTTGTTGATAGTCAAAATAAAGCCACAGGACTATATAACTCAGAAAGCACAATGAAGGGAAAAAATAGACAAATTGATCAAAAGGTAAATATTTGAGAAAATATTTATCAGGTTTAAAAATAGAAGTCAGTGAATTCTGGAAAGCATGGGGAGAAATAGACAAGACAACAAAGATGAGAGTAACAGAATAGTGACAGTCCTGAGAGCAGACTCAGGAAGTGACGCCGGGGTAGTGCGGGCACCTGGCCACAGCCGCAGCTACAAAGCCTCTACTCCCAACCCACTGTTTTGGAATCAGGACCTGTTTCTCATGTTAAGATTATAATGAGAAAAGACATTCAAATGTTATAAAAGAGTCTAGAATGAGGAGGAGAGTACATAGGAGATATTTGAATAACTATAAGCTCATAAGGGGAGAGTGAACAGTTATAAACGTAAAGTCTTTAATTTTGAGCCTGTAAGTAAGACTTATTGGGTACAGAAGTGTTGCTACTTCTAAAAATGAGTTCTGGTTGTTATATATAAACTTAATATTTTTGTGAATTCACAATGACTTACCTGTTCTACCTAGTGGCCATTAAGTGGGATAAAATTCAAGACCAGTGAGCAAAACTCATTTTCTGAAAATGGCAGCTTTTGTAAATTTGCATGTCAATAGCTATTGGGGCAGCCCACTATCTCAACTGCTGTTTTGGTGTCTTGAGTCACCATGAAAAATAAAGCACCTATAAATAGGATTCTGAACAACGGCTTTCCAATACTTCTAATAGAGCCTGACCAGGCAATGGTGCAGTGGATGAAGCATCGGCCTGGGATGCTGAGGACCCAGTTTTGAAACCCCAAAGCCACCAGCTTTAGCAAAGGCTTACCAGCTTGAGCAATGGATCATAGACATGACCCCATGGTCGCTGGCTTGAGCAAGGGGTCACTGGTTCAGCTGGAACCCTCCCCCACCCTCAGGTCAAGGCACATTTGAGAAAGCAATTAATGAACAATTAAGGTGCTGCAACTATGAGTTGATGCTTCTCTACAATTAATCATTTATTTATATAAAAACAATAAAAAATATGAGGAGCCTAACTGTTCCCATCTCAGTTTACCTCGGCTGCTTTAGCCTGCATACGCTTTCTTTCCTGTTCCTCTTCATGAAGTTTTGCTTCCAACTCTTGCATTTTTTTCTAGTTAAAGAACAAAGTGGCAACAGTGAAAAACTCTTATTGTCTATTTGTAAAATTTTAATATAGCAACAGAGGTATATGTGTAAATTTTTCACATAGTAACTATAATCTGTTAGTTTAGTCTATAGTAATGGCTGTGGATTTGCTAGTTTTCATGACAGTCTCTTGTGATTCATTCTCAGTCATCCGGGAGGTAGCTGTGATGTTCAAGAGAATTATGAGTAAAGTTGAGGGCCAAAGAACACAGCTCTGTATGAAGGCACTCAGGTTAGATGGAAGGTGAATCTGAAACGTCAGTGGCAGCATTATTCAGTACTTCCTAAGAGAACCAATTAGCTCTAAAATTAGGTCATGGACAGCTTAAACCAAGTGATACTACAAGCCTTAACAATACTCAAAAATATTTAATATTCAAATATTAAAAATGCCCCCCCCAAAATACCATTCATGTATATCAAGATTTTAAAATGTGGATATTCTTTCCAAATTACATTTCCTCCTTTTAAAAATTTTAGTATTTCGTTGTTATAAAATCACTTTTCTATAAATATCCAGTGTTACAAAATTTTCACATATACATAAGAATCACAATTATACATTGATGAATAAAATATACATTCACTGACTTCTGCAAGGGCCTGCATTGCAGTCAGTTTGTTATACTCCTGCTCAAGAAGGTCCAATTTTTCAAGTTGGCTCTGAACATGTGTTTGATCATGTTGTCGTTCTCTTTCTAGGGAAACCTGGGAAACAATATTAAATACATCATGATAATTTGACCAAAACACAAACCAAAACAAAAACTGGGAAAAACAACATTGAGTACAATTTAGTATACCCTGTATGCTATTGTTTTCTGGCCTTTCATAAAGCTTCGGTACTGCAAAGGAATTCTAGAAAAGCAGTATTAAGATAAAACCACAGGAACATCAATTAATATCAGTGGACTTCTATCCTCATATCCTCATTTTATACTATATATTTAACATTTGGTTCAATTATAGTGAGATTGTCATTATGCTTTGAGATTGCAGGGATTTACTAGACATATAAATTCACACACACTTTCAATTAATTAGCCTGGTTCTCTTAAATAATTAATCTCTTTATTAAGACAATAATTATGGCTTTGATATCTATTATTTACACGTCCTCTGAATTTTATGTAGAACATCAGTTATTTTCAGGTTTAGGATTAAGTATTTAAAAAGACTGCTACCTATCAGGTTTAAGAACTGACAATCACACCATGAACTATTAAACAAACTAGGATAAGAAATGAAAATATGCTGCCCTGGCTGGTTGACTCACTGGTAGAGTGTTAGCCAGCATGTGGAAGTCCTGAGTTCAATTTCCAGCCAGGGCACACAGGACAGGTGACCACTTATTTCTCCACCCTTTCCCCTCTCTCTTCTCTCTGTGTCTCTCTTCTCCTCCCACGGCCAAGGCTCCATTGGAACAAAGTTGGCTCAGGCACTGTGGATGGCTCCATGGCCTCCGCCTCAGGTGCTAAAATTGTTCTGGTTGCAATGGAGCAACGCCCTAGATGGGCAGAGCATTGCCCCCTAGTGGACATGCCGGGTGGATCTCGGTTGGGCATATGCCAGAGTCTGTCTGTCTCCCTGCTTCTCACTTCAGAAAAATACAAAAAAAAAAAAAAAAAAAAAAGGAAATATGCTAAATTAAGGTCTATTGGTAAAAAGTCAAAACACCATATACTTGAATATTTAAAGAGTATACTTTCTTATCATTCAAGTCTACAGCAATAGGTAATATACTATTATAAATTCGAATTGACAAAATAATATAAAGCAATAATTTAAGGAATTTACGTGAATTCCTAATTTCTTTTGCCCACCACAGTATATAGTTTAATGCCCTTAAAGGACTACATCAAGTTAAAAATTGGCAAAAATCGTATTTTATTGGAACCATTCCTATTAAATAGAATATTTAAAATTTACTAATGAAATGGAGCTATAACTCAAAGTCATCTATTACACATAGTCATGCACCACTTAAAAACAGTGACACATTTTCCTGACCTGTGGTGGCGCAGTGGATAAAGCGTTGACCTGGGAACACTGAGGTCGCCGGTTCAAAACCCTGCACTGGTCTGGTCAAGGCACATATGGGAGTTGATGCTTCCAGCTCCTCCCCCCTTTCTCTCTTTCTCTTTCTCTCTCTCTCCCTCTCTGTCTCCTCTCTAAAATGAATAAAATAAAAAATAAAATAAAAACATTTAAAAAAACAAACAAAAAAAACAAAACAGTGACAAATTCTTAGAAATGCATCGTTTTGGGCGACTATGTCATTGTGCACACATCAAAGAGTGTTCTTACACAAACCTACATAGTATAGCCCAACACAGACTTACACTATACAGTCTAGACTAGTGCTCTTAGGTTACAAGCCCGTACTGCATGTTACTGTACAAAACAACAATACAAGAGTAAATCAAGCACAAGAGAAAAAGATGCAATCAAGAGAAGCAGTAAATGTGGATTTATGAGGGTGCTGCTGACATAACACAGCATTTGTTTTCCAGCGTAGTTTTTTATAAGTAGAAAGACTACAATTTAAAATAAAAATAAAAAGGATAGTACAGTAACTACATAAACCAGTAACATAGTTGTTTATTATCAAGTATAATGTACTGTTCTCAGTGCATGTGCTGTAGTTTTATATGACCAGCAGTATAGTAAGTTTGTTTAAACCAGCATCACCACATACACACAAGTAATCTGTTGTGCTGTGGTGTTACAACTACGTCACTAGGTGCTAGAAAATTTTCAACTCCATTGTAATCTGATGGGGCTATCATCGTATAGGTAGTCTATAGTTGACCTAAATGTCGTTTAACGTATGTGACTATGTCTAACAGGCATTCCTCGGCAACACTGTAGGGCTGCTTCCATACTTCAACAACAAAGCAAATATTCCAATAGACAGAATATTTTGTTTTACCAGTGCACATAAACATTATGTTTATACTAAACTGCAGTCTATTGAGTGTATAATAGCATTATGTCTAAAACATGTACTTAATAAAAAAATTACTTTATTGCTAAAAAATGCTAACAATCACCTGAGCCTTCAGCAAATTGTAGGATCTTATCTTCAATTTGTAAAACACAATAAAATAAAGTGCAAAAATAAAAGGTATGCCTATAACAGTGAAGACACCTTACTAATGCTTTCTAACTTGAGAACTGGAATATTTCTTTTTCGTTTCCAAGTGAGAGGAGGGAAATCGATAGTGAGGCAGACTCCTGCATGTGCCCCAACCTGGATCATCCACCTGGCAACCTGGTCTGGTGTCAAGGGTTGAGTACTAAGCTATCCTCGGTGCCTAGGGGCACGCTTGAACCAATCGAGCTACTGGCTGTGGGAGGGGAAGAGAGAAAGAAGGGGCAGAAGCAGTGACTGCTTCTCTCCTGTGTGCCCTGACAGAGAACTGAATCCGGGATGTCCACATGCCAGGGCGATGCTTTATCCACTAAGCCATTGGCCAGGGCCAGAACTAGAATATTTCAATGAAAAGAATTAATTCCTTACTGTATATGTTTTACATTTCTAATCATGTGGCAGACTGACTGAATACCCCCTTCCCCACCCAATCTACCAAATAGAAGTGTTAGACAAACCACAACAATAATAAATTGTTACATAGTTAGGTTTGAAAGCATGAAAGAAAAATCTCCAGATGCAAAAATAGATAAAGGAACTCAGAAACAAGTGAAGAGATAGGGAAGCAAATGATCACATAAGGCAATACTGGAGCCTTGACTTATTAAATATACCAGGAACATGGCAAAAAAGCTCATGCAATGTACCATCTGCATGATGTAAAACCTCCTCAGGCAAGAAATTAATATAAATCTGGACCAGAACCAGTGAAAACCATCAACCCTCAGCATAGGCAAATCTACAACCGCCTCCTAAAATTATAACACAACTTAGAAACTATGAAATTCCCAAGGGCAGCAGGGGGTAACCTCAGAAGAATTTAAGTTCACCATTAAAAAGAAAAAAATTACACACACACACCCGATATAAAACAAAAACGCCACAGATGCCATAAGTGAGATTCAGCAGATGCAATAAATGACAGACTGATACTCTGAAGACATCAGACAACTAAGAAGAAATTGAGAACAGTCTAGAGTGTTTAAACAGAAAAAACGAAGGAATAAAAACCAAAGTTATGGCACATTAAAAGAACAATAATAAAAAGGTGAACTAAAGAAGATCCAGTTGGGAACAAAATATATGGTCACTGAAATATACCCAATGCCATAATTAGTAAACCATCTTCTCAAATATTGTTGTGCAATTATTCAAATATTTCTTTTAGGTCTAATATCTCTAACTTTGACTAACAGCTGATTAAAGGTGAAAAGCATATTTTTCATACCACAGGGCATCTAGCAAATTGTTAAGCATACAAACCTTCAAATTTTGCATAAAATAGTTAAGATGACCAGAAATTGTGGTATCCATGATGAATTCAAACTCTAGATTGATAATAGGAACAAAAAGTATTTAAAAACAACAACTACAACAACAAAAACAAAATATATATATATATATAGACTGATATTACAGATGTCCTCTCACAAAGGTGTAAGTTATTAAAATAAAAAGTACCTGTGGTATGATAAGTATATTTTCCTTAAAATAACAAGTGTAAACAGTTTTTCAAAGTATGGGTGTGTGTGTGTGGAGGGGGGGGGGCGGTAGGTCCAAGACAGTGGCTTAGAAAGACCCTGAACTCACCTCCTTCTGCGGACACACTGAATATACAGACACACCTATATAAACAGCTACTCCTGAAGAGGCTGACTAAGCATCTTCTGCACAACAAATAACCACAAAGACAAGGGTAGGAGAGAAAGAGAAGACATGGCAACAATGAGAACCCCACCGCAGATGCTGCAACCGGCAGGAGGGAGGAAGATCTCCGAGATGCCCCTGCCCTTCACCTACCCTGGGACACAGTAAACAAATCGGTGGTTTAAACGGCATGTAGGCTTTAAGAAATCCATTTATTAAGCATGAAGCAACTGCCAAAAGGGTGGGGCATTGCTAGAAGTCCCTGGGATGAGGCCGATTTACATTCCCCCTCGATCTGGATAGCATGGCTGGGACCTCAGGCTAAGCACTGTACCTGGCCTGCAAGGCCATCCCAGCACACTAAGAACCCGTAGTTGACAATAGCTCTCTACTCCTATGCAGCCACCTCATCAGGGCAGCTCTGAGCTCAGCACACCAGGACACCTCTGCCCAGGCTCACCCAGCTCCAACCTTACCACCTGAAGGGATTTGGAAATGCAAATCCCAGAACATCTCAGCACATTCCTGTCACAGTTCTAAATACCAATCCCACTAGGGCAGACCCAGGATATGCCAACTGTGCCCACTCCAGCTCTAGCCAGCTTGCCAAAGCCACTGGCATGCACAGTATAAACAAGAGTCATGCCTACACAAGGCCACTCATCTACAACTGGGAGAGGTAGTAGCTGTTTCACCTACTTCATAGAAACAAACTAGATGAGGAGACTGAGGAATATGTTCCATATACAGAACAAAATCAAACTCAGGAAAAGAAAGAAACCTAGTAACACATATCTAGGTAACTTATCTGGAAAAAAAAAATCAAATAGCAATAAAAATCCTCATAGAACTTGGAAGAAGAGAGGTACACAGTGAGAATTTCAAAAAATAAGAAAGAATCAAGCAAAGCTGAAGAATACAACAACTAGAAGAAAAAATACACTAGGGGGGAATCAACCGATTAGATGATACAGAAGAACAGATTAATGATCTGGAAGACAGAATAGTGGAAATCATCCAATCAAAACAGGAAAAAAAATGATTTTAAGGGAGCTTTGGGATAACATCAAACAAACTAACATTTGCATTATAGGGGGCCTAGGAGGAGAGGCTAGGGTAACAAATGAAAAACTAAGCAAAGGAGACTATATCAAACTAAAAATCCTTTGCACAGCAAAGAAAACCATTAATACAATAACAAAAAAATCTGAATGGCAGAAGAAATTTGCACAATGTATATCCAATAAGCATTACAATCCAAAATATAAAATCATATAACCCAGCACCAATAAAACAGAGTCACAGATACAGAGAGTGGTTGCCATAGGAGAGAGTGGGGACAGGTGGGGAACAAAAAAGGTGAAAGGGATTTAAAAGTAAAAATTCCAGTTATAAAATAAACATCAGCCCTGGCCGGTTGGCTCAGCAGTAGAGTGTCGGCCCAGCATGTGGAAGTCCCGGGTTTGATTCCCAGCTAGAGCACACAGGAGAATGGTCCATCTGCTTCTCCACCCTTCCCCTTCTCCTTTTCTCTCTATCTCTCTCTTCCCCACCTGCAGCCAAGGCTCCATTGGAGCAAAGTTGGCCCGAGTGCTGAGGCCGGTTCCACGGCCTCTGCCTCAGGCGCTAGAATTGCTCACCAGAGCAATGCCCCAGATGGGCAGAGCATCGCCCCTGGTGGGCATGCTAGGTGGATCCCGGTTGGGCGCATGTGGGATTTTGTCTGACTGCCTCCCTGCTTCTAACTTCAGAAAAATACAAAATAAAAAAAATGAAACATAACAGAGATGTATTATACAACGTAGGAAATATAGTCACATTGCAATAACTGTATGGTGACAGATATATAAATGTTAAATCACTATTTGTAAACCAGAAACTGATATAACATTGTATGTTAACTACACTTTAATTTTAAAAAACCATAGTTTTTCAAAGTATAAAGAATCTTGAAATGCGTTGCCTTGAGTTTTTACATAAACTGAAGAAGTAGAGAGATATGTTATACTTCTTATAATATAGACTCTAAGAAGTTAACATGACTTGAAAAAGAACTCAAACTTACTATTAATCTTTTTCCAATTTAAGTAAAACTTCACCAAATATAGCAGTAACAAGGCCAATAAAATCTTCAGACACTACAAAGTTCCCAAGTAATTTGTCTTGAGCTTTTAACTGTTAAAAGCAGAAGCTATCAAAGCTGTATGTAGAAGATATGGCAGTAGGTAAATGGGTCATCCAAAAAAGAAACCCCTCTTTAGAGCTACATTGGAAAAAACATATGACATTTTTTCTCAAAGCTTACACTAGTTTTTCAAAATGAACTACTGGTACTATTGCTAATGGATACTTTAAGATAAAAGGAAAAATGATTATTATAAAAGCACCATTAGTTCTCACTGAGAACAAAGGTCTTCAATGTCAATCTAATTTTCCCCATAACCGTCCTTGAGAGTGAATCTGTGAGATAACCATACCTGTTTCTCCAAGACAGATGTCCTTTCCATTTCTGCATGCTTTATCATATTACGCATGTATTCCAATTGTTTTTCTAAAAGATTACACTTATTTTCTGCAGCTAACAACTGAGATGTCAATTCTAAAAAGAGAATGTAAGAAAAGCAGATTTTTAGGTCAATCATAGAACAGTTTCAAGAACCTGCTAAAAGAAATTAAGTCTACTTAATTTTCAGTAGCCCTCAAAGCCTTTTCTGATAACCTAAAATTAAATCATTCCCTATATGCTAGTCTAATCTGCCTTGAATTCAGTCAGTAAATATAATTCATTACATCAGCACTTGCTCCTAAAAACATACCAGAGAATAATTCAGTTTTGGGTGCCTGAGACTGACCACTGGAAAATGCTAATGTGCAATTTTGGAGCAATTTTACAATTCTTATTTTGATAGTGTTCTGTTTCCTAATAATTAAACAAACCTTGATTGTGCTTTGATTCCTCATTTTTTGAATTCTCCCTTTCTTGTATCTGTTCATCCAATACTTTCTTATATTCAATTGTTTCTCTCGACAAGGTTTTCACACTTTCTTCTGCCTGAATCCTTTCAAGTTCTAAGCGTCGAATCTTATCCTGAAGATTCTTCAGAGCAGAAAATATGGCTGACAAAAACAAATATGGATACTATAAGATAATAATATATGCACATGGAGAAAGTTCACTTAGAAATAACCTTATCTAAGTAAAAAATAAATTTCATGCGTGGGTCCAGTGGAAGATCACTCTTTGGGAACAGTAAAATGTCAGTTATCACATAATATTTTTTTTAAAAAATCCATTAAAAACATTTTTCCAGTTTTTATAATGTGCTAAGTACTGTACTGTAAAATGATTACCACAACAGGTTAACATCCATTACTCAGATACAAAAAGAAAAATATTTCTCCTTTTGATGAGAACTCTTAAGATCTACTCTCTTAACAACTTTCCCATACAGTAAGTCCTCACTTACTTTGATAATAGATTTTGCAACTTTAAGGGAAGCATATAACAAAACTAATTTACTATAGGCTGACTTGATATAAACAATTAAGTTCCTATGGCATCTTACCAATGTTATAACAAAACAACTCTGAAACAACGTTAAGGACCTACTGTATCATATAGCAATATAGATTAAATTATTCTCATTCTTTTCTTACTCAATAATGAAAAGTATTGAAGATTACATTAATTTCCTTTCAAATAGTGCAACCCATAATTGCACTATTGTAAGTATGCAATGTTTCACTGTTTTCTTTGCAAAGTCAATGAATTTAGAAAAAACAGGAATGACAAGGAAAAATATGGCACCCATAATCCTATCATTTCAGAATAATTAGGTAATATTTTGCTGAAATCCTTTTCTATTTTTATTTGTGCGTGTGTGTGAGAAAGACAGAAAGACAGGAAGGGAGAGAGATGAGAAGCATCAACTCATAGTTGAAGCACCTTAGTTGTTCATTGATTGCTTTATCATATGTTCCTTGACCAGGGGCCTCCAGCTGAGCCAGTGCTCAAGACAGTAACCTCAGGGTTTCAAACCTGGGTCCTCAGTGTCCCAATTCAACACTCTATCCACTGCGCCACTGCTTGGTCAGGCTATCTATTTCTATGCTTTTATGTTAGTAGTATTATTCTCTACAATGTTATATCACAACTTATTCATATGAGCCACTGTTTTCCATGTCAACATATGCATTTTTAGAATTCCATCCTTATATATGTTTGTGTCTATGAACTTTTTGTTTGACTAGTATCTAGTTCTGCACCAGTTCTATATTTCCTATTTTTATAGCTCTATAACCTGTTATTATCAGTTGACAGAGTGAGGCCATCCTTTATTCAGAGCAAACTCTTCTATTAAAGGAAAAAAATGCAGCTCGCCCACATTATTCTTTAAATGCAATTCACAATATTACGAGTTTCCACTGAGTTAACACTGTACATCTCTATTCATTCATCCATGTATGCACCTCAGTGAGCACACAGAATAGCTCTAGGTTGATCTATCAGAAGTGACTTTTCTATCCACAGCCTTTTTCCAGGCCAGGGAGATGAGCTGTTCTAGTTTGCTTTCTCCATTAGTCTCATCACACAGTTTTTCAAAGAAAGCATTACTCCAGAAGCTACCTCACATGGGTCTAAAGCAGTGGTTCTTAACCTTTTTGAGGTACCGAACCCACCAGTTTCATATGCGCATTCACCGAACCCTTCTTTGGTGATAATTTTTTTTTTTTTCCAAATTCAAGACACATGTATATGTTATTTACTGGTGCACAAAATGAGCCGTGCATGAACATCACCTTGCTCAAAGAACAAAACCAATAAAGTGCATGAACTCACAACAAATTACGGTATTACTTTATTCTGGCCTCCGCTGCAGAGGCTTCTCCGAACCCCTGAGACCAACTCATCGAACCCCTAGGGTTCGACAGAACCCAGGTTAAGAATCACTGGTCGAAAGTTTTGTTCTCCAGTTCCTACCTACATTTACTAACCTAACTTGTCCCCAACTGCACTGCATCCTAATACCTAAAGCATATATATATATCTATATATATGTATGTATGTATATTACCAAGACTCCTCAGTGTTCCTGAGGCTTTTGGGTTTATTTCCCTCCTTACTGCCTCAGGCTTTAAATTCAATTTTTTTCTGGCACCTGGTTATTGTTCACTGTTATTATTCTATAAAACTATTTCTTTATGATATTAATCTATCTGACAATAATAATACCACCCATCCTTTTTTTATGTAATATCCCTAACATGTCTTTGCCAATCTCTTATTTTTAGCCTGTGTCATTTTATTTCAGGTTTGGCTTAAAAAGCATATATTGACTTTTCTTTTGAGTCTTAAACTCACATTTATCATTGTATCTGATGTCATACTATTCTTTTTTTTAGATTTATTTTTTTTTTGAGGAAAGAAAAAGGAAAGAGAGAGAGAGAGAGAAGTAGGGAGGAGCCGGAAGCATCAACTCTCATATATGCCTTGACCAGGCAAGCCCAGGGTTTCGAACGGGTGACCTCAGTGTTCCAGGTCGACTCTTTAGCCACTGCACCACCACAGGTCAGGCCTATTCTTTACCATTGTATTTTAGGCTTTCTAATTTTGCTTCTTAGACTTGTTATTACTATATTTACTGTATGAAGCATAGTATACATCTTTGAAACTATTTGCCTGGTTTACACACCTGGAATTTTGCAGGAAATTTCCCCTTACTTCAACATGGCTATAACTACAACTTACATATACTGCCTTTTAGTAGCCTCTCACAAAACTGGCGACAGCTAACTTCAACACAGGCTCTCTTTTGGGGATTTTTAGACTTTGTCCAAAAAGTTGAAGCCAGAATTATTTCAACTTAAAACTTACACAGAAAAAAAGAGAGGTGAAGAGAAAGTATGGGACATATGTTCTTAAAGTCCACCTATATATCTATCTGCCTTCCTGGTCTTGGTTTTTCAATCTTACCTTGTATGCCTGTAAACCAAAAAGATTCCTTTTTGCCAAAGTTAGTTCAGATTGGGAGTTTCTATCACTAATAGCTAACTACATTATGTTTTCTAATTTTTTCTTAAATAAACAGTATCATACAAATACTAACTTTATTCTACCAATGCCTAACATATTTTATACGGGTCCTGGCCAGATTGCTCAGTGGACAGAGCATTGTCCCAGCATATGGATGTTCTAGGTTTGATTCCTGGTCAGGGCACACAAGAGAAGCAACCGTTTGTTTCTCTTCCTCTCCTCCTTCCTTCCTTCCTTCCTCCCCTTTCATAGCCAGTGGCTCCTCGACTGGTTTGAGCACTGGCCTCTGTACAGAGGATGGCTTGGTTGGTCCCAGTGTCAGCCTCAGGCACTAAAAATAGCTAGGCTGATTCGAGCATTGGGGGTTGCCGGAGAGCGGGGGTGGGGGGTCCCAGTCAGGTTGCATGTGGGAGTTTGTCTCACTATCTCCCCCCCTGACTTAAACTGCTCACAAAAATTAGGGGATCAGGCGGTTAGTACAGAGCCGGTTAAGAGGGAGATGTGTTGGGTGCGGAGCCTGGGCTGCTGCTCTCACCCCTCCGGCCACCGCCCCTGGGAGCCCCTTTTGGAAAGAGTGAAGACTCCACAAGGAAAGGAATTTGTTTTTAGTGATTTTTCAACTAGTGTCAAGAATAGTACCTGAGATATAGATGATTCTCAACAAACGTGAATGAATGAATGAATAAATGAACAAGTTATCCATTGGATTTTTAGTTATCTGTATTGTTTTGAAGATTAATAAAAATAATTATGTGAAATTACCTAACCTATTCTGGCAGACAGTAGGTGCTCAATAACAAATGTGGACTGCTGTTAATAGACTTTCCTTCCCAAACTCTTAAGTCTTGATAACTCTTTTTAAAACAGTGGTTCTTGAATTTTAAGAACCAGCACCGGGATAAACCAACTTTTAACAAAACTAAGTGGACTCTTCAACCAAGGAACACAGAAGAAGCCACATTGAGACTGGTAGGAATAGCGAAAACGTGAAGAAGGCTGCCCAGCTCCCCGGAGCAAACGGCAGACCGGAGAGACCCGTGTGGCGGGAGGAGAGTTTGGCGGAGAGGGAGGGACCTGGGTCCCAGGAACCAAGCCCCAGCCTGCAGTCCCAGAGCCTAGAAGAGGCGTTTGGACAGTATTGAGCTGTGAAACAAGTGAGGGAGCTCCCAGGTCTACAGTGTGGAGTATTAGGTCCCTTCCTACTCTGCTGAGGGCTGCTTAAGGTTTTGGGGTGGCAGGACGCTGAAAGGCGGTTCTGTCGGCGTGGGCAGAGGCCAAGCCGGTGGGAGATCGGTCTAGCCCAGAGGGTCAGAGGGGACCGCGAAAGCGGTCTGGAAGCTGCGGGCCCGCCTTTAATCCCACTTACGGGGACAAAGCGGGAGGCCAGGAACGAGCAGGCCCTGCGCAAGCCGGCCCTGACCGCGGGGACCGGGCTGGGACCAGGGACGAGCAGGGGCTCGTGGCTGAGCTGACGCTACCAGTCCCCCCCCTCTCGGGCCGGAGAAACCGCGGTTGGCCAGTATTCGTGCGCGAGCGGGCTCCGAGTGCGGGAATGGGGTGGACCCCGAGACAAGTGGAGGCTCGCAGCTGAGCCCACACTACTATCCCCATCCGGCCGGAGAAACCCCGGATAGCATTCATACGTGCACGAGCGGGCTCCGAACGCGGGGGCGGGGTAGAGTCCGGGACGAGCGGAAGTACGCAGCTCAGCGGAAGCCAGCAAACACGCCCGCCCCAATAAACCTTGGTTTCCGACCCTGCGCAGAAGGGCCCTGGCCTCGAGGGCGGGGCTAAAGCTCCGGACGGGCAAAAGCTTACAGCTGAGAGCACGTCAAAAGCCCCGCCTAACCCGCGGAACTGTAGCGAGCAGGCTCAGACTGCTGGTTCTGGGCGGAAGTCCGGAAATAGGCTGGGTCCGCAGCTGAGGAAAGGTGCTCACCTCTACCCTTGGTGCTAATCTTGTGGCTTCAGTTACAGCCCCTCCCACGGAGGAGAGGCAGAAATCATAGCAAAAGCCACAGTGAGCCGGCGCTGGCAACGCTCATACCCAAACACCCTAGGCACCGGCAGAGGGGGTGGGGGCCCTGCAGATAGACCACACCTAGAGAACACAAAGGCAACACCTACTCGACTCCAGTGGCCACAACTTGCTTATACACAGAAAAAATGGGCAGGCAGAGGAATGCAAACCAAATGAATCAAGAGAAATCCCCAGAGAAGGACCTGAATGAACCAGATATAACCAAATTACCAGAAGCAGAATTTAGAATAATGATCGTTAGGATGTTCAAAGAAATTAGAGCAACAATGGATAGTCATTATGAACACCTAAATAAAGAGATAACAAGTATAAAAAATGAAATTGAAATAATAAAAAAGAATCAGACAAATGACAAATACAGTATCAGAACTGAAGACCACAATGGAAGGAATTAAAAGCAGGATGGATGACGCTGAAGATCGAATAAGCGAGTTAGAGGACACAATAAACAAAGGCACAGAAGCAGAGAAGAAAAAGGAAAAGAGACTTAAAAAATGTGAGGAAACTCTAAGGGAGCTTTGTGACAACATGAAGAGAAACAACATTCGCATCATAGGGGTGCCTGAAGAAGAGGGGAGAGGACAGGAAATGGAAACTTTGTTCAATCAAATCATAGCAGAAAACTTTCCTAAATTAAGGCTGGGAAACACTCCACACATTCAAGAAGCACACAGAACTCCATTAAGGAGAAACCCAAAAAAATCTACACCAAGACACATCATAGTTAAAATACCAAAGCTAATGGATAAAGAAAAAATTTTAAAAGCTGCTAGAGAAAAAAAGACTATCACCTACAAAGGAGCCCCCATAAGGATGACATCAGACTTCTCAACAGAAACACTTGAGGCCAGAACGGAATGGAAAGAAATAATCAAAGTAATGCAGAACAAGAACCTATAACCAAGACTACTTTATCCAGCAAGGCTAACGTTTAAAATTGAAGGAGAAATAAAGAGCTTCCCAGAAAAAGAAAGCCTCAAGAAATTCATAAAAACCAAACCAATTCTGCAAGAGATACTAAGGGGCCTGTTGTGAACAGTTTAAAGGGAGGAATGAATAGAACAAAAGAAGAATACAGCTTTAAAGAATAAAATGGGAATAAACAACTACATATCAATAATAACCTTAAATGTAAATGGATTAAATTATCCAATCAAAAGACATAGGGTAGCTGCATGGATAAAGAAACAGGACCCATACATATGCTGTCTACAAGAGACACACCTTAAAACAAAAGATGCTCATAGACTGAAGGTAAAAGGATGGAAAAAAATATTTCATGCAAATGGAAATGAAAAAAAAGCAGGGGTAGCAATACTTATATCAGACAAAATGGACTTTAAAACAAAGGCTGTAGTAAGAGATAAAGGAGGGCACTACATAATGATAAAGGGAACAATTCAACAGGAAGATATAACTATTGTAAATATCTATGCACCAAATATAGGAGCCCCGACATACATAAAGCAGACTTTGATAGATATAAAGGGCGAGATTAACAGCAATACTATCATAGTAGGGGATTTCAATACCCCTCTAACAACACTGGATAGATCCTCTAGAAAGAAAATTAATAAAGAAACAGCAGACTTAAAGGATACACTAGATCAACTTGATTTAATAGATATCTTTAGAACTTTTCACCCTAAAGCAGTAGAATATACATTCTTCTCAAGCGCTCATGGTACGTTTTCTAGGATAGACCACATGTTAGGACACAAATATGGTCTCAATAAATTTAAGAAGATTGAAATCATATTAAGCATTTTCTCTGATCACAATGCCATGAAACTAGAAATTAACCACAAAAGAAAAAATGAAAAATACTCAAACACTTGGAAACTAAATAGCATGTTATTAAATAATGAATGGATTAACAATGAGATCAATGAAGAAATAAAAAAGTTTCTAGAAACAAATGATAATGAGCATACATCAGCTCAAAATTTATGGGACACAGCAAAAGCAGTTCTGAGAGGGAAGTTTATTGCACTACAGGCATATCATAAGAAGCTAGAAAAAGCTCAAATAAGCAACCTGACCCTGCATCTAAAAGAACTAGAAAAACAACAACAAATAAAACCCAAGACAAGTAGAAGGAAGGAAATAATAAAGGTCAGAGCAGAAATAAATGACATAGAGGCTAAGGAAACAATACAGAGGATCAATGAAACAAGAAGCTGGTTCTTTGAAAAGGTAAACAAGATTGATGAACCTTTAACTAGACTCACCAAGAAAAAAAGAGATTGGACTCAAATAAATAAAATTAGAAAGGACAGTGGAGAAATAACAACTGACACAACAGAAATACAAAGCATTGTAAGAAAATACTAGGAAGAACTATATGCCAAAAAATTAGACAATCTTGGTGAAATGAACAAATTTCTTGAATCATATAACCTTCCAAAAATCAATCTGGAAGAATCAGAACACCTAAACAGACCAATTACAGCAAATGAGATCGAAACAGTTATCAAAAAACTCCCAAAAAAGAAAAGTCCTGGGCCTGATGGCTTCACAAGTGAATTCTATCAAAAATTCAAAGAAGAACTAACTCCTATTCTCCTCAAGCTATTTCAAAAAATTCAAGAGGAAGGAAGACTTCCATACTCCTTTTATGAGGCGAGCATAATTCTGATCCCAAAACCGGGCAAAGACAACACAAAGAAAGAAAATTATAGGCCTATATCCCTGATGAATTTAGACGCTAAAATTCTCAACAAAATATTAGCCAACCGGATCCAGCAATATATGAAAAAAATCATACACCACGATCAAGTGGGATTTATTCTGGAGAGGCAAGGCTGGTTCAATATTCGCAAATCAATCAATGTGATTCAGCACATAAACAAAAGGAAGGACAAAAATCACATGATAATTTCAATAGATGCAGAAAAGGCATTTGATAAAATCCAGCACCCATTCATGCTCAAAACTCTCAGTAAAGTGGGAATACAGGGATCATTCCTTAACATGATAAAGGCCATCTACGATAAACCAACAGCAAACATCATACTAAATGGACAAAGATTAAAAGCAATCCCCTTAAGATCAGGAACCAGGCAGGGGTGCCCACTTTCACCACTCTTATTCAACATAGTTCTGGCAGTCCTAGCTACAGCAATCAGACAAGAAGAAGAAATAAAAGGCATACAAATTGGAAAAGAAGAAGTAAAACTGTCATTATTTGCAGATGATATGATATTGTATATTGAAAACCCTAAAGTCTCAGTCAAAAAACTACTGGACCTTATAAATGATTTCAGCAAGGTGGCAGGATATAAAATTAATACTCAGAAATCAGAGGCATTTCTATACACCAACAATGAAATATCAGCAAAAGAAATTAAGGAAACAATCCCCTTCACTATTGCAGCCAAAAAAATAAAGTACCTAGGAGTAAATTTAACCAAGGAGGTTAAGGACTTGTATTCGGAAAATTATAGAACACTGATAAAAGAAATCAAGGAAGATACAAACAAGTGGAAGCACATACCGTGCTCATGGCTAGGAAGAATAAACATCATTAAAATGTCTATATTACCCAAAGCAATTTATAAATTCAATGCAATACCAATTAAAATACCAATGACATACTTCAAAGATATAGAACACATATTCCAAAAATTTATATGGAACCAAAAAAGAACACGAATAGCCTCAGCAATCTTAAAAAGAAAAAATAAAGCAGGAGGTATCACTCTTCCTGATATCAAGGTTTACTACAAGGCCATTATACTCAAGACAGCCTGGTACTGGCATAAGAACAGGCACATAGATCAATGGAACAGAACAGAGAACCCAGAAATAAACCCACAGCTTTATGGACAACTGATATTTGACAAAGGAGGAAAGAACATACAATGGAGTAAAGACAGCCTCTTTAACAAATGGTGTTGGGAAAATTGGACATCTACCTGCAAAAAAATGAAACTAGACCATCAACTTACACCATTCACAAAAACAAACTCAAAATGGATAAAAGACTTAAATGTAAGCCGTGAAACCATAAGCATCTTAGAAGAAAACATAGGCAGCAAGCTCTCCGACATCTGTAGCAGCGGTATATTTGCCGATTTATCTTCATGGGCAACTGAAATAAAAGGCAAGATAAACAAATGGGACTATATCAAACTAAAAAGTTTTTGCACAGCTAAAGACAATAGGAACAGAATAAGAAGACAAACCACACAATGGGAGAACATATTCGACAGCACATCTGATAAGGGGTTAATAACTAAAATTTATAAAGAACTTATAAAACGCAACACCAGGAAGACAAACAACCCAATCAAAAAATAGGCAAAAGAAATGAATAGAAATTTCTCCACAGAGGACATACAGATGGCCAATAGACATATGAAAAAATGCTCAACATCACTAATCATTAGAGAAATGCAAATTAAAACCACAATGAGATATCACCTCACACCAGTCAGAATGGCACTTATCAGCAAAACAACACAGAATAAGTGCTGGCGAGGATGTGGAGAAAAGGGAACCCTTCTGCACTGCTGGTGGGAATGCAGACTGGTGCAGCCACTGTGGAAAACAGTTTGGAGATTCCTCAGAAAATTAAAAATCGAACTGCCTTTTGACCCAGCTATCCCACTTTTAGGAATATACCCTAAGAACACCATAGCACTGTTCGAAAAGAAGAAATGTGCCCCCATGTTCGTGGCAGCATTGTTCACAATAGCGAAGATTTGGAACCAGCCCAAGTGTCCGTCAGAAGACGAGTGGATTAAAAAGCTATGGTACATATATACTATGGAATACTACTCAGCCATAAGAAACGATGACATCGGATCATTTATAACAAAATGGATGTACATTGATAACATTATACGGAGTGAAATAAGTAAATCAGAAAAAAAGAAAAACTGAGAACAGCACGATTACATACATAGGTGGGACATGAAAGTGAGGGTATGAGACATGGACAAGAGAGTGGTGGTTATGGGATGGGGGAGGGAGGGAAGAGTGGGATAGGGAGGAGGGCAGGGACGCAGGGAAAACCAGATTGAAGGAGACAGAGGACAATTTGACTTTTGGTGATGGGTATGCAACACAATTGAATGATAGGATAACCTGGAGATGTTTTCATTGTACATATGTACCCTGATTTATTGATGTCACCCCATTAGAATTAATAATAATAAAATATATTAAAAAAAAAAATTAGGGGATCAGGGAATGTGCAGATACTCCAGTACTTTCAGCCTTTTGTATAGTACATTTTCACAAATGAAATAAAAGTGAGTTTTGCATCTTATTTGCATAATAAAACAACTTTGACTTGTCTGCTTTTCTGATGTTATTGTTTAATAAAAATAAATTAAATACTTCTTTTTTATTGTTTCATATTCATTTTGAAATATCCCCTACTTTTTGTGAGCAGTATACATATATACATATGAATACATACATAAACACGTCTCTGAATGCATTTACTATGTCAAAAATGAAATTTTATATAAAACAAAGTTCTTATAAGAAATATAGCAAACTTTCAATTCATCCCCTTATTTTCTTATGTTTTAAAAAAGTCTTCTAATTTATTGATTTTAGAGAGAGGAAGGGAGGAGAGAAAGAAGAAGGGAGAGAGGGAGGGAAAAGGGAGGAGAAAGAGAGAACGAAAGAAACATTGAATTGTTGTTCCACTTTTTATGCATTCATTGCTTGATTCTTGTATGTGCCCTGACTGGGGATCAAACCTGCAACCTTGACGTATTGGGAACACACTCTAACCAACTGAGATACTGGGCTAGGGCTTATTTTCTAATATTTTAATGTGAGATTTGGGGGATCCAGATAATTAAATAAATTGTTTTATATATTTTCATTTCAAAAGTTACACTTGGCATAGCTTTTCAGTTTCACAAATACTGACTTTTAATACTAACATGCGTGCTTTAAGTTGAAAAACATTCTAGATGACCAAGTGATAGGTCTTATGCTCCTCTTCTTTGAAAAGTATGTGAGCAAATCCTTGCTTTTTCTTTGCTTCTCCTGCCCTCACATATATGAGGTCATGCACCACTATGCTATTTATATTAAAGTTATTACATTTCTTCTTCATATATTAGGGAGAGATACTGTGGGAAATACATTTCTAGAACAAGAAGCAAACTCCAATATTGAAAAATGAAAAAAAAGTCACATAGTGAAAAATAGTAATACTGTACGTTATAGACTTCATAGCAAACACTAAATTTCAATGTACTGTACTAGGATAAAAATGTTTACAAAGTATGCTTGAACCTTGGCTAATTTACGAGAACTTGGCTTTTAGAATGTTTCCTGGGTTACTAATTGAAAAGATGCTTTATAGGCCTAGGGCTCTGAATTCTGCTTCACAGATCTACCGAGACTATATAAACAATGTGTTTTATGGTGAATATCACAAATAAAAGCCCTACTCTGCACCTTAACAGGGCTTCCCTGGGCAGAAACACTACAAATGCTGTATAGTTCATTGTCAGAGAAGAAAGTGTGTTTCTGTGTGTCCTCCATGAGGGAGAACTTTTGGAAGCCTGCATCTAGATTTCTTTAGATTCCACTGTAATAAATCAACCGTAATTACAACCACTTCTTAAATCTCATGTGTCACAGAGTATAAAAAATTCACTGATATTTTCAGAGTACATATTGCCAACTAAATTTTAAGAAACTACCCTGTGCTAAGTTTTGGTGTATAATCAAAGAATATCCAAATTGTTGAGAATGCTATTAAAATATTACTCCTTTTCCAACTACATATCTGTGGAGATTTATTTCACATACTTTAATCAAAATAACTTACTACCACAAATGAAATGTAAAAGTAGATATGATAATCAAGCTGTCTTCTTTTAAGTAGGAAATAAGAGGTTTACAAAGTATAAATTAAGAAACGTCATTCTTTAGACCACGTATTTTTTTTTAAAAAAGGAAAACAATTATTCTTCATAAAAATATTTATGTAAACATTTAATGGGTTTATTAGGGTTTCCTGAACCAAAAAATTGAGAGCCAATGCTTTAAAAGAACAGATGGGCAGTAAATTTTTATCAATATCTAACACAATTGCTATAACTGGACTCCTTACTGGTCACAATAATGCTGAGATTTCTACAGACATTACACAAACTCTGACAAGTGGTGCATGGGGGGGGGGGAGTAGAGGGAGTGTCCTGGGATAGTAAACAACCCCAAATCACTGAAGTTGTCATCAATCCCCTAGTTTATCTGTATTTTCTGTGCTGTGTACACATTGCCCTTTCATTTCCCACATGCACTATATGATATGTGAAAGGTTAGAAAGCACTGCCGAGTAGAACTGCCTTAAAGTTAGTAATTTTACTTCAAATGTTCAAGCCATTCTCCATATCACTGTCATTTGAAATGTATTCAACAAATAACATTAGCAATGGATTATATGGGAAGTCTTTGAAATGATGTTACAATTTTTAAAATGGCTCTGAAGACATTAACATAGTTTTTAAGACAGTAATAATTTCCAACTGCTTGCACATTTCTTTTCTAACTAAAGTTCAAAATGAATGAGAATTACAAGAAACAGTTTAATTATCTCTTTTCACAGTACAGCAGTAGTCAAATTATATTTTTAAGGTGATTATCATATAGCAATGTAAAGTGGAAATTTATCAATGAAAATATATTAAACCATAATTAAACTAAATAATAATGTCTTTCCCCCATTAAAGTATTAGTGAGAAAAAGCATTTACTATGTATAAAAAAGGAAAGTTTATCATAGGAGTAGCTCTTCAAAAGAAGATTTTATTCATTCAATAAATATTTAAGGGTCCACTTAACGAATCGGAAAAAAGTGGAAAGACGAAAAGGTTTTGATAAGTTAAAGAGATCATCCATCACCTTTAGGCTGTTTTTTTATCTGTAAATTTTGAATATATCTACTGTATACAACTTTTCTATGAAGAATAAATAAAATGTATTTGCTTCACCTGAAATGCTACTGCTTTTCATTCTTTTTAAAAACTGTTTAATCACTAGTCCTGTGACCAATTATATTTATTAACAATTCGCTAGATTAAAAAAAAAGTGCTATATTTTAACTACATATAGATTAATCAGGCATTTTAAAATTAATTTAGGAACCTTTTGTTTCAACTGGGAAAAGCATTGCAAATATCTTAAATATTAACCTCAGAATGATACTGTTTCGTAAATGTGGACTGATTGTATAGTAGAGTTTAAGGTAGATAGTAATATCCAAGCATAGTTTCCAAAGTAAATCCTAGCCCAAAATGGGGTCTCAAAACTGTTTGCTGAAATAAATTTAACCTGGTGCCTGATATCTTTTAAGAATTTCAATATTCATTTCCCTAAGCAGAAACTTATATACAAGATACTGTGACTCTAAGTTAATGATGACATAGAAAATTATAATTAATTTAATGGTTCATAAAACAACTGATAAAGTAGTACTCATCAGAATACAGTAGATGAAGACTGGCAATTCTGAAAAGTAACAAAAGTTGCATAACATTCAAACAACTTAACATAGGTTAAAAAAGTAAACAAATAACTAAGCCCATAGTGAAATAAAAAGTTAAGTTTAAATAATAATTCCTTCATATCAAAAAAGCCCAAAATAAAATAAACAAGCAACAGAGTTCTAGGAGAAAGACAAGGTCTAAGAATTAGATGTTAATCATTCTGTTACAATAATACATCTAGTTTTGATCTTTACATATATGTAAAAACTCTTTTTTAAAAAGTTCAGAGAAAAGAAAACTACTAAAAAATAAAATAAGAATGATGATGCTTAATAATCAGAAAACAAACCAAATAATGCATTATATTTCAGGTTAAAAATAGGAAGAGGGAAAATATATTCTCCTCCTCTAAACTGAAAATAAATAGAAGACACAAGGGTGTTTGAGCAGTGAGTAAACAAACACAAAATAAGATTTTACTAAGCTCCATTACCTCTGCTGTTGCTTTCTGGATAGGCAAATGTAGGTTTATTTGGGGAGCGTCGTAGATCACTATTAAGGAAAGGCTTATCAGGTGGATACACTACATATGAAGAATGGTGAACCATACTTCCATTAGGCTTTGACTGTTCGGTTAAGATGTTCTGAAAAATAAAAGTACAGAAATTACCTTTCAAAAATTTAAACACCATTAAGTGTATGTATGTATTATGTATGTGTGTGTATGTGTATATATGAATGTTCATGATTGAGAACTGGACAGTTTGTATGTTCCACTGGTACAGACAACAGAAACAGTAGAGTCCATTGATCACATACCAATTTAATCATTACTTTAAAATAATAAAACTTTTAAAGTGTTTCATATTTTTGAATATGCCAGATAATCCATAAAGAAAATAATGTTCAAACAACTTGATTACAAATGCTGCACAAAATATTTAAATATGACATTCACAATAAATTTATTTTATTTTTAAAATATTTACTGTAAAATATACATTCATAAAAGTAAATATTGTCTTTTTACAGTGTCAGAAACTGCTACAAACTGACTGAATTAATAATTTATACCTACTCAACTAAATACTTCATGAATAGTTGTCAAATGTCCAAAACTCTGTGGCATACATAAAGAAAATAAGGGTATAGTCCTTGCCTCAAAAACTTTACATTTACTTAGGGTGAAAAAAATGCAAAACAAATAAAAAGTTTAAAGCTTATCGAACACCTAAATATAAAAATTTATTTCCACACACACGCCTTCTGTCATGAATGGGATTCTGTCCACTTTGGGATTATGTTCCATATAATAATTTTTAGTGCAGGGGATGCTAACTGTGGAGGTTTTGTTCGTTATATAGATCAATGGTTTAAAACCGCCAATGAAAGTTAACCACCCTGATGTATGAAGATTATAGAGCAGTGGTTCTTAACCTCTTTTGAGGTACCGGACCCACCAGTTTCATATGCGCATTCACCGAACCCTTCTTTAGTGATAAATAAAGTATAATTTTTTTTCCAAATTTAGTTTTGCTGGTGCGAGACTAGAGTTGCTCAACTTGGCATTGCATATCATGCAGATAGGATGCTGACTCCCATCCCATTCCGTGATACATGTGAATCCATGTTGTACATATTCGTCCAACCACTTTCTTTTTTTGCTTGACATATTTAGTATGGATTAAAATATTAAGAAAGAAACCACAAGAGGTACAACTACGACAGCCTTTGACTACTGCGCACACTAAATTCCCCGCAGCACTGGTTGGCCAAGCAATGTAACCTGATCCTCTGCAGCAAGTGATGGCCAAGCGGGGCATGTCATCACGACTTTACACAAGTGTGTCTTTACCTCCGCGGCAGAGGCTTCTCCGAACCCGAGACCGTCTCATCGAACCCCTAGGGTTCGACAGAACCCAGGTTAAGAATCACTGTTAGAGTCTATAATCATTGGGTCTATAATCTTCATAGGTGAATTCCTGTTGGTAGAGAAACCTAGAGTAGAGGAAATAATGGAGAAACTGAAAGCTAAGGAGGAAGATATGATTTCTTAAAAAAATACTTTTCTATTCCCTGAAGTTTATAATTTTTTCTCCATTGTTTTCTCACTTGGAAAGACCTGGCTATTCTATTAGAAACTAACTCTCTCTCTCTATACACACACACACACACACATGTATATGTATGTATTTTTATTACTAGGGTAAACATCTCCGTTTTACAAAAAAAAGGAGGTTCAAAAATACTGACTTCCTCTTGCCTACTTCTCTCTATTATTAGCCCCTACCACAACCTCATCCTCCCCAGAGTCAAAGGAATCACATTCTATGTGATTAAATGAACAAGTAACTGATTCTCAAAAGAGAACTCACCAACCTACCTACACTGTTCTCTCTGTGCCTTCCCTCCCTGAAACAAGGAGTGAGCTTTGTATACTGAACCTGTCTCCATTACCTACTTAATTCTTGGTTCCTATAAAACCTCTCTTCTTCCTGATGTCATCTACTTCTTCTTCCCTATCAGAACTTTCACACTGCTATTAAGAACAAAACTTAACCAAACCAAACCAAAAAAAAGAAAAAGTAACTCATCTGAATTTTAAGACTCCCCTCCAGCTCCTGCTTTATCTCAGCTTTAAATAATAATAATTTCTCAAAAGAACTGTAATTGCTGCCACATCTTAATCATCTCTCCCTTTTACCCCTTCCAATTAGACTTGAGTCCTCATCAGTTCAGAGAGACAGCTCTTAAGCTCGCCAAGGGCTTGTACACTACTGAATTCAGTGATGTCAGAAGCAGGAGAGAGAGTAGACCACTTCACTCGCTTTAGTGGAAGGAACACCACACTCTTGCTTTCCTCCTAAAGCAGGCTCCTCCCTCAGAATCTCCTTGGTACCCTTCTTTTTCTTTCTAAATGCTGGACTGCCCCAAAGCCTATACTCCATCTCTTCTCATTTTCACCTATATGGATTCCTCTGATGATCATCTCATCTACTCTCAGGGCTCTGAAAAGCCTCTACTGGCTAGAAACCGTCAGGTTTAAACATGAAATCCAGAGCTCTCCCCTTGAACTCCGTACTGAAATCAACCTTCCCACTCATCTCCACTGGACACACCAACTTCACATGTCTATAACCAAATTCTAGAATCTACCAAAACCTACTCCTCTCCCAGCATACCACAGGCCAAAACCCTTGGTTGGAGTCATTTCTCATACATCCCACATTCAATCTTTGAGTAAATTTTGTCAGAATATATTGTCAGGATATATCAAGAAACTCCCCAACTTCTCATCAATTCCACTACTAATACCGTGGTTGACAACATTGTGATCTTTTGTCCAGACTGAAAAGAGCTCTTAACTACCCACTCTTGTCCACATCCCCTTAGTCTGTTCTCCAAACAGTAGTCCTTATGAGTCTTCAAAAAAAAAGTAAATTAATTCAAGTTATACACCTAATCAAAACCCTTTAACAGCTTTCCATCACAGAAAAAAAATAGAGTTCTTACCATTGATTACAAAGCCACATAGTCTGAGCCAGGCTAACCCTGCCTGACCCCATTTCCTTACCACTGTCTCCCCACAACACTGCCGCCACTTCCCAGCCATACTAACTTCTGGATTTCTAGAATGCACAGTACACTCTTTTCTCATTGGCTAAATTTACTCTGCCTGGAAAACTCCCTTCCTCATGCCACGGAGTAATCTGTCCAAGATTCTGCCAGGGAGACTTTCCCTGACTGCCCATCTAAAGCAGAGCCCTTCTGTCCTTCAATCTCCTCAGTCTTTTTGAAAATTACTTATCCCTTACCTGACATATTTGCTATCTGTATGCCCTGTAGAATAATATATATATATATATATATATATATATATATATATATATATATATATATTTGGTTTCTGTCCCTGGTTCCTGACAGATTAAAAACTGAAATTTCTTAAGTGATAGCAGTGTCTTTGTTATGCTAATAGCAGGGCCCCCAAGATAGCTTTGGGACTAGGGCTGATAGCCAGAAAAACCAACCAGGTGATTAAAGGGTTAGAAATTTCAGTCCCACACCCAGACCTCTGAAGAAGGGAGAGGAGCTGGAGATCGCGTTCAGTAACCAATGGCCAATTTAACTCAACTCAGGCCTACATAATGAAACCTTCATAAAAACTCTTGAACAGTGAGGTACTGGGAGCATCCAGGTAGGTCATGAAAACCCCTTTACATCTTGCCCTAGGTGTCTCTGCCATTTACCCAATTCTGAGTTGTATTTTCTGTTATAAAGCTGTAATCATAAGTACGGTATAGTGCTTTCTTAAGTACTGAGAATCATTCTGGCCAATTATTAAATGTATAGGGGGAAAGTTATTAACTCTTTAATTTGCAGTTGGCTAGGCAGAAGTGTAGGTACCTTGGGACACCTAATCCCTTAACCTATGGGGTCTGCACTATCTCCAGAAAGTTAGTGTCAGAAATGAAATGAATTACAGGGTACCCAGTTGGCATAGACTGATGGCGGTAAAACACAGTCATCCCCAATATAATTTAAGTTCTAATAAAGACAAGTGTTAAATAAATCTCTTGAATAAGTTACACAATTTCCCTGCAAAACAGAAAGAATACATTGTTTATAAAAGTGAGTTATCCTATTTAATAGTTACTATAACCCATTGAAAGACAATAAAAACTTTTCATTTCCTTATATGAAAAAACAAATAGCACAAATGTCCTAAGAAGCAGAGTTAACAGCAGACTTAAAACTGCTATCCTTGGAAATATCTGCTTACAAGGTTGGTTTTTGAATAATATCTGGAAACTTGAATTGTGGGAAGGTTCCAACGACTGTCACCATGAGAGTTAGGGATCCCCAAGGCCAGCCCCAACTTACATAACTTGCTAGAATATACTGAGAGGACTCAGCAGATAGTTATACTCCTGGCTGTCATTTATTATAGCAAAAGCATACAGAACAAAACCAGCAAAAGGAGAAGATGCATGAGGCGAAGTCCATAAAAAATCCAGTGCAAGCTTTCAAAAATCCTGTACAGAATGTATGTCATTTCTCCAGCAACTAACGACAATTTATGCGAAGTGTTATCTATCAAGAAAGCTCAGTAGATTTAGCAGCCATGGTTTTTACTGGGGGCTGGTCACATTTCTGACTTTGAAAAAGAAAGCACTCAGCATATATCACATTGTGTAATTTAGGCACAGCAAACCACTCAGCATATATCACATTGTATAATTTAGGCACAGCAAACCACTCTAACTATTTAGGCTGAGCTTTTATATCAGCGTAGAAAATTGTTTACTATTAAGTTCACAGATGTCAACCAAAAGTCAACCTTGTAAACAGGCCTTTCTAAAGATAGCAAGCATTTAGGATGATGTATTTCAGGTGAATTATTTTTCTTGCCTTCAATGCTATATGCCATCCAACCATGGGCACCTGAAAACTGAAGAACCTCAAGCAGAATGGTTATGCTCACTCCCTCCAAACACACACTAAAACAACCCATAAACCACAAATTTGCATTGCAATTAACAATTTACACTTCCATTATCTGGGCTGATCCCAACAACAATCATGGCCAGTAAGAAAAAAATCTCCACTTTCTAGTTCAGGAAGACACACTTGGTCTTATTCTCAAAACACTGAACATGGTATCTTAAGATTTGTTAGCACATTTATTTTATTTTATTTTAAGCACACTCACATTCTCCTGCAATTATCACAAGAACCTTACAAAATAAATAAGCATAGCAAATACTATTGTCCCCATTTTGTAGATAAAAAAACAGGCTAAGAAAACGTAAATTTGCTTAAGGTCTCACTGCTACTAAGAAGCCCAAGTCCAACTACATTACTATTTCTATGACCCCAAGCATTCAATAAATATTTTCCAATTAAAATGGTAAGATTCTAGGAAAAACTTGCAGGATTAAAGGCAAATGTTTAACCTGACAACTTCATTTACGGGTACTTTAGTTGTTAGAGCAAACATTATACCTAGAAACACTTATGATTCAAATATTTACTTAACGACTCTAACACTGTTCAGTGTAAAGTACAATTAAAATTGTGTATTATTTGTCTTATTTTCAAATAGAATGTGCAACATGACTGGAAAAAATCAAGTAATAGAAGTTTAAATATAATTTAGTACACCATACCCAACCCTATGGTAAAGATAAAACAGTATGATCAAGGTGGGGTTATTACAGGTAATACTAGGTGACCATGAGAACATCTTTTAACACAAATCCACCCTATTAAATTGAAAATCCATACAATCATCAACAAATGCAAGAAAAGCATTCAGTAAAATTCAATATCCAGCTAGTCATTACTAAGAACTATTTTCTTAAAAAAAAATTAAAAAAAACAAAACCCATGGTAACATATTTAATGGTACAAAATTTAAAATATTCCTCATTCCTTTTAAATTCAGGAACAAGACAAAGACACAAGGCTACTTCTACTCAATACTGTCCTGCATTTCTGAGCCTGCACATTAAGATAAGGGAAAGAACCAATAAATGTTAAGATTGAAAAGAAAGATTCCAAACTTTATAGATTATTATCCTATAGAAAACACCAAAGAATCTTCAAATAGTACTCAGAATTCAGGAAAGTTGCTGAGTAAAATTAATATGAGAGAATCAATAATAATGCTATATGATAGTTAGGAAATGCAACTTATGAAAACATATTAAAAAACTAAAACTAAATTTAAAAAATGAAGTCCAAGACCTGAAATTATAAAACCATACTGAAAAACGTTCCAAAAAATCTTGGAGTGACATAACATGTTCAGACAGAAGGCTCAATATTCTAAAGACATCAGTTATTCCCAAATTGAACTTGAAATTTCAATCAAAATTTCAGTAGCTGACTAAAGAATTTCTACTGAAGAAAAGCAAAGGACTAAGTATAGTTAACATTTCTGCTGAGGAACAAGGAAGGCAATAAAAAGGAGAATCATTAAGACAGTGACTATAGACAAATAGACACAAATGCAACGATGAAACAAAGGGCCTATAACATACCCATCACTTACGAAAATATATTGATAGCTAAAATTGCACATTGGAAATGGATGAGTTTTCTACCAGTTAATGCTGGAACAATTAAGGATATTAAATAAAAACACTAAACTGTATCTCTATTCCACAGCACATAAATATCTAACAAATTAACAACTTACTAGGTCCCAACTTTAATATTTGTAGAGAAAAATATAGAATACTATTAAGGTCTTGGCTGTAAAGAATTTCTTAACCAAAAAGCACAAGTGATAAAAAAAAAGGCTAATAAGCTTTACTACCTTAAAATTAATAACTCCTATTAAACAATTATAGAAAGACAAGCCAGCCTGACCAGGTGGTAGCACAGTGGATGGAGTGTCAACCTGAGACACTGATGATCCAGGTTCTACACTTCTAGGTCCCCAGCTTGAGCACAGGCTCATTGGCTTGAGAGAGGGGTCACTGACTTGGCTGGAGCCCCTCTCCCCCTTATCAAGGCATGTGTGAGAAAGCAATCAAAGGCCCTCACTGATTGGCTCAATGGTAGAGTGCTGGCACAGCGCATGAATGTCCGGGGTTTGATTCCCAGTCAGGGCACATTGAAGAAGCGACCATCTGCTTTTCTACCCTTCCCTCTCCCTCTTCTCCTCCCACAACCATGGCTTGATTGGTTCAAGCACATTGGCCCCAGGCGCTGATGATGGCTCCATGGAGATTTCACCTCAGGTGCTAAAAATAGCTTGGTTGAGAGCACTGGCCTTATGGGGTGTTGCTGGGTGGATCCTGGTCAGGGGGAATGAGGGAGTCTGTCTATCTCCCCTCCTCTCACTTGAAAAGAGAAAAAAAAAAAGCAAAGAAAAAAGCAATCAATGAACTAAAGTGCTGCAACTACAAGTTGATGCTTCTCATCTCTCTCTTCCTGTCTCTTAATTTAAATAAAAAAAGAGACAAGCCAAAGAATATGTTGAAAACTACCTGAGTCCCTGGTGGTCTTGTGGCTGGGATTCAACAACTCTTATTAGACAAGGATTAATCACCAGAATATATAAATTATGGTTATAAAAGTCAGTAAGAAAAATCAATTGAAAACAGGCAAAAGACATAAACAGGCTTTTCATAGAAGAAAAAGCATAAGAGACTATCCAAGTTATGGAAATAAAAGTGCACCTTCACCAATGATCAGGGGAGCACAAATCAGAATAAGACAAGGATACCATTTCACATTAACCTCTTAACAAAAATTTTAAAGTGAGACAAGACCATCTGTTAAAGAGGATATGGATTAGAAGGGACTGTTGGGAGGAATGTATGCTGGTACAACTGCTTTGCAAAACAATTCAGCATTACCAAATAAAGCCAAAGATACACATACTCTATAACCCAGCAATATTTTCTGCATTTACTATTTTTCTTCTCTCATTTTTTTTTCTTTCTTGGAAAATGTATCCTGAGTCACTAAATATATTCCACAATTCACTAATGAGCTGTGACAGTCCATCTACAGTTAGGAAAAGTTACTGTTGCAGACCTGATTCTTTTCTTTTTCTGAAGTGATGAGCAGGGAAGCAGAGACAGACTCCCGCATGCTCCCCCTTCTGGGATCCACCAGCAAGCCCACTAGGGGACAATGCTCTACCCAATCTGAAGCTTTGCCCCATTGCAACTGGAGTCATTCTAGCACCTGAGGCAGAGGCCATGGAGCCATCCTCAGCACTCGGGCCAACTTTGTTCCAATGGAGCCTTGGCTGCAGTAGGGAAAGAGACAGAGCAGTGGCTCTTAACCTGGGTTCTATCGAACCCTAGAGGTTCGATGAGTCGGTCTCAGGGGTTCAGAGAAGCCTCTGCTGCAGAGGCCATAATAAAGTAATAGCGTAATTTGTTGTGAGTTCATGTACTTTGTTGGTTTTGTTCTTTGAGCAAGGTGATGTTCAAGCACGGCTCATTTTGTGCACCAGTAAAAAAACATATACCTATGTCTTGAATTTGGAAAAAAAAGTCATATTTTGTTTATCACTAAAGAAGGGTTCAGTGAATGTGCATATGAAACTGGTGGGTTCGGTACCTCAAAAAAGGTTAAGAACCACTGAGATAGAAAGGAGAAAGGGGAAGGGTGGAGAAGCAGATGGGCACTTCTCCAGTGTGCCCTGGCCGAGAATTGAACCCAGGACTTCCACAGGCCAGACCAACACTCTACCACTGAGCTAACCAGCCAGGGCCAGACCTGATTCTTTCTCATTATTTTTTAACACTTTATACACTTTAGAAAGGAGGGAGAAAGAGAGAGAGAGAGAAGCGGGGTACAAGCATGAAGCATCAACTCCCACGTGCCTTGACCAGGTAAGCTCAGTCTGAACTGGCAATCTCAGTGTTCCAGGTTGACCGTTTATCCACCGTGCCACCACAGGTCAGTTAGGCAGACCTGATACTTTCAAATATTTTCATCCTGGAACTCAACTACACTAAAAAATTATTGAAGATCCCAAACAGCTTTTGCTTATATGGGCTATATTTATTGATATTTACATTAAAAATAAAACTGAGACTATATTAAGATTTCACTAATTTAAAAAATAAGTTTATGCCAGACCAAGCAGTGGCACAGTTGACAGAGTATTGGACTGGAACTCAGAGGACACAGGTTCGAAACCCTGAGGTTGCCTGCTTGAGTGCAGGCTCCCCAGCTTGAGTGCGGGGTTGCTGGCTTGAGCCCAAAGTTGCTGGCTTGAGCCCAAGGTCACTGGCTTGAGCAACGGGTCATTTGCTCTGCTGTAACCCCCCAGTCAAGGCACATATGAGAAAGCAATAAATGAATAAAGAGACTAAGGAGCCATAGTGAAGAATTGGTACTTCTCATCTCTCTCCATACCTGCCTGTTGGTCCCTATCTGTTCCTCTCTGTCACACTCACACACACACACACACGCACTCTCCATGATGGTATCAAATATAATTTTTGAGTGAAAAAATAACTATCAGCCAAAAAAAAGTGAAAAGAATGAAGAGCAAGAAACAAAAGAGAGACCAAAACAGGAAGTGGAGAGAGAGGGCGGAGAAAGATGAGAAGTATCAACTTGTAGTTGGCTTCACTTTGTTGTTCATTGCTTGCTTCTCATAAATGCCTTGACTGTAGAGCTTAAGCGAAGCCAGTGACCTTTTGCTCAAACCAGTGACCTTGGAATCACGCTGATGATCCCATGCTCAAGCCAGTGACCTCAGCATACCAGGCCAACACTCCATCTATTGTACCACCACCAGTAAGGTCTTTGATTTCCATTTTCATAAAAGTCTTAATTAAATCCTTGGCTTATAAGGATGCTGGATTATTATACATACTTGCTTCTGCAATCAATCTGTTTGATATGTTTTCGTTAATGTATGTGAAGAAAATGTAGTCTCTCACCAAGTAGGCGTCTGACAAAGGACATTGTTGACCTCCTGAGTAGGTCTCAGGGACTCCCCCAAAGGCTATCAGAGTACTCTGTGAGAACTGCTGCTCTAGAGAAATTTTTGCACATTTGGAACATACTGGGATGATCACAACAGGATTGTTTGTAAGAGGTAGCAAACAAATTAATGAATAAACCCTAAAACCCCAAAGAGCATCAAGATACTATACCAGTGGTTCTTAACCTGGGTTCTATCGAACCCTAGAGGTTTGATGAGTCGGTCTCAGGGATTCGGAGAAGCCTCTGCCACGGAGGCCAGAATAAAGTAATGCCGTAATTTGTTGTGAGTTCATGCACGGCTCATTTTGTGTACCAGTAAAAAAAACATATACCTATGTCTTGAATTTGGAAAAAAAAATCGTATTTTATTTATCACTAAAGAAGGGTTCGGTGAATGCGCATCTGAAACGGGTGGGTTCGGTACCTCAAAAAAGGTTAAGAACCACTGTTCTAGAGTATGGGACAGGCTGCAAAACTGCCATTTTCCAGGACGTTTTCTCAATCCTATGACATTTTTTTTCTGGGCATGTCCTCAAAATTTTGGCTCAAATAAACTCAGAAAGCCTGACCAGGTAGTTGTGTAGTGGATAAGTATTGGATTGGGATGTAGAGGACCCTGGTTCCAGACCCTGAGGTCGCCAGCTTGAGCGCAGGCTCATCTGGTTTGAGCAAAGCTCACCAGCTTGAGCCCAAGGTTGCTGGCTCAAGCCAGGGGTCTCTCAGTTTGCTGTAGCCTCACAGTCAAAGCACATATGAGAAAGCAACCAATGAACAACTAAAGCCTGACCAGGCAGTAGCACAGTGGATAGAGCATCGAACTGGGATGCGGAGGACCCAAGCTCGAGACGCTGAGGTCGCCAGCTTGAGTGTGGGCTCATCTGACTAGAGCAAAAAAACCAGCTTGCTAGATTGGACCCAGATTGTTGCTGGCTCGAGCAAGGCGTTGCTCGGTCTGCTGAAGGCCCGCGGTCAAGGCACACATGAGAAAGAGATCAATAAATAATATGGTGTCGCAATGAAAAACTGATGATTGATGCTTCGTATCTCTCTCCGTTCCAGTCTGTCTGTCCCTATCTATCCCTGTAAAAAAAAAAAAGTTTCTATAGACTGGACATTCTTCCTTCAACAACAGAAATATAAAAATAAACTTAACCTTTCTTTACCTCATTTTGCTGATTCAAAAATAGAAATAACTAATGCCAACCTATAAGATTGAGGATTAAATGAGTTATGAAAAGTATTTAAAATATGACTGCCAGGTAGCACTAATAACTATGATGTATTACTATAACCTCAAAATGCAGTGTTTGTGAAAGAAGGTCAATGCAAAAAGAGGCATGAAAGTATTCATTTTATTCTCAAAAACAAGTCTTTTATATATTTAATGTTATAAAGTCTATGATATATTCATAAAATATTTTTAAAATATGCAGCAGGTTTGTCAAAGGGCTTGGCTAAAATGTCAAGGAAACCAGTTAGATTAGCTTAAGAATTAAGTCCAAAGTGTCCTAAATGTTGACCACAATTACTAGGAAAAGAAAAAAGGAATGACAAGACTATGTTGCTTGTATTTCTATTTATTTATTTATTTTTAGAAGGGGAGGGAGAAGGGAAGGGGTGAAGGGGAGAGAAAGATGAAAAGCATTAATTATTAACTGTGGCAATTTAGTTGTTCACTGATGGCTGCTTTTCATATACGCCTTGACTGGGGGTGGGGTAGGGGGCTTCAGCCCAGCCAGTCACCCCTTGCTCAAGCCAGCAACCTTGGAGTTTCAAACCTGGGACCTCAGTATCCCAGCTCAACATTCTGTCCACTGTGCCACCAGCAGTCAGACTCTATTTCTATTTTACATTATGCACAATGACCTTTGTTTTCCTACTGCTCTCTGCCACTGAGTTGATACATAGCAATCACTCAATAAATGTTGTTACCTGCTTTGTTAAAGAACAATTCAAATGTATCACCGTTGAGATTCAAACTGTAGCTGCTTCTTAAAGACTGTGTTATTTGTGAATCTACCTATTAAAAATCTTTGCCTGGTAAAAATACTTCTATTTACTTTATCTAGCTCCAGGCTGGGTTTATCAATGTTGAAAAAGTTATGACTTGTTAACTTTCACAACCCTGAAAACTAAGTATGAATAGCATTGAGTTCATGTTGTAGTTTTGAAGGGTGTCATATTTTATGGCCATCTGTTTAAGCTAAAGTGCTTTTTTAAATTCTGTCGGAATTGTCAGCCTTATTTCTAATATGATAGTTAAAGAACCTAGCAGGGCCATTTCTTATGATTAACTAAATTTAGTCACTTTTTTATTTGAGACATAGTGACTTTCAATTTAGATATTCTGATGTATCAGGTCAAGGTAATTCAGGTTGGTTACACTTTGATTTGTAAAGGTTCTAGATAGTCTTACTGTATTCTTGATATTTAGAATCCACTGAAAGTTGAGCTCAGCATATAAAATATATAAGCTTTCATATTAAACATAAGGAAATTTCTGACCAGGTAACCTTAAAAGACTAAGGGTGGAACACATCCCGGTCAGTACCAGTGCTCACCTGGAAGGCCTTAGCAGAGAGCAGTTCAACACTGGCAGGCGTATCTCATTTTATTGTGCTTTTACTGCAATATCTCTGACGTATGCCTGTATAAGAGTATTCCTTGTTCAGTCTCCCACAGCCAAGTTTTGAGAGCAGTGAAAATCCTTCTTGTCCCATTCACTTTAATTAACCACACACAACTCTTACATACAATCTCATCCACCTACTTACTGACACTTCTAACAGTCTAGGTTCCTTTTTTACCGACCTAATTCTGATTCAACTCCAATTGCTTTAGTCATTCTTTCTCCTTACTCTTCCTTGACCTTGCAAACTCATTTCCCCCATTCTGAAACCCTGAAGGTTATTTCTGGCCTCATTAACACAGATTCTAAGAGTTGTCACAAAAAATGAAAACTGAGAAAAGTGTGCTTTATCAAGGTGACTGTCCTCTTTTAGTGTTCCCTAAACACTTTACACCTTTGTTTCTATGGTTTAACTTTACCTTGACATTTTCCTGTCATCTTCTTCCACTACCCCCTTTTTCCCATGTTTTCTACCTTTATAATTCATCTAAATAAAACTCTACCACCACACTACCTCTGCTCATCCCAAATTATTTCAAGTTTACTGAAATCAGTTGCTCTGCTGGCACATACACCACATGCTTGTGGTGCCTTTTTATCTTTCCTTTTTTGCCCTTGTGACAAGCGTTTAGAATTCCTTCATCATCCAGCTTGCTTCATCTTCCCTTATAGGAAACTGTCTCTAGCCTAACTAAGCACTGCTAATCACTCTCACCCAGGTTATTCCAGTATCATAGCACATTTATGATGTAATAATCTCAGTGTAGTTTCTCTTCAGTGCTCTGCTCCTTCAGAGCAGGGATTCTGTATAATCTTAGGAATCAAAAGTATGCGAAGCACTCAGCATTTTGGCCTCCTCACATTTACTGTTCATCTACAGTACTCCCAAAGTGGCGGTTTCCAAAATGCTGAGCTGGATGGACAGTCCAACTAGATAAATATTAGTGACTTAACTGGCTGGTGACCCTTGTGAAACCAAAAATAATAATTAACATCAGCTCTCCATGTCGCTTCTCTAGAACGGCATTTACACATTGCAACATTAATAAGGCAGGAGAGAGGAGGCGTGAGCTCTGAGCAGGATAACACAGAACAAAGTTACTGGGAGGATGGAAGGGGAAGGTATTTCAGTCAAAGGAATCAATCTGGGCAATGGCAGGTATGCACTCCAGATTGCGGACTATTCAACAGCTGCCAATAATTCAACCGACCAGGGCGCCTACCTGGTTTGGGCAAGATGCCAACCCGGGCAGTTACCCACGTGACCAAAGGAGCAATGTTTCCGCAAGCCAGGGTACGGGTACAGTCATCCCAGCGGGTGCTGGCGATGTTCGGTGACCTGAACTGCTAGCCTAGAGGCGAAGGGGGCGTGGGAGACAGAGACGGACCAGGCCTGTTTCAATGGAGAGACGCAGCCTGGCCAGAGAAGCAGTGGACGCCAGGGTAACGGGGGCGCTTTCGGCAGGGCGCCGTGCCCAAGCGTGGGGTGAGACGACGGGCCGAGGGCGCTCTGAAGGATGAGGGAAAGCAGAGAGGCGCCACGACCGCCCCGGGGCCTATTTGAACGTCAACCTCTTCTTACCGAGAACTGAGAACCAGAAGTCGCAGAGACCGATGCTGCCGCCATCTTCCTGCCTGCCCAGCGGCTCTCCCCAGCCCCGTGGCCTTCCTCCAGCTCTTATTCAAAATTTAAGAGCCGTCCACCAGGGGCGACCCTAAGCCGAGCCCCAGGTGGAAGGGGCTAGGGTGCTGGTGCCGGGTCTAGAAACCCCTACCACACACCTCCTAGGGACGCCCACGCTCAGAGCGCTCGAGGAGAGGGCAACACGTCCTAACGGACGTCTTGAGTAGCCAATCAAAAAGACGAACGTCTTCCGTAGGCGCGCATACGCCCCTTCCCTCGGTGACGTCACAGGGTAGCGCGTACTCCAGAACGCCGAGGCCGAAAACGGTGCAGCTCACTTAGCTCGGAGGGGATCGTATGGAGAGGTGGGCCTTCTCGAGAAACGGAGGCTAGGGGCTATTTCGTCTTTTGAGACAACTGAATCGAGTGTTTGAGTCGACTGAAGTTAAAGCGAATGCGAAATTCAAACACTCCATTAGTTCTCTCGGACTAGACGCCAAGGAGAGCGCAGGCTTGACTCTGCGATGCCTCTCTTGGTGAAGTACTCACATTTTGGCCAATAACGAATAGAACGGGGCGGGGCTTAGTGATTTGCTCCAATACAACCTTCGCAAACACCTGCCCAATAACCTCGACTGGGGCCTCTGGGCGGGGCGAGTTCAAAGCGGCTTTCGCGCGCACAGAACGGCGGGCTGCGATTGGCCAGCGACTTCCTCCCTTTGTGGGAGCTCCCTGCGTAGCGGGGTGAGGGGTTGGGAGGGGCGGCCGCATGACGCAATAGCTTGCCCAGCTAATCAGGGATGGGGAAGGGAGGCCAAGAAGGAAGTGGATCAGCTGCCGCGCAGCTAAACTGCAGCGAACTGCTCGCCTTGTCTCCCTCCGCCGCTTTCGGGGCCTAGGCGGGAGCTCCTGGGACGGCGTCACTGGGTGGGCTGGGGCGGAAGTGGAGGCGGAGGGAGACGGCGGCGTCTAGCGGGACTTGGGCTTTCGCGGAGAGGCCCTGGTGAACGCGAGGGAGGGGGAGGGGGAGGAGGAGGAGCCCGCGGCCCGGGCGGCGGCGCCCGACTTCCCCGTAGGGCCCCGCCTCGTAGCGGGCGGCGGTGGAGGAGGAGACTGAGGAGCAGGATGGCGGCCTCGGCCCTGTACGCCTGCACCAAGTGTACCCAGCGCTATCCCTTCGAGGAGCTCTCCCAGGGCCAGCAGCTCTGCAAGGTCCGTGGGCGCCGGGCGGGGGGCGGGGGGGTTTCCTCGGCCAGAGCCCGAGGGAGCTGCGTGCCCGCTGCACTGCAGCCCCGCTCTCTGCCGGCGCCTTGGGGTACCGGAGCCCTCGCCCCCTCAACCCGGGACCCCTTTATCGGCTGACCCGGGCAGCAACTGGGAAAGACCACTGAGAGGAAGACAGCTTCGTGTCCTCTTCGAGGCGGCCCCAACAACATTCAGGGTTCTCTCGGGTGGGGCTGACTGAGGCAGCCACCTGTCTATGCCGCAGAGACCCTGTAGTGGAGATGTTTTCATCTCTCTCTTTTTTGTTTTTCTTTTTTGCCTGGTCTGCCCTCTCCTTCCACCGGGAGGCAGAGGACGGTTTTTGCACTTTCTTGCTAGGAACCTGAAGCAGCAAAGCTGATGGCATCCTTCTTCCCTGTCCAGGAAAGCGAAGCGACTGGCTTGGGAACAGAATGCTCTGATTTGGAGCTCCTCCCATCCCAATAAAGCTGGGCTGCTGTCTGTGAGCAACGGTGCAAAATAAGTAGTTACACATTTAACCAATTCTTGAAATCGGCCTTGACAGCTTTCTTAATTTATCTGTACCATACCCCCCACATCTAATAAAGACAAAGACACCTAAATTCCCTAAGGGATTACGCTGTAATTGGCCACTTACATTGTAAATCACCCAATTGTCTACGTTGGGGGACGGATTTTATTAATGTTTTAGACACTGAGTAGGTTAGACAATAATTTTAAACCAGAAAAGTGAAACTGGGGACTTTGAGATAGATACTGATTAATTCACTGTCTTATTACAGGAATGTCGGATTGCACATCCTATTGTAAAATGTACTTACTGCAGATCAGAATTTCAACAAGAGAGGTTTGTATATTGTACAGTTTTTGATTGTTAAAAACAAAGTATTACCTGTAATGAATACTTGGCTGTTGTAACTCCATTTTTGCATTAAACTATTTCTTAAAATGGTTTAGCTTCTTAAATTTTAAGTTGTAAGCCTTTTAGATGTGGTGGGAGAGAGAATGTTGATTAAAAAATTATTTCTATGCTTCAGTTTGAACACGAGGAAATAAGTAAATTATTGTATGGAAATTGTATAGCTTTGCCAGCGAAAAATTTAAATATAAGCAGGTACTATTAGGCTAACAAAAGGGCACAACATGAGTGCTAACAGGGACCCCAGTAAAGGTCTTTAGTGTTACTACCTTCCAAAGTGAAATCTTATACTTTTTTTAATAGGATGGTTCCTGTTATAAAATTAGAGTACACACAATAGAGTAACCTAAGAGAAGACTAATTTAAGTTGGTGTGGGCATGGTAATAGTGGAGAAGGCCCAGTGGAAAGTTAGGTAGGCAGTGATAGGTAATGCTGTTATAAATAGTGGCAAGTGTGAGGATCTTGCAACAAGATAGGAAACGTTAAGACTTTTGTTTACCAAATATGATTAAATTTTCAACGTTTTTCATCTCATGGCATTTTTCATCTCATGGCATGTGTAAACTAATTAATGAAATTCTGCAGCACATTCAAAAAATGTGTTTTGCTGATTTAACAAAAAAGAAATAGGTATAATTTTGATTTGTTTATACCAGACAGTTATACAGTGTTGGCTGTTATTTTTTTTTATTTGACAGTCTTAGGGAAAAGAGGTCAGTGCCTCTGACTAGTCATGTAGGACATGTTTAAAAAATTCTTATGGCACACAGGTTGAATATTGCTGTCTTACATTAATGGAAGAGGAGTAAATTTGAGTAATAGTGCTAAACAATTCTTGTTTGTATTATTTTTTAAATTCTTGGTTTGTATTAGAGTGACTTTTAAGAACTACTAAAGCAAGTCAAACTCTAGTTAGTTCACTGTTATGTTGATTATCTTAGAAAGCTATGTAAATTTGATCACCTACAATTTCCTTTTCAGCAAAACTAATACAATTTGTAAGAAGTGTGCTCAAAATGTGAAGCAATTTGGCACAGTAAGTATGTCATATATTTTTGTTTCCAGTTACTGTTATTGGTCAATTAATGTTTTTCACAGAGGGATCTTTTTAAAATACATGTAGTTCTTAAATATTGCGACATATCTAAATTTTTCAGGAAATGAGTTTTTTATAGACAATCTATGGGGAAGATGACAACATTTAAAAACAGTGTAATTTATGACAGCATTAAAAACAGTGTAATTAAAAACAGGGTGTAATTTATGATTTTACTTATTAAAGATTTATTTATTTTAGTTTTATTTATTTATTTTTTTTACAGACACAGAGAGAGAGTCAGAGAGAGGATAGATAGGGACAGACAGCCCGGAACGGAGAGAGGTGAAAAGCATAAATCATTAGTTTTTTGTTGCTGTCGCAACACCTTAGTTGTTCATTGATTGCTTTCCTACATGTGCCTTGACCATGGGCCTTCAGCAGACCGAGCAACCCCTTGCTGGAGCCAGTGACCTTGGTTCCAAGCTGACGAGCTTTTGCTCAAGCCAGATGAGCCCTTGCTTAAGCTGGCGACCTCGGGGTCTCGAACCTGGTTCTTCCACATCCCAGTCGGATGCTCTATCCACTGCGCCACTGCCTGGTCAGGCTACTTATTAAAGATTTAAATACAACAAAACAAACTCCTGGTTATGGAGAACCTACTTACCCAAAAAGCAGTGTTTCTTAACCTTTTTTGAGGTACCGAACCCACCAGTTTCATATGCGCATTCACCAAACCCTTCTTTAGTGATAAATAAAATATGATTTTTTTTCCAAATTCAAGACATAGGTATATGTTTTTTTACTGGTGCACAAAATGAGCCGTGCATGAACATTACCTTGCTCAAGGAACAAAACCAACAAAGTGCATGAACTCACAACAAATTACGGTATTACTTTATTCTGGCCTCCGCAGCAGAGGCTTCTCGGAACCCCTAGGGTTCAGTAGAACCCTGGTTAAGAACCACTGCCATAAAGTTTGCACAGTGATGCTTTTGTCCCTTCTTCAGCACCTCCAACAACTTTTATATAGCAGCACAATTCAGGCATTTATTCACAAAAGGCATGATACTGTTCTAGTACAAATTATTTTCTTAACATGTATATTACAGTCATTATTGGTCTGTTAACAGTCATGATTAGTCAAAGTGTTGGCCTTAAGGCTATATAAAATCCTGAATCATCTTTTGAATATCATAAAGTCAAGGTATGTTTGTTACAGTTTATATTGAAAATGTTTACGCCAATTTTTTTTAAGATGAAAACTCACCAATAGTGTATATTCGTTGGCATCATCTGTATGTTGTATGATGAAAAGTTGTTAAATATTCTTTTGAATAAATGATAGTGATTAAGCTAACTAGGATATAAAATTAGTAGTTCCCCCCATATACTGGATACATGAAAATTGTCAATGAATGTGTAGTTTTATTTTCATTTTTTTAGGACCTTTTATCCTAGTAGCTTGCATTGCAAATCATAAATGTTTCTCATCATCTTATTTAATTATTCAATAAATAATGTTATTACTAGAAATAGATTTGACCAGAGAAATATAGACTTGATAAATGTCACTGAATATAACAGGGCAACATAAAGCACGTCCTCAAAAACATCGTTTTGTTATGACATGGATAAGATGCCTTAGGACCTTAACTCGTTTATATCGATTATCTTGTGGTAAAATTGATTTCAATATGCATCATTTTGCTTAAAGTCGCAGAACCTATCAACAACATTAACTGAGGACTTGCTGTATTTGACAAAAGAAAATTTTTTTTTTATCAATTAGTTTTAAAATTCCAGAAAACTGTCTGTGTATATTTTATACAGCAAATTTTAAATATATTTAAGGAAAATATATATCTGTTTTTCAGCCTAAGCCTTGTCAGTACTGTAACATAATTGCAGCATTTATTGGTACAAAGTGTCAGCGTTGCACAAATTCAGAAAAAAAATATGGACCACCTCAGACTTGTGAACAGTGCAAACAACAGTGTGCTTTTGATCGGAAAGAGGAAGGCAGAAGAAAGGTATGCTTTTTGTTTTGACTTATTCTGGAAATTAAAACATCAAATCAGAAACCATTATAATTAATACACTACTGAGATTTGAGGTAGTCTTTGGGTCCCTGAAAGCAGATCGATGTAAGTGTAGGAATAGCGCATTTTCCCTTTCCTTGTATCGTATGTAGCTTCATGTTGAACAACTGAGATTACAATACTTTGAAAAACATAGTATGATAGCTGTTCTGTTCTGCTTACCGTATTTCTTGTATAAGACACACATTTTTTCAAAAAATTCGGAGTCGTAAAAACTGAATGCGTCTTATACAATGGTTGTAGATTTTCTTGCACTATTTTGTGCTTGTTTTTATGCTCATTGTTGAAGACATTGATTTGTCATCAGACACAGATGAGGACAAGCTAATGGAGGGGAGTTTTGATAGTGATGAGGAGTTGTATGAATTTTATGATGAATAAAACTTGAGTCCAATAACTATGCAATACATTTTTTTTCCAATTTTGGGCCCTGGAATTAAGGTTCGTTTTATAAATGGGAGCATCTTATACATGGGGAAATACAGTAGTTATCTAACAGTTGGTTTGGGTAAATTATTGCTTTTAGATCCTTTTAGCTACTTACCCTTTTGCTGATTACTGGTATAAAAAAAATACCTGTTGGCACATTAACATATAATTCAAAGTAAGTCTTATGCCTATTAATTTGGGGATAGGGACTCCTATTTTATTTATTTTTTTGTTAAGTGCGAGGAGGGGAGGCAGACTCCTGCATGTGCCCTGCCAGAATCTCCTGGGCTACCCCCCATCTGGGGTCCATGCTCAAATCAGCTGAGCTATCCTCAGCGCCCCGGGGCTGATGCTTGAACCAGTTGAGCCACTGGCTTCAGAAAGGGAAAGGGAGGAGGAGAGAAGCAGGTGGTCACTTCTCTTGTGTGCCCTGACCAGGAATCAAACCTGGGGTGGCCAGTGCTTTATCCACTGAGCCAGCTGGCCAGGGCCATTAAGATTTTATTTATTGATTTTAGAGGAGAGAGAGATAGAGGGGAAGGCCGGGGCAGGGATGGGGAGTGGGAAGCATCAACACATAGTTGTTTCTCCTATGTGCTTTGTCTGGAGAAGCCTGGAGTTTCAAACTGGCAACCTCAGCATTCCAGGTTGATACTTCATCCACTGTACACCACTGGTCAGGTGAGGCTCATATTTTAAATCATTATTTTATCTACCTACACTTAAAAAGTATTTGTATGCATTCGGCATTCCTCTGCTGATGAGCATTCACAGAGACCTGTTGTCTCAGTTTCAGTTGATTTGGAAAATGTCTCTTTGAGGAACTCCCCTAGCTGATCCTTCAGCAATAATATACACCCTCGTTGTGAGACATGTCCCTCTAGCACTTTTTGGGTGAACCATAAGGAGCTAGAAATTTATTTTATTTTTACAAGTTTAGTTATAATAATTTTAGAAAGAAGTCTCTTTTTCTCTCTCTTGACATCCAGTTGATTCTCATTATTTGTAGTAGTTATGTTCTATAAAGCTGCTGCAAACGCTAAATTAGTGAATACTGAACTATTGCTTCTTAGGGCAATTACAAGATTAGGTTTCTGCCTCTAGTCACAACCTGATCTGTAGATAATCTTGTTTCATTTAAAGATACCTTAATAGATACTGTTGATTGGTTAAATTGAATTCATAACAGCATTATAACTATGCCAGAATGAAGCTTGTCTAACATGTATTTTCTACATAACATACATCACAGCCTTGTGCTTAGGACCATCACATATCATGTCATTATACCTAGGAACCATTTTAAACAGTGAAGTTACTGAAAACACAAAATGCAAAAAACATGCACTAATAGACCATGAGAAGGACACTTACTTACAGTATGAGGGCTGAAAGAAGAAGGCAGCAGTGTGTCACCTTGTTTACCCTGAGCAGGAAAGGTTCTGGCCCACTGCACAGTTGTTTGCTGCTTTTGCAGGTGCATAGATGATCCCGAAAGCACTGTCAGTTGATTTTTGAGGATAGAGATAAATTTTAGCAAGTAGGTGCTGAATTTATAAGTGTAAAATCCGCAAATAATGAGAATCAACTGTGTATGTCATTCAAGCTCTCTTTTTTCTATAAATTAGTGGGAAATGCTTTCTCATTTTAGTAATTGCACAGTGATTTAAAAATTCAAGGCCCTGGCCAGTTGGCTCAGTGGATAGAATGTTGGACAGGCATATGGACATCCCGGGTTCAATCCCTGGTCAGGGCACACATACGAAATGACCATCTGCTTCTCTTCCTCTCTTTCTCCCCCTTATCTTTCTCTTCCTCTCTCAAGGCAATGAGCGACTTGGTTGGTTTGAGCGTTGGCCTTAGGTGCCAAGCATAGTTTGGGTGATTTGAGCATCGGACCCAGATGGGGGTTGCCAGGTGCATCCTGGTCAAGGGCACATGTGGGAGTCTTGTCTCTATCTCCCCTCCTATTGCTTAAAAAAAGAATTCAAGCTAGTGCCTCCATAAGGTTTCTTTAAAGTATATGATCAATTTATTCTCATTTTCAAAATAATAAAATTTTTTCTCTTTACAGTAAAAAATGCTTCAAAACTAGTGGAAGTCTGTATGTCATCCTCACCAATTTTATGATCCTCCAAAAAAGCATTTTCCCAAGTGTCAGAATAGTCTAATAGTCTAATTTTACTTCATTTTGCAACTGTGTGTGTAATAAGGCTAGAAGTTGAGCACTTTATTTTACTTACTTTGACCTATGGCCATTTAACAGGTATATTTAATCTAATACACATATTTTCTTTACAAAGGTTGATGGAAAGTTACTATGCTGGCTCTGTACTTTATCATACAAGAGAGTTTTACAGAAGACAAAAGAACAAAGAAAGAGCCTAGGATCTTCGCATTCAAATTCATCTTCTTCATCTCTTACTGAGAAAGACCAGCATCATTCAAAACATCATCACCACCATCATCACCATCACCATCACCATCGACACAGTAGTAGCCATCACAAGTAAGTACATGTTTTCTAAAATCCTCCCATGCATTTAATGCCAAATACTAGCTAGCTGTGTGCTAATTTACACAGTGTGGTTAGCTGTTTACCTTAATAATAAAGATAGGACATTTAGGGGATTACTTTATAAAATTGTGGTCATATTATGGTATCAAAATACAAGTACATTAGAGTTAACTAATACTTCACTGATTTTATCAAAAGCCTTGGTTTTCTTTTTTTATTTAAGTAATTATGACTACATGTAAAATTATTTTTATAAGTAAAGTCCTAACAATGATAACTTACGATAATAAGTGATAACTAATATTTACCTAGTTATCGTTAATTTTAATTAAAACAAAATTAAACCACTAAGAAATGTACATTAAGTATTTTTGAAAACAGATTGTAACATTATCATTGTGACCATGATAGAAACATTCTGCATCTTTAAGGTTCTCAAAATATGAGAAGTAATTTTTTTAACTCATGATGTTTTACTGTATTTTTTAAAAAACACATAGGCAGGAACTCTGTTCAAATATAAACAACTACTTTTTAGAGTATCAGGTGGGGAGTTATATAGTACTAATATCTTAACTCTATGTGTTTAGTGTAAATGTTTTTAAGTTTAGGTTTAGTCATCAGGGAAAAATCAAGAGTAATGAAACACACAAATTTAAATGGAGAACTCAGAAACATGATACACACAGATTTTCAGAAGAATTCATTGTTTTTCCCCAGATTGATCCTTTAAGAGTTCAAGATCAGTAAAACAATTTTATTTACAGAAAACTGATGCCTATTGCCATTAGGAACATGGTTAGTGCTATTTTGGAAAAATAATAGAGTTCTAATTAAAATTTGATTCTAGATCAAGGCAGGCCTATATTAGATTATGGGGTGTTATTGAAGCACACTGATGGCGATTACTTCAGGAGCATTTTTTTTCCACTTGCTTAACTGTGCTGTGCTTCCTGGGTGTAACAGTGGTAGGCCAAATGGTGACTTCTAATCTGGCTGTTTTGAAGAAATTTAGTGGTCTTTCTATCAGAGTATCACAAAGGGCAAATGAACATTAATCTTCCTTGTTTTTGCTTCTTGCTTTAATAAAAAATATGACAAATGGTATCTGTAAGACCTACTCCTCAGACTCAGCTAAAATGTCCATTGTTCTTGCCCTTCAGGGAAAATAAATTTATCTTAGTGATGTGAAAGGGCATACTCAGTATGTTTAAAAGATCAAATTCTGTGACAGGCACTTAGTATTTTAAAAATGACAGGTTTCAAACATAAAGGGAAAGAGGGTGGTATTGACTTTTTTCCCTTTTGACTAATTAAGAAATACAAGTACTGTTTTATATTTGATGGGTAGACTGTTTGACAAGTCAATCCATTAAATTCAGTAGATTAGATGGATTATGAGGAGCGTACATATTATGATTTATTAGTGATGGAGGAGAGGAAGGGAAGAAATTCTTGTCAATCTGGATCCAGGAATGCCCACCTCAGAAAGGATGAGAATTCTGAATGTTCCTGTTTAACCGTTATTAATGTGATTCTTTTCACCTGGAGATCAGGTAGTGCTATTCATGTGTGCTTATATGGCTTACTAATACATAATGAAATTTTTTAGAGACAAAATAGCAACTGAATTCGTTAGTAGGGTTGCAATATGTTGCCACAAACAAAGAAAAACTCAGGTTCATGGATTAGCGAATTCCCCAACTTGGTATTTACTTGGAAGTGATTTTTAAGAACATGACTTTTTAGTTGGAAAAAAAAATAAACTACTCTAGCTAAACCAATAGTAAATTTTGTACACACACACATACATTTATGGTTTTAGTTATTATATATATGTTAGCACTCTACTTATACATTACATAAGCTATTGAATCCTCATATATGTTATACCTACTTTATCGATGAGTGAACTGAGGCTCAGGAATTTTAAGTACATTGCAAAAGGTCACACACCAGGTCTTCTGACATCTCATATGTTGTATAAATATATGGTATCTGGTACATAGGAGATGCCGTGTACATGTTGAGTCAGTAAACTAGGTGTTAATGAAGAGTTGACGAAAGGGGAAGTTTGTAGGCTTCATAGTGCATTATTAGGTGGTTATATTAGTATTATGGCATAACGGAAGAGTAGTAGTATAGTATTAATTATAAGTAAAAGGTAAGTCAGTTGTTACTATGAAATTTTCCAGCATAATTTCTTCAGATTATGGACTAAAGAAAGATCTAGACTTTGGAGAGAGCTCATAGGATAAGTAGGAGAGAAACAAAGAAATTAAAATATTTCTTGGTTCAACCTGACACACTATTTTGAGCAACTTAAGTTTACTCCAAAGGAAAAATCTTCATATAGAATTGTTAGGAACGCCTTGACTTTAAAGGTAGAACATCTCTCTGAAATAGTAAGGGCAGCCTAAATATAGGGCAGACTTTATAATTATAGAATCCTGTTGTGGTGTTTCATGGTTGCATACCCCAACCCTTACTGTGATACTAAAATTTGGACTGCCTCATTAAAATAAAGTTTATTCTCTATCATAATACTTCTCCGGAAGAACTTAGAATGGCTAGTAGTCATCTGATTAGAACTTATCTTATTAGTATGTTATTTATTTATTATGTATTTGCTTACTCTGAAAACTTAATTGAGTATGCCTTTCTCTGAACAAAAGATTATAATAAACATGTATAATTCGATTTCATTGGGAAGACTCCTGTTAAATCTAGATGTATTAAACAAATGTTATTAGATATCATTTATATATTTTTCAGAATCAGCAATTTGAGTCCAGAACAAGAGCAAGGACTATGGAAACAGAGGTAAATATGTTAACATATTTTCTGAAGTATTCCAAAATGTATTTTGTAAATGAGACTTCCCTTCAATCTTGTTACTTAGGCTTTTAAGTAAATCAATAATGTTCAGTAATATTTTAGGGGAAGGAGAAATAACTTACCACTTGGTGCCTCAGCCTTTTTTACTCTAATTATTCTTATTAATGTTTGGTTTCAGCCATAAATCTTCTGCAGCAATTCAGAATGAAACTCCAAAGAAAAAGCCCAAATTGGAATCTAAGCCATCTAATGGAGATAGGTAAAAATGAATTTCTTTAGCGAAAATTCAACTTGATTGAACAGTTCTGGTTGATTGCTAGTTATTACTAGGTGAAAGAATAGAAATGTGTCTTCTACATTGACCTTTTGAGTCATCCAGAAGAGAATACATAATCAGTTAAAATTTTTAACTTAATTTTGGCAAGAAGTGGCACTGAACTATGTTGTTCTATTTGGGGAATAAATTTGGGTTTTAAAAAAAGGAAAACAATTCTAAGTAGAGAACATTCTATTTATCTTAATTCTTCTTCAGTGAAACACAAATCTAATTGTGATATTTTAAATTGACCTGCTTGGAAAATGTTTTTAGATTTAAAGTATGAGCGTTACTTTGTTTTAGTTCTTTAGCCAAAAGTTTGCTGATGTTACTGTACAAATTGGCTGCCTATTGCTTTACACTAGAAGTATTGACCCCCTAAAAGCTAATACTGAATTATATTTCTGCAGGTGTATGTAATGTGTGCCATTAGTAAGGTAATTTGCCAGTTGCATCCATTTCTGTCAGGTACATATTTTTTTGCATTAGCCTTAAGGATGTTTGTGGAATTGTCTAATTTATGCAATTTGAACACCTGCTCATTTTCTTTCTACTTCATGTAACTGTGTTTTACTTTTTTCTTTTTAGTAGCTCTATAAATCAGTCAGCAGATAGTGGGGGAACAGACAATTTTGTCCTTATAAGTCAACTGAAAGAAGAAGTGATGTCACTTAAACGTCTCTTACAGCAGAGAGACCAGACCATTTTAGAAAAAGATAAAAAGGTAAGAACTGATTTACTGAAGCTTGGTAAGATTTACATCTTGACTCTTGCTTGATAATTGCTAATTTTATTAGACTTTCTTTAATAATTTGGTAATGTTTATTGTGCATGATTTTGTTTCATTTTTAAGTGAGAGAAGGGGAGATAGATATACTCTTGCATGTGCTCTGACTGGAATCTACCTGGCAACCCCTGTCTGAGGCTGATGCTTGAGGACGAAGCTATTTTTAGAACCAGAGGCTGACACTTGAACCATTCAATCTACCTTCAGCACCTAGGTCCAATGCTTGAACCAGTCAAGTCACTGGCTGTGGGAGGGGAAAAGAGAAGAGGGAGAAGGAGAGGGAGGGGCAGAGAAGCAGATGGTAACTTCTCATGTGTGCCCTGAGTGGGGATTGAACCTGGAATGTCCATATACCAAGCTGACGCTCTGTCCATTGAGCCAGCTGACCAGGCCCTGTTGTGTGTGATTCTTAATAGAACACATTACTGAAGCCTAAATTGGAACCTATGCCATCTAATGAAAATAGTAAAATAGTCTTTTAGAATTTTTTTCTGATAGTTAATTGAGAGCTAATTAGAATTGTAATATTTTCTGAACGTTAGTTTTCAGTAAGCCCTTAATTTGAAAATGAGATATAAATGGTATATTATGTGAATTCTCATGATTTAATAAAGTAATTGAATATATAGCCTTTTATATACCAATTATGTATTTATTTCAGTTGAGATCTTATAACTGGTGAGAAGTAATGCTATGGGAATCTCCTGTTTTAATCTGATTATTTAGCAATAGATGCCAAAGATTATTTTGTACAAAGTAAGTGTATTTATTGGAACTTTGTTTATCAGTGAGATCAAGAGGAATATCAAATATGTTGTTGATTTAGTGAAAAATTATAACTTGCTGTGTGAACTTGAGCAGATGCTTTCACTTTGGGCCTAAATTTTCTCATTTTACTGATTTTTGATTTTTTAGAGAGAGGGAGAGAGAAGCACTCATTTGTTTCATTCACTTAGTTGTACATTCATTGGCTGCTTCCTATATATGCCCTGACTGGGGCTCAAACCCACAACCTTGGCATTTCAGGATGATCAACCAACTGAACAGGGTCTCAGTTTTCTCATTTTACAAAGGAGAGTGTTAGTGGCCTGACCTGTGATGGCGCAGTGGATAAAGCCTCGACCTGGGAACACTGAGGTCGCCAGTTCAAAACCCTGCACTGGTCTGGTCAAGGCACATATGGGAGTTGAGCTTCCAGCTCCTCCCCCTTTCTCTCTCTTTCTCTCTCTCTCACTCTGTGTCTCCTCTCTAAAATGAATAAAATAAAAATTAAAATAAAAAACAAAGGAGAGTGTTAGTGCCGTCTCATGGGATTGTTGTTATGATGAAATGAAATTGTACTTACTATAACTCCTGGTACATGCTCATGCTCATAGTGCTTATATCTGCTACTATTAATGTTTGGTCATCTTTGAGGGTAGAACAGGCATGGCCAACAGTTTTTGCCCCCAGGCCAGATTAGAAAGAAAACTTTTCACGGGCTGGAGGAAATATTAAAATTAAAAAATCTTAAATACAAAAACGATTCATTTAAGTAAACAAAATTTTATTATGTAATTTGTTTATGAATAAATATGAAAAAATTTTAATATACAATATTAATAAAAACATTTTAATAAAAATATAATTACATACTGTATAAATATCCAAACTGTATCGCAATCAATCAAAACAATATTTAATTAATAGAATGAGCTTGAAGAGGTTATATCGCAAATAAAACAATTATTTCGTTTTACAAACAGCCTGGACACGTTTTCAGTTATCAACTGCAGCTATTGTCTATGCTACAGTGCCACTTGATTCAGCACACTTGACCACAAAAATAACGAATTCTCTGACCTTGGGTGCACACTGGCAAACTCCGCCTAAAAGAATGTGGGCTTTACATCGCCGCTAAACGTCAAACAGTTCATATCGAGTACAGACCAGTACAAAAGTTGTAAATCTTTATAATGGAATTTTTTTTTAAAAAAGAAGTGTCGCAAATCCATTTGACCAATTGGAAATTAACCCTAGATTAGTCACATGCAGAATTCTTTTCCACCTATCACTATCTTCTTAAATGTCTTGATTTCCAATAATCAAAGATGCTTCCGCTTCTGAGTAGTTGAGATTTTAAAGTAGCAGAGAATATTAAGTGTTTTATGGTCCTAGACTAGCTTGATCTAGTTTAGACATCTTATGCAATAGGAATACATTAAAAACATTTATTTTAAAGTTGTAAACAAGACACAATTATAAATATGTATGTGAATTACCTGTTCCCGAGTATCTATAGTAGCTATCTTTTATCTCTGGCATTCAACAACTTTTATGTTACGTTTTCCCAAATCTTGATGGATTAGCGCAGTGGTAGTCAACCTGGTCCCTTCCACCCACTAGTGGGCATTCCAACTTTCATGGTGGGCGGTAGTGGAGCAACCAAAGTATAAATAAAAAGATAGATTTAACTATAGTAAGTTGTTTTATAAAGATTTATTCTGCCAAACTTAGCGAAAATTCGACATAAAGTACTTGATAAGTAATTATTATTATATGCTTTAATTTGCTGTAACTCTGCTTTATAAATTTTATAAAGTAAAGTTACTTCCCTACTTTATAAATCACCATTACTGTGGAACCGGTGGGCGGTTAGAAAATTTTACTACTAACAGACATACAGAAGTGGGCGGTAGGTATAAAAAGGTTGACTACCCCTGGTTTAGCAGATTTAAGTTTAATACCTTTGTACCTTACTTTAAACACATTCTGTATACGAAATTTTGGATTGATATAAGGTAAAAATAGGATAGTTAACAAGTATCTTATTTTTCAGGTATATTTTTGATTGCACGATTTTTTAAAATGTGCTTTTACAGATACTTGTTTTATGCACAGAATTTTAGAGACATTTCTATTGTACTAAGACAAGTATACTTGTATTAACCTAGATAAAAGTTGAATAAAATGGTAAGTTTAATATAATAGTGATTCTAAAATCAAGTAGTAATGAATTGTGGAATTTTTTGCTTTTTTGGTATTTTTCTAGCATAACTGTTATATTATTGCACTTCATTGAGTTTTCTGATTTTGTTAGTGCTCCTTTTTTCTTAAATACCAGTGGGTATGGGCATTAACAGTGTTGTAAGGAAAGTAATAATTGTGAACCTATACCTATATACAGGGGGGGTCAAAAGTAGGTTTCCAGTTGTGAGTACGCTAACACAGATCTTATTCTTTGTTAATTATTGTATTAGTTTCCATACAAGCAACTGTAAACCTACTTTTGTGTCACCCTATATTTGCAATTTTTTTCTTATAATGTAAATCTCAGACAACCAAGTTTTTTTCTTTGATTTATTTCATTATATTTAGTGATTTCTAGAGCCAGTCATGTACTAGCTCATGAGGATACAAAGATGAATAAATAAGAAACAATTCTTATCTTTCAGAAATTCATAATCTGGAGGCAACTTACAGTGTAATAACAAGAATAATTATCTTAGCTGATCTGATGTGAATTGGCATTTTGGAACAGGAATTCTTTTGTGCTATAGCAAAGAGAGAATTCAGTTTGTCTTTGAATGTGACAAAGGATTGGCTTTTATTCAGAAAATAAGAATGTAAGACACTGTGACTTCTTTTTTGCTGTTGTATATCTTTCATTTACTAGCTACTAGATAATTACAAAAAAAAGAATTGCAAACCTTTAAAGCTTACATAATAAAAACCATGTAAAATTAACCAGAAGCTTTTGTATGCATGGCTCTGATAGTCTAATGACATAAACCAACATTTTTTTTTTACAGGATCAGAGAGAGGGATAGATAGGGACAGACAGACAGGAACAGAGAGAGATGAGAAGCATCAATCATCAGTTTTTCGTCGCGACACCTTAGTTGTTCATTGATTGCTTTCTCTTATGTGCCTTGACCGTGGGCCTTCAGCAGACCGAGTAATCCCTTGCTGGAGCCAGCGACCTTGGGTCCAAGCTGGCGAGCTTTTGCTCAAGCCAGATGGGCCCGCTCTCAAGCTGGTGACCTTGGGGTCTCGAACCTGGGTCTTCCGCATCCCAGTCCAATACTCCATCCACTGCGCCGCTGCCCGGTCAGGCCCAACATATTTTTTAAAGTCATGAGATTTTATATTCTGTGTGTCATTGGTTTATATGAAAATTGTCATGTTACCTTCTTTGCTTTCTCAAATCACTTGCTCTTTTTTTTTTTACATTTGTCTAATTTAGCCCCCCCCCCCCCGTTTTTTTTTAGCATATGCATTAGAGAGAGAGAGGCAGACAGGGACACAGAGAAAGGAAGGGAGAAAGATGAGAAGCATCAACTCATAGTTGTGGCACCTTAGTTGTTCATTGGTTGCTTTCTCATATGTGCCTTGATGGGGGAGGGAGGGCTGCCAAGCCAGTGACCCCTTGCTCAAGCCAGCGGCCAAAGGGTCATGTCAGTGATTCCACACTCAAGCTGGAGACCCTGTGCTCAAGCTGGTGAACTCAAGCTCAGGCTCACGACTTCAGAGCTTTGAACCATGGTCCTCAGCCTTCCAGGCCAATGCTCTAGTCTGCACCATTATCTGGTCAGGCTAATTTAACCTAAATTTTAAACTAACCCCTTTTCTTTTATTATTACATACTAGTTATATTTCTGTGCTTTGTTCTCCATATTTACCTCATATCTTAGTTGCAACTGGATGTATAATTCTGTCATATATTTTCAAATGAAAGCTATATAGCTTTTGGTTCATAAGATCACTCTTCATACATGTCCTGTGTGAAAAGTTTTTTTTTTTTTTTTTATTCAGTAAGAGAAGGGGAGGCAGGGACAGTCTCCCGCATGCACCCCAACCAGTTTCCACCTGGCACTCCCACTAGGGGGCGATGTTCTGCCCATCTGGGTTGTTGCTCCTTTGCTCAGCAACAGAGCTCTTCTTAATGCCTGATGCGGAGGCCATGGAGCCTTCCTCAGCACCCGGGGCCAACTTGCTCCAATCAAGCCATGGCTGCAGGAGGGAAAGAGAGAGAAGTGAGACAGGGAGGAATGGAGAAACAGATGGGCACTTCTCCTATGTGCCCTGACCTGGAATCGAACCGGGAACATCCACATGCTAGGCAAGTGCTCTACTACTAATCCAACCATCCAGGGCCAAAGCCTTTTTCTTAATCATTGAGAGATTATTTTAACTTGAACCCAATGTTTACTTTGTTATATATAACATAAAGTACATTTTAATAGAAGCATTTTCAAGATAGTAAGCCATTAACTTTTTCTGTTGGCACACCAGTTGCCAAACTGTTCAGTGAAGTCCCTTAAATAGAAATAAACAGGCAACTTCCTAAAAGTTTTATTGAGGGTTCAATATTATTTAACATTGAAATTATACTATACCAAATTACATAGAATTCATAATTTCACAAAAACATTCTAGATAAGTTTTAAAACTCAAAACCACTGTTAACATCTTCCGCTTTTATAATGAATTGTGAGTTTTTTATAAAGATTATTTAAAATGTTTTGTTTGTGTATGTCCACATATATACACATATATGTTTGTTTGTGTTTTAATCAGTTAACTGAACTAAAGGCAGACTTTCAGTACCAAGAATCAAACTTGAGAACAAAGATGAACAGTATGGAAAAAGCTCACAAAGAAACCGTGGAACAGCTTCAGGTAAATGACATTATTTATGTTAAGTATTAGGCAAGAAAGGCTAAACTTTGTTAATAGTATTCACTCTCTTAGAATGGTATTGACATCCCTATTTTATGTATATTTGGTGCATTTTCAGCTTTGATTCAGACGTTGCAATAGTAATAGTGTTTAATCCTGCTCCCATTAAAAGTTATTGCTTGTAATAACTTGATGGGGGATTCAGTATATTAATTGTTAAAACTCCCTAAACTTCAGATGAGGTTTGAGAAAAGGATGTCATTGCAGTATGTTCAATTGATCAAAACATTAAAAATCAGATTTATGAAAAGAAGTTCTTTAGTACATTGTGCAGTCGTTCTTCCTATTTTCTCCCAGGTAATTTGGGAAGGGAATTGGGTGTGCAAAACCAATTTTCAGGGACCTCAGGTGGAGGAAATGCTTGCAGAGATGCAAGGCATCTAGGGCAACCTTGGAGTGTTGCCAACTATATATACTCAGTAGGATTTTAACATAGAGAACAAATGAATGGTGAAGCCAAGAGTCACCACAGTTACAAAGAGGTCAGTATCTGATTTCTGGCACACAGAGATGGAGAGCATCCAACAGGGGTATAGATTATTTCTTTATTTAAGCTTTTTCTCACCTAGGTTTTAGAAAGTTAGAAATTAGACTACATTAAATTAATTTTGAATTAATTACATTCTATTGATTTATACTCCTACATTTGTAGAATTAATCATTGGTAGCAGGGTTTTAGAAGTTTTAAAAGCATAAAGGATGCCAGCACACAGACTTGACTCTTAATGGGAGGGTATAGCTTGGGAAGGAAGGATACTGTCTTTTTTCTTTTAAACAGTGTAGCACCAAGGGATATTTGCTATCTTTTGGCATTGTATTGTTCATACTTCTTTTAAAGTTTAAATTAAGTGAGATTAGGAAGCTGTTGGAATTTGAGGTATAGGTTGCCTACTCTTAATGCTGTCTTTTTTTTTTTTACATACTCTACCCCTCCTACACTCCCCTCCCTTATTTTTTACTCTTAACTGTTAAGTCTTTGCACTGTTACAAAGAATTTTTAAGAGAAACTTTGTGTAGAACCTGGCACATAGTAGGCATTCAAATAATTTGTTGAATGAGTGGTGATTTATAGAACTGCCCATTTTCCTTCTGTTTTGAGAGATTGCCCATGTATTGGGTTTCTTATACATTATTGTTTATCATTACCCACAAGTACTAGTTTTATGATACTCTTATTTTTTCTCATTCAATTATTAATGCTGAATAATTACCTACGGACAAAATCTTCTGCATGATGATCTCTGATTTAATGTGGTATAACCAAAACTCTGGAGTACATCCAGAGTGAAGTAACAGAAAAACTGTGAGCAGCACTTAAACATGATAAAACTTAGAACTTTTCAGTGTTCTAGTGAGCAGCCTGTTTTATTTTTGTAGTGTAAGCACAGGAGAACCTCTTAGATGTCTAAGTCTGATGGACATCTTAAGCCTACTTCCACTTGATTGGTAGCTAAGTTTTCATGATAGAATAGTAACTAACATTTATACAGAAGTATGACATTTTCAATATGATTTTACATAGTCTGATTTGCTCCTTAGGATAAGTTTGATTTATGTGGTATGAAACTGTTCATATACTTAGTCAGAAGTGTCATAGAAACCTACATCATCTGGCTCTGATTTGACTATACTTTCTCCTGCCGTCTCAGGTTACTAGGTTTTCTGTTCATCCTCATTATCAGACCACTTTCCTGTATCTTTTGTGTTATTGCTGGAGACATTCTGTTACAGTTAAGTACCCTTTTTTAACCCCATTCCCTTTAGTAACAGTGTACTACTAGTCAGTGAGTAAGCATACTTAATTATATGTCTTTCCTTTTTGTGATAAGAAGTTGAACCCTGTAGCAGGAAACTTACCTTGCTCTAATAGATCATTTTAACTATCAAACCTGAGAGAGAAGCACTGAGCATCACAAGAAAAAATTGTACAAAATACCCAAAACCCAAAACACCTAAAGTATCAAAAATATCAACTTTAAAAAGCTACCTTTCATTTAGGAGATAAGTTGATAAAAGAGAAAAGGGTACTAACATTTGAGTGCCTACTATGTATGGGATACTGTGTTTGACTAAATGTTTTATATATTTGATTAGCTCTTTCAATTCCTGTTGTGGGGGTGAAGTTTCTGTTTATGTATGAGAAAATAGACTCCAGGTTACATAGCAGGTAAGGAGCAGAGCCAGGGTTCGGAGCAAGATTTGTGGTTCTTAATCCAGATACTCTTTCCCTTAGGCCAGCATTTCTAAACATTTTTTACTTTGAATTGCTTAAGAGTTTTTAAATAACTTAATGGATTTTTGAGGGTTTGTAATGAAGTAATATTAGTATGAGAAAATTTTAATATATTTATATTTAAATATTACATTATAAAATATATTTTTATTGTATATATATTAGAATAGACAGATTTGGGCTTGTCTCCACTTGACAGCTGATGTGCTTTTTTCTTAAATAATTTATCAGCAAATAAATTTATTAGTGGCATGATTAAGAAACCAAATATATAAATGCAGATTGAAAATTAACCTCTAAAGAATTAAAAGGAAAAATTGCTTTCAGTATCAAATGTTTGAGCTCTGGCATTTCATACTTAGAATATGAGAATTATACTCATTTGTGTATTTCATAATAATTGAGACAAAATAATTTAAGATTAACTTTTGAATTATTTGGTATATCATTATAAATGCTTTTGTATGAATATAGCTTACAGATCTGATGGAGATCTCTTTGAAGTCAATTTGCAGACATACCCTTTTTTATGCCCTTCATAAATTTGTATTTTAAAATTTGTTTCTTAAGATTTTTTTTTTTAGCCAGTAAGTTTTTTATAGTTAATAATCTATAGCTAATAATAAAAAGAATACTGGCATTTGCAACAGCATGGATGGATCTTGAAAATATGCTAAGCGAAATAAGTCAGATGGAAAAGTCAAGAACTATATGATTTCACACATGTGAGATATAAAACTGAAAGGAACAAATGAACAAACAAGACAACCCACAGGCAGAGACAACAACATGGTGATTACCAGAGGGAAAGGGGGGTGGGGGGGAGTAGTAAAGGGTAAAGGGGGTCAAATATGTGGTGATGGAAGGAAATCTGACTTTGGGTGGTGGGTAAACAGTGCAATATACAAATCATGTATCACAGAAATGTACACTTGAAACCTATATGATCCTATTAACCAATATCACCCCAATAAATTTAATTTTTTAAAAAAGGAAGAAAGCAGTTCAAAACTAGCACGCTAACTGGGACTGGTCAGTTGAGTAATAGACAGTTGATCATGAATGTGTTCACTTGATTTCCACTAATTGCTAGGCATTCCTAATGGTTTGTCCTCTAAATTTCTCAGAATAAAAATTCTTTTAAATAAATGGTTTTCTAAATTTGCAATTGAAACTTAATTACTACCTTAATTATTTAACAACCACAAACGAAATGCTGCTAATCATGCAGTGGAACATAAAAAGAAAGATTTGACTTATAAATGTAAGATTACTTTAAGAATATTTGCATTTTGGAGGTCATAGTTATTAATTAGGGAGTTTGATTGTAGAAGAGTAGGGAGTGAAGGTACAAAGCTTGCAAAGCTTTATGTTTCAGAAACTGCTTTGAAGATAGTATGCAGAAAGCAGGGTGTAATGTCATAGAAAGGCTAAAATTAGAGTAGAAGGTGAAGAACTGAGGTTAAAAAAAAAGTCTATGTAGATAATAAATTTTGGCACCTGTGAAGGAAAATGGTTTTCAGATTTAAGCCAGAGGCTATCTTTTAAAGTTTTATTTTAGAGCAGTGCTAAGTTTTCAAACCCTTGTAAACACTCATTTGGCTCAAAAACTCCAAAAGTATTTCATTATTAATATATTTGTATACATGGAGGGTTCTTAATATTTACATTTCCATAGTTAAGATATTGCTTAGGGAGACAGGGAGTCAAAATATGAAAATATTCTGAATACGGAGGGTCCCTACTTATACATTTCTCACTACACACTAGTGATTGTTACATCGCATTGGCTCAATGAGAGTGTCTTTGTCGATGGTGGATGGAACATTTGAATGAAGTACAAATTCAGTTCAGATAAATGACAGAGTGAAATTTTGAATCTTTGAAAAAACTTTTAGCCTTTCCTGAAACTAAAGGGATGATGTAACTAACTGCTCAAATTTTATCGGTCACTACCAAATGACTGTATCACAATTAAAAGAACAAAGTAAGATCAGAAAGGATGGTTGTAATGGGCTTAAAAAAATTGAGTATCATTAAGTTAAGAGAAGCTCTTTGGCAAATGATAATGTCACCATTTTGCCAAAAGGACTAATTATGCTTGGTCTATAAGTAGGTGAACATCAAATGTGACTGTACAGTTTGTAGGGAAAGATTCCTCCCAGATCACTTGAGTCATTTGATTTTACTCATTGTAAAATAAAGCTATTTTCATTATAGGTTTTCAGGATAAAAAGCCACACATTTTTTTCCTATTTAAAATTTTGACCCCCTTTTAAGCAGATTCACTTTAAGTTGCCATTTTTTGTAAATGATTATATCCTGGGACAATAATTTTATTGACATTTATAAGCCAATCTAGAATTTTCCTTCTACATCTCTATAGGTAAAGAGATGAACCTAAAAATACTCTTTCCTTTAATTGTTAGTATTTCAATGAAATCTTGTTCTATAAGTGAATAAAAAAAGCATTAAAGAAGTAGTATTATTTATCATAACTTGATATTTCAAACATTATTAATCTTAAATGTTTTTGTCTCCCACAGGCCAAAAACAGAGAACTACTCAAACAGGTGGCAGCATTGTCAAAGGGTAAAAAGTTTGACAAAAGTGGAAGTATACTAACATCCCCTTGAGAAAGTTACTGATTTAATGTTTCTGCCGAAAATGTAAATTTGAAAAAATTCTGTGTAATGGAAAAATATTTTTGCACACCAAATGATTGGCGTGTTTCCTATTCACTTTTGTAACCGATATACAGCATTTTTTAAGTTGTAAAACATTCAAATAAAACTTCAACTGGTTTGAAGTAACTTTTTAATTATTTGATATCCAGGAACTTTTTTGCCAGCAATAGTATTAAACAGTTGTACAGGAGTGCATGAGTAGTGCTTTTTATAAAATGCAACATGCAATAATAGAGTAGATACGGTTTTAAGAAATCAGAGCAGCAGGGTTTTTGTTTTACACCATGCTAACTTCAGATAAATAGTTTTCAGTTTAGAAATACAAAAGTATTTTTTTTTCCCTTAGTGAGAGAGCGAGAGGGAGGGACAGACAGACAGGAAGGGAGAGAAATAAGAAGCATCAATTCTTTGTTGTGGCACCTTAGTTGTTCATTAATTGCTTTCTATGTGTGCCTTGACCAGTGGGGGCTACAGCAGACTGAGTGACCCTTCGCTCAAGCCAGCAACCTTGGGCTCAAGCTGGTGAGCCTTGCTCAAACCAGATGAGCCTGTGCTCAAGCTGGCGACCTCAGGGTTTCCAGCCTGGGTCCTCTGCGTCCCAGTCCGACGCTCTATCCACTGCGCCACCACTTGGTCAGGCCAATAACTTTTAAATAAGGAAAATGTTGAACACTGGTTTTTGTTAATTATGTTTTCACTTTGCATCAACATTAACTTAGAGAATCATGGTGCTTTTAATAAATGAACTTCAGAGACTAAATGTTTTTAAAATTTACCATCATTAACATTAGTTAGTAAACTAGTATTTTCATTACTGGTATAGGAATTAATGTTTATTGTATAGTATCCCAGGTAAAATGTGTTTTGTTTTGTAAAAACTACTGTGGATTTTTACTTACAAGTGCCTTTTTGCCACCTAATGTTTTTATTTATAGGAATGCTGATCTTTTGTATATAGTTTGTTTTAAAATCATGTTTAATAAATGTTTGTATATAAATGCTTATGTACAGAAGCCTATTTCAAAAGGAAATCAAAGTTGCTAGTAAAAAGTTTGAGGTTTCATTAAGAACTGATAATGCATATAGACTTGATGATTTTTTCCTTTGTTTTTGTTTGATATGGGAAGCTGTTGGTCATTGAATTATGTCAAAAATACTTCCCCAAAGATTTAATTTTAAATCACTTTTGATAGAGTAATTTTATTTTTTAAGTGATATGGCTTCATGTTCATATTTTGTAAGTTACGTTTTGCTTTATTTTTTTTATAAAAATTTTTTAAGTTTATAATTTTTTTACAGTGGTCCATGTATCTGCTTTCCCTATAATATGTGGTTATCTAAGTTAATATTTATGTACACCATACTTAATTTGTAAGTTTAAAGCAAATCTGGAAAAAAATAACTTTTAAATCTGTTTCTGACTATCTTTGAATAAATTGGAATTTATTGTTTAAGATTCAGGTACTATTTATAAGAAAATTATATAAGAGTCTTTAAAATTGTCTATAAAAGGTTAAGGTAGTGTGGGATAGCTTATGGGAAGTTATTGACTAATTATATTCTGATCCATTGTTTTTAAGCCTGTAATGGAATTGATCTCCTTCTTAATATATATGCCAGCTCAGACTTTTAGTTGAATTTTAAAAGCATCAGCCATTGCTAGATATACTGGATAGAGTGAGAGAGAGTTCTTTCTCTTAGGAATTTATGGGCAAAGGTAAATCTGAAGTAAACTATTTACCAGTTTTGGAGAATTTTGTTTTTAAAGAAGTATTAGTTATGAATGCCATCAAAGGTCATTTTTTCTTAGAACACAGGATGATTGTAATTATTTTTAGCATGACTCATGTTTCAGTAGATTATTCCTATGGTTATTTGTTGTAAAATATCAAATGATCCTTTGTCCAATTTGAAAACATAATCTAGGATAATTTTCAAGTGATAGCAAAAGACTGAATCAGTCAGACTTGGAAGAACTAAATCAATTTATTTTTATGAGATATTCATGTAATTTCCTAAATTTAGTACTTTCAACAATGCTGGATACTGCCTTCTTAACACAGATTTTAATGTTTGTAGGGTTTGCAAAATTCATAAGATATCTAGTCATTAACTTTCTTTAAAATTTTTTAATGTTTTATATTCTGGTTTCCTACTCACTTGTCAATCCATAGTGTTTATTATGGTTTTAAAATAAGATGTGTAATAGTTATTATACCTTTTTGGAGCTGCTATAAAAGAAAGGTGTCCTTTCCCTCTTTTTTAGGTAATAGAATGAAAATTGAAAATCGGTCTAAATAATGAAGCTTTATTAAAATCTTTTAGGGGCTTCACAGTATTAAGTACTAATCAAATCCCCTCCCTCTATTCCATAACCTTATTTTGTAACTTAATTTTTTTGCAATTGTATAAACTAGCAATTGAGTCACAGTCCTGGATCTATAGTGTATTGACATAATGAGCTGATATTCTTTAATGTGGGCCTGTAAGGAGGTAACTATGGTGTGCCGTATTGTGCTTTTTTTAGCCTGTTCTCAGCTCTTAGCATTTACCAGTGAGGGTCATTTTGGCTCAAGTTATTTATGTATTAATAGTCTGTGAATATTACAGTCCTTTTTAGATTGTATTGGTCTAAATATGCATTCTGCAGCGAACCTGTTAAGCTAAGCTGTTCACATGTATAGACTTGAAATACTGTACTTGTACACATCTGACTGTTGACATTTTGTACCTTTTTCTAAATCCAATATTTCACAATAAAACCTTATCAGAAGCTTTGTATTTGTTTCTTATTGCTACTGTAACAAATTACCTCAAGCACAGTGGCTTAAAACAGCAGGCATTAATTTTCTTATGGTTTTGGAGGCCAACAGCCAAAATCAGTGAACTGGCTCAGGTCAAGTTTTGGCAGGGCTGGTTCCTCCTACAAGCTTTAGTGGAGATCCATTTTCTTGCCTTTTCTGGCTTCTGGAGCTGCAGTCCTTGTATTCTGCCGCTCTTTACCCTGCCTCCGTCTTTATAGCCTGATGTTTTTATGGTCTCGGATATCATTGGGCTTACCTGGATGATCGGGCTAGTTCCCTCATTTCAAATCCTTACATCTGCAAATTCCCTTTTGTCCTAGAAGGTAACATTCACAGATTCCAGGGATTCAGACATAAACATCGTGGGGGAACATTATTGAACCTACCATAAGCTTTACATTTCTCAGTTGCCCTAAAACTACAGGTTTGAGATAATTGGCTCAGGCTAAACAAACTTTATTTTCCCATCTGTTCATTCAAACTGCTTTTATGAAATATTTTCCTGGGGGAGAAAGTACGTATATAAATCGTTATTGAGCTACTTTAAAGCAACAAATTGAGCTACATACAATTTTTTGAAACCTTGGAACAAGATTAAAACCATGCTAGGTTGTTTAATAGGATAAAAGTTGAGAACATGATTCTTCATAGTCTACTTGGGTAGACAATATACATGAAAAACTATATAGAACTTCACTTTGATATAAAGTGCCCTTTTAGAAAGGGTATTCCAAGAATTGTGGTAAAGATTAAAGGTTAGTCTCATTGCTTTCTCAAACCTGAGCATGCATCAGTCACTGAGGTGTGTGTTGGGGGAGAGCAAGAATGCTTGTTCTGGGCCTCAGCCACAGTATTGAGTCCATATACTCAATATGAACTCAGTGTAGCATAGAGCGAAAAAATTAGTATTTCTAAGCTCCTAGGGAATGCTGGTCGATGGCCCACAGTTTGAGAACCAGTGGTATTGGGAAAAAAGAAAAAAACTAAGAGAATGAAAGAAACATTTGGGAAAGAATTTGTAAAAATTATAAAGAGTCCCGTTTTAAAGGCAGTTTGAGTATAGATTACTGATTTTTTGAAAAAGAAGTGATAAAAGACCAGATACTTTTGCACTGGATGATTAGAAAATGGAATCATTTTCTTTAACTACATTAGAGCCAAGGAAACAGCAGGAACGGCGGGTAAGTTACTTAAATTTTGACTTTCATTTAAAAGTTCTGCCATTTTTTAAAAAGAATTTGAGGTAGCTTGGTTTAAGTGACTGACAGTTTGCTACACATAAAAATCAGTTTTAAAGAGGTATGTGTATAGTCATATCAGCCATTGCTAAGAGGTTGAGGATAATGAGAAAAATCAATTGGATATGACATGTTTATGGGCAGAGAAAAAACTAAATTATCAACAATTTATTGAGACAAGATGCAAAATTCGTTTTTTAATCAACAAGGAGATGGTGGACTCAAACCCAGTGTATTTTTCTCTCATGCTTAAAATGCTGTTTATAACTGCATTTGGAATATGTAGTGCTAGACATCACTTAAGAAAACAGAAGTTTATATAAGAGGGTCGAACTGTATTTTAACTAAAAATACTCATTTTTTTTTTTTACAGGGACAGAGAGACAGAGTCAGAGAAAAAGGTAGGGACAGACAGACAGGAACAGAGAAAGATGAGAAGCATCAATCAGTTTTTCGTTGTGACACCTTCATTGATTGCTTTCTTATATGTGCCTTGACCGCGGACCTTCAGCAGACCGAGTAACCCCTTGCTGGAGCCAGCAACCTCGAGTCCAAGCTGGCGAGCTTTTGCTCAAGCCAGATGGGCCCACGCTCAAGCTGGCTACCTCAGGGTCTCAAAACTGGGTCCTCCGCATCCCAGTCCGACTCTATCCACTGCGCGGCCGCCTGGTCAGGCATAATTTGTTTCTTAAATACAGAAGAAAAAGACCAACAACTCTTAAAAAACTGGGCTGGAAAATGATAATACAGTTCATAGGAAAAATGCAAATTATTCTTTTTTTTAATTAATTTTAATGGGGTGACACCAATAAATCAGGGTACATATGTTCAAAGAAAACATCTCCAGGTTATCTTATCATTCAATTATGTTGCATACCCATCTGCCAAAGTCAAATTGTCTTCTGTCACCTTCTATCTGGTTTTCCCTGTGCCCCTCCCCTCCTCCCGATCTCACCCTCTCCTCCCTCCCCCCAGCCCATAACCACCACACACTTGTCCATGTCTCATAGTCTCACTTTTATGTCCCACCTATATATGAAATCATGCTGTTCTCAGTTTTTTTCTGTTTTACTTATTTCACTCCGTATAATGTTATCAATGTCCATCCATTTTGTTGTAAATGATCCGATGTCATCATTTCTTATGGCTGAGTAGTATTCCATAGTATATATGTACCAAAACTTTTTAATCCACTCGTCCTCTGACGGACACTTGGGCTGTTTCCAGATCTTCGCTATTGTGAACAATGCTACCACAAACATGGGGACGCATTTCTTCTTTTTGAACAGTGCTATAGTGTTCTTAGGGTATATTCCTAAAAGTGGGATAGCTGGGTCAAAAGGCAGTTCGATTTTTAATTTCTTGAGGAATCTCCATACTGTTTTCCACAGTGGCTGCACCAGTCTGCATTCCCACCAGCAGTGCAGGAGGGTTCTCTTTTCTCCACATCCTCGCCAGCACTTGTTCTGTGTTGAAGATGAGTGGCATTCTGACTGGTGTGAGCTGATATCTCATTGTGGTTTTAATTTGCATTTCTCTAATGATTAGTGATGTTGAGCATTTTTTCATATGCCTATTGGCCATCTGTATGTCCTCTTTGGAGAAATTTCTATTCATTTCTTTTGCCCATTTTTTGATTGGATTGTTTGTCTTCCTGGTGTTGAGTTTTATAAGTTCTTTATAAATTTTGGTTATTAACCCCTTATAATATGTGCTGTCAAATATGTTCTCCCATTGTGTGGTTTGTCTTTTTATTCTGTTCTTATTGTCTTTAGCTGTGCAAAACCTTTTTAGTTTGATATAGTCCCATTTGTTTATCTTGCCTTTTATTTCATTTGCCCGTGGAGATAAATCGGCAAATATATTGCTGCTACAGATGTCGGAGAGCTTGCTGCCTATGTTTTCTTCTAAGATGCTTATGGTTTCATGGCTTACGTTTAAGTCTTTTATCCATTTTCAGTTTGATTTTGTGAATGGTGTAAATTGATGGCCTAGTTTCATTTTTTTGCAGGTAGATGTCCAATTTTCCCAACACCATTTGTTAAAGAGGCTGTCTTTACTCCATTGTATGTTCTTTCCTCCTTTGTCAAATATCAGTTGTCCATAAAGGTGTGGGTTTATTTCTGGGTTCTCTGTTCTGTTCCATTGATCTATGTGCCTGTTCTATTGCGAGTACCAGGCTGTCTTGAGTATAATGGCCTTGTAGTAAACCTTGATATCCGGAAGAGTGGTACCTCCTGCTTTATTTTTTTTTTTAAGATTGCTGAGGCTATTCGTGTTCTTTTTTGGTTCCATATAAATTTTTGGAATATGTGTTCTATATCTTTGAAGTATGTCATTGGTATTTTAATTGGTATTGCATTGAATTTATAAATTGCTTTGGGTAATATAGACATTTTAATGATGTTTATTCTTCCTAACCATGAGCACGGTATGTGCATCCACTTGTTTGTATCTTCCTTGATTTCTTTTATCAATGTTTTATAATTTTCCGAGTACAAGTCCTTAACCTCCTTGGTTAAATTTACTCCTAGATACTTTATTTTTTTGCCTGCAGTAGTGAAGGGGATTGTTTCCTTAATTTCTTTTGCAGACAGTTCATTGTTGGTATATAGAAATGCCTCTGATTTCTGAGTATTAATGTTATATCCTGCCACCTTGCTGAATTCATTTATCAGGTCCAGTAGCTTTTTGACTGAGACTTTAGGGTTTTCTATATACAATATCATATCATCTGCAAATAATGACAGTTTTACTTCTTCTTTTCCAATTTGGATGCCTTTTATTTCTTCTTCTTGTCTGATTGCTGTAGCTAGGATTTCCAGAACTATGTTGAACAAGAGTGGTGAAAGGGGGCACCCCTGCCTGGTTCCTGATCTTAAGGGGATTGCTTTTAATTTTTGTCCATTTAGTATGATGTTTGCTGTGCGTTTCTCATAGATGGCCTTTATCATGTTAAGAAATGTTCCCTGTATTCCCACTTTACTGAGAGTTTTGAGCATGAATGGGTGCTGGATTTTATCAAATGCCTTTTCTGCATCTATTGAAATTATCATGTGATTTTTGTCCTTCCTTTTGTTTATGTGGTGAATCACATTGATTGATTTGCGAATATTGAACCAGCCTTGCCTCTCCAGAATAAATCCCACTTGATCGTGGTGTATGATTTTTTTCATATATTGCTGGATCCGGTTGGCTAATATTTTGTTGAGAATTTTAGCGTCTAAATTCATTAGGGATATAGGCCTATAATTTTCTTTCTTTGTGTTGTCTTTGCCCGGTTTTGGGATCAGAATTATGCTCGCCTCATATAAGGAGTTTGGACGTCTTCCTTTTGAATTTTTTGAAATAGCTTGAGGAGGATAGGAGTTAGTTCTTCTTTGAATTTTTGATAGAATTCACTTGTGAAGCCATCAGGCCCAGGACCTTTCTTTTTTAGAAGTTTTTTGATAACTGTTTTGATCTCATCTATTGTAATTGGTCTGTTTAGGTGTTCTGATTCTTCCAGATTAATTTTTGGAAGATTATATGATTCAAGAAATTTGTCCATTTCACCTAGGTTGTCTAATTTTTTGGCATAGAGTTCTTCATAATATTTTCTTACAATGCTTTGGATTTCTGTTGTGTCAGTTGTTATTTCTCCACTCTCCTTTCTAATTTTATTTATTTGGGTCGTCTCTCATTTTTCTTGGTGAGTCTAGTTAAAGCTTCATCAATCTTGTTTACCTTTTCAAAGAACCAGCCCCTGGTTTCATTGATGCTCTGTATTGTTTCCTTAGCCTCTATGTCATTTATTTCTGCTCTGATCTTTATTATTTCCTTCCTTCTACTGGTCCTGGGCTTTATTTGCTGTTGTTTTTCTAGTTTTTTAGATGCAGGGTCAGGTTTCTTATTTGAGCTTTTTCTAGCTTCTGATGGTATGCCTGTAGTACAATGAACTTCCCTCTCAGTACTGCTTTGGTTGTGTCCCATAAATTTTGAGTTGATGTATGCTCATTATCATTCGTTTCTAGAAACATTTTTATTTCTTCTTTGATCTCATTGTTATTCCATTCATTATTTAATATCATGCTATTTAGTTTTCAAGTGTTTGAGTATTTTTCAGTTTTTCTTTTGTGGTTAATTTCTAGTTTCATGGCATTATGATCAGAGGAAATGCTTGATATGATTTCAATCTTCTTAAATATATTGAGATCATTTTTGTGTCCTAACATGTGGTCTATCCTAGAAAAGGTACCATGAGCGCTTGAGAAGAATGTATATTCTACTGCTTTAGGGTGAAAAGTTCTGAAGATATCTATTAAATCGAGTTGATCTAGTGCATCCTTTAAGTCTGCTGTTTCTTTATTAATTTTTTTTCTTGAGGATCTATCCAGTGTTGTTAGAGGGGTATTGAAATCCCCTACTATTATAGTATTGCTATTAATCTCACTCTTTATATCCATCAAAGTATGCTTTATGTATGTCGAGGCTCCTATATTTGGTGCATAGATATTTATAATAGTTATATCTTCCTGTTGAATTGTTCCTTTATCATTATGTAGTGTTCTTCTTTGTCCCTTACTACAGCCTTTGTTTTAAAGTCTATTTTGTCCTATATAAGTATTGCTACTACGGCTTTTCTTTCATTTCTATTTGCATGAAATACTTCTTTCCATCCTTTTACCTTCAATCTATGTGCATCTTTTGTTTTAAGGTGTGTCTCTTGTAGACAGCATATGTATGGGTCCTGTTTCTTTATCCACACAGCTACCCTATGTCTTTTGATTGGATCATTTAATCCATTTACATTTAAGGTTATTAATGATATGTAGTTGTTTATTGCCATTTTATTCTTAAAGCTGTATTCTTCTTTTGCTATATTCTTTCCTCCCTTTGAACTGTTCACAACAGGCCCCTTAGTATCTCTTGCAGAATTGGTTTGGTTTTAATGAATTCCTTGCGGATTTATTTGTCTGGGAAGCTCTTTATTCCTCCTTCAATTTTAAACATTAGCCTTGCTGGATAGAGTAGTCTTGGTTGTAGGTTCTTGTTCTGCATTACTTTGATTATATCTTGCCATTCCCTTCTGGCCTCAAGTGTGTCTGTTGAGAAGTTCGATGTCATCCTTATGGGGGCTCCTTTGTAGGTGATAGCCTTTTTTTCTCTAGCAGCTTTTAAAATTTTTTCTTTATCCCTTAGCTTTAGTATTTTAACTATGATATGTCTCGGTGTAGATTTTTTTCGTTTCTCTTCAATGGAGTTCTGTGTGCTTCTTGAACGTGTGGAATGTTTTTTAGCCTTAATTTAGGGAAGTTTTCTTCTATCATTTGATTGAACAAAGTTTCTATTTCTTGTTCTCTCTCCTCTTCTTCAGGAACCCCTATGATGCAGATGTTATTTCTCTTCATGTTGTCACAGAGCTCCCTTAGAGTTTCCTTACATTTTTTGAGTCTCTTTTCTTTTTTCTGCTCTCCTTCTGTGCCTTTGTTTATTGTGTCCTCTAACTTGCTGATCGATCCTCAGCGTGATTCATCCTGCTTTTAATTTCTTCCATTGTATTTGTCATTTCTGTCTGATTTTTATTATTTCAATTTCATTTTTTATACTTGTTATCTCTTTATTTAGGTGTTTATAGTGACTATCCATTGTTGCTCTAATTTCTTTGAACATCCTAACTATCATTATTCTAAATTCTGCATCTGGTAATTTGGGTATATCTGGTTCATTCAGGTCCTTCTCTGGGGATTTCTCTTGATTCATTTGGGTTGCATTCCTCTGCCTGCCCATTTTGTCTGTGTATAAGAATGTTGTGGCCACTGGAGTCCAGTGTGTGTTGCCTTTGTATTCTCTAGGTGTGGCCTGTTTGCAGGCCCGCCACCCCCTCTGCCGCTGCCTACGGCGGTTGGGTATGGGCGTTGCCAGCGCCGCCCCACTGCGGCTGTCACTGTGATTTTCGCCTCTCCTTCGTGGGAGGGGCTGTCACTCAAGTTACAAGCCTCAGCACCAAGGGTAGAGGTGAGCACCAAGGGTAGAGGTGAGCACATTTGCTCAGCTGCGGACCCAGCCTGTTTCTGGGCTTTCGCCCAGCCCCCGCTGTCAGAGCCTGCTCGTCACAGTTTCTTGGGTTGGATGGGGCTGCTGACGTGCTCTCAGCTGTGAGCCTTTGCCCATCCGGAGCTTTAGCCCCGCCCTCAAGGCCAGGGCCCTCCTACGCAGGATCGCAAACCGCGGTTTATTGGGCAGGCGTGGCTGCTGGCGTGCGCTCAGCTGTGAACTTCCACTCATCCTGGGCTCTAGCCCTGCCCCGCATTTAGAGTCAACTCACGCACACAGGATGGCATACTGCGGTTTCTTGGGCCAGTTCGGGCTGCTGGCGTGAGCTCAGCTGCGAGCCTCCACCCGTCTCTGGTGCTAGTCCCGTCCCCATGGTCAGGGGCAGCTTGCGCAGGGTCGCAGAGCAGATCTCTGCCTGTCCTGGCCTCCTGCTTTTCCCCGCAGGTGGGGTTACAGGCGGGCCCTCAGCTGCCGGACCGCTTTCACGCGTCCCCTCCTCCCCTGCTGGGCTAGATCGAGCTCACACCGGCTGGGCCTCCACCCCCGCCGACAGAACTGAGTTTCAGTGTCCCGCCACCACCGTCCCTCCAGCAACCCTCAGTAGAGTGGGAAGGGGCCCCGCAACTCAGACCCTAACACTCCATACTGTAGACCTGGAAGCTCCCTCCATCTACAGCTCTGCTCTAAATGCTGTGGGAGAGCTTGTTTAGCTGGTGTCCTGTCTCCCTTTGCTGATATTGCTAGTTCCAGGGGAAATATTTGTTTTTGATTAGAGAAGTGACTTAGCCCAGGGTTTAGGGTGGCTGTCCCTCAGAGTGTTTCTCCCTGTGGCCTCCAGTTTACTCTCTCTTCCCGCTGCTCTGGTCCTCTCCTCTGACCCTGTTCCCCGGAGCCCCGGGTTAGTGGCTGTGAGAGAGGTTTTCTGTGCTGTCCCTTTAAGAATCTTGGGTCTGAGAAAACTGTCTCTTTCTCACAAATAGTATCCTCACTTGCTTCACAGCTCAATACTGTCCAAACACCTCTTCTAGGCTCTGGGATTGCAGGCTGGGGCTCTGTTCCTGGGACCCAGGTCCCTCCCTCTCCACCAAACTCTCCTCCCGCCACGCGGGTCTCTCCAGGCTGCCGTTTGCTCCGGGGAGCTGGACAGTCCTCTTCACGTTTTCGCTATTCCTACCAGTCTCAATGTGGCTTCTTCTGTGTTCCTTGGTTGAAGAGTCCACTTAGTTTAATTCAAAGTTGGTTTATCCAGATGATGGTTCTTAAAATTGAGTTATAATCCACTTTGGTTCTGGGAGTTGGAAGTTGGTACGTCCGCCTACTCTATCACCATCTTGCTCCTTCCGCAAATTATTCTTAACAATGTGAAAAGGTGCTCAACCTTACTCATAATAAGTAAAAGTACAGTATATGGAGGGGGGTTTTTTTGTTTGTTTTGTTTTTTACCTATAGATTTGATAAATTCCTAAATGACAAAATTTGCAGGAAACCAACACTCATACATTTCTGAAAGTCATTGCAAATTAGACCCTATAGAGATAAATTTTGTTACTAATTGATAAAGTTATGTTACACATTTATGCTTTGACCTAGCAATTTAATTTTACAGAATCTATCTCAAACACTTAAAAAATGAAAATACATATGCACAAGGTTATTGCAAAATTACTATTAATAGCAAAAATCAGAACAATTAAAATCAATAAGGGATTGGTTAAAAGTCCATGGTATAATCTATCCAATGGATATGATGTAGCTGTAAAAAACAAACAGAAAACTCAGCTACTACTCTGTAATACATTGTTAACTGAGAAAAGCAACTAGAGAAAAATGTTATATTACTGTTTAGGAAGGGTAGGCTACACATACACTCATCTGCTTATATTTTTTAAAAACAAGTTCAATCATAATTTAAAAAAATAGTTACCAATAGGGGAGAGAAGAAGGGAACAATGTTAGAAACTACAGTTCTTTGTATATACCATGTTTTGTTGTTTGTAGTCATTTAAATATTTTTTTAGAAATTATAAAACAATCTTAAAAAAAATGTAAACAAATGTACCTAAATATATAACAACACAAAGAACTATTCTTGCTAAAAAAATTCAATAATGTGTACCTTTCTAATGGAATATGTCTTAAAAAAGAAAACCCACAAAAGTCATCTTACACTGTCAACAATAATCATGTTGGTGGCAGTGTTAGTCTTGTTATTCTGAGATTGTTGTGTGGAATAAGGTAAGTGAATAATAATGTGACATTCTAATTCTATCATTCCATTTGTTGCTTAGGACTGAGATTCTTAGCAAAAAGAGACCTATGTTTAGTAAAATCTGAAGTCTTGCTTTTAATTAGAATTATAAGTATAAATTCAAGTTATTTTATCTACGAAAAACAGACATATTCATCAGGAAAAGTATGGGAGCCAGCAGTATTTTGTCATGCAAGATAGCAAGGAAGCTATCAAGGATCATTTAATATGCTCACAAAAGGACTCATGAGCCAATCTGAAGACAGCACAGTCTGAACATCAATATAGAAAATAATAACCACAATGATCGAAACACTGAATATGTTTAAATACGAGTCCAAATGACACTAAACTGACAAACATCATATAAAAACCAAAATACTAATTGCTCACCATTGGAGGATACCAGTGAGTTAACTCATTATTTTATTTTGAAAATTGGTAAATAGAAAAAAAATCAATATTTCTACAGTTTCCATATAAACTGTACCTCTGGGTAAGTAAGTAGTAACTAAGGGTAGTTTCTCTTAAAAACACATTCCAGTTGATAAATTAAGAAGAAATGATGGAATTGCAATATCGCTATTTTGCAATTTCTAGTGAATTAATGGAGATAAAAAGTATTGATAAACTGTTAAAAGTACACAAGAGAAATATTCCTAAAATCACATGCTTTCTGGTGGAAACACAGTACTATCCATAGAGTAATTTCACCAAAAAGGTTTATGTCTAAATCTGATTAAACATCTACCAAATTACAGGAAATAGGAAAGAATATCATGTTGAATGCCATTGAAGGGATGCAATTGGCATGGTTATTTCTTCAATAACTTACAAGGGGAAAGAAGTAATTAAAGGGAACGTATAGAATGAGAAGTACTAGGAAGATGTCAACCAATCACAATGTGTGGACTAATCTGGATCTTGAATCAAAGAAAATGAAAAATCATTTCTGACAACCAGAAATATGACTACTCACTGGTTAATGGTATTAAGGAGTTACTGATAACTTTTCACATGTAATTATGGTAGTTTAGTTATGTTTAATTTTTTATTGAGATATAATTGACATAATCTATGAGTTTCAGGTATACAACATGATTTGATATTTGTATATGTTGCAAATATGTTTAATTTTTTAAAGAGTCTGCCTAGAGATATCCACTAGAATACTTAAATGAAATGGCATGATGTTTGGTATTTGCTTCAAAATTATATATGTAGGGAGATGAGTGAGAATATAAATGAAACAAGATTGTGAGTTGTTAAATTATTGGAACTGAGTGATTTGTACATGGCAGTTCATCATACTATATTTGGTTCAACTTTGTGTACGTTTAAGTTTTTTATATACTAAAAACTAACACCATTGCCACACTGTCATCCCTGCCAAATTATAGTTCACCTTAAACATTACATGCTTACCAAAAACAAAATAGAAACAATATTTTAAAAGTAGAAATAAATGGGGGCAAAGACCACCCAGAATTCTACCACCAGGAAACATTCATGTTTCTGTTTTGTATGTTTTCTTTCAGCATCTTCTGTGAGTAAGACCTATGATCATGCCACAATGTAATTTTGATTATTATTTCCATCCATTCTTTCTTTCTTTACCTCCATAACAAAAGCAGCCCCTAGATTATACAAAACTATTTGTAGTAATTTCATAGCTATACATGTGAGGCACTAGAGCCTAGTATTTGACTAGTATTTGAGACTACTATCCTTGGAATAAGATCTGATTTCAAATCCATCTCTGCCATTTGCTAGCTAGGTGCATTAGGAGTATGTTTGTTAACATCTTTGAGTTTCAATTTTCTTATTTGCGTCATTAACAATGTATATAGTTTTAAATGACTGTTAAATAAAACAAAGTACTAATAAAAATATATTTTACATACTCTGGCACATAGTAGATTTACAATATGATTAAGCAATCTTTTCACTGAATCAACTAAAAATCTTTAAGATAACATGAAGGCTAATTAACTGCCTTTCAGCTTTCAAGTATATTTCTTTGATGGGTCTGATGACATTAGAATATTAAGGTTGATTAATGGCTTTACAGTTGTCATGAAACTAATTTTCTTTTGTTAAATACAATGTTACCAAGAGTCCCAATACATAAAAGCTAGAAACTGGTTGAATTCAAGACGAGAATGGTATTCCTTTCTTTTTCTTTTTCTTTTCTTTTTTTTTAGCTAGAGACAGAGAGAGAGACAAAGAGGAAGGGAGAGAGATGGAAGTATCAACTCATAATTGCAGCACTTTAGTTGTTCATTGATTGCTTCTCAAACATGCCTTGACCAGGGGTCCCAGTCAAGTCAGTGGACCCCCTTGCTCAAGCCAGCGACTTTGGGTCTAAGCCAGCAACCTTGGGCTTCAAGTCAGTGACCTTTGGGATCAAACCAGTGACCATGGGGTCATGTCATTGGTCTCACTCTCAAACTGGAGTCCATGCTCAAGCCAGATGAGCCTGTGCTCAAGCCTGTGAGCTCGGGGTTTTGAACCTGGGTCCTCAGCATCCCAGATCAATGCTCTATTCATTGTGCCACTACTATTTTTTTAAATTATGATCAGGCAAGGATGGTATCCCTTTCATACAGATCCAACATAGCAGATGTTGGTGGCTATAGGTCCTTGATAATGCCACTTAATTTAAACATCTCAGTTATTTGAATTATGTCTGAGTTATTGTTAATTTTGAATTAATTGAGAACCTCAATTCAATTGTACAAAGTAATTTCATTTCAGAGGGTTGAATTTCCTAATAAATCTCAGTATCAATTGAACATGTATTATGTAATATGTGCCAGTTATTGTGATGGTTGCTACAAAGATGCAAAGAGATCTCCATTTTCAGGATCTCACCACAATCTAGAAGAGAAAGCCAGGAAGATAAATTATTGCAGAAAGTATGATAAATTACATATATATATTCACAAATGATAACATTAAGAAGGACATTACTAAGATGAAACCATTTCATGTAATGTTTCAGAACATTACATTTGCCTGTTTTTTCCTCCACTGTGCTAGTTGCTTCTCAGTTTCTTTTGCTGGTTCTTTCTCACATTCCTTACATCAAATAGTTGGCGATTCACACATATATTCACTTCCTAGATAAGCTCCTAGTTATCAATAAGATAATGACTTATAACAAACTTATAACAACAGCCTGGACCTCCCCACTCTTCTAATTTCCAGATTGAATTTCATCTCTATTTTGGTATCTAAAAAGCCTCTCAAGTATAACATGTCCACAATTGTGAGCTCCTGACCTGCACCAAGTCCAGAATGATCCCAACTCAGCTCCTCTTGCTGTCTGCCCATCTTAATTAATGACAATTCAATTCTAGTTGTTCGGGCTAAAAATCCTTGATGTGATCCTTGACTCTTCTCTCTCTCCCTTGTCTTCCCTCTTGTCCCCTGCTCCCCATCTGTCCTTTCAAAATTTCTGTCAGCTATGATTTAAAAATATATCTAGAATTTGACCAGTTTTTTCACCATCTCTGTTCCTATCTAGTATGTCTGTTGTCTGCAGGCTATTATCAACAGAGAAGCAGAGAGTGATCCTATTAAAAGATGTCATATTGTGTCATCCCTCTACTCCAGTGGTTCTCAGCAGGGGGTTATATTGCTCTCCTGGGGACATTGGCAATCAATGTCTGGAGACATATTTTGATCATCATGACTGGTGGAAGTGTGTGTGTATGTGTGTGTGTGTGTGTGTGTGTGAGTGTGTGTAGGTGCTACTAACATCAACGAATGCTGCCCAATATCCTATACTGTACAGAATGGCTCTGCATAAGAAAGAACTGTCTGGCCTATAATATCAATAGTTCCAAGGTTGAGACACACTGCTCCCCTCAAAACCCTAAAATGACTTTACATCTCAACCTTTATGATAGCCTAAAAATCCTTGACATTAACATATCTCTCTACCATACTAAAGCTTATATGACCGATAAGTGAAGCAGCTATTACCCCACTTTTTTTTAATTTGATGATTTAAATACTAAAGAGGAACTGAAATATTTTAAAAGATTTTTCTGTTTTTGTTTGAATGCCTACTTATGTTCACTAGGGGGAGCACTTCACTGCTAAATAATACTGCACGAACTTCATTTGCTGTGCAGCCTCGGGAGTCAAAGAGGAAGCATGCTCACAGCTACTTTGTCCCAGAAAGTATTGTTATATATAGGATATATATCGTTATAAATGTGAAAACCCACTTGCAAAAGCAATTAGTTATGCATAATTTCAGAATGCAACTTTTCAATTTGGTCAACAGATTAGCTTATACACACAAAAAAAGAATTTAAAAATGTTTGTCTTTGGAAGAATTGATTTTGAATTTAGCAGTGTTATTTTAAAAAAGAATGCTTTCAATACTTCTATTTTGAAGTTCTGTGCATATGTCTTTCTCTCTAGAGCCAGTCCTGCTGCTGAGGCTCTAGGTGCAATGTTTGTTTGGTTTTCCTCCTTCTGCCTCTAAGGGAGTTCCTGGACCCACTACCTTCTGGGCAGCATGATGGGTCAGGGAATCAGCAGTCTGAAGTCAGAAGCCCACCATCTCCAACTAAGTTATGTGTCCCAGAGGGGCTTGACACGGACATAGTGTGATTGACATTGTCTGTGTCAACAGTACCCCTGGAGTCCTGAGGTTAGATAATACATAGCCCATGAGTGATGGCCTGAGACTAGTAGTATCCCCTAGGCTGGAATGGTATGCTCTGAGTCAAATGATTGTACATACTGAATAGTTTCTAAATGATAATTTCTTTATAGATTTTGCTTGTTTTTTGTGTATTTCATGTAGCATGGATTTTTCTTTGAGAGGGTCGTTAAGGGTTCCCTTATTCATTAGTAGTGGGACAGATCTACCAAGATATTAGGGACTCAGGTGGATTGGGCCATTCAGCTGATAGCAAAAGGCCCTCTTTCTGTATTCTTAATTGTCAGTGCAGCTGGAAAATCATTTCTTCCTTGTTCATATAACAAACAACCAAACTGCTAGCTATTTCTAGTAAAGATGGGGCTTGTGAAGTCTCTTGTTGAATATAATTACTAACTTTTTTGAGTGTATGGCCAACATCTTTGAGGCATTGGGCTAAACATATTACATGAATTATTATTCTGAATAATAAACCTAGCATGTTTCAAGTTAATTCAGGATATGATTTAGGAGAGTCACTGAAAAGAAATGGAACTTAGGTTTGAGGAGGTAATCCAAGAAAAGGTTTTATGCAAATCTGACCTAGTCTGGGTTACAACATAACCACCCTACAAGTTGGGTGCTTTTATAGTCATACTAATAGTCAAAATTAATAATTGGTAAATATATATGATGTGACATATATGTAGTAGGTATATTCACATCGCATTATTATTTATATTATTTTCAAATTCTCTTTTTTCTACTATAAATTTTATTAATACAAGCTAAGATTTAGAAATGGCTGCAAGAATTCAGCTACTTCTTTCAGAAATCATTCCCATGTATCTCTCAAAAGGAATCAAAAGCATTTTATATAATGTTTTCTTTATATCATCTTGTGATTTTGTTCAACACAGCGGCATGGACCAAACAGAAGCCACAGTGTTAGCTCTGATGTCATTGGCTGCCTGCTCCTATGGAGACCAGGATGGGCCCGCAATTCCTGATGATTCATGCCAGAGAAGTGGCCTGGTTTCTAGACTACAAACACCTGTGAGGCTGCACAGAGTAGAGGAAGAAAGGGGTATCTGTGAGTATTTAGTCTCTCCTGTGAGTGAAGATGAGGATGTTGTTTGGAGAGAGCTTTCTCTGTACCCAAAGTTAACAGCCCATAAAAAGATAGAGTCTTCAATGAATTCACTTGAAGCTTGACATATTCCCTGCCACTGAGGGGACAAGATGCCCTGGTATCTGACTTGCCCCTGGAAAATCTAAACACTGGCCGATATGGCTGGCTTGGCTTGCTTCTCTGATGGACCCAACAAAGAAAATGTTGGGGCAGCAAGATTGATTTCCATTTTCAGGACTTACCGGGTCCAAGATGTGTGAGTAGTGTTTCCAGTTGTGGGAAAGGTGATTCAGCCAGTGTAGAGTTGTTCCAAATTTTGACCAAGAGGACTGCTTTGGTTTAGTAGGAGATGAGGAGTGAGGGGATTCCAGCAAAGACTTTTCACCAAATAGTCAGAAGAAAAACCTGGGCTTTAAGGATGAGCAGCACGCCATAGGAAGGTATCATGCCCATGTAGTGGGAAAGTACAAAAGTACAATAAAAGGTTCCCAGGTTGTGCAGGGAGGTATCACAAGAACCTGTGAAAGCACCAACTCTGCCACCGCCGTCTGTCCCATCACAAGAGGAGAAATCTTCTCTAAACATTTGCCAAATCTAGAGGGTGAATATAATAACAGCTTTAAAGTAAAAACTCCCACTTCGCTTACTGCTCATGCATTTCTATCTTTGGTATTAGCTGGTGAGACACACTGGCAAGCTGGCCAAAGAGGACAGATGCTAATGCAGCCGGAGAAGGATCATGGCCTATCAACCCTCTGCAAATGTCTGATCCACAGTGCTCCTTGGTTGGAGAAGAGAGGACATCTTAACTTTAAAACTTTCAAGGTTTAATTAATACATACTGTAGATTTGATAGATGTCTCCAAAAATTAGCCCATGGATCACACTTTCTTGTATTCACACCCATGTGCAGTCCCCGCCCACACCAAATCCGGACAGCCCTCTGTCTCCCTCTAATCAGCATAATACAAAGGAAGCAATATGCCCGATCTGAGCCTAAGTCTTAATACGGTCGTCAACTTCCGACTTTATGCTCCTGGGGAGACTTTTATATAAGAAAGCCAATTTAGCTGCTACGGAGAGCACATGGAAAGGTCACATGGAGAGGAAAATGCTGAGACTACGTGGAGAAAGAAAAAAGACCACTTAGGTTCAAGGCCAATCTTATTTCATCTATATTTATACCTAATTTTTTCCAATTATCTTAAAGCAAATCCTAATGATATAATCTCATTTATGAATATTTTAGTGTGTAAAATAGTGAAAAAAAGTTTATTCCACTATCTCATTTAAAAGCTACAATTTCTTAATATTATCAAGTATTGGTGTTCAAATTTTCCTACTAGATCATTTTTTTGTCAGTTAAAATTAAGATCTATATGAGATCCATCCATTGCATTTGTTATGCCTCTTACACCTCTTTTTGTCTCTAACTTCTCCTTCCATTTCCCTTACCACATCCCATACCTCAAGGATAATAATTTTAAAGCAACAGATTCTGAGAAGAGCTTGTGGGGCAGACATTACTTAGAGTTCTCTACCAGTCCCAACTGAGCTCTGGTGAGCTAACAAAGGACACCATCCCAGTGAATGGGGCCCAGTATTTAGATGGGGTAAAATTAGCCAGAACAACTTATACATGAATAGTGAAGTAAAGCTACTGACACAGATAAATAAAAATTAGAACAGAAAAATAATTAAGAACATTTGAAGACTGGCAAGTACAGTGTGTCCGTAAAGTGACTGTGTAACCAGTCAAAAGTGCACCATGACTTTACGGACACACTATATAATGGGGAGGAGAGGTACTAGACCCCACGAAAGGTGATATCCCAAGCAAACATTTCTGTAAATGGAAAGGACAGTCATTGTTAAGATTTGACAAGTAGAATAGGAGAAATATATACAAAATGCAAAGCAGAAATAATAAAAGATATATCAATTTTTTGTAATATAGATTCAGGAGTCCCAACATGCAAAGCAATAATAATTTTAAAAGGAGTTCTAAAATAAAATAATTAAAAGGAACAGAAGAAATAAAGACATAAATTACAGTAGAAATCATTCCAGAGCTATGAAAGGCTTGAGTCTACATATTAAAAAGAATCAATGACTTTCTAGTAGTATTGATTTAAAAAATGTATCCTGGTAAAATTCCTGTATTCTAAGGTTAAAGAGAAAATCTAATAAGCTTCCAGAGAGATAAAAACAGGTTTCTTGCAAAAGAAAAGGAATTAGACTTCTCATCTGTTACACTAGAAGCTACAGTGAACGAACACCCCACAAACTTATAGGAAAATGCAGCTAACCAGGATTTCTACTCCAGTCAAGTATCATTCTCCTGTCAAGAAGAAAGAAATCTAATTGCTAATGTGCTAGTAATCAGAGACTGTATCACCCATGTTCCCCATGTGAAAAAACTAGTCTAGAAAAGATAATAAATAAGAGAACTAGAAAAAGAAATTCATAATGGAGATGTGGTAGGAAGGAAATTGTGGTTAGCAATGAAGCTTGCAAGGTATGTTTATCTTTAAATCTAAACAGATAATATTAGACTGGGGTTTTTCAATATCAGGAAGTGATAAAAATGAACTCTTGAAAAAGAAGGAACTACAAAATTTCAACTATCTCAGTTAATTCTAAGAGTTGGAGGTAGGAAAGAGGAATAAATGATTTCATTCCCTAAGTTGTATTGTAAGCAAGGCAGACAGCAAATGACAGCAGAAGAGGGAATGAGCATATTTCAAAGGATTGATCTTATTGGAATCAGGAGACAATGAAAAAATAGAGTGCCTGGGATGGGAGGAATTGATGGTATCTTTTCTTCAAAACAAATAGGAAAACAAGAGTTTAATTGTGAGCACCGGAAAGGGATAGTAGGCCCTGGACGGGTGGTTCAATGGATAAAGCATTAGTTTGGCAGAGGTCACAGGTTTGACTGTCAGTCAGGGTAAGTACCTGAAGCAATCAATGAGTACACAAGTAAATGGAACAACTAAGTGAAACAATGAGTTGATGCTTCTCTCCCCATCCCCCACCAAATCAATAAAAAAATTAAAGAGAAAGAAAGAAAAGAGAGAGAGAGAGAGAGAGAGAGAGAGAGAGAAAGGGAGGAAGAAAGAAAGAAAATAAAAGAAAAAAAAGAAAGAAAGGGATGGTAGCCAGTAAGGAAATGAAGGGAAGGAGGAACTTATAAAATATCAGGGGAAAAACTGGACTGAAAGAGCAGTTTGATCAAATCCATAAAAATAATTTTAAAAAAGGAAGCATCATTTAAAAAAATAGCTATAGGAAGGGAGATGCGGCAAGCCACGGGGAGTGGCTGAAGGGAAAGCCACAGGGACAAAGACTGTGCCATAAGAATAAAACCTTGTTTTTACATATACAAAAATATAGACAGGCAATTATCTTTCAAAATGATCTTATCCTCAAGAATTTTATTTTTAGGAAAAAACTGTTCTGCTTTATGTAAATCAAGATAATTGTACATTTAAAATAATAATAAAGATAAACTTTAGCAAGGGTATACAAAATAAAAATGGAATAACAACCCATGTTATCTTGAACTGCAGGGAACAGAGTAATTCAGAAAAGTAATTTCTCTTGAAATCACTTTTAAATTTAAGTTTAAGTAAAACCACTTAAACTAGTTTTTAATGAACCCTCCTCTGACTCCCCTCAAAAATAATAAACACTTTCTGGCATTCTTATATGGCAGTTGTTGAAAAGCATTTAACTCTTCCTTAATCCAAAGATAGGACATCTCTCATCAGACTTAGGACAGTGTTGCATACAGACTACAAGATGCGGCGGTTAAGAATAGAGGCTTTAGAGTTAGATTGTGGCTCAAACTCAATTACTGTCGCCATCCAGCTGTGCATCCCTGGAAGAGTTACTTAACCTCTCTGAACCTTACTTTCATCATTTGCTAAAATAAAGGTTAATCACAAGGTATTGTCAAGTGTAAATAAAGCACCTAATATGCTGATCCCATTGCCTAGCATGTAGTAAGTACTCAGTAAATGAGCTGTTACTATTTTCTAAAAAGAAATCTAGGTCAGTTAGCTCAGTCAGTTAGAGCATCATCTCAAAATGACAAGGTCGTGGGTTCACTCCCTGGTTAGGGCACACACAGGAAGCAACCAATGAATGCATAACTAAATGGAACAATAAAGGAAAGCTTCCCTTCTCCCTCTCCCTCTTGATCCCTTCCTCTGTCTAAAAACCAATCAATCAATTTTAAAAAATAATCCCTGGCCAAATTGCTCAGTTGGTTGAAGCATCATCCAAAAGTGCAGAGGTTGCCAGTTCGATCCCCAGTCACGGCACATACAGGAACAGCTCGATGATTTTATCTCCCTGTTTCTGTCTCCCTGTCTCTCTCCGTCACTCTCTCTCTCTCTCTCTCTCTCTCTCCACACACACACACACACACACACACACACACACACACACACACACATTGTTGGGCAGATAAAATATATTATGCTCACTTTGTTAAAGATGGCGCTGCCCACATGGAAGTTCGTTGATATTAATGTGTGTTCTGGAACAGGCTGTGGGCAGGCCGGGTCATTGTAGCCTAAGGCTTAGTTTTAAGAGTAAGCTCTTCTCCACACCCTTGACTGATTGGATGATGTAGGGTGGTACACTCTCCTGAGGAATCCCATTATACAGAGACTTCCTTGTTTGTATAATTGGATTAAAGATTTTGATTCTATGGTATAAAGTGGGAGAGACCAGTAGCTTGATCTCTCTCTCTCTTGGTTCTTGGTTCCTGAGGTGTTAGAGAGGAGAGCAGATTAAGGCCATGTGGAGGAGAAGTAGCCAAGATGGCAGAGTGCTGAGGAAGAAGCCAGTTTGTTAAGAGTTTGTGCAGGAGGAGATGGAAAACAGAGGTGAATAAGTCTGGTGAGCTATAAACCTTTGATTCTAGGAAACTCGGATAAGTCAGTAGCTTTGTGAGCACTGAATATGTGGGTTTTGGAGCCCAGTGTGTGTTTTTGCTTGCCCACCGGGTGCAAGCTAGAATTAAAGCTGATGGCTCACCAGTTCTTGGCTCTGCTGTTTCATTACCGACTGTTCGAATCCAATGCGAACCTGCACGGGTCAGGTGGCTTTGATGGTGGCCTTGGCTGCTGGCTTTACACACACACAAACACAAAATGAACATAAAAAATAAAAAGGAATCTGATTGGACAATTAAAACATGATCACTTGAAAAAGTCCTTACCTTACATCTACTTGCTTTTAAATCACAATGGTACCTTGAGATACGAGCAGACCAACATACAATTTTTTTTTTTAAGATACAAGCTGCAACTCGGTTCGTATTTTTGTTCGAAATCCAAGCAAAATTTCGAGGTACGAGTCATGATTCCGGAAGCTGCCACTAGTTGGCATGTTGGCCACGGGTCCAGTATTGGCAATACAACACCAGCATTTCGTTCTTTCTCAAGTGTTACCTGCAGAATCAAGTAGAATCTCGTGTGCTGTACTCATTCTTGCATCATTTTTGCATTTTTTACTATAATAGAAAAACATGAGCGTGGTGTATGAGTGATTGAACTGGCAAGGCTGTATGACTGCAATATATCTACAATTTGTACCATCCTTGAACAAAAGGATGCCATCAAAAGCACAAATACAGCGAAAGGAACTACAATTCTGTCTTAATTAAGGACAAATATCCATGAAGAAATGGTGAAGCTTCTGCTGGTTTGGGTGAAAGAGAAAGTGCTGGCAGGAGATGCAGTGACGGAGACTGTAATATGTGAAAAGGCATGTATTATTTACGGTGACTTGAAGAAGAAAGAACCATCAACCTCAAAAGAGGCAGCAGAAAATATGTTGAAGGCATGTCACAGCTGGTTTGAAAATTTCAAGAAGAGATCTGGCATCCACTTGGTGGTGAGGCATGGTGAAGCTGCGAGTGCTGACGTTAAGGCAGCTGAGGAGTACATCGCACATTTTGCTGTGCTTATTGCAAAGGAAGGTTACAAGTGTTCAACTGTGACAAAACAGGATTGTTTTGGAAAAAGAGGCCCCAGAGGACTTTCATCACCACCTAGGAGAAGAAGCTGCCAGGCCATAAACACATGAAGGACTGTCTGGCCCTTGCATTGTGTGCAAATGCTAGTGGTGACTGTAAAGTAAAGCCAGTGCCAGTGTATCATTCTGAAAATCCTCAAACCTGTAAGGCTCACAAGATTCTTAAAGAAAAACTGCAGGTTATGTGGCGCGCCAATGCTAGGGCATGAGTTATGTGGCAGTTTTTATTGAATGGGTAAATCTCGTCTTTGGTCCTGCAGTGAAGAAATATCTTCAAGAAAATAAACTCCTGATGAAAGCATTGCTAATCCTTGAAAATGCTCCAGCCCACCCACCTGGTCTTGAAGATAACATTCTCGATGAGTTCAAATTCATGAAAGTCCTCTACCTCCCACCCAACATGACTTCAATCTTGCAACCTAAGGATCAACAGTTCATTTCCAACTTTAAAATGCTTTACACAAAGCACTTGTTCCGCTGCTGCTTTGAGGTGACTGAGAATACAAATCTAACCCTTTGAGAGTTTTGGAAAGATCACTACAACATCATGATATGTTTATGCATTATTGACTTGGCATGGCAAGAGGTTACAAGAAGAACCTTGAACTTGGCATGGAAAAGTTATGGCCTGATGTTGTTGCAGACAGGAACTTCAAAGGATTCAAACCAGAGACCGAGACCGAGGTAGAAGTGTTGGAGGAGATTGTGTCCCTCAGAAAATCGATGGGTCTGGAGGTAGATGAGAGTGATGTAAACAAGCTCATTGAGGAACATGAGGAGGAACTCTCAGCTGAGGAGTTGAAGGAGCTACAGAGGATGCAACATACGGAGCTTCTGCAAGAGATGAGAAGTAAGGAGGAGATACAGTCGGAGGAAGTAATTTCTACAAGTGAAATTAAAGCCATGCTGGCAATGTGGGGGAAGCTTTCAAGTTTCATTGAAAAGAAACACCCAGAAAAAGTTTCAACTGGTCGTGCTTCAGCACTTTTTAATGACACTTGTTTGTCACATTTCCGTAACATTTTAAAAGGCAGGCAAGAGCAAACCTCTTTGGATAGGTTTTTATTCAAAAGTCCTGCAAGTGAAAGTGCCAAAAGTGCAGTCAAAAGGCAAAACCAGGTGATGATTAAATGAATAATATGTAATGTTAAGCTTAGGTTAAGTTTAAAGTTAAGAAAGTGCATTGTTTTACAATTAAGTTTTTATGGTATCATTTTAAATAAAGAAAGTGCAGGTTTAGCTTTGTTTAAAGAAAATGCAGTTTTAGTTTACATTTAGTGATAAAAAGTGCAGTTTTAGTTTATGTGTTTACAGAGCCTGCATCCCTTCCTCCCTCCCTCCTTCTCCGCCATTCACCTCTGTTAGCTGCACTCATCTGTCTCCAAGGTAAGAATACAGTACTAAATAACACTTTTTCTTTTATTTCATATATTTTGTTATGCATTGGTAAAGTATATATGTGTGTTTCTTAATTAAAACATGTCTTTTTTTCATAATTTAGGGGGATGTTTTACAGGGCTGGAATGAATTAAATCTATTTCAATTATTTTAAATGGGAGAAATTTGTTTGATATACGAGTTGACTGACTTACGAGCTTGGTTACAGATGAATTAAACTTGTATCTCAAAGTACCACTGTATTTGTCTCTTTCAAATAAAGAGAAGGGATACCAATGCCATTGCCTAACTTCCAGAGCTTAGTTTCTGTTACACTAATTACTGAATCAAAGTCTGTTGTGATATAGGGAAAGAAATGTGAGATGAAGACCCTGAGAATACAATTTTTTCTTTCTTTGCATCTAATTTTAACCCCTCACTTGCTTTTTTTTTTTTTTTGACAGAGACAGAGAGAGAGAGACATAGAGAGGGACATATAGGGACAGACACACAGAAAGGGAGGGAGATGAGAAGCATCAATTCTTTGTTGTGGCTCCTTAATCTCCTTAGCTGTTCATTGATTGCTTTCTCATATGTGCCTTGATTGGGAGTGGGGGATGGGCTGCAGCAGAGTGAGTGACCCCTTACTCAAGCCAGTGACCTTTGGGCTCAAGTCAGCGACCATGGGGTCATGCCTATGATCCCACGTTCAAGCCAGTGACCCCGTGCTCAAGCTGGTGAGCCTGTGCTCAAGCCAGATGGGCCTGTGCTCAAGCTGGCAACCTCAGGGTTTTGAACCTGGGTTCCCTGCATCCCAGTTCAATGCTCTATCCACTGCACCACCGTCTGGTCAGGCTAACCTCTCACTTTTAAAGTATCACAATAATATTGGGGTAACTACAGTGGTGGGATTCAAATAATTTAAGTTCTCTGCCCTAATGACCATTTTAAGTATAAAAAAAGATATACCAAAAGGTAATTTATTATTTCATCCAGTTACCATCCTCCTAGTGTGGGCTGTGGACACCCTCCTGTTGTAGCTGAGCCTTGACTGCTATTGGCATATTAATGGGAGGAATATATCCCCGGGCTGATCTGCTGCAAGAACTGGCTGCAACCACCAACACTTGTGGATCAGCTATGCAGAGGCCTACCACACAGAGCAGGACTTACTTCAGTGGGACTCTGGTGCTGAGTTTTCCCCTTGAGTATGTCACTGTGGAGGTGGTTGGATAGTGTTTGCCATGGTCTGAATCTGTCCATCGGATATACTGGCTCTGGGGTCTCCTGGGAAGTAAAGGTCAAGGTCAGCCACCATCTGATTCTGTCCAGAGCCACCTGGGTTGAGCTACAAAGCAATTTGTAGCTGCCTGTTACTTGTGCTAGACTTGGAGGTGTCCAAGAGAGGCCAACCTCTGAACCAATGCAGCTGACACAAGTGCTTGGCTTGGGCCACTTAGTGAGAGATAAGAGGCACTCTGAGGCCAGACACTGGTTTCAGAGATTTTTATAAAAGTCTGAAGCATGAGCTAAGACAGGCCATTTGTACGGAAAAGGCACTGGAAACAACTTGGGTGGACCCGCAACTCTGGTGCAGCAGGGTTTCAGGGAATCACCAAGGTGGGGCAAAAACAGTGATAGCCAGGTTGATGGAGACTCAGATATGGTGCCTGACTGCAGTCGCTGTGGGGAGAAGGCTCAGAAAAAAAAAAACTCCAATGGCTTTTGCCAACCTTTCTGTTGGGCAGAAAGACGCCCTCAGCTTTATCCTGATGCCAGGCACTTCTATTCCTCATATGTACCTGATGACTTTTGAACTGCTATCTCAGTGCTGGAGCTCAGAAAGAGAGAAAGTCCATGTGGACCCTTTAAGAGGAACTTCCTGGGACTCCAGCAGCCCTCCATCTCCCTCAGCCACAATCCCTGTTGGTTTTTATAGCCAGAAGTTATGGAGACTTCTCTTCCTGGCATTGAAATCCTAGGATTGGAAGCCTGATGTGGTGCTGAGACCCCCACCCCCCACCCTCAGGGGGACCTCCACAGCTCTGAGATATCCCTCCCATTTTTTTATCAGCCACATGTGGGTATGGAACTAGCCCATTCTGGGACTCTGTGCCTCCTACCAGTCTGGATGTGGCTTCTTATCTTTAGTTGTGGGACTTGTATTCAGCTAAATATCAGGCAGTTGTGAAAGGTGATTGTTCTGTACTTTAGTTGTAGTTTTGATGTGGTTGTGGGAGGACGTGAATACCGCATTTATGTACATCACCATCTTGATTGGAAGTCCCATATCAGGTTCTTCTCTTCTTTCACACACCGATAACCCTCTGTGTGCTGCAGCTTGCTGCCCAGTGTCAGTGTCAAAGTCAGCTCCATCTGACTTTCCCTTTTCTTTAGTCTTCAGCACTAGCTATTCTTTCTTTTTTTATCAGCACTAGCTATTCTTTGTTCCTTTTTGTTCTTCAGCTTTCTCCTTTTCTTGTTTTTTCTTTCTAATATTTTTGTTTTATTATTTTCTTGTCTTACATTTGCTTTGTTTTGTTTTAAGTTTGCTATACTAATAAGTAGCTTGACTTTTCTGGCCATCAGAGGCCAATGAAAACACTTTTTGCACTTTTAATCTCCCAGCCATCATATTCAAGTCAATAAAGGTCAAATTGTGAGACAAAATGATTATGGATATAACTGAAAAAATCCATATTTAGTAGAATATACCATGTGCCAAATTATTTTGTTGATGCCATGGAACTATGTGACACCCTGTAGTGAAGAAAATAATTTCCCTGAAGAAAAATGGATATTCCTGCTTTTAATTTCCTGGGGATATATGGTGGACCAAAGTCTAGAGGAGGGAAGGCTTCATCTCCTCTCTAGCGCTGAGCCATGGCCTCTGAAGAATGGGGAAAAAGCAGCTCAATGAATAGTAATGAGCTGCTCCAGCACAGAGAACAAGTTAGCAAAGGCCAGTGCCAACAAATAACTGATTTCCCAAGACAGAGGCAGGAGCAGCAGCACCAATGAGGGCAGGGGTTGCGCCCCCCGGGGCAGCAGGGAGAGCCTGCAGTCTCCAGGGCTCCTGTTTGAGTCATGCTCAGCCCAAAGCAGCAAAAGATAACCCACCAGACAGAAGACATCCTCAGAAAGACTAAATCTCTTAGTAATTGGATCAAATGGCAGCTGGTTTTTATAGCTTGCCAATCGGGAGATGTTTGCACTTCAGATGCTCAAATTCTTTATTCCTGTTGCAGACTCTTTAGCAGCCAAAGACTAGAGATTTTCAACCTTTATGTGCTCCACAGAAGTGGCAGGAGTCTGCAGACATGGTCAAAATTCATTTAAAACATTTCAAAAACTAATAAAAATTAAGAAGCATATTCACAGAGAAGGTAAAGGGATTAGTGAAACTATATATACATATAATAGATAACAGATATAGATAATAGGACAGCAAATTCTAGAGGGAAAAGGGGAGGGAGTTAAGGAGAGGGGGCATAAAAAGGGACAAGGGGATGGGGTGAGGAAGTTATATTTAGTGGGACACTTGAATCCATGTAAACACAATAAATTAAAAATTAATAATTTTTTTTAAAAAGAAGCATATTCATTTACTTGTAATAAATTTTAACACTTGGAGGTCCTGCAAGGTACGACTATGATTTCAGGTTATAGCAATCAACTGTAACTAGCTGAAGCAAAAATGTTAAATTTTATTTGAAGAACTTGGGACTCTATCATAGTCCAAGTACCGGAACGCAACCAGGTCTCAGGAAGGAACTGAAACCAAAGGTATCAAAGGTCAACATTACTCTCTGTTTCTCATCACCGTGTGTTTCTTTTCTCTGAAGACCTGCTTTCTATGCTCCTCAGGACTTGTGGCCAAAAATATTGCCACTGCATACCCTCTGGGTTTATATATCTGCAGAGGCCAACTCAACTTTCAGTCCCAGTTCTAAAAGTTAAGAGAGAATCCAACTGGCTAACTTGAGCCAGCTATCAACTGAAACTTCAATCAACCATGGCCAAGGGCACAGAATCATGTAGTATAAGGACAGCTACCAGGAGTCTGTTTTTATGGGGGAAGGGCTCTGTGTGTGCTGTCACTGGGACCCTCTGAGCTAATACAGGGACCATACGGTATGTGTTGACTTGTGATACAGCTTTTGTATTTGTACTTAAAAAAATAAATTGGATAGGAGATTTGTAAGTCTACTCCAGTGTTTTATTAGTTCAGAGGGCTGTGCGTTCTCCCTCTCATAAAGTTATATAAATAAGTCAGCACATTACAGCAACCCATGTATGCTGTGCTCAAGTAAATGTTAGGCAATGCTTAGATGCTTCCCCTAGATTTGAACACTTGGGAGGCCCTGTAAATTAAGATTACAATTTCAAGTGTGACATTTTCATGAAGAAATAGTGATTTTTGGAAATATGTGAATGGGTCATATGTTGTGATCCATTTATATTATAAATAGATTTAGCTTTGTGAGTTTGTGGTGTTTTCTGGCTAACTTTTAACAAGCAAATAAACTTAATTTTACAATGTAGTTTTCCATTGCTTTCCAGCTTATAAATGCAGATAAAATATCAATAAAATTAACCTTAAAGTTTGAATTCTATATGCAAAACAAAATGACTATAGCCACTTGAAAACAGCCATAGTATGTCTAAGTAACTACAAGATTCTGGAGATAAATTGCCTAAGTTCTACTTTTAAGGTTTACCACTTAAAAGCTCAGAAAATTTAGGCATATTATTTTACATTTCTGTGCCTCAATTTCTTCATTTATCAAATGGATATAGTGTCAATTTTATAAGGTTGTTGAAGGATTAAATAGGATAGCACCCAGCAAGGTGCTTAGAGCGTTGTTTGATGTGTAGTAAGTATACAGTAAAACTCCAGAGAATTATCATCTCCTGACTGTGGCAGCCATTATTATGGAAGTTGACCACCACTCTGCCTCAGCCATGTTGGGACATGCTTGCAGCTGGAGGTCCACCCACTTTTGCTCATCTACTAGTATTGTATCATCTAATTTGTAGCTTATGGAACCCATTCTCTGCTCTTTTAGGAATTTCTCCCATTCTTTGCTTATTGCCATTTCAAGGTGCTTTGAGGAAGAATGGGAGGGAAGTGAAGCATGTGCTCCATTTACAGTCTCAAACAGAAGTCTTTCTAAGATTTTAGAAGACATTGTTAGATATTTCATAATGTTTCCAATTATGTGCTGCTTAAAAAATTGTCCCACCATTTATTCCAAACTGAATATTTACCAGTGACAAAATGTGAATGTTTGGTATTTTTAGAAGTCAACTTTGAATAAAACAGATTTCATATAGTGCCCCCTCTGAGTTTTAATCATTTATATTGAAGAGTGTCAGAGATTGCTGGGCAATCTGTTAAAAAAAAAAATTATTGTTTGCAATCACTTTCACCATGAAATAGAAGTATCTCAATATTCCACAACCCAATACAAATAAAGAAGTAAATTAGACACCAAGGCTGCTATAATACAGCCTATGCTATCCATGAATTCTATAAATCCTGATTTTTATTTAAGCAAAATATTTATTATTCATTGGTGACTATCTAAGTAAATATTGGCAATTTTCCATTTTTATTAACCTTGATATATTAACCTCATAGGTTTATATCCTCTTCCAAGATCTTAAAAAACTAAAGAAATTTAAAAGTTACAGATCCAGCAAGAAAATAGTAACTCAGAAGAGGCAGGGATTTAATACATATTTGGGAGACAGAAAGAGGACAGAGAAATATGACCGAGTAGCAGAACTTACTAGCAGTAAGCTTGTCCACCACAGAGGGACCTTCCAAAGCCCAGAACTTAGAGGTGTCAGGTACTGTGGAAGTCGCTGATGAGATCCAGGGTGGAAAATAAGATTGCTTGAAAGTTTGCAATGAACAAAAGATTGAGCTCAGCACTGGCAGGTTGGCTCAGTGGTAGAGCGTTGGGCTGGCTTGTGGAAGTCCCGGATTTGATTTTCAACCAGGGTACACAGCAGAAACACCCATCTGCTTCTCCATCATTTCCCCTCTCCTTTCTCTTTATCTCTCTCTTCCCCTTCCGCAGCCAAGGCTCAATTAGAGCAAAGTTGGCCCAGGCGCTGAGGATGGCTCCATGGCCTCCACCTCAGGTGCAAGAATGGCTCTGGTTGCAACGGAACAATGCCCCAGATGGGCAGAGCATCGCCTCCTAGTGGCTTGCTGATGGATCCCAGTCAGGCACATGCAGGAGTCTGTCTCTCTGCCTCCATGCTTCTCACTTCAGAAAAATACAAACAACAACAACAAAAACTTTGAGCTCAGAACTCAGCAATATTGGGTATACTGTATGACTAGGATGAGAGGCAGTCCAGAAAGCAGGGACTGAAGGAGAATCCACATTCAGACTGCCAACCACTTGCCCTGACCTGCTTCTAGGAAATCAGACACCCAAGAATGAATAAAACAAGATACAAATACACAAGGATAGAGTATAGGGGTAGGGAACTACTGCAGATACCATATACCAGGGGTACTCAATACGTCGATCGCGATCTACTGGTCATTGCGAAGAAAGTGTGGGTAGATTGCATGACATTAAAAAGACATTTGTCTTTTGATTGGCATACAGGTTAGCCAATCTGACGTCTGAACTTTTGACACCCTACGCATGCATGTTAAACCGCGCTAACTTGTTCAGTTACATTGCTGTACTTAGCCTTCAATTTATTTAAATTAAATACAACAAAGGGTATAAAAATGAGTGCCATAGCTGGTCCGAGTAAGAAGCCTAAAATCTACCACTTTCATACAGAATGGGAGGGGATTTTTTTCACTATGTCATATTCTAAGTGCGTTTGCCTCATCTGTGTGCCATTGCTATTCCAAAGAAGGGAAATGTGGAGCGGCTTTTTCGGACTGTTCATAAAAACTATGACATTGACTTTCCTCCTAAAAGAGAGCTGAGAAGGAAAAAGGTGAAAGAAGAATACACAATATTAAATAGTAATAATAGTAACTTAATAATGATAATATAGAAGAAATAAATTTATGTTTTGCATTTTTATTGTAGGTAGATCATTTTGACTTGGTCATCTTATAAGTAGCTTGCAAGCTGAAAAATGTGTGGGCACCCTTGCCATATACCAACAAATGCTATAGATGAGAGAAAGCTGGTTGATTCCAATTTAGCTGTGTGAAAACAGCTGAAACATTAGTGTCTACAGGGAGATTGCAGGGAACTAGGCTTTGCTCTGCAGGAACCAGGAAGACTTGAGAATTTGAAGAAGGGTGAGGATGGACTTAATGAAAGAAGATTTATTGGAATTTGGACTATTTGATCTCTTCTCCCACCCCCATAAAGCCAGGCATCTGGAAGTTTATTGTCCAACAAGATTGATTCAAGACACCCTGGACTCAGTGGTGACAATAGCCTGGGGTCAATGTGAGTCACTTTACTAGAAATGATGATTCACTAAATTCTGCAGAGTGAATGGTACAATCTCTCAGTCTGTTTCTTTAGCTGGTCTCCCAAATCATGGGCACTCAGTGTATTGCACTGAGATAGGAGTTTAGGAAATATTTAGTCCTCTAATGAAACAAGTATGACAAGAACTGGGGTGGTTATTAATGTTGTATATAAAAAACCATCACAAAATTTAGTGACAGAAAATGTAAGCCCTTTTATTATGCTGATGGACTCTATAGGTCAGACTTTTAGACAAGGTTCTCTCTAATAAAATTTAAGTGGGGATGGCTTGTTTCTGCTTGATCATACCCCGAGTCCCAACTGGGAAGACAAACATCTGGAGTGACTCCAGTGACTAGGGACTGAAATCATTTAGAAATTTCTTCAACCACAGGTGTGATACCTGTGGGATAGTGTAAACACTGGGCTTAATCAGGACTGTCAAGTGGAATGACCACACATGGCCTCTCCATGTAGTTTGACCTTCCTAATAGCGTAGTGGAGTGGCCCAGCAAAAAAGATAGAAGCTTCCTGGCCATTTATTACCCAGTTGTAGAAGTCCCATTGTACCACTTCTGTATTTAATTGGTCAAAGCAGTAGAATCTTATCCAGACTTAAGTGGGACATAAACACTATTTCTTACAAGATGAATTTGCAGCCAAGCACTAACACCACCATAAATAGTCTGAAAAGCAGTAGTCAAATAGAAGCTCATCAGAGAAATCAAACCAAAGCTCAGAGGACAATCAGATGAGCCCTAGTTCATAAAGGATATGCCAACAAAGATAAAACTTCCCAATCCACCCATTGGTGGCTGCAGCTGCTGCTAGAGTCCCTGGCCTGATCAGCCCTGGCTCTAAAGCTGCACGACAAGAGCTGTATCTAAAGCTGTATCTAAGGGGCCTGGCTAGGAGGACCTGGGAGATCAGCATGGAGTGAACCTCTGTAGCTTTACCCACCAAAGGCTTACCATGAACTTTGTTTGGACCTCACTGAGGAAGAAAACCAGGAAAATTTGAACACTGATGATACTGAATACGTAGTTATTTTGGGGTGTGATAGTGATGTTATGTTAAAAATGGTAACGTCATTTTCTTTTTTTTTAATTTTTATTAATTTTAATGGGGTAACATTAATAAATCAGGGTGCATATGTTCAAAGAAAACATTTCCAGGTTATCTTCTCATTCAATTATGTTGCATACCCATCACCCAAAGTCAAATTGTCCTCTGTCACCTTCTATCTGGTTTTCTTTGTGCCCCTCCGGTAATGTCATTTTCTTAAAAAAAATAAAGTATTGCCTGACCAGGCGGTGGTGCAGTGGATAGAGCATTGGACTGGGAAGCAAAGGACTCAGCTTCAAAACTCTGAGGTCATCCGGCTGGAGTGAGGGGTTTACCAGTTTGAGCACGGGGTCACTGGCTTGAGCATGGGATCACTGACATGACTATATGGTCTCTGGATTGAGCCCAAAGGTTGCTGGCTTGAACCCAAGGTCACTGGCTTGAGCAAGGGGTCACTCGCTCTGCTGTAGCTCCCCCCGCCCTACCCCCAGTCAATGCACATATGAGAAAGCAATCAACAAACAACTAAGGAGACTAAGGAGCCACTATGAAGAATTGATGCTTCTCATCTCTCTCTCTTCCTGTCCGTCCCTATTTGTCCCTCTCTCTGTCTCTGTCTTTGTCACAAAAAAAGAGTACTTATTTTTTTAAGAAACATGCTAAAGTATCCAGGCTATTGTAAAATAATATGATGTACTAGATTTACCTCAAAATAATTCAGTGAGTGGAGGAAGAGGGAATGGGGGTATAAATGAAACAAGATTGGCTCAATGTTGATAATTATGGAAGCTAGTACATAGGGGTTTGTTATAATATTTTCTCTTCTTCTGCATATGTTTGAAAACTTTCACTGAAAATTTTTTTAAAAATTTACATGCATACATATATATACAGATAGGAATTAATTTCTAGAGTAGGTTTGTCAAATTTAATTGAGCAATGAGGAAATTCAAATAATTTAAATTTGCATTTACTTAAGTTAATTTTAATTTTTTTAGAAACAATAGTGTAGCAATTTATATTTTAGGAAACACTTTGACTTTCACAACAATTCTACAAGCTAAACAAATGTTAGCTTTAGACGTATGAGATAAAGGGACATGTTCAAGGTCACAAAGCTAGTCTGTGGAGGGCCAAACTCTCAAACTTGAATCTTTTGGCTTCATGACTTGCTGCCATTGTATGATAATTTACTATGTAATAGGGTTTAACATTTAGGTATTGTATGATACTTGATAACCTGACCAAAACTAAGGACCCTCTTGCCAGAAAAAAATGCATATGTGCGCACATCCAAAGAAGAGAAGACAGTTTCAGGAAAGGAGAGGATCATTGTCTCCAATACATCTGAGGCCCAGTTGTGGACGTTAGATTAGGCATTACTGCTCTACGGAGAACGTGCTTGTTAGTCAATTATATTTCTCCTTTACTTGGTATCATCACTCAGCCTTCTAACAGAGTTCTGGCTTCATAATAATGATTACTTCAGACCTACTCTCTTGATTTCTCTCCTCTCTGATAATCTGGGCATTGAGCACTAGGATATCCTTACTCAGCTTTAAATCAGCAGTTCCTAACAGGCCCCACAAATAGCTAGTTTGTTTTGTAATGATTAATTTGCTGCTCCCTGTACCTTTGTACAATGTTTTCAGTTCAAAATTATCTCAATTCTCAGGTATATTGACCAAAATCTACTATTGAAATAGCACCTGCTCTGGGTGGCTTTTCTTATGGTATGATTACAGCCCCCCCCCCCCCCCCGTGTTCCTGTAGCTCTGTGAGCATGTCTCAATCAAATGACTTCATCCCCCTGTTAGAACAATCCAGTTACATACCTTGCTCCTTCAGGAGACTGTGAGGCCCTGGGGAATAGCAGCCACAGCCACTCATCCCTAGAAGATGGCTAGCACAGCACATGACACACAGTAAGAGTGAAAGAAATGCTTCTAAAGTAATAAATGACTCCCAAAATACCATTTAACAAACCATTAAGAATAATAAAAATTATAAGAAAAAACCCAACCTGTAAATACTTGACAAATATATCTGTATCATTCCTTACGGATCAATTAAGTAGAAATTGAAATTGTTTTGAATGCTTCTTTCTATTGTTTTTGACAGAATTATATATAAGTGTTATATAAAGTTCTCCAGTTTTATTAATTACTTACCAGGAGACTTACTTAAAGACTTGATCTAATTAAAATGTTCACTCACAATGACTGGCCAAAAAGCCTTTCTTCCTACCTGGACTGATTAGATGTACTCCTTTGAGTTAAACAACAGAGGCAGAACTATTGTTCCCAGAAGGTGCCTGCGGAAAAGAACAGATGTTACCTTGGTCAAAAGCAATAAACCCTGAGCTAGTCTCCAACCATACTGATGTGTAGCCCACATATATCATCCCTGAATGGGGAGCTGGGCTCTGAATAGATGGATAATTCGGCAGAAAATTTTGTTGTGAGACATTTAGGAAAAAGTGAAGGGCATGGTGTACTGCAGCGTGAATCTAGAACCAAGAGTGCAGATGAAGAGGGGTGAAGGGCACAGGTGGGGGCAGTGGGTACTGCTAAATAAAAAGGGTACAGACCTTTGGTATGAAAATCCTCCTAACATATTCAACTTTGATTTTTCTTTGACCATTTATTCCTTTTTTAATTTAGAAATTAAATTTAATAGGGTGACATTGATCAATAAGAGTACAAAGATTTCAGATGAACATCTCCATGGCATTTGAACTGTTGATTGTGCTGTGTGCCATCACCCGAAGTCAACTCATTTTCCATCACCTTATATTTGTCCCTCTTTTCTCCCCTCCCCCTGGTAACCGCTTCACTTTTATCTATGTCCATGAGTCTCATTTTTATATCCTACTATGTATAAAATCATATAATTCTTAACTTTTACTGACTTACTTGTTTTACTTAGTTTAATATACTGAAGGTCCATCCATGTTGTCATAAATGGCAATATGTCATCATTTCTTTCTTTCTTTCTTTCTTTCTTTCTTTCTTTCTTTCTTTCTTTCTTTCTTTCTTTCTTTCTTTCTTTTTTACAGGAACAGAGAGAGAGTCAGAGAGAGGGATAGATAGGGACAGACAGACAAGAATGGAGAGAGATGAGAAGCATCAATCATTAGATTTTCGTTGCAACACCTTAGTTGTTCATTGATTGCTTTCTCATATGTGCCTTGACCAGGGGCCTTCAGCAGACCAAGTAACCCCTTGCTTGAGCCAGCGACCTTGAGTCCAACCTGGTGAGCTTTTTTCGCAAGCCAGATAAACCCATGCTCAAGCTGGTGACCTTGGGGTCTCGAACCTGGGTCCTCCACATCCCAGTCCGATGCTCCATCCACCGCGTCACTGCCTGGTCAGGCTGTCATCATTTCGTATGACTGAGTAGTATTCCACTGTATATATGTACCACATCTTTATCCAATCATCTGTCAAGGTACACTTTGGCTGTTTCCATGTCTTGACATTTTATTCTTTGTTCTTCTTCAAATACATTCTATGATTAAAAGGAATTACTATAGTCTTCGAAAGAAAAGGTTAAATCTTATGTAGATTAGTGTAAATTTTACTTAAATCAGAAAAAAACCATTTAACCGAAAGTATAACAGCAATTAAAACACAGTGTTTGACTTTTACTTCCAGGTAAGATAAAATAACTGAGCTTGGACCTCCTCGTCCACCAAAACCACTAGAGAATTGGACAAAAATACATTAAACAACTGTCTTCAGATTTTGGACAACAGGCAGCACAGGCAATGTGGGGTCTTTCTTTCGATGATGCCAGATATCAGTACTTTCTGGGTGGCAGCTCATGGAGGAAGAGACCAAGTAGAACTCAGTGATCTTGGTGTGCTGAGGGTACAGAAATCAGAAGTGGAGGAGGTAGAGATAGCTGAATTTGTAAGTCAGTGAACTAAAAACTAGGGAGCCATGCCGAGAAAGAGTACCAGAAACTTACACAGAGATCCTGTAGTCCATTGCTGAGAATGAAGCTATCTATTTACCCAGAGCATGGAAACTTCTCAGAGCCAAGCAAGGAACCACTAAGGAGAATCACTAAGCAACTTTCATAGATTACACCTGACTGAAATCTATTTGAGTTCCAACTAGCCAAAGTAGTGAGGCCTTATTGAACATTAAATAGAAACCCCAGAAGGTTCACACGTTAGTACTAGGGACAGATTAAGCCTAAAGGCTACTCTAGATATTTCTAATGATTTAAAAACTAGCCCCAAATAGATCGAGCTGATCCACAAGCAATTTGCCTGACAAAAAAAACTTAAATCCACTTTAATGGAAGATAACAATATCTAGGAATTTCAGGTATAACAACCACAATTCCCAGCACCCAGTAAAATTCACTGGACCTGTAAAAAAAAAAAAAAAAAAGAGGGAGGAGAAATGTGACCCATAAGCAGGAAAAAAATTAGTCAGTAGTACAAACCTAGAAATGACATAAAAGATGAAATCAACATATAACAAATTTAAAATTGCTATAACAAGCTCAAGGAATTTAAAGAAAACATTAAGCTAGTGCGGAGAGGAATAAAAAATATTTTTAAGAAGTAAAGAGAATTTCTAGGAATATAGCATAGTATTTAAAATGAACATGTTATAGGATGAACACAACAGAAGATTACATAGTGTAGAAAAAGACGTCAGTGAAGTTGAAGAGAGAGGAATAGAAACTATACAAATGGAAGCAAAAAACTGAAAATAGACAAGAGAGCCTCAGTAATCTTTGACACAGTTTCAACTATTGGATCATATATTTAGAATCCAAGGAGGAAGGAAGGGAGTAGTATTTGATAAAATAAAGATAACACATTTTCAAATTTGTTAGAAGCCATAAAATTATAAATTAAAGAAACTCAATGTATCCCAACCAAATTAACAATCACATAAACAATAAACCTACCAAAGAAGCATATCTTAATCAAATTACTGAGAATCAATGATAAAGATCTTAAAATAGCCAGAGGAAAAGAAAATATATTATATAAAAGGGAACAAAAAATGACGTCAGATTTCTTATCAGAACCAATATGAGGGTTGGTGCTTGGCACCGAACTCCTGTGCCCAGAGCTGGATGGAGTACCGGCCTGCCTCTGTTTGGCCTTGTGCACCAGGTAGCTGGCTTAGCTTGGGTGCAGGTGCTGCGGTGGCTCTGAACAGGAGCACCGTAGGGGCAGCTCTCCTTCTACATCCTTGTGGCACTGCTTGCAAAGACACACACACTTGAGATTCTGCCGTGGTTCCAGGTGCTCTGCAACTCTGAGCACCCGCACCATTTTACTGGGGAATGCGCCTGTGGTTCTGAAACTTCTGCCATCTTTCCCAGGGCTAATGATATCCAGGCCTAACCAGCCAGGGAAGAGTTTGCGTGTGTGGCCGAGCATGCGCACCCAGCACCGCCCAGCACCAGTGCTGACCCACTCCAACCTGACCGCTGAGCCTGACCCCACGCCTGCCACTCCATTTCGGTCCAACAGTGCTGTGGTCGCTTTCCCAGCCCCTGGGAAAGCAGTCTAGGCTGCTTGTATTTTATTTTTAGCAAGATTCACTTGTTGCAAATCTTATAAACATTTTACCATTTATATATGTAAATAGAGATGGTTATTACAGATAAGATAATGCGATTCCAAGATGGCAATGAAGTAGACGGACCTTCCAACTGTCACCTCCTGGGACCAAATTGGATTACAACTTCGTTTAACAATAATCACCTTGAAAAGTCATCTTTGGACAAATCTAAGAGGAGTCTATAACCAAGGATCACAGAAGCCACAGCGAGACTGGTAGGGAGGGCGGAGTCATGGAAAGAGCTGCCCCTCTCCTAGAAAAGAGCAGTAGCTGAGGGTGGGAGGCACTCTCACTGCAGAAGGGTCGCCCTGAGAGGTGTGGGTCCTCGGCCCCAGGCGGGGTGCCCCAGTCTAGGGCCCCAGAACCTAGAAGAGGTACTCACACAGCATTTGGCAGTGAAGAAAGCCCAGATTTCTATCTGCCAAGAAGAGAATGGAGGACTCAGACATGCAGGCTCTGTTTTAAAGGGCCAGTGCAGAAAATCTCATTCATAGTCACTCACATGGGAGACGGGGGAGAGCTGAGAGGACTAGAGTTGTGTGAGGACAGTGTAAAGTTGCTGGCCCAGGGAGAGACACAGTGGGGGACAGCTACAGGAACCCCTATGCTGAGTCATTTGCTAGTACCCCAATCACTATCATTCCTGGGTGGAGCAGGCCACTCTGAGCATCATCAGCCTGGGGAAATGCAATTACCCAACCCTTGGGACTCTCTTCTGCCCATCCCATGGAGACATGGCCATTCAGAGAAGTTAGCCAGAAAGCAGGGGGTGAGTCAGTGACTCAATTTTCTGATATTGAGGCCGCAGCTTTCCCCCACAGTCTCTCAAGTCTATGGTGCTAAAGCACCTCAGGGGAGATTCAGTAGAAACTGTCCAGACTGCGGAATGCAGGAGGACCACAGCTCTGGGTCTCAGAGCCACACCCATCAGACTCCTGGGGGCCACACCCTGTTGAGGTCTGTGAAAAATGTCTGGACAGACTGATAGTTGGGGCTGAGCCACATCCACCACCCTTTCTAATCCCTGAATTGCTCCAGGCTCTAGACTCTACCAGAAGTTTTTTACATACAGTAGCTCTGCTTAGACTAGTGGTTCTTAACCTTTTCTGAGGTACCGAACCCACCAGTTTCATATGTGCATTCACCGAACCCTTTAGTGATAAATAAAATATGATTTTTTCCCCAAATTCAAGACATAGGTATATGTTTTTTTACTGGTGCACAAAATGAGCCGTGCATGAACATCACCTTGCTCAAAGAACAAAACCAACAAAGTGCATGAACTCACAACAAATTATGGTATTACTTTATTCTGGCCTCTGTGGCAGAGGCTTCTCCGAACCCCTGAGACTGACTCATTTAACCCCTAGGGTTCGATAGAACCCAGGTTAACAACCACTGGCTTATACAGAGGCTGTAGGATGCAGGGTTCAGGGAACCTTAGCCTTTTAAGTGGACCTTCCCTCAAGCCCAGTGTGGGTGAAAGCCAGCCTAGGTGTGTAGCTTGGCATTTCCATGTGTACCTGGGCCAAGCAGAGGTAGCCACAAACTCTTGATTGCTTGTAGCTCCAAGAAGGTTGCTGAGAGACAGTCATAGGCAGTGTGTCCCACTGGTCTGTGGCAGGTTCCCTCCCAGGAGGCCCAGGGCTGACACATCCAGTGGCCAGATGTGGGAGCATTGCTTCAGGACCTAACAGCCCTTGTTAGTGGTGTGTCCTAAGGAAGGGTTCTTTACACCTGGCCCAGGTGAGTGCTGCTTTCTGTAATCAGCACTGGCACAGTGGCTCATGTGCATTGCATAGGATGGAACTTCATGGTCAGCCAGCCTGGGTGCTGAATATCCTTCCCATCTTGGCCAAGGTTCCATAGGGGGAAGGGAGAGAGAGGCTTGGAGCAGAGACATTTAAAGTATGGATCCCTGAGAGCCTATTGTTGGATCTGGTCAAGGAACTTAGCTACTTTCTGGGTGGGGAGAACTGTCAACCCCAGGAGAAGACTCTCTCAGTCTTTCTCCCTGAGACCAGGGTCTCACCAGCTGTAAGAACTTCCGTAGAAGAAACTGTTGGCCCTACTCAATCTGAACCTGCTGCTCACCTTGCTTGGGAGAAATAAAATTTGACTATTCAGCAGTGGTTGAGGGATTAAGCTCTGGAATAGGAGCCACATTTTTCATACTGAGCTCCTGACCAAGAGACCCCTGAAGTAGGGGGTCCCACTAACATTGTATTCCCGACTTCCATTGTCCTAACCCAGTGATTGGCAAACTCATTAGTCAGCAGAGCCAAATATCAACAATACGATTGAAATTTCTTTTAAGAGCCAAGTTTTTTAAACTTAAACTATACAGGTAGGTATATTGTTATAAACTTAATTAGGATGGAGTACCCTTTGTGGAAGAGCCACACTGAAGGGGCCAAAGAGCCGCATGTAGCTCGTGAGCCACAGTTTGCCGACCTACCAAGCTTGCAACCTGTAGAGGGGTTTGTTGGGGGAAACAAGTCTGAGCCTACACTACAGTCTTTCTACAGAAGACTCTGTGGGAAGACCAGGCAGCTGCAAGATGAAGTGTGGAACAGCTGAAAAGTGGGGACAAGTCTTATGGAGCTTGAGGCATTTAAGGAGCTGCTGTCATCTCTAAGCAGGAGGAAGCTATCCTTATACATAGATTGGCTCCTCCCACACTACTCAGGTACAGGAGATGCAGACACAAACAGCAAACAGAGCAGTAGATCCAAACAAGTAGCCCATGGCAGGTTACAAACAACAGCTGATGCCAACCCAAGAAGACCTAGGACCAACACAACCAGTAGTGGGTAGCAGACAGCACCATCCCTAGACTCAGCTAACTACATAAGCAGCACTCCCAAAGGAGGAGTCCAGCAGACACCAGACACTATGGAGAATAAATATGCCCAACAGGACAGACACTGTACAATGTCTAATACACATGATCAAGGTTGACCCTTAGAGCCAGCCATCCTGAAGAGATAACCATACACACGAAAGGACCAACTGCATTTAATACTCACATACAACAGAGGGAAAAGAGTATCCTCAAGAAACATTCCTAGAACAAGGGAAACAAGTGGCCTAAAAGTCAGTACCACTAAGCCTATCTTCTTCATAAAGACACCACAAAAATTTCAAAGTCAGACAGCACTATCTAATACACAGACAAAATGGGCAATTAAAGACATGCAACCCAAATGAATCAACAAGAGAAATCCCCAGAAAAAGAACCAAATGAAATGGAAGTAACAAACTACCCTTAGCAGAGTTTAAAATAATGAATTTTAGGATGCTCATCGATCTTAGAGCAACAATGGATGGTCATAATGAGCACCTAAATAAAGAGATAGCTAGTAAAAAAGATGACCAGTCAGAAATGACAAATACAATATCAGAAATGAAGACTGCACTAGAAGGGATCAATAGCAGGCTGGATGAAGCAGAGGGTCAAATAAATGATTTAGAGGAAAAGATAAGCAAATGGAAACAGAGCAGCAAAACGAAAAGAGGTTCAAAAGACTGAGGAAACACTAAGAGAGCTCTGTGACAGCATGAAGAGAAAGAACATCTACATCATAGGGGTTCCTGAAGGAGAATATAATGAACAAGGGGTAGAAAATCTGTTTGAAAAAATCATAGCTGAGAATATCCCTAAATTGATGAAGAAATGAAGGAAAAAGTCACACAAGTCCAAGAAACATGGAAAGTCCCATTAAAGAGGAACCAAAGGAGGCCTACACCAAGATATATCATAATTAAAGTGCTACAGTTAGACAAAGAAAGAATACTAAAAGCCACAAGAGAAAAGCAGTTAATTACCTACAGAGGAGCCCCCATAAGGATGCCATCTGACTTCTCAACAGAAACACTTGAGGCCAGAAGAGATTGGCAAGAAATATTCAAAGTGATGCAAGACAAGAACCTACAACCAAGACTTCTTTATCCAGCAAAGTTATTGTTTAAAATTGAAGGAGAAATATAAAGCTTCCCAGCCAAAAGGACTCAAGGAATTTATTACAACCAAACCAGTACTGCAAGAAATGTCAAGGGGCCTGGTGTAAAAAGAACAAAGGAAAAAAGGAATCAAGAGAAAGAGGATTGTAGATTTATAGAATAAAATGACAATAAATACATATCAATAATAACCTTAAATGTAAATGGATTAAATGCTCCAATTAAAAGATGTAGGGGTAGCTGCATGGATAAGAAAACTGGACCTGTATATAGGTTGTCTACAAGAGACCCACCTCAGAACAAAAGATAGACATAGATTGAAAGTGAAGCAATGGAAAAAAGTATTTTGTGCAAATGGAAATGAAAAAAAAACTGGGGTAGCAATACTTATATCTGACAAACTAGCCTTGAAAACAAAGGCCATTGTAAGGGATAAAGAAGGTCACTACATATTGATAAAGGGAGCAATCCAACAGGAGGATATAACCATTGTAAATATTTATGAACCTAATATAGGAGAACCTAAATATATAAAGCAGATTTTGATGGACATAAAGGGCAAGGTCAACAGCAATACTATAATAGTAGGAGATTTTAATACCCACTAACATCAATGGATAGATCCTCCAGACAGAAAATTAACAAATAGTGGCCTTAAATGACACACTAGATCAACTGGATTTAATAGATATCTTCAGAACATTTCATATCAAAGCAGCAGAATATACATTCTTTTCAACTGCGCATGGTACATTCTCTAGGATATACCACATGTTAGGACACAAAACAAGTCTCAGTAAATTTAGGAAGGTTGAAATCATATCAAGCATCTTCTGTAATAACAATGGCATGAAACTAGAAATCAACTACAATAGAAAAACTGAAAAACATTCAAACATTTGGAAGCTAAATAGCATGTTATTAAATAACAAATGGGTTAACAATGACATCAAGGAAGAAATAAAATATTTCCCTGAAACAAATGAAAATGAACATAAAACAACTCAAAATTTATGGAACATAGCAAAAGCAGTCCTGAGAGGAAAGTTTATAGCATTACAGGCATACCTTGAGAAGCAAGAAAAAGCTAAAATATACAGCTAAACCCTGCATCTAAAATAAGTAGAAAAAGAACAACAGGTAAATCCCAGAGGAAGTACAAGGAAGGAAATAATAAAGATCGGAGCATAAATAAACATAGAGGCTAAAAAAACAATACAAAAGATCAATGAAACCAACAGCTGGTTCTTCGAAAAGGTAAACAAGATTGATGAACCTTTAACCAGCCTCATAAAAAAAATAAAAAAGAGAGGACTCAAATAAATAAAATTAGAAATGAAAATGGAGAAGTCACAACTGACACCACAGAAATACAAAGTATTGTAAGAAAATACTATGAAGATTTACATGCCAAAAAATTGGACAACCTAAGTGAAATGGATAAAATCCTAGAAACATAAAATCTTCCAAGACTCAATCTGGAGGAATCAGAAAACCTAAACAGAGTATTACAACAAATGAAATTGAAACAGTCATCAAAAAACTCCCAACAAACAAAAGTCCTGGACCGGATGGCTTCACAGGCTAATTTTACCAAATATTCAAAGAAGAACTAACACCTATCCTTCTCAAACTATTTTAAAAAATTCAAGAGGCAGGAAGACTTCCAAGGTCCTTTTATGAAGCAAGCATTATCCTCATTTCAAAACCAGGTAAAGACACTACAAAGAAAGGAAACTATAGACCAATATCTCTGATTAACATAGATGCTAAAATTTTCAACAAAATATTAGCAAACTGGATCCAGCAATACATTTAAAAAGTCATATATCATGATCAAGTGGGATTTATTCTGTGGAGGTAAGGCTGGTACAATATTCACAAATCAATCCATGTGATTCATCACCTAAACAAAAGGAAGGATAAAAATCACATGATAAGATTAATAAATGCAGAAAAAGCATTTGATAAAATCCAGCACCCATTTATGATCAAAACTCTCAGCAAAGTGAGAATACCAGGAACATACCACAACATAACAAAGGTCATTTATTATAAACGGACAGTCAACATCATATTCAACGGGCAAAAATTAAAAGCAATCCCCTTGAGATCAGGAACAAGGCAAGTGTGCCCCATTTCACCACTCTTATTCAACATAGTTCTGGAAGTCCTAGAAGAAGCAATCAGACAAGAAGAAATAAAAGGAATCCAAATTGGAAAAGAAGAAGTAAAACTATCATTATTTGCTGATGACATGATACTGTACATACAAAGCCCTAAAGTCCCAGTCAAAAAACTATTAGACCTGATAAATGAATTCAGCAAGGTGGCAGGATATAAAATTAATGTTCAAAAATCAGTGGCATTTTTATACACCAACAATACACTGTCTGAAAGAGAAATTAAGGAAACAATCCCCTTCAGTATTGCAACAAAAGAAATAAAGTACCTAGGAGTAAATTTAGCGAAGGAGGTAAAAGACTTGTACTCAGAAAATTATAAGACATAAAAAGAAATCAAGGAAGATAGAAACAAGTGGCAGCATATACCATGTTTATAGGTGGGAAGAATAAACATCATTAAAATGTCTATACTACCCAAAGAAATCTATAAGTTTACTGCAATTTTTATTAAAATACCAAAGGCATACTTCAAAGATATAGAACAAATATTCCAAAAATTTTATATGGAACGAAAAAAGAACATGAATAGCCTCAGCAATTTTGAAAATGAAGAATAAAGTGGGAGGTATCACACTTTCTGCTATCAAGGTATACTACAAGGCCATTGTACTCAAAACAGCCTGGTACTGGCATAAGAACAGACATATAGATCAATGGAACAGAACAGAGAACCCAGAAATAAACCCACACCTTTATTGTGAATTGATATTTGACAAAGGAAGTAAGAGCATACAATGGAGTAAAGACAGTCTCTTTGATAAATGATGTTGGGAAAATTGGAACATTTAACAGGGACATTTAAAAAAAATGAAACTGGACTCCCAATTTACACCATTCACAAAAATAATCTCAAGATGGATAAAAGACATAATTGTAAGCCAGGAAACCATAAACATATTGGAAGAAAACATAGGCAGTAAACTCTCAGATATCTCTCATAGCAATATTTTTTCTAATGTATCTCCATGGGCAAGTGAAATAATGGACAAAATAAACAAATGGGACTATATCAAATTAAAAAGCTTTTGCACAGCAAAAGACAACATTAACAAAATAAAAGGACAACCCAAACTATGGGAGAACATATTTGCCAATACATCTGATAAGGGGTTAATAACCAAAAATTTATAAAGGACTTTTAAAACTCAACACCAGGAAGATAAAAAATCCAATTAAAAATGCGCAAATTAAAACCACAATGAGATATCACCTCACACCAGTCAGAATGGCGCTCATCAGCAAAACAACACAGAATAAGTGCTGGCGAGGATGTGGAGAAAAGGGAACCCTCTTGCACTGCTGGTGGGAATGCAGACTGGTGCAACCACTGTGGAAAACAGTATGGAGATTCCTCAAAAAATTAAAAATCAAACTGCCTTTTGACCCAGCTATCCCACTTATAGGAATATACCCTAAGAACACCATAGCACTGTTCGAAAAGAAGAAATGTGCCCCCATGTTTGTGGCAGCATTGTTCACAATAGCGAAGATCTGGAAACAGCCCAAGTGTCCGTCAGAGGACGAGTGGATTAAAAAGCTTTGGTACATATATACTACGGAATACTACTCAGCCATAAGAAATGATGACATCGGATCATTTACAACAAAATGGATGGACGTTGATAACATTATACGGAGTGAAATAAGTAAAACAGAAAAAAACTGATAACAGCATGATTTCATACATAGGTGGGACATAAAAGTGAGACTATGAGACATGGACAAGAGTGTGATGGTTATGGGGGAGGAGAGGGTGGGATAGGGAGGAGGGGAGGGGCACAGGGAAAACCAGATAGAAGGTGACAGAGGACAATTTGACTTTGGGTGATGGGTATGCAACATAATTGAATGATAAGATAACCTGGAGATGTTTTCTTTGAACATATGTACCTTGATTTATTAATGTCACCCCATTAAAATTAATAAAAAAAATGCGCAAAGGAACTGAATAGAGACTTCTCCAAAGAGGTCATACAGATGGCCAATAGACAAATGAAAAAATATTCATCGTCACTAATTATCAGAGAAATGCAAATTAAAACCACAATGAGATACTACCTCATACCTGTCAGAATGGCGCTTATTAACAAATCAACACACAACAAGTGCTGGCGAGGGTGTGGAGAAAAAGGAATCCTCCTGCACTGCTGGTGGAAATGCAGACTTGTGCAGTCACTGTGGAAAACAGTGTGGCGTTTCCTCAAAATATTAAAAATGGAACTACCTTTTGACCCAGCTATCCTACTTTTAGGAATATATCCTAAGAATACCAAATCACTGTTTCAAAAGAAGATATGCACCTCCATGTTTATTATAGCATTGTTTGCAATAGCCAAGATCTGGAAACAGCCCAAGTTTCCATCAGTGGATAGTGGATTACAAAGCAGTGGTACAGTTACACGGTGGAATACTACATGGACATGAAAAAGAAGGAAAGCTTACCTTTTGTGATGGCATGGATGGACCTGGAGATTATTATGCTAAGTGAAACAAGCCAGGCAGAGAAAGACAAATATCATATGATTTCACCTATATGTGGAATCTAAAGAACAAAGTGAACTGAGGAACGGAATAGAGGCAGAGGTGAGGTCACAGGGACTAGAGGGATGGCTGTCAGAGGGAAGGGGGATGAGGAGATGGGATCAGAGATGGTGAAGGAATTAGTGAAATTATATGTCTGTGTATATGAATCTATTTGTTATGTTTGTTCTTTGTTGCCTTTTGTTCTACATCTCACATAGGTGAAATCATATGGTTCTTGTCATTTTCTGGTTTATTTTGCTTGGCGTGATGGTCTCAGGGTCCATCTATGTTGAAGCAGGAGGCAGTGTTTTATCTTTTCTTGCAGCTGAGTAGTGTTCCATAGTGTGTGTATGCCACATCTTCTTTTTCCAACCATCTATCAAAGGCCACTTCAGTTTGAAATTGGTGGATTCAAGCCAGAACTCAAACAGGTACAGGAACCAGGTAATACCTGTCTTCCAAGTAGAATAAACAGAAATTTGATGATAGTCTAGAATTTGGAGGAGAGGGATGAGATGGAGCCTCCTAGCTGGGTGGGGCTAGGTTTTGGGGTCCAGCCTTCTCATTTCTGCCCCTTCCACACACTCAGGAGCACTTTGTGATCAGACCACAGCTCACAGATGCGAGCCCAAGCCTTTTGGCCATGAGCCCTTTCCTGTGCTCAGTTGCCTGAGGGCAGCATTGTAATTCAGATTATGGACAACCCTCTCTTTTCCCTGCAGTGTTAGTGCTACCTGGCAGAGCTCCAGCCCTTCCTGGGTGATTGAAGCCATCGTTGTCATCGTGTGTGGACTGCGGCTCTTCCTCTTATTACTCCCCCCCTTGGAGAGTAATTCATCCTTAACACCACGTAGGAGACCTAGAAACATCAGGGAGTTACCAGGGGAGCCCAGATGGAGGAGTAGAAGCAGGAAGAAAAGTGGAGCTTTGAAAGCCTGCAGAGATTGCCTGCAAGAACTGGAAGAGGTTTGGAACCTGATTTCTCTTCTTGGAAGCCATCTGGGGATGCCCCCTGACAAGGGCAGCTCTTGTCAGTGCTTGGGTCAAGACCCTCCCAGTGAGTCGTACACTACAGCACCCAAGGGAGCCCACGGTACCTGCTTGGTGCCTGTGAAAGAGGGTGTGCCTGCCATGTCCCTGTCTGCTTCCCTAGCTCCGCTGATCCTGTGTCCTCTACCTCTGGCCTCCGCCCGCTCAGCAGAATATCAAGACCAATATGACTTGGAGAGAATCCTCCTGGGAACCACTGTGATGAGCTCACCTCCAGGAAATGCCTTTCTGGTGTTTCCTACCCCAGCCATCTCAGCCTTTGGCTGCTCAGGCTGTCCCACTAAGTTCCTGTCCTGGCGCTGGGTGACTAGCAAGGCCTTGTTCTTCCCCTCCTCATCACAGCATGAGTTCCAGCAAGAGCACCTGTCCTGCCACCCTCCCTGGGCCTTGTTCTGAGGGAGACCCCACAGACAGGTAGGTAGAGACTGGTAGCCTCTCCTTTGTCCACCCTGATGTCCAGAAGCTGCTGGAGACGCTGATCACCAAGAGAGTGCAACTGAAGTTGTGGGAGGAGAGAGAAAAGGAGGGTCATTTTCAAGTCATGAGAGCTTGGACAACCACCTAAACTTTTTTGGGAACAAGTGGAAATTGTTGGGTGCTGAGCAGGACACTACAACTCCCCCCCTACCCCAACCCTTCCGGAGCATGAAAGACAAACAAAAGCTAGTGCCCGGTCCTCAGCAGTCCTCACATCTCAAGTTTCTGGGTGACCATCTACAGTAGAGATGCAGCCAGCCTCTGGTGGCTACATTCTGGGTGTCTAAAAGCTCTTCTTACGAACAGCCTTTTTCAACTGCATTGAATGGACTCTCTAACAACATTCCAGGTCCAGTTCAGCCCAGAACACCTTCACAGCTTTCTCATGCCCTAGCCTTTTCCCTCCCTGGGGCCCACCCTCAGCTTTTGACTGGAAACTTGATCCAGTCCCAGCCCCCACCTCCAGCTCAGATTAAGACCCAGACGCATCTCATATACTCTCTCCCAATTCGACCGCTTTCTTTTCCACCCCAGATGAGGACCTCTGGAGTATTCCTACACCCCAGAATAAGCCACAATTTTTTATCCTAATTGAAAATCAACACCTGGAACCACCCTTGTTGCAGAAGCAACTGCAAAGGGAGAGGCTGTCACCCTCTGTCACTGAAAGACCTCAGGGAGGCTTTAGTCAACCCACTCCCAGCCTTCCCCAGGGTAGCGGGGTCTCCCATGGCCAAAAGTAAGTGTCCACCCCTCACAGGGAGTTTATCAGCTCTCATCACCAGAAGCAACATCTTCCCAAGAGGCTCACCAAAGACTAAAGCAGGATGGCCAGCACTTCAAGGTCCAGGTGTCTCTGAAACTAATGCAGGCTCAGGGCCAATGCCCAGGGGTGAGTTGAGCACAGGACTCACAGAAATGGAGCCCAGGTACCAGAGAAGGTCTCATAAGAAAGACCAAGTAGGGCAAGACCTCAGCAAGGGTATACGGCAATAGGTGAGGGTGATCCCAAAAGGTCTCTCTAGATGCCCAGCCAACTTCGCAATGGAGGTTCTAGAAATGAACTCCAGGAAGTCAGAAAGACACTTTAAGCCTTCAAAGAGTGATCCAAGAACTTGCTTACACAAAGACCCAAATAAGAAAGATCTAGAACAACTCTTACAAGCCCATTTGGGCAGGAAGTTCGAACAGATCACCCAGAGTTTGATCCCTGTGAGTGTGCGTCGACCTTGGCTTACTGCAAACCATACCTTCCCCATGTGCCACAGTCACATGGAAACCAGTATTCTAGTATCTTTGAAGGGTCGGAAACATTATGGGAACACCTCCTATGAGCTTTTCTTCTTCGGTCCATGATTAGACAGGTGCTGGAATCACAGTATAAGGTTTCAGGTGAGACAAAAGTGGAACCTGCCCCTCCAGGCCGTTGAGTCCATAAAGCTCAAGCTATATAAGGCTCAAAATTTGCCCCTTCCAGTGTCCCTCTTCTCCCCTTCAGATGTCTGTGTATCTGGGGCCCACTCAAAATCCACTTCAAGTTCTTGCGAAAAGCTCCTCAGCCCTTATTGGGAGAAAAGGTGATAACAAAGGAGTCATTTCTCACCTGGGCAGGTTTTCTCCCCACCACCTCACCTGAGATTGAGGAAATCCAGAAAGTTGTGGAAGGGACACTGTCTGGTTATGGCCGTGGGCCCTCAAAGGCCCCTTTGACTAGGCAGGAGAACAGGCCACCTTCTCAGTCCGTCACACTCAGCTTCATGGGAAAAACCCAGCAGATTGGGACTGTCGTAGAGGTTGATAAAAGGAGTCAGAGGCCAAATCCAAGTTCAGCAGTAGCCAGGAATGAACCATGGGAGGAACAGGACTCAGAATTCAGGAAATCCCCACCATAGGGCAGCAGTACTAGAAGGGAAATGAAGGTCCCAATCATCAAGGATTGATGAGGCCAGGAAGGCAGTGAAAGCTAAGGAGGCCACTCCTTGGAAAGTCTTTGTGGGTTCAAGTACGCTGGCTTGTCCCCAAACCATTAATATGAATATGTGGAGATCAGTCTCCAGGGCCCCATGAAAGCTCCTCACCACCTACAAAGTCAGTTGCCTGGGACCCAGAAGAGCCATTTCTGAAAACAGAGATTGCCAGTAAGATGGAGCCCCAAGAGAAGGTAGAGTCAGAGAACCGGCTTCAAGGCCATGACACTGGCGTGCTCCCTCGAGACCATCACGCTGATGTCCTCCTTCAAGACTATACCACCAGCATACTCCTCCAAGACTCTCAAACTGATGTGCTCCTTGCTGCAGACATCTTGGCTTCTCACAGTTCACTGACCATTTCCCAGAGGAAAAGTACCAGTGGGGACATGCCAGCTACCCAAGTGTCACACGACCTCATATGGAGTGAACAGAGCAGCCAGGGGCAGCAGGTGCCCAGGGTATCAAAAGTTAAAGACCCATGTGAGATGTCTTTCCCCTCTGATAAGAGGGAGGGTGATAAGGGACCCAACTCAGGAGAACACAAAGAAGGGCTGGTGATTGTGACAGCTGTTGGACAGGTCCTGGTGGAGAAATTAGGACTTCACCAAGAACTTCATGCCAAGGAGTAGAATCAGCACAAAAAACAATTCCAGGCTCCAGTAGGTGGGTGTTCCTCTTACCACAAGGCTTTCTCTTCTCCACAGCAGAGAAGAGTGATGGAAGATATGGCCTATACTCACTGAGTCACCCCCAATGGCCACAATTGTCCTAACAAGAGTGGGTGGACCAGAGACAGGGACAGCAAGTGGGCCTTCCTACCCACGAAGCCAGAGTCCCCAGATAGACCCTACCAACATGGGCGGAAGGTAGCAGAGGTCTCAGAAAACCTACATTGTTACCCTATGTACTGTCCCTCCTCTGGTCAATCAGAGTGTGCTTCTCACACCTTTCTTGGTAGCAAAATTTTCTTTAAAACAAAACAAAAAGGATAACATGCAGAAACCTTATTTTCCTGGTAGCACATCACCCTCTAGGTCCTAATGGTTTCTGCTACAAATTTAATTTCCAAAAATAAAAGTTCTTGCTCATGAAAAAAAAAAAAAACCCAACAAAACAATGTGAGCCAATACATAATTAAAATTTTTTTCCCATTGATTTGAGAAGCATCCATTGCTTCACTTAGTTGTTCCACTTACCGTATTTCCCTATGTATAAGATGCACCATTTTTTGAAAAATTTGAGATCTAAAAACTGGGTGCATCTTATACAGTGGTTGTGGCATTTCAAATACCATAGATGGAACTGAGGATGAGGCAATATATGAAGACAGTGATTTGTCATCAGACCTATATTCCTCATAAAAAAAAAGATGAGGACAAGCTAATGAATGGGAGTTTTGATGGTGATGAGGAGTTGAATGAATTTTATGATGAATAAAATTTGACTTCAATAACTTTATGGTGCCTGACCAGGCGGTGGTGCAGTGGATAGAGTGTTAGACTGGGATGCAGAAGACCCAGGTTCGAGACACCGAGCTCGCCAGGTTGAGCGCGGGCCCATCTGGCTTGAGCAAAAGCTCGTCAGCTTGGACCCAAGGCCGATGGCTCCAGCAAGGGGTTGCTCGGTCTGCTGAAAGCCTGCGGTCAAGGCACATGTGAGAAAGCAATTAATGAACAACTAAGGTGTTGCGACGGCAATGAAAAACTAACGATTGATGCTTCTCACCTCTCTCCGTTCCTGTCTGTCTGTCCCTATCTATCCCTCTCTCTGACTCTCTCTCTGTCCCTGTAAAAAAACCACAAAAAACAACAAAAAAACCCTTTACGGTAATAGATTATTTTTCAAATTTCGGGCCCCAAAATTAAGGTGCATCTTATACATGGGAACGTCTTATACATGGGGAAATATGGTAGTTGTATACTCATTTGCTGCTTCTTGTAAGGGCCTGAGCATTGAACCTCTGACCTTGGTGCTCTAGGACAATGCTCGTTCCACTGAACCATCCAACCAGGTGAGCCAAGACATAATTTAAAACTAGATTAAAAGTACTGAAAAAAAGGAAACAAAGCCTGGTAATCTATAGTTCTATATTAAGCAAAAATATCCTTCAGAAGTAAAGGTGAGAAAAGGACTTAATCAGATAAACGTATAAACAGCACATAGCAAAATAGTGGGTTTTTACCTAACCATATCAATAATTCAACCATATCAATATTGACAAATTGGTCTTTTATTTAGAACCTTTAGTCCATTTACATTTAAAAAGCAATAATCAACTTGGTAATACTTGCAAGAACTTACTTTAAATATCAAAACCAGGGTTAAAAATAAAAGAATGGAAAAAATCCCAAGAAAAAAATAATCAAAAGAAAAACAGCGGCTGTATTGAACTAGATTCAGAACTAGGAATATTATCTAAATAAAAAAATGTACATTATGATCTAGGCTGTCACTTTAAGAAGACACTATTGGATACTATGGAGTAAATAAAACCCAAAATAAAAAGAAGAGAAGAAATAATACAGATAAGAACATAAAGTAATTAAATAGAAAAATGGACTAACAGAGAAAATCAATAAAACCAAAAGCTCACTCTGTGAAAAGATCAATAAAATTGATAGACCTCAGCCTAGCTGATCAAAAAAAGAAATACAACTTACACAATGTTAAGAGTAAAAGAAGATTTATTAATATAGATCTTTCAGCATTAAAATAAAAATGAAAAAATATGAACAGCTTTATTCACTCCCAAGTGACATTTTAAATGGAATAAACATTCTTGAAAAGCACAAATTATGAAAACTAACATAGATAAAAATAGAATATCTAAATAGCCCTATATCTATAGAAGAGATTGCATTAAAAATTAAAAGGCTTCACAAAGAAAATTACAGATTTGCTGGATTATTTCATGGATGAATTCCATTAAACATTTATGGAATAAATAATACAAATGCTACACCAACTGTTGGCAAACAGCAGAGAAGAAACTACTTGTTAACGCATTTAATGAGGTCAACCTTACTGTGATAGCAAACCAAACTAAGACACTACAGGAAAATAATTGACCCATGTTCCTCATAAAAATTAAAACAAAACTGTTCCACAAATTATCAGCAAATGGAATCCAGCAATACATTATACAAATAATGAAAAATGAACAAGTAAGATTTATCTCACAGATGCAAAGATGTTTTATATTAAAATATATCAGTCACCAAATCAATAGAATAAGAACAAAATAACATGTGTTTCCTTAGATGCAGAAAAGGCATTGGATAATATTCAACACATATTCATGGTAAAATATCTGTAATCAAGCGGGTTTAACAAGGTATGAGATACCAGGTAGACAAAAAAAAAAAAAAAAAAAAGAAATTGTATTTTTATATTCTAGCAATGAACCTCTCAGGAACATGCTATAAAAAATGATTCCACTTAGAATAGTATAAAAAACATAAGATAATCAGGGATAAATTTAACAAAGGGTAGTGAGACTACACTATAAGACATGCTGAGAGAAAAAAAGATAACACCTAAATTAGTGGTAAGATACACCATCTTTATTAATTGAAAGATGCTGTATTATTATCAATTCACCTGGACCAAACAGAATTTTAACTCAGACACAGCATGATTTTTTTTTGTAAAAATTGTCAAGCTGGTTCAACAATTTATATGTAACTACAAAACATCTAGAGTAAACAAAACTATTTTGAGAAAGAAGAACATTGGAGGATTTATACTACCTCCTTTTAAGATTTACAAAAGCTGTGGTATTCAAGACAGTATGGTATTGATGTAAGGACGGACACACAGATTAATAGAAGAGAGAGAGAGAGAGAGAGAGAGAGTGTTTGTACTGAATTGCCTTTGTACCACGTCTTTTTTTTCACAAATAATGCTGTAACAGCTGGATATCAGTTTATTTTTTTAAAAAAAGAACATCACTGAATGTCATTGTCACGTAGTAACTTGAAATGGTTCATAGACCTAAATGTAAATACTGAAACTATACAATTTTTGAAGGAAAATATGAAAAAATCTTTGCAACCTTATGTTGGCATACATTTTTAGAAACAAAAAACAAAATATGAAGAAAAAAATTGAAAAATTGAACTTTATCATAATATAAATATTCTGCTCTTCAAAAGATAACATTAAGAAAATAAAAGGTAAGCAGAAGAGAAAATATTTTTAAAACATACCTAGCAAAGATCCTGAACATATAAAAACTCTTAGAATTCATTAAGACAAAAAACAAAAACAAAAACAAAAACAAACCCTGAAGTAGAAATGGGCAAAATATTTGAAGAGATACTTCATTAAAGAAGATACATACTCTGGCTGGTAGGTTCAGTGGGTAGAGTGTTGGCCTATTGTGTAGAAGTCCCAGGTTTGAACCCTGGTCAGGGCACACATAGGAATCAACCATCTGCTTCTCTTCTCATCCCTCTCCACTTTCACTCTCTCTTCCCCTCCTGCAGCCAATGGCTTGTCTGGTTCGCACATTGGCTGCAGGGGGTTGCCATGTGGATCTTGGTTGGGGCGCATGCAGGAGTCAGTCTCATTAGATAATACTAATACTACTATTAATAATAAGTTATACAGAAGGGCAATATGTACATGAAAAGGTTTTCAACATCACCAGTCATTAAAGAATGAAAATGAAAACACAATGAGATACAATCATACATCCAATAGAATTTAAAATGAAAATGATTGGCAGTATCAAATATGGGCAAGAATGTGGAGTACCAAGAACTCATGTAAATTACTTAGAAGACTATGAAATGGTAAAACACTTTGGAAAGCAGCTTGGCAGCTTCTTACATAGCTAGATACATACGCCCAACAATCATGCCTAGTCATTTATTTACCCCAGAGAATTGGAAGCATATGTCCACATGAAAAATTATCTTTCAATCTTCATAGAAACTTTATTTATTATAGCCAAAAACTGCAAACAATTCAAATGTTCATCAACAGGTGAATCAATGAAAAATTATAGTATATCCATATGGACTACTTACTTATACAAACTACTGAAACATATAATGACATGGCTAGCTCTCAAAACCATGTTGAATAAAAGAAAATACACCAAAGTGAATTTCTATGAAAATCTAGCAAAAGTAAAATTCATCATAGTGGTAGATGAGTGGTTGCTTGGTGTTGGGGTGGAAATAACTTACTACCAAAGGGCATAAAGGAACTTTTTGGGATGATGGAAATGTATTGATGATTATGGTATCTGTAAAGGTATATACATTTGTCAAATTTCAGTAAATAACACTTAAAAATGGGAACATTTATATTATATACATTTTTTTTTACCTCAATTAAGTTGATTTTTAAAAGGTGTTTTTTATTGGGAAATAAAGAAGGTTACTATGAAGCATGATTCCCTGAGATGACCACTAGTCAGCCACAAACAATCATCCTACTAGTTACATGAATTCATGTTGCACGGATTTAATAGCTAAGCTAGGATATGAATATAATTCCTTAGGTGAAGATATAGAGGTTTTGCATTGTTAGAATTTATCACAGGCTCTGGGTGGTGGAAGGTGTGAGCAAGAGACTCCAAGAATAGAGGAAAGGGAAGGCTGAAAGGCAGAAATCTCCCTTGTACTTAATGGTGTCCTGGACGAGACACCACTTCTACTAGGTCCAAGAGAGATCTGAGTGAAGGACAAGACCATACAAACACACACTACATCTGATCAGGCTTGTTCTATCATGTCTATCAGCCTGGTAAGAAGTAGATTCTAAGAGATGCAAAAAAGGGAATAGAACATTAAGAGAGGGCAATTTACATTGGAGCAATAAACTCGGTACTATTTTACTCTTAGATCCTTACATAGTAACATCCCAGGCTTAGGGTCACACCCACTGTTTATTGCATACCAGATATTAGGTAAATAGATAGGCAGGGAAACAGACAGAAAGAGATGTAGATACAGATGGGTAGATAGACACAGATGCAGATAGATAAAATTTATTTACTCCTCATGACAATCCTATTACCCCATTTGATAGTTTAGTAACTAAGACACAAAGAGGCTAAATCACTTTCCCAAAGTCACACAGTAACTATGAGGCAGATCCAAGATTGAAACCCATATAGTACACTATAGTGTCTGTGCTCTTTTTTAATTGTTATGCTATGCCAGGGGTCGTGACCCTTTCTGGCTGAAAGAGCCATGAATGCCACATATTTTAAAATGTAATTCTGTGAGAGCCATACAATATGTTTAACACGAAATACAAGTAAATGTGTGCATTTTATGTAAGAACAATGCTTTTAAAGTAGTACAATAAGTCTCTGAATTCTTTTTAATAACATTGTTATGCTGTTGCTAACCAATGATGAATAAAGTACTTCTTACTATTAATGCAACTTCTGGTGCTGCATGGTTTTGCTGATGGCTTTGTAGTCTGGTTGATACATGGTGAGGTTAAGCTTCATGCAACCATTGAGACTTCCATCTGTTAAATGTGATCATAGGTTGGTCTTAATGTTCTTTAGATGTGAGAAAGACTGCTCACATGCATATGTAGAGCCAAACATTGTCAGTACAGCAATACTCACACACTGCAGTGTGTGGTATGTGACAGGAAGCGCGTTCCAAGTTTTGACAATCAGCTGGTCTGTGGGTTGAAGTTTTTTCATTTCTCCCCACTTGTGTTTGCTTGCCATCTCTGCTTGCTCTCATGCAGGTCTTTCCAAATCTTCATTCAGTGACTTGAACTTATTCACCCACATGTCTGAGGCCTTCAGGTCAGCAGCTTGTAGCTCAAAATCTCTGACGGAGACACCAGGGATGTAACTCAGGTCAGCGCTGTCCACTGCACACTCGTGTGGATAGCTGATGAGCTTAAAAAGATGAGCACGCTAATGAAATTCTCCAAAGCGTGCTTTGAATGACTGCAGGAGATTAAATGTGAAGCCCACTAGCTGCTGGAGATCCAGATGTTGAGCAGGGTCACTTGCTGTGCATGCATGCATCTTTAAACTTTCCCAGTTTTTCAAAGTGTAGTAAACAACCTGTTTCAATGTTGGTGATGAAGAGTTCCAGCTTGTTCTCAAATGCAAACACTGCTTGTTAAAGGGATAAGACTGTATTTCCAATGCCTTGCATTTTCACATTGAGCTGGTTTAGATGTTCAGTCTTGTCCATGAGATAGTAGAACTTCAGGAGCCACTCAGTGTTAGCTAACTCAGGACTCTCAACGTTTTTCATTACAAGAAAAGTCCAGATTTTGCTCAGACAAGCCTCAAAACAGTGGAGTACCTTCCCTCTTGACAACCAACACACATTGCGGTGCAGAAGCAGACCAGGATAATTATTCCCAACTTCATCCAGCAGTGTTTTAAACTGGTGATCATTTAAAGCTTGGGCAACAATAAAGTTGACCACTCGAATGACCAGTGACATCACCTCACCAAGCTGCTCACCACACATCTGAGCAAAAGGCACCTCCTGATGTAGAATGCAGTAAAAACTTAGGACGGGTCTTTTTTTATGTTCACGAAGAAGTGCTACAAATCCTCTGTTTTTCTCCACCATGCACGAAGCACCATCAGTACACACCAAAATAAATTTATCTATCAGTAGATATTTTTCTTTAGCAAACTCAGAGAAAGACTTGAACAAATTCTTCCCTCTTGTTGTCTCTTTCATAGGCAAAGCAACAAGACTTTCCTCACACAGTGTGTCACCGACAGCATACCTTGCAATCACAGTGAACTGGGATAAATGGCTTATGTCTGTTGACTCATCCAAAGCGAGAGAAAAGAATGGTTCTGCATTTATGTCCTTCACTTGTGTTGCCTCCATTTGATTTGCCATCATGATGGTACGATCGTGAACAGTTCTTGCCGACAGGGCCATGTCTTTTATTCATTTGATTATTTTGTCTTTATCCAAAAAGTCGTCAAAAAGTTCATTGGCAACATCAAGCATGAATGTTTTGGCATAATCCCCATCTGTAAATGGCTTTCTGTTTCTCACATTTTCTAAAGCACCAGCAAAGCTAGTTGAACTCCAGTCACCTTGTTGGGTCCTAACATGGAGTTGCTGCTAACTAGCTTGTACTCTGCACAAGTAGCTCTTGACATGCTTTCTTCCTGCTGTTCCCCGCTGGATATTTTGATGCAAATGTAGTATGGTGTGTGTTGAAGTGCCGTGTTATATTTGACTGTTTCTTTGATGCAATTTTATAATTGCATATTAGACACACTTCAGAACCTGCTCTCTCCACAACAGCGAATTCCTCTGTCCATTCCTGCTGAAAAGTACGTTACTCCTTATTGTTTTTTTTTAGCCATCTTCTTTGTCAAAGGGGTTTCTGTAATTAGCTAGCTGACTACTTGATTAAAAGGAGGGAGGTTTACTTCCTGACCTCACAAAGACCTGTGTATGTTATGCGTTATTCAATAAAAATTTAGTGTTGTCCTGGAGGACAGCTGTGATTGACTCCAGCCACCTGCAAACATGAACATGAGCGGTAGGAAATGAATGGATTGTAATACATGAGAATGTTTTGTATTTTTAACGTTATTATTCTTTTTATTAAGGATTTGTCTGTGAGCAGATGCAGCCATCAAAAGAGCCATATCTGGCTCATGAGACATATGTTCCCGACCCCTGCATTATTCTATCAGTTGTATCCAAATTATAAGCACTTCAGAATTACTCTTCAAAGGTAGAATTAAAGAAAGATGGCCTTCAACTTCACCTTCAAATTGAGAGGTATTGAAAAATCTCTCCTTTGTGAAGGTAATTGCTGAGGGTCACTTATTTGATCTTTCGTTTAACAAATATATGTTGAGTGACCCCTATGTCCCTGATATTATGCCTATCGCTGGAGATTCAGAAATAAGTAAAACATACTCCTTGCTTTCAAAGGACTGGCCATTCCTCCGAGATGACTTGGTGAATGGCATTGGTGCAAATGAGAGTTTGGAACACCTGTTATGCTAGTGTAAATGAGGCACTGAGGTGGCTCTACTTGCATGCATGTTATCAGGAGACTGTCTGCACTTGACTAACTGAAGGTCACACCTGGGAATCCCTGGGGTCCTCTTAGCTTTACCATTAAGCAATCGGAAGCCATAAAATGATTAGGGTTGGCACACTTTTAGAAGATTAATGTTCTAACAAATTGGGTGATTTTGCTCGGGTTGGCTATTGAGGGATAACATATTGTAAATTTACTGAGCTCATTTGTGACCAGATTTCTCTGCAGAGTAATTGAAAGTGAATGGAAATGGCTATTTATGTATTTTCAGCCATTAGATGTTGCTTTCATCTCTGATTTTGTTGGATGATGAGTTAAAATAAATACCGAGATCATTGCCTGTGGGTGACACTTTGCACGTTCAATTAAGTAGGGCCTATGCACACGCACACTACTGGTCATGAAAAGGCCAATGGTGAAGGGAAGCTGCACTGTTAGAGTTCAGAAATGACTCATCAGCCAAATGGGGGTATATTTCTGAATTGCTTCTTCCTTTTTTTAGGATTTGATGGCTACAAAAGATGTGTGTGGTTCTCAGCTATATTCAAAAGGTGCTATTGCACTGTTACCTAAAGCTTTTGTTGAAGTAGTTAAGAATAATTTTAAAACACACACACACACAAAGAGGTCATGGTAAAATACATTTAGGAAGTTCTGCATTGAAGAAAATTCAATGCATTTCTTTAGTAAAGGATATTTGAGCATTGCAAATCTCTAACAGAGGGAGGTAATATAATTATCAGTTGTATATATAAAGAAGTCTGCAATTATTGAGCACCTATGTACTATTTGTTACATACATGGATTACTTTATAGGTTTATGTAGTTCTACACAGATAATTTCATTTTATCTATAGTATATGTATGTATTCTATGATATATTTTTATTTTCTGGAATGATGTCCCCAAGGCCTGGAATGTTTAAAAATCATTTTTAAGGTCATGATAAGCAAGTTGCTTTGCTCGGGTTGAACCCAAGTTTGTCTGCAGAACCCATACTCTTCACCACAGTGCTCTATTTTTTTCCTTTTTTATTTTTTATTTCCTCCAGGAGTATCTTGCTCAAGTAGAATCTCAGATCACCCTTTGGATGAAAATATCAGGTATTACTGGGACATGCCCCAGGTCTGGGTCAATACATTAATGATACAGTGGAGACAAAGAAACAGAAACAAGTTAGACATTTTTCCACTCACCCAGGCCTGATCTTATTCCCTAGGGTACCAAATAAATTAATGACTCTTAACTTTTGAATGAGAGCTGACTCCCATTTTCCTAAGCATTGAAAATGCCCTGTGCTTATCAAGATCATTCTTCACATGTCCATTCAAGCATCACAAAGACCCTGACAATAGTATTTCATTAATCTCATTCAATTCTAAGTACACCTCATGAGCCAAGCCTTGTGCTAATGGTGGCGTTCAGAGCCCATTCAGGCGTAGATGCAAGAACTCTAACAGAGATGTAAATCTGGCTTCTTGGTAAGGTTGAGTAGAGACTATGGTTTAGAAATAGCATTACCAGTGGGCCACTTAAGACTTTACTTCTGAAGTAGGCAGAGTTACCCAGCCAGGCCCTGGAAGAGCAGTTTAACTCCCTCACTCTCCAGCTTGCCCCATTACAGCCACAGAGAATAGGACCTCCTGGGGGGGGTGTTGAAAGTGGAGGTGGGTGGGCTGAGTTGAGTACATGTGATTTCTTCTCCCATATTTCCCAATAAAGTGAGCAGTCCAGAGAGGAGTGAGAGAGGACTTGGAGACACATTAGATGTTCTTCCCAGCATCTCTCTTCTGAGGAGGAACATAGACATTCCTGCTCTTTTCTAGCTGGAAACAAGTAGGGTTTACCTAGCCTGGATGTTAGTGACAGGAGGTAAAACTAGCATAAACACAGAGTCTCTCAAGGAATTCCAGTTCCAGTGGAAGAGCTGGGCAGACAAACAGACAAATGTAACTGTGAAATAAAATAAAAGCATGTATGAGCAGGGGATGAAACAGACGGTTATAGGAAAACTATAGCGCCAATGTCAACTACTTCAACAAAATTCACATTGTTTCTTTCCTCTGTGTCAGAATTATGTTCTCATGTATTAATGTTGCTCATTCATTTATACATCAAATGTATAATGAGTACAAGCATGTTTTGAGCCCTGGAGACACAGTGCTGAATAAGAAGAAGCCAGAAGCATCCCCCCTTCATTTAAAAAATATTTATTTTACTTAGATAATGTAACTGTGTGAATTAATGTATACCAGCCATTGGTTTACCAGTCACGTGGAGAGTCCTCAAAGTGCTGCCACACAGGTATAGGTGTCGACTAAGGGAATGTGTTATGCAGGGCAGGGCCACCATCAGAGGAGTACATATTGGAAATGAGGAGAAGAAAGAAAGTACAGCAATAGACCCTGGCCAGTAACTCAGTGGATAGAGCCTCAACCTAATGTATGGACGTCCCAGGTTCAATTCTCAGTCAGGGTACATAGGAAAAGTGACCATCTACTTTTCTTCCTTCCCCTCTTCCTCTTCTCTCCCTCTTCCCCTCCCATAGCTATGTTGGCCCTGGGTGTTGAGGATAGCTCAGTTGGTCAGAGCATGTCAGCCTTAGGTGCTAAAAATAGCTTGGTACTCAGCATCAGCCCCAGATGGGATTGCCAGGTGGATCCCAGTCAGGGTGCATGTGGGAGTCTGTCTCACTATCTCCCCTCCTCTCACCTTTAAAAAAAAGGTACAGCAACAAATGTGTTAAGAGCCTTAAAATGAACGGTGGAGGGGCTCCTTTACAGGCCTCACTATTTTGCCCAGAGCCGGTTTGTCTTTTCTTGAGATAGGTTTGTACCCATGCAAATTGGAATAAGGTCCAGGGAATCACAGGAAAGCCTTAGAATTGAATTAGTAGAATGCTGAGAGTGGTTGGACTATTCTGACGTCAGAGGACATGAACTGATAATTATTCTATTACTGAAGGGAAGATGGAAAGATTGAGAGCTTGGAGAGCAGACACTAAATTAGCTCTAATGAAATATAATGAATAGAGATGCCAGGGTATCTTAATACATGTCATTTCACAAAATCTTATCTGGAAATTGAAAGCATAAAAACGACGGTGTAAAATTCCATTACTGGCTTGCAGGGTAAGGGAACAAAGCTATTACTTCCCAGGATGATACTTGCCAGCCTGACACCTTGTTCCAGAGGGAAAAATGTGTCTTCACAGAATCCTCACTCTTTTGAATGCTGATTGTTGAAAGGACAGGGGAGAACTTTCTACCTCTCTCCCCTTTCTTAACATTGGTAGTCTTGATCCTGCTGATTCAGCTCTATGGTTCATCTTTTAATCCATAACAGTTATCACTAGCACCTTATATAATTTACCTCTTTTTTGTATTTCTTATTTATTGTCTGTCTCCCACACTAGAATATAAACCCACAAGGACAGGGATCTTTGTTTATTTCTGAACATATCCCCAGTGCTTAGAACAGTGCATAACAACTATAGGTCTTTAAATACTTGTTACATAATGAATTATGTGCTGAATTCCTCCAAGGGACAAATATGGAGGTAGTTTTATTAAAAAAATAAAAGAAAGTAGTTTATGAAGGAAAGGATTATTTAAAAGGAGAGTGAGTGGGTTGTAACAACTCATTCCTGGGGTCTGAAGAGAAGATAAGCAAAGGAGCTGAAACCAGAACTTGGTGAATGCGTGCTACCATTATTTAAATAAGAATACTGCTGCAAGAAACTTAGATTTACAAAACTATTTTTTCCTACCTTCTCTGTCAATTATTTTAAGATAAAAATATACAGGTGATCTTTATTTCTTTTGACTAATTAATCCACTGTTTCGTATAAAACCATTGCTTATCTTGTTTAATAGCATACCAGACCCAGGTGAACCCTACACATCTGGCATATTGGGGGCTGTGAAGATTCACTAACACTGCTGCATACCATTGGTGAGTTTGACAGGTCTTCATTCAGCAATTGCAACTGAGGAGGCACTGAACATCATCTGTATTTTTCCTTCTCTAATCCTGTAGTTGTTTTCTCTTCTGAGGACTGAGTTAATTATATAGTGGCTATTTTAAGTTGCTTCTGGCTACATAGTGTTTGTGTTCTGTGTTGTTTTTATTTCATCTGATAAAAGAAAGACTTGTTCTTGGGTTCCTGAGATAAAAAACAAAACAATATCCAACATTTGTGCAGTAATAGTCACCAACTTTATTTCATTAAATCATCACAATGAAGTCCTGGCTGGTCGGCTTAGCAGTAGAGTGTCAGCCTGGCATGTGGAAGTCCCAGTTTCGATTCCCGGCCAGGGCCCACAGGAGAAGCACCCATCTGCTTCTCCAGCTTTCCCCCTCTCCTTCCTCTCTGTCTCTCTCTTCCCTTCCCACAGCCAAAGCTCCATTGGAGCAAAGTTGGCTCAGGCGCTGAGGATGGCTCCATGGCCTCCACCTCAGGTGCTAGAATGGCTACCATTGCAATGGAGCAATGCCCCAGATGGGCAGAGAATCGCCCCCTGGTGGGCATGCTGGGTGGATCCTGGCTGGGCGCATGTGAGAGTCTGTCTCTCTGCCTCCCCACTTCTCACTTCAGGAAAAAAAAATCACAATGAGCCTGTGGAATGGTGACATGACTAGAACTACATTATTTCAAATGCCCTGAGTCTCAGACTTGTTAAGCTCTTTGCCCAAAAATATACAGCTAGGAATGTACTCTAGGTGGAACTCAGACTTGTGTGTTGGAACTCAAACTCCTTGACACTCTCTACTGCTTGTAAGCTATCCCAGTCATAGCAACAATGGCCTAACTGTTCATCTTGTCATAATATTCTGCCTAGTAAATTATAGACTTAAGTATATGTATGAATCCTTGCTCTTTAGGGGTACAATCTTTTTTCAGACTCTAGTTCTTTAACAGTCAAAATCTTTTTTCAGACTCTAGTTCTTTATGTCAAAGAGAAACTTATCTTTCACTTTTATTTACTAGTTTCATTTCTCTAAAAATATCCAAACTTTTGAGATAAATATCAAGATAAGATCTGAACCACTCCTGTTAGCCTTTATTTTTTATTTTTTCCCATGCTTCAATGGGAGTAACCAGGAATTACATGGAAACTTCTCATCTTTTCTTCACCTCACTACCACCAATCTCTATGCTGTAAAAGGCTAAGTGAATAGAATAGAATCCAACAAGACTTCGTTTTTAAGCTCTGATGGCATATTAATATATTTTTGTGTTACCATTAAGTAGTCCTTTCTTCACTCCTTCTTTTCTTCCTCCCTCCCTCCCTTTCTTTATTTCCTCCTTCTTTCTTTCTTCTTTCCTTTTTTCCCTTTTTGAAACTAAGAGAGCATAAATCATTTACCTTGGCTTATGTTAATACATACATTTTGAAATTGTTTGGCAGTAATGCCATACAGAGAATCATCTATTCTGATAGAAATTACTGACTGTTTTCTGAATTCTGCTACATGTACTTATTCTAACTCTGTCCCAGTGCTGACTGCTGCCCTCAGATCTATCCCTCATCCTTCCTCAGCTTGAGCAGCTGATCCCTGTAGGCTGTTCCTCAGGTTCATGTGCCACTTGGCCTCTGGCTCGGGTGGCTAATGGGACATCCTTCAGGAGACTGAAGATGCAATGGTATTTGTTTCTCATTGTTCATCTCTCCCTTGTGTATATTTCTGGTGGGGTTATATATTGTCCACGGCACCAGTTCCTGTCTGACAGTTGTGCCACGAAACCAGCTTATGCTTAGTGACCCAGGCACTTGAGCTCTGGTAACTTTGTTCCTCCCTTTAACTTTACAGCTTAAAGATAGTAGTGGTTTCCTGAAATTGCAAATTCTGGATTCCTTCTCATTATTCCTTTTGGCTTCTTAGCTCCCTCATCAGCTGTGTAACCAACTTCCTGCACTGTGTAACCAACTTCCTGCACTGTGTATATACCCCAAAGAAATGAAAACGTATGTTCACACAAAACACTGTACGCTAATGTTCATATCAGCTTTATTCATTTAAGTTCCAAATGGAAACCATTCTTGATACCCACCAAGAGGAGAGTGGGTGAATGTATTGTGTATATTTATACCATGAATACAATGGAATACCAATCATCTACTAAAAAACTATAAATACATGCCACAACAGGAATAAATCTAAAAAAAATTGGGTTGAGTCAAAGAAGCCAGATACAAAAGACCATATGCTATTTAATTCTGTTTATAGTAAGTCTAAGAACTGGTTGAAATAGGGATCCTTTGCAGGACTTTGAGCACAGGCTTGAAATGATTTGTTTTATATTTTAATACAGGGGTCGGGAACCTTTTTGGCTGAGAGCCATGAATGCCACATATTTTAAAATGTAATACTTTGAGAGCCATATGATATGGTTAACACTAAATACAAGTAAATGTGTGCATTTTTACTTTTAAAGTAGTACAATAAGTCTCTGAATTCTTTTTAATAACATCGTTATGCTGTTGCTAACCAATGATGAATAAAGTACTTCTTACTTACCATTAATGCGACTTCTGGTGCTGCATGGTTTTGCTGATGGCTTTGTAGTCTGGTTGATACATGGTGAGGTTAAGCTTCATGCAACCATTGAGATTTCCATTCATTAAACATGATCGTAGGTTGGTCTTAACGTTATTTAGATGTGAGAAAGACTGCTCACATGCATATGTAGAGCCAAACATTGTCAGTACAGCAATACTCACACACTGCAGTGTGTGGTATGTGACGGGAAGCACGTTCCAAGTTTTGACAATCAGCTGGTCCATGGGTTGAAGTTTTTTCATTTCTCCCCACTTGTTTTTGCTTGCCAACTCTGCTTGCTGTCATGCAAGTCTTTCCAAATCTTCATTCAGTGACTTGAACTTATTTACCCACATGTCTGAGGCCTTCAGGTCAGCAGCTTGTAGCTCAAAATCTCTGACGGAGACACCGGGGATGTAACTCAGGTCAGCGCTGTCCACTGCACACTCGTGTGGATAGCTGATGAGCTTAAAAAGATGAGTGTGCTAACAAAATTCTCCAAAGCACGCTCTGAATGACTGCAGGAGATTAAATGTGAAGCCCGCTAGCTGCTGGAGATCCAGATGTTGAGCAGGGTCACTTGCTGTGCATGCATGCATCTTTAAACTTTCCCAGTTTTTCAAAGTGTAGTAAACAACCTGTTTCAATGTTGGTGATGAAGAGTTCCAGCTTGTTCTCAAATGCAAACACTGCTTGTTAAAGGGATAAGACTGTATTTCCAATGCCTTGCATTTTCACATTGAGCTGGTTCAGATGTTTAGTCATGTCCCCAAGATAGTAGAACTTCAGGAGCCACTCAGTGTTAGCTAACGCAGGATGCTTGATGTTTTTCATTTCAAGAAAAGTCTGAATTTCGATCAGACAAGTTGTGAAATGGCTGAGCACCTTCGCTTTTGACAACCTACACACACTGTTGTGTAGAAGCAGACCAGGATAATTATTCCCAACTTCATCCAGCAGTGTTTTAAACTGGTGATCATTTAAAGCTTGGGCAACAATAAAGTTGACCACTCGAATGACCAGTTACATCACCTCACCAAGCTGCTCGCCACACATCTGAGCAAAAAGTGCCTCCTGATGTAGGATGCAGTGAAAACTTAGGATGGGTCTCTTTTCATGTTAATGAAGAAGTGCTACAAATCCTCTGTTTTTCTCCACTATGCATGGAGCTCCATCAGTACACACCAAAATAAATTTATTCATCAGTAGATTTTTTTTTCTTTAGTGAATTCAGTGAAAGACTTAAATAAATCCTCCCCTCTTATTGTCTCTCTCATAGGCAAAGCAGCTAGACTTTCCTCACGTAGTGTGTCACCAACAGCATACCTTGCAATCATGCTGAACTGGGATAAATGGCTTATGTCTGTTGACTCATCCAAAGCGAGAGAAAAGAATGGTTCTGCATTTATGTCCTTCACTTGTGTTGCCTCCATTTGATTTGCCATCATGATGGTATAATCATGAACAGTTCTTGACAACAGAGGCATGTCTTTTATTCACTTGGTATCTTGTCTTTATCCAAAAGTCATCATAAAGTTCATTGGCAACATCAAGCATGAATGTTTTAGCATACTCCCCATCTGTGAATGGCTTTTCATTTCTCACATTTTCTAAAGCACCAGCAAAGCTAGCCAAATTCCAGTCACCTTGTTGGGTCCTAACATGGAGTTGCTGCTAACTAGCTTGCACTCTGCACAAGTAGCTCTTGACATGCTTTCTTCTTGCTGTTCCCCGCTGGATATTTTGATGCAAATGTAGTATGGCATGTGTTAAAGTGCCACATTATATTTGACTGTTTCATCAATGCAATTTTATCATTGCATATTAGACACACTGCAGAACCTGCTATCTCCACAAAGGCAAATTCTTCTGTCCATTCCTGCTGAAAAGTATGATACTCCTCATCTTTTTTTTTTAGCCATCTTCTTTGTCAAAGGGGTTTCTGTAATTAGCTAGCTGACTACTTGATTAAAAGGAGGGAGGTTTACTTTCTGATATCACAATGACCCGTGTATGTTATGCATTATTCAATAAAAATTTAGTGTTGTCCTGGAGGACAGCTGTGATTGACTCCAGCCACCTGCAACCATGAACATGAGCGGTAGGAAATGAATGGATTGTAATACATGAGAATGTTTTATATTTTTAATGTTATTATTTTTTTATTAACGATTTCTCTGAGAGCCAGATTCAGCCATCACAAGAGGCACATCTGGCTTGCGAGGCATAGGTTCCCAACCCAGGTTTTAATAGGATCACTCAGATTGCTATGTTAAGGAAGATGGTGGGAAAGAAGGCAGATCCATTAGAAGACCATTGATATAATCTGGCCTAGAGCTAACACTGGCTTTAAATGAGAAAGGCTGCGATGAACATGGTTAGAAGAATTTGAATTCATATGAATTATCAAAGTAAGGATGATGGAATTTGAGGAAAATTGGCTGCCTGTTAGAGAAGAAAAAGGAAATAAAAATCATTCTAAATTTTTGTTTGAGCAACTACAGGGATGGCATTGCTTCTAGCTGAGCTGGGGAATACCCCCAAGTGGAGCAAATTTTGTGGAGATCTTAAGTTTGAGATGCCAACTGAACATTCAAGTAGAGACAGTGAACAAGCAGTTAGATATTGGGAGTTTTTAATGTATAAAAGTTATTAAAAGCCACCAGACTGGGTGCAATTAATGAGGAAGCAAGTGTGAATAGAAAATAGGGTAGACTGGCAGTGTGGAATGGAGTGGCCAAAGGCCTACAGAACAACATGCCCAAGTTTTATTGTGAACACTGTGATACATATCTCGCCCATGACTCTTCATCTGTGAGAAAGGCACACTGCAGTGGTAGGAAACACAAAGAGGATGTGAACAACTACTATGAGAAATGAACAGAAGAGCAGGCTCAGAACCAGATTGACAGAACTTCAGCATTTCAGCAAGGAAAGATACCTCCTACTCCATTCTCTGCTCCTCCTCCTCCTGGGGCAATGATCCCGTCTTCCCCCAGTCTTCTGGGTCCTCCTCACCCTGGTATGATGACAGCACCACATTTGGGGGACCCTCTCCTGATGCCAATGATGGACCCTCTTCTTCCTGGGATGATGCCAATGGGACCTGCTCCTGGAATGAGGCCACCTATGGCCTCATCGTCATAAGACACATGCCAATGATACCTGATCCTCCAATGATGAGACCTCCCGCCCATCCCATGATGGCCAGGGATGACTCAACCAGATAGATAAAGAGAGAGAGGAGCCTTTTTCTATCAGTTTTACATTATTTGTCCTACTTCACCAGGAGATCATGGTGCTTTGACTGGTGGTGTTCTCTAATTGCATGACAAGGAAGACTCACTCCCTCTTCCTATCAAAAAGAGGACAGCTCTGGAGGGAAGTAGTGGCACAAAAAGCAATTTGCATTTGCATTGTGAAGTGTGAAAATAAAACTGTCAATTTGTTTGGTTAAAAAATAAACAATAAAAAGAGGTTCATGAATATTTGTATGTGAGCCCCAGGGAAGGAATTGCTGGTTTGCCCGTAGAAGGTGGAAAAGAAGACGCCTGCTGCAGCAAAGTGTTGGCAACCTCCTCCCATGTAGGTTCAGAAGAGAAATCTCCTCTCCCTTTTCCTCTTCCCTGCCTCAACATCAGAGGAGGATCTGGTGGGGGCAGGATGGGGAGGGTAAAGAGTAGAGAATTCAGCGACCACGTGCTCCTCCCTTTCTTTAAGCTTCTAGAGCAGTGGTTCTTAACCTTTTTTGAGGTACCGAACCCACCAGTTTCATATGCACATTCATGGAACCCTTCTTTAGTGATAAATAAAATAATGATTTTTTTTCCAAATTCAAGACATAGGTATATGTTTTTTTACTGGTGCACAAAATGAGCTATGCATGAACATCACCTTGCTCAAAGAACAAAACCAACAAAGTGCATGAACTCACAACAAATGACGGTGTTACTTTATTCTGGCCTCCACGGCAGAGGCTTCTCCGAACCCCTAAGACCGACTCATCGAACTCCTAGGGTTCGATAGAACCCAGGTTAAGAACCACTGTTCTAGAGTCAGGAGTTTAGTCAGTGCTAGGGCAATAAAAAAAAGGACTTTGAAGTTAAAGCTAAATGAACAGCACTCAGGTTTAAAGATCCAAAATGGAACTGTTTTTAGTAACCAGCGTGGTTACAAATTTATGGAGCCACATGAGATACCTTAATGAGCTTGCTATCCAGCCTGAAGAATGGTGTGGGGAGAACAGAACTAGTTTCAGTTACTGTTTATATCCTGGGTCTTGAGACTACTTGCAAAGCTGGGTATTGTCGATATTTAATACTGTGAGATGTATAAGAGAACTGCTCAGGGTATTATTCTGCTTACCTATAAAATAAGTAGGTTGAAAAGTATGGTAATCTACAAGGCTATTTTCAAATCTCAAATTCTATTATTTGATTTGAAGCACTTTATATTGGTCATAGAACATTGGCGGGTGCTAAGTCAACATAATGCAAAATAGTAATTTATTTTCCTTTGAAACTTCATTTGTGATAACAACATTTAACCAGCTGAGTGTCAGTGAAATTAAAGAGCTTTTAAATCTAATTATTAAAACACTTTTAAGATTCTGCTTTTAGGGCAAGCGTTACCAATAATAAGGAGTAATGTAATTTCTTTCTCTATGCAGAGCAAGCACATCAATGAAATTTTAGTTTATGTAAACACCTGCTTTACTGGGTTTAATGAGAATCTAAAAATATGAACTAATGTCCTATGCAGAGATAAACACACTGACAGATTTATTTGACACAAAGAGTTCCCAACGTTGAAGAACATACCCTTCCGACTTCTGTTTTGGTCTCTTTAAGCCCTCCAACAGCTATCTTCCAGAATACTTGATGATGAATGTGTTCCCGAAATGATTCCTGTAATTATTCCCCATTAGTGTAGAGATAGGCTACGGTTGCAGAATGTAAAGCACTGATTTTACCATACAAAATTTATTCTAATTTTCCTCTTGGGAAAAACCTTGCATCTGAAGCATGTGATTTTGAGCAAATTGAGGCCCATTTTGCAACTGCAAATATACAAATACTGAACCTTAAACAACTAATAGTCATGGCATCTGTATGACTGTGTACTGTATGTGATGAAACAAGAATAGCTATTTGAAGTTGACTCTTAGAATTCACTGCTATTTTGAACAGACTTTTTTTCCTAAAATATAAAGGATCAATAAAATTATCAAAAATAAGATTTAGGGAAGCTAGATATATCATTCCCATGGGAAAAAAGAGCACTTAGTAAGATCTTATCTGATTTGCTCAATATAGTCCTATACCTACCGCAGGTACTGACTTATCAGGTGAATGGGGTTTTCATAGAGATAGAGGGATTGAATATATATAGATAGAAAAGGCACATTTCATTTTTTTTTTATTTTATAAAAGTTAGGGTGAAGCTGTCCATTTTAAGCAGTAATAAAATAGTAGGCTAAGATGCTAATTTCAGTAAAATTAAAAAATGGCTAAAAAGTTTAAATTTAATAGTTTTTATCCAGAATATTCAAGACTTGTGACAGTTTGTATGACTGTGTTGTATATTTTTTAACTTTTATTTCTGTATATATACTTTAAAAATTCTAGTAATGCTATTTTTTAGAAAACAGAAATATAGGTACCATATATTATATGTAAATATTTATACATGTAATTTATATATATAAAGAAAGAAATACAAAATATGACATAGATACATGTATGAGTAACTACTATGTACAAGTTTTTTACATGGTCCCTCTGAGAAAGTTGTGAGGTCAGTAATAGGTGTATTTGAAAATGAGGAAATAGAGACTCAACAAATCTGAGAAAACTATTTAAGGTCATACAGCTAGTTAATGGCTGATAAAGACTGATTCTTTACAAATAAATTCACTCTAGAACTTTTTTTCAGTGAGTAATGCTTAAAATACCATTTGTCTTTATATGTAATTCATTGCAACATAAAGGTTTTTTAGGAATGTAAATATTACATAATATAAGACATGTCTTTTAAAACAAATGTAATGGATATGTCTAGGCTGCAAAAGATCTCTATTGCTATATTCCATATGCATTTACTTCCTGACATCATAACTAATATCACAAGTAGCAAGGACATGGCACTGAAAGGTTCCCATCCGTGTGAAACAGGTGCTAACAGAAACAGCAAAGGTTTATTGAGTTCCTACAGTGTGTCAGATACTTCTGTCACCAACAACTTCTCTACAACACCATGAGTATAGAGCAGAGGCAATACTCAGGGAACTTCTTAAATATAGATAGAGAGATATAGCTATATATTCCTAGTGATGTACATACCATGTTTTCCAAGCTACATTAAGAGGTAAAAATAAGAGGGTCAGAATAGCAGTACAAATATATTTTTGCTTTGGCTCTGCCTCATTCACTCCAGACTCCTTTAAAATCTTTTCTGCTGACTTCTGAGTTACCTTTGCAGAATGTCTCACCATTATACACACACCCAGACACCATTGTTTTACTTCTTCCCAGCCCCAGCTTTGCTGCTGAGCAGAAGGTCTACTGTCAAAGTTCCCAATGCCATGGAGCAGATGCTGTTGCCCAAGGCGCTTGCCCAGGCTCCTTTCTATCCTCCCCTCCACCCTCCTCAGTACTAAAGCTATTTCCTTGTGCCAAGAGCACTGATGGGGACAGCTTTGGTGCAGAAATCTCATGCTGTGTTCTCCGCTGGTCTGTGCAGAATTCCTCCTCCCTCTTCTGTATCACACCCTTTTGTAGCTGTAACTCGTGTCCTCACGCTTCTCCAGTCAGTGGGTAGAAATGAAATCACATTAGCCTAATGCCTAGAATTTGCTGGTTCCTTCACTATCGTTTATAAAACTGTAGGCACTTATCAATCCCCACCCTTGCCCGAGTCTCTCCACTTATGGGATACAATGTCTTGGTATATGCAGAAGCAGGTCTGTTCAGAGTTTTCTACCCACTGAGTCGGTTGTAGAGCCATCTCTTGCACTCTACACTCTTCCCTTTTCCTTCAGACAAGAAAGCAAGCCTTTCCATAAAGAATACTCTAAAATAAAGTCTTTGTGGTCACAAGCTCTAGATCAGTGGTTCTTAACCTTTTTTGAGGTATCGAACCCACCAGTTTCATATGCGCATTCACCGAACCCTTCTTTAGTGATAAATAAAATATGATTTTTTTTCCAAATTCAAGACATAGGTATATGTTTTTTACTGGTGCACAAAATGAGCCATGCATGAACATCACCTTGCTCAAAGAACAAAATCATCAAAGTGCATGAACTCACAAGAAATTACGGTATTACTTTATTCTGGCCTCTGTGGGAGAGGCTTCTCCGAACCCCTGAGACCAACTCATCAAACTCCTAGGGTTCGATAGAACCCAGGTTAAGAACCTCTGCTCTAGATACACGATCTTGAATTATGAAGCAGCACAGTGTCCTTGTAATAAATTTTCATTTTTTGTTTAAGCAGACCTGAGTTAGTCTGTCACTTCTAACAAAAAGAATCATAAGTGTGGAGAAAAAGGCTTGTCTGTTCATCTCTGAACATCATTACTTTTTCTGTTGTGAATCATTTCAGCTCTTCAAAATTCCCCAAATTATCCAAAAATAATTCCTCATTAGTTACTTCTTACGGGCTCTCTCAGATTTATTAATGTTGAGGCCTCACCTTGTTTTTCTGATAGGACTTGTTGTCAGTGTCTATTAATTGAACAGATTTCTTGAGTAATTTCATTTTCTTCTGATTCTGAAAAGTTTAACATTCTCAGTCTCATTATTTATTTGTATTTATAAATAGTTAAGTTAAAAAATGTCTTTTTGATAAACAACTCTCATTGCAGCTGTATTGCAAATAATATGGACTCAATAGTCAGGAGACCTGCAATTTGATCCTAGGCCTATCACTTATTTGCTGTATGACTTTAATTCAGTCTCTTAATATTTCTGAAATTATTACATCACCTATATTCTGATCAGTGATGTAATCTTGTAAAAAAGTATTGAAAAATATAAAGCTTGTAAAATGTAGGGTATAAATAATCAAATAAAAGGACATTAGAGTTTTATCTATTTCTCTGTGTAAGATAGGTATGCAACTTTTTTTATTTGAACTCTTTTCATAATAGTTTTGAAACTACTATAAGAAAAGTACCTCAGGCTCGGGCTGGTGGCTAAGTCAGCCTGGTATATGAATGTCCCAGGTTTGATCCCAGTCAGGTCACATAAGAGAGGTGACCATCTGCTTTTCTCCCCCTCTCTCTCCCCCTTCTCTCCCTTTTCCCCTCCTGCAGCCAGTGGCTTGATTGGTTTGAGCATAGCCTGGGCCCTTAGGATAGCTTGGTACATCTGAGCACATCAACCTCAGGCACTAAAATAGCTCAGTCCTCAAGCATCATCCCCAGAAGGGGTTGCGAGGTGGATTCTGGTCAGAATGCATGTGGGAATCTGCCTCACTATCTCCCCTCCTCTCACAAAGAAAGAAAAAAAAAATAAAGAAAGAAAGAAAGAGGAGGGAGGGAAGGAAGGAAGGAAGGAAGGAGAGAAGGAAGAAAAATGAAAAAGAAAGAAAGGAAGAAAAAGAGAGAAAGAGAGAAAGAAAAAAGAAAGGAAAAGAAAAGAAAAGAAAAGAAAAGAAAGAAAGAAAGAAAGAAAGAAAGAAAGAAAGAAAGAAAGAAAGAAAGAAAGAAAGGAAAACATTTCAAATTATATTCAAGCTAAAATTAGTGGATAAATAATGATGATGTATTTGAATGAATAAAGATTTTTGGTAGGATGAAATATATACTTGTAAATTAAAAAGAATGAGATAAAAATATTTCCATCAGTATCTTCTTTGTAGTTTTTTTAGTATTTGATACGAGTGATACCTGTTCTCTATATATACTATCATCAACTTAGCTAAATAGTTGTTAACTAGGTTTTAGGATGGGAAGAGGAGAGACAGGGATAACATGTGTGTGTGTATGTGTGTTTGTGTGTGTGTGTGTGTGTTTAATTGATTAATTTTAGATAGAGGGAGAGAAATATTGATTTGTTGTTCCACTTATTTATGCGTTCATTGATTGATCCTTGTATGTGCTCTAGCTGGGGATCAAGCCTGTAACCTTGGCCTATTGGAACAGTGCTCTAAGCAACTGAGCTACCATGCCAGGGAGAGATAATGTTTGCTTTAGGGCTGGTGAAGATGTCTAGATACCCACTTCCTCAATAGGTGCTAGAAATCGTCACCTGAATTAGATTAAAAGATTAACCAGGCAATGGATTTGGGCTTAACTATAATTGTATAAATTCGGATGACTGTTTACCTCAAAGAGATCCTCTTATTAGAACTTCCAAATATTTATTTCTCCTTTTATTCCTATTCTAACAACATCGTTTCCAGCATTATTTTACACACAGCTATTTGTATGTTTGCTGAAACTTTGGGTTCAATTACAGCAGCATTGGTAATACTAATACAATACAATATCACATATCCAGAATAATTGTGACTAAATTTTCCAATACATTAGAAAATCTTAAAAAGTGCACTTATATACATTTAATATAATTTCACATGGATTTGTTTTTATCAAGTCAATTAATGTAAATAGAATATGCCATTATATGCATTAGACTGTAGCTGCTAGCTTTTACTTTTATTCAACAAAACTACATGCATTCTATCTGAACTGTCAAAAATTCTGGATTAGTGATATACAAATTAATGACAGAGCATTTCTTAGATCTTAAGTTCAAATGTACTCTCATTTTTTCTTTCTGTATAGCATATTTCCTGCTTCCAGAAATAAATTGGATTAAGCCTCCTTTCGCCCCCTGCAAGATAAATTGAATTTCCTTGTGTGAAAGCAAAGCAACTAGAAAAATAAAATTTTCTGTCTTGGACAGCTCTGTTGAGTTATAGCGTCATTGCACAGCAGGCTTTTACCGATAGAGAAGTCAGGTGTGAAGAGACAAGAGTCTCCAGGAAAGAGGCATGTTTGGGGAGAGGGGGAACTAGCATGGGTATCATTACTTCTAAGCCCTCTCAGGTGACAGAGCAAGAAAAAACATGTATTGTATTCTTACCTATGCTAATGCACAGATCTAGAAATATTTCCATATGTAATTATCTGTATCTATATTAAGCTAAATATTAGTTAATACTGAAGCCTACAACTCTAACTCATTATCACGTGGATCACTCTAGGCTTCTCCCATGGCTCCTCTGTAACCTCCCACTCCAATAGTGAGAAATCTGGCTTCTACCATCTGCCACTCATTTACTTAATTGTCCAGCTCTAGTATACACATGTAATGTTTTCAGAATTGTTAACCCACACATTGTGGGAAACAATTTGACCAACTAGAGTACATGTAGAATCCTCTTTGCCTTTAGACTTACAGACTCCACTGATTTCCAAAGTTATTCAGGACAGTACCTTCATCCCCCACCTCATTTGGTGAGGTTGTTTGATACAGTTATAATATGTTTAGATTTATTTGTCACACTTTGCATTCAATCCCGGGATATACTGACCTCCAAAATGATTTTTAATAAACATCTGCATACACTGAGGTCGTAATTTGTGTTGTAATGTTCTGTAGGCTTTGACAAATGCCTAGTATAATGGATCCACCATTACAGTATCATAAAGAATAGGTTCACCACCCTAAAATTCTCAGCACTTCACCTGTTCAACCCTATCCATTTCACCTGAACATCAGGCCATCAGTGATTTGTTTACCATCATTATAGGTTTGCCTTTTCCAGAAAGTTATATAACTGGAATTTCACAGTATAAAGCTTTTTCAGACTGGTTGTTTTCACTGATGCTTTTAAAATTTATTTACATCCTTTTGTGACTTGATAGCTTATTCATTTTTATTACTGAATAATGTTCTATTGTATGGTTGTAACAAGGTTTGTTTATCCATTCACTGATCGAAGGGCATCTTGATTGCTCCTAGTTTTTGGCAATTATAAATAAAACTGCTATAAACATTTAAGAGCAGGTTTTTGTGTTGAATATATTTATTCAAATTAGTTGAGTAAATACTTATGATCACAATTGTTCGTAAGACTGTATTGGTTTTATAGAAAACCGCTAAACTGTCTTCCAATGTGACTATTATTTTGCATCCCCACCAGCAATAAATGAGTTTCCCTGTTGCTCCATATGTTTGTCTACACTTAGTATTATTAGTGTTTTGAATTTGGGGCATTCTCAATGGTGTGTAGTAGTATCTCTTTGTTCATAAATGGATCCATTATTCACAGGAAAGGGCGCCAGTCACTCACATTTCCTATAAATGTACAATGTACAAATCATCTTCTGGACCAAAACCTTATTTTACCAATCAGTAAATTAAGGACCAGTAAATTGCAAAGTCCCTATAGAGTCTGGGCAAACAAGAAATCGTGAGGCCATCAGTGTAACCGTTCTTCTTTATTAAAAAAGGAAGCCATTATTCTTTTACAATAATAAAGCTAGTTTAGTTGGTAGAACTAAAGGAACTCACAATGGCAAGAGGTGTTTTTAAGAAAGTAATTAAACTTTGAAAACAGAGACAGGAACTGTAGGTATGAGCAGAACTTTGGGGCCAGGCATTATGGGAGCTCAGGTGAAAGGGGGCCGTGTTTATGAGGCTGAAGGAGAAAGTCATTATATGCCCAGGCCTGTTAGCTTTGAACTATGGACAATTCAACTTCCTGATTCTGAGATTACATCTTTTAAAAAAAACCTACAAGGATTAAAGTAAATATATGGGACACTGGAGGGGGAAATATACACCTCTACCTATCATATTTGTTTTTTGTAAAACATAGAGATAAAATATGACCATCTGTTCCTGACCTAGACTTTTTGTTTAGATACAAGAAAGATTTGAATGAAGTTTTACTAGACTTTTTTGACAGCAAATTTTAGTGAGGTTTTCTCCCAGTCCAGAAATTGTTATGTAAAAACTTCTAGAGGAAATCTTTATCATGGATTTTATTGAGAAAATAAAAAAACTGATAAACAGTTAGAAAATTTGTATTGTAAAATGAAAACTATATGAACTTTACAATACAGTTACTATGAGAAAAATATGATACAACAAACTAAAAATCCTGTTCTGATGGTAATTCTGATTCCTCCATTACAAGAAACTAGGGAAACTGTCAGATGTGACCAAGGAAAACACTTCTGTTTTGGTTTCTTATGTAGGCCCCAACTAGCTATTATGCTCTTCCTCACACTACCTATATATCCAAGATTATATGTGCAAATAGATTCCTTTCTTCATGAGTCTTATATTTAACTGAATAGAATTTCCTGGAGTTCTATTTACAATTGCCCAAAACTCAGAAGCAATGTTTGAAGTCCAAAGATTTTTATTATCATTATCTCTAACCACCTTTTTTTTTTTATTTTGACAGAGACATAGAGAGGGACAGAAAGAGGGACAGATAGAGACAGACAGACAGGAAGGGAGAGGAATGAGAAGCATCAGTTCTTCATTGCGGCACCTTAGTTGTTCATTGATTGCTTTCTCATATGTGCCTTGATGGGGATGGGGCTACAGCAAAGCCAGTGACCCCTTACTCAAGCCAGCAACCTTGGGCTTCAAGCCAGCAACCTTTGGGCTCAAGCCAGAGACCATGGGGTCATGTCTGCGATTTTGCACTCAAGCCAGAGACCATGCACTTACACTCAAGCCAGATGAGCCTGTGCTCAAGCCAGCGACCTTGGGGTTTTGAACCTGGGTCCTCTGTGTCCCAGTCCAATGCTCTGTCCACTGCGCCACCACCTGGTCAGGCTAGCCATCTTTTTCATATAATTGTTCAGCTACACTAAAAGATCTGTAGATTACTGGGTTCAGCTCTTTGTATCTATTGGCAACATTCATGCTCTGATCTATGCTGCTGTGATGGCTGGAGTATGAACTTTCATTTCGTGAAGAAAAGAAAGCTGCTGCCCAAATAAATATGAGCAGAAAACAATTCCCAAAGGCACAAGATTTGTGGATTTTTCGGATTGATCAAATAGACATTAGCAATATCTTGGAGTGGCAATTAGAATGGGTATTTCCAGTGTCATTTTTCCCTGCCCAGAACTGGCTGGGGTTGACCCTGAATACCAGCCTCCTCTTAAAGGTAAACAATATACTAATTTTGCCAAATCACTTTTGGATCTGTCTCCTCTGCGTACTTGTCTGACCTGAAGATGGCTCTCAGAAGCTTCGCTATAAGATTTTCTGATTTTATTCTTTCCTTTCATCAAAGGGGGGCTGTATGGTAAAAGCCTCAAGCACTTTCCAAAAACCTAACTCTGCTTCAAGATTTTTGGGTCATTTCTCTGGCTTTCCTTTCTATGTCATCCTCCGAAGGGATCCTCACAGCCAACCAACATAGAGCCCCACTGATACTGCCACAGGCCGTCAGTGCAGTGAGCGCTGGAAGCTGGGTCAGTATACAGTGCCAAGAAAAAGGATTCCCAGAGGAGAAGGAAGTGCTTACTTATAAGGCGTTAAGAGGGCCTTAAACTTCACTTTTTTACCCAAGCATTTCCTTTCTTAATTCTGCCAAAGGCTTGCAATTTCCCCAATTTATCCAGTCTCTTGAGTTTAGTCACTGAAGTCCTTTGTAAAGTGCAGGGGTTGTTTCATTGCAGGGGCCACTAAAAGTTTAACTCAGATGACTTTATCAGTTAAACTGCAGTAATTTAGCAGGGGAATAGGATACTCCTGAGGGGCTAGGAGGTGAAAATGGTGAGATTTGATGAGGGAAGAGCAGTGGTTTCTACCTTTGGTGGTTATAGACTCCTTAGAGAATCTTTCAAAAGCAATAGACCTTCTCCCCAGAAAACGATGAAAGTAGCTTTTGTAGCCAGGCATGTCAAAAGTCAAACTAGATAAATATTTTGTAGAGGCAAAATTTTGCCTGAAAAGCCCTTAAATAACCTATGAACACAGTATTTGTGGTTTAAGGTATTTTGTTATTTAGTAACTCTTAAACATATTGAAATTTGATTACCGTTGATCTAGACCAAAGATAGAATAAGAAAGTAGATATATTCTGATAGCTGACCCTTTTCAACATTTTGCTTTTGAAGTGCTTATTAAATCTTTGGAGGAGAAGGCGGGGGTAGATGTAAACTCTGAATCTCCCCGGCGGGGTATATTTAATTTTGACTTTTGCTATTAAGCCACTATAACCTCAACACAGTAAGCCCCCTCACCCATTGGGAAGATGTTCCAAGACCCCCAGGAATGCCTGAAACCACAGATGGCACTGTACCCTATATGTACTTCTTTTTTAAGTCCATACATGTATATGATAAAGTTTAATTTACAAATTAGGCATAGTAAAAGATTCACAACAATAACTAGTAATAAAATAGAACATTTACAACAATGTAATGTACTAGCAGTGATGTGAATGTGGTCACTCATTTCACAGGACGCCTTACTTCTTCATATAGGTTCGGTGCTGTCTGGCGCAGTACACTACCATCCATTGAAATGTGTTTTACGTTCGTGTCTTCCACCCAGAAACATAATGCCTTTCCCATCTTAACGAAGCACTTATCACGCACTGTGGCCATAACGTTTGCAGCCTGAGGTACAACAGCAAAACCAGAATGAATTTCCTTTTTCTTATTCACAATTTAATGGACGGAAAGTTCATTCTTACTATAGATCTTAGCCACCTCGATATATCATTTTTCTTTCCTCAGGTCTAGAACTTTCACCTTTTCACTTTAAACAGGCACTTGATAGCTTCTCTTTCACACATCTCAATAGCCAGCATCATTACTCTTGTGCCTTAGGGCCATTATTAAGTAAAATAAGGGTGATTTGAACACAAGCACTGTGATACCACAACAGTGGGTCTGATAGCCATGATGGCACCTGCTAGGTAACTAACTGAAGGACGGGAGGAATACAGCATGAGACGCTGGGCAAAGGGAGGAGTCATGTCACTGGCAGGGCAGCGTGAGGCTCATCACACTAGCCAGAATGGCACATGATCTAAACTTACAATTGTTTATTTCTGGAATTTTTCATTTAATCATCTGGGACCACACTTGACCATGGATAAGTGAAACTATCACAAGCAACCTCACAAACTAGGACTACTGTACGTGCTGATAGATTTGTTTGTGGTTGAAGATAAAAAATCAGTTCAAGCCTAGGTTCTAAAGTTAAAGTTAAGTTAAATTTGTACCAAATTAGGCCCATTGTACACACAAAGTCTTCAGAGTTAGAGCATCTGTTGTTTCAGATTGTTGAGAGGATTGGAAGGAGAACATCTGGGAAGGGAGTAGGACCTGAAGGTAGTTGGAACTCGGTAGAGGAGGGAGGAGGAGGGAAGGGGAGGGAGTGGGGAGAGGGGGAGAGAGGGGGAAAGAAGGGAAAAGAAGGGTAAAATCAAGGGAGAAAAAGAGGAAGAAAGGGGGAGAGGGAGAGAGGGAGACAGGGAAAAGGGGAAACGGAGAAGTTGGTGTTAAAGCTCCTCTACTGACCTTCAATTTTTTCCTTGGACCAGCTCCAGCTGCAGACTTTCTTCCTTTTTAAAATCCCCTTTGCTCTGGCTTCTGTTTGCTCCTCCCCTCCCCCCACCCCCCTCTGTCCTGCAGCCCCAGCATTCACTCCTGGCCTCTTAGCACTCAGCAACTGAGGCCCAAATCAGTTCCCAGTTGGATAAAGGAAAAGCATAAAGCAGCCTTATCACTACTTCCCCAATTCCTCTGGGTTTTATTGTTATTAATTTTTTTATACAGTGTTTCTGTGAGACAGCTGTGTTTTCAGCTGGAGAAAACTTTGTGACCTTAAGGACAGAAGAAAAAAAAAAACACCATTAAGAAAGGCAGTGGAGAATTTTGAAAGTCAGGGTTTCTTTAAATAGCATCAGCTGTAACCAGCTTCCATCTTCTCTACAGAATCTTGCCTGGCTGTAAAGAAAGGAGATGGCCATTCTCTCTGGTCTGATAATTTCCCATTTCATATTTTGGCACAGAGTCATGAACAAAAAAGTTCTTATTATCTGGTGAGACCGTTCATTTATTCACTGTTTAAGCAAGCCCACAAATCTGTTAGCTAGGAAGTTAATCGGTGATTTAGGAGCTCTGGCAGTTGCAAAACCTACAATCTATTGGTGTGCAAAGGCACATTTCTACCTCTGACCCTATTCTCTCCTTTCATAGGAAATAAAAGGGAGGCCATATGATTTCATTCACTGTTTGTTTATTGTCGAGATTAAATGAAATAATGGATGTAAAAATGACAATCATAATATAACACGTGTGTGGGGCAGCTGTGTTAGGCTTGCTTGCGGGGTTACCAGGTATAAGTCCTTTGCCTGATTGGTGCGAGAGCACGTGGCTGCACCATGGGTACAAGGCTTATGTAAGGCTATGGTTGCTTGTGCTTGAGAGAGATGGGGGGCTGCAGATGGTGGGTTGCCTGCTGCCACTGTGAAGGGTCATTCTTGTTGTTTCTTTGCCTGGGAAGCAGTTTCCCCACCTGTGTGCTTGTCTGCCATTGTGAGACTTTATTAAACAAAATGGCCCGACAATTTCCGGTTCGGTAGTTCCTCTACCATCAGCCAGAATCCAATGTAGGCCTGGCTGGCCTCGGTCACCAGCATTACAACGTGCAAACAGCTTGGTACATGTCAGTTGTACTTTTGTTCTGTAGATGAATAGCCCACACTCCACATGTTTTTATTTCTGTCAGAACCATTGCCCATTACTCAGAACCTGGATTGGTGGCAAGAAGCAATAGGACACATGCATTCATGGTAAAGCTGTTGGGGAGCTTCTAAGGTCATAGGTGGAAAGGTGGATGTGGAACACTACACAGCCAGCTTTGATATCCATGATAAGAGATACCTATACCTGTGAGTCATATTTTCAAGTCAAAACTCTACTGGGGTTATGGAGCTCTTTCCCAGCTTGATTAAGGCAGTAAATTGGCAAGCTACTTAGCAATCTTATGTAATCTGCAAAAAAAAAAAAAAAAAAAAAAAGAAAGAAAGAAAAGAAAAAGGTTTTATAGTCAAATAGCTGGATTTTAAAATATCTTTCTCCAATACAGTTATGCTGGTGTGCAAGCTCCATGGGAGGAGGATTTCTGTTTCTTTTGTTCTTTTCATTATAGAATCCCAGTCACCCTGAGCAGTAACACATAATGTGAACTCAAACATATCTGTTGAATAAATGAATGAATGATCTTGTTCAAGCAGCCTAATGAAAGAGCCAGCCTAGACTTTGCCTCTCTAGAATATCTAAAGATATTCTCAGAAGTGCTAAGGAAAAAAGTGTGAGAGCCTACTGTACATCTGGCATTGTGCTGAGCCTTTGGGATTTTCTGGTTAACAAGGCAGTCATATTCCCTGCTATGAGATGAGCTCATAGTTCAGTAGAGAAGAGAGATATTGCATTAGAAAATGAATACTAGAGGAACAGGTTTTGTGAAAAGGAAGGTACTGAGTGTTGTAGGAGCACTGCAGGGGGGTGTCACAGCATGAACAAAGGCAGCATTCTAATGCCTGTGTCATATAGATCATGAAAACATCTTGAAAACTAAAAAATGTATTTCAAATGAAGAATGCTGTTAGCAAAGGCTCTGTGACTGAAGAGCTGGCTCTTTCCTGGTGTTCTATCTCTTTCTTGGGATACAGACGGGAAGCATATTGTTGCAAATGTTCCTTTTTTTTTTTTTTTAGGGAGAGATACAGGGAGAGGGACAGTCAGGGACAGACAGACAGGGAGGGAGGGGGAGAGATGAGAAGCATCAACTCATAGTTGCAACACCTCGACCAGGGAGCTCCAGCTGAGCCAGTCACGCCTTGCTCAAGCCAGCAACCAGTGACCTTTGGGCTCAAGTCAGTGACCATGGGGCATATCTATGATCCTATGCTCAAGCCGGTGACCCTGTGCTTAAGCCGGTGAGCCCGTGCTCAAGCTGACGACCTCAGAGTCTCCAACCTGGGTCCTCAGCGTCCCAGGCCGACACTCTATCCACTCTGCCACCACCTGGTCAGATGCAATTGTTCCGATGTGTACATGACTCTGAGATACTGCTGAAGAACCAAGTCTGAATATGACAGCAAGCAACTTGTTTTTCTTTTGAGGAAACATCTGTTTTTCAGGATGCCAATCCTCATGTGGGTCTTCTGGCAATAGCCTATTTTTCAGGTACCTGCAGTGTTTGCCTTCCCCACACACAGGCTCCCTTGGTGCACACAAACACACATGTGGCCCAAACCTCAGGAACAGCTTCACCACAGAAGACTGCAAAACCTCCTTGGGACCGCCTTAAAACTTCACATCTGTGCATGTTTTCCGAGGGCGCTGCACATTTATGCGCGGTACATTTATTACTTTCAGCTTCTTTGAATTCAAGGGAAAGCACAGGAGAGAGAGAGACTTGTTATAGATGTTTCTGGTTTCAGGTTGTTGTTTTTCCTGAGAGTCACAGACTGCAAGCAAGCCTGAGGTGTCATTTAGTTTCATTTCCTACTAGGCCAGCCCTTAAATGAAACCTCTAAATCAGTATGGTTTTTAAGTCACCTAGGGGAGATGAAAAGCTGCTGGTTCTTTCTGTAAATTATTCCAGAGTTAATAGAACTTGTTTTCAAATATCCCTTTACATTTAGCTACAGTATCTTCCACTGCCTCTGGGGAGAAGAACCAAGTTTCATTTGTAGCATAGCCTATGAAGAGTTAAGAGCTAAGGTCTTGGAATTAGGCAGATACGGGTTCAAATGTGACCTCAGTTTCAGATGAATTGTGTGATTTGAGACAATGACATGACCCTTTCGTATCTTAGTATTCCCATTTGTAAACTGAGAAAAATAACACTCACATTAAGAGAAAAATGTCTGTGACCCTGCCTGACACTGACATGCTTTCTCTCACATCATGAATATTTCATAAATGGTGACTTTATTATTGCTCTGTATAAAGTTTCTAACAATAATAATATCTGTGGGATCAGGAACCATGACTTGTTTGGGTATATATTGTTCACAGCCCTTAGATAGCACTGGGGGTATAATAGGTACTCAAGAATTGTGTATAAATGATTAACAAAAAAGATGGTATGTGTAGGAAGCAACTTGTTCTTCAAATAACTAGTTCCACGACAGGGCAAACCATTTATACTTCCTGACTCTTAGTTTGTTCGTTCATAAAATGGCTGTTTTACAAATGACTCTTTGCAATCAAATATTAATGATAAGTATTTATTTATTTATTTATTCTGCTCTATCAGGACTACAGAGGAAGGTTTTTAAGGAAATATTTCTGGGCCTAAGAATGATTTTTTATTAATAATCTGATATTTTAAAAATTCTGAGGTATTTTATTTAGTCATGTTTTAAAATATCTTTCAGAGGAGGTATTAGAAACTTTGTCATATTATCTTGATAAAATTCAACATGAAAAGGGGTAAATGCTGAGTTCCTGTTCCAGTCAGTATGATCTCATGAACAGCACAGGACCAGTACTGAGTACTGGCTATCAAAGTAAAAAGTAGAGGTGGGAGAAAAAGGTGAAGAAGCAGACTCTAGAACAATTCCATTTTATTTGTTGTTCCGGTGACTAATGGCTTCAGCTTTCTCCCTGGAGTGTTTCTCATGCTCTTCGCTATGTTCACTTTGACTCTACCCAGTATTCTCCACCTCAGCTAAATGAACAGCAGTTTATAACAGCACCAGAGCTTCAGAAATGCAGCTTGTAAAGCCTGGGCACAATTCTGCTTAGAGAGATGATCGTAAACTCACATGTACATTCATTTAACTTTACTAATTTTTCTCAAAACTTTAGGTTGATCAAGGTATATAGTGTTATGTGATGGGAGAAGGAGGGAAATTATTTGGGAGTGGTCTTAAATACTCTGTGGAGTTTCTTTTCTACACCTGATTCCTTCCTGGGGTGCTGAAGGTTCCAACATGAATATGAATTACATCACAAAAATTCTAAGAAAATGAATTGTTTTTTCAGGACCAGCAATGGTCACTTTGGATTTCCAAAGAGTACAGTAACCTGCAGTTAGGTAAATAAATAATTAGGTGGAGAAAAAAGTGTGTCAACCTTAGCATAATTTTTAAAAAAATCTGATCCACTAGACTGTAAATCTTATGGGATTCCCAGTGATTTAACTGCGATGCATATTAGTCATACATAAATATCAGTGATACATAAATAAAGTAAATGAGCCTATTTCTAAGTGTGTAGACCTACAGAAGCCTAGTTATATGATGGTATTCTACAATGTAATTAGGCCATATTTCTTTTTCCTTTTTTGGTTTTGATGGCTAGGTCTTTTTTCTTAGACTTACGGGTAGATTAACTTATAATGTGGGAAAATTGTTTGATTTTAAGTTAATTGACAACAGCAGTGAGAATAAAATTCAGGTTAGTTGATGCAGTTTCACAGCTTTGCTCTGTTAATACTGGATTCATATTTTTACATTCAGTGGTTTTACTTTATGCCAACAACATCAACAAAAATAAATCCAACCAAAAGGAAATTTCCATGTTGAATCAAATACTTGTAAGCAAGGTATTTTTTAACTTTCTAAATCCTATGCCAATGATTTCATCAGATATAGAGCAAAGAGTCTTTCCTTTGAGAACTTCTTTTCCCACAAACTGATTAAAAATATACAATCCAGGAAATCCTTTTAGTATAAAACAGGGCAAATTGATATACTTAGAAATAAAGTAAAATGAAAGCAGTGAGTATAGTTTGACATATTTATTTGGTGAAGAATCATAAATAGGTATGAAAGACATCATAATCCAGATTCTACTAATATTTATTTAATATTATTATCATGTGTTATTTAATGTATACCTTAAACTTGTAAGGTAGTTATTACTATCTCCACTTTTTTTGAAAGCAAAAAAAAAAAAAAAAAAGGATGCAGAAAGAAATTAAATAATAAGTTAAAACAAGTAAGTACTTAGTATGTATAGGAACCCAACTTCACTTCTCATTCTAACTGACTATAGACTAGTAGTTTTTCTCACCTTTTTTTTTTTTTACAGGGACAGAGAGAGAGTCAGAGAGAAGGATAGATAGGGACAGACAGACACGAAGAGAGGTGAGAAGCATCAATCATTACTTTTTCATTGCCTTTAAGACACCTTAGTTGTTCATTGATTGCTTTCTCACATGTGCCTTGACCGCGGGCCTTCAGCAGACTGAGCAACCCCTTGCTGGAACCAGCGACCTTGGGTCCAAGCAGGCGAGCTTTTGTTCAAGCCAGATGGGCCCGTGCTCAAGCTGGCAAGCTCGGGGTCTTGAACCTGGGTCTTCCTCATCCCAGTCTGACCCTCTATCCACTGTGCCACCGCCTGGTCAGGCTAGTTTTTCTCATTTTGCTACTAACTCTTAACCTTTCTTCATTCAAGGAACATGATGATTTCTGTCTGTCAATCACAGGGTTTCTTCCTGGGGTGGGCAGCTGGGAGTTTTCCCTTGGGGTTCCATCAGAACCTACATGTGGGTAGATATGTGTAGTTTGGGAAATATGTGAGGGATAATTCTACTTTTCTACCACCCACCCCAGTTGACATTCTCTGCATTACCCCACATTCTGTACTATTTTGGTTTAATTTTAGAATAAAACTTCTTCTGGCTTTCCTGTTTAATATCTCTGGATTAAGGTTTCTGTGTGTGTGTTTGTTTGTTTTTGCAAAAATTTATCAGACAATCAATGAAATATTTCTTGGTTAGCATATTTCTTTTTCTCACAACTAAGTCTTGGGCTATATGGGCCAAGGAACTCTTACCATGCAAATATATTAAAGTTTAATTAGGAAAAATACATCAATTCAAAGATTACTATATGAAACTAGAACTCTACCCTCTGAAACATCTTTGCATTTCTCATCTTATGAGAGTCTTTGAATTTGTCTATGATGGCTTAATGTCACAGGAATCATTCAAGGTGAACTTACTCTGATACCTGTAACTCATTTAAATGCTCCTTAACGTGTCTCCTGAAGGGGCGTTTAATTCTTTTCATTATTCCCTACCCACAGGTCCCCTGCTTGCCTGATGATAGTCATCTCTAGTCTCCCTTGAGACTCTGCCTGAACCAATTCCCTCCCCTCTTCTGTGGAACTCTGGAATCTCAGGCAAGATACAGCCATACTTCATATCCTGTTGTGTTTTTTACTCATTGCCTTGGTCTTCCTTCACAGTGTCCCCCAACATGTAAGCTGACTTTCTTAGCAAAATGAAATGGTGAGTTTTGTGGTATTGAATGGGGCATAGGAACAACACAACATCAGTGTTGAGACCATGGAGCTCAATGGATTTAGGTGCTCTGAGCCCTCTGAAAATGTAGCTTTATGTTCAGTTCTCATGGCTCCTACTGCCTAAAAAAGGCACATTTCTGCTTTCTCTCTGTGTTGACAGTTTCAATATCAAAATTATATTCTTTCAAAATCTTTGGCCAATTTGGATTCCACAGAGGACACAGCTATTTCAGGTTTTACCTGAGGGAAAGGAGCTGTTACTTTTCACACAAACGCTGCTGTCTGTCAGAAGCCAAATCAGGAAAGGATTTTTCACAGCTAGCCTTGATTGTTCTGAAACTTCTCGGAGCAGCTGGAGCCAATGACAGCTTTTAACCTCAGAGTCCAAGGAAAAGAAGAGAAGAGGTACATATTTTGCATGTTCATCTCTACTTTTTTATTGCTTTAGACTACTCTTTCTGGGCTTTAACATGAGTGACCAATGGAGTAAGCAAGCCTACAAATGATGTCATTTTAGAAACATGTAATTTTCAACCTTTGTCAGGATATATAAAATCTTACCCTGAGAGATTCATTCTGTTTGGACTTTCTTCAAGAGTGCCATATAAAAGTGTAAACACTTTGGAAGGCATTATATTTTAAGTCTTATACCATTTTTTTTTCACTTAAAACACCTCAAGGCAATGTTGGTTCACACCTGATATTCATTCACAACTAGCTAAAAGCAAAATAACAGAAAAACAGTGACTTTCAGAAACAGTTTGCCCTGGAATGGTGCTAAAAGAAACCAAGGTCAAACTCTGATAAGTTCACAGCTTTTTGGTACTCAATATGTGTGCAATAATCATCCCATTGAAAGAGGTTTTGGCATATTATATTTGTAGGATGTATATTTATAGGTTGTGTTAAAAATTAACAATAGTAAATATTAGTCTCTAACAGTGGACAGGCACAATATTAAAATGTGAATACCGTGTTTTCCTGCAACCAGTGAAAATATGATTACAAAATTGAATGTGTATTCATCTCTGTGATATTGTGATTTATAGTACAAAATACATTTGGTCTTCATCCCCATTTCTGGCACAAAGCCTTCAAAACCCTTGGAATTTTCTAAGTGTTGAAAATGATCAGTGTCTTTTGTCATTTAATTAAGTGACTTTTGGAAAGCACCTAAGAATGGAGGCTGGTTGCTAATGTACTCAACTATATGATTGGAGAGCTGGAACTTCCATCCTATATATTACCTCCAGGGAGGAGAGAGAGACTGGAGGTTGAATTAAGTACCCATCTTGATGAGATCCCAAAGATCAGGCTTTGGGGAGGTTTTGTATTGGAGAATGAGGATGCTACCATGTGCCACTGTGCAGAGTCCTAGTCTCCACAAAGACAGAAGCTCCTTTGTGTTTGGACCTGGCCCTACTTATTTCTTCATCTGGTTATTGATTTGTAGCCTTCATTAATTATCCTTTGTAATAAATTGGTAATCTAGTGAGTAAACTTGTTTCCTGAGTTCTGTGAACTTTTCTAGAAAATTAATTGTACCCAAGGGGGGGCATGGGAACCTCTGATTTATAGCCTGTGGGTCAAAAGCATAGGTAACATCCTGGGCTTGCCCCTGGAGTCCAAAATGGTGGTGTGGGTGCAGGGAGCAGTCTTGTTGGACTTAACCTGTGAAATCTGATGCTACTCTTCTGAAACTGAAAATATCTGTGTACGTGCTGCCTGTCACCAGTCAGCCAGGTGAGTAGACAAGAATCGAATCTTTATGGGTGTTTTATTCAGATAGCCGGTTATCTGAGAAGGTGGGGGGGTCATGAACCCTAAAAAATGTCATCTTAACATCTCATCTCAAAACAACATTTTTATAAGGGGAATAAAGAGATAGGTAAGGGGTTTGGAATTTAGAAAAAAGTTAATTAGATAGAACTTGCAGTCCAGAGATTTCTGCAGCATTTCTTCATCTGCAGACCAGTACTTTTTTTTATCAGCCTCCTTGTCAGTGACATTCTGTCCTTGGAGCACTGGGGCTTAGATACCATCTTGGTTGCTTGCAGATGTCCTGGGCCTGGGGCACAAAGATGGGTTGCGCATATGAAGTCACGTAGGCTTGTTTGTGTATCCTAGCTCCTGGAACAAAGCATTTTACTTGCATTAATCATTAAGGCTGTTGGTTATAACTAAACACTACTATTACTTAAGCTGTACTTTAAAATTTTCAGTTCCCCCTATTATTTCTTGTGTTTAAGAAATGCTTGTTGGTATTGAAAGAAATCCTCCCTACCCCCATCAAGTTGAAATTGGGTCCAGGAACCTAATTGAATCTTTTAAGTAAATAAAGATACTTTTGCTTTTGTTAACTAGTTACTCATTTGGATCATTGTAGCCCTCTACCTGCCTTGGTGAGGTCAAAGGGGTTTCCTGAACAATATGAAAGGCAGAATCAACTCTGTTAGAATAGAAAGTATGTAGATGCAGACTATGACTGCTCAATTGGATCTAAGAGCACATCGGTCAGACTACAAGGGGAGGTCCCACTAGGTCATCAGGGGCCAGAACTAGAAATTGGGAGAAGAGTTCAGAGAGTCAGAGAAGATGAAAGCAAAAAGAGAAGATTGTCATACATGAACTGTTTGGACAAGTGTTAGACATTGAGGACTGGGGCTTAGAGCTGGATCTTTATATATTCCTACCACCCAGTGCTTGGTCAGGCTAGATCTGTTTATAGGGTGTGGGATGGCATAGATATGTGTTTGTCTATTCCATTTTTCTTTAACGTGTGTGTATGTGCGCATGTGTGTGCACGTGTATGTGTTTTGAGTACTTCTGTGGGCCAGGCTTCCTGCTAGACATTGGGAATATAAACACCATCACTAATAACACTTACTATTAGGCACTGCAATAAATGCTTACACATATTATTCTTTTAAACCTCACAAAAATTCCATTAGGTGAATGTTATATTCATTTCACATATGAGAAAAAAGTTCAATTATGCCAGGAAACATGCCCAATGTTACATGGGTTATAAATGATAGAGTTGGTAATTGAACTCAGTTTTCTCTCTTTCACTAAAATTTATGTTCTTAGCCATTATGCTTTATAGCTGGTTATAACCATTAATCTGTTGCTAAATGTTAATGAAAACAAGAAATTGAAGAATTTTCATAGCATGGCTGGGTGATTACAATTAAGCTCATTGGCTTATTGGAGACTGAGGAACCTCTAGAAACAAAGAAAAAAATTATTTACCCATCAGTTTTGCAGTACTCTTATCCATTTACCCCCACACACCCCGTCCTTCTGTTCACTGTGCTGTAAGGATAAGGGAGTACTGGGTACATGGTTAACAACTGAATTCAGAGCTCTCTCACAAAGGTAATGTCTTATGAGGAATTACGTAAAATGCAATGAAAGAAGTTTTGAAGAAGAAATGATGAGATAAAAAAAAAGCCAATCTGCCTGGTTGGCTCAGCCGTAGAGCGTCAACCTGGCATGTGGAAGTCCTGGGTTCGATTCCCAGTCAGGGCACACAGGAGAAGCACCCATCTGCTTCTCCAGCCTTCCCCCTCTCCTTTTTCCCTGTCTCTCTCTTCCCCTCCTGCAGCCAAAGCTCCACTGGAGCAAAGTTGGCCCAGGCGCTGAAGACGGCTCCATGACCTTCTCCTCTGGTGCTAGAATGGCTCCAGCCACAACAGAGCAATGCCCCAGATGGGCAGAGCATCGCCGCCTGGTGGGCATTCTGGGTGGATCCCAGTCGGGTGCTTGCAGGAGTCTGTCTGACTGCCTCCCTGCTTCTAACTTCGGAAAAATCTAAAAACAAAAAACAAAACAAAACAAAACAGAAAAACAACTAAAACAAACCAAAAAAAAGAAAAGAAAACAACAACAAAGAAGAAAAGGTGACTATATGGTCTATTTTTTGGTATAAAATAATTCAATATGTCATGTCACTGTTGCTCTCCTGAAGCATCCAAACCTTAAGAGGATGTTATTCCAAAGCACATAACTACCTAGAAAACTAGGCAAGAATTAAATAACAAAATTTAAAAGGATGTCACTAGGCAATTTAATCGACAAATTATTGATATTGACCATGGGTGATGTGAAGAATTTAAATACTGAAAAGAAAACCTTCATGTGGATAGAAAAATATTTTTTACTAGTCCTTAAAAGATGCACAGGTTTTGACTAAGTAGTGAGGCTGAAGCAATGGAAATGGAATAAACAAAACCATGAGAAACAATATAGGAGACTGTGAGAAATCCAGTTTGGTATTGATGTGGTACAAAGACAGGGGCGGATAAGGACAAGAAAGTGGGCTGGAGTTCAGTGTGTCAGACCAGGTGTCTGGGTGGTAAAAAGAAATATAAACTCCATTCAAAGCTCTAATATGCTCTTCTTTCAAAGCTTCAAAGCTGGCCCTTCTTTACTCTTTCTTTATCCCACAGTCCAAGATACACTTGTCCAATTGATGCTTATAAATATTAGAGTTGGCCCTGGGTTTTCAAAGCCATGGCTATTTGAGATACCTGGAGCCGACAAAGGGACTGTTGTGAGAAGAGTGTGGGGCAGATACAGTAGGTGGCGCTCTTCCATCAAGGCAGAAAGAGCTAGCAAAACCTGACCAAGCAAGGTTAGCCTGGGGCCCTCCCATTCCTTAAATTTGAAGTGAGCTGTTTTGCAAGTCAAGAAAGGACTCACCCTGCTTTGGTTAGTGTACCCACTATAATTTGAACTATTATCTCATGATCATTTTAACTATATTTTGAGGGGATGAAGACTGGGAAGTTTTAAGGACATTCTTAAAGCTTGTTTTGACAGACAGAATTGAGAGTCACAATAAGAACTCTTGATAAATTCTTCCCAGTTGTCAGGTAGATGGTAGTCTTTTAAACAAAAACAACTTGTATACCTACTGAAGGTCTCTTTTATTTCTTTCCTAGTGCTCAGTTGTTGCATGATATTGCTAAAGTTTATGGCAATAAATAAATAAATAATCAATAATTAGAACCCTTTCTCAGAAGTGTGAAGAAAAGTCTATTTTGGTTTGAAATGAACCTTGGGAATATTTAGAATAGAAGGCTAAGTATAAGTGGGGCATGAGATGTTTCCACTGGTGTGTTGCTATGGTAACATTTACTATACAGTTTGGTCCTTAGCCCAGTAGAAGGAGAGTGCTAGGCTCAGGGCTTGGCACAGAGTAAGAACTCAGGAAATGGTGAAATGAATACCACTCTATTCATATTTTATGTTTAAAAAAGTAGTCTACCTTATCCTAGTCCAATTTTCCTTTACTTTTTTTTTTAACATTACAGCAAAAATATTGAGGGCCTAGTAGAAACATTTGGAACATTAGAACAGCCTTGTGACATTTTGTTTTTCAGCAACTGCTGAGTCCTGTGCCCCTCCTATCTTCCTGTTCCCCTTGTGAATGCTGGGGTACTCTCCTCCATTCCACCTGCCATTGCCCCATTCTCTTCCTCCTCCATGAAGAGGATCCTCTTTCATGCTTATGATAACTCAGTTGCTCAGTTCTTCTAGTGCTGTTGTGATTGCAAAGTTTTTAACAGTTTATATTTACATTTTGTGCAACAACTGGACCAGATTTTGGTTTTGTAAAATGTGTTCACTGTGTTCAAGACCCCTGACCAGTTAATCTGAAGAAACTGCCTTCTCTGTTTTTGAGTAGAAGCTAAGGGCTACAAGTGTCAATCACCCCCTTCTCCAGTTGCATTTTAACATGATGCTTGCTTTAACAAAGGCAGTGAAGAACTTCAGACACGAGATCAGGTGGACAAGATGATTTGGGGGTGGGCAGGTCATTTACCTCTGTCAAATCACAACCTCTGTGAGGAGAGTTGTATGTCACAGCAGCATCTCTTGGAACCCTCCTTATGCAGCCCTGTGTCCCTCCGGTATGTAGTGTGACTTATCCAGTAACAACAATCCTGCTAAAGCAACATTTTAGAAGGGCTGTTGATAATGTCAATGCTGTTTGTTTATTCTAATCACCAGAATCTTAGTTGGGATTGTCCATTGAGCACATACAATCTAGATAATTGTTCATCATGATATCTGCTGAGCAGTTTTACGTTGGATGCTATAATAAACAAAAGAAGCATTAATTGAGAAGAACTCAATCCATACAGAGGAATGTACTAGGTTCGAGTTACTAAGTCATTAAGAAAGTACACACACAGGCAGGTGAAACTACATGTAGAATCTACTCAGGCAGTCACACAATTTTCTATCTTAACTCATTAAAGAACTGATAAAAGATTTAGCCAGGCATGCCTATGGGAAAAGTCTTTTCCTGATACATATACAGCTGCTCATTTCCCCTTGTCTTTTCATCTAAACCTAGGATGTGATTTTATCTTCCATATGCTGTGCTATTCTACATTTCTTATAGGTCTATGTTGGAATGGTTACTTCTTGATCAGAACTCTCAAACTGCTAGAGAATATTTAGGCTGTCCGCAGTTGCTCAGAGTTCACCCTTTCTGATGGGTTTCCGTCAGCTGTATTTCTTTAGCTCTAATTACTCTTCTTCCGAAGTACTAGAGACTGGATCTGTGCAATGCTAGAACCTCTGGAGATCCCCCCCCCCTTTTTTTTCCCAATCAGCTTAGAACTTTGGTGAACTGGGATGCCTTAAGACAGAGTGAGTAGTTACATAAATACCTCTGACTTTTGAGAAAAGAATAACTATCTAAAAGGCTATCGTTATAAAAGTGTCATTGACTTTAAGCTACTTTTTCTATCTCTTGGATGTGCATGGAGGTCTTTAACCATCTTTTGTCCAAACAGCAATGCAAACTTGAAAAGGGTTTGCAACCTGGGGTAGGAATGAGGCCAAGACAGCAAGCAGGTCAGCCCATGGCACACTCTTTACATCTTGAGCCTTCTCCTAAAGGGCAGCAAATATGAAGAAAATAGGCAGTGTTGCAAGAAGCAACAAACTCTGAATGGCGGGATGGGTCAGAAGAACAGCTTTGGCGGTTCCCCAACTATCACAAAAAATTCAAGTCTTGAGGTTATTGTATACTTTTTAAATCCATTGCTACCTTATTGGCTGGTTGCTGGATACCCTGGTAGTAGAACCCAGCGAGTTTTCATATTTACCCCCTCCATACCCACCAGTAACTAAGCTACCATTTTTTCTCTCTGAAGACTGTGGTTGAAACCTAACTGGTCAGTACTGTGTTGGGTTAGAGGTTCAACTCTGAACTGAACTGGGGATCACAGAGACTTGGAAGGATTGGGGACAGGTGATAGACTTCAAGTTTTTGTTGAACTATAAAATGCATTTATCGTTTGAGCATCATTGTTTTAAAAAATGCCATAATTTAGTTGACGTGAAAATGTATGTATTGTGTGCATGTGTCCACATAGCTTCTTTCCAGATATTAAAGCCTTGCCATGACTCACTGCTTTCTTTCCTACAACAAATAATCAGTATTGTGGATTAAATGAAATATAAATAACAGATAGCAATGTTTTTTTTTTTAAAAAAAATATTATTATTACTGTTAATCAGTAGTACCAAAAGGAATTGCCTTGGTAGGCCTGGGCTCTTTAGTCTTCAAGTTCCCTAAAGGTCAAGGGTTTCTAAAAGGAGAAAGGTACTGAGTCTGGATCCTGAGGTTGCTTTTTTATTTGGGACCAAGATAGACAAGGGAGAGTATTTTTCTCTTGGTTTCTGTTTCAATGAATGAGTGGCTTGAAAAATTGGGTTTTTCAATGGAGAAGTCTTTTTTTTTTTAAATGGGAATGAAGGAAGTTAAAATGCTTTGAGAACTGAGGCTGCTTTATGCAGCACTTAACACAGAAGTATGAAAGTACTCAGGATGCATTTGTTGATTAAGTGATTGAAAAGTCAGCTTCAATCTGCTGCTTGACTCCTTTCTCTATTAATAAAAAACAAATGTAATCCTGGCACACAAACTGTAATCTGGAAATGGGTTTTAGAAATCCACTCTACTGAATAAATGGGCCATTAGAGCCCATTATTATCAAGGTTAAGAAGGTATATTACACTAGATGGAGGTGGTGACTGAAAGGGAAGGAAATATGTATTTAACTATTTCCAGATATTGAGGCAGAAAAATATTTTTAGCCTCTAAGTTTCTATCTACCTAATATTTCTACCAATGGCCTGAAATATCAGAATGTCTGGATATTGTCAAGAATTATGAAAGGTTGAGATTTTAGTCTACTTGTAATCCAACATAATTTCATAGATTCTGGCAGGAGATTCAGGACTTCTGGGTCAGAGACAAAGGACTTTATCACTTAAAGAAATAATAGTAGACAGAATATCAAAATTTTCCTGTGCCAGTTTCCTGAGCCTCAGCTACCACTGGGGGCTGCAAAGAGGGCCAGATGTTACCTGCACAGGCAGTGGTACCATGTATGACAGGAGAAAAACCCTGAGCTCAGGAAACCCAGATCCATTATAATGGTCAGTAAGAATTCCTGCCTATTGCTCTGCAGGGAAATACTGCACCTTCTAAGGCTGATTTCTACACAAACATCCTTGAAAAGATAGCCCCAAACAAAAATGCCAGTGCCTCTGCTCAAGAACTGTGCTGAAACCTGAGAGTCCCATGGAGAAACCATCTTGAAAGAATGTGGTGCCCATGCCCATGGTGTGCTCTGTCTCTGTCTACTGCTATGTTTAAGCCACCATCTTAACTGGGATCTAGTGGTCCTCACTGCCTCCGGTTTCTGCTCTCAAACTGGACTTGGAAACACCGGGCTATTTTTCTTTTCCTAGAAGCCGAACCTTTGAGGATGTTCAAGAAAGATGACAAATCAACTAGGTCTCAGGGAGGAGAAAGGAACTTTTTCTGGGACCAGCAGTGACACCTGATTGATTTAGGAATGGGGAGGGGGAGAGTGAATAAAAGAGGAGAAAATACAGGGAGGGCAAGAATAGGCAAATGAAATACAGTGTGTCCATAAAGTCATGGTGCACTTTTGACCGTGTGACCTGTCAAAAGTACACCATGACTTTACAGACACACTGTATAAGAGAGAGAGGAGGAGGACCAGAGGCTTGCCCTCCCCTTCCATTGAAAGAGCTATGTGTTGTGGGAAAGGGGGAGGAAAAAGAGCAGTCACCTGATGGAAATTGACAACCACTGTTTATGACCAATAGATTGGAAGTAGAAAATAAAAAAAAGACAAGGGGAGAAAAGGAGAGGGGGAACCTACTGCATAGTTCACGTCTAACTGCATTAGTTAAAATTACTTTTTCTTGAGTATTTTCATCTGCCATTTCCCATAGAATCAGGACAGTGTTTAGAATCTATTTATGAAAAGTAAAGCAGTGACTCATAGGATACTGGCAAGGCTAAGGCCCCAGAGGAAACTGTGTGGGTAGCAAAGAAATCAAGTTTTCAATAGCTGCAAAAGGTAGAGATACTCAAATAAAAGTCTCGCTATTTAGTAGATTGAACAATTTAAGGAAGACTTGAAGAAAACATGTTATATAAGTTGTATGGCTCTAACTTACAGGGAAACGTAGATTAAATAAATACAGTGTTCTAAAGGTGGAAAAGGGGGCTCCACCTGCACCAGCAGATGTCAACTGTGAATGGTCTGTGTGTCTATAAAGCTTCATCTTGACTGAGTGTTTTAATCTTTTCAACATCCACCCAAGGCTTTGCTAAATTTCTTTAACAGAAGAGGAAACACTGGCACAAAATATTAACCAAATTGCCTATCAGTGGACCAAAAACATGAACCAACTCACCTGACTCTGAGACCATATACTGACCCAAAATGTTAAACTAGTAAAACACAGAAAGTGAGGAAAAGCAAGGAAGAAAACAGTCCATTTCTTTCTCCCTCTTTGTTCAAAGTTGAGCCTCCTCTCTAAGACAGCAAAGACAATATGACAGGTAGCTCTTTTCATAGTGATGCACAGACCTGCTCCATGCAAGCGATGACAGCAGAGGCAGACGGAGATGTGAGTGAAGGGATGTGCTGTTCAAGTGGGAAGGATGTGGAGCCCGATCTCGGATCTTTCATACAGAAGGGCCCTGGTTTGTAAAAGGGAGAAAAGGAGGTCATGCTAAAGATTGTACCCTCAACAACAATAGTTTAGGGTTCTTATGTTTTGAGTTTTCAAAAAGTGGCTGCATTTCCTAATGAAACACTGGAACACTGGGCTTCCTCATCACCATTAAAGTGTTCAACCTGTTGTATTGTAAATTTGTTGAGTTGGAGGCCCAGCTTCCCAGAGAAGAGCTACATGGTCTTGCATGGTCCTAGGATCCAGGGAGAAGATGAGATAATGAGGGTACAGTGTTAAATCATAGATAAATTAGAATAATAGTAATTATTATTATCTAAGCAGCATTCCAAATCCATCTTCCTTTCCTAAGGAGATAATGACTTACATCAGTTTTGTCCTAAAAAGAAGTTCAAGTCAGTTTTCTTTTGACCTCTAACCATCAGTGTCTCACTACTGGTCTTGTCTAGTATAGTGACCTCCCTCTTCCCTTGTGTCCCATCTTCTTCCCTCATTTCCTCACATAGAGTGTAAATATAACATTTAATCTTATTAAATTAGAGTATTGTTCAATGACTATCATTTTATTCTGTGTGTTCTCTGTGTATTCATCCTATAAATTTTGGCCATCACAGAGGAGAGATGTCTCAAGGGCATATTTTGAACTGTGTCTACAAAAGTGACAAACACAAATAGGTATTGAATAATACTTTGTGTTAACTTGAAGACAAGGTTCTTGATGATGATGATGATGGCAACCTTCTTCACAGTTTACTGAATGTTAGGGAATTGGTCAGCGTATCCCCTAATCCAGGGGTCCCCAAACTACAGCGGGCCGCATGCGGCCCCCTGAGGCCATTTATCCAGCCCTGCTGCACTTCTGGAAGGGGCACCTCTTTCATTGGTGGTCAGTGAGAGGAACACAGGATGCATCCGCATCCATAATTTCCATTGAAATACTGGTCAGTTTGTTGATTTAAATTTACTTGTTCTTTATTTTAAATATTGTATTTGTTCCCGTTTTGTTTTTTTACTTTAAAATAAGATCTGTGCAGTGTGCATAGGGATTTGTTCATAGTTATTTTTATAGTCAGGCCCTCCAATGGTCTGAGAGACAGTGAACTGGCCCCCTGTGTAAAAAGTTTGGGGACCCCTGCCCTAATCTCTCAGGAAAAGAGCCTCAGGTGCATTCAAAATCATGGAGAGAGAACAAAACATAGGAAAGAAAGGGAGGGAGGGAGGAAGGAAGGAAGGAAGGAAGGAAGGAAGGAAGGAAGGAAGGAAGGAAGGAAGGAAAGAGAAACAAAAGGTAGAGTGCCCTAGTTTGGACCGTTTAAATGTATGGAGAGCATTTCCCCCTATACATTTCATCATTATGTGATATCCAACATGCCTTAAAACAAACTCTTTATTTTCTCTTTCAGAGCAGCTCTTCTGATTAGCATTCCTATTTCAGAGGCATTCCCATAGCTTCCTAAGCTCAAAACCCCTGAGTCATTTATTACTGCTGCCTCTTCCATACACTCATATTCAATCAGTAATCAAGTCCTGTTGTTTCTGCCTTCAAAATAATTTCCATATCCTTCCCTTTCTGTTACCATGGATACCATCAAATTTCCCTTTTGCTTCATGCCTGGACAACTGCAGTAACTTCCTGAATCTCTTGGCTCCAATCTACTCTGCATACAGCTGCTGTGGAATCATTCTTTCTGACATTACTGGCTGTCCAAACTCTTCAGTGTCTCCTTGCTGTTCTTTAAAGTCCAAACTCTATAACTTGCATGACCTTCCTTAATATGACCATATTTAAAGGACCCTTGCTAATTTACATGATACTTTTATGCAAAATTGAGAAGGCACCACCCAATGGGCCTAGAAAGCCTGATAATATAAGGCTGACCGAGCAAAGCAAGTCTTTGTGTGAATAACAAAGGGTGGGTGCATCCTCAGGCCTCAGGGTGTACCCCCCACTTCCCACTGGAAGGAACACAAGGCCTTGGAGAGCAGGGCACAGGCCGTTTTCAGTCCCTAACCACTCAAAGGTTTTTGCAGATGACAACCTCCATAGCTATTGGCGGAGCTCTGTGCTTTCTCTTTGCTCCTAAACTAAGGCCTCTTCTCAAATAAATGCTTTCCTTGAACATGCTGCACTGAATTTTAGCCATATACCGTGACTCATGTCTTTTGCATTTCCTAAAATACACTTCTGCTTCCTCATCAATAGGTAATTGCTGCTTGCCCATCAAAATTCACCTTAAATGTTACTCGTCTGGGAAGCGCTGGGAGAACTGGGTACTAGCAAGGATGCCCTTTACTTCTGTTTCAACATGTCTGTTTTATTTACAGCAAAACCCTCCTGCCTCCACATATACTTGGCCTACATTCTGGGGACCCATATCAGCTTCTCCACCATCTGATCTCTGATCTTCCTGTCCCTCAAGTATATGCATGCTCAGTCCAGTACAGAGAAGTCAATTTTTGGTGATTGATTTTATCTTGTTGTGGATTTCTCATTTCTGGAATATTGGAAAAACTTATATTGCCCATTGCAAGGCAATTTTGTCTCTTTTGAATAACCAGATACCACAAATGTTATAATAAAACATTAATGTTCCCACTCTTCAGGGATCTGGATGGAGTCTGAGTAGAGGAATGTTTCCATGAACTACTGGTGTCCAGGATGAGGTGACTGATTTATGTGTCGTCCTCCTTTGCTTCCTTCTGGTCTTCTGGGTAAGCTCATTTCACCAAGTCTTTGGGAGGCAGCCTCTGTTTACACCAAAGCTGCTACTGAGAACCTGGCTATTTTAACTCATGGTCTGTTCTTCCAAGATGGGAGATGCATGGTGACTGCTTTCAAAGAGCTTGGCCATTCCCTCCTGTCAGTCAGGTCACATTGGTTCTCACTGGTACTTTAGATTCCCAGTGATTCCATCCCTTCCCCTGTTTGGCCTCTAGAAAGTTTATAGCTAGCACTCGTCACCCACATTCCAGGAGGCATGCAGGAGCTCTGGATTCCTTCCAGATGATATGAGCACCAAGGGAAGGTCAAGGGCACCATATCAGGCCCATCTCTGCAGATACGTCCTCCACTCTTTGTTGCTTCGCTGCTTCAAGGCCAGCACAAACAGCCTGGGAGAACTGGGCACTAGCATGGATGTCCTTTACTTCTGTTTCCACGTATCTGGGTTTTTGCAGCAAAATCCTCCTGTCACCACATATACCTGGCCATGTGCTAGAAACTTATATTAGCTTCTCCATCATCTGATCTCCTTTGGATCTTTCTGTCTGACCACTGCCCCCCAAGTAACTTTTTTCCTTCTTTTTCTTAGCCTTTAGGTGGATGATAACTGCCCCTAAGTGGAATTCCTAAAATTTTCTTTAGCTAGAGCTTATAATAAACTTTATGTTTAAAGCTTCTAACTTTTACTCCTGATATAAGAAGACAAGCTATTGAACTTTAGGAAGACCTTTATTTCTGAACAAACTCTGCTTCCACTTCTAGAGTTTGCGATAGGTTTCAAGATCCTCTCTGACAAATCAAAAGCTGAACAGTGGCTTTCTTTACATTTTAGTTATACCAACAAAATCTTTTCAGAGAGAATAAGATATCTGGTTTAGTAGAGGACAGTCACATACAAGTAAGAGTGAAGAGGAAAAACATTAACGTATTACAAAAACATTTATCTACTGCTACACAAACATTTATATTGTATTGCTTTATATTATATTGTATTACAGGTTCTCTGGTCTGTCTTTTCTTCTAAACTAAAAGTCTTCTATGGGAGCTGTGATCTTATTCTACTTTTCATTCTAACGTGAGTAAAACAAAAAAAGGTTATGGCTACCTCCAAGCCATCCCTGGTTCAATGGGGAAGATGAGGAAAGATCTCAAAGGAAAATAATATTATAATTTCACTCCCCAGGCAAGGGAAAGCAGTGGGTAGAGAAGATTGATAAGCAGATATGCTTATGAGATATATGCTGCATTGCTTGAGACTGCCTTTAAGAGAAAACCATAGTGCCCTTGATTTTATGGAGCTGCCCAGGAGTAGTGCTGGCCCCTATAGAGCATGACTGCATACTCAAGGATTGGTATGCTCCTGCACAAAGCAGTAAACATAGTATAACAATGATCGACTATTGAACTCATACTATATACCAAGCTCTTCAAAAGACTTTAGATATATTAAATCTTTAGCATGCATTTAATCTTTAGCATGCATTATAAAGTAACTTTAACCATTAACTTCAGTTTACAAAGAAAGAAATGGAGGTGCAGAGATGTTAAATGATTGGTCTAAGGTCACACACCTAGAAAGTGTCAGACCTTGGATATAAACTCAGGGACTATAACCAAGAATTATACCTGAGAATCTTACTCATATAACCCAAATATAACAATTGTACCTAAATTCAAGCTGTTGTATTATAATCAAACTGGATAAGCCTATTTTATATTTCAGGCTTATAGTCTTTAACAAATCTGGAGAAGAATCTCTTGACCAAAAATAAAAAATATTTATTTCAATTAGCACATGTACAGAAAGGGTTCAAAAGGAAATTCCCCCAAAGAAAAATTTCCCAGAAAGTCCACTAAAACAGAACCACAGAACTAAGTGATTAGATTGTGGCAGGAGTGGTAAGGGATGAAGGGGAATATGAACAACACCTATTTTCTTCTACTTTGGGTAACTGAGTTAGAAAAATAGTTATTTATCAAGATGGCAACTGTAAAAAGAGGTCCAGATTTGGTAAGTAAAGAATGATTGGGCAGAATGAATTTAAAGGCCTTTTGGGATTCAAGGGGTAGCTGTTTCATAAGCACCTGGTTATACAGATCTCAAGTTTGGTTAAGAGGTGCAGACCAGAGAAATGTTTGAAGTCAATCATATGTATAAGTAAAAGTTCAGCTGTGAATGTAGGAGATAGTCTTCCCCCCCCCCCCAAATGTATGTAGAGTAGAAAAGCTATGGTAATAACAAAGCTCTAGAGGACAAAACAATTTAAGAATGAATTAGAGATAGTAGACTGTACAAAGGAGATTAAGAAGAAGCAGAAAAAGAAGTAAGAGGGAAACTAGATGAGATCTGGGTTATAGAATCAAAAGGAAGAAAGAATGTCACAAAGTAGTCACAATCATCAAGTAACACAAAAGTCAAGTAAAAGTCAAGTAAGAGCAAACTTTTGGGATGACCATTGGACATGAGAACTAAGGGAAGTTGCTGATATTTGGGGGCAAAGCAGATTCAATGAAAAGACTGAAGTAGACATTGAATGTCAAATAGTATGGCTGTAAAGGGAAAAAGAGAAGGGATGGGAGCTTATGGAAAGAGGAGCTTGAGGTTAAGAAAGGGATATTTTTTTATCAGCTATACTATCCATATACTATATCCCAGATATATATGTGAAAAGTCTGGTGTAACTCAACTCAGTTTTCTGCTTGGGGTCTCCAAAGGCTGACATGGAGATTTCATTAAAGCTGGTTCTTATAAGAAGGATCTGGGGAAGAATCCAAAACCAAATTCTTGTTATCTCAGGTTGTTGGCCGATTTCAGTTCCTTATGGCTATAGGACTTAGGTTCCCATATCCTGGCTGAGCCCATCATCCAGAAGCCACCTGAGTTCCTCATTATGTGGTCTTCTTCATCTAAACCACAGTCAGCTGGACCCTTTGCATGCTGCAAATCTCTGACTTGTTTATTTTCAGCTAGCTTAAAATTTTAAAACTTTTTAAGTTAGGTAAAATACACATACCATAAAATTTAGCATCTTAACCATTTTTAAGTGACAATTCAGTAGAGCTAAATACTTTCACATAGTTGCACAACCTAACGCCTGAACATTTTTATCTTGCAAAACTGAAACTGTACATATTAAACAACTCTCCATTTCCTCCTCATCTCACCCCCTGGAAACCACCATTCTACTTTCTGTTTCTATGAATTTGACTATTTTGTGTATCTCATAGAAATGGTACCATATAGTATTTTTCATTTTGTGACTGGCTTATTTTACTTAGCATAATGTCCTCAAGTTTTATCCACATTATAGCATGTGACAAAATTTCATGGGGGAAGAAAATTGTAAGATGAGAAATAGGAGAAAACAGTGGATAGAGCAGGCTACAGGAAAGTAATCAGTCTATATGTTAAAACTGGAAAAATTCAACTTGAATCCCTACCATCCAAAGATTATTTATCTGATGGATATACAACATAATTTACTGTCCAAATAATGTAGAGATATTTGCCCCAAATCTATGTACTCTAGTTGACCAATGTCACCATATTAAATTTAATTGTCTAAATAAAAATAATAAAAAAAGATCTTTTGTTCTTTCAATCTCCCAAGTAAAAAGCAAATTTACCAGCAATAAGTTATATTTTAAATATCCAAGGATTAATTAGTTGGCAATTGGTTGAAATCTAGGTCCTACAAGTAATGAGATGACATGTTAAGTAACTGGAAACATAAAATAGAATGGCAGGAGCATGTCAAGAAGAGGAGAAGGTTGATAAAACAGTTCAAAGGTCAGACCTGTGGTTGGAAACCATACTTCTTAACAATCCACAAAAGTCATCTAGATTATCTTGGAATGATTTACTGAATAAAGTCATAATTTACCGAAAGAGGAAAATTTGTGATTTCATTTAGTTTGGTTTAGGTGAGTGTTAATTCTGTTTGTATTTCAGGAAGACACTGATGACAAAGGAATAGAGATCAGAAAGTTCTCAGTGAGTGGGAAACCAAACTAAAACCAGAAACTTCCATGGAGAATTATTAAGCAGAGTAAATTAGTTGCATAGAGAATTGGGAATGACTACCGGAAAGCCAAGGTAGCACTTTGCAAAGGGTTAAACCCTCTTGGGCCTTATGGGACACTTTATATCTCCAGCTATGACCCCCTCCCCTGATCCCTTGTATACTTAGATGCCTACTTGACATCTCTATTTAGATGACTAAAAGAAATCTCAAAGTTGATATGTCTAATACTGCATTCTAGATTTCCCCTCACTCCCACAAGTATATGCCTCTCCTACTCTTCTCCACTTTGGAAAATGTCACCAGTATCAATCCAGTTGTTCAGGCAAAATTCTAGAATCCCTTCCCAGTTTTCTCATTCAGTCTATCAACAAATTTTGATAGTTCTATCCTGAGAGTCATTTCTTTCTCCCATCTTCACCGAACTGCCTAGTCCAACCAAGCATTACTGTCATCTATACCATTGCAATTGGCCTAAGTGATATTTTTGCTATTTTTCTCTCTTTTATTTTTATTTCTTGGAGGGGAGCAGCCTAGAATCAACTCTGAATAGCAGCCTCAATACTTTATACTGTCTTTTCTGACACTCCCTTTTTTTTCCAAATCATTCCATTCTGATCTCAACTCAAATATTACCTCCATAGATAGACTGTCTAAATATGAATAAATCTTTCACCTCAGTCATCATGATATACCACCCTCTTTTATTTTCCTTCATAGACATTTTCACTATCTGAAAGGGTTATTTTAAACTATATGTTTATCATTAGAACACAAACTCCAAGGAGAAGAGATCTAGTCTGTCTTGCCGCTGTATTCCCAGAATGGAGAACAGTGGTGTAAAGTGGGTTGAAATAAATATGTGTTGACTGATAGGTGAATCTTTTACAAACATGTTGTTTGAAAATTACTGGTGGATGAAACAGATGACAAGCAGGGCACCCTGTTTCCAGAATGAATTTCTGCTCTTGTGAAAAGATAAAACAGGAACATGTTATTCAATAAATTAACAATAACAGTTCTGGGTTCTTCTGGTTACAGGGTAAGTGTGTTTGAAGGTGAAAACAATATAGTGTTGATCTCCTTTCCTGGCTTTGCAAAGAATCAGGAAGATGAAATCAGTGATTTCAAAATGAGTCACTGGAAACAAGTGGTTTTCAAATAACATACCTTGAAGTATAAATCAGGTGATGCTGAGAGAAGAAGAAAAACATGACAATCTTTTTTTGATCTTATAACTTGTCAGCAGTTCAGTGCAGGTTCAATTAAAATATGTACACTAAATTCTGGTCTATAGCACTCTCGAGGCATATGTGATCCTGGGTACTCAGGAGTGGCTTTTTTCCTGATAGCCGATGGCTAATCTGTAATTTCTGTGACTGATTTTTTTTTAAATGGAAAACGTTCTAAAAACTTTCCCTTGATTAAGGGAGGCGATGGAAAAAACATGAGCTTTAGAGCAGGATAGACCTGGGCACATTAAAATTGCACTTCCCTGAAAATATCTCTGACGTTAGATTAGTTTTACTTGTTTGCCTTCCTCTCATGAAAGTCAAGTGAAACAAGGCAGATCTGTGACTTTCAGGGAAAGCCGAACATGGCCACTTTCCTGCATCCAAGTTCTGCAGCTGAAAAAATTCTGTGACATTGGCACTTAATGACCCTGAACCACAGGGTTTTTGTTTTGTTTTGTTTTAATCTCTAAAATGAGACTAACAAGAGTTCATAGATGTTTTGTGTGCATGAAATGAAACAATGATTGTAAAAATGGCCTTATACAAAATAGGAACTTCAGAAATGGCATTACGAGTACTCTTGTAAAGCATACTCTTTAAAGATATCAAACAGCAAAATCCTTTTATAATGTCCATTGTCAACATTCTGAGCAGATCATTTCTGTGATGTCTCACTAAAACAGTTCCAGATGCACGCACTGTGAAGTCAGAGATCAAACATGTGTCAGTACCACCAGCAATATTAAAATTGTGCTTCCCTGCCTGACCAGGCGGTGGCGCAGTGGATAGAGCGTCGGACTGGGATGCGGAAGACCCAGGTTCGAGACCCCGAGCTCGCCAGCTTGAGCACGGGTCCATCTGGCTTGAGCAAAGACTCGTCAGCTTGGACCCAAGGTCGCTGGCTCAAGCAAGGGGTTGCTCGGTCTGCTGAAGGCCCACAGTCAAGGCATGTGTGAGAAAGCAATCAATGAGCAACTAAGGTGTTGCGACAGCAATGAAAAACTAATGATTGATGCTTCTCACCTCTCTCCGTTCCTGTCTGTCTGTCCCTATTTATCCCTCTCTCTGTCCCTGTAAAAAAAATAAATAAATAAAAATAAAATAAAATTGTGCCTCCCTGAAAACATCTCTGATGTCAGATGAATTTTAATCGTTTGCCACCCTCTCATGGAAAGTCAAGTAAAACAAGGCAAAGCTGTGACTTCCAGGGGAAACCCAACATGGCCACTTTTCTGCAAAATGAATTAGCCCAGTAAAGGCTGCTTTTCCACAGTTGGGTTTTGGATCCTCCAGAAGGGCCTTTTTTGTTCTCCATGGTGATAGTCTCTTTGACAGACTTGAAAGCAGTGTTTTCTAATTTTCTTCCATGAGAAACTGGACACAAGAAATGTTCCAGTGAAAAAAGATTCTGTAACAAAATTTCTTTGGGACTTAGTGTCACAGTGCACAGTGACATCTTCACAACTCTAAAATGGCCAGAGCATAAAGAAAAAGGTTTCTTAGACTACTCGACTATAATTTTTTTTTAATACAGTGCATATTAACAGGAGATTTTCTTGCTACAGGGCACATTTGAGGTAATACTGCTATTTAAAAAATGCTACATTTCTTACAACAATAAAACCAACAAAAACTTCTAGGCTGTCCCTGAAAGGAGAAGCTACTATGGGGAAGAAAGAGACATAATTCTGACCCCACAATTTTTTCCACCTTCCGAAGTAGCTGTTCCCTCAACTGTGAAAACATGGGGATGCTTTGTCTTCTAGTGTGATCATCCTTGAGCATTTACATAGGGAAAGCATTTCTTTAGTATTTTACTTTTATATTATAGTTTGGGGATTATGTTGATTTAAAAAAAAATTTAATATATTGTGTTGAGATGGTTTCAAGTGTTCCATTCAATGTAACACCCTCTACCTCCCCCATTGTGCCTACAATGCCCCATGCAAAGTCTCTTTCCATTCTCATTTCAGCCACTTTATCCCCCTCCCCCTACCTCCATCCCCACTTTTCCTTTGGGAATTGCTGCCCTGTTGTCTGTATCTATGAGTTATGTACATATATAATTTGACTAATCCCTTTACCTTTACCTTTAATCCCATCCCCTCTGCTGATTTTTTTATTTATACATGCAGATCACTTATATTATGTTTGAATTTTTATTTTAGGGTAGACAAGAAGAGATTACAAAATATTTATTCTGGAAAGATGCTGCTGGTTTGGTGGGTTTGGAAACTAGTCATTTAGGGGATTGTTACTTATTTGGACTGTCACCTCCACACAAGTGTCAGGAAGTCCTCCTTATTCTTTCAATTTTGTCCCAAGAGTTGATAAAGATATCTTCACTCAATTAATCTCAAACATGACAAAGTCTTGAGGAAAAAACAACAACAAATGAAACAAAATTTGATGATTGCTAAAGGAGAAAAGCAGAGAATTATGGAGAGTTAGGAGGAACCAGAGTATAAAGAAACTATATGATCTGGCCTACAAGATTGCTTCAGGGTCGTGTAGGATCTGTTCCAACCCATATGTGCCCCAGAGACAAAGAAATGACTGACCCGAGTGTTTAACATTCTCGTGCCTGGCTCAGATCCGGGAACTGATGATCATTTTTAAGTGTCTCACTCAATAAACAGTCTTAAAAATCAACATTTTCCAAAGGCCAGGCCAGAATAGAGAGACTGTGATTTACTTTCTCATCATATTTGTGAGACTTGGATTCAGTGACTTGTGGTAGGAAACCCAGAACATGTTATCTCATGTGAAAACTCTGAAGGTCGGCATCCAGGACTTGTCTGCTTGTGAGGAGCTCCAGCCTACCCTGGCTTTCTTCTCTGCTCTCTCAGGGGCGCTGTGTGTGCCCAAGGGTTCTGCTGCGCCCCCGTGGCTGTGCTCACATCAGCCAGCAGAAAGGAGAGAGGGAAAAGAAGCCGTGCTGTCTCTCATTTCAGACACCATTCAAAGTTGTGCCCATCATTTCTGATTATATCCCACTGTTTAGAACTTGGTCATAGGTTGCACCTATTGCAAAGGTGACTAGAAAATGTAATCTTCATTCCAGGAATCCACGAGCCCAGCTAACATCAGTGAGTTATGTAATAGTTGCTCTAAAAAGGCAAAATCGCTGCCACCCTCATGTTCCAAAGTCTTCAGATTAGCTCTGAATTTCATATTTCCAGACTTGCCTCTTCCCTAGGTGACTGATTTTAGGAATGACTTGCTTTAGGTGTGACCAGCACTTTTACAGGTCAAATAGTCATACAGGGACTATTTTAACATAACATGTATTCATATAATATAAAATTTTCACATACTTTAATGGGATATGAAAAAATGTTTTCTCGTGTGAGTATGATTAATTTTTTTTTTTTTTACCAATTTCTGCTTCAAAACAGTCTTCTTCCACTTGTAGTTTTACTTATGAGGTGTGACTTACTGGTTATTTTTCTACAACTAGATGTAACCTTCTGATGCCATACTTTGGTTTGAAACATCAAAATTAGCCCTTAAAATTTGCATGACTCATTCATCTTTAATTATCCATAAAACAGTATGATTTGTCATTGAGCATTGAACCAGAAATAGAATAATTATGATGTTATATGGCTGAAGACTGGAGAAAATGGTGTCAATTCTTCAGTTTCTGAAAGCTACCTCTCCTCTTGCCTCTCCCTGCAGGGTTAGGTGAAGTCTGAGCTCCAGCCTCACAGAGAGTAGAGAATTTTGTCCTCATTGACTTGCATTTTCAATGTTCCCCTTGCTTTTCATGAAAACTTTATGCATCCCTAGGCTCCCTTACTCTGAATAAAACAGTAGCAGTAATGCAAGCACCCTTTCCATGTGCACAGAAAATGCAGTACTTTATCATACCGCCTTCCCACACATACCTGAAAATCTCCAATGGATGCTTACTGGCCTGCAGGTCTATCCCAGCTGGGGCTTGTCCTCTCCCCTGGTGGTCCTGTTTCAGATGATTTCTCTATGCTTTGAGCATTTCATGCTGCTCAACTGCTCAAGACTGCTTTGCACAGCTTGGTCCCCATGTGGACACAAGCCCAACCCTTAATTTCCTAAAGCATTGGTGAGGCTGGGCTGTCATGGTTAACAAAGGGGACTGAGAACTTGGGAAAGAAAAAGGTAAGGGAGAGAGGGCAAGCGTAAGCTTTTCACTAGACATTGCTACTCCTGGAGCCCCGTACAGATTGTGGTCGGAGTGGAAGTGCCCTCGTGGGTGACTTTATCAACAGACCTACCTTCAGGAGTCACTTGGTTCTCACACTGCCTTTGTCCCCTTTCCCCTTCCCCAACTGCTATGCAGACAACCAAACAAGCAAACCAAAACTGAGGGCCAGTACAAGTTATAGCAACTGAGAACATAGAGTCTTTTTAATATTATCAAATACATTTTAGATATTTTATTAAAAATAGCCTGACCTGTGGTGGCTCAGTGAACAGAACATCAACCTGGGATGCTGAGGTTGCCAGTTCAATACCCTGGGCTTGCCCCGTCAAGGCACATATGAGAAGCAACTACTACCAATTGATACTTTCCACTTCTCCCTTTTTCTCTCTCACCTCTCTCAAAAATCATAAATAAAACTTAAAAAAATAGCAACATTTAAATAGAAGAATGGCTTCACCAAGATGTCAAGTTTTTTATTTATAATATGGTGCTAGCAAGGTTACTGTGAAAACTTAGTTTTGCCTTTTAGCTTGGCCTTGGTGCAGGGAACAGGGGACACCTCCACTCACTGGTAAGCTTGTACAGGTGTCATGACGTTGATTCAGTCCAACTGTTTCAATGAGCAGGGGGTAGGAGGCAGGCAGCTGTGGCTTTTCCTTCTTTCCCAGCCCATGTGGGTAAAGAGCGCCTCTGTCCTGTGAACACCCTCCTTGGAGTCCCTTCCCCTTGCCCAGTCTCTTTCTTTTTTCTTTTAGAATTTTTTAAAATTTCTTTTTATTTATTCATTTTAGAGAGAAGACACAGAGTGAGAGAGAGAGAGAGTGAGTGAGAGAGAGAGAGAGAGAGAGAGAGAGAGAGAGAGAAAGGGGGGAGGAGCTGGAAGCATCAACTCCCATATGTGCCTTGACCAAACCAGTGCAGGGCTTTGAACTGGCGACCTCAGTGTTCCCAGGTCGATGCTTTATCCACTGTGCCACCACAGGTCAGGCCCCTTGCCCAGTCTCTTATCTGTCCTCTGAGGCCTCTCACACAGTGCCAGAGCAGCTGTGGCTGGCTGGCCGCTGTGGTGCCACCCCTAAAATCCATCCTCACTGCTGCCACCACACTGGTTCTCATTAGTCACTCTCTTCCTTTTCTTCTACTTCCTGTCTTCCCAGCCTCCAACATTTTCTGCCATTTTTTTCATTTGTCTTGAGTAATGAGTTATATAGATAGAGCCATCTTCTAACAAGACTTTTTTCTTCTATTTCATGGCCATGAGAAGAATTTCATTCCTCAGCATTCTACAGCTCCTTCATTTGATGTTTTCAGAAATTGCTTCTCTACTGCCGAGGGCTTTTTGCTATGTTTTGTTCATTTCTCAGGCATTTTTGTACCTGGAGCTGTTCCAGAAATCTAATGGCCCCAGAGGACTCCAGTTAGGACAGCCAGGGTTTTTTCTGTACATAAATTATTATAATGCTTCTTTGTATTTATTATGTGCCGCATACCAGGACATACAGAACTAAGTAAGAGCCATGTTTCCTAGCAAGTCCCATCTCAGTCTTGGGAAAAGATGTCTTTGGGTGGCTGATTCTCCAGAAAAATGCAGTTTTATTCTCCTCCTTAGGTTTGGGGATGGTGAGTTGGTATAAAAATGATTTAAGGTTTAAAATTAGATATAGAGAATAAACAAATTTTTATGAAAGATTATGGATATAATAGGAGAGAGAAGGAGTGGGAGAAGAGAATTATATCAGATGGGAGATTTTTAATTTTAAGTAATAAAAACCTGACTAAAATTGGCTTAAAGGAACAGGGTATTCATTGGTTCTTGCAAGTAGAAAGAATAGGGTGGCACTGACCTTCAGGTCAGGGGGATGCCAGGGTCCTCTCTGCATCTGCTGTCTCTGCTTCCCTTTGCCTGGTGGCGCTCCCCTCTCCTCTGGCTTCTCCATGCTTCTCTTCATCATGGCCAAGGGAGCTCAGAGGATTTATTCATTGTGCTAGGCCTTGGCTTAAGGAAAATCTTCCCAATAGAGGAATCATGGAAGAAGAGATGGAACTTTCCCCACCTGTTTCAATGCATATAAATCACAGTGAAAAATTCTGATTGGCCTATCACATTGCTATAATTGCACTATACCTTGTCTAACCCTGGTCACTTGCCCAGTCATGTAGCAGGTGGGTGGGTGGTGGTGGTGGTAGGTGATGTATGTGTGTGAGAAACTGTGATTGGCAGCTCTCCAGTATCATTATCTTTTGAGGGAGGTAGAAGCAGTTACCCACTGCCAAAAGAAGCAGTTACCTAGAGAAGGGAAAAAAAAAGTGTATTTAGCAGACAAAATCACTGACATTCACTAGAAGGATAAAAGAAGTAATTACTTTTTTTTAAGCTTTGGGAAGAAAATAGATGGAAAGTAAAATAGTCATACAAAAATCTAGGAGAAGAATGTACAAATTTTAGGGAAGATATGAAATAAAAATGATGATCACAATGATAAAAGATGTAAAGATCATCCTAAATATTTTGTTTTTAGGCATTGTAGAATAGTATGCTGTATTATTAAAAGTAGGATAAAGTATGGAAATGGTCTGAGGACTGGAGTAATGTGTACTAATAGGAAAATAAGTGATCTCAGGTACCTGGTTTAAATTTCATCTACTTGTTGTTTAGAATGGCTGGAAGACTCAAACTTCTGAGTGAACTTGTAATAAGATAGAAAGGGCAGTTTTATCTGGAAAGATACACAGATATGCCTTCAAACTTTAAAATGCCAGAAAGTGCAATGGTGACCTCAGCCAGAGTTCCTATCTGTGAACCAACATAGCCAACTACAGACAGCCTAGGCAGCAGAGGAAATTTCCAGAGAGGACATAAAGAAACAGTCTCATCTGGATGGAGACTTGTGCCAATGTCAGGAATTGCACACACAGTACAATACAGGGAAGTGTGGCTTGCATTTGGCATGTCAAAGTCCAAAAGTTCATGGATTATTCTTTCCGTAGGAAATAAACAGAAATCAAATGAGGTAAAAGGAAAATTACTCAGTAAGAACAATGTATAACTACTTTAGGGTTCTTAATTAAGTAAATCCATATACATCATCTCTGGAGAAGTCAAGACTGGTATAAACACCCATCCCATCCATCCCTGTTGATTGTTGTAAGATGCTAATCAAGATCTTGACCTACTTCCTGACTGATGAATGAGCATGCAATGAGAAAAGAGAGTGGGCTTCAAATCCGAGCTTTTCCACTGAATGTGACATGGTCATTGAACTGTCTGAGCTTTGGTTTGTCCATCTGGATATGTGGAAACCTGGGCCTAAAAACCTGGGTCTTTTATTTCTTTTATTTTTTCTAAGTTTTTTAAAATTTATTCATTTTAGGGAGAAGAGAAGGAGAGAGAGAGAGAGAGAGAGGGAGAAGGGGGGAGGAGCAGGAAGCATCAACTCCCATATGTGCCTTGACTGGGCAAGCCCACGGTTTTGAACTGGTAACCTCAGCATTCCAGGTTGACACTTTATCCACTGCACCACCATAGGTCAGGCCTGGACCTCCTATTTCTAACTGAGTGCACTTTCCCCTATCTAATAATATTCTCCTTCAACAGGTAGTTGTGCAAACTGAATGAAAAGGGAATACATGAAATTATGTTGCCTCAAACCCACTTCTGTTTTATTTTTTTTATTGAATTTATTAAGATGACATTGGTTACTCTCCTGTCACCTTTTCATTCTCCAGGACTTAGCATAAATGCCATCTCTATCCTTCCCCTGTGAGATCCCAGCCTTCTATTCATTTTCACACTATCCATTTTCTTTCCTTATGGATCGTCTCATAATATATGTATAATGATGTGTTTGTTGCCTGTCCCCTCTTACTAGTCACTAAGTCCCTGAGAGAATAGACTCTATCATTCAGAGTCCCAACATGGAAAAGATGGCAGACTACCAAAAGACTACCAATATTGAGTAAGGCATCATATTGTGGCTAGTGATATTGTTCAAGGCAGAATGTAGAAAAACCAAAGGATAGTTCAGTGTTCTAGAGTTATTAAAGTCAAGTCGTTGGCATTCTGTGCCTGAAGAAGGGAGAGAAGGGAGCTATCACTGGAGCTGGAGAGAGGGAATCATGAGCAGAGGACCTCTCAGACTAGTCCCCTTTGCCTGAGGGACACAGATAACCCAACCTGACTTCAAGGAAGGGAGCCAGAGCCATAGATTGCCACAAACCAGAACCAGTGCAGCTTGTAATTCCAGGTCCTGAGTAGGACTGGCATGGAATTAAGAATATTGGCTTAAACTAAAAGAATGGGCTCAGGAGGGCTTTGCAATTGCTGATGGCAAGAAGAGAGCGTGCTCCACAACTGACCGCTTCTTGCTTTATTTATAGGGCAAAGTGGACCATTAGCAAATCAGTGAGATCTCTGATCATATTTCCAAGGCAATCCAAGAATTTTACCAAGTGCAGAAAACCCCCACCATATATAACATCTTAACTTCACAAAACAAAGGATAAAAGAAACTTGCCTCCAGTCTTTACAGGGGACATGGGGGTAGGATGAGTATAAACAATCCAGCACCACAGCTTAACAGCCTTTAGCAACTTCACAGAACAAGTGAGGTGGGGGTTGGGCAAACTGTCAGCTTACTTCTAGTTCCCCACACCCTTGCCCCCCAAAAATCTAAACTGCAAAAACCCTGTTGGCTTTTTGGTCCCCAACAATAGATGACCCCTACTTCCCTCCCATTTAAATTTCTCTCCATTTAAATTTCTTCTGGAAATGTGAGAAGAAGTAGGCTCCTGATGATGTCTGGCAGTAAGGAGGGTAGAGAAAGGTGAAGCACGGATGTGGCAGATGTCCAGCACAGACACCATGCCTGCCTCAGTCACTTCTGTTCCCAGTGCCCAGCACTAGAGCCCGTGGTGTGCAAATCAATAAGAAATAAAATGAGGCTACTTCCTGGTATATGCTTTACTGTACTTTCATTCTCTAGTTCTCATTATTATTAAGGGGATGCTAAGGAGATTTGTCTAATTCAGATTAACCTGACCACCTCCAAGTAGATGGGCCTTCTCGTTACTTGAGGCATCTGAAAACTTGATGAGTTAGAGGGCCATGACAATGCATTGGGGCAAAGCTAGAAAAAGATCTTCACCCTTTCAAGAACAACAGCTAGTTTTTAACTATTCTGGTATTATTTTGGCAAGGGAAGGAACCCACCTGGTTTAATTAGTCAGGATGCACAAGGTTTCTATGGGAAGGAGGAAAGAAAAGGGCAGCTGTCACTCCCTCACACTCCCAGACCCTTCCACCTCCCCATGAAAGGGAGGTGGTGAGGACAGAGCATGCACTTGAACCCAGTTGTTCAGGGTGGTGAAGTGCTTACCCCTGGAAGCTCCCATGACAGAAAAAAACTTTAATCTTATTTAGCCATCACTTGGTCTCTTTGTGACAACAGCTCAGCCTGCATCCTACCTAAAGTAGAAAGCAGAAGGTTTCCAGAGGATTAGGAGCAGGCTCCCAGTGCTGAACTATTTGGGTGAGTCTGATAGTCGATAGAAGAGGGATTCAAAATAATGACTGAACCAAGAAAAGGCAGTTTCCCTGGAGTTTCAATTTGCAGCCAGAAGAATGCAACTTACTATTGCTCTGTGATCTCCAGTGGACAAGGAGTAAGCACTTCCTAGTGAAGGTGGCACATGGAGACTCCACGTGGCAGCACTGGCACCCAGGTGTCATCAGAGCAGTGGGGGTGTGTGTAAAGTTGGTGACTTGCCATTAGGATCCAGGTGGGAATGTAGAAAAAGAAGAAGGTAGCAGATGATGGAATATTTGGAGGTGGTTTATTTGGAGCAGGAGAACTCTGTGCACGTGTTCACTGAGCACATTTTGAGTAAAAAACTATTACTGATTTTCTGATCCAATTGTACTCCAGAATGGTAGGCCTAGGAAATACTGATTACTTTGCCAATTTATGATAGAAGAGTTTGAGGCCACATTAAAATTACTGTGCTTTGGTTAGAGAAGGCTGACACTCGGGAGGAGGGAAGAAGCCCGGTGCCTGGAGAGGACTCCCTGGTTGGAGGGGGCAACTTAGTTGTGTTGCCGGGAACATAATTTTCTCAGCACCTCAGACTTGTCCAGCTTAATCAAGATAACAGAACTCCTGGAGGATGGACATATAAATCAAAAGTTGAATTATTCATGATAAAATAGCTATTCTTTCTAGTATTTGAATTTTATAGAACTATCATCTATGCCATCTCTTCCTGGTATTAAAGTATGTAAAAAGGTGAGTGATTGTATTTGTATTTTTAAATATTACTGATAATTAGATTATCATACATTAATTACCGTTTTTTGGAAAAAATAGAACTACTACCACATGGAATGTGTTCAAATGAAGATGCTTCCAAATGCTGTGAGCATAAAACCATGGCGTTATCTGCATCATCACTTATAAATAACACAACACTGTAATGGGCCTGAGGCTTCCCGAGGGGCAGAGGTTCAGAGAAACACAGGGAGATCAGCAGAGCAGGGGCCCCGAACAAAGACTGGATGGCATTTGGAAAGTAAGGGGTGCGAGGCCTGCCTTCCTTGGAGAGCAAGTCAGGCACTTTAGGAAAAAGAGGGAGGGTGTGTAGCATTGAAAAATGTATTTAATTCCTAAGTATGTGGATTTGATTTTAGTTACACACATAATTTAATTTTTATTTCAGATTACCCAAAAAGAGAGAAAAGTTTGAATATTTAAAAAATAAGAAATCTTTCTTAATTCATTAAGTATTTGGGTACCTGTCACCAGCCCGGTGCCATGATTGATACTGAGGACACCATGACAAATCAGACAGCCTCTTCCGCAGGGAGCTGACAGCTCAACCAGGAAAACGGAGAGGATCTAGGACAGGTGCTGGGGCAGGTCAGCGAACAGTGACGCTGCCGCCTCAGAGAGCACTGTGGTGACCTCATTCTGTTCCTCCTCTCAGAATAATGTTGGGCCAGCCTTGACCAGCTCTTGCTCTCTGGCCCTCCTTCTAGGCTCTATGTGCACTGTCTTCTTTGTGTCTACACATTCTCCTTTTAGAAAAAATCAAAATAATAGCATTGATTAAGCTTCACATTTTTTTTCTCTTTTTCCGTGAATGCAGTCTTTCACTTTCTCTCTGGTCTTTTGCTTGCAGAACATAATATTTTATAAGTGTTTCCTAGAGATAATAGATAATATCCAATAAGAACTGACTTACTCATTGAACCTGCAGAGAAAAGCCTTATTTTCAAACTCTGATGGGCATCTCAATGTTGCCTCAACTTCAAGGACAGAATACCCCAATCACCCTCAATTGCCATATTTGTTGAGTTCTTAGAAGTGGCCAGCCCTGTGCTAGACCTGCAAGGTAAAAACATAAAAAAGACATGGTTCTTGAGTTCAAATGGCTTAAGGCTGAGACACATGTGCATAAAGTGAGGTACACATCCAATGAGAAAGCTTATGCCAAATCAGGACCACAAACAGGAAGTGCAAACGAGTTCTGTGGAGAAGAGATGGTAGTTGCCAAGATTTCATCAGATAGGTTCCTGTTTCTTCACATTTAACCTCTTAACTTTATCCCTGTCACCTACAGTTAAAAGTCCATCCAATCCTACCTATTTAGGCCAACCCTACCTTTCAAACTTCACCTTGAATTCTTTGCCAATATATAATGAATTCTTCTTACTTGGGTTAAGTTTAATCTCTACCCAAATCAGCTCAGTGAAGCAAAAGAAGAATGATTCTTAAAATCACTGTACTAGGCAACCACATGACAACATGGAAATGCATGGCGCCTCTTCCTTCAGAAAAGTGTACAGTCCAATTTAACATAAAGAATCATATAAAATCTGGAATTAAATACTAAAACTGCAATGCAGTTAGGAAAGTTCTACCAACCTTGTTACTGGAAGATTTTTATCTACCTGACAAAAGCAAATATTTTTTATCGCCATGGAGTGAAAGACAGTTCACAAATCCAGTGGAACTCTGAACAAAGTGAGTTTGTGCAGGGAAAGGTTGGTGATGAGGAATGGTGACGAGGAACAGGACTTAGTTGTCTCGGGACTCAAGCTGTGCCAGGAGGGCACTGCACTCTTGTGGTTCAAAAATACAAGCCTCTGTAGGGGAGCGTGCCTTCCCCAGGCCATATCCTGTGATTCCCCATATCGTATATTCAGAACTTAGGTGCACTGTCCATTTTGGTTGGTCAGAAAGGAGGGGCTGGAACAAAAAAAAGAGAAAGAGAAATGACCACTTATTGAGCATATACCATGTTCTAGGCATAGTATATCATAAATATTAAACTTGTAGTACCGCATCTTATTTTCACAAAAATGATCCGTGTTGTCATTCCCCCTTGTATAAGTGGTAAAAGTGAAGCCCATGGAATTTGAGTGATTTGTCCTCAGTGAAGTGCTAACACATCTGAGATTCAAACACTTATTTGACTTCTCTGACACCCAGACCTGTGCTCCTATTCACCTTACACGGGGGAGACACTGACAGGACAAGTGCCTCTCTGACCACAACTCAATAGGCCATGCCCCCTTGGCAGGGCAAGAGTCTTGCCTTCTGCAATGCAGAAAAGAGAAGGAAGAGAACCATGTCTCCAAATGCTTCCCTGTGGTCTGATGCATGTTTTTTAGCCATAAGTTCCTGCCAACAGAGGACCAGCCACATGCACCATATTTATAAGTAGAAATTAGTAGTTTAATGCCAGTGAAGGCTGTGAGGCAGCAGAACACACGCCCCTTTGTATGTTGCAGGCATGCAATAAACATTGCACAGGGAGCTAAATAAATAAATAAACAAACAAACAAATAAAATAAGAATAAATAAATGTCCCAGCATGCCCAGATGATGAAACAGCTGTTGTTCATCAAGGCATTCCACTGGAAAACTCATGAAACTGCAAAAAATTCTATTTAATCCACGCTGTCACCTCTTGACCCTGCCAGTAACTCTTGAAGAATAAAGACATGAAAGATATTTTAAATTTAGAGTTTTCTTCTCTTTTTACCAATACTCCCCAGTGAAAAATTTTTCTCTGCTTCTTCCTGGTGCGGGGTGGAGGCAGAGATGTGCAGTGAAATAAAACACAGATGACAGATTGAGGAGGTCTGGGTTCTGGTATTGGCTTGCTGGTAATAGTTATGTCATTTTGAGCAGATAACTTTTGATTCTCTGGTCTCCATTGCCTCACTGTCCAGTGAGAGTTTTGTTCTATTAGAACCAACAGCAATATTCAATAGTGTAGAAGTTGAGTCTGATTTAGGTCACCTCATCCAGTAGGAAAGAGGCCCAGGTAGCAGGGATTTGAGCACAGCTGAATCACTTGTACAGAAATGCAAAGCAGGAGAAGGTAGCAAAGGTGTTCCTTTCCTTTATTCCTTCTCACAGGAATGACCAATCCTTATTTGGCTGATCGTTTTCTATGTCTTGCATGGTTTGAGACCCATTACCTAGTTACAAAAGAATGATGCTAAAGGGATATGGGAAGAGAAGAGCATGTATTTCTGAATGATGACAAGGAAATCTTTTACTCTGGATGTTTAACATAGATAAGAAAAAGAGAAAGCTGGTAAAGTAGGAATAGAACTTCAATATGATATACCTTTACTGTAGTAACATTTCTTTGAAAAAAATTCTTCTTGATCAGGATAATTAGAGAAATTCAAAAGAATTGTAAACATTGGTGCTGAATTAAAGAAACCTATGCCATACTTGGCTCACATAATTTTTTAGTCATGGGAAAGCTGCCTTTTAGTCACATGTCTCTGGTCCAGGAGTAGGAGTGAAAACACTGCCTTCAAAATCTGATCCAGTTATTGTCATTATATGAGCTTGCAAGTCATTTCTCCTCTTTCTTTTTACATGCACACCTCTTGTCTGTGTATCTGTTTCCTGGCTGTTTTCTTTCAGGTATTTGATTTACAATACAAGAACCTCTGTGTTAGTAAATACTTTTAGTTGCATGTGAAAATAACCCAACTTGAATGGTTTTCATCAGAAAATAGACATATAACAGCTCACAAAATTAAACAATGTGAGACGGGTTCAGATTAATTTTCAGGAGTATCTCAGACTAGAACTCAAATGTTTTTAGAACTTCCTCGCTTTTCTTCCTCTTGTCTGTTTATCTGTTTCTTGGCTCTATTCTTTCAGGCATTTCATTGCTCAATTTCAAGTTTATGTTCATTAAATCTTTTAACCAGAGAGAAAAGACCCCAAAAGCTGCTCTCTAGAAAAACAGTTTTTCTCTCCCAGGAATAATTTGAAAAATTTGGGTAAAAAGTTCTGATTGATTTGATTTGGATTCTATGCCCATCAACAGGATAAGTGAATGTTGCATGAAAATTTTCCTGTTTTATTGGAATTTCAGTTATGTCTCAAGAATTTTGTATCTTATAATATGTATGACTCAGTACCCAACTGCCACCAGATCATTATAACCATAAATCTAAATATTCCACCTTCTTGATTCCTAATCCATACAAGGCAAAATTCAAGGCTATGACAAGGTATATAAAGTCTGTCACTATCTGATGTCAGTCTACGTTTCCAGCTTCCATTACTAGTTTCACATCCTTTCAAGTTCATCAGATTACTGTTTTTTGCCCAAACCAAGTATGTACTTTCACACCACTGTGCTTTTACACACTCTTCCTTTGGTCTGGAATGTAACTCCCTGATTCGTAATCTGTAAAACACCGATTTTTATGCTTGTCTATAACATTCCCTGTTTAATTATATTAGATACCCCCACTTCGTTGTATTCTCCAAAATGTTTTGTACACATGTATATTATAATTCATTATTCATTGCTTATAATTATTTACTTATATATCTTTCTCACTTTTCAGAATGAACCCTTCCAGATTAAGATCCAAATTTTGTTCTGATATGTAATAAGACCTTAATAACTGTTTGTTGATAATAAGTGTAGGGTGATTGAAATGAATTTTGGGACTCAATTTAAAAAAACAACTCACAACCTGACCTGTGGTGGCGCAGTGGATAAAGCGTTGACCTGGGAACACTGAGGACGCCAGCACTAGTCTGGTCAAGGCACATATGGGAGTTGATGCTTCTAGCTCCTCCCCCTTTCTCTCTCTCTCTCTCTCTCTCTCTCTCTCTTTCTCACTCTGTGTCTCCTCTCTAAAATAAATAAATAAAAAGAAATTAAAAAAAACACAACTCACAAGTTAGCCCACATATTAAAAGGTGAACTGGATTTTAAAACTGATCCACTACATGCTGTCTATGAGAAACTCAATTTAGATAAAATACAAACAGGTTGAAAGTGAAAAGATGAATAAAACACCCAATGCAAATAGTAACAACAACAAAAGCTGGGTGGCTATAGTAAGTAGACAAAATAGAGTTCAAAAAATTGTTATAAAAGATAAAATGGTAATTATTTGTTGATAAAAGAACCAATTGATGAAGCTATAACAATTATAAACATGTATGCACCAAACAACAGAGCTCTAAAATATATGGGGCAAACATCAACAGAATTGAAGAGAGAAATAATTCTACAGTAATAGTTGGAGACTTTAGTATCTCACTTTTAACAATCGGTAAAACATCTAGACAGAAGATCAATAATGAAATAAAGAATTGTAAAACTGTAAGTGAAAATATGGGAGTAAATTTTTATGACCTTGGATTTGGCAATGGATTCTTAGATACGATAATAAAAGCAACCAAATAAAAAACATAAATTTGACTTCACCAAAATATTTTTAAAAATTCTTGCACATTTTAAAGGATATTATCAAGTAAGTGAAAGATAACCTACAAAATGGGAGAAAATATTTTTAAATAACATATCTGATAATGGCCTAAGATCCAGGATATATAAAGCAGTCTTACAATTCAATGACATAAAAGACAAATGACACAATTTAATAATAAGCAAAGAATGTGAATAGATATTTTTCTACAAAAGATATACAAATGGCTAACAAATACATGAAAAGATGGTCAGCTTCATTATTGATTAGGGATTTGCAAATCAAAGCTCTCCACTCACTTGGATGGATATATGAGGTGAAAAATACAAAATGTTGGTGAGGATGTGAAGAAACTGGAATCCTCATACATTGCTGATGTGAGTGTAAAATGTTTCAATTACAGTGAAAAACAGTTTAGAAATTTCTCAAAAAAGTAAATGTAGAATCATATGGCCCAGCAGTTCCACTTCTATGTATATGCCCAAATAGAATTAAAAACTGGTACTCAAACAAATACTAGTGCATAAATATTCATAGCAGTACTGTATTATTCCCAATAGCCAAAAGCTAAAAAAAAAACCCAAATGTTCATCAGTCAATGAATGTATAAACAAATTGTGGTTTATACATGCAATGAAATATTAGTGAGCCTCAAAGAAAATAAAATACTGATACGTGTTACAATGAAGATGATCCTTGAAAACATGCTAATTAAAAGAAGTCAGACACAAAAGGTTGCATAGTAGATATATCCATTTATGCCACACGAACAGAAAAGGTAAATAGGTAGAAAAACAGAGAGGATTGGTGGTTGCCAAAGGCTAAAGGGAGAAAGGATAGGGAAATAACAGCTTAATGGGTACAAAGCTTTATTTTGGGGTAATACAAATGTTTTGGAATTAAGTAGAAGTGGTGTTTGCACACCATTGTGAATGTACTAAACACCACTGAATTGTTCATGTAAAAATGGTAAATGTTGTATTACGTGAATTTTACCAAAAGAGGATAAGAAACGTGTCTTCATAAAGGTAGTTCTTTATTTTAGCAAATCAGCTTTAATATAATCTCCTATACTTTAAAATATCTGGCATGTAGAATTTCAGAAGATGTTGCAATCATTAAATTGAAAGTTAGCAGCACTCCATACATCTGAGAGAATCTCAGAATAGATCAGGAACATGCTGATTCCTTGACATGTACATACCTGCTTATTATATACATCTACACAACACAATTTTAGTAATCAAGCCTGCAACTTTTCAACTCTACCACCCCAAGTGAACTGACCTCAGGTCCCTTTTGTTTCTCCATTCTTCTTTTTTTTTAGGATTGTGGGCTTTTTCCTTCTTCCGTGGAAAGGTGTGGTCTGTATTAAAAAGAAAAAAGAAAGACCTCTGATGGAGAGCCAGAAAATAACTTGAGTGGAGAAGGCTGCATGTAAAGGAAGGCAGTTGGAGTTGGAAAGCTCATGGAACAGTGTCCAAGACTTGACTTTGAAGAAGACCATAGTTCATGTGGTCCTGAGTGCATACAAAGCTCTGTTAAGCACCACCCATTCTGCTTTATTTAGTCTAAGAGTTTATTTCTATTTAATCTCACAGTGAATTTTCAACATGACTGAAAAATCTAGTAGAAAGATCTTGCTATGCTACCAAAAATTGAACCATTCTTACTTAGCTTGGGAATAGTTTCTCCAAAGTGCAGACAGTTTGGTCACACACTCTATTCACCTCCTCCTTCTGTCCTCTTACTTTGTCTAAACTTTAAAAGCACTCTTTTTTTTGTGAAGTTTTCAGTGACCACATCAACTGACACCCAGCAGTGTGCAATGTTTAGAAATGTTTTGCTCTCTGAAGTCAAGTTTCTATTTTCTTGTTAAGTGCAATAAGCTTGCCCAGAAAATGATTCCATCAAAATTCTATCTTTGATTTTCTGGGGTTTCAGTGCAGTATATGGTGCTGCTCATGACATCATGGTCTCCATGGCAACACACCAGTGAAACTTTTCATGGTCAAAAGGAATATAAATGCAAAGAAATTTCTGTACAATCTTAATAGCCTTGGTTATTTATTACTGAGAGAAAAAAGAGAGGAAGAATTGAATTGTATTACTTGAGGCTAACCACAGAAACTTCAAGCCAAACTTTTAAGAGTCTCAATCAGTGATTTTCATTCTTCTAATTTTTTTCTTATCCTCTCCATAAGAGTTACTTACGGTAATGGAACGCTTCTGAGCCTTGCCTGAGTACTTATTGTGGGTGTTGAGAAGTGAAAGAGAACTTAACTGAAGTCAGGGAAGAAACCCCTGCTGGCAAGATCCCTGATTAAGACCCCTGTCACGATAAACAAGTTTCTGACTGTGTGATCTTTATCTAGTCAGCAACCTTTGTAGCACTTTTTCCAGGTGCTAAAAAGAAGGCAGTACATGTTCTGTCACCTTCAGAGGGTATTTTGTGAGGATAAAATACCTGATTTTTGTATATCCCCAACTATGCAGTTTTGGAAAGCAACTAGAAAAAATATATATAATATAATTTTTTTCTAATCAATAATATAACGTGTTTCAATCATGATGACTGCCATACCCATAACACTTTCTAAGAAAATATGCATCTTGCTATTGAACGGATTTAGACAGCCATATTTAATGCTATGTAACCTTTTCTTCTGCCATAACCTAAAGGAGAGCATGTAAAAATATAAATTCATAATATGGCCTGCTATGAAAAGAAGAGATGGACAAACCAGATTATTTCGATCTGGATTTGCCATGAAAGATTATTAGAATCAGCATCCCAAAAAGAGAGAGTATAGAGATAGGCTAGTCATGAGGAAGAATCAGAGCCAATGGAAACTTGGGTTGTAAGAAAAAGAAGAAGAATAAAGATATTGGTGAAATAGATGTTAAAAAGGCAGCAGATACAATGAGTCTAGTAAGAACTACAGGGAAAGAATGAAAAGGTTAAGTCAGTTGGTAGCAAGAGAAAAAGTGTATGCTGCAGAGGGAAATATATGCACAAGAGATACCACTTATTCAGCAAACATTAGTTGAATGCCTATTGTATAATGCTGAACATTGGAGATTCAACAGCAAGACAGATATACTTCTGATTTCATGGAACCAACAGTTAAACTGACTTATTATGTTTTAAAATGTGTCTTAAGTACTCTGATGGAATATATGGGGGACCAGGGGGGCACTAAGTTTGTCTGAGCAGCTCAAAAACAACGTTCCAGAGAAACTGGCAATTCAAGTTTTATTAGGTCAGACTCAATAGACAAATAGGAATAATTCCGGTGAGAAAAGATAGTGAGAGTATTTAAAACTATTGAAAAGATATATGAAAAATCTTGTTAGTAAGACATCAACAGTTTTCTGATAACAAAACACATATGTTTCTTTAATTAATTTTATTCTCCTAAGCTCTTCACAGAACAAAACTTTGTAGCTCAACCTGTAGGGTCTAACTAAAAACATCTTATAATTATGACTATTTTAAGTTGATAACTTCAATGGCATATAACAGCTCTACAGTTTTATTTCTCCTCCCTTAGTGTTATTAATGTCACAATTGATATTTTTCATATTGTGCATGCATTAACATATTTTTATATTTCTAGTTATTTTATATAATTTTGTCATTTAACTTTTATACTAGAATAAAAAGTGATTTACACATTGTTACAGTATTACAATATTCTATATTTGTGTATATACTTGCCTTTACCAGCGAGTTTTACATTTTCATATGCTTCACTTTTCTGTTCAATGTCCTTTTATTTCAACTTGAGCTCCTGTTAGCATTATTTTTAAGACAGTTTTAGTGGTGATAAACTCCCTCAACTTTTGTTTTGGAAAGCTTTTATCTCTCCATTTCTGATGGAGTGTTTTGCTGTGTTTAGTATAGTTGCTCATAGTTTTATTTTTTCACCACTTTGAATATCACATTCTTCTGGCTTATAAGATTTCCACTGAGGCCTGACCAGGCGATGGCGCAGTGGATAGAGCGTCAGACTGGGAAGTGAAGGACCCAGTTTTGATTCCAAGGTTGCCAGCTTGAGCACGGGCTCATCTGGCTTGAGCAAAAAACCTCACCAGTTTGGACTCAAGGTTGCTGGCTCGAGCAAGGGGTTAATTACTTGGTCTGCTGAAGGTCTGCAGTCAAGGTACATATGAGAAAGCAATCAATGAACAACTAAGGTGTCGCAACGAAAAACTGATGATTGATGCTTCTCATCTCTCTCCATTCCTGTCTGTCTGTCCCTGTCTATCCCTCTCTCTGACTCTCTCTCTGTCCCTGTAAAAAAAAAAAAAAAAGATTTCCACTGAGAAATATGCTAGTAGTCTTACGGAACTTATATAAGGTTCCCTTCTACAACAAAAGTTGCTCTTCTCTTGCTGCTTTCAAATTCTTTCATTGTTTTTGACTTTTGACAGTATAATTACAGTGTGTCTCACTGTGGATTTCTTTAGGTTCAACTTCTTTGGGATTCACTGAGCTTCCTGCTTCCTGGATTTGGCTATCCATTTCTTCTCTAGATATGGAAAGTTTGGGGCCATTATTTCTTTGAATAAACTTTATGGATAATTTTCTTTCTGTTCTCCTTCTATGACTCTCATAAAGTATAAATTAGTCTACTTAATTATGTCCCATAGGTACCTTCAGAATCTTCAGTCCATTTCATTTTTTTTTCTTTCTTTCTATTCATCTTACTATATAAATTGAAATTACTTATATGAAAATTCAATAATTCTTTCTTCCACTTGATTAGGTTTGCTGTTGAACTCATCTATTGAAATTTCAAGTTCAGTTATTATTAGATATCTGTTTGGTTCTTTTTAATATTTTTTCATTGTTGTAATTCTCACTTTGTTTACGATTTTATTCTTGGTTTATTGACCATCTTTATAATGATTATTTTAAATTTTATGTTAGGTAACTCATGTATTGTTATGTCATTAGGGCCCATTTCTGGAGCTTCATCTTGTTTTTCTGTTTGAGGTTTATTTCTCTGTTTCTTCATTTTCTTTGACTTTCTATATTGGCATTAACACATTAAAAAAAAGACCCAGAAATTTCTGGACATTATACAAAATAAATAGAAAAATGAATCAAAGTGTATTACTCCAACAAAAAACAACAAAATACAAAGAAAAATAGAAAGAGAGGAAAAGATGAACAAAAAAAGGTATCAGACAGAAACAAAACAAAATTAACAAAATGGTAATGGTAATTCCTTCCCTATAATAAGTATTTTAGATATAAATGGATTAAACTCCTCAATCAAAACACATGAAATGACTGAATGCATTAAAAAACAAACAAACAAAAGAAACTCAAGACCCAACTATATGTTGTCTATAAGAGATTCACTTTAGCTATAAGTATCATATAAGGATGAAAGTAAAAGAATGGAAAAAAGATATCCTACAGAAATGGTAACCAAAAGAGAGAAGTGATAATTATACTTGTATCAGATAAAAATAAACTTTAAGACAAAAACTATCATAATACATAAAGAAGTAATTAGCTAATTATAAAACAGCAATTCACCAGGAAGATATAATAAAAATAAAAATATATGCACCCAAAAGAAGTGTGTCTAAATATATAAAATAAATAGTTAAAAGATGGAAGAAAAAACAGCATAACAATAGTAGTAGGATACTTAAATATTCAACTTTCAATAATAGATAGACCATCCAGACAAAAAATTAATAAGGTAACAATTGAATAATATTATAGATGAAATGATTTCAACAAACATGAAGAGGACATCTTACCCAACAACAGAATATATTTTTCTCAAGTGGACACAAAACATTCCAGGATAAATTACATTTTAAGCCACAAAATAAGTCTTAAGAATTTTAAGAAGATTAAAATCATGACAAGTAATTTTTTCTGACTAAAATGAAATACCTAGAAATTAAAGACAGAAAGAAAACTAGAAATCACAAATACATAGAAATTGAACAAAACACTAGAAAATATCTCAAGACAAACAAAAATAAAAATACAACATACTCAAATTTATAGGCTATAGCTAAAGCAGTATTAAGAGGAAAGTTTAAAGCATATTTTAAAAACAAAGAATGATTTTACATAAACAAATAACTTTACACCTAAAGGAAAGAGATAAAGAAGAAAATGCCAAGCCCAAACCTAGCAAAAGGAAGAAAATAAAAAAGATTAGAGCAGAAATAAATCAAATTTAGAATAAAAATAGAAAAAAAATCAATAAAATGAAGGGTACTTAAAAATGATTAACAAGATTGACAAACCTTTAGCTTGACTAAGAAGAAAAGAGAGAAGATTCAAATAAATAAAATCAGAAATAATGAAGAGACATTAAAACTGATGACACAGAAATATAAAAGATCATGAAAGACTACTGTGAGCCACTATATGCTAAGAAGAAACTTAGAAGTTAAGACTAGAAATTAAAAATAAAACTACCATATGATCCAGAAGTCTCATGTGTGTTTATCCAAAGGAACTGGAATTAGGGTTGTGAAGAGATTTCACTGCTATAATCATTGCAGCATTGGTTACAATAGTCAATATGTGGAAATAACCTAATTGTCTATCAATGGATAAATGGATAAAGAAAATGTGGTATATGAATATAATAAAATATTTTTTAGCCTTAAAAGAGAGGAAGTTCTGCCTTATGTGACAACATGGATGAACCTAGAGAAAATAAGTTAGTCACAGAAGTACTAGTACTGCACGATTACACTCACAAGAGGTATCTAAAATAGTCAAACACTCATAGAAGCAGAGTATAGTGATAGTTGCCAGGGACTGAAGGGAGGATAAAATATAGAGTGGCTCTTCAACTGGTATAAAGTTTCAGTTATTCAAGATGAGTAAATTCTAGAGATCTGTTGTAAAACATCGTATCTATAGTCAAGAATACTGTATTATACACTTAAAGTTTTATTGAGTAGATAGAGTTGATGTTGAGTGCTTTTAGCGCAATAAAAAATGATATTTGGCACATGTCAGTTTCATTTAAGTGATTAATAGAGGGGCCATCAGGACGACAAAGCTAATTAAGTTAAGTTATGAGAAACTGAGATTTATATAGTCAGTGGAAACTGGGTTCCAATCTAGTATGCTGTGACATGTACTCGTCAGTAAATATAGGACCCATTATGGCTCTTCCCTCAGGAAAATGGTGAAGAAAATTGAAATCAGCCAGCACACCAAGTACACTTGCTCCTTGTGTGGCAAAACCAAGACGAAGAGAGAGCCATGGCATCTGGCACTGAGGTTCCTGCATGAAAACAGTGACTGGTGGGGCTGGGACCTGCAACACCACTTCCGTGACCGCAGCCAAGTCTGTCATCAGAAGACTGAAGGAATTGAATGACCAGGGGGAGCTCCACAATTTGAAACACTGCTAGCCTATAGTAAATCAGTTAATTCATTAGTTTATGTAAAACAAACAAACAAACAAACAGAATGTTGAAATAAGATCACTAAATTAGATTGAAAAAAATCTAGACCCTAATCAATTGTTAAGAGTTACACATTTTGAGAGACTCAAAATGGGTCATGGTATGACAAAAAATTAGCTATCAGCCTGACCTGTGCGGTGCAATGGATAAAGTATTGACCTGGAATGCTGAGGTTGCTGGTTCAAAACCCTGGGCTTGTCTGGTCAAGGCATATATGGGAAGCAACTACTACTATGAGTTGAGGCTTCCTGCTCCCCCACCCTTTCTCTCTCTTTCTCCGCTCTCTAAAATCAATAAATAAAATCTTTAAGAAAATTATGCAATGATCTCTTTGCCCTAATTTTAAGTTTTGGATAAATATCTTGAACATTGTGTCTGCCACCACAAATAAATGAATTATTATTCTAAATAATGTATGCATCCACATGTCCTCACACACACATAAAAGTTGATTTAATGTCTTTGTGCTGAGATCATTAATTGAACTTGTTTAGTTAAGTACCTTCTATAGTTTTTAAAGGTAACTGAAATTAGACATAGGCTTAATATATAGCATATATATAGAGCCATGACTCATATACTAATGGTACAATAATTTATATTATCATTCCAATTTGGTGGTAACTATTATATGTAGTTTCAGAAACTGCTTCTTTGTATCATATAGACTCTGTTTTGTTTGGCCTGATTCATTTACCTAAGTACAGCAAGTAACATATCATGAGTCTTTTTCTGGTATTATTCAAACTAGAGAGAAGCTCACCTAATTAGTTTATATAGAGGTTATACAAAGAATCTAGGGTTGCACTTTCTTTTGTTTGTTTTTTATTTTCCCCCCTTCTTTTCCAAGTGAAAGGAGGGGAGATAGACTCCCACATGCGCCCCAATGTGATCCACCCGGCAACCCCTGTCTGTGGCAGATGCTCTGTCATTTAGGGCTATGCTGGCAACCAACCTATTTTTAGTGCCTGAGGTAGAGGTTCTGTGGAGACATCCTCAGTGCATGGGCGATATGCTCAAACCAATTGAGCCATGGCTATGGGAGGAAGAGAGAGAAAGAGAGATAGAGATAGATAGAGAGAGAGAGAGAGAGAGAGAAGGGTAGGGTGTAGGGGAAGGGGCAGGGTAGAGAAGCAGATGGGTTGCTTCTCCTGTGTGCCCTGACTGGAAATTGAACCCAGGACATCCACACACCAGCCCGACACTCTACTGCTAGGCCAACTGGCCAGAGCCTAGGTTTGCATTTTCAACAGCCTTTATCACTCTAGAGATTTTTTTTCATTACCCTTATCAGCTTATTTATTCTGAGGCTAAGAAACTACACTAAGAAATTAATCTCTACCAGCTTTTACCTGAAGTACCTATAATCATATATTAATTCTTCCTTTTGCAGGGTTCCCCAATTCAGTGAGATCCCTAGCCTGCCAGGAAATGATCTTCTTTATTACCAGCTGACAGACAAAGTTCTCTGTATCTGTGGTTTCACTTTCTGGAGTTTCAGATATCCATAGTCAACCACAGTTCAAAAATATTAAATAAAAAATGCCAGAAATAAACAATACATGAGTTTTAAATTGCATGCCATTCTAAGTAGCATGACGAAATCTTGTACTATCATCCCCAATCTGTCCCACCCAGGATGTGAATCATCCCTTTGTCCAGGTATCCATGCTGTATATGCTACCTGCCCATTAGTCACTTAGTAGGCATCTCATTTATCAAATTGGCTGTTGTGTGATCTCAGTGCTTGTGTTCAAGTAACCCATATTTTACTTAATAATGGCTCCAAAGTATAAGAGTAATGATGCTGGCAATTTAAATATGCCAAAAAAAGTCTTAAAGTGTTTCAGTGAAAAAGTGAGTACAGTACAATAAGATATTTTGAGACAGAGACCACGTTCACATAACTTATTACAATACCTTATTTAAATTGTCCTATGTTATTATTAGTTGTTGTTAATATCTTACTGTGCCTAATTTATAAATTAAACTTTATCATAGGTATGTATACATAGAAAAACACATAGTATATATAGGGTTTGGTACTATCCGCAGTTTCAGGCATCCACTGGGAGGTTTTGGAACATGTCCCTCACAGATAAGATGAGGCTACTGTATAAAGCACAACTCTTGACACTTAACAGTGGGCTCTTTATACATGACTAAGTAGAATTTGTCCTCCAACATCACATTACCAGCATGGTACACAGTAGATACATCCAATTGTATTCTGGCCTAAGGACCAATTAAAAATCCTGTGTAAATAATCACAATAACATTACAGGTGAAGAGTCTCAGTTCAGGTAGCTGTAATAATAGTTATTCAAGTTCCTAAGTATTTTGTAAACAAAGTAATCAATAATCTTAGGTATTTTCCACAGAATCATCATAGATTATGCCAGAGATAAATTCTGTATAGATTGTTTACAAATGAATTTTAATTAGAAATGATAAAAATCTGAACTTGGTGAGGTCTTATCTCTTGTCAAACTTCAGTTGTGATTATTGGAAGCTTAACCAAACATAAAAGCATTATTTTGGATCCCAGTAACCAGACTCATCATGATCCTTGTGTTGACTTGATGATTCATTAGTTTGTAATCTGTATTAAAATTTCCCAGAAGATATTTTTACTTAATCCTGAGGGGTCAGTGTGAGTAAAAAACATTCAAAATGTGTTTCCTTAAGTGCCTACAAATATAGCCCATTACACTGAGCATTAGAAATACAACAAAAGGAAAGAAAAATGGAGATCTTGTATGTTCATCACAAAACAGAACATTAAAGACACCTGCAATATTTTAAAACATATAACAACCTGTGACTTTTTAAAATTGATTTTATCCAGGCCTATGTAACTTTCACCTCCTGTTGAATTTTGGGTCAACTACTGCCTACTTTCATCAATTTCTCTCCCCCTGCGTTGAGGTAGTGCTGTAAATCCCAATTCAGGCCTCGGGGGAGGTTTGCTAAATGCTGCCTGGAAGACTGTCTTTTCCTTATGGCATTTTGGTAGTTGAGAGTGCCTGTTACAGTCCTCTCCTCCAAAACTCTACATGATCCTTCTTTACTATTTTCTTTAGGCCTAAGTTCTGGTCTGTAGCTAAAAGCGGTGGCTTTCATGCAAAATGAAAGCAGAAGAAATCACCTATTCACAACATAAACAAAAATTTGGGTAACTTTTTCTGAACAACGGAATAAGAAAAATTATGGGAAAACAAGTGAAAAAGCTATGTTAACCAAGAAAGGTAATCAAGTCCTAAAAATAAAAAAAAGGTAAACGCCCTAAAAAATAACAAAAATCCTGAAGGCTGAAAAATAAGATGAGTTTGGAGAATTACTAAGAAAATGGAACGTGAAAGAAATGAAAGGACAACATTGAAGCCATTGTACTTTGAGGAAAACAGGGTTATAGTTTGTGAAAACAGCTTCAGATGTGTTGGAAAAGAATTATATCAGCCAAAGAGAATTTTATACAGAGATAACCTGTGAGCCTTAACTCAGATTAAAAAAGTATTTTGAAAGGGGGCTATTCAAAAGCAGGAGGCAGGTAGGCAGGAGTATTTCTGTTGATTATAGCTCTCTTGAACAATCTCAAGGAGTAGTTTATTCACTGCATTAGTGTAGAGTTGGAAAATAAAAATGGAAAAAGCCATGTCAAAAAATTAATGTAAAATAAAATGAAGCTCATTTATTTTAAGGAAGCTCATTAGTTCCCAGGATAGCTTTTTTTTAAAAAAAAAAATTTATCCACTGTCCATTGGCTGTTCAGCTAAAACTAGAAGTCTGGATCAGTATATAATTATTATTTTTCTAGGTGAAAATCAATGGGCTTTGAGCCAGTTTAAGTTTTCTAAGCAAATTGTAAAGAGATCTGAGTATAAAAGACATGATCATCCTTTTTTCCTAGGTCATACTCAGGGGGTCCCTCAGCTCTGTGTCTAGGTAAGACAATGAACTCTATCTCCTGTTCTTTCTTTTTGTGGAAATGCCACTGGGCAGTTAACTGAGCATCAGTTCCTGCCCATCTCCTAACTCTATTCATTCGCATGTTGGTACTTTGCTCTTCTTCCAGAAGCCCTAATTTCACCTGTGCTCATCATAAATGCCATCTGACTGCCAAGATCCAATTATACTTCCTTTGTGCTCTGTGAAGTTAGTTCCATCCTTGGATTTTATTTATCCCCCTTTTACAATTCAAACACCATACTCAGAGGATATGCTATGGTGTCCAGCATTTTGGAGTAAATTGTATGTTTTGTTAAATTAAAATGCCATTAATTCACACTAGTAATTGTAATCTTATGTAATGGAAAAAAATCCATAAAATGAGTGTTCCCAATCTCTTACCTCCTTCTGCCTACTTTAAAAGGATTGCGGCTTCATTTTATCATTGCTCTCCACGATCCTCCAAGGTGATTCACTGGCAATCAAAAGATAGAGAGGAGAGGGTAAGAAATAAGGGCACTGAGACTTAAAGGAGAAAAGTGTGTGCCTGGAGGCATGAGAATAGTGGATGCAAGGACCAAAAATGTTGTACCCCTACACCCTGCCCCTCAACCCCCATCTCCTCTGACAGATGTCAGTCTGTCCTTCATATCCATGAGTCTGTTTCCATTTTGTTTTTTAGTTTATTTTGTTCATTAGATTTCACAAATAAGTGAAATCATATGGTACTTGTCTTTCTCTGACTGGCTATTTCACTTAGCATAATACCTTCAAGGTCCATTCATGCTGTTGCAAAAGGTAAGAGGAAAGGATTAAGCAAAAAACCAACCCAACAAACAAAACAAAACCAAAAAACCTCATAGACACAGACAACAGTGTGGGGATTACAACAGGGAAGGGGGTGGGGGTAGAGTAGTAGAGGGTAAAGAGAAGATAAATGGTGATTGAATGAGACTTGACTTGGGGTGATGAACACACAATGCAATATACGGATGATGTATTATAGAATTGTACACCTGAAATCTACATATTTTTATTAACCAATGTCACCCCAATAAGTTCAATAAAAATAATAAAAAAGAAGTATAGTTTCAGACTATAAATCTTATTTGTGTTATTCAAGAAATTATAAAACATATGATTATCTAACTATTATGAAACTAATACAAGAAAGATAGAATGTAAACTGTAATTAAAAAATAAAATTTAAAAAATTCTAATAAAGTTCTTAAATACTTTTAAAATTACTTTTTTATTGACTAAAACAAAATTTGGGGACTAAATATTATGGGTTAGGGTTTCATAACTTCTCCATTTGCTGTCAATTTATTGAGAAAATATGTGGTAACCAAAATCAAGAACACTCTCTTGGAGTGGGTAGAGATAATATAGTATAGATTTTTTTTTTGAAATAGAGGTTTGATTCCAATTCTCCAAATATAGCTTGTACAACTTTGGGTCAAATATGTGAATAATTTAAGCCTTAAATATCTTGATTATCTAATTTTATTATTCTGTAAAAGAAAAAGAACAATAACAGCATGGTGATGATGATAATAATGATGATATTACCTAACCCATAGCTTAGTTGTGATGATTAAATAATGAGTTTAAAGTACCTTACAACATGCCTGACACCAAGTAAATGCTCATTAATATTAACAACTATATTTATTAGTTCCATCTATATATGATTAATTCATTTGAAAGGAAGAGTGATGTGAAGGGGTTAATTAGTTTAGCAACCAAAATGGTTCAAAAAAGGGAGTTACCTTTCAACATATTAAATTTTCATTCACTTATGCTTTAGAAAAATAATGAAATATAATAAAAGAAAACAAAAAAAGTCATCTGAAACATTACCTCTAAAAAATAATTACTGTTGATATCTGGCTGTGTATTCTTCTAGATTGTATTTATGTATGTATCCACTTTTTGATTGGTATTTGTTATAAAACAAAAATAGGGTGTAATTATACACAATGTTTGGCAAACTGCTTCCTACATTTAACATGTTATAAATATTCACCATCTCAATATATATTATATTTTCATTTGAAATCTCTATATAATATAAAATTTATTTAACTAATATTTCTCTCTGTGCTGTGGTGTTAGACATCTTGATTCATATATATATATTTCATTGACTTTATTAGGGGGGCACTGGTTAACAAAATTATGCAGGTTTCAGGTGCACCATTCAACAACATATCATCTGTACTGTGCATTGTGTCTTCACCACCCCAAGTCAAATCTCTTTGTTTCACCATTTATCTCCCTCTACCTTCCTCCATTTTCCCCTCCTCCAACAATCACCACATTGTTTTCTGTGTCCGTGAGGTTTCTTTTTCTTTCTTTTTCAATTCCTCCATCCCCTTTGACCAGTGCCCTCTCCCAGCCAACTGTCAGTTTGCTGTTTATTTATAAGTCTGTCTCTGTTTCACTTGTTAGTTCATTTTGTTCATTAGATTCCACATAGGAGTGAAATCATATGGTACTTGTCTTTCTCTGACTGCCTTATTCACTTAGCATAATGCTTCCCAGGTCCATCCATGCTATTAAAGGTCCTTTTTTTTTTTTTAATCTGATTCCTAAGTGGTGAGAAAGAGGCAGTCATATGCAACTAAAGGTAGAGAGAACAGCAATTTCGAAGGCTCTGATGGGAGTGAAGTTTTCCAAGGAAGAGAGCCTGTGTGATGCATGGGTAAAGAAAAAATGTAAGAGAATTCTGAGCAAAAAAATGGCTGCATATGTTTATTATTCTTCTCCCCCCCGCCAACTAATCCAGTATCTATGTACAGAATAGAATGAGAGTTGGGGGCCTGGAAGAGTGGGAGCAGACACCAGTTAGGGAAGCTTTTGCAGTTTTTCAGGAAGAGAAAAATGGCAACTTGAACCAAGTTTGAAGCTCTGCTGTTATCACTTTGATATTCTTAAAAATTTATCTTTGGACTTGAGTTTTATAAGCGAAGATGTGATGAGACAGTGGCTTATGCGTATAAGTAGAAGAGAGACATGCAATATGTGTCCATCATTCCTTGTTGTTTCATTTGCATACAGAATTTGCAATGCCCCATGAGTACAGATTTCTGGTGGGCTCACAATAAGTGGGAGTTCAGCAAGACTCAGAGAAAATACAGGGATAAGTAGGTTAATTATAAGACTGAGTAAGCAGGGGCATTGATAAGAAAGCTTTTTGTTTGAACAAAGCTTTCTGTTTAAAGCAGAACTTGCTTCAAAGGCAGAAAGAAGGCAATTGTGCTCTAAGAAACATACTACGGAGGAACTCTCCCAGATTCTCTTTTAATTGTAACTTTCTGGTATTAGCCAACCACTTACACTGAAAATGATGGCATAGAAGAAAAAAGAAAAGAAGACAGCTCTTTGTTCCTTTTATTATTTGTCCCCCTTAATCAGTAAAGTAAGGGTAGAGAGCATTGGTAACATCTGCATGTATGAAGAAGTAAAATAAAAACAGTGGAGTTGGTTTTGTGGAGTTGGGTGCAGTGTTTCTATTATTTTGATAAGAACAAAATACATATGTATGAACTAGAAACTATGAAATGTTTAACAGATTATTTTACATAAAAGTTAGGTGCTCTTATTTTGTACTTGAAATCGGCTTTGCACAATATGCAAGCAATAAAATATGCTAATAATTTAAATTTACACTTTTTCTTTACTCAGAATGACACTAACTGCTATGGATGAAAATTAAGCAAGAAAGAGGGACTCAAACTGGGATATGAGCCTCACTGAGATGTTAAAGTCTGAGCTAAATCCTGCAGGAGGTGAAGGAGCAAATTGTGTGCACATCTGAGAGAATAATAGCTCACAGGAAGATGGCATCAGGTCTCAGAATAGCAACCCTCAGAACCCTGCAGAATTTACTGAACAAACGTACACAGTAGGCCTAGAGAGAAAAGCCATTGTAAAGGCCCTCCAGAATTTGCACAGCATGTCTGAAAAATAACACATATTTGTGAGTTGGAGTAGAAGGAGCAGGAGGGAGTGTGGTCAAGAGGAAATGGGAGGTGAGGTGATTGGAAGTATGTATATCCTGTTGACCCTTGTATATGGCTGTTATATGGTTGGCTTTTACTTTGAATGAGATGACAATTATGGAAGGGTTTAGAGCAGAGTGGTGAAAAGAATAAATAAAGATATGGATTGAAGTGCTGACCCTATAACTTATCAGCTATTTGACTTTGTGTATGCTACTTAATAATTATTCTAAGGTTTTTTCTCTCTCTTTCCAGATGGGCTCATAATTATACCTAACTCAGAGGGTTGTCAGAATCAAATATGATACTCAATATAATATGATAATCAATATAAAGTACTTAGTGTATATGATCTGTTATAAATGTTCATTAAATATTATCTATCATTAATTGTGTTTTTATTATGACAACTCATGAATAGTAAACTTTTCCTTAGTGGGCATTTACTATTTTCCAAGAATCAAGAAAAGTGGTCATGTTAAAGTAGTTTTTACTTAGATAAGAATGACCAATACACATTAGCCATTTAGAGTTATTTCCTGTTTTAAACAAAGTTACTAATTAAGTTAAAAGTGGTTTGTTTCAGTAAAGCAAAAATATTAAAATCACCCAGGGAAAAACATTCTACAATGACTTCAAGGTCAATATTGATCAAAAATCTACCTCCAGTATATTCCTCTAAACTATTCTTTATGGTGTCTTCTTCTAATAGTCCTTTTAAAACAGCTTTATTGAGACATAATTAGCATAAATTGCTCATGTTTAAAGTGTATAATTGGATATGTGTTGACATTTTAAACCCATGAAATCATCACAATCAAGATAATGAGCATGTTCATCACCATCAAAAGTTTTCTTGTGTCCCTTGGTCATCTCTCCTCCTCACCCTTCCTACTTCTCCCCACTAGATAATCACTGATTTGCTTTCTGTTACTACAGATTAGTTTGCTTTTTCTACAGTTTTGTATTAATAGAATCATATAGTATGTGCTCCTTTTGCATGACTTTGCTCATTCTGTATAGGTATTTGGAAATTCACCCATATTGTTGCATTTGTCAATAGTTACTCCTTTTCATTTCTGAGTAGTACTTCATTGTATGGAAATACCCTAATTTATTCATTCATGATGGACATTTGGGTTGTTTCTAGTTTTTGTATATTATAAATAAAACTGCTACAAATATTTGTATAGAATATATTTTTCCTTAAATGTCTGGTAAAATTCACTGATGAAGTAATCATGGTCCAGAGTTCTCTTTGTGAGAAAGTTTTTTATTTCTAAAATTGTTTCCTTTGTTATATGGGGCTACTCTTGAGTAAGCTTTTATAGTTTGTATCTCTAAGGAATCTGTCCATTTTATCAAATTTTATTTATCCATTTCATTAATTAAGCAAGTTAATTGATAATGTTGGTCAAGTGTATGTATCCTTGCTGATTATCTGTCTACTTGTTCCATCAGTATTGAAAAAGTGACTTTTAAATCTATGACAATAATTGTGGATTGCTTTTGATTAGTGTTAGTGTAGTGTATCTTATTCCATCCTTTCAAGTTACTTACATCTTTATATATAAAATATACTTTTCATAGACAACATGTAGTTGAATCTATCTTTAAAAAAATATTTAATCTGACATTTTCTGTCTTTACTTAGAGTATTTAGAACATTTATATTTAATGTTATTATCGACATAGCATAAGAACATCATCTTGCTATTTATTTTTTATTTGTCCCATTGGTCCTTTGTTCCCCTTTTCCTATTTTTCTGCCTTTTTTTGAATTAAATTTTTTGTGTGATTTTAGATTTTTTCTTTTGTTGGCTTATTAGCTATAAGTCTTTGTTAATTTAGTGATTGCTTTAGGGTTTATAGTATATATCTTTAACTGATCACAATTAACCATAAAGTGATATTATATTCTTTTCACATATTGTATAAGAACCTTCCAATAGTTCATTTCTATTTTTTCTTCTTTGTCTTTATATTACTGTAGTCATGCATTTTCTTATTTCATATGTTATAAGCCCTATACTACATTGTTACTATTTTTGTTTAGTCAATTATCTTTTTAAAAGATAACAGTTTTAAAAAGATTTAAATAATTTTAAATATTCTTATATTTCACCCACTTGCTTAGTTTTTCTGCTGTTCTTTGTTCTTTATATAAATCTAGATTTTACTTGGTATCATTTTCCTTCTAATTGAAGACCTTCTTCAGCAATTTTTATAGAATTGTATGTGAGGAATGAATTATTCAGGTTTTCATGACTAAAATATCTTTATTTCACTTTAATTTTTAAAATTTATTTAGAAATTAAATTAAATGGGGTGACATTGATCAATAAGACTCCATAAGTTTCAAGTAAACATCTCTATAGCATCTGAATTGTTGATTGCCCTATGTGCCAATCACCCAAAGTCAAATAATTTTTTGTCATTGTACCTTAATTTTTTAATGCTATATTTGCTAGCTGTAGAAGTCCTGGTTGACGGGTTTTTTTTTCAGTATGCTAAGGATAATGCTCTGCTGTCTTCTCACTTTTATTGCTTTCAATGAGAAATCTAATGTCATTCTTATTTTTTTCTTTTTTACATAATGCATCTTTTTTTTTGGTTGCTTTTAAGATTTCTTTTTATTATGAATTTTGAGCAATTTAATTGTGATATTTCTTGGTATGTTTTTCTTTATGTTTCTTGCTAAGGGTTTCTTAAACTTCTTAGATTTATGGCATCCATTAAGTTTTCTGGTCACTATTTCTTGAAATATTGTTTCTGTCCCTACACTACATTCTCTTCCTTCTTTCCTTCCTTCTCTCCTTCCTTCGCTCATTTCTTCCTTCCTTCGCTCATTTCTTCCTTCCTTCCTTTCTTCCTTCCTTCTTTCCTTCCTTCCTTCCTTCCTTCCTTCCTTCCTTCCTTCCTTCCTTCCTTCCTTCCTTCCTTCCTTCCTTCCTTATTCAGTGAGAGGAGAGAAGGCAGAGATAGACTCCCACATGTGCCCCAACTGGGATCCACCTGGCAAGCCCACTATGGAGTAACACTCAGCCCATCTAAGGCTTTGCTCCATTGCTCAGCAACTGAGCTGTTCTTAGTGCCCAAGGCAGAGGCCATAGAGTCATTCTCAGCACCTGGGGCCAACTTGCTCCAATAGAGCAATATCTGCAGGAGGAGAAGGGAGAGAGAGAAAGAAGTGAGAGGGAGAGGGGTGGAGAAGCACATGGGTGCTCCTTCTGTGTGCTCTGACTGGAAATCAAGCCCACGACATCCACATGCTGGGCTGACTCTCTACCACTTAGCAAACTGGCCAGGGCCTCTACATTCTCTTTGAAGGACTCTAATTAACTGTATTTTAGGTCACTTAAACTTACCCCTATAGCTTACTCTTGCTCCTTTTATCTTTATGGGTTTTTCCCCCTCTGTGTTTCATTTTGTATTGTTTTTATCACTGTACTGTCAAATTCACTAAAATTTCCTTCTGCAAATATCTTGTGTGTGTGTGTGTGTGTGTGTGTGTGTGTGTGTGTATGTGACAGAGACAGAGAGAGGGACAGATAGGGACAAACAGGAAGAGAGAGATGGGAAGCATCAATTCTTTGTTGTGGCTCCTTTATCTCCTTAAATTGATTGCTCTCTCATATGTGCTTTGATCCGGGGGCTACAGCAGAGCAAGTGACCCTTGCTTAAGTCAACGACCTTGGGCTCAAGCCAGTGACCTTGAGCTTCATACCAGCAACCTTTGGGCTCAAACCAGCAACCAGGGGGTCATGTCTATGATCCCACACACAAGCCAGCGACCCTGCACTCAAGTCGGTGACCTCAGGTTTCGAACCTGGGTCCTCTGCATCCCAGTCCAATGCTCTATCCACTCTGCCACCACCTAGTCAGGCACTTTTATAATATCCAATTGGCTGAAAATACAACCCATTGTATTTTCATCTCAAGCATTGTAATTTTTATCTATAAAAGTTTAGTTGGGGTAATCAAGAAATTGGTGGAAAAAAAATAAATCATTAAAACAGAATAGAGAGACCAGAAATAAATGAACAAAATATAGTTAGCTGATCTTTGACAAAGGAGCAAAGACAATATAATAGAGCAAAGATAATCTTTTCAACAAACAGTGCTGGAACTAATGTACATTCAGATATAAGAAAATAAATCCAAACATAGTCCTTATACCATGCACAAAAATAAACTCAAATAAAGTCACAAACCTAAATTTAAAGTGGCTGAACTACAGAACTCCTAGAAGATAGTATAGAAAACAACCTAGATGACCTTGGGTATGTTGTTGACTTTTTAAATACAATATCAAAGGCACAATCTGTGAATAAAATAATTGATAAGCTGGACTTCATTAAAATTTAAAATATTTGTTTTATGATTAACAATGTCACGAGAATGCAAAGAGAAACCACAGACTGGGAGAAAATATTTGCGAAAAACACATAAGATTAAACCAACAGTTTTGGGTTAATTTTATTAAAAATAAACAAGGAACTCTTAAAGCTCAACAATAAGAAAATAAACAATTCAATTTATAAAATGGGCCAAAGGCCTTAACAGATAACTATACTCAAAAAAAAAAAAAAGATAAACAGATGTCAAATAAGCAACAAACAAACAAAAAACTCCACCTCATGTCATCAGGGAAATGCAAATTAAAACAACATGAGGATCTGGCCAGTTTGTTCATGGTAGAGCATCAACCCAATGTGTGGAAGTCTGGGGTTTGATTCTCAGCCAGGGCACACAGGAGAAGCACCCATCTGCTTCTACACCCCTACTCCTTTCCCTTCTCTCTCTTTTCCTCCCTTCCTGAAGCCATGGCTCAATTGGAGCAAGCTGGCCCGGGCACTGAGGATGGCTACATGGCCTCCACCTCAGGCACTAGAATGGCTCCGGTTGCAACAGAGCAATCCCCCTAGTGAGCTTGCCAGATAGATTCTAGTCAGGTGCATGCGGGAGTCAGTCTCTCTGCCTTCGGTTTTCACTTCAGAAATATAAAGCAAAAACAAAAACAAACAAACAAACAAATAAAACATTGAGACACCACCACATACCTATTAGGATGACCAAAATTCAGATGCTGATAAGACCAAATGTTGCCAAGGATGTAGAGCAACAGAAACTCTCATACATTGTTGTTGGAAATGGAAAATGATATGGCTACCTTGGAAGGTAGTTTGATAGTTAATGATTTCTCACAAAATTAACCATACTCTTACCATAAAATTTACTCCCTAATATTTACCCAAGGAAGTTGAAAACATATGTCCATTATAAAACCTGTAACTGTATATTTATAGAAGCTTTATTCATAATTGTAAAAACCTGAAAGCAATCAAGATGTCCTTCAGTAGGTGGATAAATAAACCATGGTAAATTCAAATAATGAAATATTTATCTATAAAAAATAAATTAGCTAGCAAACAAAGAAAGACATGGAGGTAACACAAATGCATGTTTAAGTGAAAGAAGCCAATCTGAAAGGACTACATAACGTATGATTCCAACTATATGACATTTGGAAAAGGCAAAACTATGGAGCCAGTAAAGAGATCTGACTTAAGGGAAGAGAGATGAATGGCAGAGCACAGAGGATTTTTGGGACAGTGAAAATACCCTGTATGATACCATAATAATGGAACCATGTTATTATACAGTTTTTTAAACCCATAGAATGTACAACAATAAGAGTGTAATGTAAACTAGGGACTTTAGGTAATTATAATGTATCAATGCAAGTTCATCTGTTACAACAAATATACTTTTCTTGTGAGAGATGTTGATAATGGGGGAGGATAGGAATAAAAAGTCTTAATTTAAAAAAATATTCAATTTGGTTCTTTTATTTATTTATTTATTTATTTTTTTAACAGGGACAGAGAGATAGTTAGAGAGCGGGATAGATAGGGACAGACAGACAGGAATGGAGAGAGGTGAGAAGCATCAATCATTAGTTTTTCAATGCTGATCCCAGTTCGATGCTCTATCCACTGCGCCACCGCCTGGTCAGGCTAGGTTGATTTTGATTGGATTTTCTTTGAATCATGAATCCTATACTCCTGCCTCTTTATATATGGCTCATGATCTTTGATTAGATGCCAGATTTTGTGAATTTTATCTAATTGGGTTCTGGATATTTATATATATATTTTTTTTCTTATTTTTTTTCTTTTATTAATTTAAATGGGGTGACATTAATAAATCAGGGTACATATGTTCAAAGAAAATATCTCCAGGTTATCTTATTATTCAATTATGTTGCATACCCATCACCCAAAATTAAATTGTCCTCTGTCACCTTCTATCTGGTTTTCTTTGTGCCCCTCCCCTCCCTCCTCTCCCACCCTCTCCTCCCTCCCCGAACCCCGTAACCACCACACACTTGTCCATGTCTCATAGTCTCACTTTTATGTTCCACCTATGTATGAAATCATGCTGTTCTCAGTTTTTTTCTGTTTTACTTATTTCACTCCGCATAATGTTATCAAGGTCCATCCATTTTGTTGTAAATGTTCCGATGTCATCATTTCTTATGGCTGAGTAGTATTCCATAGAATATATGTATCAAAGCTTTTTAATCCACTCGTCCTCTGACGGACACTTGGGCTGTTTCCAGATCTTTGCTATTGTGAACAATGCTGCCACGAACATGGGGGCGCATTTCTTCTTTTCGAACAGTGCTATGGTGTTCTTAGGGTATATTCCTATAAGTAGAATAGCAGGGTCAAAAGGCAGTTCGATTTTTAATTTCTTGAGGAATCTCCAAACTGTTTTCCACAGTGGCTGCACCAGTCTGTATTCCCACCAGCAGTGCAGAAGGGTTCCCTTTTCTCCACATCCTGGACAGCACTTTTTCTGTGTTGTTTTGCTGATGAGTGCCCTTCTGACTGGTGTGAGGTGATATCTCATTGTGGTTTTAATTTGCATTTCTCTAATGATTAGTGATGTTGAGCATTTTTTCATATGCCTATTGGCCATCTGTATGTCCTCTTTGGAGAAATTTCTATTCATTTCTTTTGCCCATTTTTTGATTGGGTTGTTTGTCTTCCTGTTGTTGAGTTTTATAAGTTCTTTATAAATTTTGGTTATTAACCCCTTATCAGACGTGCTTTCGAATATGTTCTCCCATTGTGTGGTTTGTCTTTTTATTCTGTTCTTATTGTCTTTAGTTGTGCAAAAACTTTTTAGTTTGATATAGTCCCATTTGTTTATCTTGCCTTTTATTTCATTTGTCTGCGGAGATAATATCGGCAAATATATTGCTGCTACGGATGTCAGAGAGCTTGCTGCCTATGTTTTCTTCTAAGATGCTTATGGTTTCACGGCTTACATTTAAGTCTTTTATCCATTTTGAGTATGTTTTTGTAAATGGTGTAAGTTGATGGTCTAGTTTCATATTTTTGCAGGTAGATGTTCAATTTTCCCAACACCATTTGTTAAAGAGGCTGTCTTTACTCCATTGTATGTTCTTTCCTCCTTTGTCAAATATCAGTTGTCCATAAAGCTGTGGGTTTATTTCTGGGTTCTCTGTTCTGTTCCATTGATCTATGTGCCTATTCTTATGCCCGTACCAGACTGTCTTGAGTACAATGGCATTGTAATAAACTTTGATATCTGGAAGAGTGATACCTCCTGCTTTATTTTTTCTTTTTTAAATTGCTGAGGCTATTCATGTTCTTTTTTGGTTCCATATAAATTTTTGGAATATGTGTTTTATATCTTTGAAGTATGTCATTGGTATTTTAATTGGTATTGCATTGAATTTATAAATTGCTTTGGGTAATATAGACATTTTAATGATGTTTATTCTTCCTAACCATGAGCACGGTATGTGCATCCACTTGTTTGTATCTTCCTTGATTTCTTTTATCAATGTTTTATAATTTTCCGAGTACAAGTTCTTAACTTTCTTGGTTAAATTTACTCCTAGGTACTTTATTTTTTTGGTTGCAATAGTGAAGGGGATTGTTTCCTTAATTTCTTTTGCTGACAGTTCATTGTTGGTATATAGAAATGCCTCTGATTTCTGAGTATTAATTTTATATCCTGCCTCCTTGCTGAATTCATTTACAGATTCAGTAGTTTTTTGACTGAGACTTTAGGGTTTTCTATATACAATATCATATCATCTGGAAATAATGACAGTTTTACTTCTTCTTTTCCAATTTGTATGCCTTTTATTTCTTCTTGTCTGATTGCTGTAGCTAGACTTCCAGAACTATGTTGAATAAGAGTGGTGAAAGGGGGCACCCCTGCCTTGTTCCTGATCTTAAGGGGATTGCTTTTAATTTTTGTCCATTTAGTATGATGTTTGCTGTGGGTTGGTTGCAGATGGCCTTTATCATGTTTAGAAATGTTCCCTGTCTTCCCACTTTACCGAGAGTTTTGAGCGTGAATGTGTGCTGGATTTTATCAAATGCCTTTTTTGCATCTATTGAAATTATCATGTGATTTTTGTCCTTCCTTTTGTTTATGTGATGAATCCCATTGATTGATTTGTGAATATTGAACCAGCCTTGCCTCTCGAGAATAAATCCCACTTGATCATGGTGTATGATCATATTGCTGGATCCAGTTGGCTAATATTTTGTTGAGAATTTTAGCGTCTAAATTCATCAGGGATATTGGCCTATAATTTTCTTTCTTTGTGTTGTCTTTGTCCGGTTTTGGGATCAGAATTATGCTCGCCTCATAAAAGGAGTTTGGAAGTCTTTCTTCCTCTTGAATTTTTTGAAATACCTTGAGGAGGATAGGAATTAGTTCTTCTTTGAATTTTTGGTAGAATTCACTTGTGAAGCCATCAGGCCCAGGACTTTTCTTTTTTGGGAGTGTTTGATAACTGTTTAGATCTCATTTGTTGTAATTGATTTGTTTAGGTGTTCTGATTCTTCCAGATTGATTTTTGGAAGATTATATGATTCAGGAAATTTGTCCATTTCACCTAGGTTGTCTAATTTTTTGGCATATAGTTCTTCATAGTATTTTCTTATAATACTTTGTATTTCTGTTGTGTCAGTTGTTATTTCTCCACTATCCTTTCTAATTTTATTTATTTGAGTCCTCTTTCTTTTTTTCTTGATGAGTCTAGTTAAAGGTTCATCAATCTTGTTTACCTTTTCAAAGAACCAGCCCCTGGTTTCATTGATCCTCTGTATTGTTTCCTTAGCCTCTATGTCATTTATTTCTGCTCTGATCTTTATTATTTCCTTCTTTCTACTGGTCCTGGGCTTTATTTGCTGTTGTTTTTCTTGTTCTTTTAGATGCAGGGTCAGGTTGCTTATTTGAGCTTTTTCTAGCTTCTGATGGTATGCCTGTAGTGCAATGAACTTCCCTCTCAGAACTGCTTTTGCTGTGTCCCATAAATTTTGAGTTGATGTATGCTCATTTTCATTCGTTTCTAGAAACTTTTTTATTTCTTCTTTGATCTCATTGCTAGTCCATTCATTATTTAATAACATGCTATTTAGTTTCCAAGTGTTTGAGTATTTTTCATTTTTTCTTTTGTGGTTAATTTCTAGTTTCATGGCATTGTGATCAGAGAAAATGCTTGATATGATTTCAATCTTCTTAAATTTGTTGAGACCATCTTTGTGTCCTACCATGTGGTTTATCCTAGAAAATGTACCATGAGCACTTGAGAAGAATATATATTCTACTGCTTTAGGGTAAAAAGTTCTATTAAATCAAGTTGATCTAGTGTCTCCTTTAAGTCTGCTGTTTTTTTATTAATTTTCTTTCTTGAGGATCTATCCAGTGTTGTTAGTGGGGTATTGAAATCCTCTACTATTATAGTATTGCTGTTAATCTCGCCCTTTATATTCATCAAAGTCTGCTTTATGTATGTCGGGTCTCCTATATTTGTTGCGTAGATATTTATAATAGTTATATCTTCCTGTTGAATTATTCCCTTTATCATATGTAGTGTCTTTCTTTATCTCTTACTACAGCTTTTGTTTTAAAATCCATTTTGTCAGATATAAATATTGCTACCCCAGCTTTTTTTTCATTTCCATTTGCATGAAATACTTTTTTCCATCCTTTTACCTTCAGTCTATGTGCATCTTTTGTTTTAAGGTGTGTCTCTTGTAGACAGCATATGTATGAGTCCTGTTTCTTTATCCATGCAGCTACCCTATGTCTTCTGATTGGATCATTTAATCCATTTACATTTAAGGTTACTATTGATATGTAGTTGTTTATTGCCATTTTATTCTTTAAAGCTGTATTCTTTTTTTGCTATCTTCTTTCCTCCCTTTAAACTGTTCACAACTGGCCCCTTAGTATCTCTTGCAGAATTGGTTGGTTTTAATAAATTCCTTGAGTCTTTCTTTGTCTGGGAAGCTCTTTATTTCTCCTTCAATTTTAAACATTAGCCTTGCTGGATAGAGTTGTCTTGGTTGTAGGTTCTTGTTCTGCATTACTTTGAATATATCTTGCCGTTCCCTTCTGGCCTCAAGTGTTTCTGTTGAGAAGTCGGATTTCATCCTAATGGGGGCTCCTTTTTAGATGAAATCCTTTTTTTCTATAGCAGCTTTTAAAATTTTCTCTTTATCCCTTAGCTTTGGTATTTTAATTATGCAGTGTCTTGGTGTAGATTTCTTTTGGTTTCTCTTTAATGGAGTTCTCTGTGCTTCTTGAATGTGTGAAATGTTTTCCAGCCTTAATTCAGGGAAGTTTTCTGCTATGATTTGATTGAACAAAGTTTCTATTTCTTGTTCTCTCTCCTCTTCTTCAGGAACCCCTATGATGCGAATGTTATTTCTCTTCATGTTGTCACAGAGCTCCCTTAGAGTTTTCTCATATTTTTTGAGTCTCTATTCTTTTTTCTGCTCTGTTTCTGTTCCTTTGTTTATTGTGTGGTTATATCTGGTTCTTTCAGGTCCTTCTCTGTGGATTTCTCTTGATTCATTTGGGTTGCATTTCTCTGCCTGCCCATTTTTTTCTGTGTATAAGAAGGTTGTGGCCACTAGAGTCCAATGGGTGTTGCCTTTGTGTTCTCTAGGTGTGGTCTGTCTGCAGGCCTGCCACCCCCTTTGCCGCTGCCTAGGGCGGTTGGGTATGGGCGTTGCCAGAACCTGCCCACTGAGGCTGTTGCTGTGATTTCCGCCTCTCCTCCACGGGATGGGCTGTGTTCTGGTGCCCGGCTGTACAAGCCTCAGCCTACCTGGGCCTTCGCCTTGCCCCCACAGGTTGGGTTACACACTGCACTCAAGCCACAAGCGTCAGTACCAAGGGTAGAGGTGAGCATCTTTGCTCAGCTGCAGACCCAGCCTGTGCCCAGGCTTCCACCCAGCCCCCGCGGTCAGAGCCTGCTCGCCACAGTTTCTCGGGTTGGACAGGGCTGCTGACGTGCACTCAGCTGTGAGCCTCTGCCTGTCCGGAGCTTTAGCCCCACCTCCGAGGCCAGGGCCGCCTGCACAGGATTGCAAACCATGGTTTATCAGGCTTGGTGGGGCTGCTGGCGTGCGCTCAGCTGTGAGCTTTTGCTCTTCCGGGGCTCTAACCCTGACCCCGCATTCAGAGCCAAGTCATGCACGCAAGACGGCAAACCAGGATGGGAAACCGCAGTTTCTAGGGCTGGGTGGGGCTGCTGGCGTGCGCTCAGCCGTGAAACTCCTGTCCTTGGTCCTAGCCCCACCCCAGCGGTCAGGGCCGGCTTGGCAGGGTCCAGGGTCGCATAACAGATCTCTGCCCGTTCCTGGCCTCCTGGTTTTCCCCCTCAGGTGGGGTTATAGGCAGGCTCGCAGCTGCAGGATCGCTTTCGCGCGTCCCCTCCGCCCTTGCAGGGCTAGACTGAGCTCACACCAGCTGGGCCCCCGTCCCCTCCAACAGAACTGCGTTTCAGTGTCCCACCGCCACTTTCCCTCCAGCAAGCCCTCAGCTGTGTGGGTGGGTGCACTGCAGTTCAGACCCTAACACTCCATACTGTGTTGGAAGCTCCCTCTGTCTAAGCAGCTCTGCTCTAAGTGTCACGGGAGAGCTTGTTTGGCTGGTGTCCTGTCTCCCTTTGCTGGTATTGCTAGTTCCAGGGGAAATATTTGTTTTTGATTAGGGAAGTGACTTAGCCCAGGGGTTAGGGTGGCTGTCCCTCAGAGTGTTTCTCCCTGTGCCTTCAGTCCACACTCTCTTCCTGCTGCTCTGGTCCTCTCCTCTGACCCCATTCCTCGGAATTCCGGGTGCATGGCTATGAGAGAGGTTTTCTGCACTGTCCCTTTAAGAATCTTGGGTCTGAGAAAACTCTCTTTCTCACAAACAGTATCCTCATTTGTTTCACAGCTCAATACTGTCCAAACGCCTCTTCTAGGCTCTGGGGCTGCAGGCTGGGGTTTTGGTCTTGGGACCCAGGTCTCTCCCTCTCCACCAAACTCTCCTCCTGCCATGCGGGTCTCTCCGGGCTGCCATTTGCTCCAGGGAGCTGGGAAGCCCTCTTCGCATTTTCGCTATTCCTACCAGTCTCAATGTGGCTTCTGCAGTGTTCCTTGGTCGAAGAGTCCACTTAGTTTAGTTCAAAGTTGGTTTATCCAGATGAAGGTTCTTAAAATTAAGTTATAATCCACTTTGGTTCTGGGAGTTGGAAGTTGCTACGTCTGCCTACTCCATAGCCATTTTGCCGTCTCTGGATATTTTTATATTTTAATAATTCTTTTTGATTTTTACTTTAAGATGTAGTTAAGACACTTGTAAAGAATTTGATTTGGGGTTTTACTTTTATGATTTCTGAGGTAGGGCAGGAGCAGGAATCATTCTAAAGCTGATTATTCCCACTACTGAGGAAAGACCTTTGCCCAATGCCCCATGAATGATGAGTTTTTTGAGACTTGCTGATAAGAACAGGCACAATTCCCAGGCAATTTCTTCTAATACTTGTTAATGGTTCTTTCCTCAGCCTGAGATTCCTCACATGAAGGTACTGATAAGTACTTCGTTCAAAACTAGAGAGACTGTCTGCAGATCTCTGGAGTTCCTTGCTGTGAAGTTCTCTCCTCTGCTCTGAGAACTTTCAATGTCTTTATTCTCTTCCTCAGACTCAGCTTCTGCGTTTTGCCCACATCTTTCCTCTCTGCTCCAGGGAGTAAGCTTGGGTAATTGTAGGTTTTTCCTCATTTGTTTATGGTACCTTAGGGAAAAAATGAGCTTGTTTGCCTGATGTGAAATGCTTGTGTTCCTTCTTAAAATATATACTGTGATATTTTGTCAAAATTTTTAACTGTTTGAGGTGGGAAGGTAAATAGTGTCTCTATTACTTCACAATGACTGGAAATTGAAATTCTTTTTCAACCTTAATACCCAATTTTTTTTCTTTAATTTCCAAGACTTTTAATGCTCCATTTCCTTTCATTTTTCAAAATTTTCTATACCTGTCTCTCTGTCGTCTTACACCCTCTCATGGGTGACCTTATAAGAGAAAAGTTACCCCTAAAAAAAGCTATTTAAATATATTAATCTGATTTTAAACTCATTCAATATGCAAATGTCTATCAGATTCTTCCTAGGCCACTGGCGTTTCTTTTAGAACCATGGACTCTTTGCTCTGAAAAGCTCCTCCCAATTCGTCTCATAGGTAGGAGCCACATAACCAAGCCCTAAGAATTAATTATTGGCTTTAAAATTTTTAGAGTAAAGAATGTGTCTGTTTTTGTGTACTTAACCCATCAGTAATGCAGCTGATCATCATCATTACCATAATGATAAATATTCATAAAGAACCTTTATATTTAGTAATTGGCCTAAATAACGATTGACTTCTTGGAAAACAACTGAAGTAAATGTACTTTGAAAAAGAATCATCTTCGCTGGGAGGTCAGTTTCTGTTTTCTTATGTGTATGTGTGGGTGGGAGTGCATATGCCTGCGTGCACACAACACAACACACACACATACACACACATTTAAATTTTTCAGTGAAAAATTAATGTATCTAACAAATAATTTTCATAGCAATTTGATGTAGGAGTTGCTTGAACCTACCATTCTCTTACTTCTAAGCCTTCACAGAGGATGTTCCCCATTCTTGATATGACATCTCACCTATTTGTTAACTTAACTCCTCATTCTTCAGCTATTAGTTCAAATATCACTTTCCTAATTCTTAGACCTAGTTTCAAACTTCTTATTCCATGTTCTCTGAGCTCCTTTCTTCTTCTACAACTTGTTATTTCTTACTTAGAGTTTGTCTTTCCCACTAGACCATAAAGTTTAATGAGGAGAGGGACCTTGACTCTTTTTTTTTTAAATTTTTTTTATTTATTCGTTTTAGAGAGGAGATAGAGAGAGAGAGAGAGAGAGAGAGAGAGAGAGAGAGAAAGGGGGGAGGAGCTGGAAACATCAACTCCCATATGTGCCTTGACCAGACCAGTGCAGGGTTTTGAACTGGTGACCTCAGTGTTCCCAGGTCTACGCTTTATCCACTGCGCCACCACAGGTCAGGCCGGACCTTGACTCTTTTAATAGAAATGTATATCCAGTGCCTAGAATAGCTCACAGTGAGTGCTCAATTAAAATCCATAATATGGATTTAAATTTCCTTTAGATTTAAGCTAATTAATTACTAAGGAGATATTTCTCAGCATTTTAATGTAGCTAATAAGATGCGAAGGCACTGAAGGGCATGATAAAAGCACAGGAGCATGAACATCAAGACAAATTTATATTTAACTTTTGATACCAATACTTATTGACTGACATGAGGTAAGTTGTTTACTTTCAGTGAGCCTCAGTATTTTTTTGTTTGTTTTGCTTTTTTGTTTTGTTTAGCATTGAGACAATAACAGCTTTTTCTTAGAGTTTTTACAAAAATTAAACCGGAGGCTAGCTATTTAAAATTTCCTAATACAATGCTTAAAATATAGTAGATGCTCCATAAATGTAAGCTTTTCCCTCTTTCCCCACTCTATTCTTCCTCACTCTCCCTCCTTCTGTGTGATGTCAGAGAGCTTTTCTACTAAGAAGAATTCGAAGTGAATTATCAATGCTATCTATAGTAAGAGATGAAATAGAAGTCGTTGCTTTCTTTAGATTATTAGCAGGAATTTAGATAAACATAGAAGGGACACAGAATCACAGAGAGTCAGAATTAGAGGAGACCTATGAGCTCAAAATTCTGATGTAGGTGAAGGCATTACTATCCAGAGAGGGTCCCAAACAAAACTAGGAGGTGCTTGTGGAAGGAACATATGTAAGTAGTTTAGGGTTAGTAAAGTTATAGGCTTGTTTGTTCTCATATTAGTTGCATCAATTGATATTCTTAAACACAGTGTGTTGAGTCCTATTAGATGGTACTTATGGAGCCAAAACTGGCAAACAAGAATACAGATGTTGGGGTCAATTCTATCTTTTTCCTAATTAGAATAAAACCAAAAAATTATGAGTCTTTTTGTAAAAAGTTCAGGTAACCACTGATTTCAGTTAGAATTCTTGCTGTGTGTGTAGTGTTTTGAGCAGCCCATCTGCTTAATTCTTACTATTCATTAACTGTGCCTCGTTCTATGGTGTAAAACTGGTGTTGCAGGCAAGTGAGTAGCAGATCTATAAAAATTGTGTCCATATGTTGTATTCTGGGCAGTGGGTGGATGGAAGTTAGGAAAGGAATGATGAACTCTAGTGTCAGGCAGCCCTGATAGAAATCAGGCTGTTGATATCTTATGACTGCATGTTATTCCTTTGAGTTAGTCTCTGGGAACAGTGCCAGAAAAATAAATGAGAACCAGAAACCGAATTAAATGTTGTGTGATCATTATGTCAAAGACAAAAGTAGAAAGATAAAAATCTCAAAGCCAAATAGATCCAGGACAAAGGGGCAATAATGACAGCTGTAACCATAGTTTGGAACTAAGAAGTGGAACAAATGAGGCTGAACTTGCTGACCATCTGTTCAAGTGTCCTGGGCTTAGAGTCTGGTGATGGGCTTTCAGACCCTTGCTCAGTTTCTTATTAATGAGATGGCTTGGGAAAGGTGACCTGTTCTGTCTGAATTAGTCTTCTCATCTGTTAAATGGAGATAATGATACCCCCCTTTTTAAAAGATGATCATGTATTAGTTCTCTAACAGCTTTATTTGCTAGACCAACTGCCTCTCACTTTGTAGGACCTACTGTCCTTGCTAGAACCCTGCCCATGACAGGCATTGCTACAACACTTTAGAAGAAAAATACAATGCAAAGACAAGAATACAGGATTCTTATGAAACCGGTCCTGAGTTCTAAATCGTCCTCTGCCCATGCCTGATCTTAAAAAATAATACTTATGATTTCTGGGCCTCAGTTTATCCAGATGCACAAGTTGCTATGAGGATTAAATGAGGTAATATTCACAAAGTACTTAATACAATGTCTGGCACATAGTAAGAGGTAGCTAAATATGTATTACTATTGTTAACATTATCAAAGTACACATTTTAAATATTTAAAAACATACAAAAATATATGGAGTTCAAGTAAAAAATTTAATTCATCAGTGAAGGAAGCAACAGGATGGTAAAGGAGACTGAGAGAAATAAATATCTATAGTAGGTGGAAGAAAACATGATTAAATAAAGTTGTTAAGTTGTATACCAAAGTGTTAATGCACTAGAAGGCCAATAAAATGGTAAACTCCGGGGTTGTCTCTTTTTATGAGACATTTATTATTTTTATCTCCACTGGACAAAGATATCTCACAACTCATCAATCTTCTATGGGCTAAAACATAACTTTACACAGTCTGAGCCCTAATTAATAATAAACATTAAGTCAAACTAAACCACAGCCTAGAGAATCCGGAGATACAGCAGGCTGGTTAGAAAATGCTCTCAGATGATCATGAAAGATTTGGCAGTGATCTTGTTTTATTTCTAAGTTTTAGATACTTATTTGTGCTTTGGATCTGGTCAATGAATCATTGGTCCTTCTGAGACTTTGGTCTTTTGGGACCCTTTTGGTGATCAAGCTAAACTTTCTCACCCTTTGAGTCTTTGTAACTAAATTAAATCACCATAAATATCTCTGTGTTTGAAACTTGTGAAGACACTGGGAAATGAGCAAAGAAAAAGAAATAGGAGCCTGGGAATGAAACAAATTTAGTTTTCATTTTCACATGCGGCGTGAGTTCTTTTCTTTTGAGTGTTTAGAAATGGGGCATGTTTCACATTTGCAACAGCCATCTGCATAGAAGAGTAAAACAATTACATACATTTATATCTAACCAACATACTCCTTAAAGGTTTCTGGCCTCTTTAGATGAATTTCCTGTTTGTTTTTTCAATCCATTCATTTCTCTTTATACTTTATCTCTCTCACTCATCTTTCCCTCCTCCTCTCCTACCCATCCTAGTCTTTCTGTTTACTTCCAGCGGTTTTCCCTCTTGTTCTTTTTATGAGCCTTCCCTCTTGGAGTCGTTTAAGCAGAAAAGATCTGTTTTCTTTTCCCTCTCTCCCTGATTCCTTTCTTTAGTTTGCTTTTATGACATCTTTCTCCCAGCTGTTTCTTTGGTTGTAGCTACCCAGGCTCCCTGATTCCTCCTTTTGGCTGTTTTACACATTCTTAGGCCTTACTTAGAGGAAGGACAAAAGGAGAAGCAGAACTCTTAAGATAAATCACTATACATTATGGAAGGGGACTTTAATTCTTCTTTAATGCCAGATACTTTTTTGATCACACTTAACAAATTAAATAAATAAAAATTACTTTTAAAACTATAAAGACAATAATACTGCCAAAATTAAAAAGAAAATTTTTATAAGATTGCCTCATTACTATAAACATTTTCATTGCTCTATTTTCCTTCTGTCTATGTCTTCTGATATACATGCTTTTTGCATGATTGTAAAAAAGTATTCATGTGTACAAACATTAAAAAAAAATCTTTTAAGCTTGTGGTACAGATATGTAAGCATACCTTGCAGGTCTATTAAGGAGCAGACAAGAGTTAGCAACCTTAATTAAGCCCATGGGGCATTGCGACCTTAATTAAGCCCATGGGGCATTTGGTGTGGGAAATAAAACGTACCTTCAGGAAGCTGTTACATTCCCATGCAGGGTGTTGTGGTGTTTGAGTTACCTTGCTATGAACACAGGGTCAGACCGACACAGTTCTGCCTTACACAAGTAGATAGTCAGCAATGGACTTGTTTTCTAAGTCACCTGAAGCAGAAAAAGCAAGCTAGTTAATAAAGGATAATCTAATAAATTAACAAAGAACTCTCATTGTGCGAGTGAAAATTAGATCATATTGTATAACAGCGACAGTCTGCGATCTGGAGTGAGATCTGAGTTCAAGTCCTGCCCCTTGCTAGTTGGTTAACCTCAAGGAAGTTGCCTAAGCTCTTCAGTTTCTTCTTTTGTAAAGTGGAGACATTAATCACAATTTTTGTAAAGTGGAGATATTAATCACAATTTTTGAGGCTACTATACAAAATATAATATTGATGAAGATATTATGTTATATATACTTTATGGCAAAAATGTTATCATAAGTGTTAAGGAAATCTTCTAACTCTCATGTAATCACTTGTTTTTCTGTTCACCAAGGATGTTTGCATGGAAGAAATGAAATTTCAAGGTTTACTTACTACAGATCTTTATTACTATTTTTTTTCACAATCTCTTCTAATTTACAAGTGCATATCTACTGGGCAAATGGGAGTAATTAAAACAGTTACTAATTTAAAACTGTGCTACTGACATATAAATAGACTGATAGATCAATGAGATAATGTGAAATTTAGAAATAAACCTACAGCCTTGGCCAGTTGGCTCAGTGGACAGATCATTGGCTCAGCACGTGGACATCCTGGCCAGGTTCGATTCCTGGTCAGGGCACAGCATGGGAAGGGACCATCTGCTTTTCTCTCCATTCCTCTCCCGCTTCTCTCCCTCGTTCCCTCCTGCAGCCAAGTGCCAGGATTGGTTCGAGTATTGGCCTCAGGCACTGAGGATAGGTCAGCTGATTAAAGCATCAGCCCCAGATGTACCCGCTCCAGGTGGGGATTGCCAGGTGGATGCCAGGGTGCATGCAAGACTCTGTTTCTCTATCTCCCCTCCTATCACTTAAAAAAAAAGGAACAAACCTACATTTATAAAGATGTTTAGTATATAATAAAGATGACACTTCAGGCCAGTGGGCATTTGGATGAAAATGCACCCTGGGATGAAATATGAAATCCCACATTTATACCAAAATTATAGAAAGAGGTGCCTTTAATTTTGTTTAAAAATTCTGCTAAATTATATAAGATGGTGAATTATATCGTCCTCCCATATTCTTCATGAAATCAGAGAAAAAATACTTTAAAATCAGTACATCTGTAAAAATGCTGGAAAAAAAGTACAATGGGTATAAAAATTTAAAAACATTTTTGGAGGAGAAAAAGAAAATGGGATCTCTTTTTAATAGCGACCACCTAGAATATCAGGCATTTTAGGAAAAGCACCAGCAAAAAAGAACCTAGAGGTGGAGGGGGAAAAAATCAGAACTATTGACTCAGGAAACAAACAAAAAAATAATTTTAGAACATCCCATCTGCTATTGCTAGAAAAATTTAGGAGAGTATTTCAGCCTTAAAATAAAAACAGGCTGTAATGAAGGAGGAAAAATAAGAAACAGTTCTTACATAAAAAATCATGATTGCTAATTTTTTTCAAAGAAGGCTTGAAAACCAAGTTGCAGATCTGAAAGATGAAGATGATGAAATCTCCAAAAATGCAGAGAAAATGCACAAAAAATAAAAAAATAAAATTATGAGAGAAAACTAAGAGAGCAAGGAAACCAGATGTAGAATTTCATAATCTGTTTAAACACTATAGTATTTAAAAACAGTTTGGTGCTCCTAGGAATAGGCTGATGGATCAATATGGCAGCATGGAGATCAGCAACTGACCTTCATTTATATGGAAATAGACAGATAGTCAAGGTCGCATTTTAAATCAGTGGGCATTTGGAGGAAAGGGTTTATTGGCTTTGGGGAGCATTGTCCAGTCCCCAGCTTGACTTCCAAATTATTTGTTAAGAGGCAGAGCTGCTGTAGATATGCTAGAGGTCTCAAAACCAGCGCTTCAAATTTGTAAAATGTTAATGTGCATTTCTTTTCATCCTAAAAATTTATTTCATCTCCCAAGGGAAGGGGAAAATGGAGTAGAAGGCAGAGACAGATGTGAGTCTTTTGCTCTGGGAGGCGTGAGCAGGGGGAAAATAAACAGTTCAGCACTTTTTCCAGTCGTACCCACTTTGCTCTGTTGAAAGAAAGGCTATTGCTCTTCTATAAAATTGAACCAGAAATAGGCACTAAGACTCAAATCTCACTTTTCCCCAGCCTTTCTCTTTCCTGGAGGAGAAGATCAGTTTGGCTACATAAATAATCCCCCAGCAACGTTACATAGCCTTTATTTAAAGAGAGAAACTCAGAGACGTGGAGTGCAAAATCAAAGAAAAGAGCCCACGCTGGCCTCCTGGGTTTGGGAGCAGCGAGCACAAAGGCAATGCTGATTCGGGGGTCTCACATCCTCCCACCCCGGGGGGAAGGAGTGGGGCAAGCAGGACACGGGCCCCGTCCGGGGGCTGGAACCCACTCGTTTCTCAAACCACCACGTGAAAGTTCTCCCCCGTCATGAAAGTCAACTGTGTGTTTAATCTGAACATGGTTTAAACACATGACTATCAACACATTTTGAGCCATCAAATGACGACCTGAGTGAATACTGACACACGACTCTGGGTTGAGGTTGGGCTTTTGGACTTCTAATTTTATTGGCCTCAAGTCGAAAGGAAAAGAAAAGTGAAAAATGCAATATATTCGGGAAGGCCAATGGCATCAAGATGCAGGTTGTGAACAAAAGTCTCATAGTAGCTTAAAGACGGCTCCCTGCCAGGAACATCAAGTTCTCTCAGCGCGTACAGGCTCCGACTGCCAAACCTACAACACCCGTGCTCTGGCTCTGGCGTTTGGGGCCCAGTATGTAGTGGCGGAGGAAAGAGTGGTTTCATTTCGGCAAAGCAACATCATCTGTCACAATGAATAAAAACAGTTAATTAGAATTATATTGGTTCTGAAAGTTTATAGTTGTGTGAGCCTAAGGAATATATACCCAAGTTTATGTTTGTACATACTTAAATAGCATTTCCACAAAAATTATTTAATTAAAAGTTAGAGCCATAGGTCCTAGTGTTTTTGTTAGCCAGGAAACATATCAAATTTGATCCCAGCTAGCAGACTGCAGTGGTTCCTCCAGACCACAGAGGTTGTGGCATGTGATTGAACTGGAATAGTATCGAGAACTCATGTGACTTGGCCACCGCCCCATGCTTCCTGAGACAAGCCCCTCTACGGTGTCCTCTTTAATTTCTAGCCAATTTTTTTTGTTTTAATTTTCTATTTATGAATTAGTCACTCTTTCCATGGTGTTTACTTAGATGTGCATACTTCTCAGCAGACGGGAGAATGAGATATTTTGGAAGAACAGGTTTCGGGTTCTCCTTTGAATGTATTTTTATATTTTCAAATTTGCAAATATAAAGATTACCAACTTTGTCAGCAACGGGACCGCTTTTTTTTCTGCAGCTATCCTCTGCCAGAGGTGGGGGGGAACGGGTCTTTAGTAGCACTTAGCTTGTAGCTAGTTCAAAACAAGGTGGTCCTGGTGGAATATGAACACGATTCCAGACGATCTAAGAAGTCTTTAAAAGAATTCTGACCATCTTGTGGGCAAGACTAGTGATCCGGTAGGAATTATGATCACTTCACCCAACTGAGAGTTGACAAAATCCTTCCCTTTAAGGCGAAGAACTAAGGGCTCCTGAAGCACTTAAGGGATAAATATTAGTCAGGTGAAGTGTTGGTGCATGATTCAAATTAAACTAGAAAAGATAATACATAAATTTATGATTAGAACATAACATTTTAAGCAGATAAAGGTCTCCTGATACATTCTCTTCCTATCATCACATTATAATTGTTGTGGTCTGACTGTTTCTCTCCAAAATTCATGTGTAGAAATGATGGTATTAGAAGGTGGGGCACTTGGGAGGTGTGTTGGTCATGAGGGTGGAGCACTCACAAATGGCATTAGTGCCCTTATAAAAGAGACCCCATAGAAATCCCTTGTTTCTTCCTCCCTGTGAGGACACAATAGAAGGCACTGGCTATCAACCAGGAAGATGGTCTTGACCAGAATATTACCATGCTGGTGCCTTGATCTTGAATCTCCCTCCTAAAGCCATCTGGTCTTTGGTATTTTGTGATAACAGTTCGAATGCACTAAGACAGTGATCAAAAGATTACTTGGTAAACATGATCAGAACTAGGGGAATTAGCTGGACTCTACTTATCTAGTTTGATAAGAACGTGAGAGAGTGACACAGCCATCTCCATCACCCAGATGCGAACCTGGCACATAGACCTCGGAGACCATCTCTCCTGGGCAGGCAGTAGTTGTGTGAACCCAGTCAACATTGGCTTCTTTGTCATTTTTTTGATACTTTCTTCTCTGGACAGTCTCCTCCTGAGTGATGCATTGTTTCTTTAAGTGTGCTAATACTCTAAATTTGCTTATAACCAGGGCTTGCTAGCCTAAGTTTTTTTTTAATGTTTTTTATTTTATTCATTTTAGAGAGGAGACACACAATGAGAGAGAGAGAGAGAGAGAGAAAGAGAAAGAGAGAGAGAAAGGGGGGAGGAGCTGGAAGCATCAACTCCCATATGTGCCTTGACCAGACCAGTGCAGGGTTTTGAACTGGCGACCTCAGTGTTCCCAGGTCGACGCTTTATCCACTGCGCCACCACAGGTCAGGTCCTAAGTTTTTGTTTTTAAGGCAACTTCATATAAGTCAGCTTTGAGCCATTATGTGTTGAAGCTAATCTCGCTAATTTTTTTTCTGAGTTCTTGGCATCTCATCCTTGCTTAGATATACCACTTGTTTCATTCTTCCACTTTGTGTTTATTAAGAAGAAAAATAAGCCCCCATGGTATATGCATGCTGTGTTATCACCAGAATTTCCAAATAGGAAGGGCTTGGGTCTGTGATTACATGAGAACAGGGGTAGAGGACTCCTATGAAGCTGCTTTTGGAGGCTAAACATACTACTTTCATGTAGAAAGTGATTGATTTGGCAGTTGCTTGGAGCTGTGTTTACATAGTAATTATGTTTTTACTTGGGTTTGATATTTATTTAGAGTGATTTAGGTGGTGGGGCTGATGAGGATGGTGGGTATTTTTGCTTTCCTAAGACACCCTTTGGTTGCTGCTACTCAGTGCATGGTCAAGCTCTTCAACCTCAACATAACTGACTTGCAGAATTCCTGGAGATGGAATTAATTAATTGGTTCTTTCCCAGAAACCTCTAATTACTTGTCTCACTTTTATATTTACAGACATCTATTTGCACCTGTGTGTATTTTATGCCGTAGTTTTGCAAATCTGCAGATTACTAACTTGGTCAGCAGAAGGACCACTTTTTTATCCAGTAGATAGCCTTTGCCAGAGAGTAAACAAGCTATTCTTGCTCTATTTGCACAATTTGATTTTAACCACAGGCAAGGCAGATAATTCCTGTGCAGCTATTCAGGTATCTCTCAGGTAACAGCAACAAGTCCCTTGCTGTCCCAGCTCCCTCTTTGAATTCTGATAACAAGATCAAATTAGAGGAGGAATATCATAGGCAGAAATATAAATAACTAAAGATTACAAGCATGTGTGTGTTTGTGCGTGTGTGCATGTGTAGGGGGAGGATTGTATGCATGTATGTTCCCTATAATTATACACAAAAGCCAAATGTGTTTCTTCAACATAGTGTATGATTTTCTCTTGCTGCTGTAACAAATTACCACAATTTGGTGACTTAAAATAACACAAATTTTGCAGGGTGGCATTTCTTCTGAAAGCTGTAGGGGAAGAGCCATTTCCTTGACTTTTTCACCTACTAGAAGCTGCCACTTTTCTTGGCTTACAACCCTTTCCATTCAACTTCAAGGCAAGTAATGTTAGGCTGACTTCTCCCCATGTTCTCACCTATTGGCTTCTCTTCTGCCTCCCTCTTCCCGTGATAAAGACCCTGTGTTTGCATTGGGCCTGCCTAGATTATCCAGAATCATCTCCCTATCATCCAGTCAGCTGATTGGACACCTTAATTCAATCTGCAACAGGAATTCTATCTGCAATCTTAATCCCCCTTTTACATATTTACATGTTCTAGAAATTAGGACATGGACACCTTTCAGGACTGGGGTCAGGGAGGAGACATTATTTTGCCGACCATACATGAAAAGTCAAACCAGTCTCTAAAAACTTCAAATGAGTACCCCTGCTTCCACACTCTTTACCCTAAATGTGGACTGATGGTTCTGTGTACATGAAGACTCCATAACTGTGTGATGTATGCATGAGTTCTTTTATGAGGTTCCTCCTATCATCGTAAGCACCACAGTCAGGTCCTTTCCTACCAGACGCAGCCTGGACTGAGAAGTGTTAGCTTTGGGAGTTGCTGAAGGATCTCTTTGCTCTTTTTTCATTTTTCTCCCTCACAGGCCTGCCACAAACATGGAATTTCTAGCATCAGTTACTGCTTAGGGTTTCTTCAACTCTTTTAAAATTAAATTATAAAACTTGGTAAAACATCAGTCTACTGACACAAAACCTTGGCATGCATTAGTATATTAGAAAAATTAGATGATTACTTGGTAGGATGCAGGATAGGTAACTTGATAAATTTTGAGTTAATGAAAAATAAAGAAACAATTCGGACCCTGGGACATTGGAGACACAAAGGTATGCGGGTTAGCAGGGGCTACTGCACTAGAAGATGAGGCACATGGTTGGGAGGGCCTCTGGGAGACTGCTCATTCATAAGTTCAACGAATAGTACTCCAGTGCAACACGTTGGAGTTTCAAAATTGAACAGACTATCCTGTAGCTTCTCTCCCAAACATTAGTTTAGGGGCACTCAGTGGAATACCATGACTGTGAATGCCTTTACTTTTCCATTATTTCCTAGGTTTAAGCCCTTGTTCCTTCATTCAGCATGTAGCTTCCCACAGTTAACTGGAACTTTGAGTCTTGGTTGTAGGCTTGCCACATAGCATCAGAGATCGACTTGCATAGTTCAAATGGATACAGTATAAGGCCCCCTTAGCTTTATTCAGGAATGCATTACATCAGTGTTTTCTAAGCCATGGAAATTTTTATCATTACTATTGTTATAATTATTATTTTATTTTAAACCGCCAATTTATTTTAAACACTTAGTTTTATTGATGTATAAATAATTCTTTGTTGTAGGAGAGAGTGCTGTGTATTATAGGATGTTTAGCAGTGTCCCTGGTCTATACCCACTTGATATCTATGCATGCCCTCTCAATTGTGACAACCAAAAATTTCTCCAGAAATTGCCAGAGTCATTTGGGTCAAACAACCATTCCCAGTTGAAAACTGCCAATGAAGATCATAGAAACAGGAATAGGCAGAAAGCACAATTGCATAGCTTGACTGATTTTTATGAAGTGAATACATTCATGTAACCTCCATCCCGATCAAGAAACAGAACATTATTAGAATCCAAGAATGTCTCCTTTTCACCCTGTTCAAGTTTCCCAACCAGTGATAATCACTATTCAGACTTCCGTTGCTGTAGATTAGTTTTGCCTGTTTTTAGATTTTACAAAAATGTAACCATATAGTACATAATTTTTAAGCCTGTGAGACTCATCTCTTGTGCTCCATGTTGTAATGGTTTATGTTCATTGTTTTGTAGCATTCCACTGTGGTCAGGCCACAGTGTATTCATCCCTTCTACTTTGGAGAAATTTTGAGTTGTTTCCAGCTGCGGCTATTGTGAATAATGCTACGATGAACATTCATCTACATACCATTTGGTGAATTTCTGTGGAATATGTACCTCAAAGTGAAATTGCTGGGTTTGGTGTATGTGTACCTTCAGCTTCAGTAGATATTGTCACAGTGGCCCAAAGTGGCGTTACCAATTTTTATTTCCAGCACCAGTGTCTGAGAGACTGCTTGATCCATCATTGTCAATGATTAGTTAACTTTAGCCATTCTGGTGGATATGCAGTCATATTTATTGTGGTTTTATTTGTACTTCACAGATGATTAATAAGATTAAGCATGTTTTCGTACAATAATTGGCCATTTTGGTATTTTTTTGTGTGTGAAAGAATATATTCAAGTCTTCTGCCTATTTTTCTGCACTTGGGTAGAAAAATGATACCTTCAACTCCTGTGATTATCAATCCCTTTAGAATCGTTATTTTTCAGCTTCAGCTAATAAGGAAATACTCTGGTTTTGTTCATCTCTCCTGTGTGCATCACTGCTATGAGTCTGTTTGCCAATCCGAGCTCTCCTGGTTAAATTGATCGTCTGGAAGTTGCAAACTGGCCAAACTAAGGATGGGCCTAGGGGCCTTACCATCCTGCCAAGACAAGTCTTGGCTGAAATAACATTACAACCCTTCCTCCCTTCCTCCTCCTCTTCTTCTTTTCAAGTAAAGAACCAAGAGGAAGATGGCTATTGCTAGAATTTTCTCATTTTATACCAGATTTTAATACACGTTGGATTTTTTTATGAATGTTTTCCATAATGTTTATTTATTGGATTATTTTATGAACTAATTTGCTGCCTGAGATGACTACTTACTGAAGGAAGAGTTTAATTTTGGGGAGTCTCATTGACAAATGGACAAAGGCACAGGCCTTTTATTCTTTTTCCTTCACGCCAGTGAAAAGAGCTGTATGACCCATATTTTTCTCCCACAGGGGTTTTGGCCATCTTTGCTGGTATGACATCACATGCCAAATAGAGCCTAACTCACCTACTTTGCTCTCAGATTTCCTCACAAAACCAGAGCCCACCCCTGGGATGCTTTCTTTCTATATTCATGCTCACCTCCTGCTCTTGCTATGTTGCATAGCCATCCAGAACCCTGTGTGTGCCTTCCACCTTGGGCGGAGATTCCATCAGCTGCAGCTTTGGATGCACTCTGCATTTGGACAGGCGGCTCCAAGGAGCATTTCATCAGCTCATGCTGTGGTCGCTGCCGCCACACGTGGGGCCCCTGCCAGTGATGCATACTTAGGCTAATGGCCTGTGGCATTCTGGGAAACAGAAGGGCAGGTGATGGAGGGCAGCCATCAGAATTTGGCAGGAAACAAGGCTCTTTTTGAGCAAAACCATTAAGAAAAACATAATTCAAATAGAAAGAATCCCAGAGGTGTGGAAATATAATTTGGTCCTCATTTATATCTCTCAAGTAAAAAGAGATCGAAAGAGATGGCTAAGATCCTAAATTCCCAAGTCCTAAACCTCCCGTGTCACAGGAACAGGGGGAGGAGGTACAGCAGGGACACTGAAGGCAATATACCTAAGTACCCACCCTAAAACTTTAGCACCATGTCAACACTGTGTGTAGTGCTTACTTTGTGCCAAGCGCTGTTATAATGATGTAATCCTCAACAATTTGATGTATGTATTATTAATATCCCCATTATACAGATGAAGAAACTGAGGCTCAGAAACAATATGTAACAAAATCTAGGGCTGTATATTGAGGGAGTCAAAGAGCTAGAATTCATACCCAGGCATTCTGGCTCCTTAGTCTAGGATTTTAGCAACTAAACTAAAGCTTCCTCCCTACAGAAGAAGTAAGAGATAAGAATTCTTCTTTGGTGTCATTTTATATGAAAAAATAGTAAATATACATAATGTATATAGTCATGTCCTAAGAGAGGTCATCGTCTGGGCTGAAATGGATAAGGATGGGCAAGTGTGGTGGAACCAAGCCTTAGAAACTGTGCAGGATTTCAATAGGTGCAGGAAGAGAGGATGGTTTGGGAATTAAGCATTTTGGAAGATTTAGCATCCCTGTCCCACTACTTGTTATTGGGATTATCAAGCCTTGTGACAACCAAAGCTGTTCAAAAGTCTTTCATTGAGAACAGCTGAGCGACACGTGAGATGGCTGAGAACAGTGGTCTTCAGGTGTGACAGCATCACCTGGGGAGCTTGCCACATACAGAGTGCTGAGCCCCAGCTTCTGGAGTTCCGGATTCAGTAGGTCTGAGTGAGGCTCATGCATCTGTATTTCTAAAATATTCCTAGGTGATGCTAAGGCTGCGGGGATCTCACTTTGCTAACCATTGGCCTTGAAGCAGAAGCCAGCAGGATATGGGAGAAAGGAAAACTGTGTGGGCTGAGAGTAGTAGATGATAGAAATGAAGAAAAAGAACAATTATTTAATAGAAACAGACACTTCAGTGACAGAATATTCTGAGTCAGTGCTGTGCAAAGCACTAGATGTATATTGTCTTTTAATCCCTGCCACAAATCATAGATTCTATTATTTTTTTTTCCAGTTTACTGATGCAGAAACTAAAGAATAAATAGACAAGAACTTTTCCAGATCATATATCTAGAAATGTAAACCCCCATCCAGCCAATTCCAAGGCATAATCATCGGCCAGCACTGCTGTTCCACAACTGTGTTTTGATGTAATGTGCTAGGAAGTACATCATTCTTCAAAATTTTTAATCAGTGATGTAGCAAGACAATAGTGATATTTAGGGTAACCTATTCTGGTAGAATTGTGTAGAGTGTAAAGTCTGAGAAGACAGCTATGAATCTGTTAAAGTGACTTAGGCATGATCAAAATTTCAGGAACAGACCTTGGCATCCTATCCATTTTCAAAGCGAGGAACTTGTCAAATGCCAGCACCTGGAGTTTCACGACAGCCTGATTCCTTTTGTTTGCATATCTGATATTTAAAAACACAGATTTTGAAATCAGAAGGCTTTCATTTTAAATCTGCTGCTTATAGTTTACTCATTTACTCAAAAAATATTCCTAAAATCTACTAAAATGACAATAATTCTTTTCTTTTGAGAACTTGGGCTATCATTTTGTTTTGAGATAACAAACCAAACCCAAGTTTAACTTTTTTCACTGGCTGTTTTTTAAACTTTCTTTTTGTCTTTGGTGTTCTATATCTTCATTATGATACGTTTAGGTGTAGGTTTATTTTTATCCTGCTTCTGTCTAAGTTGGTATCTTTCTGGAAAATTTTTCCTTATTATCTCTTAAAATATTGTGGGGGTTTTTTCCCCTCATTTTTACTATTTTCTTATGGGATTCTGATTAGATTATGTTGGACTTTCTTATCCTATCCTCTAATTTTATGAATCTCTCACATTTGTTATTTGTTTCTTTGGAAACATTCTGGATAATTTCTTTGAACCTGTCTTCCTTTTACTAAGTCTCTCCTCACCTATTTCAAATCTACTATTTAACACATTCATTGTTTAATTTCATTTACTTTATTGCTGCTTTTAATTTAAAAATTATTTTCAGACTTTTTTAATAGTTTTTTTTCTTATATGTTTAGATCTCACCCCTTGAAGCATATTAAACATTCCTGTTTTAGAGTCAGCATATGATAATTCTAATATCTGAAGTTTTGTCTGTCTGATTTTGCAATGTTATTTCTTTTGGTTCTTACTCATGGTTATTTACCTGGGTATGTGCAAATTTTGACTTTTAGCTCATATTCCCTTGGATCATTATCTGGGAGAATTTTTTCAAGTCATGTTGAAATTGAATTCCTTTGGAGAAGATTTTATTTTGCTTCTTTCTATCACCTGGAGGCAGGCACTAAAATCCAGGACCATTTTATATCAAAATTTCTATTTGAATTTTTTGGAACACCCAGAAAGTTTTAACTTGGGCCAAAAACCTGTGTGAAAGCTGGTTTATGGTTCCAAATTATTAAGAGAAATTATTTTCCCCTCTCTGCTCAGTGCCAGAGTGAAAGAGTTGCTTCGTTTTTGTCTGCTGCTGAGAGGAAACTGTCTCCCAGTGAGGTCTCAGGTCTTTATGGGTGCCTACAACTTGTCTTTCTACTCTACATGTGCCCTAGTATTTCTTTTCTTTCTTATGTGCCTCATATAGTCTTCAAAACATATGTTCAAGTTCACCAAGGTTCAACAGATTCCCTCAGGGTCAAGGCTGGACTCTGTACTTATTTGCCTTTCACCTTCACTATAAACTTGTCTTTGCCTTTGGCATATCACATACTTTCCTGCCACCCTATGAATGCACTCATAATATTCTAGATACTGGACAGGTACATGCAAAAAAGAAAAATGAAACTAGACCACCAACTTACACCATTCACAAAAATAAACTCAAAATGCATAGAAGACTTAAATGTAAGCCAGGAAACCATAAACATCTTGGAAGACAACATAGGCAGTAAACTCTCTGATATCTCTTGTAGCAATATTTTTGCCGATATATCTCCATGAGCAAGTGAAATAAAGAACAAAATAAACAAATGGGACTATATCAAACTAAAAAGCTTCTGCACAGCAAAACGCACCATTAACAAAATAAAAAAACAACCCACACAGAGGAAGAACATATTTTGCAAATGCATCTGATAAGCGTTTAATAATCAAAATTTATAAAGAACTTCTAAAACTCAACACCAGGAAGATAAACAATCCAATTAAAAATGGGCAAAGAGGCCTTGGCCGGTTGACTCAGTGGTAGAGCATCGGCCCAGCGTGTGGAAGTCCCAAGTTCGATTCCCTGTCAGGGCACATAGGAGAAGCACCCATCTGCTTCTCCATAACCCCCTTCCTCTCTGACTCTCTCTTCCCCTCCTTCAGCTAAGGCTTCATTGGAGCAAAGTTGCCTGGGCACTGAGGATGGCTCCATGGCCTCCCTCTCAGGCGCTAGAATGGCTAGAATGGCTCTGGCGGCAATAGAGCAATGCCCTAGATGGACAGAGCATCGCGCCCTGGTGGGCATGCCGGTGGATCCTGGCTGGGTGCATGCGGGAGTCTGTCTGACTGCCTCCGCGCTTCTAACTTCGGAAAAATACAAAAAAAAAAAAAAAAAAAAAAAAAAGGCAAAAGACCTGAATAGACACTTCTCCAAAGAGGGCATATAAATGGCATATGAAAAAATGTTCAATGTCACTAATCATCAGAGAAATGTAAATTAAAACCACAATAAGATACATCCTCATACCTGTCTGAATGGTGCTCATTAACATATAAACACACAAATGCTGGTGAGGATGCAGAGAAAAGGAAGCCTTCTGCACTGCTGGTGGGAATGCAGACTTGTGCAGCCACTGTGGAAAATAGTACAGCGTTTCCTCAAAAAGTTGAAAATGGAACTGCCTTCTGACCCAGCTATCCCACTTTTAGGACTATATATACATAACACATAGATACAGATAACAGAACATCACTTCCTAGATGGAATGCGGGGAGGGACTTGGGGGGAGGGGAAAAGAGAGTGTAATGAGGGGCACGTGGTTGGGGGGAGAGGGTGTTATATTGAGTGGGACACTCGAATCCATGTTAACACAATAAATTAAAATTAATTATAAAAAAGAATATTCTAGATACACACACAATCTTTTAACTTATTTTTTATCAGAAACGTTTAGAATAACTGATAATCTAGTCAGGTGTTTTGCAAAAAATGTAACTTCCAAGTTAAACTGAAAATATGTTGCAAATTTATTTTAAAATAAAGGAAGATAAAGCAGTCATTTTCATTGAATATTATTATATAAAAGTGGTAAATGACTTCCCTGAGGACAGAAGCAATATATATTTTATTTGTATCTTTAGGTCTTACTACTGCGCCTAAGATAAAATAAGAGCTCTATAATAAATGAGTGAATAAAATAATGTAACCATTTGTATTGCATTGGAGGCTTCAAATGGTTGGCTCGGTATAACTCATTTCTAAATGCATACAGATGTATAATTAACTGGTTCCAAAATAATCCAGGAGCATCTCTGATAAACCTATTAACAGGCAGGATCATACTTCAGCAATTTTGATTAGAGTTAATGCATTTCAGATTCTGAATTCTAAAATTGACCTTCTCACTCTAGATGGTGATTCATTTACCTGCATAGATAGATAGTATCATGGGACTGCCTATGTCTCTGCTTCTTTGAATGGGACAGAGGGCATATGCAGCTGAATGTGAAATCACTGAATGAAGAAGGATGGGGAGGAGGAGGATCCCTGCCAGTGGTCTCCCCCTCGAATCAAGGAGCTCTTCAAAACTTGGCAGAAACAGGAGATATGGAAACAGCAGGAGTTCCAAATTTCTGTCAGGTCAGGTTCTGAGGTGCATGGCTGATTCTGACTGGCTGGACATGTGTGGTGAAGCTAACTGGACAAAAATTTCATTGCTTTGAGATGAACTGCTTTGTCTTTTTTAAAGGGAGTTTAGAAAAATGTTTAGACAGGCATTGGAATTAAACAAAACTAGTTTCAGATCTGGCTTTGTCACTTTTTATCTTTCCTGCCAGCAAGCAAGCTACTAACATTTCAAGTCTCTATTTCATCATCTGGGAAACGCAAATAATAAAATAAGATTATGTGGAGATTAAAAAAAGAGAATACCCATAAAATCACTACCACAGTGCCTCATACATTAGAAACATACAATAAAATTTGGCTATTAGTAATGACCATTATTCTTGTCATTTTCAATGAAGCCGATTGTTGTATGCTTGATGCACATAGGGACATTTAGAAAAGATCTGCAAATCAAATAATAAAGCCAATCATCTTTACTCACTAAGTGACTGACTGCTCACAGTTCTTCCCTGCCTTTGGCCTTTACCACTAGGAAAAACAAGAATCAGGATGATTTTTTCTTTTAATTTAGAAAATTCAATTTAACAGGGTGACATTGATCAATAAATAAGAGTACATAGGTTTCAGGTAAATGTTTCTATAGTATTTAAACTGTTGATTTTGTTGTATACCCATCACCCAAAGTCAAGTCATTTTCTATCACCACATAATTTCTCTCTTTACACCCTTTCCCCACACACACCCTCTCCCTCTGGTAACTACTCACTTTTATCTATGTCCATGAGTCTCAGTTTTATATCCCACCTATGTGTGAAATCATACAGTTCTTAGCTTTTTCTGACTTACTTATTTCACTCAGTATAGTGTTTTCAAGGTCCATCCATATTGTTGTAAATAGCAATGTCATCATTTCTTAGGACTGTGTAGTATTCCATTCTTTGTTCAATGAAAATAAAGCTGTTTAAAGATCTATTCACTTCAACTGCTAAAGAACTTAAGCAGTTTTTCAAAGGAGGCAAGAGTTAGTTTCTTCCCCATCGAAGGGTAGAAACAGTTCCCAGCACCTGACACCAGCTCCACCTTGATGCAAGCACCCTCCATGCTCTGCTTTGACAAAGCTTGCGTGCTTCCACTGAGTCAACACACTGACATGCAGCTCTGCCACCCACAAAATCACTCTCAGGAAGCCCTAAGTATTCTTGCCAACCTCCAAAGAGAGTTCAGAGATAAAGATCAACTCCCTGGAGGGCTTGCTTTGTCCTCTTGGTGAGGGGCCTTCCAAAAGTTTCTTTTGTTTGCTTGAGGGACTCCCACCTTGCCTCCAACAATTCATCTTGTTCTCAGAAAGAACTACGATCTCCTAAAAGGATATTGCAGTAGATTCAGGATAGTGGGTAAAAAGTGAGCTGCTTAATCAGAGGGGGTCTTCAACAGTGTTATGCAATGTAACATGGCATCTATGATTTTACTCAATTGGTAAAACTGTTTTCATCTTAAACAACAATGATAAAATGAATATTTCAACAAGGATAGAATAAAATATCTGATCCCATTGTTTAGGAAGAGAGGGGTAGAACTCAGTTGAAGAACGCACTGTTATCAGGGCAGATGAGAGACTGGGATGGATATTTGGCTCTTCTACCTTCCAGGTAGATAAAGTTGGATAAGTACTTACTGTTTTTAATCCCATCCCTTTGTTTTTATATGCCTTATTGTATAGCTAAGACCTCTAATAAATATTGATTAAAAGTTGTGAAAGCAGACATCTTTTGCCCTGTTCCTGAATTTAGGAAGAAAGGGTTTCTAAAAATGTCTTCTACTTCTTATTTCTTGAAAACGGATGGTAAATTTTGTCAAATAATTTTTTTCTCTATCTATTGATATGATCAACATGTTTTTCTTTTTTGGTTTATTAATATGGAAAGTTTGTTGATTGATACTGAATATTAAACTAAACTTAAATTTCTGGGATAAACTCCAGTTGGTGACAATGTATTATTTTCTATATATTGATGGATTTGATTCACTACCATTTTTGTTAGAAATGCTCTTAATTTTCTTATAATTTCTTTGGTGTCGATGTAAAGCTTTTATTTTCTGCAAATGTTTGTATAAAATTGGTATTATTGTTCTTAGATGTTTGGAAGAGTTCATTATCACCAGTGATGCCATCATGGGCCTTATGTTTACTGTTTTCATGGAATCTTTTTCTATTTTTTTTTTACTTTTAAACTCGTCTTTATACTTGAGATGAATTTCTTGTAACAGTACTTAGTTTTTGTCTTGCTTTTTTATCCAATATAATAATCTCTGCTTTACAATTAGATTATTTAATGCAATTATTAATTTTAATGTAGCTATCAATATGTCTGGAGTTAGATTTACTATCTTGATATTTGTTTCTATTTGTCTATCTTTTTTTCTTGCCTTCCCCTGGTTTACAGTCCAATTTTTTTTTTGTTCTATCATCTATCTATCTATCTATCTATCTATCTATTATTTATTTAATTTCAGTGGTTGCTCTAAGGGTTACAAAATATATCTTTACATTACCAGAATCTACCTTTAAATAACATTATATGACCTCCTTCATGGTCAAAGAACTTTATAACAGTGTACTTCGATTTTTTTCCTCCCATTCCTCTGAGCTGTTTTTGTCATACATTTTCCTATATATATGTTATAAACTAAGCAAATTATTATTTCTATTTTAAAAGTTTTTTTAAAGAAATTTAAAAATGGAAATAAGTCATGTATTTACGCACAAATCTATGCTCTATACTTTTCTGAATGTTGGACTAACATCTGGGGTCATTTTCTCTCTGCTTGAAGAACTTCATTTAACGTTTGTTGTGATAAATATCTGCTGGTAATGAATTATCTTAGCTTTGATTACCTAAAAATTCTTTATTTTGTCTTCATTTTTGAAATATATTTTCCTATGAAATATATTTCTAGGTTGACAGTTTGTTACTTTTAATACTTTAGAAACATTGTTCATTTCTCTTCTAGCTTACACAATGACTAATGAGAAGATTGCTTTTCTATTCTTTTCTTTTTTACAGGGACAGAGAGAGAGTCAGAGAGAGGGATAAATAGGGACAGACTGACAGAAACAGAGAGAGGTGAGAAGCATCAATCATTAGTTTTTCGTTGCCATTGTGACACCATAGTTGTTCATTGACTGCTTTCTCACATGTGCCTTGACCGCGGGCTTTCAGCAGACTGAGCAACCCCTTGCTGGAGCCAGCGACCTTGGGTGTAAGCTGACGAGCTTTTGCTCAAGCCAGATGGGCCCGTGCTCAAGCTGGCAAGCTCGGGGTTTCGAACCTGGGTCTTCCGCATCCCAGTCCGATGCTCTATCCACTCCGCCACCGCCTGGTCAGGCTACTTTTATTTTCTTTATGTAATATGGCTCTATTTTTTGGTCTGGGTACTTCTAAGATTTTTTTTTTTTATGGTTTTCAGTAATACAATCATGATGTGCTTGAGTAGGACTTTATTTATTTTTTGACTTTGGGTTCATTGATCTGCTTGGATCTATATACTTATAGTTTTCATCAAAGTTGAAATAGTATTTTTAAAATTTTTTTTCTTTTTATTTATTCATTTTAGAGAGGAAAGAGTGAGAGAGAGAGAGAGAGAGAGAGAGAGAGAGAGAGAGAGAAAGGGGGGAGGAGCAGGAAGCATCAACCCCCATATGTGCCTTGACCAGACAAGTGTAGGGTTTCAAACTGGCAACTTCAGCATTCCAGGTCGATGCTTTATCCACTGCACCACCACAGGTCTGGCCAAAGTTGAAATAGTTTTGAGCATTATTCCTTTAAATATATTTTCTAATCATAGGCATATTAACTGCATCATACTTTTCTACGAATTGAGTATTCTGTTTATTTTATTTCTGTTTCATTTTGGAAGCTTTATACTATGTCTTCAGATGTGTTGATCATTTCTTCTTCAGTGTATAATTTTTAGTTAATCCCTCCTGCCCAATATATTTTTATTTTAGATATTTATAAAAGTTTCACATGGGTGATTTTTTTATATCTTCCATTTTCCTCTTCATTATGTCAATGTCTCCTTTATCTTCTTTGAACATGCAGAGTTTATTTATAATACCTGTTTTTATGTTCTTGTTTGCTAATTTTATCACCTGTCTTTTTTGTTTCTGTTAATTTTATCACCTCTGTCTTTCTTGTATCTCTATTAATTAATTATTTTCCTGATCACATGTCTTATATTTCTGCTTTTGGGCTTTCTTGGTAAGTTTTTATTTTGAACTTTACACTGTTTGGTGCAATTCTTTATATTTTTTGGCATTCCTTTCAATAGTATTGGACTTTCTTTTGGCACCCAGTTAAGTTACTAGAAATTAATTTGATTCTTTTGAAACTTGATTTCAAGTTTTACTTATTGCCACTTCAAACAACTTTTAATCTGAGAATAATTTAACCCCTATACTCAATGTTCCTCTGAGGATTCTACTCAGTATCTTTCCATTCTGACCCGTGGGAATACAAACTATTTTAAGTTTTAAAGGAATTTACTTTCTTTTAAGATTTTATTTATTGTTTATAGAGAGAGGAGAGAGGAGAGGAGAGAAGTGGGGTGAGGAGTGGGAAGCATCTACTGTAGTAGTAGTTGCTTCTCATATGTGCCTGACCTGGCAAGCCCGGGATTTTGAACTGGTGACCTTAATGCTCTGGGTCGGCTCCTCATCCACTGCACCACCACAGATCAGGCAAGGAATTTTCAACCTCCTATTTTCTGGTGATTTTTTCCCCAGCTTTGGTGGGTCTCTTCTCCTTTCTGCAGATAAGTACTCAACTAAAGATTCAAGGATACCCATCTGCAGACCTCGAGCAATCTCTCCCCTCTCCATACTGTACCCTAAATTCTGGCTATGTTGGCCTACCAAACTTTGATTTCTCTCTTCTTAACTGGGTTCACTAGGCTCTGGGTTCTTCCTTCCTAGAGCTGTAGCCTACAAACTGCCCCCAGTGATAATCTAGGGATTTGTAAGGCTCACATTATTTGTTGTTTTATTTTTCTTAGCAACCACAATCTTCCGCTGCTTTTTCTCCAATATCTGAAAACCATTGTTTTATATATTTGTCTGTGTGGCCTGCTGCTTATGGTTTAGGAATATCTGTTTTGCAGTTGCTCACATAGGTCTCTGTTCAGAGTTGTTTTATCATGAAAGCCCCAAATGGATCCTTACTATTCATTTATTCATTCTTTACAGCATTGCTGGGAAACTCTGTGAGACACAATGTGAAGAGAAACAGTCACTATGTTGAAGAACTACCTGAGTATGTGGGAAACAAATGTTTAAAGTAATAGTTGGGCTATATGGCTGCAGTATGCACATGACTGCTGTTATGAAAGGATAAATGGAGTGTCATGGGAAACCAGAGTAGAAAGAAATTAATCATAACTGGGATGGGTTAGAAGCAGGGAAGAACAGGTAAGAACTCACTTAAGAAGTAACTCAACTGTGGCGTAACACAACAGTCTAGTGCTGTATGTAATAAGCTAGCTGCTTCTCAGAAAACATCAATATTCAGAGAGAATTAGCTGTTAATTTTTAGTGCTTCCTCTAGGTGAGTAATTTGGTGTACATGAATTATAATCTTTCCATTTATTTTGAAAGGGAGAATCCTCTCTATTACTAATCTGGAAAATAGCCAAAGAAAGGTAAGGGACAAGTCATGAAGGTTCATCTTAAGTATAACTCACTTAAGCTTTATGCATTTTGTGAAATTATTAACTTGTTCATGTTTAAGTTTTCAATGAATATAGTATTCTTAAGCTAAATTTATTAGCTCTTCAATTGTCCAGTCTGTAGTTTTCTAAGGGCAACCAAAAATTGAACCAAAAATATATATCTTTAGTTTTCATTCCTAATCAAAGTTTTGAAATATACAGAATCTTCAAAAGACTTCTGTTTAAAAAATATAGATTGACTAATTAGAGACTTAGAACATTTTTTGTTGATGATTTTGGAAATGAATTCAATTTATTTAATGAAAATAGGGCTATTCAGATTTTCTAAAATATAGAAAAGCATATTATATATACATATATATGATTTGATTTTTTACACTTTTGTACTTTTACAATTAATTTTAGAGAGTTTATATTTGTGTGTGATGTTTGAAAAGTATAAAAAAAGAATCCATTACACAAGTATATTTAATTTTTTTATTTTTATACTTATCCAATTAACTTGAAAGAGTATATTATATGTATATGTGTGTGCATACTAAAAAGTAGTATTTATTACCTAATGAAAGGCCAGATAGAAATTCAGAAGAAAGCTTATTAAACAGAGAATGGGAAGCAAAGACATATTCATATTCATTGAGCAACAAACACTTCATATATATTTTTTATCCTATCTTATCAATAATTCTATCAAGCAGGTGTTATTCTCCTTTTAGAAACATTAAAACACAGGTTGTTAGTAATAACCTGTAAGTTTAAATTTAGATTCATATGATTCCAAACACCTTCTCATCCTACTTCAGTGAAAGCCAAGATTTGAGAAGTGCCTTTAAGAATGGCTATTTATATCTTCTTCTTGTCTGATTGCTGTATCTAGGACTTCCAGAACTACATTGAATAAGAGTGGTGAAAGTGAACATCCCTGTCTTGTTTCTGATCTTAAGGGATATGCTTTTAGTTTTGGACTATTGAATATAATGTTGGTTGTGAATTTGTAATATATGGCACGTATTACATTGAGAAATATTTTCTCTATTCTTATTTTACTGACAGTTTTTATCATAATGGGTGCTGGGTTTTATCAAATGCTTTCTTTGCATATACTGATATGACTATGCTGCTTTCATCCTTCATTTTGTTTATGTGGTGTATCACATTTATTGATTGGTGGATATTATACCAACCTTGCATCCCTGGAATAAGCCTTCCTTGATTATGGTGTATGACTTTTTTAATGTGCTGCTGGATCTGGTTTGCTAATATTTAGTTGAGGATTTTGGCATACAAATTCATTAGAGATATTGGCCTATAATTTTCTTCCTGTGTGGTATCTTTATCAAGTTTTGGAACTAGAATAAAGCTGGCCTTATAAAATGACATCTCAAGTCTTCCCTCCTCTTGAATTTTTTATAATACTTTGAGAAGGATAGATGTTAGTTCTTTGGTAAAATTCACCTATGAAGTCATTGGGTCCATGACTTTTGATTGTTGAAAGTTCTTTTATTACTGCTTCAATATTGCTAGTTGCAATCTGCCTATTCAGATTCTTTGATTCTTCCTGATTTAGTTTTGGAAGAAAAATTAAAGTAGACCACCTTCCTATCCATACAAAAGAATAAACTCAAAATGGATTAAAGACTTAAATGTTGGACTCAAAACCATAAATATCCTAGGAGAAAACATAGGCAGTAAAATCTTGGACATTTCTTATAGCAGTGCTTTTCCTGATATGTCACCTCTGGTAAGGGAAACAAAAGAAAAAATAAACAGATGAGTCTACAACTAACTAAAATATTTTTGCACAGAAAAGTAAACCATCAACAAAGTAAAAAGACAACCCACTGAAAGGGAGAACATATTTGTCAAAGATACATTTGATCAGAGCTTAATGTTCAAAATATATAAGGAACTTGTAACCCTCAACAGCAAAAAACCAAACAATCCAATTAAGAAATGGACAAAGGAGCATAATAGACACTTCTCCCCAAAGAGGGCATACAGTTGGCTAATAAACATATGGAAAGATGCTCAGCCTCACTAATAATCAGAAAAATGCAAGTTAAAATCACAATGAGATCATGTACACCTGTCAGAATGGCTAACATCAACAAACTACAAGTGTTGGCAAGGATGTAGAGAAAATGGAACCCTTGTGTACTGTTGGTGGGAATGCAAACTGGTGCAGCCATTGTGGAAAGCCGTATGGAGTTACTTCAAAAAATTAAAAATGGAACTGCCTTTTGACCAAGTAATTCCAATTCTGGGAATATAGCCAAAGAATCCTGAAACACTAATTTGAAAAAATATTCACACCCCTATGTTCTTTGCAGTATTATTTACAATAGTCAAGATTTGGAAGCAGCCAAGATTTGGAAGATTAGTAAATGAGTGGATAAAACAGTTGTGGTACATTTACATAATGGAATACTATTCAGCCACAAAAAGAAGAGAATCTTTCCTTTTGTTATAGCATGAATGTACCTGAATAATATTATGCTAAGTAAAATAAGCCAGTCAGAGAAAGATAAGTACCATATGATTTCACATATATGTGGAATCTAATAAACAAAATAAACTGACAAAGTGGAGATAGACTCGCAGATACAGAAAACAGACTGACAGCTGTAAGAGGGGAGCAGGTAGGGACCTGGGTGAGAAGGGTGAAGGAATTAAACAAAGGTAAAAAAAGAAAGACTCATGTATATACACAATATGGTGATTGTCAGATGGAAGGGAGGTAGAAAGGTAAGGGGGGAATAAATGGTGATGGGGGGAGTCTTGACTTGGGGTGGTGAACACACAATACAATACACAGATGACATAGTATAAAATTGTACACCTGAAACCTGTATCATTTTATCAATAAATTTGATAAAAATAAAGATATAAAGAATGGCTAGATGTAAGTACTACTTATTTACTTTTGAATAATATTTAGCATAACTTAGAGTAAATAATAAGAGGAAGTTGAAATTTACTTCAATATTTCATTCATCCATTTAACAAATATTTATTGAATTTCTACTTTATGCCAGGCAGTACTGATAGGATTCAATTCTTCACAAGACCCAGGTGCTTCAGCACTGGGGTTAGGGAGAAAGAACACAGGCTGTAGCCGTGCACTGTCGTATATGCTGTGATAGGGGTGTTCAGAGTGCAGAGATGCAGGCAGGCTGGGTACAAAACCCAGGCGTCAAAATTCATGAAAACTTCCTGTATAACTTACTGATACAGGAAGGATGTAAGTATGTCAGCTGAAGAGTGGAAGTGAGAAGCTGGGGTGAAGGTGGTAGGTGATGGCAGTGTCCCAAACAGAGGGATCTAGTTGTACAAATATGACTGATTTCACAGGAGCCTCAAATGGCCTGACATGTTGTCTAATATTTGTTGGAACATGGGTGGGTAGGTAGAGAAGCAGTTATTGAATGGAAGAATAATTGGCGAACATAATCCAGCAATTACTGTAGGAGCATGAGATGGGAGTTATTGACCCAGAAATCCCCTGTAAAAGGGCTTTCTTTGTCCTTTCAATTCCCAGAGACAGATTGTGCTGATGTCGGAGGGAAAATGTGTGCCTTTATCCCTCATATCTAAGTAGGTCAGTATTTGCTAACACTCAAGGAGTCTGCATTATTTCCCAGTCGGCTAGAACATTGTGCTAATGAGGATCAGGTCATAGGTTCAATCCCCTTATGGGCCTCTTAGCTTTGCTCTGTTCTGTAGTCACAGACAGCGCCCTCCACCCTGGGCTGTGCTTTCTGAAAGGCCAGTTGCTGGCAGGAGAAGCAGGTGAGACCTTTTGGACAGATTAGAGAAAACTCATCACTACTCGGTGCCTCAGAGAGGTACAGCTTCCAGGGAATGTTCCACCAATAGTGCATAATCAATGTAATTGTGGTTTTCTAAGAATGCTTAATACATTCAATGCTGCTCCCACTAAATGTCTAACCAGAGCTCCTGTGGAAAATTTGCAACCAAGAAGCTGCAATCAGCTAATATTCTCTTTTTCTTTCTCCTCTCCAGAGGAAACTAAGAATATTTATTTAATATCCAGTGAATTGGGGACAAGGTTTTTTTAATGTTGTAGCAAGTGGGCAAGAAATGCAATCCCTCATGTACAGAATCTTAAGCCTAGCTACCCACATATTTATTCAGCAATGACTTTGCAGTACAATCTATATGCCCAGCTCCATGCTAGACATCTGGAAGAAAAGATACACTAATTAACATTATTGAGTATGACTTGGGTGCCAAGCATGTAGCTAAGTACCTTCAAAGGATTATTTTATTTAATATTCAAAATAGCATGTCAAAACTAAGCTAGTTTGCCACCCATCACATTCCTCTTTCTTGGGTGACATTAGAAAGTATGAAAATGCATGGCCATAGGAAAAAAAACACTACAGTCAGAAATTTTCCCAGAAGAAATTTCCAGGTAGAGAGGTCCAAATAACTATAACTATAACCAATATTTATTGTACATTTACTATGTGACAGGGATTATTTTCTGAGCACTTTTATATAATTAAAAATATTGAATATCCAACTATATTCTATGAAGTTAGTTTCTGTTAACATTGGTATTTATCTATGAGGAAAGTGAGGCAGAAGGACAAAGAGGTCAACCTGTCCAAGTTCCTGTGAGAAGTGACTGAGTCAGGATTGTAACCCAGATCTTACCTTAGTTATACTGCGCATGTTTTACTGTGCTCATTTGCCATTCACATATATTCTTTGGTGATGTGTCTATTCAAATCTTTTGCCCCTTTAAAAAATCAGGGTGTTTGTCTTATTACTGAGTTTAGAGGGTTTTTAAAATAACTTGTATAGATACAATTACTCTATCAGATATATGACTTGCAGATATTTTCTCTAAGTCATTTTTTGTATCTTTCAAAGGCAAAACTTTTCAATTTTGTTGAAGGACAACTTAGCAATATTTTCTTTTCTTATGCTCTCTCTCTCTCTTTTTTTTTGTGTGTGTGTGTATTCTGGCTAAGAAATATTTTTCTACCCTAGATCTCTATGATTTTCTTTTCTTTTCCTTCTTGGAGTTTTATAGTTTTTGCTCTTATGTTGAGAGCTAGGTTTCATTTCCAGTTAATTTTGTATGTGATGTGAGGAAAATGTTAAAATAATTTTTTTCTGTATGGATGTCCAGTTTTTCTAGCACCATTTGTAACAAAGACTGTAATTTTTCCATTGAATTACCTTGGCAGCTTTGTTGACAATCAGTTAATCATAACTTCTGCTAATAATGTTGTGTAATTTTTGGCATACTCATCTTTCATTTTATGTCAAATTATCTGTAAGTATTTTCCATGTGCAGAATGCTATTGAAAATGATATTTTAAAATTTTAATTGCCAATAATATTTTTTGTTAAAATACAGCAATGCAATACATTTTTCTTTACCATGACCAAGCTCAAGCTGCTTTGGCATCTCTATTAAAAACATCAATTGCCAAGGCCAAAAAAATTATCAATTATGTTTGAGTCTATTTCTGAATTCTTCATTCTGTTATATTGTATTAATCAATATGTCTATCCTTACACCAATACCAAGCTGTCTTGATTGTTAGAGCTTTACAATCAATCTTTAAATGAGGTTGGATAAGTCTTCCAACTTTTAAAAAAATGGCTTTGGTTATTCTAGACCCTTTGCTTTTTCACGTAAATTTTAGAGCAACAGGCAAATTTCTACAAAAACAAACAAAGAAAAAAACCTTGCTGAATATTTTGGTTGGAATTGCCTTGACCTTATCTATCACATTGGCAAGAATTGACATTTAAAAATTTTCTGTCTTCTAATCTGTTATATGATTTATCTCTCTACTTATCTGGATGTATTCTTTTATTATCCTTCTAATGACAAATTTTTCTTTTACCCTTTTAAAGATGTGGTTCTATTGTCTTCAGATCATGTAGTTTTTGATGAAAAATTGCTCTCATTTTTATCTATATTCTACTCTATATAATGTGTGTGTGAATTTTTCCTCCAGCTGCTTTTGTAACTCACTTTGTCACTAATTTTCAGCCACTTAATTATGATGTGCCTTGGTGTGACTTTATGTTTTATTTGATTTGATATCTGATGACCCTAGATATGTGGATTTTTAGTTTTCTTCACACTTGTGTATTTATTTGTTTATTATTTCTCCAATTATGTCTCCTTTTGTGGAATCACACTTATATGTTTTATTGATTATGATTGATTGATACTGCATGATAGCTTATTGAACATCTGTTAATTTATTCAGGTTATTTTCCTCAATGTTTCATGTAGCATAGTTTGTATAGTTTTGTTCTATACTTTGCTATTTTTTTGTTCTATAATTTCTAATCTGCTGTTAATCCCATCACCCAGTATATATTTGATTTCTCATATTGTATGTTTTATTTCTAGAAGTTCCATCTGCCTTTTTAGATGTGTATCATTCCTCTACTTATTGTGTTCCTGTTTTTCTTTATAATCATTAACTGACTTATGATTTATAATAACTCTTTCAGGCCATGCTTTTTTAATTGGCTAGACTCTATATAAACAACTAATTAGTTTTTACTTAAATGGGCATAATTATTCTTATTTTACAATCAAGGAAACAAAAGCTCAGAAGGATAAAATAACTTTTCTATTTAATATTAACTCCACTTTAACTGGTTGTATAAACTTGAATAAATACTTTATATCTGTAAACCTCAGTTTCCTTGTCTATTAAACTAGCAATCACAAAATTGCCTATTTCACCACATTACATATAAAAAGTACTTTTTCAGTAAAGTTATTTTGCTTCAGTTTGGAGAAAAAATATGTATTTTATTTTAGAGAACAGCTCAGCAATAGCAGAGCTAAGGGTATGCATTTGGGTATGTGTGGGGTAGAAGTAAGACACCTCATTGGAAGGCTCTTATAAATCAGGGATCATGAGAAGATAGGGGTATTTCTTATAGAGTTCCATGGGTAGGAAAAAAAAAACATTTGAACAGCTGTGGTTTCAACTGTTTTGTTAATTTGAAGTTAACATTTTGACATGGGTATAGTTTGAAAAACAGAGATTGTTGTATATTAGCCATCTTAGCAACCTTTTCCAACAATCCAGATGGTAATAACAGTTAAGATGGCGTTCACTGAAAGAAGTTTTTATTTTTTAAGATAAGGATTTTGTCCTAGATCCGTAGTCCTTCACAGAGCCTTCTCTATGACTGGAGAGCTCAGTTTTTGTGCCCTGTATACCCAGAGCACATTAATGAGTTCCCTCATAGGTATCAATTTCCTTTTTCTATTTTTTACTTTTTGTTCTTTGAGCTGTTAGTAAACAGAACTACCCTGGGCAGCCATCTTGAAAATTCATTCAGTGTTCACTATTTGCTTAGTATCAACTCTATACAAGTGGATTGTTACAGACTCTGAACTATGGATATAGAGATATGTGGCATGAAATATCTACCCCTAAGGAATTCATAGTCTGGTTAGGAAGACAAAAGTTAAGTTAAACATGATGTAGTAACAGGTATAAGCGACAATGTGTGGGAAAATGTAGAAGGGGTGCCTTACTCACTTGGTAAAGGGCTAGAGAGGTAATACTTTAAAGGGGTTCTGGGGAAGGTGATGCTGAATTGAATTCGAAAAGACAAGTACGCATTTCTCAGGGGTGAAAGTAATGGCAGGGAAGGAGGTTCTCAGCAGCAGGAAGGGAAGTGTTGGTGAAGGCTTGGCATGTGATGAGCACAGTGCCTGTGGTATCTGTAATTTGTTTTGACTGGGATTTGGAGGAGCTCAGGCAGGCCAGGTACACAGGGTTCAGACCATGAAGAGGCTATAATGCCTCTTGGTCACAAGGGAGTCTGAATGAGAACGTGGGTAAGGAGGTATTAATTCGTATCCACACTGGAAAATAACTCAAAGTACAAGGCTGATTGCTGAGAAATAAGTTGCTTCAAGTTTGTGTCTGGTCCTACAGGGATGGGGCGTGATGCAGAAATACCAGTAACTAACTGGACCTCAGCTCTCAGACAGCAAGGAAATCTGCTGAGTCGAAGCCTTTAGGATCTGGCTATGAGATAAACAACTTTGCTCTGATCTCTACACGCTCTGCGTAAACAGTGGCTAGTTTCTGAGGGTGGCAGCTAGCTCTGTTGGGGGTAGATGGCATTGGCTCCCAGGGCAGAAACGGTGCTGCCTGGGCTTGCACAGGCTCCTGAGTTCACAGGCAGACCACAGGAAGCTGACAAATCCAAAGATGCATGAACCTGTTGGAAAGAGAACTGTAAAAGGCCAAGGATATGTTTAAAACCAAGCAAGGTAGTAAGAAGAAAAATACCCTATGTTGATACCAATCTTAGTGCAGAAGTCGACTATCTGATATTCCCTCCTCAGCTCAGTAACTGTAACAGGTGCCAGGCTTTGTGCTAAGTGCTTTCTTTGCAGAATAATAACAGTAATTGACATATTTTGGGTGCTTGCTTGGTATCATGTGCTGTTCTAAATATTTTCTATTTGTTATTTATTTAATTCTTACATTTAACCTGTGAACGATTTAAAATTACTATTTTCAGCTTGACCAGGCGGTGGCGCAGTGGATAGAGTGTCTGACTGGGATGCGGAAGACCCAGGTTCGAGACCCCGAGCTCGCCAGCTTGAGCGCGGGCCCATCTGGCTTCATCAAAAAGCTCGCCAGCTTGGACCCATGGTCGCTGGCTCCAGCATGGGGTTGCTCAGTCCGCTGAAGACCCAAGGTCAAGGGACATGTGAGAAAGCAGTCAATGAACAACTAAGGCGTCGCAACGGCAACGAAAAACTGATGATTGATCCTTCTCACCTCTCTTCGTTCCTGTCTGTCTGTCCCTATCTATCCCTCTCTCTGACTCTCTCTCTATCCCTGTTTAAAAAAATACTATTTTCATGTTACAGAGTAGGAAACTGAGTCTCAGAAGTAATTTGCCTAATATCACATTGTCAGAGCTAACTAGTGGATCTGGGATTTGAACCCAAGTAGTGGAACTTCACAGAGCCCATAGTTCTTTCCACTATAACTATGAGATAAGCATCATTATCCCCAGTATACTGAGAAAACTGAGGCTCAGAGTAGTTAAATAAGTAGTGGAGCTGGAATGAACCTCAGTCTCTGGCTCTTGTGCTGGCTGCCCTTTCCATTGTCTGCGCTCCTCATTCCACCTCTCTTGTCTTCAGAAGAACTCTAATCCTAATCCCAATTCTTCCTACCAGGGCTCTGCTCTTCTAGCTCATGGTTGAAAGCTGACAGTTGTTATTTCTTTAAGATTCATACTATGCTTTCCTCCCAAGTCAGATTTTGAAACAACCTAACGTCAAAGCACAGTAGTTGTGCAAAGCTTAGATCCAGTTTTAGTAAAGCTTCCATGGCATCATGAATTAGGCTCTAAATACCTCCAGTGGATGGATCCTGTAACCCTGTTAAGCTGTCTTCCTAAGACCTTTCTCATTCATCATGGATAGGACTGGGACTGAGTGTGAGCCCTATGTCATCGCATACCTTGGGGAAACAGACTATATATCCCTCTATAGAAAGGTTGAATGTCTCAGGGATGGGAATTAGTATCTTAAGGGCTGGGAGCAGAAGTGGGTAGCTAAGATCTTGCACCTCTTCCTGCAAGGCAAAGCCCTGAGGCAGAGATAGTGTCAGCCTGTCTGAGATGGCTCTGACTCAGTGACTAAAGCAGAAATATGGTAGGTACTTGGGAAGACCTTGGGACCATGGAAAGGGAAACAGCTCCAAGCTTTCTGGCTGAGATGTTTATTGGAAGTTTAACTCTTCTGAGAAAGTTTGACTCCTACCAGACCCAGATGTCTGCCCTGAGAACATAAAACTGAGCATACTAAGTCAGGCCAAAAGTCAGAGCTATACTGAGACTCCTAAAAGAAGACCAAAGGTGGGAGGGTAAGGATAGCCAGGGCATCCTCTACATTGATCTTCATACTAGAGACACACTTATGGGTTTCTCTTCACCGCCTAAAATTAATTTATCACCTAAGGATGAGTACTTCTAAGCTTACCTTTATATTATTTTTATTTTTAATCTATACCCCATCTCAGGGAGAAAAAACTTTACATGATTATAGGTAATTATTAGTTTGAAATATCCAAGATGGTCAATTCATGATTCATACATTCATTTGTTAAACAAATAGTTGTGAAGTATCTATTATATGTCAGGGACCTCAGCTTAAATCCTCAAGTTCTCCACCTGTCCAGGCCCACTGGGAGGAGAATGAGGAAATGAGAAAGATATCTCAGAAGAGCAGAGGCCTTTACTCAAGCTGCAGAAAGCTAGATATTTAAAGCCCAAGGGACAAAGTTACACATTTTAGGACAACCAAAGGCTTCCTAGACCTATGGGAAAGAATATGAAAAAAGACTTGACGTTACTGTGAGATCCTATTTCGATGAGGTGCTTAAATCAGAAAGACACGTCAAATTTTGCTGTAGAGACTGTTGTGTGAAGCAGGTGTATTATCAACTTTTTCAATCCTTGTTTGGCATTAGTACATCTGAATGAAGCTCCTCACAGGTTTAATGGGACTGAAATGTTGGGAGACCCACACCACTTTGATTTTATAGAAATGGTAGTTTTTGTTTTCTATCTAGATTAAAGATTTGTTGGGGGGGGTGAGTGTAGTAGTGAGGGACAAATATACGGTGACAGAAAATGATTTGACTTTGGGTGATGGGCACACAACACAATCAACAGTTCAAATACTATAGAGATGTTTACCTGAAACCTATGCACTCTTATTGACTGTCACCCCATTAAATTTAATTTTCTACATAAAATTTTAAGAAAAGTGCTCTTGGAAAAACAGAACGAATATATGCCAAGAGTAAAACTGGACCACAATCTGACACTGTCAAGTATAAATTAAATTGATGACATCCTTGTTCAACTCTCCAAATTTCAACTGATACCTGCCTTGCCCACATTTCCCTTCCTTCTAACTGACTGTAGTCCAGACCACAATGCCCTGTGTGCCATCTGATGCCAGCCCCGCCTATGTCTCCCATCCTTCCAACTAATGCCAGACTGGTCAATCTTATCCCACACTTGTTTTTCTTTCTGTAAGTTTTTGCATTCAACTTTTTTTTCCTTCAACCATTCAAATCTTGAGAACAACAACAACAACAAAATGATGATTTTTATGTTGTATCAGAACAAGATAGATGTGGGATTTTACAATTTACATACAATTTACATACCCATCTGATGGATGGTTCCAGCACATTTCCAATATGTAAAGTATGTTTTGGTCTGATATGCGTTGGCGGTGGGGTGGGAATTCCTGGCCTGTGCCTTCGGGTGTGGAGGGACTTTGGGGGGAGTGGAGTTTGAGAGGCAATGATAGCATTGAAGAAGAAATCACTCCTTCTCACATTCCCTCCGCCTCTTTTGTGAAGTGATTGTACTGCACTGTGTTTTTAGCTCTGCTCTTGTTTAGGTAAAGGAATGACTGCGTGAGCTCACCTTTGGCCCCCAGCCCTAGGCTATCATGCCAGCGAATCTATATTAGTCAAGTCAGCACACAAATGCCTATTTCTTTATTCTAATCTCAAAATGAAATGGGCTCAGAAAAATTTCTTTTTCCATATTAATTTTATTCTTAACCTTTCAACACAGTGAGCTTCTGAGTACTTGTTTTGTCCTGGAGGGGAGGGCAAGAAAGGAGAGGAAAAGAGTAAGAAGGGGAGGAGATTGAAATCCGCCCACATATTCTCAGATGACACTGCCGTTTTCACATTAGGTAGGAGGTAGGCGGGACAAACAGGGTGGCCTTTGGATGCTAGCGAGGACCTTTCCAAACATGTTATTTTCTGTAGTGCCCATAGGGAACACAGAAAATTTTTGCAATGGTTTTGAGCAAAATACAAACCAGAGCCCTTTGCGGAAGGTTCGCTGTGCTTCAGGACCCACTGCAGAGTCTATGGCCCGCTGTTTCACTTGCTGGAGTTGGTGGTTTGTCCTGCAAAACAGCCTACAATCCTCGCCCTCGCCCTCAAGCGACTGTGCCAGACAGCTGTTTGCTTTGCCATGACCGGATAGCAGCTCCAGTTCTTTGCTCAAGTCAAGCATCTTAAATGAAACCTGAGCAGTCAGCAGAGCTCCAAAGAGCTGCTGCACAAGAGGAATGTAGGTGAGGTCCTAGCCCGGCCCCTTCCCCCACCTCCCCACGTGCACCGGTCCCCTTGGCAGCTGCAGTGCAAGGGCGCAATGGGAACAATAAAGTCTATCCACACTCTGGCCTGGAATCAAGTTGCTGACACCAGTGGCACTTCTCCTGAGGGAAGCCTTTGGAAGCACTTGACATTGAGCTGCTGAAAACACCATTCCACCTCTTTTAAAAAGGACAGTGAAACATCACTTTAGATGGGGGAGGTGGGATCTGAGAAGGGCGTTAAAAGTGAAGGATACTTAAGATGGCTGGGGAAGATAGGGGTAGAAAAATGGAGGGGAGAGGAAACTCAGGTCAGGAACAATCTTCCCTGATACTCCAAATGGCTAAGGTACTCTTCGTGGGGGTTCTTCTCAAGCACTTATCCATAGGACTGTAAGTAAGCTGTTGTGTACTTTCCAGACATCCAGACAAGAGGTGAACTCCTCGACCTTACCTGTTCAACACTATATGGCATACTTAGCCCAGGTATATCATTGAGAAATTACTTAAAAGATGCTGTTGACTTGAACTGAACATTGTCAACATAAGCAAAGCTTCATCAGGTGCAAGGGAGAATAAGAAGACAGGGGAGAGGTGGGAATTAAACTGAATGGGAAGTAGGTATTTTCTCTTCCTGCAGGTTTTGTGACAGAAATCTTTTGGGAAGTCAACAAAGATTTCTGAGAACCTTTGAGTAGGCTTTTCTCAGTACAGGGTGTAAGATGGCAAAGTGACCATCCTGTATCCCTCCTTAGTCCCTAAGCAAATGGAAGTCATGAGACCTCTCTCATCAGTTCACCACCAAACTGACCAGCTGCCTGCATGCAGACTGACATATTCAACCCACCTTCCTGTTACATGCAGAAATGGTTCCTGCTGCTACCCTTTCATGGCCCTCCTCTGGGCAATACTTCCTCTCTTCTCTCATTTACCCAAGGACTTCACTCCTGCAGAGGTCCTGAAATTATTCCTTCCCTTTCCTGTGCTAACAGTCTCTCCCTCTCTGCAGAATCAATCTCATCTATACATAACTTGCTTTACTGTCTCCCTTCTTAGCTGTTGACCCATTTCTCTGCCCTGTTTTTAGAAAAGATCTTTAAAAGCATGTATTATGTTATCTGTCTCCGACTACTGGCCTCCTATGTTCTTGTTGACTCCTTCCAGTCATATTTGTATCTCCAAACACTGTTAAAGAATGCTCTGGTTTAGGTCACCAAATGTCTCCCATCTTGCCAAAACCAACAGTCTGATCATATTAGACCTTGCCCAAGCTCTTTCCCCCTCATGCTTGCTGCTTCCTTTTTCTGAAGCATGCTTCCAGCAGACCTTCACCAGACCTCTTTGTCACTTCAAATTTCTGCTCAGAGAAGCCACTCTGACATCCTAGCTGAAAGTAAAATCTCTGTCATCCCTTGTGCTGTCCTCTACTCCCTTATCCTGCTGTCTTCCCTCTAAGCACTTTTGTTGCTGAAATTATATATGTTTTGCGATAGTTTATGTATGATTTATGGGAGAATATAAACCTCAAGAGCTTAGGGACTTTGTCAGTCTTGTTCCTTCCATATACCCAGGATCCAGAACATGTCTGGCACATGGCCAGCCCTAATGAATGACGAAGGAATGAATAAAGGCACGTCTCTGCCCCTAATTATTGTATTGTTTTCCATATGAATAACTGTAAACCCACTTTTGCCTCACCCTGTCTATATTATATATAATAATTTGATCTTTATAATAACTACATGAAATGATGAAGTAGGTGATTTCATGGCCCCTTTATAGGAAAGGACACTGAGACTTTAAAAGTATTATATTATCTATATGGGTTATTGAGCTGGTCAGCAGTCTGACTCAAACACAGTCTGACTCCAGAGCCCTGTTCTTCAACCTTGAGCTCTTTGACCTTGAAGTCTGACAGAATGTGAAAAGGTCACCCCATCTGTTCAGGTTGTCTTAGTGTGGCTATGGTAGTCCCGCCTTCTTGTGAACAGTGAGCACCCAGTTATGCTTGCTTAGTTGAAAAGAATGCTGACTCTAATCATTTTGCTATAAAAGCAGTCTCTATGCCAGATGCCAAAATACACAGGGCTGGTAAATATTTTGTACTTGGCTTTAAGCAAGGACCCAAATCCAATTAATGTTGGCTCACCGGGGTGTGGCTGTTCACTCGTTTTAGGAAATATGTAGGTGGGTTCAATTCTGATTTGAAGATATTCCTTGGTTATATTTCAGCTGAGTGTTTTAGGAAATTAAAACCTTTTGATCTATTCGGGCTGGTTTCTGAATTCAGTAAATTTGTTCCCTGTCATGGTTCAGAGTCAGGTTTGGTGCAAGGCCCTGGCTATTGGTTCTGGTCTGGGTTTCCTATAGGCCCATAACCTGTCCTAGTGAATGTGGAGAAGCCTAATAAAACCTCTGTCCAAGGCTGTGATGTGAAAAGTGATATTAACCTGGGTCAAGCCAGGAATGATATAGCCTTCTTCCTGGCTAGTCACACATGTAATTTTATAATTTCTAGCAACCACATTAAAAAAGTAAAAAAAACAAAAAAAAACAAGTGAAATTAATTTTAAATATAGATTTTATTGAGTAAAGTCAATCCAAACTAGTATTATTTCAACATGAAATCTATATAAAGAATTGTAAAATCTGGTCTGTATTTTATACTTAAAGTATATCTTAAATTAAACGAGTTACATTTCAAGGGCTTAATAGCCACATGTGACTTGTGGCTACTGTATTGCACTGTGTATCTCCAGAGAATAAGAATAGATTTTGGACCTGGGCTGGCTCCCTCAACCATAGAGCCTCAGCCTGGCATGTGGAAGTATGGAGCTTGCTTCCTGGTCAGGGTACACAGGAGGAGCAACCATCTGCTTCTCTACCGCACTCCCCCTCTCTTCCCCTCCCGCAGCCATGGCTTGTTGGCTCTGGGTGCTGAGGATGGCTCCCTCAGGCACTGAAATAGCTCAGTTGCCGAGCAATAGAGTAATGGCCCAGAGGGGCAGAGCATGGCCCGGTAGGGGGCTTGCCATTTGGATCCCAGTCAGGGCACATGTGGAAGTCTGTTTCTGTTTCCCTGCCTCTCACTTAATAAGAAAAATAAAGAATAGATTTTGACTTTGTTATTGTTGTTGGTGATGCTGATGATGATTATAATATAATTTTTATTAAATCTGAATATGCCCAACACATAGCATCTTTGCTTGGGAAGGGAACTTCCATCCATCTGATGCTTGAATGTTTTCAAAGTATAACCTATAGGAGGTCACTTAATATCTGCTTATACCATAATAGGGAACTCATCCCCTTTAAAGTAACTTATTCCTCTCTAGTTACCTTTTATTATTATAAATTTATCCTTTTTATTGAAGTAAAAACTGTCTGATTAGTATTTCTCTTGTGGTTCTACACTTTGAAGCAGAGAGAGTTAATCTGATTTTGTTCATGGAACTACTGTTATGTTTGAAGATAGCTACCATATTTTGTTTATCTTCTTCAAATATACTGCCTTATCACTGCCATCATTACTTCTGAGAGTTTCAAGTCTTCTCAACATCCTGTTCTGTGAACAGGTTCCAGATTGTCAGTCACTCTTAAAGTGTAATGCCCAGAGCTGTAGATAATATCCATGTGTGGGCCCAGCATCCCCCAAATAGAGTGAGACCATGAACTCTTGGTCCTGTGTATTACATGTTTGCTGCACGATTATCACAGCTCCCTATTGACTATACTGAGCCCCTTGGCCATAAAACATGTACATATGGTCTCTGTGCACATCTTTCTTATGTTTTTATGAGGACAGTTATAGCCAGACCCAAGGCAATGCTATACAAATGGGCATGGTCCATGTTTCATCCAACTCTGGAGCGTTGTGGAGAGTAAAAGAAAAATGACACAGGGTATGACATGATGAACTTTAAAACAAAATTGTTGCTTTTCTTTTTTCCAGTCTGAAAAAGGAAAATGTTTATGAATCTACTATTCAGTGTATTAATGAGTTCTTTCCAGTAATGGTTCATTTTTAGCAATTTTTTTTTTTTTTTTTTACAGGGACAGAGAGAGAGTCAGAGAGAGGGATAGATAGGGACAGACAGACAGGAATGGAGAGGTGAGAAGCATCAATCATTAGTTTTCGTTGCTGTTGCGACACTTTACTTGTTCATTGATTGCTTTCTCACATGTGCCTTGACCGTGGGCCTTCAGCCGACTGAGCAACCCCTTGCTGGAGCCAGCAACCTTGGGTCCAAGCTGACGAGCTTTTGCTCAAGCCAGATGGGCCCCGCGCTCAAACTGGTGACCTCGGGGTTTGAACCTGGGTCTTCCGCATCCCAGTCCGATGCTCTATCTACTGCGCCACCGCCTGGTCAGGCTCATTTTTAGCAAATTTTGATGAGTGAACTTTTTATATGTTATATACTATTTCTATATTCCATATTTGTATATTCTATATAAAACATAATCTTAATAAAAACAAGTCATCAATAAAAATATTGATAATGTTATAGCCTAACACAAAGTCTTAGAACATTTGGGCTTCACTAAGTAGTACATTTTAGATGTGTTCAAGCAGTTTAAAACTACCTGATTTCCATTAGGTATTGTTATTTCCAGGGTTGAACCTTTTTTTCTGGACTTATGGGGCTGTCTTCTTCCTATCTTTGCCTGGAGAATTTCTATTTCTGCTCCTTTCTTATGTTTTATTTCAGTTATCATCCATTGGTTCAGGTTAAGGACTGTTGTTATGGGCTCCCATGGTCTTGTATACTGTACCCATGGTCGCAGTTACCACACATCTGTAATTTTCTGTGTATCTGCCTATGTATCCTACTAGACTGCAAATGGTTAGGACGGGGATTGACACTGTTACATACTAGGCGTCTAGCACATACAAGTAAGTGCTTTTTGATTAAGTGCATAAGTTCTCATGACCACATTTGGAGGTAGTTATTATCATCCTCAATTCAGGAGGCAATTGAAGATCAGAGAATTTAATTAGCTTGTTAAGGCACAGAGTGGCCAGTCAAGCTGTGTGACTCAGTGCTCTGAATCTGGATCTAATGCTCTCGTTATAAAACCAGTTACGCATGCCTTTGATATAGTCCTGGATGTGACAAGTTCCTTAACAAATGATAGTGCCTTCATGGCTGCACTGGAGGTAAGACTTAAAATGCAAATACCAAGGAGAGAGAAAGCACAACAGACTGACTTCTGGTGACATTAAAGTATTTAACACTGATGCCAAACGATCTCCTAGAAATAGGTTCTAACTTGAAGGAGAGGGAACCTAGTGTTCTCGTTGTGCAGGTCTGTCCACACCACCTTTTGTCAGCTCTCCACTCTCTCATTGTACATGCTTGCTAGCCTCTTGGCTTCCAAGCAGTTAGATTAGGAGTGTGGGCCCCTCACCTCCATTTTGCTCTTTTTCATATAAACCAACATAATGAAAGATGATTTAGTTTAAGTACTATTCATTGTTTATCTTTTTATAAAAGGTTTACATGTTTATTGTGAAAATTTTTTAAATCATTTTTAAATCATGCAGATAAAAAATTATATTTAACCACATATGCACTTTTTTACAAATAATTACGCATTTTATCTAATTTAGGATCAATCACTACATGTTCTTTTTCTTACATAATATATTGAGACATTTCCTATGTCATTTAATATTCTCTACTATGTGATTGCATAAATTCACTCTGTATATTTCATAAATCTATCATTTCTATTACAGATATTTAGGGTTATTTCTAGTCTTAGATTCTATAAATAACATGGCAGTACTCATCCTTGGACATTAATCTTTGCACACATGACTGCTTAAGGAGAGATTTCTCCCCTCACGTAATTGGTCACACACTGTGCTGGGATAAGAACTTAGAATAAGAACTCTCCAGGATCGGGCCCTCACCACAAAGAGCTTATAGGATTCCGATCCTCAGCAATAATCAGATTGAATCAAGGTTTAAAATTCCTGACTCTGGAGTACCTAGATTAGATTTGGTTCTTTAGGGCTCCTTCATTGCTCTCCTTGTTTTCCTGTGGAATCTTGGTTGCTAAGCTCCAGGGAGGGACTAGAGGCCTCCCTGGTTTCAAGCTGGACCCCACCCCTGTGCCTCAATGCTGGACTAAGAATAAGAGTTAATATTAAGAATGAGAGCAAGCAGAGTTTGTCTCTGCTTTAAAGGCAGTAGTGATGGAGAAAGAGAGAGAGAGAGACAGCAAGAGGAAGAGAGAGAGACAGCAAGATGCACATACACTGTTTTGGGTCTTTTAACCAGGGAATGAAAGAAAAGCAACAGCCTAAATTAATACAGCCCAGCAGCAGCCTGAATGGGCCTCCTTAAACTGAGTAGTTTGTCACTGTGCTACCACTGTGACCCTTGGAGGGTCCAAGAAAATGCATGGATGAACTCACTGCGTTGAACAACATGCTCAGTGTCTTGAGAACAAACAGACTTTTCTTTGGTGTTAGTTACAAACATCTTTTCTTTCCACTTATTCAGTTCAGTTTTCCAAAAAGCAAAAGCTAATTTGTGAAAGTTCAGAGGAAAGGCATGTGATGTAGCCCCAAGTTGCCGGAGCCACATGCCCAGAGAAGGTTGCCGATCCTACTTAGAACGGCTCTGTCTGCTCCAGCCCCACTGCCCTGTCTAGAAAAGCTGCTGTTCAGAGCTTTGGTTTTCCCATCTGCAGAATGGAAATACAAGTGGTTCATACAACTGGCTATACAAATTTAAAGTTATTTTATTTGAGATGGTATATAGCACCGGCTTGTGCCAAACTCCAAGCCAGATACTGAGGACATTATGGCACAACTTCTGTATTTGAAAATTTAAAGTTAGTAGGAATCTCAGGCAATAAGTGAGCAATTCCAATGAGATATTATAAAGGCTATGCTAGGAGAATACCAAGTAATAATAGTACTTAGAATGGCCCAAGCTTGGCAGGAAGATGTTCAGGAGAGGCCTCTTTATGAAATTGGTATTAACACTGAATCCTAGTGGATGAGTAGGTTAGCTAGTCAAGAGGCAGGACAGAGGAGTTCAAAGAACCTATAATGAAGAGACAGCCTGGTTCTTTTGGAAAATAAGGAAGGTAGGCATGAAGGAATGAAATACCCTGGGAAGCAATAAGAGATGATGCTAAAAAGGGCAGAAGCCAAAAGAAGCAAATCCAACCTAGATTGAGTTGACTTTAACCTATGCATAGTTTTCCTGGATAATTTTATTTACCAGGAAATTCTGTATTATAACACGCTGTCAAAGATACACATTTTAGGCAAAAATCCATATGCCCAAACTTTCTTATATGTTTTCTCTCCTTGAACTCCAGTCATAAACATCTCTACCATTTTATACTTGTCATCAGTCAATTGTGGAGGTCTAGACCTCTTGAATATTTCCCCTATATCTCAATAACATTGGAAATTCTTCTAGAGAAGAATGTGTTTTATATGCTTTTATATGTAGTCCTACAATTTTGGCACAATTTACAAAATCATAGCAATCCCAAAGAGCAGCATCTTACAAGGAAGACATTCGAGTGCAGAGATTAAGTGACTTGCTCAAGGCCACACGGCTCCTGAGCAGTTTTGCTTAGGGCTTGTTACCCAAGTCCCACCCCCATGCCCAAGCTCAGGCACAAGACTTTATAGTCGTGGGCAGCAATAAACAAGCACTGGTTTCTTAATTGGAGAAATATGTTGATGTATTTGAGCTAGTGAGGCCCAGAACGCAGACATATCCTGTGAGTAAGTCTGGAGGAAAGCAAGCAGAGAGCCTAGGGTAGAAGAAGGTGTGCAGTAATTAATGCTTTCAGTTTGATTAAGGAAGATCAGATGTTTTAATATTACCAAGAGCTTATAAAATTAAAGGAAAAAACCTCATTTTAGCCGTTTCCGGGTAGCTCAGTTAAGCATTGTCCCAATATGCCAAGGTTGTGTGTTCAATCTCCAGTCAGGACACATACAGGAATCAACTAATAAATACATAAATAAGTAGAACAACAAATCGATGTTTCTCTCTCTCTCTCCCTTCCTCTCTCTCTTTCTCTCTAAAATCAACACATGAAAACATTTTAAAAATCATTCTAAAGAACCACACTATACTTTCTCTTAAATATTATATTCTTTCTAATGAAGTAATTTCTCCCCTGAGGAAAGCCTTTGGGAACAGTAGCTGCTAGCATAGACTTGATCTCTCTGAGCTTCAGGTTCCATGTCACCTGTCAGCTCATGTTTTCTTTGTGGCCTAGGAAGGCTAAGAAATGACAACTTTATTTTAAAACTATTTCTCCTGGATAGAGCTAACTGCCACACAGACACACAAACACACACATGCGCGCGCATGCACACACACACACACACACTATTAAACAGCTTCGAAGTATTTGTGCACTTAGCTACATCATTCAACTCTTTACTATTTTTCCTTTTTTTAACTATTATCTGACTATGAAACGTACAAAAACACTGTAGTATCTCCCATCCTAAGTCAATGTTCCCATGAATTTTCTTTCTTGCTTGCTTGCTTTCTTGCTTTCTTTCATTTTTCTGCACTGAGAAGCAGAGAGGCAGAGAAACAGACTGCTGCATGTGCCCAACTGGGATCCACCTGGCATGCCCACCAGGGGGTGATGCTCTGCCCATCTGGGGCATTCCTCCATTGCAACCTGAGCCATTCTAGTGCCTGAGGCGGAGGCCATGGAGCCATCCTCAGTGCCCAGGCCAGTTTTGCTCCAGTAGAGCCTTGGCTGCAGGAGGAAAAGAAAGAGATAGAGAGAAAGGAGAGGGGGAAGGGTGGAGAAGCAGATGGGTGCTTCTCCTGTGTGCCCTGGCCTGGAATTGAACCCCGGACTTCCACACGCAGGGCTGATGCTCTACCACTGAGCCAACCAGCCAGGGCCTGAATCTTCAGCTTTCTAATCTCCACTCTACCCCTCTCATCCAAACTTCCCAAATGTGGCCACTCCCCATCTTACTGTAATCCAGCTAGTACACCCAATATGAAACTTGATAACTACTATATTTCCTCACCTACTACACTCAATAAAACCTCAGACTGGGCCATTTTACTTGTAATGCTTTCTCAAGTCTTCAGCCATCTTTCCCACCACCTCTGTGTTGTCTTGGTTCAGGTTCTCACCAGCTCTTGCCTAGACAATGATAAAATTTTCTAGTGCATCTCCCCACAATGCATCTTGATAGTCATAGGACAGTTACAATTGTTCTGGTCTTGTGTATTTTGTCAATAGTCACAAAATTCTGTTATATTCCTGGTGCCCAGGTCTAGGTGATGATAGTTCTGTTTACCCTGTAGTTATAAAGTCATTAAGTAGGTTCTTTAAGATAATCACGTTAGTTCAAATTTAATTTCATCCAACAAATATTTATTAAGCACCTAATATGTACCAGGCACTGATCTAGCCTGAAGATATAGTAGTGAATAAGACAGAGATAGTCCTACAATTGTGGAATTTCATGAGGCTGTGCTGAAGGCATGGGCAGAAGCATGGGCTCTGTTGTCAGACTCCACTCTGTTCACATCAGCTCCACATTTATGAGTTTGCCAAGTTCATTCACTCCTCTGTTTGTTTCATGTTTATTTACTGAATATCAATGATTTGTCTAATGGTGTTTTAATTGCTGGGGTTATAGACAAAGTCCTGCCCTTAAGGGACTCATATTCTTCCTATGGAGAAGAAATAAGATTAATGATACACATATGTATATTTCATAAACAAGATAATTTCAAGTAATATCATAGCTATGAAGAAAGTCAAAGAAGGTGATATGATTGAGTGTAATCTGATTCTTATTTAGAGAGAACTTCTTTAGACTGAGTGATTCAGGGAGACATCTCTGGAAAGGTAACATTAGAGCTGAGACATACAAGTTAATAGTGAGAGCAAAGACCTGGAAGAAAGAGAAAACTACAAGTGCAATAAAAAGAAAAAGTGAATTAGGAACACATATGGCCATTAAATAAAGAGAGAGCCAGTGTAGCTGGAGGCTGGAGTCAAGTGAACGAGGAAGAGGCTGCATAGGTAATGTTGGAAGGGTAGGTAGGGGCAGATGGAGTTGGGATTTTGTGGGCCATGTTCAAGAGTTCAGGTTTTTATTATGAGTTATTTAATCTCTCTGACACTTATCTCAGCTACATAAATGTGACATCTTATAAGGCTGGAAGAAGTTTAAATTAATAATCCTTTCCTGCATGAATCAATCCAATAAACCTTTATCTATGTGACTACCATACACGTAGGCTAGACAATGAGAATAAAAGGATAAAAAAACATGGCTTGTTCTCAAGGACATCATAGTTGGTATGGAAGACAGACCCATAAGAGAACCTTGTAATACAGTATGACAGATACAACAGTAGATGTGCATGCTTCTTTTCTTTCTTATCTTCTTCATCCCAAGATTCACAACTGAGTTGGGGTCAGCAGCACCTCTTACCTGAAATAGTTCTAGAGCCTCTAACTATTCTTCTTACTTGTAATCCTAGTCGTCTCCAAAAATTCACTGAACTGCACCTGATCAATCTTCCTAAAATTCACATGTTAATTCATTCAAAAGTACTTACTATGTTTTCACAATGATCAGGTTCCTTATTAGGTATTTGTGAAATATCCCTAAGCAAATATCATTCTGTGACTAAAATCTTTTATTAGTTCCACACTACTCTCAGAACATAATACTGTATAAACTTCTTAGCTTGGTCAATACAGTCCTTACAAGTCTTGGAGGGGCTAAGATAATAGTACAAATGGAGACTAAATACCATTTATAAAGTTGTAAATCAAGTGATCAAATTGTTCTTAAATATGCTTTACCTGAATGCCTTAACAAATATAAATATAAGTTAATGAGAATCTGAAAGGCCTAGTGCAAATTTAGAACTCTTGCACTTCTCAATGTTCTGGACCAGAACACTGTGGTACTGGGAGACCTAAAACTGTCACCCTGTCCCCTTTCTTACCCACCCTGGGCTCTATCCTATGCTGCAGAAAGCCTTATTCACTAGCCGTGGACACTAAATTTCATATCTAAGCTTTATCCACTGTACTCCAAACAAATTGCCTCTTGGCTGCCTCTTAAGCTTCCATGATCACTGGGGTCTAAGACCCTTTTCATCACAGAATCTTAGAGTCTCAGACTTCCAAAGCCTGGTCTAGTAGGGGACATGGCTTCCAGACGAGCAACTGTTGAATCTCTTGACTTTGGTATACATGGGAGAAGGCCATGGATGAATGAGAGCCCAAGAAGGCCCTTTAAAATGTGCAGTCCAAGGGAAGGTAGCTTCTTACTCAAATCTAAGAGCAATTCTAATCACTCCTTTCCATATTGCTGACCCCGCCACTTTAGTCTCATGTACTCTAACTTCACAAAGTGTTTTGAATCCCTTCATGGTCCATGCTTTACCTTTGTCTTTATCTCTGTCTTGCAAACCCTTTCCCCTTTACCTCTATCCTTCATATAATTCCTGTTCTTATTACATTTCAGCTTAAATGTCCTTTTCTGTGGAAGTACTTCTCTGTGGACCCCTGTGGTTGTTTAAAACATGTCTGCAGAGAAAGACAAATATCATATGATCTCACTTATAAGTGGAATCTAATGAACAGAGTGAACTGAGGAATGGAATAGAGGCACAGGCAGGGTCACAGCGGAACAGCTGTCAGAGGGAAGGAGGAAGAGGGAATGGGGTCAGAGAAGGTAGAGGGATTAGTGAAACTATGTATACATAACACATAGATACATATAACAGGACAGCAAATCCCAAAGGGAAGGGGGGAGGAAGCTGGGGGAGAGATGCAAAAGGCGGTAACCGGGGACAAAGGGGTGAGGGTGAGGACACTTGAATCCTTGTTTACACAGTTAATTAAAATTAATAAATTTTTTTTTTAAAAAAGCAGAACCAAAATAAGACAGTCAACAAACAAACAAACATATCTGCAAATTCATTGGCACTCCTCCTATTGAGAAGTAGCATATACATCCTTTCCCTTGAAATTTGAGTGTTTTATGGCTGCTTTGACCAATAGAAAACAGTATAGGTGACACTATGTGACTTGTGAGTTTAGGTCATAAAAATCCACACATCTTCTACCTTGATTACTGGAATACTTTCTTTTAGAACCTAACATTCTATGTAAGAAATCTGGTTATTCTGAAGTCTCCATGATAGAGAGTCACTTGGGACAATAGTCTCAGCTAAGCCTAACCTTCCAGCCATCTTCACCAAGGCAACAAGTGAATAAAGTCACATCTGGGATCCTACATCCTAGAGCTCATCCCCCAGATTAATACAGTAGCCCCAAAGGTGATCCAAGGCTGAGTAGAGCTAATATTTAAAAAATTTGTGACTATGGCTTTTTGTTTAATGAAGTAAGTTTTAGAAATTGCTACATAATAAATCCACAAAGTTTTTAAAGGAATTATATCAGTATAAAATGAAAGATACAAACACATTATAAAAAAAGATTTGAGTTCCCAAATTTTCACAGGTAAGAAACACACTGAAAAAATTACTCAGCTGCACACAGGCAAAAATGACTCAGAGGGCAGAGACTGAGAGCAGAGAATGGACCTCAGATTTTGGAGAATTCCTAGTGTCATGATTAAGGCCTAAACAAAATATAGACAGCAAGTTCTGGATTGAATTTCAAAATTACTATGATCCAGTTACTCTTATGTGTCTTCTATTGCACGTCCTTTTTGTTTTGTTTTGTTTTTTTGTTTTTTGTATTTTTCTGAAGTGAGAAGCAGGAAGCTAGAGAGACTCCCACATGTGCCCAACCAGGATCCACCTGATAACTCTGCTAGGGGGCGATGTTCTGCCCATCTGGGGCATTGCTCCATTGTAACTGGAGCCATTCTAGTGCCTGAGGCGAAGGCCACAGAGCGATCCTCAGTGCCCAGGCCAACTTTGCTCCAGTAGAATCTTGGCTGCAGGAGAGGAAGAGAGAGATAGAGAGAAAGAAAAAGAGAAAAGGTGGAGAAGCAGATAGGCACTTCTCTTGTGTGCCCTGGTCAGGAATTGAATCCAGGACTTCCACATGCTGGGTGGACACTCTACCGCCAAGCTAACTGGCTAGGGCTATTGCATACCCTTTTGAACAGGGCTACACATTATAGGTTTCCTATTCCTTCCCCCCTACTGTGGGGGTGGGAGTAGAAAATTTTTTCTTTAAGTTCATAGATTTTCAGATTAAGAAGAAACCAGACCTGAGGAGACTTATCTGTATCTGGATCCAATTTGGACAATGAGATATTAGACCTCAGGCTTGAACTCAGTGGCATCACAGAATGAAACTTAAAGAAGAAGGAAGTGATCCAACCATTGGTGATGCAGTGGATAAAGCACTGACCCTAATGCTGAAGTCACCACTTTGAAACCTCGAGGTCACTGGCTCTGAGCACAGGCTCATCAGTGCATGGTTGCTAGCTTGAGAGTGGGAATCATCCACACGATTTTAGAGCTGGCCAGCTTGAGCTCAAAGGTTGTTGTCATAAAAAGCTCAAGGTTGCTGACTTGAGCAAAGGGGCATTGGCTCAGCCTCTGTCAAGGCACATATGAGAATCAATCAATGCACAATTAAAGTGAAAGCAGCTGAGAGTTGATGCTTTTTACCTTCCTTCTTGTGTCTCTCTTTCTCTCACTCTCAAAAATAAATAAATAAATAAATAGATAGATAGATAAAGAAATAAATAAATGTAAAAAACATAAAGCAGTGAATATATTTTACAGATTTGATATATTTAAATAGTTTATGATAATAGAGATGACTGTGGCAGTTTTAAAATGTAACTATAAATTCTTAACATTCTATTGAGAGAAGAGGGTATAACTCCTCTACCCTTGAACCTGGGTAAACTGGTTACTGCTTTCCCCAATAAAGTCCTGTTTTCCACAGCAAGGTAACGGACAAATTAGTAAAGCCATCTTGGATCTTACAGACTAATAAATCCCCCAGCCAAATATTACCAAGTGACCTCTGTTAACACCATATAAAAGAAAAGAATTTCCTAGCTGACACCTGCCTAAATTTCTGACCCACAAACTAATGAAATATAAATGAATGTTGTTTTACACCACTAAGTTTGGGATAGTTAGTTACATAGCGATACATACCTGGAACATCACTCAAGACTAGATTTAAATGTCTCACCTCTATACTTCTATGGAACCCTGTCTTTTTACTACACTGTAGTATAAATATCTGTTCACCTCCCTTTACTACCTTCCTGTTTCAAATTCTTTCAGGATGAGAATGTTGGCCCCAGCATCAAGACCAGTGGCTTGCACAGTAGACATCCAATATAATATTTCTTTTTCTTTTACTTTTCCTACTCAAAGGCTTGTTTCATATATATGTATATATGTTTACACACACACACATATTTCAACAGGTTTAGAGTAGATGGAGATTCTTAAATATATTTATTTAGTTGCTGTTCTGGTCTTATTAGGCTGACGTTGAGTCTTCTGGTTTCTGCAGTGTCCCATAGCCCTGATCTGTATGTGGACATTTATATAAGGGGAACCCACTAAAATAAGAATCAGGGATAGCGCTCTTGGTTCCTCTATAAATACACACAGATTTGAAAGCAAAATGGATAATTACTGTGCAGAAACATGTTTTGAGTTTTGCCTCTTCCAGAACCTCTGAAAAATAGAACAGAATGTGTAGCCAAACCTCACACACCCCCGGGTTTGCACATCTCTAATAATCTTATCCAGATACATTTACTTTCACATAATGGATTTCTGGTTCCAAGATTATTCCAGAATGAAAATCAACTCCTATAGAGAACTGGTCTTTTGTGAGCAGGAGCCTGACTGATACTTCCACAGCTGCACGGGTACCCCAGAAATCTCAGACCTGACCCTATTTCAGAAATGTTCACTTTACTTAAATGTATGATGAGTCTCCATATTGAGAAAGTTTGGGATTAACCAGGCTTGAGTCCCAGCTTTGTCACTCACCAGCCATGTGACTGTCAGCAAGCAACTTAATCTCTTTGAGCCTATTTCCATATAAGTAAAAGAAGGAAATACTAGTGTCTGTGTATAGGGTTGTTGCAAGCATTAGCTTGTCTAATGCATGTAAATACTTAGCCAAGTTCTGACATATATAAGCTCTCAATGAATTAATGAATGCTAGTGGTTATTATTATTATTACATCCTCCACCTTCTCAGTAAAAATTTATCAGACTGGAGGGACCAAAATCTACTCAAGATTGCCAGACTCTGTTCAAAAACATTTGTTTGATCATAATCACCCTGGAAAACCATTATATTACCTTTTTCTTTAGAGAAAAGTGCCAAAACAGCAATTGTCTTAGAGTGTGAAAGGGTCAATATCACAGAGGGGAGAAATTATATATATATATATATATATATATATATATATATATATATATATATATATATATAAAATTTTCACTAGTTCAAGACCTGCCCAGCCTCCTAGATTTCTACTTTTACCCTATGGAATACACATTTCTGTAGTTACATGACCATATTTTCCAAACTACAAATAAGGATCTATGGTTTGACAAATACAAGTGTTCTTAAGGGGGCATCGTGATTCAATATTTTCAACTGGGACTTTTCTGGAAAAATGTTGGACATATGGTGACCATGTCCATAGTTCTCAAAGCCAGATGCTGCCTGACTGCAACAGAAGAAAACCAAAACAATCAGAAATCTTTTCTATTTGCCAAAACAAATCTTGTGTCTCTCCCAATGTTATTTCTTTAGATATCTTTGTTTGAATTGGGTCTGTTCTCTAGTTCCATTTCTGCTACCATCTCTGGGGATGAGGGAAAGAAAACACCTTCATGTTCATTCGTGTTAGCAAGGAATTCTTTCTAGGGTGGATTTTAGGAGCAAAGAAAATTGGAAAATCTTTTCTTTTCTTATTTTGTGGTTTCTTTTTCCTTTTCTGTTTTCTTCTATCTACAAAGTCTTCTGCTATAGCTTTTCCTTCCAGCTACCACCTCTCACTAACTAGTAATAATCATAAAATTATTATTAAACATTCTACATAATGGGTATTTGTCATGCATTTGTTCTTACATATACTTAATACACACAAGGGACTTGCAAGGTAGCTGTCACTGTGTGCATTGATTAAAGACCATAAAAACTTATTCAAGTTCACATAATTAGTGATAGAATAGGAATTTGAACTCAGAAATAGCTGACTTACAAACTTTCTCCAGTCTATGTGTTGCCTCTGACAGATTGGTTTTCAGAAATCAGATTTAGATTTTAATTAACATATGCTGAGTGTCTACCACATGCTTTGCTAAGATAATTAATAAATTACTTTCATCTGATCCTTACAGCAACCCCATTGAGATAAAGAATGCTATAACCATTTTTGAAAGTGACACATAATACCAAGAGATTAAGAAAATTTCCCAGGGTCATCTAATTTGTAATTAGGAATCAAATCCACTTTTTAAAACATTTTATCACGGGCTCAAAACTCTTTCTAAATCTCTCTATGGCATCTGGAAGTAGCAGTGGAAAGCGGGGTATGGTTAGAAACGAGTACTGAGAGGACATTGAATGAAGAAGACAGGCATGGAAGATACCTTTACAGGGTCCTACCCCTTCATATGAGTGAGTTTATCATCAGTAATTAGTGGAAACAGAGCTGGAGAGTACAAAGTGGCATGCCTTGAAGAAAAGGACTGGGTATCAGCTCAGTACCACTTAAGTCTTAAAGCTGAGTAGGGCCAAACATTGTCATTTTAATTGATCTTTATTTTAACCAAGAACATTAATAGAGAAAGCCTTCAAGTGACTATTCTAATTTTTTGAAGAAAGCAGAAACACAAAGGAGAGCCAAGAAGAAGGAAAAACAGTTGGTATCAAAAGGGTAAATGTCAAATGGTAAAATAATATTAATTTTGCTAAGAAGCAGAGTGATTATTTCTTTTTCAATGATGCTGCTCTACTTGAGAAAAACAGAACAAAACATTAAAAGTTTAAGTCATAAATGAGTTCCAGTTGAGGTTATGGAGCTAGTCTACCCTTGCAGTTGACCTTCACCATTTTTAGCTGCTCAGATACATATAACTTGGTAGAGAAAGTGTTGGGGAAACATTAACATTCCCCTTGTTCATTTTGACCTTAGGATGCTTCATTCTTATTTTCTGAACAAATTCCTACCAACCCATTACAGTGAAAACAACATTCCTATCAGAGTAAATTTGGAGTATACAGAAAAGTCAGGTCAAAATAAAATCTCCAATAGTCCCACTATCCTGGCATTATTAAGATTTTGACACATTTAGAATTTGTTTTTCTATCTTGTATTCCAAAACAGAGATTCTAAAAACTATACCTTTTTTTAATGAAAGTATATCAGAAGCATTTCCCCATGTCATCAGTGTTTGAGGACATAAATTTTAATCACAGCAATAAACGTGCATTCTGCATAATGTTGTAGCAATCCTTTGTTGTTAGACATTTAAATTGATTTCAAATTTTCACCATTATGAATGTGATGTTTATCTCTGTACATAATCATTTCATGGTCTGTACCTCTTTTAGTCACAGAGCCTTTGCTAGGTGTTTCTCAGCATTTTTATTTCTTCTCACCAATGTAATTGATGACATTCACATATGAGACTTTTCTTAGTATTATGTCTTAGACTTACCTAAAATTATTCCCAATTTCTTATGTTTTAATTAGATATAATACATTTGGCTTTTTCTTCCCCTCAAGAACACATAGAAGAGTGAAGATGAGGTCAAGTGGTATAAGGAGATTTTCATGATCCCACGATATTATGTAAAATAAACACTATTTAAATTTCAGTACTTTATTAGTAGTAACAACTTATTTGAAACATCTTATTAGTTGATTGTGCCACCTAATTGGAGAAGCACTGTTTAGCTGAACTTGGCAATCACCCTTGTACTATGGGTGGTTTGGGCATGCATTTTCTCATTCAAGGCCATATGTAGCCATGATTTCTGTCTTTAGAAATAAATGAACTCATAGTAGTAAGTTGCATCTTAGAATCACCTAATTATAGATAAGAGACATTTACCTACTGAAAGATTTTTAATGCTCTATTTGTTGACTCTTTTGGCAGCAATGATGACATTAAAACCTGAACTAAATTTTTAAAGGAAATTAATTTTATTCAGTAAATTAAAAAAATAATTTAACAACCAAATTATGAGAAGAACAGGTATTGGACAAGGAAACAACTAGAACCAGAGACATATAATGTTAGCTATCTCTCTCTCAGGCTTCATTTCTCACCATGACTTCATTCTATGTCACTGCAAATTAGTTCTATTCACACTTCTAAAATCATGGGGTGGTGTGAGGGTGATAGCTTCAAGTTTTATTATATCTTAACCATTTCTGTTTCTGGGGAGAACTGGCAGAGTTTTCTACCATCTCAAGTCCAGAACTATAGGATAAAGACTCATTGGCTAGTTTGGGCCACGTGTTCACACAGGAACCAATAAATTGTAAACAAAGGAGATGCCATAATAAAAACATTGAAAAATTAAGAAGGAAAGTTTCTGTGTGGCATGTTTACTCTATCATACTGCACAGAAACCTTGTATTTTAGATGATTTGCTGAAGAAGGGAGAGAAAAGAGTAGAAATTTGAGGAAAAAGAAAAGAGAATTACTTCTATAATGCACTTGCAAGTTCCTTATTTTTCCTGATGGTCATGAATCTTCCTCCCCCTAACTCCTTCACTAAGGTTCACAGAGAGAGACCAGAGGTCATCTGCTGTGCTTAGAGAAGGAAGGAGGACCCAGGTAGGTGCTCTGCAGGGAGTCACTTTTCTGTGGTGAGTTCCTGCTGCAAACTAGTGGAATGGTTTGCTCTTTCCCACACCCTGGCATTCAGCAGCCCGCTCCCTTCCGCTGCAGCACATTGAAAATTGCACACTAATGGGAAACATATATGTAAGCATTTAAACCAAGTTCTTTTATTAAGTGATCACAGCACTGGTTGGCATTCATTTGAATAATTTGCGGGGGTTGTCTGTGGAGTACATGCGTGCTCTAAGGGTTTTCAAGTCATGTCACGTTGTGACCGAATTCCCAGCTTGCCACACAGTTCTGTTTACCACAGAACCCAAACAGATTCCTGCGAACTTTGGAGGGTAGATGGGATACTCAGCCCTTCAGTGCCAGCTAACCAGGGCATGTGGTTGTGAGAGAAGAATGAAAATCCTCAAACCAATTTTTTTTTCTCACACACACTTTAGTAGATCTAGACACCACGTTAGTGAATGGAACACCAATCACTGTGGAAAGCATTATATGCTCTGGTGGTCAGGAGTTACCCAGAAAAACCACAATGAAAAAGGCAATAGGCACTGGAACAGGCACTTATAAAAGAGATCTCGACTGGTCCACACCACCATTTATATCTGAGGTTTCAACATAAGAAGTAGGGCTTGACCTTGACATTCCTAGTCTTTCCTACAGAAGCACCTCACCCAAGTCCAGGCCAAGAAGAGTGAGTGTGATCTAGGTCCAGGGCTCTGGGCAATGAGTTCTGGATCTGTGCTTTGAATTCTAGACTAATGTAATTGATTTTTTTCTATTTTTATCCTTAGTGGAGATGTTGATCTCAAAAGGCCATAGGTATTAGGCAAATTACATTAAAAAGTGTCGTAAAGAGATAATTAAAACCAAATGGAAAACAGAGTGCTTATACTTACTTACAGCAGGTTATTATTTTGGGCTTATTGTCCAAGCTTCTCTCTCTCTCTCTCTCTCTTTTTAAAGAGAACTTGTAAATCCAGCCCTTTCAAATAATGATCAAATATGACTTGCCCAAGTGTGTGAGCATGGACTGTCTAAAGCCCTTTCTCCCTGTAGGACTCAAACTTCCAGCTTTCTCTGCCTGTCTTTGGAGCTTTGGTCATTGACCCCATCGGGCATTGCATGTTGCTGTTCTTTTCTCAGTGGATGGAGAAGTTGTCTTGTTTCTGAGCAAGGCTATCTCTTCTTTCATTCCACGTTTCATCTTTCTTTGCTGCGTTGAGCAGGGAAGGGAACTCACGGCACCAGTTTGACAAGCAGCCCCAGTTTATGCTTTCCACTACACCCCATATCCTTGGTGGGGATGCCGTGTTCTGTTATAATTCAACTCATGTCTTCTGTCGGGTCTGAATTTGTTGAATCCCCTGCAGAAACCCACACAGCATATGGTGACAGCAAATCCTCTCCTCTCCTGGTGTTGCAGCACCATGAAGGGAAGAAATCAGATGAGTTCGATACACTTTTTCTTAGGAGATTTGTGTCCTTTTCAAGCAACCAGCACTTTGTTTGGTGTTATTAAAACATTTATTAAATAATTTATTTTAGAATTTTTCCAGGAATTAGTAGCCACCTCAATGACCTACCTTTTTTGAGATTTTTCCTTCTCCTTTTAAAGTTAGGACAGCATGTATCTGTAAATTTTGAAAACTTGTTTATTCTTAGAGTTATTAAAGTTACAGCCTTGTATCCATGACAAAAAAAGTGGAAAGAAGCTAACATGTTTAGGGTATCCAAACTTGGGCATGTCATATTTGATCATTATTTGGAAGGGCTGAATTTACAAGTTCTCTTTAAAAAGAGAGAGAGAGAGAGAGAGAGAGAAGCTTGGACAATAAGCCCAAAATAATAACCTTCTGTAAGTAAGTATAAGCACTCTGTTTTCCATTTGGTTTTAATTATCTCTCTACAACATTTTTAATGTAATTTGCCTAGTACTTATGGCCTTTGAGATCAACATCTCCACTAAGGATAAAAATAGAAAAAAATCAATTACATTAGTCTAGAATTCAAAGCACAGATACAGAACTCATTGCCCAGAGCCTTGCACCTAGATCATACTCACTCTTCTTGGAGTATCCAAACTCAGAAGGATCTTAACAAGTTAAAACAATAAACTCAATTTGATAAAATATGTTTTAGAAAATAAAATTATATATGTAAGCCAATAAAAGAGAGAGAAGAATTATGAAAGGAAATCAAAGACTTTGACTGTCAGCTTCAAAGTCTGAAGGAGTAATAGTGTGATATAACTGACAAAAACAGAAATCAATAATAAATAAGAATCAAACAAAAACAAAACACAACTTAAGGAGTAATACACACTGAGGAAAAGATGGGGACTGACATTTTGTAAACCATGAAGCTCAGTAGAAGAGCACATACATTAGCTGATAGAATTTCTAGGATCACAATGGCAGATGGTGATTTGTTGAGTGGTGTGCTTGAAACCTGTATGGTTTCCTGAACCAACATCACCCCAATAAATTCAATTAAAAATATATATACTAACAAACTATATAAATGATCACAGAAAGTATCATTTATGACAACATGGATGGACCTTGATAACATTATACTGAGTGAAATAAGTAAATCAGAAAAAACTAAGAACTGTATGATTCTATATATAGGTGGGACACAAAATTGAGACTCATGGACATAGATGAGTGCAGTGGTTACCAGAGGGAGGGAAAAGAAAAAGAGAGGGGATAGGGGAAGAGGGAGGGGCTTAAAGAGAAACAAATATAAGGTGATGGAGGATGATTTAACTTTGGATGATGGGTATACAACATAATTGACTGTCCAAATGATGTGAAGATATTTTCTCTAAGTCTATGTACTCCAGTTGACCAATGTCACCCTGTTAAATTTAATTGTCTAAATGAAAATAAATTTATATATATGGCACACTTACTTCAAAACATGAGTAAGGTTTCAATACATGTTAGCCACCATGCTAACCATGATTCCACCAGAGACACTTTTCACTGTGTCTCTTTCAATAATGGTCATGCTCAGTGCACACTCCTCCAAAAGCACAGTCTAAAACAAGGTTTACATGCAGGTTAAGTCGTTTTCGTCTCCAATTTGCCCATTTGCATATGTATCAGAATAGGTGACCAGGTCTCATAGAGGTTCCACAAGGTGGAGAAACATACACACACACACACACACACACACACACACATGAGTAGACAAAAGTAGGTTTACAGTTGTAATACAATAATTAATAAATAATACAAGAATAAACTGGGTTTCGCATACTCAACTGTAAACCTACTAATGCCTACCCCGTTAAATAGTGTCAGATACACATAATGTGTATTTATACATATAAAAATGTATATATTATATATAGACATATAATGTAATTGAGGCCAGGTGCAGCTATTTTACACCTGGGTGTGGCATGTAGCTGGAGCATGGAGGTGTTGTCTCTCTGGTGGTGAGAATGATTCTGCTTCCCTGGAGTGGGGACATGGCTCAGCTTGCCCAATCAGAGTATTCCACCTTCTGCAAAAGTGACATGTTCAGGGATAGATATGCAACCCTCTGCCCACCAAACTCCCTGGGATGTTTCACCCTGGAAAGAGGTGAAATCCAAGGTTGCTGAGAGTCATATTCATGCCGTTTGCGGAACTGAAAATCTGAATTCTCTACTGCAAACAAATGTTGATGGGAACAAAGCAGAGAGGTGGGAAAAAATACCACAAGGCTGGTATTCAGAAGGTGACACCTTTTGCTGCGTGCATCACGCAGGTTACCTATGCCTTACCTCATCTAAGCCATTGTTTTGTGTTGCTGTGAGGCAGTGTCAACATTGAAGCAGTTCTTTGAAAGCCAGAAAAATGGTAAAAATCAAGGTCTACTCCTAAGACACAGAAACTATAAGAACAGGTTTTACATACAAAGACTATGAATCATTAAGATAGCTAGCTCCTTCATAAAAATGAGACTAAGAGACATTTACAAGAGTGCGGTGGTTAGAGGGGGAAGAGGGAGAAGAGGGAGGAGGTGGAGGGAGGAGAGGGGCACAAAGAAAACCAGATAGAAGGTGACAGAAGGCAATCTGACTTAGGGTGATGGGTACGCAGCATAATTAAATGTCGGGATAACCTGGAGATGTTTTCTCTGAACATATGTACCCTAATTTATTAATGTCACCCCCTTAAAATTAAAAATTAAAAAAAGAGAAAATTTTACTACTAACAGAGATACAAAAGAAGACTTAATATAATAATAATTACTTATCAAGTACTTTATGTCGAATTTTCGCTAAGTTTAGCAGAATAAATCTTTATAAAACAAAAACAAACAAACAAAAGATAGCTAGCTCCTTTTACTAACATATTGGCCAGCTGTTGATTGAGTTTTGTTTTGTTTTCTTTACAGGGACAGAGAGAGTCAGAGAGAGGGATAGATAGGGACAGACAGACAGAAACAGAGATAGATGAGAAGCATCAATTATCAGTTTTTCGTTGCGACACCTTAGTTGTTCATTGATTGCTTTCTCATATGTGCCTTGACTGCAGGCCTTCAGCAGACCAAATAATTAACCCCTTGCTTGAGCCAGCAACCTTGGGTCCAAACTGGTGAGTTTTTTTGCTCAAGCTAGATGAGCCCACGCTCAAACTGGCGACCTTGGGGTCTCAAAACTGGGTCCTCCAGTTCCCAGTCCGACACTCTATCCACTGTGCCACCACCTGGTCAGGCTGTTGATTGAGTTTTTAAGGTTGTAGTATCATAGAAATCCTAAGTCTGCATCATGTCAATGCTGAGAAACCCCTAAAAGCTCCAGATCTGCATCAATAGCAAGTACGCTGTTAAATCTTTTAGATCTGATAGATGCAGGGAAGTTCCCCAAAGCGGAATCATATAACACTCTTCCTGAACATTGCCACAGAGGTCAAAGAATAAGGAGGTCTCTCTGGAGCAGAGACTGGGATCAGCTAGCATGGCTGTCCAAGACCTCACTATCGCACTGCTGTGAATTAAGGGTCCATCTGGATGTGATACATTATGGACTAGTAACGTTTAGTTATTGTTTTAATTCTCTTCTTTTCCAAATGGGAATTTGAATTGTGAATATTCTATTTTACCTCCATATTGCACACTTTTTTTTGAAGGAGAATGCTTTAATATATCACTAGGTATGGGTTATAGGTCCATGAAGAGCCACATTTTGTCCTGACCTGAAAGAATGCATGTCGGTTTGAAAACCCCAATTTATAGCTAGATGCAGGAACTATCAGGAATTGAGTGTCTCCTTTGGCAGAAGAAGTATGTCTTTTTTCCCCCTGTTGTATAGGGAGTAATTGACATCATATGGGGGAAAGGAGTATATCCTAAGTTTTGTATGTACAACAAATGAGGTGAGTAAAACATTTTTGTCTATCCGGTATCATTCCGCATTCTTTCTTTTGGGCACTTAAACTTTCCTGACTTCATAGTAATTCTGTTTATCCCATGTTGTTCAAGGTGAACTGATTTCTCTTTCCCCAACCCCTTAGTCCCTAGGGATGAATGTGTTGACTTAGAACTGATGGATCAGAATCCTCCATGCATGCAGCTGCAGTGATTGGTGAGTAGACATCTGTAAAAGACATATTCACTCAATCCATCTTCCCAGAGCCTTGGAACCACTGGATCCATTTATGTCTAAAAAACTCTGCAGGACTTTTTAATTAATCCATTTAAAAAAATCAAGATAATTTGAGTGAGGGAGCTGTGACTTGCAACTGAAAGATTCATGACTAACACTCAACTTCTTATACAGGAAATATTTTCTAATGTTCAGAGCTGTCTAAGAATGAAATGGACTATTTTGAATTTCCTTTCCCTGGAGGTTATCTGGCAACTATATAACCACATCTACATGAAATGTATTCATTCTCTACTCAAAGGGAAACAAATCACAGTCTCATTCAGGACTGTATCTAGCTCTAAGCCCATAAGCTTTAGGCAGTGTGGCATTCCATCTGTCAAGGCCCAACATGACTCCCCTTGGTTTTTAGAGATTTGAATGTCTCCTTTGGCAGAGGAAGATTGTCCTCTTTTCTCCTGTTGTATAGGGAGTAATTGGCATCATGTGGGGGAAGGGAGTATATCCTAACTTTTTCTATGTACAACAAATGAGGTGAGTAAAACATTTTTGTCTCCTTTACAGAGATGTACTCCCATGGGTTCCTAAATAAGAAAGAATGGATGAGAATGGTTTTTAGGTAAATAATCATCAATGTGTGCCGTACCATTAAGCAGAGATTTTTGTAGGGAATATCTTATATATTGTTAAAGGTCCCACTTAAACCAGATATGCTATGAAATAAAAATAGAAGTAGCCTAAAGCATTGACCCACAGCACAGAGGTCCTTGGTTCAAAACCCCAAGGTTGTCTGCTTGAGTGCTGGGTCACTGGCTTGAGCATGGGATCATCAACATGATCTCAAGGTCATTGGCTTGAGTCCCAAGGTTGCTGGTTTGAAGCCCAAGGTTGCTGGCTTGAGCAAGGGGTCACTGGCTTGATTTGAGTCCCCTGGTCAAGTCATGTATGTGAAGGAATCAATGAACAACTAAAGTGAAGCAACTACAAGTTGATGCTTATCTCTCTCCTCCCTCTCTCTCCCTTCCTGTATTGCTCTCTCTTTCTCTCTCTCTCTCTCTCTCTCTCTCTCTCTCTCTCTCTTTCTATCTGCTTTATCCATCTCTCTCAAAATCAATTTAAAAAAATAGAGCAAAATGAACTTTTAAAAGATGATTTCCTTAGTCTATTTTGTTGCCTATTCCATCTCTAGGGTTAGTAGGTAATTGCTCAAGTCCCTTTTTCACAAAATATTAATCTATCTTCACTTTATAAATGATAAAATGTGTGTTGAAATTTCTCAAGCTTGGTATAAATTGATATAGCTTGAGTTTATCTAATTTTGGTGAGGATTACTGCCACAGAGTACAGATTTTTGTTGCAAAGCATCTGTATAAAGACATTTTAATTCCTGGAGCAATTTAGATTACAAGAGGTTGAACATTTCCTTCTGTTACTCTTTTAAAAAATAATAGTCACAGTGCCTGTGGCTTGTGAAGTTTTATGAGAAGCCATGAAGAGAAGCTGTAGTATGAAAGGATGCTTATTAAAATGCTCCATACATTATGTATGAATTTGCACTTTTTTTGACCTCTTCTCCTGGAACTGTCCCAATCCAGATTATACCAAGCTGAGCTGTGAAACTCAGAGAAAACTGCATGTCTCTTTAATTAGGGTATTTGGAAGTTTCAAAACACCAGTGCAAGAAAGCCTCTTACGGCTTTAAGTTTCTCAAAATATGTAAGCCAAGTTCTTGTGAGAATGCCATGTTCTACCCTGAGGATGATAGCTGCAGTCAACATGGAGGAGGGTGGGCTGGCAGCCTGTGCAGAACAGGAATCAAAAGACTTATTTTAGAGTCTTTATGGAACCAGCAAAATTAGTAAATAATAAATGCATGATAGAGGGTTCCTCCTTTGGATTTACAAACTATAGACTCTCCACTGATCAGCCTTAACAGACCTAAATGAATAGGTGTTTAGTATAAAGGGAAGACAGAAGTAACACGAAAAGAACAGATGCTTTTTCATACACATTTAAAATTCTCAGAACCAGCTGGTTTGGAATCCTGGAAGGAGCCTTAATCTTTTGATCTGGTGAAAGGCATCTTTGCAGTTTAAAAGGCAAAGAGACAAAGGGGCTGCACATCTCCTCTAATAGCTGAAAGCTCCCATTTGGTGAGAAGGGGCCGGTTTAAATCAGGCATGCGAAAATAAATGACTGAACCACCCACCTCTTCTCCTACTCAACTGCCTGAGCCAGGAGTTTAGGCTGGCAGACACCCTCCACCCTTGGGGAACAACACAGAGAAAATGTAACTGTGGGAGGGGTTGTTGTTGTTGGTAATGGAAGGGCAGTAAGGGGACCAGGGCTTGTTGTACATAAATATGTCCTCACACTTGAGCAATGGGAAAAACTTTTCTTAGAGACCTGAATATGTATGAGTTAAAAACAAGCATCAAATCTCTGAAAACACAACTTAGAAAGATGCATTTTGCTTTTTCTGCAGGTCCAAAAGCATATATGACCCAATTCCTGACATCATTATCAGCTCTGTAATCAGTATTTGTCTGAACTTTTATATACAGCTTTTATCCTGTTCTAGGCATTAGCAAAAGGACTATTAGAAAAATTCATTCCCTCTTTTTTTTCAGTAAGAATTATTGATAGTTCAAGGCATTGTGTGAGGTTGTCGGGACAGAGATTAATCAACCTAGTTCATCCCTGAAGGAATTAAATTGTGTGGTAAAAACAAACACAAAAATAATTAAGGGTTTTGGTTAAAAATTAGTGACTGATGCTATCAATTTATCTCTTTTCCTTTCTCAAATCCTGCTAAAATGATAGCAAAGAAATAGAAAGAGGAATTAACAAACAAGAACAAGAACAACATCTAAAGTAATAATAAAAGAGATGACGGAAAGTGAGCAAAATGCTGGAATAAAAAAAGCAGATGGGTAGAAATTGCAAATTTAGAGTAATGGAAGAAGTTACAACCCAAGAGCCAGCTGAGGGGTTACCAAATTTGCCCACAGGTTTTACTAATACATATTATGTGTGGTAGAATGAGAACACTGGACATGACTACTAATCCTATTTTAAACTTGTGGCCACCAACTACTACTTTGAAATTTTCAGAACTGTTAGCCTTGGATAATGGTTAATTGCATGTCAGATGAATTTCACCTGTTCTACACAGAGATGCTAGGGAAGCAGATGAGAAAGGTCATTTATTGGTTTCCATGACAGAATACACCTGGCTCCATTTGTGTCTAAACTAAAAGTAAAAACTGATTTGGCTTTTATCTTCCAAGTGTCTCATAGTTGCAGCAAACCTCGAAACCAAACCAAAACAAACAAACAAAAAAGGACCCAAGAAAATATTGTAGAGAAACATGCTGTCTTGTTAGCCTAAAATAATTAGCTAAGTACAAATGAAAAGCAAACCAAATGGTGAGGGAGTTCCTGTTGTTTACCTCCTTACCAATTCTGGACTTCAGTTTCCAAAAGCAACAGGAAGGCAGTTTTGCCCCAAGAATTTTCAAACCACATAAACCATTCCAAATTCCCTTTGATATGCCCCAACTACCCAGAATTTCCCAAGAACTCGACTCAGCTTGCTATGCTGCTAGAAGTCATGAAATACAGCAGCTCTAAATGCAAAGGTATACCCTCCCTTCCAGAGGCCATGGAAGAATCTAACACAGTAAGATAAAGGGCCCTTAGTTTTGCTTTGAATTTTCCCCTGTGACTCCAACTATAAAATGTAAGAAAGTAGAGTTATGCAACTAGGACTGGTCAGTGGGTGGGGTTTCCATTCCTTCTTTTTGGATAATTCAATGAGAAACAGATTAAATATTCCTAGCTCTGCTCTCAGTCGGTCTTTGCAGAAGCCAAAAGCTGTCAGACTGTTCCCAGAGACAAAAGCAATTTTTCCAAATGTCCACAGTAAATTTCCCAAGAATGTGGAGGTGATATGAGCCCCAGACCCAACTTGACATTTAAAGAACACATTTCATTTAATTAAGATATTTTTCTTATTACTTATTCATTGACAGTAACTTGGGACATTTAGAAAAATATAAAGAAGGTAGAATTGATTATTTCTCGATCATTAAGTCATACAATGTATGTGATGAGAAAAGGGAGGGGTTGAGTGAATCCTTAGGCTTCTGGCACGACAGCTTGGCAGCTAATGAAACCACTCAGACAGAGAACATTCCAAGAGGAACATATTAGTGTGAACAATAATAAATTGCTTAGGACTTTTGAGCTTTTGATGTGGGAAGGACACTGGAATGGTTAGGTCCAGTAAGAAGAGGCAGAGGCTGGTTCAGGAGAGAGATAAGAACTAGAGACACATTTGGAAGTCCTCTACAAGCATGAGTAATGAAAACCATGGGAGTGGACAAGACAGCCCAGGGGTAGTGGGTTGGGTACAAAGAGATACAGAAAGCAGCAAGTGGGAAGGAATTCACAAAGAAGACTGGAAGAAGCATCCAGAAGAGGAGTAAAACCTCAATGGAAATGAGAAAATGAAGCCAGTTAATGTAGGCAACATAATCAAGACATTTATTTCTGAGAGGCAGGAGCAAAGTATCAGGGGTATATACGTAAAATTAATTCAACATATATGGTGGGTCCTGACTGGTGGTGACGCAGTGGATAGAGTGTGGACCTGGGACACTGAGGTTCCAGGTTCGAAACTCCCAAAATTGCCTGTTTGAGCAGAGGTTCATTCGGCTTGAGTGCGAGGTCACCAGTTTGAGTGTGGGGTTGTCACCAGCTTGAGCATGGGATCAGAGACATGATCCTATGGCTGCTGCCCTGAGCTTCAAGGTCGCTGGCTTTAAGCCCAAGGTCATTGGCTTGAAGCCCAAGATTGCTGGCTTGAGCAAGGGGTCACTAGCTCAGCTTGAGCCTCCTAGTCAAGACATGTATGAGAAACAATCATTGAACAACTAGTGACGCAAATATGAGTTGATTTTTCTCATCTTTCTCCTTTCCTGTCTCTCTCTTAAAAAAAAAGTTTAGGCCTGACCTGTGGTGGCGCAGTGGATAAAGCATCGACCTGGGAACACTGAGGTCGCCGGTTCAAATCCCTGCACTGGTCTAGTCAAGGCACATATGGGAGTTGATGCTTCCAGCTCCTCCCTCCCTTTCTCTCTTTCTCTCTCTCTCTCTCTCACTGTGTCTCCTCTCTAAAATGAATAAAATAAAAATTAAAAAAAAAAAAAGTTTAGAAATCCCCTATTTAGTCTCTTTCATGATACAGAGTACTGAAATAGTTAGATACCGGTAATTTTACAACATCAGACCTCAACTTCTTGTTCATACCCACTTGTTAAAAACACAACTTTGTTTAAACCCAACACTTTACCTACTGCTCACCAGCACTTAATAAGCTCAACCCTGCTAGAAAATAACACAGACTCATAGTGATGGGTTTCACTTTAGTCCCAGAATTATTATCCTCAATGTGTTCTCAGTGCTGTCGAGCAACCCTGAATGCCCTACCCGATTCACTCTTCTTTTCTCTCTGACGTGACTATTCTATTCACGTGACATGACTATTCTACCTTCTCATTCCTCAATAAATCTTCAGTCCCTCTTCTTCTATCCTCACTCTCAGCTAGTGATCTGGCTTCATAGCTCACTGAGGAAAGAGAAGCAATTAGAGAAGAATTTCTGAAAGCTTCAGACCCCATCTACCACTGGTTTATACACTCTCTCTGTTTACTAGGTGAACTATCTAGGCTCTTATTCAACCCTGCTCTTGAGCTTAAGCTCCTCTCCCATCCACCTCCAAGCTTCCCAAACTTCTTTCCATAATCAAGCATCTAAAGGGGTGACACCTGTCAGCATAGGGTGCCTCCTGGGAAAGCATCTATTCTCACAGCTTGGTGCCTGTACTGTGCCAGTTGTCACTATTTCCAATACTACCTCTGAATGGCTCAGGCATATTTCTCTAGCTCTATCTTGATTCATTCTTATCTGCATGTTTTTTGCTCCAGCATTGTTCAACTGATTATATTCTCCATCCAAGGTATCTGGTTTCTTTTTGGTGTATCTTGTGTCGTGTCCTCTACTAGCAATGATATACTCTGTGCTCCACTCTGAGTCCACCTATCTAAACTTCTCCTCTTTGTCTGGCTAATATTGCACCAAGTTTAATACTGAGGGCTCAATCATTCACACATTCATTCATTTATCCCACGAATGCTTGCCAAGCTCACATTAGGCATTAATCTAGATGTTGGTGAAACATTAATAGCAAAACAAACACAGTTTCAATTCCTTTAGGAAAACTTCCTTACTCCCCAGACTCAACTACATTTTCCTCTTAAGTCCCTTAATATCCTTTATGTACATTTATCCTTCATCTCTCTTATGTGATATAATTATCTATTTGTGATTTGGTTTCATCAGTAGATCTTGAGCTCTTGGAGGCTGAGAACTGTGAGATTTGGCTAGAGTGAAAAAAGATGGTACTAGAACCCAGTGGGGAGCCATAGAAAAGTTTTCTAAGAGAAGAATGAGTTTCATTTCCCATGCCCCTTCTAAGTACAGATGGTCTTTGACTTATGATGGCTCTGCTTATAATGGCTCCGTTTTATGATGGTGTAAAAGTGAGACACATTTAGTAGAACCTGTACATAAAATTTTGAATTTTGATCTTTCCCCGGCTGGCAACATGCCATGTGATTCCCTCTCAGTGTGCTGGGGGGCAGCAGTGAGCCTCAGCTCCCCGACAGAATTTAGACTCGCAGTGGTAGTCAATTTGGTCCCTACCGCCCACTAGTGGGCATTTCAGCTTTCATGGTGGGCGGTAGCGGAGCAACCAAACAGCGCCGCGATTACATACTAATTGACTAACTATTGACCAGTCAAGATCAGGACAGTGGTCAGACTCAGTTATAGGGCATTTGTATTGGGACTGCACCCAACCTCTTTCACGACCACCTGGCCCGCATCCACTGAACGGCCAGGTATCTGACCCCGGGGTCCACACCTGCCGCCCGATCCTGCGGGCAGTTTATGAACACTATTGTTGCCCCAAAACTAGCAGTTCATCATTTTATTACCCCGTAGACAAAGAACTCCATGGTTTGACGCTTCTTTCTATGACAGAAACTGCCGGACAATGGAGACACCAATTAACTCATATTTTCGTCTCAATTCCCGGATGTTAGGGTGATAGGATAACATTCTAGGAAGCCCCCCCTGGACTGCCAAAACTAGCCGATGCCTCGCTACTTCACCCTGATCTCAAAGAAGTGATGCCATTTGCCAACACCCACTACATAAAATTTTATAAAATGTACAACCACAGTTACTCACTAACTTAGTCTCGTCTCTACAAACTCTCGCTCAGCCACAACATTTGTAACATCGCGACCACGCAACAGACTTCAAGCACATAAGTTTTGTTCACGTTAGGTAAGTGAAGCTAAATCATTACAAAATCAAAACTAAAGTCAGTGTACGTAGTTAGATTTCTGAGCGCAAGCACGTGCTTACAGCTTCAAATAAAATATTGTGAAATATCATGAGCCCATGTCTCAAAAAAAAAAAAAAAAAAATTGCACGCGGCTATTCACCAGAGTATCTGAAGATGGGTTTCATAGAATCTGTTGCAAATAAACAACACCCAATGTGTTTATTGTGCCATAAAACATTATCCAATGAGGCAATGAAGCCAAGTCGATTGCGAGAACATCTTTCTACAAAGCATCCAAATGACAAGGACAAACCCATTGAATATTTTCAGGAAATATATAAAAAATTTCAAAATCGTTCAACTATCATTGCATCATTTAAGAAACAACGTACAATGAACAAAAATGGATTAATTGCCACTTATTGATTTCAAAAATAATTGCAAAACATAGTAAAAGCTATAATATTGGAGTAACTGTAATAATACCCTCTATAAAAGAATTTATCTCAGGATATATCTCAAATTTTAAAAACGTTGCCCCTAAGCCCATGATGGTGAACCTATGACATGCGTGTCAGCATTGACACGCATAGCCATTTTCAATGACACGTGGCCTCATGCCGCATACTAGAGAAGTATGAGGCCACATGCTGAGAAGGATGTTTCATCCTTGGCTCCTGCACGGCCAGGTGCAGTAGCCAAGGATAAAACATTTGCTGTAGTGTAGACACTCTGTGCCAGAGGTCTGTAGTCCAAAACAACAGAACTTCGGCACAGAGCATCTAGTTCTGGGACTTCTGGTTAGGCCGTTTTTCTCAAAGTGACACACCACCCGAGTTATGCTCAGTTTTTTGGCGAATTTTGACACACCAAGCTCAAAAGATTGCCCATCACTGCTCTAAACGATAGCACAGTAAAGTGACGAATTGATGAAATGTCAGTTAATGTTGAAAACAAACTTATAAGTATTTTCCAAAACTCTTCATTTTCCATGCAATTGGACAAATCTACCATTGCAGATAATGATGCTTAATTGATGGTGTATTAATGCTATTTTGATAAAAACAATATATTATGAGAAGAAATCCTATTTGCAATAAATCTCATCACAGATACAAAAAGATTATCTAAATTTAATACTGTGAGAACATACTTTACAAAAAAATGATATTCCTTTGAATAATATTGTTGCATGCGCTACTGATGGAGCACCGTCAATGGTAGGTCACTATCATGGATTCGTTGCTTATTTGAAGCAGGAAGTGCCAAATGTTTTATGTATTCATTGTGTGGTGCACAGACAATATCTTGTAGGAAAACATCTAAGTACAAGTCTCCATTCATCATTAACTATAATAATTTGAGCTGTAAACAAGATCAAATCCAATGCAGAGAATGATAGAATGTTTTGGCAGCTTTGCTAGGACAATAATGAAAATTTTATTAAGATACTTTTGCACACAGAAGTTTGGTGGCTGTCAAAGGGTACATCTTTGGCTAGATTTGTAGCATTATATGATAGTGTCATACAATTTTTTTAAAGTAATAATGAGACCAATCTGTGTCAACAGTTAAAAACAGTAAAGAATGATGCCTTTTACTTGGCAGATATTTTCAAGAGATTTAACGATGTCAATTTGCAGCTTCAAGGAGCTAATAAAACTCTTATAGGTTGCCAAAGTATTATGCTATTATTTATTGACAAACTTGAACTATTTCATCATAATCTATTGAAGAGAGAATTTCATCAGTTTCCTCAATTATCATCTATAAAAGATGATGTAACTTCAGAAGATATTGACAGATTCAGTAGCCAACTCAATGAACTTAAATTGGACATGGAAAAACGATTTGAAGATATTTTGAAATTGAGGTATATGACTGGATGAAAAATCCCTTTACTGCAAATATTGAAGAGGCTGATACAACTTGCCAAAAGGAACTGTTAGAAATTAGATAAGATGAAGAAAGTAAACATAAATTTGACAGTGGTGGATATGAAAACCTATGGAAAAATAAAAAAATGCTGGTCTTGTATCCAAATATGTGAAAAATGGTATTCAATTTATTGATACCTTTCCCTGCCTCATATCTTGTGGAATCAGGAATTAGTGCTGTTAATCATATTGTGACGAAAGAAAGAAACCGCCTGAATATTTCCAAAAGGGGAGACCTTCATTTTTTCCTCCCAAAAATTGAACTGGATATTCAATATTTAGTTTTCCAGCATCAGCCTCAGGGATCCCACTAATACTCAATTAACTAATGTAATTTCTATGTATGCAAAGTATAAATAAAAAGATTTAACTAATAGTAAGTTGTTTTATAAAGATTTATTCCGCCAAACTTAGCGAAAATCCGACATAAAGTACTTGGTAACTAATTATTATTATTATATGCTTTAACTTGCTGTAACTCTGCTTTATACATTTTATAAAGTAAAGTTACTTCCCTACTTTATAAATCACCATTACTGTGGAACCAGTGGGCGGTTAAAAATTTTACTACTAACAGAGATACAAAAGTGGGTGGTAGGTATAAAGGTTGACTACCCCCTGATTTAGAGGGTCAACAACCAATACTCTACTGTGTTTTCATTGTGTTAGGTGATTTTGCCCAACTGTAAGCTAACATCAGTGTTCTGAGCAGTGGAAGGTAGGTGAAGCTAAGCTATAAGAAGTTAGTTGTATTAAATGTTCTTTTCAACACACAATGGGTTGATTGTTAGTAACCTCACTGTAAGTCAATGAGCATCTGTATTTGGCTGTGATGAGAAGAATGATGAGACCCAGCGCAGGTCCTGGGAGACAAAATGCCCTGATTGATATCACTATCCACCCTGACATGCAATCGGAGTCTCCAAAATGGATGCAGCAACCAGCTCACTCCAGAGCATTGTGGAATGGTGAAGAAAGAAAACTACAGTTGTTTGTCTGGCAAATAATACAATTGTTAATAAATAACAATACAAGAATAAATTGTTCCATGCACTCATAGCTGTAAACCTCCTTGTGCCCACTCTGTATTCTTAGCTGTACCCTGCAGAGGCTTTCCCTTCTCTTTTCACTTTTGGTTTCCTCAGACTCTGGCTTATAAATCATCTCATGCTCTGACAGGCTGGTTGGGCAAGCCGCACAGCATTCTGGAAGCTTGGCAAGCTCACAGCCACAGTTCCTGCCACTTCCTGAAGGTGAGAGTTCATCCTGGTGAAGAGTTGGAGCTTCTGAGTTTGTCAGCATCCTCCTGGGAAGCATGATTATGAAGTGTCTGACTATTCTTGTCCTAAATATGCCACCTATTGAAAAATGATGGCGAGAATATTAATCCCAGGAAGGCTTCCCTGGTGCTCTTCATATTGAACAAACTGGGTTACCTAAAAGCAGATGGTGGCTCTGTCATCAAACCTGCATGCTGATAGGAACCTGGAATATTCTGCCATGGTTTCAAACCTGTTCTAATGAGCTCCCAAATCACGATATTGATTAATTAAGAAGCCTTTGTGAGAATAATCGGGCCACCTAAAACACTGCTAGAAAGGACCTCAAAGTCTTGTTTAGAACTGAACCCAATGGTAAGAGATGGGTCTAAATTAATCTTTTTGAAAAGTCCTAGAATATTTTTTATTTTTTAAAAGAGTTTTTCATTGACTTGAGAGAGAGAGGCATCAACCTGTTGTTCCACTAAGTTGTTCCATTTGGTTGTACATTCATTGATTGCTTCTCATATGTGCCCCGACTAGGGGTCAATCCCATGACCTCAGTGTGCCAGCAGGACACTTTATCCACTGAACCACCCAGCCAGGGCCTAGAAGATTATCTGTTTTGATGTCTCTTTAAAGATACTGTGTTCTATGTAGAAGACAGAGTTGGCTGTCTAAGAAAACTCAGCACAAAATGCAGTCACAGACCTTGTTACATGATTTTGCTAAGGGCTGATATTAACTTACACATGTATGCACAGCCTATGTACAAGGTTATGACACATCAGTTGCTAGAAAAGGACCACGTTTCCTCTACCCCCTCACAGATGACAATCAGGAAACAATTTATTCACCATACTATTAGAACTTATTAAGATGGCCTACTACATGTCACTGTTCCCAAGGTAAAGCCACAAAATATAATGATTATCACCATGATATTGCACAAAGAAAAAAACCCTAAAGAGTCTACCAAAATAACTACTTCAAATAAATAAATTTGGTAAGGTAGCAGGGTACACAATTAATATTCAGAAATCAGTAGCAATCTTATACACCAATAATGAACTATCAGAGAAATTAAGAAAACAATCCCACTTACTATTGTAACAACAACAAAGTTTGAGGTATCAAAATACCTGATAGCAAACTATATTACAAGACAATTATAATTAAAATAGCTTGAAACTGGCACAAGAACAGGCATATAGAGCAATGGAACAGAACAGAGAACCTGGAATGTTCCACTGTCCATCTTCAAGATCCAGTTAAATTTGACCTGTTCTATGAATCCTTCTTTTACCACATCAGCTTCTTTTTTATCTCCTGGACAATTTCTGGTGGAACACATTTACCATATTGTGTCCGATTTTTTGCTTTTTCTCTTATCATTTACCCCCAGCTCTGTCCTATCTAACCCTTTTGTACCCCACCCCACCTAGTGTCTTACACAGTGCTGATACTCAATGGATATTTGCTAATATTTTATCTTCCTCCCAATAATCTGTTATTGGGTAACCCTGAAATCCTAATAAGTAAATTTAAAAAGAGGACCTACCTCCCCAGTTTTATAACTCCCATGAAAGTCTGTGCAGTTTAAGTTAAGGCACAAATTCTGCTTTAGAATTTGCAATTGGAAACATATGGTGATCTGGAAGCCAGCCATTCTTTTTCTTCATTTCCCCCCTATCTTATTCTAAAGAAACCTTTAAAACCTCACTAAATATGTCAATAAACATTAATGAAAATGTCAAGAAACTGTAACATTGCTTATGGCAACACACACACACACACACACACACACACATACACATGCACATACCATTGCTGGCGTGTTTACAAAGTTCTAAGTTGAAAAAACAAGTGCTAATTTTAGATTTTGTTTTTTCTCTTTTAAGCCATAATAAACAAAATACAAACATGAACTAAAACCCCAATGCCTAAAACCTCTTAGTCATACCCACCAGGCACTTTCAAAAACCAGTTTTCAAGAGAAAGAATTCTAATTCTTAGCTCATTGAATCATGAGTTCTGCTGCTCTGATGAATAGAATGAATTGAGAGCACAACCAGTGAAATCTTGTGGTCTAGTCTTGGATGGGGAAGTAAAAAATGGGTTTTGTTTTGGGGTGTTTTTTTTGACACATTTCCCACCTCGCTGAAATCCTGTGCTTCAAACTTCTCGGCTCTTAACCCAGAAGAGAATGGGCAACCTCATTTCTCATTGATAACAATGCCAATCTTTTGACATCCCAATAATTATCTCAGCAATCAGTGGTGTATCAGGTATTGAAGTTTTGACTTGATTTGAGAAATCACTAATTGGTACAGATTAGTCCTTTTTAACAAAGCTCCAACTTCTAAACACTCTGGTAATAATAGCTGAATTTTCACTGCCTTGGTGGAAGGCAGAGTGGGGAAGGGGCGTGGTTCCCAACCTACAGACCTATGTCTTGCTTTCTCCAGGGGGAGTTCCTGACTCCTGGGCTACTGACATCTCCAAAGTCTCCCATCTCAGTGAGCTGACACCTTAGGCCCTTAGCTTTTTCCTTCTCTCTTCCCTGACTCCTTATAAGCATCAGTAAATGTTTTGAAGCCATGGCAAACATCTTCAAAAAGATGTCTGTGTCATATGCAAGCATTTTACTGTAACAAGCTTTTTTTTTTTAACTGTAACCACTGGGACTTCAGTGATAAGAGACCTCCATCACTAGCCAAATCATTATTTAAAAACCGGTCCAAATTTCAGATTCTTGTGAAACCTCTTTGATGCACTCAGTCTTTTGAGAGTATTCTCACCTCTCAGCCCTTAGAAAACTTACTGATTATTTACCATGAACTTATTTACTTTTCATGTCGGCAAGATTTCTCTTCCCAAACAAACTGGTAGTGTCTTGTCTTAATTTAGTGTGGTGTTTAAGGGAACCATGGAGCCAGACAATCTGGGCTCCAGTGTGGCTCTGTCACTTCCTAAGTATGACATTGAGCAAGTCTCATAACCCTCTATGCCTCACTTTCTTTATCTATAAAATGAGACTAATAATAGTTTCTATCCCACAGAAATATCATGAGTATTACAGGTGTAAATGGGTGTAAAATGCTTGAAACAAGCCTGAGAAATAATAAACTAAATAATGTTGTATGTCAACTATTGTGTCCGTACTATATTTCAGGAACTATTATAGGTGCTAGTAATGTAGAGGGCAAACAAGATTGACAAGGTCACCCTTTATAAAGTTTTCTATCTAGAGAGATACAGATGATAAACAAGCAAGTATTATAACATAGCACAGCAAAATATAACATAATAGGATATGATTTCAGGTCATGATGTAGGCTTTGAAGAAGAAGAAGCAGGAAGGGGATAAAGTGTGATGGGGGAGTGCTGTGGGACAGAGGGTAGGGGCTTATCTTACTTAAATGATAATAGCACTTAGTAACAGATCTAGAGAAAGAGGTTTACTGACCATCCATTGGAAAGCTCAAAGCTGTGTGTGGTGGGTTCATTTCTCAATGTAAAATTAGAACAAATGCTGTGAAAAATGAAGCAAAATAGTAAAGTTGGCTAAAGGAGCCCAGATGTCTTGGGCTGCACACCTCCTGACTTGATTTTACCTACCTCTTCTCTTTAATTCTGCTTCTTAAAGCATCCTTGCTAATCATAGCTGCCCAGAAATGTGCAATGAAATATAATCAGTAATTTATTCTTCAGAATTTACTTTTCATTCCCCCATCAAAATTTATCGATTCTAAGACCTTTTTCTGAGGCTCCTAGTTCTCTGTATTATAGGATTAGAGCAGATTTACCTCCTAAAATATCCCAGAAATGTTGTCTACTGGTGCTTGTGTGTAAATGGGTGTGTGTGTGGGAGGCTGTTATTCTCAGGTTATAGTTCTGCTTTAAAAATGGTTTTCTGAAAATACGGTCTCAACTCACATTTTGTCTAATAATAAGAATTGTGTGGTTACCAGACCAAAGAAAGCTACCTTAGGTGCAAATAAGACTTTATAATACCTACTAAATCTCACAATGTAGGCTGCAGCCTCATTCTAGGATGTATATTTTTGTGATTACTTGTGATTCTTGAATCACATGATCCTAGGTGATTGGCTCTGACAGTTCTTGCTATGTGATTTTCAGAAACTAATTGTTTTACAACTTCCTTATCTGTAAAATTGAGAGACTAATATTACTTCCCATCTTGGGTTTTTAAATAAGGATTAAAATAAGGATTAAGTTAGTTAATACAAGTACAGGTATTAATCGACTTACGACCTATGCAACTTACAACCATTCGACTTTACGACCACAATCGCTAGCCATGACTGCTCCGCATCTGGAGCAGTTTTTGTATGCACCTGTATTTTGTAATTTTGTATGTTTTGCAAATATTAAACCAGTTGTACTGGTAATGCAGTGTTTTACTCAAACTTGACGAATGTAAAAATAAGAAACAAAATGGTGTAGAGATGATACAAATGGCATAAAATGAACAAAGAAAATTGTGATATATAACAATAATGAAAGAAAATTATGATAAAATATGACTTAAAGATTTTTAACATCATTTCACAGTACTGTACATATAGCCTACTCAACTTAACGACCAAATCGTGTTACGACCGGTCTGTCGGAACCAATCGTGATCGTAAGTCGAACACTAGCTGTAGCATATTTGGAATAGTATCTGGTGTATTTCAATTGTATAATCACGTCTTCCCAAAATCCACTTATACAAATACAAAGTCTCTTTGTTTGACCAAAAGAGGTTTAATTTACACAGCTTCTCTTTAGAATGGAGCTTTTGATAGCAACTGTGAATGCAGTTCTTTTCCTAACCTAACCCCTGGCAGGAGACGGCTTCTTTAAGTTGGGTACATTGTAATTGTGGTAATCTGTATAAGCTTATTCATAACATGTTGTATTTTGTTTGGTGGTTTTAAAACATTCAAAAGAAAAGAGTCTAACCCATCAAAAGAGCTAGCTAGGTTACCAATCAGAGAACACATTCCCTAACCGAGAGAATTTGGGTGAGTGGCTTAGGAGGAAAACAACACTAACGAATGTTTCTTGCCTCCAATGAAGGAGAGGCTCAGTGCCATACAAGAGATGGCAGCAGGAGTTCAAGGTGACTTTGGAAAGAAATTAGGCAAAGTTTGTGTTTTTGGTATGATGGTGTGGATGAGGTGGAGCAAGAAACTTCCTTTCTCTGAAGGGTGTATGGGAAGGGACCTATTATGTATGACTAGAACTGGAAAAGGCTCATGACTTTACTAAGTGAGAACCATCACTATTATTCTCTACATAAATAAAACCAGAGTTTGCAGCAGTTGGGTGAGGACCTAGGTATTTCACTTATACTGAGATGCTTGTATTCCCTTTAATAGGGCCACTACTCTTACCAGTCTAGGAGAGGTGAATGGAACCCTTGGAGCACAATTTCATTGTGCTCCATGTGAATGGAGTCAAAAAACTTGTGCAAGGCAGCAGCTTTGTCTTTAAGCTCTGATTCATATTATTTTATTTGTATTGTTTATAAGAATCAGTCTCTAGGAATGTTGTTTTATTAGTTAAATCGTGTTTGCAAGCCCATGAAATGAATTCGTAATTCACAAAGTATGATCTTTGGGCCATTTGCATCAAAAATCATCAGGAATAGGTTTCTAAATACAGATTACTGGGCTCCACTTGTATCTTCTGGCTCTGTGGGGATGGAGCCCAACAACCTGTTTTTCATGAGCACTCCAGCTTATTATGAGACACAGAGTCTGAAGGCCAAAGAATTGAAACTGTTAACATCATGGATGTTAGAATGAATTCAAAACAAAACAGAAGACAAAAACAAATAAACAAACAAATAAAAAAAAACAACCAAAAAAACAAATTTAAGAGAATTGGCATAATTACTCCGTTTCTTCTGAACTTTAGAAATATACTTATCATGGATTTTTCTCAGGTTTATTCCTAAAACTAGTGTTTGGTCATTACTGGGCTTAGATAAAGTGTTTTTTTAGATGCACCCTTCTGTGTTCTTGAACCTGGAGTAACCTATCCTAGTATGGATTGAGAGAGTCACTTAAGTGAGGAGGCTTCATCATGAAGTCAAGAATTTAGATTGAAAATAGCTTAACCACAGTCTGACACAGAGCGAAGATAAAAGACTTTCTGTTTCTTAAGTGGGAACTAAACAAATGAAAATAAAGAAAAACAAAAACAAAATAGAGAACAAGAGCAAAGCCTTTTTTTAAAGCAGCTGCTGAATGTTATGCACAAGGCTGTCTAGACTGCCCTGAGTCTCTGATGTTGGTTCAAAGCAGGGAGCACAGGTCTTCCCTTTCTTCTTTAGTGAAGGAGGAGAAACTTGCATCCTTTTTGGACTTTTGGTCTGTAGTGGACACTGTGATGCTTCAGCCAGATTTCTCTTCAGTAATGACTGTATTACTCTCCCAGCAGCTGGCAGTATGGCTGGCTAAGAGCCCCAGCATCCTTTATGAAGACAATGTCTGCTCAAGAGAACTGAATGGTTACAACCCATACCCCTTTCCAGACCAGCTTACATCCAATGACTGATCCAAGCCAGAATATAAAGGCTAACTCAACTTGGAATAAATCTGAAGATTCACTCCAACTTAAGAACTCCCCTTGAGATTGGCTGAGTCCTCCAATGAGACTGAGTCACAGGCCAACTTCTCCCTCTTTTACTTCTTTCTTCTCTTTCTATCCACAGCTATAGCATTCCCTAATAAACTTCCCGAAGGCTCAGCTCTATCTCAGAATTTGTTTCTTTGGAAATACACCCATGGCTCTTCTTCTGTGCAGTCAGAGAAAGACTAGGTCAACAATATGTGTCTGTATATACATATATTTTATTTTTTCATATCAAACCCTCATCCTGGAAGCACATAAGCATCTTCCTATGGTCCATGAGAGTTCTAATATTAGGAAATGTCAATTGAAATTTTATTCTTAATATCAAATTATCTGAATGATACCATCTATCACTGAAAATCTTATCTTAAAAGACTTACTCCCAAAATCTCACTCAACCGTCCTAATCACCATGTATATTTCCTAGAAAAATAATCAGAGGTACTTGTTAGAACTACTTAATAAATATTTGGTTGGTTCACAAATCCATTCATTAAACAAATGTGTTTTTGATGCCTACTACATGACAAGCACTAATCCAGGCTTTGAGGACCAAAACCTTTGGTCTCTTGAAGTCTACTTTCTAGCTGGAAAAAGACAGAAGACAAAAAAGAAATACATAAAAATAAGATGATTTGGATAACTGATAAATGTTATAAATATAATAAAGTAGTGGCCCTGGCTGTTTGGCTCTGTGGTAGAGCATTGGCCTGGTGTATGGATGACCCAGGTTTGATTCTCAGTCAGGGCACACAGGAGAAGCAACCATCTGCTTCTGCACCCTCCCCCTTCCCTTCTCACTCTCTCTTCTCTCCCATAGCATGAATCAATTGAATCAAGTTGGCCCCAGGTGCTGAGGATGACTCCATGGTCTCTGCCTTGGGTGCTAAAATAGCTCAGTTTCTGAGCAATGGAACAACAGTCCCAGATGGGCAGAGCATCACCCAGTAGGAGGGTTGCCAGGAGAATTCGGTTGGGGTGCATGAGGGAGTCTTTCTCTCTGCCTCCCCACTTCTCACTGAAGAAAAAAAAGATAATAAAAGAGAATAATATGAAGGAAATTACTTTGAGCAAAGGTATGCTGTAGAGAGCAGTACAAAGTTTTTTTTAAAAAAGGATCTATGTGCCTAAAATATGGCAGAAATGAAGAATCAGCTGAGGTCAATGAAAAGGGCAAAGTGAGATTACCTAAGTCATTGCATGTCATGGTAAAAATTCTGGATTTGATTCGAAGGGCAATAAGAGACTACTAGAGGGTCTTAAGCAGAGGAATGACTTGATCTGATTTACATTTCTAAAAGATAACCAGCTTCCATTAAGGAGATGTATCATGAGGGGGCAAGAAAGAATCAGAGAAAGTAAAGAGGAGGAAGTTCCAGGAGCTGTGTATGTAGTGATGGTGCTTGGACAATAGCAATTTCTGCAGAAATAGAGACAAGTGGATGGGTTCAGAAATACAGAAGACAGAAGCTGCCAGTGGTTTGGATATGATGTATGAGGGAGAAAAAAAAGTAGAAAGCTTCAAGACTCTTAGGTTTTTGGCCTGAGCAGTTGAATAGATCTTGGTACCATTTTTTTCTGAGATGGGAAAACAGCCTTTGAGTACTCTTATAAATGATTAATGTGTTTTGCCTTTAGCAGCCACTGTCTTTTCCTGACATAAGGACTGACAGGGACACTGCTGGATTTTTCATCCTTCTAACAGCCTTACCTGCTACCCCTGGGGTATTGTATATACCACAGAGAGCCATTCTGCACACTTGCCAGAATTTCTCTCAAAATTTGTTATGCTTCAGTGTTCCAGGACACTTTATTATAAATGAGTAGCTAATGGCAAAGTGTAATTAGGGACAAGGGTAGTGGGGCATGCAAAGTTGGCACCACTATGAGCTCAGTATCCCTACACAGGTGCCAGTTCTTTGTAACATTGGCATTGCTGTTTAACTGCTAAGAGTTAACCTGCTAACACCCGTCCTGAGAGGTGGAAGGACAGGTAGACCAACCAGATAGGACAGTTTCAAGAAACTAAATTTGGTAATGCTTGTTCCAATCACCAACCCATCTTTAATTGGGTACCAATAAAGGAACAGATGATTAGTTGGTTCAATCAGATTCAAATATTTCTTTTAAGGACAGCAGTGGAAAGTATTTTAGATGGGATTTTATTAGACTGATTGAGTAATACTGTAGTGACTTTCTGAGTCCTCTATATTTATTTAACTTTAAGGCATTTTATCACAAGAAATTTTTTTTTACCTTAACTGTAGAAAGTTTTTTAGAAGATTTTATTACATTTTTTGTTCTTAGATGTGCTTTTTCTCTAGGCTGTAGTTATTGGAAATCTTTTCTATCTTTTCCTTTACCCTTTCTCAGTTTGTGTTGCTCTGGGGCTGATTAAGTTCTCTCTTTATCTTATTTAAGCCAGTGCATAAATCGGGAGCGGGGGTACGGGGAGTGTAGATATTTTCTTGAGTAAGTTCCCTGCTGATTTTATTATCCCTTGCTACCTTTATTTTATCTTTTAATCATTTTTTCTCATTATTTTGCTTTTTATATGTGCATCCTTTGGAAGTGCTTGAATATGGCAGAGCTTAGATTATGCATACCTTTACATTCATATGTGCATTTATATAGCTGCTGTCAGGAACTCATGATCTCTTTGGACCCCAATGAAAAGGTCTTAGAAAAGGAGATCTTACCAGTATAAAGCCACAGCTCCCAAGCTGGGATAAGTAGCTGTGTTTGGGAAAAAAAAAACCCATGAAGTTTTATATATATAAATAAAAAGAGGCATATTTTCTGGCATATCAATTTTAATTGGTGATTTTGAGGATATTACTTTGTATTTAAATATGTATCAGAATAAAAGATTTTCAAGAATTTTAAATATTAAACCTGAAACTTATTAACTCTTGTGAAAAATAAGTACAATTTACCCCCCACCCACTTCAAAATTGCCTCTTACTTAGATTCTTTTACTTATGATAAAGTAGAAGTTTCATGATCTCAAGAGATACAGACTAACTCTGCCCTTTACAAAATGTAGAATTTCTTTGGAGGTTGACGTGGTCTGGATTGCTGAGCTGATACAGTGCCCTTGCTCTTTGGAGCGTTGAAAAGGGTTTGCTACAACCAGTAGATGAGCACAATGAGTATGACTGGACAATGGTTTTAAAGAACAGAGAGATTTTGATCCTTGCTTGAACCTTTTACAAGGTAGAAGGGATCATCCTAAATGATATCCAACCATAACTGATCAGAACTCTAAAAAAAGCACAAATCAGAAAACAAAAATAATCTCTAAAATAAGAAGGACTTCAATACACATTTGGAGAAACTATTTATTCTCTTTATGTAGCTATCCTTTAAGAGGCATTGTCTTAGTTTGGATTCCTTCAAAAGGGACCTCTGATATAAGAATTTGGTTTTTGAAATCTTTTTATTCAACTTAATGAGGTCACATTGGTTAATAAAATTACACAGGTTTCAATGCACAATCCTACAATACGTCCTCTGTATATTACACTGTGTGTTCACTACCCCAAATCAAATCTCCTTTCATCACCATCCATACCCCCTCTACCCTCTTCCACATCTCCCCACCCCACTTTTCCTCCTGCAATCCCCACATTATTGTCTGTGTCTATAAATTTTTTCTTTGCTAATCCCTTCACCTTTTTTACCCAGCCCTTTAACACTCATTCTCTCTGACAGCTGTCAGTTTGTTCTCTATATCTATTAGTCTGTTTCTATTTTGATTGTTAGTTTATAATTTTTTTCATTATATTCCACATATAAGTGAAATGATATGGTACTAGTGTTTCTCTGACTGGCTTATTTCAATTAACATAACAATCTTCATATCCATCCATGCTGCCACAAAAGGTAAGATTTCCTTCTTTTTTATGGCTGAGTAGTATTCCATTGTGTAAATATATGACAGCTTTTTTACCTACTTATCTACTGATGGGCACTAGGGCTGTTTCCCATCTTGGCTGTAGTAAGTAACACTACAATCAACATAGGGGTGCATATATTCTTTTGAATTCATGTTTCGGATTTCTTTGGCTATATTACCATTAAGGTAACTCCATACTGCTTTCCACAGTGGCTGCACCAGTCTGCATTCCTACCAACAGTGCACAAGGATTCCCTTTTCTCCACATCCTCACCACATTTGTTGTTTGTTGATTTATTGATAATACCTATTCTGGCAGGTGTGAGGTGATACTTCATTGTGGTTTTAATTTGCATCACTCTGATGATTAGCATGATGCAAGCATGTGGATGCCTGTGATTCATTTGAAAGGAGATTCTAGGAAATATGTAAGAGAGTTGGAGAGGTATGAAGTGAAGATATAAAAGCCAATAAATGGTGTGCTAAATGAGTAAGTTACCACTAGGGAGTCTGGGACTCAAATCCACTGGGTTTCTCTGAAAGACTGTGTTAATTTGGCCCTGGAGAAAGCAGATTCTGTAATAGAATGAGATGTAAAATAGATTTAGAGGACAATATGTCTGTGAGAGGAAAAGGGAAGATGCTGGAGGAGGTGGGGAGAGCTGTCAAACCACAATGGAGGTCGCTTTCCAGTGAAGAATGGAGGAAAGGAAGGAGAGTTAGGTAGGATGGTCGTCAGACTACGGTACAGTTCTAAGAAAATTACAGCCAGTCAACAGGGACTCTGGTGCCAAAGCCATCCAGCAGAGAAAGTTCAGGTTTCTCAGCAATGGGCTGCAAGGATATAGCTTCATATCTTTGCAGCTTTCAGTCATTAGCTGAGGGCTAATGTGTGGAAATTGTGACTTCAGCAAAAGTACAGCCTTTCCCTTATAGGCATTTTCCCTGACAAATCTCTTGCAAGTTTTATCTTGTCTCGATGTCTGCTTCTCAAAAGACCTAAATGAACAGAAGTGGCACCAAGAGTTTCCCAGGAGAAAAAGTAGTAACATGGGGATTAGAGACTGGCATACTCACCAGGCAAAGAGGATATCATGCTGAGTGGTAGGTGGGGCATGAAGAGTGGCTCCCTGGCACAAGGTGGCTGCCAACAATTTCACCAATGGTAGAAGAAATTGTCATTGTAGTTGCAATGATTCAACTATTTGAAAGACCTGCAGGACAGCAGAGTTGATGGGTTACTACTAAATTGCAATGATACCCTGCAGAGGAAAAATTAAACACTGAAGGTCATTAACAAGTAGTTGAAGGTCAAATGTAAGAGTCAGAGGGCCTCTTTGATAGCTTACAATAAAAACACTCTTCCCCTGCTGTGGAAGAACAGACATAGCTTACCAGCAGATTGCAGGGCTAATAGAATCACGGAGTTCAAAGAACATCTGTATGCTCAGTCAAGGCAGCTCTGCTAGTTTAAGGTTAGGGCCCTGGTTGAAAGAACCTGAGAATGTGAAACATGGGATAGGGACATCTGCATAAGTGTTCCTGAGGATTTGGGTTCTGTAGACCCTGTGAACCCTCAGAACCTATAGAGGTGGTTTATTCTTCCTTAGAAAGAGCTAGACTTCTGGAAGATGCTGCAGAGGCCTCTTGCTTGCAAGGCAACAAGTGTTCCCCTCAGGAATTTCCTCATCCCCTATTTTGACTGTCATACTGATAACTGGTTAAATCCCAGAATAACTCAACTGAGAACATTCTGAGCCTATAAAGATGGACAGAAATTCTATACCCAAGAAGTTCCATAAATTAGCTAGCATGTACCCATGGGAGCAAATGTAGTACTGCTAGGATAGCATTTTCTAAAGTGAGAGTAGAGGAGATACAGAGACAGACTCCCACATGTGCCCCCACTGAGAGCCATCCAACAACCCCTCTCTGGGGCTGATGCTTTGCCCATCTGGGGCTGCTCTCAACTGAGCTATTTTTAGTGCCTGAGGTGGAGGCTCCATGAAACCATCCTGAGCACTGGGGCTGATGTGATCGAATCAATCAAGCCCTGGCTACAGAAGGGAAAGAGAGGGTGGAAGGGTAGAAAAGCATATGGTCAGTTCTCCTGTGTGCCTTGACTGGGAATTGAACCCAGGACTTCCACATGCTGGGCCAATTCCCTACCACTGAACCAACTGGCCAGGGCCTAGGATAGCATTTTGAGAGTACTTGATCAAAAGGGCTACAACGTAAGTGTGAAAAAGCAAGAATTCATTGATCTGAGTGCCCTCCTTGGGATATGAGATTTAATATCTGTCAAGGACTGCAGGACAAACTTGCTGCTAAGGTAGCTCTTAGAAACTTAGAAAAAGTGATGACCAAGGCTGAGAGAAGTAGAAGTGCCTGATTTTCCCTGGTAGAGTATAGAAGAAAGAATAGGGAAACTGCAAGAAGTAAGGATGTTGGCCTGAATATATTATATGAGGCTAGAAAACTCACCAGATAATTATGCTGCACAGGAGGGCCCAGTGGCCATAACTTTCACCAAGGTCATCAGGAATGCATAGATGAGAAGTGCACTGGCACCACTGAGAAGTTCAGTGATGCTGTCCTCTGCAGGCCAGTGCTGATGGTAGGAGGGGAAACCACAGAACTTTAATAGCCACGGGAACAATGTGGTCCCAAAATAATCAGGTTCAGGTAGCAGCACATAACCACGAGCATGCAGGAGGCCACAATTACCATAATGAAAAGCAAGAATGTTTGAGACACAAGAGTTGTGACTCTGCTTAAAAGAACTTGGCATCCCTAGGGCAAAACAGATAGGCAGCCAACAAAGATGTTTCTATAGATCTATAATCAAAAAGAAAGAAGAAAGGAAGGAAGGAAGGAAGGAAGGAAGGAAGGAAGGAAGGAAGGAAGGAAGGAAGGAGAGAGAGAGAGAGAGAGAGAGAGAGAGAGAGAGAAAGAAAGAAAGAAAAGAAAGAAAGAAAAGAGCAGAAGAACAGGAGATGATTGAGGGTGTTCACCCCAATAAAACGTCATGACCCTAGAGCTGAGCCTATCTTTGGATCAGAAGCTCGTTAACTGGAGAGAAGGCCAGTCCCTAGGAGGCAGTCCCTTATGACACCATGACTAATATAAATAAGGACAATTCTTTGAGTCTTCCCCCAAAGGGAATTATGGCTATTTTTCAGCTGTCTGTCTGGGTAAATGGAAATACCCAGACATTTTGAGGACTACTGGGCACAAAGTCTGAGTTAGCATCAGTGGCTGGAGACCCAAAGGCCATTATGGCCCTTTTGTTAGAAAGGGGGCTCGTGGGAACCAGGTCATATAAAGTACATATAAATATGGCTCCTGGTGGACTCAATGAGTTCAGAGACACACCAGGTGGTCATTTTCCTAGTCTTGGAGTGTATAATTGAAATCAATATACTTGGCAGTTGGAATAACTTCTACATTGTGTCTTTGGCTTATAGGGTAAGAGTTACTGCAGTTGGATACATCTGAAACTACCCTGGGCCCTGGCCAACACAGGAAAATAAAAGCAATAACACATCCCTGAAACGTAGTAGAAGTTAGATCGCTGTTGAAGACCTACAGCAGGCAGTGGTAGTGGTAGCCACATCTCTCTTTAATACATCAGTCTAGCTTCTGCAGAAACCAGATGGACTTAAGAATGGTAACTTCATTGGCATAACCAATTCACTGAAGGCATAACCAAGTTGTAGCACTAACTGCAGCTGCTATGCCAGACGTGTATTATAGTGAGAGCAGATTAATAAGCCTTCAAATCCATGGTATGTAAGATAGATTTGACAGATGTGTTCTTTTCCATTCCAATTAGAAAAGAGGATTAGAAAGACTTTGCATTCATGTGGCACAGACAACAACATTCATAAGGTCTGTTGGATCATCTGGCTGAAGTGGCGGGATTTTGCCTCAGGGTTACGTTAACTCTTCCATCCTCCGTCATGATAAATTCATAAGAGCTCTGTATGACATGAACATCCATCTCACAGATGATCACTGATATAATATATTGATGACCTCATGCTGCTCAGATAGAATGAGCAAAAGGTAACTAATTTGCTTGTAAGGCACACAGGCTGCAGAGAATGGCAGTTAAATCATATGAAGATTTGGAAAACTGTTCTTCAGTGAGGTTTTTAGGGGTACAAGGGTTAGGATTATGACCCCCCCCAAAAAAAAAGGCAAATAAATGCATCTTCTGTCCTTGACCACAAAGAAGGCATCATCAAATCTATGAGATCTCCTTGGAATCTGGAGGCATCACATTTCACACTGAGATACTGCTCCAGCCCACTTACTGAAACTACAGGTTTGAGTAGAGCTCGAAGCAGGAAGGACTCTGCAGCAAGCCCTAATTGCAAGCAAGTAGTCCTGCCGTTTCAGCCATATGGTCAAGCAGATACTATGGTGTTGGAGTTGTCTATGATGGAAAAAGACCTCGTATGGAGCTTATGTTAGCATAAGAGCAAGAATCACAAAACAGACCACTGGGATGCTGGAGCAAGACCCTACTATTTGCAGCAGAGAATGACATGCCTTTTGAGAAGCAGCATCTGGAATATTGCCCTGGCAAAGACAGAATGCTTAACCATGGAGCACCAAGTAATGAATGGAAGTGTTCATTTTGAGTTGAGTTCTGTTGGACCCACCAAGTCATGAAATAAGATGGGCTTAGCAGTCATCCATTGAAAGATGAAAGTGGTACATTCAGGATTGAGCCTGAATAAGATCAGTGGACATGAATAGCTGAATTAGTAGATAGCTAAGATTTCCATGTCACCCACCTCAATTGCACTTGCTCACACCTATGACCATATTGGGGCATAGGTGGCCCATACATCCAGCTGATGGAGGAGGAAAAATCCCAAGCTTAGTTTATGGAATTGTCAGCTTGGTTCATGGGTGCTAGCCAAAAATGGACAGCAGATGCCTAGTAGCCACATTCTGGGGGTCCTTGAAAGATAGTGAAGAGATAGTGAAAAGATAATTTTCTCAATGTGGGGAGCTGTGAGCAATGACTCTGGTTTTCCACTTTGTGAAAAAAGGGAAGTAGTCCAAGGTGAGAACATGTATAGATTTGTAAGCAGTGGTCAATGACCTTGCCATTTGGTCAGGGGCCTCAAATGAAAAGGACTGAAAGATCAGAGACAAGGAGGTCTAGGGAGATGCAGCAGGCATGGAGCAGGAAGGTACTTTTTCCCATCTTAACATCTTCCAGATAGCATCTACCATGGAAGATGTGTTGAACAACTGTGTAGACAAAATGAACAACCAGATAGGAAAAACAAACAAGTAGACTCAGCTAGTTGACATCAGCCAGCCTTTGTTATCAGTAACTCCAGCACTGGCACTTTGCATACATGAACAGATGGACCCAATGACATAGATATCCATTTACCTGCTATCTAAAAATTTGCAACCTGCCAGCATTAATGAGTGGTGCTGAACTTCTGATACAGCCCGACTGCTTGGGGAGACCACCTTAGGGTCATGATGACTAGAGTGGTTCATCCTCTCAGGGATAAATACATTTTCTGGGTGTGGACATGCCTATCGGGCCCACGGAGTCTCCACTATGGGATGCCTGAACCACAAGCGTCGGACACCCCCTCAGCAGGCCATCGATTCAGAACCTCTGTCACAGCAAAGGAAATGCGGTTCGCTTTTATAGAGAAATACATTACTACCTGTTTTCATTAACTGAAGGAAAACCAAATAGGATTTTTACTTGTATGGAAAAAGGTGAAAAAACAAAAATAGTGCTCAGCATTTATTTTGCAGCCAGCCATAGAGAGGTGGAGCACAGGCTGAGCAGCAGCAGCGACAGCGAGGGTGCTGGCATCAACCATAGAGAGGCGGAGCACAGGCTGTGCAACAGCAGCGAGGGTGCGGCACCAACCATAGAGAGGCGGAGCACAGGCTGTGCAACAGCAGCCAGCGTGAGGCACCAAGCTTCCGCCCGGAACCACGCCCAGCATTCAGCATCTGGCTGCCATGGCTTTGACCTGTGTCTGTGAGAATCCGTACCTTATCTCAACTTATTTTGTGCACTTGTTAGCAAAATGTGTCCTAAGGTATCAGAAGGGTCTAAAGGAGCTCCTAAGGGTATTGTTATACTTAGGGCAAAACTGGATGTAATTCAGTGTATTTGGTAGGTTATTTGGGGGCCTGACAAAGATCAACATTTTTCCATATAACTTATTGAATTCTTTGCTTTATACCATTTTGGCTTACAAAATTTTTCATAGGAACTCTCTATTTTCAGATAGCAGAGGAATTCCTAATGCAGGACCCACTTTGAGTGTTAGTCTTTCTGGATCCTCAAAGGCGAGGTAGGTTTTCTCCCCTTGAGGGCTTTGAGCAGTATAATTTCATTGTCACAATATACTGAAATTGCCTGTTCAATTTTGTGACATCTCTCACCCTCTTAGAGACCATACTGACACCTAAACTTCACCCCCTCTCCATCTGCCCAGGGACCAAAATGCTTTGAGGGCAGGGCACATATCTTATTCATTTTTCCTGTCATATAGCCCACAGTCTTGTCTACAGGAATGGCTCAAAAATATCTGATGACTTCATAAACAAATGGAACAATGACAAGATGGATGGGGCATCCACCTCAGTGATGCCTAAGGAGTCAGTTCTTGGTGGAGACCACCCAAAAGGAAAAAAATCCTGCTGGAACACAGAAAGCCCTTCCCGGTGATAGTTTCTTATGTCCCCTTTCCAGACCTTCTGTAACTATGTCAGACAGAGATCAGTGTATTCCTCTAAGCCTGCCAATTAGAAAACTCATGGCTGTCCTAAAATAAGAATCTTTCTGATCTTTAAAAATTTTAACCATGTAAGTAAGCTTTTCCTGCCCAACACTAAGAATTATAGAATGAAATAAATGGTCATGCTGAGGGATGAAAGATTTGGACTCTATCCCGACAGAATCTCCATGATAGCTTGTTACTATCACCTTTTAATTTTTAATTCTTAGAAGATCATCTCCACCTGCCATTGTGAGCATGGTTTTCAAGACTAAGTGTAATTAGGGAGATAAGATAGCAGAGTAATGGTGTGTATCTCTGGGATCAGAGATTTGGGTTAAAACAAACGTGGCTTCATTATTTCTGATCAGGCAGTCAGGGCTGAGACGTTGGAGTGGAAGACCAGATGCAGCTCTCCTCACTAATGATGCTTCTCGCTACCTATCATCCCACACAAAGCTTATCAGCTTTTATGCTGACCGTGCCTTATGGATTTTACATTCGTTAATGTCTCTGAGCCCAAAACAGTTTTTCCTTTCATTCTTGATATATTTCCATGGTTAACAACAGCTTATGGGAAGACTTCTATGATCAACTCCGACTTTTAATGACAAAGATTGAGGTTGTATAAACAAAGGATAAAAAGGGGAAAATTTTAGGGTGCAGTGAAATATATGGAGTCAGAGGACCTGAATTTGGATCTTGATTGTGTGATCTGAGGCAAGTTTCTGAGCCTAAATTTCCTCATCAGTAAAATTTTGATATTAAAAAGTTACTAGTTCATGAGGTTGTAAAAATTGTCAGGTAATAAAGGTGAAAGGTGATTTGTAAAATCTACAGTGCAAAAAAAAAAAATGAAAAAGAAAAAGCTAGCTCTGATTCATGATGTAATATTTTGTGCTGTATATTACATGCCAAAAAGCTGGGTAAGCGGTTACTGGGAAGTTTTCATTATTTAGAAAATATAATCGTTTTGTGAGATGAAAGGGTAAGTCAGATGAGTCCTAAACTGATTAAGTCTATGTTTACTCAGAGAAAATGTCTCCAATTACTAATAAGAAGGCCTTTGAATAATGAAAATGATAGAGTTAATATAAAAAACTCACCAGATGCCCTTAAAGTGCAATGAACACACTTTTAAAAAGAAATTGGTAAGGGAAAAGAAAAACTGGAAAAAATCTAATTTATCAGAAATCTGTGCAAAGTGGATAGATTAAATAAACAAGAATTGCATGTTTCTTGTTGGCCATCAAATGGTATTTGTTGTTGATACAATAACATAGTAAATTTAATGTGGTTTATTTGTCTAAAAAGGAACAGCTTATCTTTTGTTTGGAACAGAGAAGCAAGCTGAATCCTGATCTGTGTTATTTCAGTGTCTAGTTGATTTGTACTTGAGGTTTCCGGAGCAAAACTTTGTTAATAAATACCTGGCAGAATCCCACTGTGAGGGCTCGGGATCAAAAGGTGGAGTGAAGTCTCCAGCTTGGTATTTCAGAAGATTAACCCAGCATTACTTTAGCTCTCAAGAAATATAAATTCAGTTCAAAAAACATTTTTTAAGACTCACTATATGTCAGGCACATAGATTCTTAGAGTGTAAAAATAAATTAAGAATGTGCTCCTAATTTTGTTGTTAATTTTGTTCTTGCAATTTCTTTCTACCCCTCTGGCCCTGCTTCTCTTAGCCAATGGTGCAGTCTGCCTTTCTTACTTCGTAGACAGAGAGCCAGAGCTGGAATAGAGAAAGGAAGATGTTAGCCTTTGAATTTCCAAAAATGAGACCTCAGGGGAAGGTCTTGGGATAAACAACAGAAAATCATACATTTGGAGGGAGCTCCATCCATCCCTCACCAGTATTACTGGTTGCTCTGCCCATTAATTCCTTGTGAAGGCTACAATAGCATCCAGAGCACTGCTGGTTGATACAACCTATGTCCTAAGACTCTGCTCTGATCTGTCTATACTGACTAACTTATACGGAGCCCTTTCATTCTACATCTCAGGACCAAAAAAAGTCTTCTGAGTTGGGAGCTGGGACTCTTGACATGGTAGTGATATAGAACATGTGGTGAGGCTGCTATTTCGACAGTACTTAAAGGACAGACACCCCTCCGCACACACAACACACATATCTGCCACATACGATGGCCCAGCTAGAGAACCAGAGACTGTATTTTGCAGATTCCCTTATAGCTAGATAAATCCATGTATTCAGGCTGTGAAGAGAAGTCATACCACTTAGTGTTTTAACGTGGACTTGGAACGTTGAGCAAGTACCCTCTCATCTGCCTCTCCCTTTCCATGGGCGGCAGCACTAAGCTTAGCAAGACCCAGATCCAGCCCCGCGACTGGAACAACACGCGAGTATAACAGAGCAGCAGCAAGAAGGAAGAAACCCAGGTCCTTGAAAACAGCATGGTGCAAATGCCTCCTCCAGATGGTGCCTTCTCGTGTATGTAAGCCATTCTCATTTTATTATTATTACTAGTTTTTATTAGAAACCTAGTTTTTACCCTAGAACAGAGAGAAAAGCCCACTTTGCCTGTACGGGGTAGAGATGAATGGAACCAGCTTGAGGTCTCTCCTAGAGGCACTGAGACTGTACCAGAGGAAAAGACGGGGGACAAGAAAGTCACTTCTCATAGCTGAGAAGTGAGAAGACAGATGATGTACTATGGATCCAGAGGGCATAGAGCCTGGCTTGGGCTGGGTTGGGTGGGACCCAGTGTTTCTAACCTCTTTCACAGTTCTGGGCAGACAGTGACAAATTTATGCTGCTTGGGTTTCCTTTTTATTATTCTTTTATTTTTTATTCCATCAGCAGTCTTTCTTCAGGCAAAAGACAATATAATTAATTTGTTATAATTGCAATCTAGGCATGCTCCATTACCACACAAGATTATATGATTACACATGGATGTTCTCAAACAGCGTTAGCCACAGAGTTGAGCCCATTTTTCCTTCATTCTGAGAAGGTAATCGAATTTCCATGTTCTTGTGAAGAAAAAAAAAAAAGAACACAGCTTTGTTCAGCGCTGAAGCTTTTACCATCCAAGACTGTATCTCAGAACTGAATATTGTTGTTGGCAGAGCATGAGAACAAGCTCAGTCACAAGAAAATGGAGCATTTCTTATGTGAAAATGTGTCACAATCTTAATCTCCCTTTCACCCTCTTCCCCATCACAGTGTTGAATAATGTGTGACGATTCATTTGGCTGATGCTTATATCTTTGTTCATGATGATGTTTTGAAGCTTCAACCAGCTGAAGCTAGAGGCAGCCTGCTGGCCTCTGACAATTTTTTTTTTTTTTTACTACAAGTAACCTCAAAAGCTTAGTAACAGAGATGCCCTTCTTCCTGCAACTTTTTAAAAGTAAACTGAAAGGAAACGTTGAGGAAATAACAAGAGTTCAAAATTTTACTCCTAATCCCTTCTGGTCTCTGAATTTTGAGTCCAGGTGCTAAAACAAGCTCTCTCACTTGCTGCTTTCTGCACTAACTTACAGCATAACAGAACAATAATCAAACTTTCTTATTTTGAAACAACTATAGTTTCAGTTACAAAGATAGTACTCTTCACCCATTTCTCCCCACTGGTTGCATCTTATATAACTATCTTACAGTATCAAAGCCAGGAGACTGACATTGGTACAATGTGTATATATTGGTCTGTGTCATTTTATTATATGTGTATATTTGTGTGACCACCACAGTTTAAGATACATAACTGTCATCACCACAAAAGCCCCTTTGGACCTACCCCTTTAGATCTTATCACTCATCTCCTTCACCTTCACTAAGCTCTAACAGCCACTGATCTGTTGTCTATCTCTTTTAATTTTGTCATTTCAATAACATTATATGAATGGAATCACAGGCCATTTACATTTAATGTAATTATTGATATGTTAGGGCTTACGTCTGCCATTTTATTTTTTGCTTTCTGTGTGGGTTTGTTTTGTTTTGTTTTTTTGTCTTTCTCTGTTTTCTTTCTCCTGACTTTCTGTGAGTTACTTGAACAAATTTAAGATTTTAATTTTGATTTCTCCATAGTGTTTTTTAATATATCTCTTTGTACAGAGTTTTTAGTAGTGGCTTGAAACATTTTGTTATACACATATCACTAGTCACAGTCTACTGATGTAGATGTCTTACCAGTTTGAATAAAGTGTAGAGACAATCCTTCCTTTAAGTCTCTTTACCTTCTTCTGTTTACAGTGTAATTATCTTAAGTATTTTCTCTACATACTGTGAAAACCCCATCAAACAATATTTTAATTTTTTTGCTTCAATCATCAAACACAATTTAGAAAACTAAAGAGAAGGAAGTCTATTGAATTTACCCATATTTTAAATCTTTCTGCTGCTCTTTCTTTTTCCTTTCAGATGTTTAAAAATTCTTTTTCTAAAAAAAAAAAAAATCCTTTCTGTTTCAATAACTTCCTTTAGAAATTCTTTTTTGCTAGATCTACAGTGAAAATTTCTCTTGGATTTTCTTTATCTGAGAAAACTTCGATTTCCCCTTCACTCCTGAAGCATATATATATATATAATTATTATTATTTTATTCAGTGAGAGGAGCAGAGGCAGAGACAGACTACTACATGCGCACCTACCAGAATCCACCTGGCAAGCCCACTAGGGTGTGATGCTCTGTCCATCTGAGGCCCTTGTTCCGTTGCAACCAGAGCCATTTTTTAGCACCTGTGGTGGAGACCATGGAGCCATCCTCCGCGCCCAGGGCCAACTCACTCTCATTGAGCTTTGGCTGCAGGAAAGGAGGAAAAGAGAGAGAGAGAGAGAGAAGCAAAATCGGGAGGGATGGAAAAGCAGATGGTTGCTTCTCCTGTGTGCCCTGATCAGAATCAAACCCAGAACATATACATTCCAGGCCGACACTCTACCACTGAGCCAACTGGCCAGGGCCCTGAAGTATATTTTTATTGATATAAAATTCTGGGTTGACAATTCTTTTATTTCAGTACTTGCAAAATGTTGTTCTAGTTCCTTCTGTCACCAATAGCTTCTGTTGAGAGATCCATTGTCATTGGAGTTGTTTTTCTCCCCTTTGGATGCTTTTAATATGCTTTCCCAGTCTTTAGTTTTCACAAGTTTGAGTATGATATCTTGATGGGGATTTATTTTAATTTTTTTAAATTTACTTGCTCAGCTTCTTGAATCTTTAAGTTAATGGCTTTTTCCAAATTTGAAAAATTTTTAGCCATTTAAAAGAATATGCTAATTTGCTAAGTTAATCCTTTAGGATTTTTTACATAAGTTTGGTGTTTTTACCTTTTTTTCAATCTTACTGATAGATAATAGACATATAACATTGTGTAACTTAAAGGTGTATAACACATTGATTTGATACTTATCTATTATAATTTGACTACCACCATCATGCAGCCATGATTTTTTTGAATATTTTTTTTATTCCTATTTATTCATGCCCTCCTGTGTGATAACACAAAAGTTAGATCTTTTGTTATAGTCCATCAAGTAGCAAGGTTTTGTTCTTTTTTTTTTTTTTTTTTTTTGCAATTTCTTTATTTCTGTTGTTCAGATTGGGTAGTTTCTTGTTTTACCTTTAAATTAATTGGTTCTTTTCTTTGTCCTCTTCATTCTTCTGTTGAGCCCATTCACTGAGCTTTTATTTTGGTTCTTGCATTTATTTTGCAGTTATAAACTTTTTTTTTTTTGGTTCTTCTATAAATCTTCTGTTCCTTTGCTGAGGCTTTTAATTTCTTCACTTGTTTCAAATACATTCATAATTGTTCACTGAAGCATTTTTATGATGGCTGCTTTAAAATTCTGTTCAGATAATTTCAACATCTAAGTTACCTTGCTGTTGTTGTATGTTTATTACTTTTTTCATTCAAGTTGAGATTTTCCTGGGTTTTGGTATAATGAGTGACATTTTGAGCATTTTGTCATAAAACTATCTTATTTAAGTCTTGTGTTGGCAGCCTCCTCTGACACTGCCCTGGCAGGGGAAGTAGGAATGGTGCACCACTGCTGCCATGAAAATGGAAGCCCAAGTCCATCACTGGACCTCCTCTTACCCCAGCAGGGACAGGGAGGAGTGGCTGGTAATCACTGGGTAGGGTTCCCATGTAACTTCCACTGATACTATGGAGGGGGGCACAGTATCGCTGGCAAAACATGAAAGTCTTGGCTCCCCACTCTGTCCTCCCTGACACCACAGGGTAGGAGGTAGGGTAGGAGGTGGGGTAGGAGTTCATAGCCAAGCAATGGTGATGCTCTAGGTTCCCCACTCAGCCTTTGCTGATGGCGGAGAGAGGGAGTATGAGTGTTTTCCGTGCTGTTTAGCTTGGAGAAGATTGCTTTTGTCTAAGTTTTCTGTTTTGCTGGGGTGGGTGGCCCATTCTTGGTCCTTTGACTAGAGTCAGCAGGCTTTTTTTGGGACTCTTGTTGTCTTTGCCTACTGGCATTTCTAGAGTACTGGCTTTTTAAACTTCATGTCTGAAATATATGGGCAAAAAGAAAATCCTAAGAAACTCGGAGCCACGTGTAATCCAAGGTGCCTAGCCAGTCTGCCTTCCTCATTCAACTTTGAATCTTCTTGTGCTTGTTTTATATATAATGTCTGGGGTTTTTAACCATACTTAGCAGGAGGAACAGAAAGAAGTACATCTTCCCACTCACTTGTTTTTATCCTTAATGTTTCCATACTAATAATAACAACAATGGCTACTATATTCTGAGTTGTAGCTGCTTGACCAGTATCATTTTGATTTATTTAATTCTTAGTAATCCTGTGAAGAAAGTATAATAATTGCTACTGCCATTTTATACATGAAGAAATACACACACACACAAAAACTGAAACTCAGAAAAATAATCATGTAAACATTTAGAATAGCACTTAGCCACATACCAATTAAGGTTACAGAATATTATTACTAATTACTTTAGAGTTGTTAACTTCTCTGATGAACCCAACTTATAAGTGGAGAAGTACAACTTCAACCAAGGACAGTGTAAGCTCACACTTGTAAAACTCCAAGCTGTAATTTCTCTCTGGTTAAGTGCAATCATCTGCATTAAGCAATTTCAAATACATCCCAAACTCTATCTTCATCCATGTCCCTATTTTACTGCCACTATTTTCTTATCTTTACTTTCTCTAGAGCAGTGGTTCTTAACCTTTTTTTAGGTACCAAACCCACCAGTTTCATATGCGCATTCACTGAACCCTTCTTTAGTGATAAATAAAATATGATTTTTTCCCCCAAATTTAGTTTTGCCGGTGCGAGACTAGAGTTGCTCAACTTGGCATTGCATATCATGCAGATAGGATGCTGACTCCCACCCGTTCCATGATACATGTGAATCTATGTTGTACATGTTTGTCCAACCACTTTCTTTTTTTGCTTGACATATTTAGTATGGATTAAAATATTAAGAAAGAAACCACATGACGTACAACTACGACAGCCATTGACTACTGCTCTCACTAAATTCTCCGCAGCACTGGTTGGCCAAGCAATGTAACGTGATCCTCTGCAGCAAGTGATGGCCAAGCGGGGCATGTCATCACGACTTTATACAAGTGTGTCTTTACCTCCGCGGCAGAGGCTTCTCTGAACCCCTGAGACCGACTCATCAAACCCCTAGGGTTCGATAGAACCCAGGTTAAGAACCACTGCTCTAGAGCTATAGCTCTCAAATATCTCTCCTTATAATAGGATTACCAATAAGTATGTAATATGTATATACTTTACAAAGTCATTTTATATTTATTATATTTAAATATTTATCTGAAAGCGCATAACAACCTCACAGGTAGGCAGGTATAATTGTGACTCTAAATTGAAGTTCAGAGAAATTCAGGGACTCAAGGTCACACGGCTAGAAAGTAGTTGATATAAGACTTAAGCCTGATGCTATTTCCACCACCCTATGCTGCACCTGTAGCCCACAGTTCACTTTCACATCCTCCCTGTGGTTCTACATGCTCATATCTTACTGCCTTTTGCACCTCCTGGGAGAATGCAAAGGCCTTGGGGGAGGGGAAAGAAAGGATAAAAGCCCAACAATAAAGAAGTGTTTTGTACTTATACATATCCTCTAAGGGCTGGTCCATTGAGGATTTGCTGGAAATCCTGCCATATAATAACACATCTTTCTCATGTCACTTGCATCTCCCATGGAGTCATGTTTGAGATCTTGTGAGGAATGAAGTGGTTGGGTGCATGAAGGAAACATAGGTGATTTAGAAACAAATTAGCCATGTAGAGGGTTACTGCTCTGGAGTCTAGTCAATAGGAAAAAACAAAGGCAGAGAAAGTTAAGATCAACAACAGGGGATTAGGAAAATAATTAGAAGACAGAGCTGAGAGGTATTTGTAATCAAAACTCATTGTGGGGTGTGTGTGAATTTGAGAAAGAAAGACAATTAGAGAAGGTGAGGAGCTGAATTGAAAAACTGAATAGGTCATTTATTCATAATTGAAGTTAAGGAAAAACAGTTTCAAGGGGGATGGTGTAGCGTAAAGTAGAATGCTAAAGAGAGGGGGAAAAAAAGTAAAGCTTATTATCAAGGTAATTAGATTTGAAAATTAGTATGTAATTAATGGCTTTAGAAAAATCCTGCCATAGGTGGCAAGCTGAGAAATTATTTGGAAGTAAGGAGACTTTATGCAGTGACACGGTGGTGTGCACGTGGGTTTTGGAGTTTGAAGATCCAATTTCATAACCTGGTACTGCTTACTTGCTAGATAGCCTTTGGCAAATTACTTCAGCCATCTGAGCCTGTTTCCTAGAAGATGAGCAACAATTTTCTCTGTTCATTTTCCTCTGACCTATTTCCTCATTGCGTATCATAGGATAAACCATGCCATGAAATAGAGGGGTTTTGTGGGGGGGGGGGGTTGCCTCTCTAAGTGAATCCTCCACCCAATAATGGCACCTTCCAGTCCAGATCAACTAGGATTGATTTGACATTTAATCAAATCCCGGTTAAATGCTGTGAGAGTATGTGGCATTTTCTATAATTTCATTATAGTTATACATGGAGAGGCTGCACACAAATATCACCTTATTTCTAATTGACCCTTTGATTGATAGCTAAATTTTTTCACTTGATAAGTTAATGTACATAATTAGTAGATGCAATACATCTTCTACCTTTGCACGTTTTAAAAAATAAAAAAAGCACTCGTGATTCCATCAAAAGATATGAAATTAATCTTTTGTGGTGCATTTATTTTTATATATCAAACATTATTGAGTATTAACAGTGTGCCAAACCCTGTAGATATTATAAGATTGTTTAGTTCAATTTTATCTTGTGAAGAAACATAAGATCTGCTCCCGTTAAATTTCAGATCAGAATACTATGTAAAGACTATAGTTTGTAATTTTTCTATAACCCTGTTTCAATTTCAACTCAATAATAATAATAATAATGGTCACAATTTATTTCTAACCCTCACCACAACTTTGGGATTATGTTTAATTTCCTCTATTTTAACAAATGAGAAATCTATCTTTTTAAAATTGTACAATAAATTTAAATTTCCATTGTAAAGCTGCTGAATAAACCTTTGATTAACATTATCTGAAAATAATGTCTTCATTATTTTTATAATAGCAGGGAACTGAGTGTGCTCTCATTGTGGGCATACCAACAAACATAAAGCAATGGCCATGGCATGAGAATTTCCTGGAATGTCCTACATCTTTGTCCTTGTTTCTTTATTTATTTGCTTGTTCATCCATTTATTTACTCAGCAATAAGAAAGAACTAGTCACTATGTTAATTAGTGTGGCTGTTAGCCCACATATATTATGACTACATATATGTCTTCTAACTGTACTTGCAAGGCTCTGATCTCCGGCTGCCAACACAAAACTGCAAACAACAGTTGGAGAACCTAACAGAGTTGGACTGGCCCTGAGTCTTGGGCCTGAGATGCCCTGGGATCCTTTGAAAGACTTAGAAAAAAATCCTTGTTACTAATCAAGTCTTAATCCATCAGGCCTCCAGAGAGCCAGACTTTATCCTCCGGATCTCAATGGCTGTTGAGGGCTCTGCTTCCTCTTTTCAGCAGCTGCACATCAGGGTGCCACCAAGGTTTCACCCCCCTTGCCCCTGCACTCCCCTGCCAAGCCATATTGGAGCCTGAAGCAAAAGGAAAAATCTGTAATGCTCATACTGTCTTAATTATATTCATCATGGGTTTAGGGACAGGCATTAACCTAGATTTTGAATTTAAGGTGCTTCCCTAAATTTTTTGCCCAAAGTGAGTAATTTACTTGCCTTACCCAAGTCCCCACCTGTCTTCCTACAAGAGAATTAAGAATGACTTAGGCCACATGAGCACAGAAAATGGCAGAGTTCCAAATGTGTTCTTGAACTGACCCTCACCACATAGTTTGCATAGGAAACAAAGTGCATTTGTGGGTCATTCTTTGCTCAATGCGCTCAACCTTAAGTGAGCGACATTCCTCTCCTATTGGATATCAAAAGCCTGCTAATCCCTATAGATGGAGACATATATTTTCCAAAGGAAATAATGTAAAATGGCTTCACTGGTTTAAACACTGAGAACTTAAATTCAGACAACTACATGTACAATGTTGACTTCTGGAGGATGATGGGAGGTAGATTTGCCCACTGATGCCATCCTAGAAAGGGGGATCCTTTCCAAACTTTCACTTCTGGAGGGGTTCTCAGAGAAACAACATTCAAACATTAAAATGTGTACTTGAAATCTCCATTAAATTCTAATTTTCCCTGGAAGTGACCCACAATTTTGCCCTCAAAGCTAAAAAACAATAGAACCTGGAAGGAGGTCCTTTCTTAAGAGATTCCATCCATTCCAGAAAACAAGTGGGACTGGAGCTGGCTTGGAGACCATTTATCAGACTTAATTAGTAAAAGGAAGAGATCTGGATTTTATGTTATTCATTTTTAAGTGAGAGGAGGGGAGATAGTGAGACAGACTCCCGCGTGCACCCTGACCAGGATCTACTCAGCAAACCCTGTCTGGGATGAATGCTCATGTCAACCAAGCTATTTTTAGCACCTGAGGCTGATGCTCAGACCAACCAAGCTATCCTCAGTGTCCAAGGCCAATGCTTGGACCAACTGAGCCCCTGGCTGTGGGAGGAGAAGAGGAAGAGAAGGGGAGAGGGAGGGAGAGAGAAGTAGATGGTTGTTTCTCTTGTGTGCCCTGACTGGGAATCAGACCTAGGACATCCATATGCTCTATCCACTGAGCCAACTGGCCAGGGCCAAGATCTGAATTTTATAACCAGTGATCAGTTGTCACATGAATGGGAAGAGAGGTGGCTAAAACAATTTCATAAGTTCTCAATTATGCTATCAAATTTTCTTTTAAAAAAATTCTCTCTAGCTCTCTCCTCTCTTTGTTGGATCTAATGATTGCAAAAGAAAACTGGTTGATTTGGATTTCACCTCCCTAAGGTAAGAAACCTTCCAACATTTCCTCCTTTGAGTTCCTTTCTCTCAGACCTTGACTTAAAAGCTGAATCCTTTAGGAAGAATTCCTTGACCAACTCTGATCTGAATTACCTCCTCCTTCCTTGGTTCTTTCTTTTTGTAGATGAGGATAATGATTATTTTACCAGATTACTGTAAAAAACCTAGAGTTAATTTATGAATCCATCAGTTTCCAATTCTGCCTTGAAGATGTTGCTTAACTTGTTTCCATGCATTTTGTCTGTGAAATAGGAATAAAGATTGCGTCTCTTACAGATGTCTCTGTGAACTCTGATACGATGCATTAAAGTAAAAAATATTAGCTGGTATAGTTTTACTGTTGTTATTGTTTTACTGATATGATTGTAAATTCCTAGAGGGAAGAAGTCTTGTCCTTTTCACCTTCCTATCACCCACAGATAACCTTAGCTAGTGGTCAATAACCTGAGTATTTTCTACCTCAGTTAGTTAACAGTCATGCACCCCATAGTGATGTTTCAGTGATGACAGACCACACATGTGACAGTGGTATATACACTGCCTAGATGTGCAGTAGACTGTGCCAACTAAGCTTACATGGGGACACTCTATGATGTTTGCACAATGATGAAATTGCCTAACAACATATCTCTCAGAATGATTCACTTGGTAAGCACTGCACAGGCATCCCTCACATCTTGAAAATTTGCACTATGCCTCTTTGCCTTTTTTCCCTTCTTTTCCAAGTGAAAAGAGGGAGGATAGAGAGACAGACTCTCACATGTGTCCTGACCAAAATCATCTGGCAACCCCTGTCTGAGGCTGATGCTCTGCCCATCTGGGGTCATGCTTGCAACCAAACTATTTTTAGTGCCTGAAGCAGAGGCTCCATGAAGACATCCTCAGTGCCCAGGGCCAATGTACTTGAACCAATTGAGCCATAGCTGCGGGAGATAAAGAGAGAGAGAGAAAGAGAAAGGAGGTGCAGGGGGAGGAATGGAGATAATCACTTCTCCTGTGTGCCCTGACAGAGACTCAAACCTGGGACATCTATGTGCCAGGCCAATGCTCTCCCTCTGAGTCAACTGGCCAGGGCATCTCTTCACTTTCATGAAAAGGCCTAAATTAGTATCTGTTTTTGGTAACTGAAAGAAATATAAAGAGGATTTTCCTTTTAATGAAAAAAAAAGTGAAAAGCAAAAATAGTGTTTGTTTTGCAGTAAGTCATTCCAGTGGCTGTATGCACCCCAAGCAGTGAGAGAAGTACTGCTTTTTATTATATATTAGTGTTTTTATTTATATGTTATTTGGTATGATTTGGTAGGTTATTTTGGGGGCTCTGGAAATGCTCAAAAAATTTTCCATATAAATTAATAGTAATTGCTTCTTCCCTTTACATCATTTTAGCTTACAAAATGTTTTATGGAAACACTATTTTTAGATAGTGGGGAAACCTGTATCATTATCTGTAAGGGCTTTATCATTCAGCTTTATATTGTAATTTATTTATATATCTTATCTTTCTCTTTGGCAATGTGCTTTATGCAAAGCAATCATTCAGAAAACACCATATAAATGAAATGATCCTTTCAAATCCTAAGGTTCTATAAAACACAGTATCACAAAAATCTTCCTTGATAACCCACTGATTTGCTGCATTTAACATTGACAGGTTAAATTTCCACTTAAGAAAAGTGATATTGTCCAAATATTTGAAGTCACCCAATGAGCGAATAATGAGCCGCTGCCCTTTTCTTGCATGATACGGAACATGTCCTTATGCTGCAGTGACAGACCATGTGCAAGACACATCTTTGAAGGCCACAGCCCTACCCTCTCCATCTAAAGAAACAAAGCAGGCAGTTAAAAACAGATTTCTTTTTGTTCCAAATGATGTCATTCAGGTCCAGTGCAAGGGATCTGCTGTCCGTTCTTATTTTTTCTGCTCTAAGGAGCTCTCCTGGCTCCCCTTGACACAGGCACAATAGAGACCGAGGGCTGGGAGGGAAATTGAAAGGGTTGATATACCACCAGCTGTAAAGACACATGACAGCAGAAAGCTGGGCTATTACTAATGCTGATCAGCTCAGAGGCAATGCAATCAAACATTCAATTACACCTGGGTGATTTAATCAACTTGTCAAACTGGGGCTGGAACTCCTCTGGTACTGTACAAATACAGTAATTACCATGCCAGCTTGCAATAAGATATCATTGCAGTGGATTAGAAAACATATTCTGTTGTCAATTACCAACAGCCAATTTATAGGCCCTGAAACAAGCAATATTTTTTAATTGCTGCCTTTGTGTCATTATCACAAAATTACTTCTGTTATGAGGCATTAAATCATCTCAGCAATGTTGGGGTTGGGGTAGGGGGGAGATTAAAAAGTTTTCACTCTCTTCTTCCTGATAAAATGAGAATAGAAGCATAAAGTTGTATCCTGCCGTGTTGAATTTTGAAATACAAAACAATCAAAAAGCCCTATAGGTTCTCAACTACACGAACAATCGTAAACAAATCCTGAAGCTATATGAAAGGATCAAAAGTAGAAAACCAGGAGTCAGATTTATTTTGACCTGCACTCTTTCTCTAACCTGGCCTCATTTTTCTCCCATGTACCTATCTTCCAAACTTTATTTTATAAAGGTTTTTTTTTTTGAGGGTATGTTTCACTTGAGGCCAGATGTGGCCACTGTCACTGAAGATCTGCAGATTTGAAAGATTTGAAATTTTCCTGCTCTCCCAAGCCCATTTGTCCAGTCCAAAGAATAACAGCCATTTCGCCTTAACAGCTCCATTTAGTTAGTCCACAAAGGTCCTAGGATTCCTCTCTTCTTATGCAAAGGGAACATCTGACACACCCCTACTGGCTCCCACCACTACCCCATTCCAGCCTCAATAAATCTTGCCTGAGTTGGTTCTATGGGGAGGCACTTTATTATTCCAGAGACCAAAATATAGGCAAAATTTTATTATTATCATTATCATTATTATTATCAGCAAATATTTTATAGCATGTTATCCCAGGCACTGTTATAAATGCTTTACAAATATAGCAATCTTATAAAGTATGTATCATTATTATTCTCATTTCACAAATGAGGAGCTAATGCATTAAATGCTTAAGGTTTTTGGCCACAATGATATAATGGAAAGAACCATGGATGTGTCTCAGAAAGAACTGGATTTGAATCTTGACACTGCAATTTTAGCTGTCATATTCAGCCAATTATGTCTCCAACTCTTAGTGTTAGTTTCCTTATCTTTGAAAAGGATAAAATGGTAACAATAATATGTAAGTATGTCATGCATTTCATGTACATGTTTTACATGCATTAGCTCATTTAATCTCACCATGACTCTAATAGGTAGAAAGTACTGTTATACCCATTTTTACAGATGCTGCTGCTGAGCTGTTGCGAGGCAAAGTAACTTGCCCAAAGTTACATAGCTGGGAAGAGTAGGACCTCCAGAAGTCCCTCTCTTAACCATTACCTTATAGGACCTCTTAAGTTAGCCATAGACTATTGACTATCTCCATTCAAGTCCTCTCTGTTAAAATTCAGATTAATAGTCCTGATTTCATACACACAGACACAGACAGACACACACACACAACCACTTGGACAGTGTAACAACCATTTCAAAGTCCATATGTCCCTTCTCAAAGACATCATTATCTTGTCCCCAAACCTGTGAATTCTTTAATACTTCCTATTACACAGAGTGAATACCTTTGTCTACCTGGTTGTCAAACCAAAAAACCTGGGAATAATCCTTAGCCAACACCTCCCACTTGGAAAATTTCTATTCTTTTTATTTGGTATTTCTACCTCCAGTTATGTCCCTTTCAAATACACTCAGATACTCCACCAGACCCTCGGCTCCTGGTCTATCAGTAACTATGTCCCTTCTCTGTCTTCAGAGGCTCACAATTATGATCAAGCTATCATCGAAAGCCCTTGTAGATTACTTCACTTACTTAAATCTTTTCAGTATTCTGTAACCACTTTCTTGGGTTGGCCCCATGGACATCCTTCAGGACTGTATCCTTCTCTTCCTGGTCTGCTTTCCTTCCTTGTAGCTAGGAGACACTAAGGGGAGTGGAAGGCTACAATCTGCTGAATATGACCTTAGCTTATTTTCTGACTTACTTAGGCACTATCCCACTAGGGTTTGAAAACAAAAGAGTAAGGATTTTTAAGTATTAGAGTCAGAAGGGATGGGCCATAGAGTTTTAAACATGGACAAGATTACATAGCTCATCTCATCATATCCACTCACTTCTCAAAAGAGAAATGGTGTCACTAAGGTCAGAATAAGAAGAAGGTGACAGGTAAAGCCTGTGGGATGTCAAAGTTCAAAGAAACAGTACGAATAAATACAAAGCAAGGGAGCTAAGTCTTACCTCCCCGCAGCTTGCAGTTTAGGAGCATATCTTCTCTTATTAAAGGCATAGATCTCTGGCTGGCATATCCCTTCTGCGTACAGTTCCTGCAGAGAGTCACTTCCCAAACAGTGTTCTTTGAGATCCACTGTGGAAACAAGATGTCTCCCATGGTTATAGCACATTGTTAAATTGGCCTATGGCTCCCATTCCAAGAAAGACATAATGAACATAGATATGCTGAAGGCTCTTAGGAACTGTGCAGTAAAAAGCAACTTTAATTTGTTCAAGCCAGGTTTCTCAAACTCACTGAACAAGGACCCCACTTTGTTTTGAAACAGAGTTTAACAAGTTTAACAATAACCAAAATCCCATGACTTTGAAATTAAGTGGACTGTAATGATTCCAAGGGCTTAGTGGTGACATGTGACCAGTGGTCACTATATTAGATAACATAGATTTAAATAATTAAGTCAATTAGTTACATGATAAAACTAGCAATATTTTGCTGCTACTTCCATATAGCAATTTTTCTTATTTATAGTCCTTTCATGCCATATCCCAAGGAGGAATTATTGTAGAGGATGATTCAGGCACTGTGCCACGTCAGAAGTATTTGGGACAGAGCCTGTGAGTGAATATTAAATTTTATCAGCTAGGTCCTCAACAAACATATGGGTCTGGACATCCCAGCATGGCTCATTTACATTAAAAAATGGCATCTCACTTGCTCAAGCCAAATTCCTGGAATCTGCTCTGGTTACTGGTTGTGAAAATAGCTGACTCCATCAGTCATGTTAACACCATCCCAGGGAGTTGGCAAGAGCTAAACATGCTACTCCTTGCCCTAGGATGAGGCGTTAGATTTGCCACTATGGCTCCTGGCCAATTCCATGAAGGATGCCCTTAAAAGTACTCCTCCCAATACAAGAGGAATGAGAGAAAACAAATATAAATAGCACTAGGTGGACTCATAACACTTGTCAAAATCTTTCAAGCATGGTATATTTAATGATTCATGGGGTTTGCAAAAGCATTACCAGATTAAAATAAGAAATGTCACACAGAGTGGTCATCCCATAGCTTCAGAACTCTGTGGGGCACAGCGATCCTTTTGGTGGAAGCCTTGGTTAAGGGAACTGCTTACCCCCCACCCCTGCCCAGCAGGCCCACTATTAACTACCACTCATACCATCTTAAGGTAGGACAATGTTTATAGGTAAAACAGTAATTTTATTGATTTCACCTTATCTTTTCTTCAGAGACAAAGGCCTTGTAAGATCCCTCTGGAAATTTGTTGGGAAATAATTTGCTCAAATTTCTCTTGCTATGGATTGAGCCCATTCACTCTCGTGCCATCATTAGCAGAAAGGGAAAAGCACTGATCCATCAGCTCACTTGTTCTAACCCTTCACAATTTCAGAGACAGTTGCCATAAAACAATTTTCCAGGGCTGTCTCGTTTCTGTAATTTGAATGTTAACCCCTTTATGCACACACAGCTGAAACTCCCTACATTTCCACTCCCTGCACCTTCTTACTCAACATGATACTTTCACCTTTCTGATCTGTGACCAGCCACTGCACTTAATTAACCAATGAAAAACGATGGGGCTTTTCTACACCCAGGAGCTGAACTGAGATGATTCCTGGAGAGTGAGATTAATCAGCCCTTGAATTCAGCCTAATAAGCTGCTAGTGAAGACTGATCACTCTGATGAGCCCAAGGCTGCCACAAGGAAAGATTATTCATTTCTAACGACATGCTTGACATAGTGTGTGATGGTATACAGGGCACCAGCCTCTCCCGTGATCATCCTGCCCACAACCCAGCCCCCACCCCAAGCCATCCTCTACATTGTTATAGGAAAAAATGGTTTCTTATTTTTCTTTGTTTTTAATCAATGTTTACTGCATGTTTACAACATGCCAGGCACTGTAATAGGGACTGGAGAGAAAATGATAAACAAAACAGTCTTTGTCGTTGATTATAGCCTACCGAAGAAAACAAGTGGTACAGTCATCCCCCTTACCTATGGGGATAGTCTAAGACCCACAGTAGATGCCTGAACCCTATGTTGTTTTTCCTATACTACTTACCTTTTCACTTAAAGGAAGCACTTTATGGCTTCTCTTTAGCATATTCAAATTGCCAGATGCAAAACAGACAAGGAGAAGATTCAGGTTCCAGCAGGATGAAGCAGGACAGTGTGAGATTTCATCACACTACTCAAACCAGCATATAATTTAAAACACAAATTATCTGAAATTTTCTGTTTAATATTTTGGACTGCTGTTGACCACAGGCAACTGAAACAGCCGAAAGTAAAATCATGGGTAAAGGGGGCATTTCTCTCATCAAGGAGCCACTGATGCACAAGTGCATGAACTAGCAGAGGTCCCCAAACTACTGCCCGCTCGGCCACCTGAGGCCATTTATTTGGCCCCCACCGCACTTCTGGAAGGGGTACCTCTTTCATTGGTGGTCAGTGTATGGAGCACTGTATGTGGTGGCCCTCCAATGGTCTGAGGGACAGTGAACTGGCACCCTGTGTAAAAAGTTTGGGGACCCCTGGAGGGGATTAGATCTAGTAGGGGTGGAGGGGAGCAGGGCTTGGGGAAAGCTTTTCTAAAGAACTAAGGCTCAGCTGAGATCTACAGGAGGAGAAGTTAATGAAGCAAAGGGGAAAGAGTTTCCTTGGGGGCATGGCATGAGGTGATAGCAGAAGATGAGTGAGGCCCACTTACAGTAAGCAGGGCAAGAGTTTAAGATAAAGCTGAAGAGCTAGTTAGGGGCCAGACATTACAGAGCCTTGGAGTCCATACTAATAATTTTGGTCTTTATCTTATGACTAATAAGAAACCCTTGGAAGTGTTTAAGGCAATAAGAAGCCATTGGAATGTTTTCAGTTAAAGTATAAATTAATCACTTTTTTTTCAGCTCAAGACAATCAATGACTCATCCTAGCCTACAAAATAAACTTTAATCCCCTTACAGTAGTATTAAAATCCTCTCTGTTTGATCCCAACTTTTCCCCGCCTCATTCTGTGCTTAGGGGTTGAGGGTTGGGGTTGGAAGGAGAGAAGGTCCATAGATGTGGGTTGAGTTGTGCATTACAGTTAGGGAACAGGTAAGCATGACTGAGAGTGAGGCAGATTTGGCTCAGTGGTAACAGCAATCTTTCTTATCCTTCAGAGCGTTTTAGAATTACATAAGATATATGACTTGGTAAAACCCCAGCACATTGCCTGGCATAGGCAGGTGCTCAATAAACATTAGTTTTCTTTCTCTTCCAATCTTCTCCCTTCTGTAAACAGACTTTACATCACAGTGTTTCCCTTGCTTTAAGGCCCTGGGGTTTTGTTTTCTTATCAAAAATAAATAAATAAATAAAAAGTTCTCAGGACAAGAGATCTGATATTAATTTACAAGTTGGGATGAATATACATGACCCAGGTCCCTCCTCTTGGACTGCATTGTAAGCCCTATATCAAACTGTAGAATAGAGGACTTTAATCTTCTGTTAAAAGCATTTCAGGAGTCAGAATAAAATTGGAGGAGTTATTCTGGGAAGTAAAAGGCTTTTCCTCCACATTCCTAAATTATGCCAATATAAGTGTCTGCCTCTTCCTTGAGGCGTGAGAAAAGGATACTTCCGGATGTGTGACGGGGCAGGTGTTTATGTGTGCATTCCTCATGGGAACAGGGAACAGGCTGAAACAGAATATGGCTTAAAAGCATGTGGTATACATCTTCCCTTCGAAGCTAATAAATAACTTGGCCATAACCCTTCTCATTATGAAAGGAAATATCACAGAGCTCTTTCCGTCCATCCTTTTGCCAAGTAGAAAGAAGAACAACTCAATATTCTTTTATTAAAAGAGCCTGGAAAGCCAAAATAAGAGTTTTTTACATTGCCCAGGATGTCCTCTAAAGAGTGAACTTTCCTCAAATTAATTTAAGATTGGAACCACTTTTCACTGAGCTTTCATATACCTCCAGAACATATTTATAAAGGTTTCAAACTCATTATTATCTTAGCAACTTGCTTCAAAATTCTTTGGGAAGAAAATGCTTTTGTATAGAAAAATACCTTCGTAAGTCATTAGGATTGAAAAGTTGAAAGTGTGGTATCCTGTAGGCGCAGATACGCAGGAGACAATCAAAAAAAGAAGACAAAAGAAAAGAAAAAGGAAGAGTGAGAAAAAGAGCTTGATAGTGTCCACCAGGAATGAATAAGATGGGGGAGGAGAAGAAATAGAACCTCACAGTAAGGGGAGGGGGAACGGTGTCCAAGTGAAAGTGTCTCTGAAAGACATCTTTAAAGACATCTTTAAAGACATATATGGCTAATAAGCAAGTTTAAGTTGTTGATGTTGCTTTATATTTACTTTCCTGCTTTGACCAACATCCAGAAAAGGCACAGGTGAGTGGGTTTTTGTAAAAATCAGGGAAAGAAGCTGTGTTCTGTAACTGTTTCAAAACAGGGTCAGCTTAAGATTCAGGGAGTAAAATGAAATATAAATTGTTCAGCTCAGAGGCGATCATGAGCATGTAAGTCCCGTGGGGATTTGCTATAATCTGAGGAATGCACTGGACTTTCCACAGGACACAGATGGGGAAATCAAGTCAGTCATACCTAAGCTTTCTAAATCATAACTTCAGCTATCTCAGTTCCAAATGCATTTTCAGGTTGACTGTCATTGCTCTTACTACAAATAAATTTCAAGAAGGCTGCTGGAAGGGCAATTGGATTTTAAAAAATAGTTCATTTTATGTATACTGGAAAGATGTGCCTTTGAATGAATTTCTCGGATTAAAATATATTTTCCAAAACCCCTGAGGTTTGGGAATGGGACTCTTTCTTTCTGGCTCCTTTCAACTTCTGCACACAACAAACAAAGCAGGACCTGTCTTGTTCTCTCCATAAATCCTTAAATAAAGGTTTTGAAAAGGGTGGGGGAGGGAAGATGGTGAAAAGGGAAGTAAGAGGCTTCATCCTGCTTGCTATCAGGGTGAAAAACCTCTGCTCATCCCTGAAAATGCCACGGGGAACTGGAGTGAGGGGGAGAAACAAAATCACACTGTTTGCACAGAGCTCTTCACAAATGATATATCACAGGGTCAGATTCGCACACTGGGTAAACTTTGAAGGAATAATTCCGAGAGATTCCATAGGATGTGAAAGCTGGGGGGAAATACTGTTACATATTCTTTTCTCCTCCCTTGGACCTGTATATCCACAATTTTACAACAGACTGGGAAAAGAGTTAGTACCTCTTGAAGAACTACCCTGATGTCTAGGTCTATTCAAATTCATCTATAGTTCCCTGTGATTATTTATATCTTCTTATTCAAGACTTTGGGATCTTAAATAAGACACAGATACAATTTCAGAGAGGTGTTTAAGATCCAGTAGAAATGTGAGAAATGTACATGTGTCTCTGTTAGTCTGATCTTATTCCCAATGTCAAATAGGGTGGTATGCTTTCTGTATCTTATTTTTCAAGGCAGGACAAATGAAAACCTAGGATAAAATAGAACTTAATCTCACTGGGCAGCACCTAACTAGCAACAAATGATTTCTACTCGGAGACCATCCCTATTGGGATTAGATGATGATGATATCAACAATTTTTGAGTGTTTACTATATACCAGGCACTACCCAAAATACTTGATATATATTGTTTCATTAAATTTTCCTAATAATCTTAGGGGGGAGTCCTTATTAGTTTTATTGTAAAGATGAAGAAACTGAGACTCAACAAGTTTAAATAGGTTGTCCAAGCTAGTAATGAGCCAGGAATTTTAAGAGCGTCTGACTTGACCATTGTGCTACACTGCCTCTCTACTAGTAACCTGAATTGTCCCATTCTATGGGAGGGGAAGTAAGGCTCGGGATAAAACTGAGGGTGGATCTCAATAAAACGATGCAGTATGGGAGGAAATAAACAGACTTTCTCCAATCCACAAAGATCCCTTCCTGTAGAGAACTAAGGATTCTCTTCTTATCCAGTGGTCGGATTCAAATAATTTAACAATTATTTCTCTGCCGTAATGACCATTTTTAAGTATAAAAAGGATATACTGAAAGGTAGTTTACTATTTCATGTGTTTAATATTTAAATAAGAACAATAAAAGAAATACAGAAAACTAGATTATATTATAAGAAAGAATTTTAAAATATTAATGAAAAAAATATTAAATAATATTTGACAAAAAACAATAAAACTGTTATTTAAGATATTTCCAATGACAGCTAGTCACCCCCTGGTTGCTTGGCACTTTTTCTCTTTAAATTACATGTTTGTTTCCTGAGGTAACAAATGCAAAGGAATTAAAATGTAGTATTTCATCAAAAGTATAGTATAATGAGTTTTATGAAATGAATAAATACATATTACAAGCATTGCTCTGTCAAATTTTTTTCACCTATGGACAGAATGAACATTACTACTAGCGCTTAGAATACGCTGTTGTGCAGATGAATGTTAAAATAGAGTAAGGAATATGAATTTGTGATTTCCACAATGGGCGGCTGCCCAGGCACCAACCTTAGGGAGAACCATGATTACAAGTGCCATTTTAACAATCGATTGGCCAAACTCAACAAAAAATTAGGTATCGGTTCTACCAAAGCGGTGCGGACCAGCTGAATCCCACTACTGCTCTTATCTCCATCTTATGCTTCTCATTAAAACTAACTCTCAAGTAAGAATGCAGTTTACTCACTCAAACTATGCAAGCTATAGTATTAATGGTTAAATGGCTCGTGATGGGATTTGAAGTCTCTATAGGGAGCAAAATCTTAAGGCCAACAAATTAACCCATAGTAACAGATTTTCAGACTTAAGTAAGTAGAACTGAAATGTTTTTAACATGGAATATGGGAAGTAAAAGGGATTTTTTTCTTCATCAACTCACTTCCATCGGTGAGTCCTTCATGCACCCATCATAAGTTGGAAGCCTCTAAAATATACTGCTAGACCCATTCTGAGCTTCCATTGGGCCTACTTTAGAAATTGGCTAACTTCTTTGCCAATAAGTATTTCAGATATACCTGGGTATTGTCCTGCCACAAACTCTCCAGAGCAGCCTTTGGAATCTGTTAGAATGCATAATAATAATAATTATAATAATAATAATAATGTTCCCTTGAGTATCCAGGCTCTTGCCCCACAGATTCCATCCGCAGACATCCTACAGGCAGTAGAATACCCTTGGTAACTGACAGTTCTTGTGCCTTGAGAATTCTAGTATTTTGGGAAGATGTTTAAGAATTTTTTGGAGATTTGTGTGGATGCCTTTCAAGCTCAGAAAGCAACCGAAAGGGGCAGTTTTGAAATACCACTTCCTATCTGCTCTGGATTCCTTTATAGCTAGGCTTAAAGACCCTTGTTCACAAAATTGTTGCATTTCTTTTTCCTTCCACTGTTTATAATGATTTGTTTGTTTTTAGAGCATTAGCCAGAGAAGGGGGCAAATGCCCAAGGATTTAATATACAGGCAATTCCTGCTTTGGCTCCTCATCTTCTCAACCTCAAGAAAAATCCCCAGCCAAATAAAACACAAAAAGCCTGACCTGTGGTGGCGCAGTGGATAAAGCGTCAACCTGGGAACACTGAGGTCGCCAGTTCAAAACTCTGCACTGGTCTGGTCAAGGCACATATGGCAATTGATGCTTCCAGCTCCTCCCCCCTTTCTCTCTTTCTCTCTCTCTCTCTCTCACACTCTGTGTCTCCACTCTAAAAATGAATAAAATAAAAAAAAACTTAAAAAAAATAAAAAATAAAACACAAAAACACCCTACTATCTCTGTGGAGCCAGGATAAAGTGATTGTAAATTCTTAATGCTTAAAAACAAAAAAACTTAGGTCTAATATATTATTCAGAAATTAACACTTAGAAATATCTTTGATTGCACAACACTACTGTTTTGTAAAAAGCTTTAATCCACTTGATGATTCTTTCAGTTGTTCTAAATTTGTGCTCCTTATCTTCCAAGGCCCATCATCTTCATGAGTCACCCAGTCGTGGAGAGGTCAAGTGTTTAAAGGCCGGGATCCAGCCAAACAATGCCTGACTCTTCAGTGTTTGCACAGACTGCCCTGGCCATTCTGGTAATTGCTCTTATTCCCTCATGGGAAAAACTACAAAGGCATGGAGTAAAAAGGAACAGCAAGCAATGTATACTGAGTCTTTAGCATGTGCCAAGCACGCCACTTTGCACCTTAAACTATAATCCTTATCACAACCCTATGCAGTAAATATGATTAGCCCCTTTTTTCGAATGAAGAAACTGAGGCTTAGAAGGGGGATGTCATTAGCCTAAGGAAATAAAAGCTAAGGTAAGGCCAAGGTTGAATACAGGTCTCTATTTCCTAAACTTTACTCACCCCCTACACAAACACACACACGCGCGCGTGCACACACACACACACACACACACACACACACACACACTGCTTCCCCATGCTGCAGTGCCTCAGCCAAACACAGCTTTAGGAATAAATGAATCATTAGAAAGGCCTCTACCCAGCCACGATCTTCATATTTCGGCAAGACCTAACTAGCTAATGATGCCCAGAGCATCCGTCGCTCAGCCCTGGCTTGGTATAACATTTCCCGGCTTATTTACAGTGTGAAGTTCATTCTTGATCCTGATTCTGTGTGCCTGGTGCTCCAGGCTGGAGTTATCTCTGGCACCATGGGATCATTGCTTCTTCTTTCAACACTCGGGCTCGCTAGATGCTGACTCCTTCCAAATAAAGCAATTAGTTGAAATCTATTAACAGAAATTTCTAAAACCAGTGATTGCAAAATCCATTAGCTACAAGAAATTTGGAGAGAGTTTCCTTCCGTTGTCCAATTGGAGTTCAAATAGTGGAGGTAAGAAAATAATAAGCAATGATAATAACCAAAACCTACCGAGCAATCAAGTTTTTTTAGTATTTACAATAACTAAAAAAGAATCAGCAACCCCAACATTCAAATCCCTAGCAGCATGCCTGTGAGAATCTGTACTTAGTGCATTTGAACTCTTTGGCTGCAATAGGCAAGAGCAGAGGGGAGATGATATCAAATAATACAATTTTTAAAATGATAGAGTTATTTAAAGCTAGTATACATACTCAGCAGGTGACAAGAGAAAGAACTAATTTTAATTTAGTACCGTTTATGATCTAAGCATTCTCATAACAACCACATAGGTACTATAATCCTCATTTATAGAGGAATAGATGTTCACAATAATCCTTTTAAGTAACTTATTCGAGTATGAGTTCAATTATTTAAAGCTTCATTGATATCGTACAGTTCAATAAAAAGAAAATTCAAGCCGGCAGGCACTAACCTATCTGAGTGCCAGAAAGAGACAGCTGGAGACAAGATTTTCATTCTGATATCCAGTTCAGAATCATCAGATGACCGTATGTGTTTATCATCTTTTGCTGAGGCCCCATTAAAAAGTTATTAAAAATAAGATTAAATTAAACAACCCCCCCAAAAAAAACCCCACAAAAAATCACAGCAACAAAATGAATAAGAGAAAGATGAGAGTTTTTGATCAATTCATAGACTCGGAAAGTAGAAGGAAGAGCATCAGTAATTGCAGTACAGGGGAGGAAGACACAAAAGAAACCTTGGCTGTGAGTACATAGGATCCGGCAGCACAGGAGGTAGCTGACCTGCAAAATCAAAGTAACTTTAGATTCAAAAAGGTGCAAATAGAAAGGTAGAAGGTCTATATATAGAACAGGTGGCCTCAGCCGCACCTTTCCCTCACCTCCATGTGCTGTAGAAATCCAGGTCCTTGTCCACTAGCAAAATAATCCAAGAGTTTGTCTCTAACAGAATAGAATGAATGGTTAAGTGGAAGAGCTAGGATAGCGAGTATGGGTGTTAGTGACCCAGAGTAAGGCCCTCCTCAGTCTCATTCCAGGGCTTTCCCTCCACCATCCATCACTGTCATTCAGTTTGGAGAAAACCCACTCATTGACATCCTGCAGAACCAGCTGAGCTCCTGGGCAGTCTGCTTACTGCTCATCCTGACATCTGGAGGGACAACCAAAAATCTTCAGGCATCTGGAAGAGCCTGCAACAAGAAAGAGAAACACCAAAATAAATAGACATCAGCTGTTCCCAGGGGGAAAAAGAGACCTAAGTGAGTAGAAAAGAACAGAAAAAAAAAAAAATTTGTATACTCAGAAGTACTAAAAAAATTTTGGCACAGCTAAAACAAGAATATGACGTATTTTTTTTAAGCATAATAAAAAAACAAAATTAATTTTTTTGGAAATTAAAAATAACATGCCAAAGTTGAATATTTAGTAGATGGGTTGTAAGGCCAAGCTGAGAAAAGCTCTCAGAAAATAGAACAAAAAGCAGTTGGAAAGAAAAATATGAGCAAAAATCAAGAGACATTAAAGATTGGTCCTAATGCAGTGGTTCTTAACCTGGGTTCTATCGAACCCTAGGGGTTCGATGAGTCTGTCTCAGGGGTTCGGAGAAGCCTCTGCCATGGAGGCCATAATAAAGTAATACCATGATTTGTTGTGAGTTCATGCACTTTGTTGATTTTGTTCTTTGAGCAAGGTGATGTTCATGAAGGCTCATTTTGTGCACCAGTAATAAAACATATACCTATGTCCTGAATTTGGATAAAAAAATCATATTTTATTTATCACTAAAGAAGGGTTCGGTGAATGCGCATATGAAACTGGTGGGTTCAGTACCTCAAAAAAGGTTAAGAACCACTGTCCTAATGAGATCTGACATTTCATTCACAGAAATTCTAGAAAGAAGAATCAGAGATAACAGAGGGCAGGAAATCATCACAAAAAAATACAAAACAAAATTTCCCAGAGTAGAGGGAAGAGTATTTTTAAACATAAAGGGCTTACTCCATGCCCAGCATAATGAATAAATATAAACGCTCTTCAACACAATATAGTAAGATTTTAGAACACCAAAGATTAAGTGACTATCTTCAAACTTTCCAGAGAGAGGAATAAGGAAAAACAACAGCTAAACCCTCCTAGATCATAGCATGAAGCCAGTAGCTAAATGTCTAAAGTCTCCAAAAATAGAAACAACAATAAAAGTATTTTATTTAAGATAACTATCAAAGAACTCCAAAACAGAAATTATTAAAAACTGGTTACCTCTGAGGAGCAGGTGAGTCAGGGCCATGGAGGGGATTGTGGCTTGTTACTATCAGCATTCAAGAATATATATATATGTAAACATATATTATAAATATTATGTATGGTCAACATAAACTATAGTCAATATAGAATATAACCTATATATTATATAAAATACTGTGTGGAGTTAATATATAATATATCTGGCCCTGGTCATTTGGCTCAATGGTAGAGCACTGGCCCGGTGTGTGGAAGACCCAGGTTTGATTCCTGGCCAGGGCACACAGGAAAAGCACCCATCTGCTTCTCCACCTTTCCCCCTCTCCTTTCTCTCTGTCTCTCTCTTTTTCTCTTGCAACCAAGGCTCCATTGGAGCAAAAGTTGGCCTGGTGGTGAAGATGGCTCCATGGCCTCAGGCACTAAAATGGCTCCTATTGCTGCGGAGCAATGCCCCAGAGGGACCGAGCATCACCCCCTGGTGGGCATGCCAGGTGGATGGATTCTGGTTGGGCTCATGAGGGAGTCTGTCTACCCCACCCCCAACTTCTCACTTTAAAAAAATACAAAAAAATAAAAATACAAAAAAATACATATGTATATATGTATGTAACATATCTGTGTATAAAAGTGATATTTGCAGGTTGTTGTTTATTACACATTGAGAAAAACTCATCAAGCAACTTACATCGTAACATCTTAACAAGTTTTATTCTCACTTATATGTATTGCAGTGCACGCATAATTACTGTTGAATTTGATGCAGAGCCATAAAAATCATATCCCACCAGGTCTCCTAGGGTCCTGGAAAATAAACAAGCCTCCTACCAACACAGGTTCCAAATGGTCAGTGGCTTACACTGAGCCAACAGGATATAAAAACAGTTGGTTGAGAAGTGGAAACTTCAAGCTGAAAAACATTTGGGATTTTCTAATCTCCACTGAATGTTTTTTTAAAAAACTGAATTTTGTCAAACCTGTTTGTGTATATGGGGAGAGAGCCATAGGCACTAAGGAACATTTGACTCTTCCTGCTGCTAAACATGCTGGGAGAAAGAAACTTCTGGAAATTGGCCAGATTATTTATTGAGCCATGATGAAATTCTTTTAGAGAAAGAAAAATAGTTTCCTAATTGGTCCCTTTGCAGTGTAAAGAATTAATTGGTCTCATGTGAGAGATGGCCACTAAGTAATGGATTAGAATCTTTGCTTTGTGGAAGAGACTAGAAAAAGTCAGGACCTAAAACATAAAGTCTAGAGGTAATGTGGAAGAAGAAAGAATTCAAGCAAATGTATGGACGAGGGGAGTGGGAGGAGCAGGAGAAAGAAAGATTAGATTCCTGCTCACAATGTGAGAAATGCAGCAATGCTATATAGTTGCAGTGAGTACCACGTTCATTAGGCTGCACCAGCAGCTGTTTGGGGCCTAAGTTGCCATTGGTGGTGTTTTTCTTAGCCTGATTCCTTTTCAATTGACAATGCAGAAAGCATTCCTCAGAGTTAGAGCAGGGCGCAAACGCTGTCTCGCTCACAGCTGATAATTTCCCTAGAGACACATGAGATGCAGAAAGATAAAACCAAGGATTCACAAGAAAAATTACATTAGTGGAGAAATGAAGAGTGAGAAGGGACTGAGTAGGCGAAGCTGGCCAGTAATATAATAATTCAAAGACCGCAGGTAAAAACAGCCCCCTGGGATGAAGCTGTTCGTCATGCACTCAGTCAAGGAAGGAAAACAAGAAACCAAAAATTGTGGTGAAATTGTTTTCCTGAAAGAAGAGCTGCTATAAATATAGATGCCATGGGATAGAAGGAACAGGAAGAATAACAGCAAGACTGGACTCAGAATGAGAGACAGATTACGGCTCAGAGTATCACTCACAGGCACTGAGGAAAAAGCCACGAAGGTGAAGGGAGCTTTAGAACTGTGTGCCTTCTATTCCAAGATGATTAATTCAAGCTTATGTATTCAGAGGAATCACAGATCCAGGGATGCCAATGTCTTTTTGATCTGAACACTTTTCCCTAGGAGTGAAGAATCAGAATGTGATTTAGAGGAGGATGTTAGGGGCAGCCACCCAGGCACAAGACTGAGTGAGGGTGGGTATGCAGGGCAGATCTTAGGGCATTCCCCATAATTCCCTGTCTAATACCCTTTTGTTGAGTGTGGGTCAAATGCACTCGCACCTGTGACTTGACTCTAGGCAACAGACTATGGCAAAGGTAATGGGAGGTCACTCCCATAGTTTCTTTATGTGCCATAAGATTCCATGTTAGCAGGCTAGAGCACAAAATACTCCTTGCTGGAATAAGCAGCCACGTGGAAGTCCATATGGCAAGAAATGATGTGCGGAAGCCTGAGGACCTGAGGTCAGCCTTGAGCCTAGTGCCAGCAGCTAGCTGAGGTACTTGGTCACATAGCCACAAGGAGATGAATTCGGCCAGCCACCTGAATGAGCTTAGAAGTAAACTCTTCCACAGATAAACAGCAGCTAAGAATGCAGCCCAGCTGACACCTTGACACCTAGGAGAACCTGAGATGAAGACTCAGCCCCACCATGCTCAGACTCCTAACCCACAGACACTGTGAAATGATAGATGTATTGCTGTGAATCACAAAATTTGTGTTAATCTGTTAGACAGCAAGAAGGAAACAAATACAGTGGGGGAGGAACAGGTGAAAAGGAATGAAGAATGATGTAAGATAACTTCTTCTAAATAAAATGTAGCAAAGCAGCCATGGGATGATGTATGGTGATACTTTAATCACTATTAAATAACTTTTAGGCTTCCATGATGTCTACTGCCCCATGGTCCATCTAATTCTAGGCTCTTGTCACCTCTGAATTAATCTCTTTCCTTGAGATAGAATCTGTGTGTTATACTATTGGCCAAAGGATGACAAAACGCATTGCTTCTAGTTGTTCAGTATAGGAGGTCTGGCCCTGTGCAAAGTTGTGAGAGGGGGAGTTTTTTCCCCCTTTTGGTCATCTTTGGTCATCTTCTGCTCCCATAAAGAGCCCTTCAAATGAAGGGCACAACTAGCTTCTTGTCACTACCCCTCACCTACCATACCCCATGCTCCATTTTGTTTTTGAATGTTCTTACCATTAAATTTTGCTTATTTCTGTATCCAATTTCTCAGATCCTACTTGGTATCATTGAATTCATGCTAAGGGCAATCATCTGATATCAGCTTGATTCATGAAACACCTCACCAGGATAACATTTGTGATTTTTAACAGATCTCTTCAAAGCCCTAACCAGTGAGAAACTCAAGAAACTGTTGAATAAATATATTGTCCAGGCAAGTCTTCCAAGGCCCATAGATTGCAACCTGCAGGGAAAGGGGGACCAGCTTCCCTGTCTGATCCAGAAGGTTGCCTCGTGTTGTTCCCCACTGAAGGCTTCTGTTGGTTGGGTCTATGCTACATGACCATTTTGTTTATTCCACAAGCAGGTTAGCGGCAGCATCTGTCTAGTGCCTGGCAGGTATGGTGGAAATGGGGATGGACAATTAGTATTATGTTCATCACAAATATATCACTCACATCTGAGTTGTTTCAGTATTCACCCTTCCTGTGTATATTTCGGAGCTGCAAAGAAATGTGCCTTCCTTATGGGAGCAATGGGATAGAAGCCAGTACATGAATCCCACACACCCTTGTGCAGCTTCCGTGATGAAGTGGAGTCTCCACCCCAGGGAGTGCCCCTGCTTCCATCTACAAGGAAGACTCAGAAAAAGCTCTCTGTTTCCAGGGGATTCAGAGATGCTCTCTCCCTAGATTGTATTGTCTTGGCCCCTAAGTCCCTGTGCAACTCATTCTCTCTGCTTAAAATGCCCTCCTTTACCCTGTTTGAATTCAGTGTTAATTGAAAGGTACGCATGGGTGGACATGTCTTAGCTGACTCTGGGGTGATTTGAATGTCTACTCCGGGCCCTTGCAAGCAGCTATCATGACATCTCACACCTTGTCCAGGAATTGTCTCAATTGTCTCTTTCCTGCACCAGACAGCAAGCTTCTTAAAGATATGGGCAGTGCCTTATTTATTGTCTTTTGTCTTCAGAGTCTAGCTCAGGGTCTAGAACTAAATATTAAGGAATGAATAAATGGCCAAGTAGGAAGCAAGTATCTGACCCACTCAAACTGAAAATAAGGAAAAGAAAGAAAAAAATGATTACTTCACAAGGTCAGGATTTGAGGTGATGTTATTAGGTGTTCTACATTAAAATCAGCCCACAAATCGCTGTCCATCCTGCCCCATGTAATTATTGGGCAGTGAAGGTACTGTAGCATGTTTCCCAAAGGGGGTCTGAAAACCACCCAGCTGAGGGCAGGAAGCCAGGGCTTTATTAACAGAACTGTTGCGGGTGACAAAGTATTATGAAACAGGGATATAAGTGGTTTTATTTTCATGGCAATTTCTGATATTTTTTTATAGTCAAAGAATCATATAAATACTTCTCTATTTTATGTTTACAAGTTGATGTTGATGAAACCTAATTTTGCCCCATCTCAGACTTCCTGTAATAGCTTACAATTTATAACTATTTATAAAATTTGGTGTTTGATTATTTAAGTATGTCAGGTCACATATTTTCCAGGAATATTAAAGTTATATTAAAATACAAGCAACTAAGACATCTTTCTGGAAAATATGAAGTGACTTTGCTACCCAATGATTACATGGGACAGGATAGAAGTGATAATTTGTGGGCTGACTTTAATAACATCACCTCTTTCTAACACAAGTAAATATGACTAATGTGAGTAAACAAGTTTAAAAAAATAAAAAAGCATTTCCATCTTCCCTTTTGGTTCCTTTGCTGGCATCTCAGAACTTGAATGAGTACACAAAAGAGGGATATCATTCCCCAACCCAGGGGAGTAGGACTGTGGATTGGGTGAAGTGCATTTCTAAGGAGGTCTCCCCATAGGGCTCTCCTTTCTTCTCACCTCCCCACTTCCTCATGCCCCTCCAGACCTCCAGGGTCCTTCTCTTCTCTAAAGTATACACCCTATGCCTCCTCCCCAAGAAGCTCTATCCTGCCTGGCAAACATTATTCTTATTAACAGGGACAGACATGCTTCATAGAGCAGCTTACATTAGCCTTTACATCAAGAACTATCTTTATTCCCCCTGGATACTAGCTTTCTTCATAAACCTCCAAGGTTCCTACACTAGTAGTTTAGAGCCTCAGTGTAAACCCACTGACACTGATCCTAACCTTCTACTTCCTTCTGGTGAATCCTCAAATTTAACTTTGCTCTAACCATGTTTCTATACCATCCTGTTTAAAGTTCCCAATGACATTTTTCTTGCTAAATGTTGTGACCTATTTTTTCCCATTCCTTATTCTCATTGACATCTTTTAAATTGGAGTCTGGGCCCACATACTCTCTGGAGCATGGGAAGACTAAGGCAGAGCTGTGAAGGTTTGAGCATCTTTGGATCGTCTTCTGGTCCATGTTTCACTGTCTCTAAATGTGGAGCCCCTCCCTAGCCCACCAAGCGTACTTTCACCTCAGGGCCTTGTATCCAGTGGTTTCTTCTGTCTGAATGCTCTTTCTTTAGCTTCTCCATAATATCCCTCTCACTTTCTTCAAGTTTTTGCCAGCTCTGCCTTCTGTGGCATTGGCAGTACTCCCCCACGCCATTGCTCACATTCTGACCTGCAGTGCAGTTTCCTTCTCTCATCCAATCCCACTGCTTTCCACTCTTTGGAAAGTGTTCTCTGTTTCTGCTGTGCTGAGATATCCATATATATTTTATTTATCTAAAAAATATCTCTTCTCTCATATCTATGAATTAGTATAGAAAAGAGAGTTTACCATCTTGAGAATTGAAGAGAACTGGGAGGAGATAAGGGGGATAACTATGAAGATTCCTAAAGGAAGAACATTCCAAACAGAAGAAACAGTTGGTATAAAGGCCATGGGGTGGAGGTGTGCTTGGTAAGAATAGGCAAGAGCCCAAGATGGCTGGATCTTGGTTGAAACAGAGTCAGAAAGGGAGAGACCAGCAAAAGGTGAGCTCAGATAGGGAAGGAAGCAGTAATTTATCAGGAGAGCTGTGTGATGTGGAGCCTGGAGATCATGCATGCACTTTGACTTTTACTCTGAGGATGGAGGGAAGACATTGGAAGATTTTGAGAAGAGGAGTAACAGAATCTAATTTAGTATTTTAATATAACAACTCTGACTGTCATGTGGAGAAGAGACTCAGGGGAGAAGAACCAGGATGCCAGAGCACTTCCAGTTTGGGGATGGTGATGGTTCAGACCATGGTGGTAGCATGGTGGTGGTAGGAAGTGGTTAGATTGTGAATACACTTTGATGGTAAAGCCAGCAGGATTTTCTGGCTGGTGAGATGAGGAGGGAGAGAGAAAGAAAGGAGTCCAGAATGACTCCAAATTCTTTGGTCTGAATACTGGAAGGTAAAGTTGCCATCAATGATATGGGATTGCTTTAAGTGGAACTGGTTAGCGGGAGGTGATCAGGAGTTCTGTCTCTGATATACTGAGTTGAAGATGTCAACTTAATGAGTTTAGGATTTAAAAGAGAAGTCTGGAATAAAGGCAGGTGTTTATAATGGTACCTAAGGACATGAGACTGGCTGGTTCCCCAAGGTAATGGGTTTGGTTAGAGAGGGAAAGAGGAGCAAGAACTGAGCCCTTGGGTACGCCTATGTTAATAGATCTGGGAGATGAGAAGAATCTAGTCAAGGAGACTGAAGAGGAGCAGTCAGTGAAATAAGAGAGAAAAAAAGGAAATTTACTTTGTACATATGTCGCATTTTAATTCAAAACATTATGTAGCAATCTGGATTGAAAAATTGGAACAAAATTGTAGATCATTCTTTACTTTAAGGAAAACAATATGATACAATAGCTAAATCATTGGCCTAGCGCATGATGTAAGTACTTTTACAATGACATTTTCCACACCTCAACCCCTTCACCCAGCATAGTAGTACCAGGCAGTTTGTATAGAAAGCTACCCTGGGTCTTTCTAGTTGTTACTGTAAAGAAAGCTGCTATATTACTTTAAAGAATGAATGAAAATCATTTAGGTTTGCTAGCAGGCTTGGGGGAAGAAGAGACTGCTTGCAAGTTATGAATATCCTAGGACCTGTCACCTTCCATAACTTGAATAAGAAAGGGTTCGCCTAGGGAAAATTCACAGTGGCTATGGATAGGTTCTACCTTTCTAAAATTAATGATAATAATAATAATAAATTTTATATTTCAAAGCAGTTTTAGTTTCACAGCAAAATTTAGCAAAAGGCCTAGAGCAGTGGTTCTTAACCTAGGTTCTATTGAACCCTAGGGGTTCAATAAGTCGTTCTCAGGGGTTTGGAGAAGCCTCTGCCACAGAGGCCAGAAGAAAGTAATACCGTAATTTGTTGTGAGTTCATGCACTTTGTTGGTTTTGTTCTTTGAGCAAGGTGATGTTCATGCACGGCTCATTTTGTGCACCAGTAAAAAAACATATACCTATGCCTTGAATTTGGGGGAAAAAATCATATTTTATTTATCACTAAAGAAGGGTTCGGTGAATGTGCATATGAGACTGGTGGGTTCAGTACCTAAAAAAAGGTTAAGAACACTGGCCTAGAGTCCCCATGTCCCTTCCGTCTGGGCGCTTTCTCTCCCACGCTCACTCTGCACCACAGTCAAGGGACTTCACTGAGGCTTCCATTTCCCCACCTGTAAACTGAAGGTAGGATGACTGACATTAAAGTCTTCAGGTTCTTTTCGGGAAGGTGTTCTGTAATATCAAGTTCTTATTAGAGACCTTAAGGAGAAAGTGTCTTCCTTCTCCTTTTTCTGGGAGCCAGCTGCGAATGACTAGGATTTAATGAGTTACCAAGACAGTGTGTTATTTAAAAAGCAATGAGATCAGTGCCTTCCACATCAATGAATATGTGTGATTGTCCCTGGGAGAAGCACCTGCCGACCGCCTCAGCTCATAAACGTGGCCCTATAGGCACCAGCCGCAGCTTCAGTCTCCCTACAAGACAGCCTGATTTCCTGATTTGTGACTCTGGTGTCAGGGTTGCCAAGATTGCCTCCTGACTCCTTGACCTTGGGGCAGACGGCTGAGCTATAGCCCTTCCACCAGCACCTGCACTCCTTCTAGGGCCCATGAATTTCACGAGGAACAGTGAAGTAATGGCTAGAACAGCACACCAGGCTTCCTGACCTGAGCCCAGGCAATGGCGCTGCTCCATACACAGAGGGCCGCCAGCTTCCTCTGTCAGTGAGCACTCCAGCCTGCTGACTGATGACTGCTGGGCAGGATGAATTTAATTCCCTGCCTCACACTTTCCACAGCCTCTCCTGCCAAGCTTTTGAGACACTGAGAGGAGAGGTTAACTAATTACTTTAAGAACTGTCCCCACACTGGGTGCTCAGGAAATTTCAAACCTCAAGACCACAAGCTGTCTTAGACCCAATGTGACTCTAATCAGATTTCTGAAAGGTCACCACTGCAAGAGAAAGCAGGGTGAATAGGGTCAACAAGCTCTGGACCTGGCAGGAAACCCAACACACCCATCGAACTATGGCTGGAGCCAAAGAATCCATCTCGGAAGCGAAGTCTCGTTGTCAGCAAGGAGCTCCACCCTAGTTCTTCAGTGTGCTCATCCTCATTATGGGAGAAACACAGTTGCTATTTTTCCAAAACTTCATACGTAAAGATGAAAAAGACGTGGCTTCTTCTCTGACGCAAATTCTTGTGTCTATCACGGAATGCTCACTCACAGGCTTAATGCCTGGGGAGGGAACTCTAACTTTGTTACTTAATTGATTTGGATATTATTGTTAGTTTCTTTAGAGACAAAACAAAACAATAGTATGTGACCTGCAGGGTTGTGATAAGATGTGTAAAGCGCAGACTCAAGCATGCTATCTGAAGTAGAAGATAAGTAGAAGAAATGTCTCTGTTGCACGTAGCATCTGCTTGGCACATAGGAAATGTTCAAAATATGATAGGAATGTACTGAAAGCACTTGACACTGTGCATATAAATGTTAAAGCTCCATACGTACCTGCTTCTACTGAAAAATAGAGAATTTTTTCAATTTTCTGCAAGGCCATTAATCTCACCTTGATACTCAAGACATAACATTTATCACTTGCTCTCCATAGACCAAGTAATTCTGACCTAGTCACTAAAAACAGGAGGCAGTGGATGGAGGGTGGGAAGAGGGGGATAAATGGTGATGGATGAAGACTTGACTTGACTGGGGAGGGTGAACACATGATACAGTGTACAGAGGTGTGATGTAGAATAGGACACCTGAAACCTGTATAATATGTTAACCAGTGTCACTCAATAAAATTCCACTTTAAAAAATAAAAATAAAATTTTAAAATTTAAAAATAACCTATTGTTGGTGCCTTTGGAGACCAGAGAGTGATTATGCTTCCTAACTGGATACCCTGAACTTGAGTCCCTCTGCCCTACATAGCTTACTCTCTAGAGATGAAAAGCTTGATGACTTGTCCTTCAACAAGGTCTTTCCTCCAACTCTCTAGAAATTCTTGCCTGAAATCAGGGACTTTTTGGATACAATTTCAAAGCTATCACTTCTGGTGAAGCCAACCAAAAATACAGGCATCATCAGTAGAAGAAATTCAATTAACCTGACATTCGGCATTACCTAGTCTGGTGTAGAACTGTTGGAGGCATCGGATGAGTCCTCCCACCGGGCTGCAATCACAACCCACACTCTCATAGACCCTTGCTCCCCTGCCTGCTGCACATTAACTCACAGAACATATCTGCATTCCCAAAGCAGTGAGTTTAGAGCCAGAATGGAAGGGGTAATGGTCCCTGTCCTGCAATCATCAGTCTTAACTCTGTTCCTATTGAGCAGACTTGTTTGTGCTAAAATCTAAAATAGGTCTTTTAGTCTGTACCATGTTCTTTTACTATTATCCCTGCCCTGTTTGATATTTGTACCCCAACATTTGACTAAATAACCAAACTCCTACTTATTATACCTTCTTGCTTGGGGTGGATATCAAAGCACAAATTCTCATCACCTTCTTCAACTCCAAGCCTTCTCCACTTTTCCATTTTGGCTTGATGCCTCACGGTGGATCTTGCCTTTGTTTTCAAGCTTCACCATAGTGTTCTTATCTACTTACCCTCTTTTAGCATACTGGACTACCCACCATCATGCATTAGTCTCTGTTTCTCAGGGCCTTTCCTGTTCATGTAGTCACTTATACCCCATCACTGACCTATTTGATTTGTTTGTTTGATATCTATTGCAAATAGTAACAATTTTTATATGTTTTATCTACCCAGTGAGATGAAAAGAAAGGGCCATATGAGATTATTTTTCTTCTAAGCCTTTCATAACTTGGTGCTAGACTAAGCAAATATGGAGTGTCTCTTTATTTCAATGTAAATAGTTCTTTAAAATTGGCTGTTGGCCTGACTCATTCTAAGGGGAAACAGTAATTTCATATTTGTTATTGCATTCAACCCTGTACATGTTTGACGTCTTTGACAAAAACCACTAAGTAACCAACGAATGTAATGAAAGGTGAGGTATGGGTGTTTATTGAGCATAGTACTGCTAATGATTCTGGAAACAGAAGAGATTGCTTATAGCAGCCATTCAACCAATGGTTGTTGCATTAAATATTCCTGACCTGGGGAATAAATATTCGGCTTCCCCACTCCCCCTTTCAGTCCTATTCAATTCAGAAGTGCTTCGGTGTACCTGTTGCAGTTAGACGGGACAAACTGCTGAAATTCTTGGAGCTGACTTTTAGATTCTCACTGATTCTTGTTATACTTTGTTAGTTAACTTTCTAGAACAATTGTCGCCTGGGATCCAGAAATTGGAATTACAGTGGAAAGGATAGCTTACTCTGTGCTCTTTCCTGGACTTCACACATGCTCTGGAGAATTCAGAAGCCTAGGGCAGCTTGATTACTGGCTCAGAGAGCTGGGCAACGGTGCCCAGTCTCACCTGCCTGATTTTATTCCAGGTGAAAGTATGCCCAGTTAAAAGCCTGTATTTATCCTTCCTTATAGCTAAGGATGGCCAATGCAACAGAAGTGAAAATTACTGGTGGGATTCCCTGGGAAGTGTCTTAAAAGGGGGATAGGCAGTGGGGAGGAACTTTAAATTTGCTATTCCTCCCTTCTTTCTACTTTTGGACTAAAGTTTCAATAGCCATCTTGTCACAGGAGTTGAACCTGAAAAGGGAAGAGGCACGCTGAGGATAGTGGAGCAGAGTGTTGGGAGCAGCAGAGCCCTGGGTGACCATGGTGCTGCCATTTTTTCTTGGCTTGCTGCCTTGCTTTTCCTCAACATCAGAAATAAACCTGTTTTCTTTAAGCCATTTTATGACTTTCCATTATAAGCAGCCAAATTTGCTCTTGATACACTCCTTCCACCCTCATCCACTCTAACCCTACTTATTATCTCCCCTCTTATTATTTACTATTTAAAGATGACTTTGGTTAAATATATTTTCTTAATTAGGAAGAAAACCAAGTCATTCATATCGATGTAAACTGCACAATAAAATAACTGGTCCCCTAGAAGAACTAAGCCAGTGGGAACATAGATATATTGATGGAGTGGAGAAGGAGAGGAACTGAGACACGAATCAACTAGAGAAGAAAGTGACTGTGAAAAGCAGTTTCTTAGATGAGAAAGAAGAGGATGGCTCAGAGCACAGGATGGGGGACCTGAAGGAGATGGAAGGGACCCAATGATTAACCTTTTTTCCTTTGCCATCTTGTTTAAGGCCCTGGTAGGGGCTACATGGATGCCACTAGAACTATTCCATGCACTAACTTCAAATGTGTAGTCCCCCCTCTAGCATTCTCAGGTGTGTGACAGCTATTTTTGAAATTACTTTCAATTGAAGAAAAGCTCTGTACACAGTGGCTGAGGAAATGAGACTGTATCATGGAAGAAATCATAGTACTTAATATATTACATGCAGGGTTGACTGGGGACTCAACACTTGAAGGCCATAAGCTTGAGATCAAGCTGCATGTGGGCAAAGACATGTCTTTATTCATTCATCAAGCATTTGTAGAGCACCCACATTGTTCCTGGCTATGTGCCCAGCATAAGGCACAAACATATAAAGCCTAGTTCCAGCTTTAAGGAATCTCCAGTCTGGAGGAGAGTGTGGGAAAAAGAAACAAGAAATGAAATGAGTAATTGCAAAGGCCTCTCTACTACCTTGCTCTTGGACAGATTTATTGACATCCTCTAAACATTATATTTAACATTCCAAAGCAAGCCAGGCCCCTTTACTGGGCCATCCAGGAAGGTAAGCAGTCCAGATATTTATTCTCGATTGTTAAGAACACAGGAGTGGCTTTAAATCTGCCACTTACTGGCTGTGTGATCTTGGGCAAATTACCACTTCTTGCAACCTATTTTCTTCTCTGTAATAATATGTAGGTTCTTGTGAGGTGTGAATGAAAGAATGTGTATAAAGAAATGAGTATATTTAGAAACTGACCTACAGAAGGATCCCAGAATTGTTAGTTACTGTTGTACTGTGTTCCTAGGGTCTGAAGAGCTGTCGTGTTGAGAGAAGTGCTGATATAGCCTCTGACTGGCGGAGCTGAGGCCATCTGCATCTGCGGTCCTTTGCAAGCAGGCAGGGGTTAAGGGAACAATGGTGGGGGTTGGTGAGGAAACTTGGGCACTGATCTGGGACCTGAAGAATGAAGCACAGCTGGGGGCACTGGGACTTCCAGGCACCAGGAGTAAAGACTGAAAAGCAGCCTCAGGAGAACTAGAGAACATTTATCCTGTGACAATGTGGGTAACCTGGAGACCAGGGGCTGAGGTAAAAAGGCCCCCATCCAGGCTCACCAGCTCTGGCTCCACTGAAAGGGATGAACACAAGCACAGATGTGACTACACAGTGTGGTAAGCCTAGAGCTGGAATAGTATACAAGGGGTTAGGAGCACAGTTGCTCACTTTGTTTTTTGATAACCATAAAATGGGATGATGATAATATCACTTACCCTAGAGGTTTGTTGTGAGAATTAAATAAGAGGTGCTTACAAATATATATGTGTATGTAGATACATATGGGTATTATCTATATGTTTTGCACATAATACTCTCACATGAATAAGCAATTTGTAAATTACATAGTGCTATAGAAACACCTATTTATTTTATAATTAATCATTTATATACAGTGTAAACTTTCTGAGGAAAGTTACAGTCTCTTTATCATTGAAAAATGCTAAATACAGTATTTGTTAAAATAAATATAATCAAAGTCCAGACTATCAAGTCATTTAAAAAATACCTCCTTTCTGTCAATCTTATTTTGCACAGCTTTTGCCTCTTTCTTGGAAAATGCTACTCTTTGCAAAAAAAAAAAAAAAAAAAAAAACAGTCCGAGAAATCTAGTTTTCTGTATGCATGGATAGGTGCCTTTCCCACTGGCTGTAGCAAGAGCAGTAAACTCATCCAAAACCAGAATCTGCCATTAGGCATTTGTCGTGGGCCAAGTCCTCTGCTCTGAAGATCAGCTGTGACCAGAGGATTACCCGATATTAATGACTGGCTCTGAGAAGCTGACCACCAGACCCCACCCCATAAATGCACTGCACTTTTACTTACTTTGTATCCTGAAGAGAACAACCATCTGAATGTAATACTTTTCCCTTAAATTGGTTATATGAGGATTCAGAAAATATATGTACATAAAGAACAACCCATATGATTGGCTCAGGTTTCTGGAAATACATGAGAAGGATTCCACAAAAATAAGCTCCCGCTCTGTACAGTCTGCACTTGAGCATAAAAATCTTTATAATCAGTTTATTTTGACCACAAAGTTAACAGTTCTATGAAAGAAAAAGTGCTCTCACTTAGAACTAATCATTATAACAATATTACAGTCAAGTTTTGATTATCTGCTCCCAGATTTTTAAAGCTGTGGACTATGAGATTGCTTTGTGTTGTGTTTTCTGTCTGTGGCTTGGCTACTTTCCTTAATTGTTTAAGTCAAGGCTCTTTTACCCACTCAAGGTATGGCAAGTAATAGGAAGTTTTTTCTTTCTTTTTTATAAGGATGCATCTGCATGGGCCTCCATGAACAGGTGACAACTAAGTCTCAAGATGAATAGGTACAGTTATTCACTCGGGCCTCATGAGAACAAGGAACATCACTATCCTAGAAAGCCTTAGAGGCCACCTACCTTTCCCGTGTCTCTCCAGTGGGGTCTTTAGTCTCTCCTGCTTCACTGTGCTGATTGTTTATAATTCATGGCACCTCACCCAGTTTCAAACATCCTTACCCACTACCTTGTTCTTCTGAGAGAATTGAATCAACTGGGCTAATCTTTTATCCCATAAGACAAAAAACAGTTTACAGTTTGGGTCAAGGGCTCAATCCTAAAAACAGATATAATGGTCAAAATATGGCAAGCAAACTGAGTTACATGATGAAAATATGACTATTCAAAGGATGCCTTTTCAGGAAAGACTATGTATAGGCTCCGCAGAAAGTGCCCAGTGGGATGGAGAGCCACATGCCCAAAGTGGTAAAGAGCTCATTTATTCATGCTTTATTGGTTTCTTTCTCACTTCCTCATTTATGCTTCCTGGATCACCTCCCAAATAAACAGTCTGCAAACAAGTCTTTGTCTCAGAATCTTCTTTGGGGAAAACCCAAACTGAGATTTTTAAAAATTGCAAATATGGAATACAATCTAGTTTACATACACTAGCTGGTCTCCAGATTCATCTGAAGAGTTTTATACAAGTATACAATCCTGACCCCACAGCGTGAATATGAACCTTTGGAAAAGTGCGTAAGTGCAGAGATCTCCAGTTGTAAAAGCATTCAAGGGAAAAACGATATAAGCCAGCTGGGAAGTGCAGTAGTACACAACCCAAAACCTCCAAAGTTCTTTTGTTTGTTATTACTTTTACTGTTCTATGTCAGCAAACTACCTATCATTTATACATATTGAGGACTAGAAACTCTTTTTTGATAAAAAGGAAAGGTGTTAGTTGGTGATGGTGATAATAGTAGTTGGTTGGTAAAAAAAAAAAAAAAAAAACCTAAATGTTTTTCTTCCTTTCTTAGCAATTCATTTTTTGCCCAGAAATAAATAATAAGAAATTAAAATGATGTTATTTAGAAAGCAAGTTACAAGAAAATCTTTGATATTTATCTTACTCGAGGTTCCTCTGGAACCATATTCTACTTACATTTCAAGATATAATTCAGATGTCATCTTCTGCCATCACTACCCTCATGTGCCAAAATTAGATTCTTCCTTCTTAAATCTCCTAGAGCTGTCTGCTTGAAGATTCACTTAAGAGCACTTGCAATGAAAAAAATTTTTAGCTACTTGTTATAATCAGTAAGACTTATCTGCTTGATTATGAACTATTTGAGGACATAGTTCTTGCTATTTTTTAATTTATCTTGGAAACTTCAGTTCTTGGTATATAGCTGATGCCCGATTAAATATTAAACATGTGATCTTTTCAGTATATAAATCCAGTGTAACTGCTCTTCTGCTTAAACCCTTCATATGTATTTCCACTGCATTTGGTATTAAATATACTCACATTTTTTGTTTAGGATTTAGAAAACTGGAGAGTCACTCCTGCACTAACAGGAAAAAAAATGCATAATCTAGAGAATCATAATTCCTCTTGAACCCATCAAACTGGCAACCAACCACCCTGAAATCTAAGAAAAAGCAGGTGCCTCCAAGAAGAGAAGGTAGTAACTAAACAGACACTGGATACCACGTAAGCAGAGGCAGACTAAGGTCGGTTGAGGCCCTGAGCACAGAAGAAAATATTGGACCCCTTAAAAAAGAGAGAGAGAGACAGGGAAAATAAAAATACATGTTAACCATATTTTTAAATAAATAAAAAATATTATGTACTGTTAATGTTAAAATAGCACATATGAAAGCAAACTTGGTGTCATTAGAAAAAAAGTATAAAGTTGCGGTTTTGCGGGGCCCTGCAGAAGTTGGGACCCAGGGCGCGTGCCCGGTGTGCCCGCTGTTAAATCCACCTCTGCACATAAACTAGAAAGATGATGCAGTAAGTCAGCACACTGTGAAATGGCAGGTAAGAGCATTAGATTATAGAACCCCTACTAGCTGTGGATACAATAGCAGGTCCCCCTCACACCTTAGACCTCACTGAGTGTTATATGCAAGAGACTCATGAGGCAAGAGACTAGAGCAAATGCTCCCTTGTGTTAAAGGTTTGGGGGAGGGGAACAGCAGTTACTGGAGGAAAAGCACGTAGCCACTCTCAGACTGCTCTCCCCTAAGTCCTCTATAGAACAAAAGCCTTAAACCTTCTCTAAAAGTCTCCTGTAGACTTTCCCAGACCTGAAAACTGATGGAGACCAGGGGCTTTCTGGCTACACTCGGAAACCCCCTTTTAAAAGACTCAGAAATATTTAAGGACGCACATTTCGGCAAAGAACTGGACTACCAATGTGAACAGGTGGGGGAGGCCCAAAGCTATTGAAATTTAGGCAACGTTATTGTAAATGTTAATACTTTTTCTCACCCACCATCTGGTGAACTGAATAGATGTCAGTTGCACTCCCTGATTGATCGAGCTGTGATCCCCTCATCGTGGCCACAGTATCATTCCATCTGGCATTTAGACTCTGTGATTGGGATTGTTTGGGAAGGTGGCCCGAATGATCAGATCTAGCTTGCTGCAGTCTGCTTCAGCAGCTGCACATGAGCCCAGTTGACAGCCCAAAATATATTAATCCAGACAAAATAAATTTTATTTCGGGTTTGAGTTAGAAGAGATAATATTAAAGATGGGAACATTTTTACATGAATGAGTGAATATAATCAGTGTGCTAACTTATAAAGTTCAACGTATGCTATTTAGTAGAAGACTGTTTAGAGTTATGGAAATTCCATATGGAATCATATCTCATGATTATTATACAGAAATATAAAACTAAAGTTCATGCTGATACATGCTGGGTAGGTAAAGACACTTCAAGGTCATAAAATTTAGCAATGTGCAACATTTGCCAAGGCTACAATGAGACAGTGGACTTCTTTTGTTTCTTTTAGAAAAGAACTTTTACAGACCATGTCACCAAACGAGCAATTAATAAGAAAGAACACATCATTAAATTCTGCTCTCAGGTAATTTATATGCCACAGTGTTCATTGTTCACAACCCAGGCTTTTCTTAGTGAATCATAACATTGTCTTAATTATCACCACCATTCTTTGGTAATTGGTTTCTTTCTTTCTCATCCAGGAATAGGCTTTAAACCAAACCTTTGAACTCTTTTGCAAAGCACATACGCTAGATATCACATGGGTTGTCAGCTTAGGAGCAAATGATCTCAAGTTTTTCCTCCCAGTGTTCTTAGGTAATGAGTCCCAGGTGCCAGGAACAACAATGAAAAAAAAATCACTTCTTCCAGAACTGCCACCAGCTCTTTGGATGCACAGCAATGCACAGCTCTTTGTTCGGGATTTGTAAAGAAGCAATTCAAAGCCTAACATCTCTGGAGTCCTTGGAAACTCAGTCTCTAATGAATATGATCTGCCCTGCAATTCTTTCCTTAGACAAATAGGCAGCAACTAGCTGAGGCAAGCCTGACCTCCTATTGAGTTAACTTTGTGGTGGTGGAGAGCAAGATGGGAGATGGGTGTGGAGTGGTCTTTCTGGTCTGTCTTAAAAACAGATGCTGGCTGTAGTTATTTACGTCATGACTGTGAATGAGGTAATTTCTGTTGAAATGTACACTTCTTAAAAATATCTGTGAGGCAACCATGATATCAGGTAATTGGCCTGCCTGAATTGTGTACTTTTCAAACAATTGTTTTGAAAGTATATAAATTTTGCCTGACCAAGCAGTGGTGCAGTGGATAGTGCGTCAGATTGGGATGCAGAGGATCCAGGTTTGAAATCTCGAGGTCACCGGCTTGAGTGCGGCTCATCTGGCTTGAGCATGGGGTTGCTGGCTTGAGCATGGGATCATAGACATGACCCCATGGTTGCTGGCTTGGAGCCCAAGGTTGCTGGCTTGAGCCCAAGGTCACTGGCTTGAGCAAGGAGTCACTTGCTCTGCTGTAGTCTCTTGGTCAAGGCACAAATGAGAAAGCAATCAATGAACAACTAAGGTGCCATAATGAAGAATTGATGCTTCTCATCTCTTTCCCTTCCTGTCTGTCCTGATCTGTTCCTCTCTCTGTCTCTGTCACACACAAAAAAAGAAGTATATAAATTTGCATTAGCTAGTCCTTTCTCAAAGCTGTGAGATAATCTTAGACGATGGATTAATATTTTTTTACACTAAATAGATATATTTGAAAGGTACTTGGGCGAAAAGGGTGAGTATAGTGTGGGGCAGTATGTCCTAGACCTTAATATGTATACAAATCATTTAGGAATTTTGTTAAAATGCAGATTCTAACTCAGAGAGGGTTTAGAATGTCACCTGGACTGCTTTACTTTGAACAAGTTCCCAGGTGAGACCAACGTCACCAGTCTGAAGGCCTAGACATCAGTCCAGTTATCAACATTTTAACTAAAATTAACGCTGATCTTGAAACAGGTGAGAAATACTGAATAGTGGTTTGGAGCACAGGTTTATAGCTGGATAGACCTGGGCTTAAATCTCAACTTATCTACTTAACAACCAAGTGGCTTAAGTCACTGAAACCGTTGGAGCCCCATCTGTAATGTGGAGATGATCATACCCACCTTAGAGGGCTGCTGTTTTACACAGAACTGTATAAATGACATATTATAGTCCCAGTGAACAACTCAGAGCTTGACTTACAGCAAGTGCCCGAAAGTAACTTGATATGTGGCTAAACGTGGATATGACGACCAAGATGTGACTGGGATCCTCGTCTACATTGCCTACTTAAGCTGACACCTCACTTGGAAAATAAAAATTGTTCATCTTTTCTTTCAGTCAGGGCACATGAATGTTTAACACTTTCCTTTTAAGAATTTCCAGATGGTAAAACGTACGTGCAGTCATAAAACAAATGAACTTCAGAGATATATTATGTTGATATATAATATACATGATCCCATAAATGATTCTTTTTAATTATGAGTTTTAATTATATATATATATGTGTGTGTGTGTGTATATATATATACACTTTATTTTTTTACAGGTGCAGAGAGAGAGTCAGAGAGAGGGATAGATAGGGACAGACAGGCAGGAATGGAAAGAGGTGAGAAGCGTCAATTATTAGTTTTTTGTTGCTGTTGCAGCACCTTAGTTGTTCATTGATTGCTTTCTCACATGTGCCTTGACTGCGGGCCTTCAGCAGACCAAGACACCCCTTGCTGGTGCCAGCGACCTTGGGTCCAAGCTGGCGAGCTTTTGTTCAAGCCAGATGGGCCAGCGCTCAAGCTGGCGAGCTCAGGGTCTCGAACCTGGGTCTTCCGCATCCCAGTCCAACACTCTATCAACTGTGCCACTGCCTGGTCAGGCAGTTTTAATGATTTCTAAATACTGTTTTGTGGATATCTTCATGCTCAAAAAAGTGGTAAAACAATTTCTAGCCTCACTCAGCTCTAGTTTGGGGGTGTGTGTCTTGCGTGTGTAGCTGAACACATGGGCCTTCATTCCGGCTCCCAGAGAGGCTGCTCCCTCTCCTCTGTGTTCCATGATCACTTCTGCTGATTTGTCAGGCTGGCCAGCACCACAATAGCACCCCACAGCTCCACTGGCCCTACTACCAACTCTATGGGCTCTTAAGGTGCCAGAGGTCTCCTGTGGAGGCAGTAAGAGGGGAGACATGGAGGAAAGAAAAGACCTTCAGTCTCCTTGAGCTGCATTTTGTGTAAGGCAGTGGTTCTTAACCTTTTTTGAGGTACCGAACCCCAGTTTCATATGTGCACTTACCAAACCCTTCTTTAGTGATAAATAAAATATGGGGTTTTTTCCAAATTCAAGACATAGGTATATGTTTTTTTACTGGTGCACAAAATGAGCCGTGCATGAACATCACCTTGCTCAAAGAACAAAACCAACAAAGTGCATGAACTCACAACAAATTACGGTATTACTTTATTCTGGCCTCCGCGGCAAAAGCTTCTCCAAACCCCTGAGACTGAATCATCGAACCCCTAGGGTTCGATAGAACCCAGGTTAAGAACCACTGGTGTAAGGAAACCCTGAGCAGCATGCCCATTTCCAAAGGAGTTCTAGAATTCAGTGGAAAAAACTGCTTTTGCTTTTTTACAGGCTGTTTTTTCCTAGGATTCATGCAACTACTGGGAAAACAGAAAAAAACTGTGATCACTCTTCTCCTCTGATGAGGAGCTCTGTATGTAGGGGGATCCCCAGCCCCATACCCCCACCCAGAGATGGCTCAGCTCCTGACTGCTGCTGTCCAGTTCCATAAGTACCCAGACATGTGTGGTTGTGTCTGAGCCCAATGGCACAAAGCTCACCTTCTTTACCAGGAGCTACATGGAGCCATGTAAATAGGTCTCTGACTATCAGGTTCACCAGCTTACCAGACATGCACAGACTTTTCTGAATATCCTAGCACTCAGGTCATACTTAGGTTCACCCTTCTATTCTGAACTGAGGGTTTAAGAACCACTAATGAAGAAAATTAGAGGAGAGAAAAGAAAGAAAAATAACATGTGTTGATTACTTAATATGTGAAAGCACATGTTTAGTTTTTTTACATATAAGTTCTATTTACACAGCAATTGAATGAAAGCATTTGGTTTTCTATCCCTGTTTAATAGATGAAGAAACTGAAGCTTACAGATACTAAGTAACTTGACCAGGTTAGTAAGTATCCAAGTTGGAATTTCAGCCTGAGTTTGACCTTAAAAAACATGATATTTCTATTACAGCACAAACAACTATAAATTAAGAACAGAAGTGCCTGCAGAAAGACAAGCTATGAATATGTTGAATGCTAATTAGTCAGTTGATGGACATTAGCTGTGACATGTTTGCCAGGAATACATCTCTCTTTTTTTGCAAAGAGTCTTACTATTTATAGGGCATTCAAAATTGCTTCTTTGAGTTCTGGCTGCACAATGTATTAATCACATTTTGGTACAATATCACCAATTACTAAATTCTGTTATAATGCCCTATCCACACGATGACTTACAACTGGTGGGAATGTAAAATAATGAAGCCATTTAAACTATGGCTTAACTATGTATAGTGAAAAGATTTAACATGTCTGAATAAGGAATTAATTGGGGTTTTTTTCTTTTAACTAAATAAATTACATCAACTGGTTGATTTGGCCTTTGAAACTGTAAGAACCCAAGTTCTTCTCAGTTCTTCTCAGTTCTTAAGAAGCATAACAATATTAATATCTATATCAACCTCAGGAAAGTGTCTGCTCTGGAGGCAGTTCTGCCCACTTTCAGGTGCAATGGTTGTTAGGAAGTTCTTTTAGAATATGCCTCCCTGAAGCTTGGCCCACTCGTGCTGGTTCTGCTCTCTAAAGCCTCCTTGTAGAAGTCTCATTCCCATTTCCTGTGTTGGTCTTATAAATAAATATTTAAGCTGAAGTTTATTTAATTGCTTTCTACACACAATAAATGGGTCCACTGCAGATAAATCATCAACACTTGAGTTATTATTTTTTGATGCCCAAACCTTTTCCCTTTCTTCCCAAATGCCAAGCTTTGTCTAATATATTCCTTTGCAAATATATATATATATATATATATATATATATATATATATATATATATATTCGATTTGCTAGCTTTCTGTGGCCTATTCCATCCTTATCCTTCTCATTTACCAAGGTTTGATTTTTCTTCCCAATTACAAGGGGACTTGGCTTATGAGAGTCTCGACATACAATGTTTTGAGTTTAAAATGTTCACTCTCATAAAAACTTAAAAAATTGAGAAATGAGTGCTTCAACTTACACCATTAGCCTTCTACTTACTGACTTTGTGGGTGAACAAGTTTGGCTGCGCACAGTGGAAGAATACACAGTAACATGGTGTATGAGTGAGGGAGTTGGTGTCCCCCGGTACACTTACCTACACCATTTTGGACTGTTAAAAATGCAAGTGTTCTGTTTGTGTTAGGCTAGGGTGTGTTTCAGCTTACACCAAAATTTGAAATATATCACTGTTGTAGGAACGGAACTATGTCATAACCCAAGGACCCCCCTGTATTATTAAACTCTGTGCTGGCTCTTGTCCAATGATTATACATTTACATTTATCAGCATGAGCATTTTATTGAATACTCAAGAAGAGAGGTTTGATCACAGCAGAAAAAAACATTATAGAAACTGGTTTAATCACTAGAAATAATAGAGAACAACTATATTTTACAAAATATTTTTTGAGCCTTAAAAACAATGCAAAAAAGAACAAAGAATAATTTCATGGTAGTTACATTGAAGTTCAGGTATCTATAAACCAGTGTGGCATCAACATTAAGCAAGAATTTGTTAGAAATGCAAATTATGGAACCAGCCTTTAAACCTACAGAATCAGAAACTGTGAGATAGGTCCAAAGTTAATAAACCTCATGGGTATACCTCAGTTTATGTCATTGATTAAAACAACTAATATCTTCAGCATCTTTTACAAATTTGCAAAGCACTTTCACTTACATTACTTGAACTCCCTAGATTGTTTTTTACCTTTCATGAAAAATAATGTGGTTAAACCAGATCATGTATGGCAAATAAATATTATAGTAGTTGTTAATTCTGATCAATTAGTAGTGATTCTCTAGAGGATAATGGCTTCAGAGTCGTAGAGACTTAACAAAAGTTATTTAACTTTTAAATTTCAGTTCACCATCTTTAAAATAGGAATTATATTATGTTACTACCTACACACATCCAGGCTCAGTGGGAAAAGGTGCACATTTGGTGATATCCACCAAGAGCAGGGGTGCTCAATACATCGATTGCGATCTACTGGTCTATTGCAAAAGAAGTGTGGGTAGATAGCATGACATTAAAAAGACATTTGTCTTTTGATTGGCATACAGGGTAGCCAATCTGATGTCTGAACTTTTGACACCCTACTCATGGCGTTAAACCGCGCTAACTTGTTCAGTTACATTGCTGCGTAGTTAGCCTTCAATTTATTTAAATTAAATACAACAAAGGGTATAAAAATGAGTGCTGTAGCTGGTCTGAGTAAAAAGCCTAAAACCTACCACTTTCATACAGAATGGGAGGGGATTTTTTTCACTATCTCATATTCTAAGTGCGTTTGCCTCATCTGTCTGTGTGCCATTGCTATTCCAAAGAAGGGAAATGTGGACCGACTTTTTCGGACTGTTCATAAAAACTATGACATTGACTTTCCTCCAAAAAGAGAGCTGAGAAGGAGAAAGGTAAAAGAAGAATATACAATATTAAATAGTAAAAAAAGTAACTTAAATAATGATAATATAGAAGAAATAAATTTATGTTTTGCATTTTTATTGTAGGTAGATCATTTTGACTTGGTCATCCTATAAGTAGCTTGCAAGCTGAAAAAGTGTGGGCACCCCTGACCAAGAGCAAGGGAAGGGGAGTGGAGACATCTCTACCATAGAGTCGCTTATCCTCAACTAGAAATCCTCTAAATTTTCTAGCTGTAATTTTGGGGAGGGAACTTAAGGGAATAAACCCTTTATTGAAACAAAAGTCATCCAGTTTTGAGCAAAGGAAGGTTCCAAAGAAAATATTTCATTATACCTGGGTCCCAAGAAGATACTGAACAAACTTAAGGGGAAAATTTTTCTCTTATTATTTCCCTTCCAGGTCCTAGATAAAACTAAGAAAAATAAATAAAAATATACAAATAGCTTGGAAGTTATTACTTTAAAAAAATACAGGCTTCTGATCCCTAAAAAATTTCTAGTAAATAAAGCAAAGCACTCTATGATATCTTAAATATTATGATTTTAAGATAACAATTAAGATTCTGAGATAACTAACCCTGATCTAGTCTAGACAGATAGACATAAATGTCCAGGTACCTCTTCAGGGATCCTTTCCTTTCAGCTTCTTGTACGTCTTCCACTGTCATCTATCCCACATTTGGGAGTTGATCTAGCTAAAATCTTGTCCTCTTAGTAAAAACATCCAAAACTTAACTGCCCCATTTAAAACATTTTGTACCCATGTGAGCTCCCCTACTCCAGTTTTGTTTTCTAGACTTAAGTGTTGAGCTTCGCTCATCATTGACACAGAGTGGGGTGATGATGGATACCTTTGAGCCCAAGTGGACGATTTCAGCTGTGTTGGCTTAGATCATTGGGTTCATTGTCTATCTGTTGAATAATTTTAATTAATGAATTTTTCTTTATAGTCTCATTCCACTGAACCACGCGCGCGCGCACACACACACACACACACACATACACACACACACAAAGGGAGTGGTTTTGAAGAAGTCTACATAATATATTTTTCAATATAATAATAGATAAAGCAAATAATAAAAAGATGGACAACAGAAATTAGTACACATATACTAGGAGATGGGCATTGTTTAAAAGGATGTTTTAGTAAATGTTTCAAATAAGACACTGAAGAGCATCCTAGGAATTTTGAACACACTCTCAAAGGGCACTAAATAAGTTGTTTGCAATATAAAATTATCCACTCCTAGTGGTTCATACGAAACATTTATATGTCCACTACTTTCCTAAAGTAATGGCTGTATTAGATAGGTAAGAAGAGATCATTGTATTTGAATTTGACCCAAACATCAACCTTTAGTAATTTACTTAATGGCTTCCATTCTCAGTTTCCCTATACCCCTCTTCTCAAAAGTACTTTAAGAGACCAGTGCAAGATGGTGATGTAGGAGGACCCTGAACTAACCTTCTCCATGCAAAACTAAATCTATAGCTACATTTATAATAATTTCCTCGGATAAAGAAACCCAAAAGCTAGCTGAGCATCTCTTGCACATTGGGAGAATAAAAAACAAAAACAAAAAAACCTCATATCTAAGCCAATAGAAGAGCCTAATACACAATATTGCCATAAACCCACTAAATGTGAAGACTCACAATTAGGAGGAAGTGTACTACCCTGAGCTTCTTCCTGGGGAATAATGTATTTGAACCCCACATCTGGCAGTCTAACTTTTGAGACTTGCACCTGAGAGATGAGCCTGCAAAACATCTGACTTTGAAAGTCAAAGTTGCTATAGCAGTGATGGGCAATCTTTTGAGTTTGGTGTGTCAAAATTAGCCAAAAAACTGAGCATAACTCGGGTGGTGTGTCACTTCGAGAAAAACAGCCTAACCAGAAGTCCCAGAACTAGAAGCTCTGTGCCAGAGTTCTGTTGTTTTGGCCTACAGACCTCCGGCACAGAGTGTCTACACTACAGCAAATGTTTTATCCTCAGCCGTGCAGGAGCCGAGGATGAAACACCCTTCTCAGCATGCGGCCCCATACTTCTCTGGTATGAGACCGCATGCAGCCCTGTGTCATCTAAAATGGTTATGTGTGTCAGTGCTGACACACGTGTCATAGGTTCGCCATCATGGTGCTATAGTGTACTGCTTTTGAACCACAAAGTACTGTGTAGATGATGGTGTTTACATACTGGACCTTTTACTGTAGATACAAACTCCAAATTAATCATTTCAAACTAGAGCTACAATAATGACACTACAGAGGGTTCTTGAGGATTTTCTTTTTACACTTATTATTTGATCGTCATTCTCTTTTGTTTAGTTTTGCTCTGTCAAGCAGAAGGATGGGTATTATAAAAGCAATTTGCCGAAAGGTAGAAAATCATGATAAATTCTATGTCAAAAACTTCTTGTCTGGGCACTTCTTTACCTCTTCACTTAAGCCATACATGGTGTCTTGTAACCTGATTATTGCTCTCCAATTCGTTGACAAATGAGTCTCAGAGCCCTGGAATAGCCAGGGCATGTTAGCAATCCTGGCTCTGAGACTCTTGTCTGGAACAACAGCTCTGGTGATCCTACCCAGGCAGCAGGTTTCATTGCTTGGGCATTCAGCAGCCACACAGAGGACTCACTAGGCTAAGAGCTGGAGAAGCTGAAAGAGAGGCAGTCTGGTCTCATCTGTTGGCCCCATGCCCAGGGCATCAGGGTCTGAGTGATAGTACTAGGAAGGGGGGAAGAATAACCCCACCTGTCTCTACATATATCACTTATTGGACTTGTCCCTTATAACTCATTCCTCAAATGAGATAATGACATAATGCACACAACACCCATCTCTAATACCCATGACATAATTTATATAAATCTTTAAGCACACTGTCTGGAACATAGTGAGATGTCAATAAATTTAACTCTTAGGAACATGATTAGTTGTTCACATGAGGTGAGGCAGTCAAGGTACTTTAGACACAGAGCAATATATTGAGCCATAAATGGTCATTAATACTCAATTTGATAATGGCTCTTTAGATTCAACACTGTGCCCTGGTAGTGGCCCCATGAATAGGACATGGAGGAAGTAGACTGTGACACTTTAATTTGAAAATGTTGATAATGGAGGGTAGAGGCAGCATGGCCCTGTGATGGAACAAGATAGGGATATCAGAGTCCTGTTGTGCAAATAAGACCTAAACATGGAGGAAAAGAAGAAAACTATTTTGAGGTAACAGAAAGAATCTTACTCAAGGATCAGAAGACATCCATGCTCAGCCCCCGCTGGCAATATAACTTTCACAAGTCACTCAGCCTCTCTGGGTGTTAGTGGTTTCAACTATGAAGTGATGAAGTTGGATGAGATCAGTCTGTGGGGCCTTCCAAGAGCACCAAAGGCAAAGCTTTCCTGCCTTTCCTTGAGCTAGATTACACATGTAATAAGATCATAGTATAGATGGAAATATTGAAGAGCTCTGTAAATGTAAAAAACTGTCAGAGCTCTATAAGGTGACTTACAAAAGTAAAGATCCAAAATCTGTACTTTATAAAACCACATGGAGTGTCTGTTGTCTCAAGGCTCCAGTCAATCTCACATTAACTGGCATTTTTCATAAATGATAGGATTGGCTACATAAAGAAAAGCCCAAGGGAAACTAAGGGAAAACACCATAATTAATAAGAGAATTTAGCAGGTTTCTGGATTTTAAAAAAAACTGGCATAAAAAAACAATTGCAAAACAAGTTTAGATACCAGCTATACAGATCAAACCACATAACTTAAAATTCTATTTGTAGTATTTTCAAAAATTTAAATATCGACAGATACATCTAATAAATGGCATGAGAACTTTATGGAGAAAATTATAAGCTTTATTTAAAAAAAAAAGCTAAATAAACAGATAAGGAGGATTTACTATTACAAAGATGTCAATTCTCCTTGGTGGATCTATAGATTTAATGCAATTCTAATTAAAATCCCAATGAGATTTTTATGGACCTTGACAAGATGATTATAAAATTTAAATGGAAAACAAAGAGCCAAGAAATCCCTAAATGTCCTTTAAAAGAAGAAGAACATGGCATAAGAAAGGATTGCCCTACCATATATCCAGAGTTGTTATAAAGATACTGAAATTAAACAGTGATAGTGGCTAAGGGAGAGGCAAACAGTTCAATGGAAAGAGCCCGGAAGCAGATCTGCATGTACTGGCAGGTTCTCCTTATATATAACAAAGGTGGTCAGTGCAAGCCAGTACGGAAAGAAGCTCGTCAATAAACAGTGCAGGGACCAGGAGTTATCCTCATTCTGAATAGATCAGGGCACAAAGGTGGAAGGTAAAATATAAAATTTTAGAGTAATATATAAGAGAATATATTTATGACTTAACAGTTTAATGAAGAATTTGCTATAACTTTTCCAACCATAAAAAAAGCTGATAAATTCGACTATATCAAAGTTAAAATTTTGTTCCTTAATGAACACAATGTCTTTTCTGTTTGTGAAAAGGCAACATAAAGGACATAAGAATAAAAATCCAAAAACTAGAATAAATATTTATAACACACAATGAATAAAAATATACTATTTATAAAAGATATAAGGAGATCCTAAGTTCTTCCATATCAGAATAGAACTGATAACCCAATAAAAAATGGATAGTATATAACAGAAGAGGAATAAACATATGAAATAAACATATGGCCAATAAACATATGAAAATATGCTCAGCATCATTAGTAAAATCACAGTAAGTACCATTTTATACTCACCTGTTTGGAAAATATTAAAAAGCTTAAGAATACATGTTGCAGCCTGACCTGTGGCGGCGCAGTGGATAAAGCATCGACCTGGGAACACTGAGGTCGCCAGTTCAAGACCCTGCACTGGTCTGGTCAAGGCACATATGGGAGTTGATGCTTCCAGCTCCTCCCCCCTTTCTCTCTTTCTCTCTCTCTCACTCTGTGTCTCCTCTCTAAAATGAATAAAATAAAAAGAAGGGAAAAAAAAGAATACATGTTGCAGCAACAACAAACTACTCGGAGACCAGATGACATGCTCTGAGGGGCTGAGGGGAGGCAATAGCCCTAGTCAGGAGGCCAAAGGACTAAAGCCCTGTCCCCAGCCTTACTTGGATATTTATTAGCCAGTACAAATAACTCAAGGAAACAGACAGCAGAAGTTTTCAGGGGGTGAAGTAAAGGACAAGGAACATGTTGGCTCCTAATCTTTGTTCCTAGAGCCTAAACATTTCTGTGTTGCTGAATCTTATCCTGCTGTTTTGCAGTTTCCAGTACAGGTCAGAGAGGCCCCTGGACTCTTATTTGCTCAGGGCTTTTGCCCTATGGTGCCTTGCTGTCTTTAATTGTTATCCTAACTCTGCATATTTTCAGAGTGTATTCCTACAAATACACAGTTAAGATAGAGGGTCAATGGCAACCCTGACACATTGTTAGTAAGACTGTAAATTGGCATGCTCAACCTGGAACACCATGTGGCATTATCTACTAAAGTTGAGTATGTCATACACTGAGACCTAGCAATTTTATTAATGGGGCTAGAAATCTAGAAACACTTCTCATTTGCATCAGAAGACATGGGCAGAATGTTCAAAACACCACTGTTTATAATGATAAAAATTGAAATCAACCACATTTCCACCGACAGGAAAACAGTAATTAAATTGCAGTATATTCATGTAACACAATACTGTATATATATATTTGAAAATATCTGGAGTAGGTTCATAATGCATCCATGTAGGTAAGCCTCACAAATGTTTTGCAATAGCACAGTCAGCCTGAGTCCACTTAGAACAAATTAAGGGATATTATCATATGTGGTTTTAAAAAAAGCCCTGGGATACCACAAGGCTGACCAGGCGGTGGCATAGTGGATAGAGCGTTGGACTGGGATGCAGAGGACCCAGGTTCTAAACCCGAAGGTCGCTGGCTTGAGCGTGGGCTTATCTGGTTTGAGCACTGCTTACCAGCTTGAACCCAAGGTTGCTGGCTTGAACAAGGAGTCACTCACTCTGCTGGAGCCCCCCAGTCAAGGTACATATGAGAAAGCAATCAATGAACAACTAAGGTGCCATAACAAAGAATTGATGCTTTTCATCTCTCTCCCTTCCTGTCTGTCTGTCCCTATCTGGCCCTCTCTCTGTCTCTTTCTGTCACAATAAAACAAAAGACAAAGAAACAAGTCCTGGGATAGATGAACACAGTATTTGCCAGTGGTTAAGTCTGCGGAGGGAGAGGAAGTGCATCAGGGAGCAGCTTGTTTACGCTGCTGTGGTGAGTGTGCAAATGATCATTTTTGTCTTTTTATACTCATTCATATGTTATATTCTTCTGTATGTGTAAATATTTAATTTAAGTATTTTAAAGAGTCTCTGTTTTTCTATGATTATGAAGTGTTCAAAGATATAAATCACCCAGGCCCCGCCCACATTTTTACAACAAAAAAGAACATTCCTTTCAACATATCTCTTTGTGATTAGAAATTTCTTTTTATCCCCTTCCTTGCTTTGACAAGAGGTAAAATAAATGTTCTTTGGGGGAAAACCAGGGATCAGTCTAGATATCACCTCCAGATATGAGACATTTGCTCCTCACTGAAATGATGAATCAGCAGTGATAATAGTCCTTTTTATTCTGTCTTCTTTTCCAAGTGAGAGCAGGGGGGATAGGGAGACAGACTCCCGCATGTACCCCTAAAGGGATCCACCTAGTAACCCCCGTCTGGGGCCGATGCTCTGTTTATCTGGAGCCATGTTCACAACCAAGTTATTTTTAGTGCCTGAGGCAGAGGCACCACAAAGCCATCCTCAGCACCCAGGGCCAATGTGCTAGAATCAATTGAGCCATAGCTACAGGAGGAGGAAGAGAGTAAAGGGGGAAAGGGAGGGGTGGAGAAACAGATGGGTGCTCCTCCTGTATGCCCTGACTGAGAATTGAACCCAGGACATCTACACACTGGACTGACACTCTACCACTGAGCAACCAGCCAGGGCCAGCAGGCTTTTTTCTGAACTGAGAGAAAGCAGATTACAAAGCAACGGGACAGATTTCAGTCACAAGAACACACGAGCCAGCTATAAAATGGCTATCACTTTTTCAAGAATTTTTACACCATTAGGACAACTATTACTACACACATTTTACCAGTGAGATTTATGAGAAACAACATGAATACAATTAACAGCTCTTCATGAGATAAGGTGGGGATTCAGTGTTTCTGATTCCTAGTCCTGCATTCTTTTTTTTTAACCATGTTAAGTTATACACAAAGAATAAATTCACTGATAGTTTTAAAAAAAAGTAGGCAACTGAGAGGCCATTAAGAAGTAATTATGGATGAGAAATACAGTTCACAAAAATTAGGGGATCAGGGAACCTGCAGATACTTTCAGGGAACGTCCAGTACTTTCAGCCTTTTGTATAGTGCATTTTCACCAATGAAATAAAAGTTGGCTTTGCATCTCATTTGCATAATTGGACAACTTTCTTTGACTTGTCATTTGCTTTTCTGATGTTCTTGTTTAATAAAAAAAAATATATCAGTGATTCTTTATTTATCACTTCATATTCATTTTGAAATATCCCCTAATTTTTGTGAGCAGTATATATGGTAAACCCATTTATATGTAATCTCTTTCCCTCTCTCTCCCACTTTCTCTCATACACATACACAGAAAGACAGTGGAGGCTTCTCTCTGTCTACACATCATTTTGACATAGAGAAACAAAACTTCAATTACTAAGCATAGGCTGTTGCTTAATTTCTAGAACTATGAAGATTTTCTTAGCATGGCTTACGAGGACCTGTATAATCAGGCCCCTGCATGCTTCTGCCGTTGGAAGGCCAAGTTTACTTCATATCACTAACCCTTTCCCATATGGCCTCATAATCTCTTACTGTAATCCTCTTTCTAGGCTAATTCCTCATTTTCCTTGGGAAAGTAATTTAGTGTGAGCCTCATTTTTTGTATACTGGAAAATAAAACTATTACCTATTAATATTACAAGGCTGTTAAAAAATGTTACAGGACATTGAGCATCCCAGCAGAGACAACCAGAGGCCATGGGAAAGAAAAACTTATAAGAGACGGGGATGAGGTATAGGGAACTTTTGGGAGTGATGGAAATGTTCTAAATCTTGATTATCATGGTGGCTACACAGGCATATGTATTTTCAAATGAACACTTAAATTTACACTGAAAATTGATTCATTTGATTGCATATAAATTACTCCTAAATAAAATTGACTAAATAGAAAAAATGTGTCTTGAATAATTAGAGCCATTCTTCGCACCCCACCCCCTTTTTCTACTGGTAGGAAGAGTCAACCAATAGCACTGCCTTTTACCATCCCTCTTGGTCTACACACTGAGAGAATGGGGGAAATCAGGAGGAAGGAAGGGGAGGGTCAAGTCTGGGAAGAAGTCTGTAGCCTCATGTACATTTAGTGGTATCGGGCAGGGAAGGCTAGAGAAGCATCCTGCACTCAAAATGAAAAGAAGCATTGAAGTTCTAAGAGAATCACTCATAGGTCTAGGGATGCTTATAACAAGGGAAATCTGGTATCTTGCTGTCCTGCTGATCTCTTGCCGAGACATAGAATTTGCAAGCCCACTTTGAGGAAGTTCTTGGGAGTCTTCCATGTATACCCTGAAATTTTGAGATGCAAATAAACAGAGACAGATGCCATTTATTTTTGGAGATTTCTGAAGGAAGAAGTCTTGTTGGAGAACTTTAACAAGGTGAGAGGAGACCCTGGTAGATGGTGCTTGGCAATAAGATGGAAGAGGCCACCAATCTGTCCAGTTCTTGCAGTCATAGGACAGTGGTAAGAAGGAGCCAGATGATTCTCAGGATTCACTGGGGGGAGTCCATGAGTTAGAACAAGGAGGAGGAGTTACATAAGGGCAAAGTGAGGTAAAACTCTACATGGAAAAGGAGTCAGGATATGGAGCCCTGGTAGACAGGAAGCACAAGCTCCCTCTCTGAGGGGTGCTTGATGAGTAAGGGACTCAAGGTGAAGTGTTTACCCATACCACTCCAGAAAAACTACATATATTTGCTACACCATACTAGCAGGTGTCCAAGAGCAGACAGAAACAGACCAAGCAGCTACAGGGTCTGGGACACTTGGCTACCACTCGGTAGCCAAGTATAGAACAAGATTTTACCTCAACTCTTCTCATCTTCTGCACCTATTCTTACCAAAAGAATTAGGACTTGAAGTACAGGTATTGAAAAAACACCTCAAAGCCCAGGCATGACCTGCCAGCCTCCACATTCACCCCAAGCAAACTATGCTGAAGGGGGAAGAGGAAGTTTTGAGTGTTAAGTCTCAGCTTGAAGCTTAAAACTAGATAGACCTTTAGTAACAAAAAGTGACCCCAAAATATAATTTTTGTCCGACATATTATTAAGAATTTGAAGACCTAGAAAGCATTGCCCTTGAAATAATGATTTAAACATAATAAATTCATCTCATGTTTACAACCTACTAAGGAAATGGGGTGAGAGCCATATTCATCCAGATATTGAGGAGCCATCAAAATGATTTTTATTTTATGAATGAAAACCCATTCATTCATCTATTCAGCAACCATTTATTGAATATCCAGTATGTTCTGGGGCAATAAAAGGATTGTGGTCCTGTCTCATGAAGTGTACTATGGTGTGTGCTAGGCCCTGTGAGGTGCCATGAGGACCCACAAGGACCTGTGAGGACTAACAAGGCCCCACGCCAACCAGTGTCAACAGCATCATGAGCTCCCTTGCTGCATCTCTCAGACCTTACCTTCCTCGGTTTTTCTCATGTCTGGGATGCCTTTCTTTTCTTCTCTTAAATTTTATTTAGAAAATTAAATCCAATGGGGAGACATTGATCAATAAGAGTACATAGATTTCAGGTAAACATTTCTATAGCATTTGAACTGGTGATTATGTTGTGTACTCATCACCCAAAGTCAAATCATTTTCTGTCTCCATATATTTGTCCCTCTTTACTCTCTCCCCTGACCCCTTCCCTCATAATCCTCTCCCCATGGTAACCACTTCTTTTTTATCTGGGATGTTTTCCAAACCACCTTTCTTTGCCCAATAAAAGTCTCAGGCTTCTCAGTAAGACAATTTCCCCCATTTTAAATAATGCTTTGGAAACAGATCTTTCCCCTTGCACATTGGAAAGGATACAGGATTTCAACTCAGATTGACTTCTGAGTGGGAACTTAGTTTCTTTCCCAGGTCTACCTCTTCCCAGACGCTGACTTGACTGTGGGCAGGTCTCTCTTTCTAGCCTGTGTTTCTGAGGAAATGACATCTCCACCCATAGTGGGGCTGTGGCCATTAAGTGAGATAATGTATGTAAAGCACTTAAGCACTCGGTAAATGATATTAATTATTGTAACACTGGTGAATTTGAGCAAATCCCCGCATCTCACTGAACCTTAGTGCTCTCGCTTTCAAAACAAAGTCATTATTATAGACTTGTCTACTTCATGAGGATGAAGTCAGATACATTGAGATAATAGATGTGAAAGACATTTTAGATATTATAAAGAGCTAGTCAATGGCGAGCTATTGTTAGCATTTTCAATGATGCACTGAATTGAAATCTTTAAAATGACTCCAAAGAAAAGTGAGAAAGGAAGGCACATAGCCAGGGCACTGCTACTGCCTTTCTGTGGCATTATAAGTAGTCTGGAAATCATCCAACCCCACGGGTGGATTGGATTCCACTTTAAATCACAGAGCTGAGATTGGTGCATTCTTATTGGCTCACCTGTTTCTCAGCCTTGACTTGACATGCCCAGAGTCAATCGGGAAGACACCAGGTCTGGAATGCATGGAGCCTCTCCTAGCTTTCTTTGGACCTCACCCTGGAAGGTTCTATCTCCTCCCAAGAGTTTCGAATCTTCCCATGGAGCAACATCAGCTCCCATGCAATAAGGCCAGTGTAAGCATTGTTCCACTGGATGCGGGAAATGATCCCATAACAGCAGACATCATGCCTTCACCCTGGGGATTGTTATGCTACTGATTGCTTGAGAGAGCAGCAATTATCTGCCATGGGAAAGACTCTTTTCTGGCAGGGCCTCCTCTCCAATAGAAACATGTTTGAGGAGAATGGTTGAGGTGCTTGGTCCATCTTACATTCTTGAAAGTGCCAGGATTGAAGCTCCTAGCGTTTATTTACTCAGTCATCACCATGGTCTAAACCTGTTGGCTCCCGGAACAGCAGACCAGTCCTTTAGCCTCTCAGGTTCTATAGTAAGTGGAAGTAATATTTGCTCAATGGACTACAAGGCATCAATGCAAACAAAGAAATGTGTCAAATTCTTAGAACAATGCCTGAAGCATAGTAAAATTTCACTAAAGAATGACCATATAATTTATTATTTTCTATAAATTTTCCAGGGACTTTTTACAGTGAAAGGGGTACACAGACCGGATGTTGGGACAGCAGGTATAACCATGACTGTCACAAGCAAACTGGGGTGAATAGTGCAGAAAGAATCTAATATTACCTAAAATGATCGATCATGGGATTGGGTATAGAGATACCGGTGGCTGGAAATCAGTTCCTATGGTGTGTCTGGGATTAACTCCCTGGGTCACCAGAGTTACTGAACATCGCTTGAGGCTCAGTGAGAGATGCATCTCCCCACTGACCTGCCCAGCTCCAAGAACAGCTCCTAAGTACAGGCTCTCTCAGTTGTAGGGGAGTCATCCTACAGCGTCTGCTCTAGCACAAGCCTTTTTAAAGATGGGCTAACAAAGCCTCAGTGTCACAGGCTCCATATTTTTTCCATTGATATTCCACAAGGACAGACCAAAGAAAACCTTTTATTCCGCCCAGCCCATTTGCCAACTGGATGAAGAGAAGGTAAAAAATAAAAGCAAGGGAGCAATCCTTCCTTACTCAGTACATCTTGCCAAACTGAGAGGTTCATGTGGAGAGTATGTGAGAAGCCCATATTCTATATTCCCAAATCATACTTTATCATGTTTATAACTTCCAGTGGGCCTTAAAACATTTGGTGTGGACATCTCCTCTTGTGATCTACTGCCCTCCCAAGGCCACATTCATTCATTCATTCACTCATTTATTCATTCATTCAGCAAGCCTTTATTTAGGTCAGATTCTACTCGGAGCACTGAGGATATAGTAGTGTGCTGGGTAGTCACATGGCTACTGGATTGGGCAGCTCAAAGATAGAACATTTCCAGCATTACATAAACTTCTATTGGATGGCACTGTTCTAGAGGGAGAAGAGAGTAGAAGCGTAATGGACATGCACACAAACAAATATATTATAGACAAGATGGTGTTTAAAAAGTGCTTTGGAGCCTGACCAAGTGGTGGCACAATGGATAGAATATCGGACTAGGATGCAGAGGACTCAGGTTTGAAACCCTGAGGTCACCAGCTTGAGTGTGGGCTCACCTGGTTTGAGCACAGCTCACCAGCTTAAACCCAAGGTTGCTGGCTTGAGCTAGGAGTCACTTGTTCTGCTGTAGCCCCCTGATCAAGGCTCAAATGAAAAAGCAATCAATGAACAACTAAGGTGTCACAACAAAGAATTGATGCTTCTCATCTCTCTCCCTTCCTATCTGTCTGTCACTCTCTGTCTCTGTCACACACACAAAAAAAAGTGCTTTGGAGAAATGTTGAGTATAACAAGGTAGCTAGGGAGTATACCGTGGTGAGGAGGATGGCAGATAGGGTGATGGAAGAACATCTTCCTGATAATCAGCGTTATTCTCTCTGTTAAAATATTTCCTTACAAGTTGTTTAAAAAGCATGGTCTGGAGCCCCTCTACTGTTGCCTTCCCTACCAAATTGGCTGTCCTGGCCCCTTTTTTGCAACATTCACCACAATACAACAATTAAAAATGAATTCCTAGCTCATCATGGAAGCAACCAGGACCGTGATCCTGGTTTGTTCCTTTGGCTGTTTTGGTTGGTCAATCCTAATGTCATAATGTTTACAAAACACTTTGAATATCACCTTTGCTAAACTGTTATTTAAGTATGTTTCAGAAAAAATGATGAGAGTAGCCATGAGATTATGTAGAGAAAATTATTCCAGACAGAGGAACTAGCAAGTTCAAAGCCCTAAGGCTGGAGTATTCTTGATGTAGCCCAAGAAAGAAGGTTGCTCTGGCTGGAGCATGGTGAACAAGGCTTCCAGAGAGCAGGAGAAGATGAAGTCAGAGAAATAAGAGAAGTTGTGGATTATGAAGGGCCTTCTAGGTCATTTGTATTAGTTTTTTTATTGCCACAAAAATGTGGCATGAAAAACAACCACAAAACCCAGTGCTTTACCAATAAGCTTCTTCTACTGCTCATAAGTCTGTAGTTCAGCAGGGCTGTGATGATCTTGGCCAGGATGGGCTTATCTCAGCTGGACTGGCTCATGGAGGGGCAATTAATTGCTTGGCCCAAGGTTGGCTTTTCTAGCATGACCTCATTCTCATGTCTGACTATTGACTGGGTGCCAGCTGGGGCAAAGAGGAGACTAGGCCACATGTGGCTTACCATTTTGAAGTCTAGTCTGGGCATGTTGACATGGGCACTGCAAGGTCTGAAAAAGACCCAGGCTCAGAGGTGGCACTCTTTTCTTTACACTACATCCTGCCAAAGCAAGTCACAGGGCCAGCCCAGATTTAAGGAATGGGGAAATAGACTCCACCTCTTGCTTGGAGGAGCTGTAGAGTTACTTTGCAAAGGAAGCAGATACAGGGAGGGATGAAGAATTACAGCCGTTTATGCAATCAGTTCACTATTCCATTGCAGACTTTGACTTTTACTGTGACTATCAAAGGATTCCATTAAGGTTTGCTATTAAAGGAAGAGGGGTATCACATGCTTCAACTCATGTCTTAACATGGTCATTCTGGTACCTGTGTTAGGAGTAAACTATGGGGTTCATACTGGAGGGCAAGGGCAGAGGCAAGGAGGCCAGTCAAGAAGTGTTGCAATAAACTAGGAGAAACCTGGTGGTGACCTGGGAATTGATACTAGGGGTGGAGTTGTAAGAGTAGGGGATTCTGCATTAAATTAGTATCAAGCCAACAGGTTAGATGTGACTTAAAGGAAGAGATGTCTGCAAGATGACTCCAAGTTTGTTGACCTGAGCAGGTAGACAAGTGGAGCTGCCATCAGTGGAAGGCAAAGCAGGCTTCTGAGGAAAGATTCAGAGTTTCTGTTAGACCATTAAGCTTGATGTGTCTATTAAACATCAAAGTGGCAGTGTTGGTTACACAGTTCTGCACCAGCCTGAATTTGGTGCATAGAAATAAATGTGGGTGGGGGGCAGGTTGGGCACAGAGGTGGCATTTAAAAGCACGAGGCTAAATAAGATCACAGAAGGGATGAGCGCAGTTAGAGAAGGCAAGGACTGGGTTTGGGAGCCTTCAACATGAAGAGAGGAAAACCTCACAGAAACCTGGGAAAGAACAATCAACGAGGGGTGGTTGGAGCCAGGGGACACAGACTTGGAAGCCCTGTGTGGAAGGCATATGAAGGGGGCTTGAGCAGAGAAGCTGAGCCACATACAGCTTCTGTCCAAGGAGTTCTTGGAAGATAGAAGGCTTGAAGTGTTTCTCTGGAATGAAAAAAATGTCTTCCCTCAATCTTATGTTTCTTAATAGAAAAACATATAGCCTTAGTCTTTGCCTGGAAGTGTCCGTGAAAATGGGGAAGTTGAGCTGCTGCTGAGGAAGGGCCCGTTTACCTCCTGTTGCTGGAATTTTCTGAGGTTGTCTCTGGCTCCGAAAACAAGCCATTGGCCCTGTGGCTGTGTAGGGGCCCTGTTCCACCAGAGAAGAACAAAGAAAGAGAGACAGCAGTGCCTGGCATGGTGTTGCCATCAAGAAATGTTGGGTAAAGAGTGAGTGAATGAACGAGGGAACAAATAAATAAAGAGTAACCATGGTCAGAAACTACAGTGAGTGAAGAAATGAAAGCAAACAGGAAAATCCTGGGGCCTGAGAAAGAGAAAGCATGGTTGACTTGAACCGAGCAGTTTCCTGTGAGGTTTGCACTGAGCATGGCCTTGGTTTCTATGCCCTCGTATCTTTTCGCCTTCTACGCTACCCTCAGGAGACCCATGTCCTACCGCCCCTTCCTCACTCTAAAAAGTTCCAGTCTCTTCTCAAGAGGTAGAAGGGCTCTGGATTCTACCAGGTACTAAATTAATGTCTGGATTTTGTAGGATTGTTTTGAAGATTTTTTTTTTAATGAGGCTTGTGAAGACACCTTATAAGCTGTCAAGTGCTATTCAAATGTAAGAAAATTTACTTTCCAGAGAAATAACTGAGGAAATAACCACTGTTAAACAGTGTCTCAGGGGCAAAGATAGCTTGAGATGGAGGAAAATATGGGAAGGGGGAAGCATAGACCTATGAGAAAGGTGCTGGGGCAGAAAGGAGATGGGTGGCAAGATGGCTGCAACCTCAGTACTAGAGTAACATCGTTACCTCCGGCTCTTAGGCGACTGCTTGCATCCCTGAGATTCTTGGTGCAGTGGGTTTTGTTTCCTGCCCCAAGAAATCAGGAGCTGTGAGGAGGCCACGGGGAGGCTGTGGTCTCAGGGGTGGAGACATTGGGAAGCCCGAGGGAGTGGGTTTGGGAGACACAGACAGCACTCAGAAGGCTCCTGATGGTCACTTGCTGTGGAACAAAATTCAGGCCAAAGAGTAGGACAGTCTCTGAGGGAAGAGCAAGCCTAGAGTGGCATTTAAGTCACACATCTGTGTACAGTGTGGGGTGAATTATTTGGTGTATATAATAGATTTCGTAAGACCTCAAATTATATGGCTGAAGTAATCTTGAAAGGATTTAGGGAAGGATATTTTTCTCTCATTTCTTACCTTCTTTCTTACCTCCATAATCCATTTATCTTTTTCAGTTTTCTTGTCATTGTGTCTCTTTTTTCTATTTTTCCCTGCCTCTGCTTGAGGTGGCCTTATAGATTTAATGATTGAGTCTAAACAGTGGTCTCACCAAAGCCTAGACTGGCTCCCTCTCCCTGTGTGCTGGGTCTGAGCCCTCCATGCTACAATGCAGACTGCACTGACGGGTGCGTGCTCCCTCCCCACCCCACTCCTGTGCCATACCGTTCACTCTGTCAGACAAAAAGGAAGAACACAGGCACCATGAGATTAACCAGAACAATGTACACAGTTTCCAACATAAACTGTGCAGTTTGGGGCTCCCACCCTGCAGAGCATCCAATAACTTTTGCTGATCCATCCAAGTTCAAGAAAAAGCAACCCACTGTGAAAGAACAAAGGCAGCCCTAGCCCAGGTCTGTACCTGCCAGTCAGGAGTAGCAGGCAACAGCACCTCCGGCAAGCATAGTCCTTGGAGGGCTGCCAGGTTGACTGCCCTGAGCATGGCAAGGCAAAGGAGGGGCCTGACAAGTCCCGGTCAATAAGAAACAGATCTGCCCTAAAAATAATAATGAATGAAATGGCACAGCTCAAAAGTCTTGCCTCTGAGCTTGTCTGGCGCACAATCAGACCTAATGATATATTCAGAAAGAAAAATCCAAGATCAGGATTTGAAATCTATTGGGTCACTTGTCATCAGCAAACAGATCCAAAGACTTTGCATTGGTTTTACCAGCAGGCATTTTAAGAAAAAATTCTTGTCTCTGACAGCTGTCCTCCAACAGACTCAGCACTTGTAGTCCTGGAATGACTGTGGCAGGAGGCTATTTGGGAGCAGAGGGACAGACTTGACAAACCTGTGAGCTCATGTAGTTCCAGGTCAAACAGGCAGTGCTAATGAGGTTGGTACCTGTGACTGAGAATGAATCTATTGGTAAGGGAATAGAAGCAAAGATCAGAAGAGGGGAACAGGAGTTTGGGGGGAGGGTCTTCAGTATTCAAATATTTGTTGAACTCTCCTTGAGAGCCAAGCACAGTGGGGGTAGGGTACAAAAATAACAGACACTATGCCATCCTCAGGGTACTTATCTAAAAGTGCCTTAAAAATAAGTCTAAGGGGGTGAGAGAGGATTTTTGTTGCTACCAAAGTGCCTAGAGAACATCTTGCTTTGGGGCCAACAATGATTGATCGCTGGAGCTGCCTGGCAATCTGTGTTGAGGAAGTGTTTTCAGACTCAGCAAAAGTAAGTGCCTTGGTGATCAGTGTGGTTTGTAATGGATGGAAGGGAATGCTGCCCGTTCGGTGACTGAGCTCCAGTCTAGCAGTCTGTTTTATGAATAGGAAAGCTGAGCTCCAGGAAGGGGAGGTGGCAAGTTGAACAGAGCCAGCACTACTACGCTGTCACATTGAAAGCAGGACAGAGGAGCACAGAGCAGAAGGAGCAGATGTCCAATGGCGCATGGGCACCCAATCCAAGGGAGGGGGAAGGAAGGAGGGGCTGGGAAAGCTGCAAGATGCTACAGAGCAACACCACACAAGTGCACATTTGGTTTTCAATGAAACAACGTTCCTGCTAACCTCGCTCCCTTCTCTTTCCCGGAGGGTGGACAGTCACGGTGAAGGGTGCCAGCAAAGTGGCAAAACTTTCCCATAGACCTGCCTTGGCTTGAATTCTGAAGGACTATTACTGATTTCTTAAAAAGTAAAGTGTTATATTTACTTACAATGATTAGGTGATAGTGAAGCCATACATTTTATTCTGCATGGGAATATGGTTGGTTGTGTGTTGGTCTGTCTTTAAAAAAATTGAAGTCAGGAAGGTGGTGCTGTTTCTGCATTTCTTAGCATCTACTCAAACTATATAAGTAATAGGCATCTAGTGAATGCTTATTTACCGAAGAAATGATGGAATAATGAATCATTCCATTTCTTTTGGGGGGAACACAGAGATGTAGGAGTCAGTCTCCTCGCCAGGGGAGAGAGCAAGAATGCACCTGTTGTATGAAGAATATAGTGGACTTGGAACCACCCACTCATCCATTCCAGTCAGGAGCAAACAGTAACAACAGGTGACATTTGTTGAGTTATTACTATGGGCTTTAAGAGAAATAATAAATCAAGAAATATTTAATAGTTCCACAAAAATCTCTAAAAATCTCAGTAGTTCAAGCTGTGATCTATAAAAAGTCAGGATGGCCAGAGGGAAGAGTGCCACACTCTACACAGTCACTCAGAGACTGAGGCCCCTTTCATACAGTGTCTCTACCTTTCTTAAATCCTGAATCCTCTGCATCCACCCAGCAGCTGAAGAGAGGGTGTAAGGGATAACAGGGAGTTTGTAGGGGTGAGCCTTAGACCACACTTTGTAGATCACTTCTACCTGCATTCCTTTGACAAGAATTTAGTCATACAAGCCTCACCTAGATGAAAGGAGGCTGGGAAATGTAGCCTATTAAGGACTCCAGAAGAAGAGGACACAGATTTGTCATGTATCTAGAAAGTCTCTGCTACAATGCATTATCTCATTTAATTCTCAAGACAGCTTAATAAAACAAATATGAGTTTCATTCCAATTTTTCAGATGAACAAACTGAGATTCAGAAAAGAAAGTACTGGCCATACAATAAATAATGGAACTAGGAGTTGGTCCTAAGTCTGGCCCTTGAGTGCGTGTTTTAGACCCACTAAGCTATGTTCTTTCCTAATTGAGGTTCAGTTTAGTTGCTCTACTCCTCCCTCTTCCTTCCTGCCACTCGGACCCTCACAATGCTGACTTTGGCTCTCCTGGGTCTGAATTGCTGGTGATGTGTAGTCCTTTGGCCCCAGAAATTGTATTCTTATCTATTCCCCATTGCCCTCCCATGGGTTAGGTATCATTATTAGCTCCACTTCACTGGGGAGGAAACAGATTAGATTGCTTATAGAACTTGGCCAAAAATTTACAGCTAATGAGAGGCATGTTGAACATTATATCTTGCTTTTGGGCCTGGACCTTTGGAAGACATTTCTCTGAAACTTAAAAAAAAATCTTTTGAATACTAAAAAGTGCAATAATCCGCTTTCTCATGGAACATCCCAGATTGTTTGGCATTGAAGTCACCAAGGTCAGACAAGATCCTTACTCTTCAGGCCTGGTTCCATCTGCAAGGTAGGAAAATCAAAAGCATTCAGCAGCCTCTGGCCTTATGAATTATAATTAGATTGGCACATTGACTCTTGAAGATGTTCTTCCAGCCAAAACTATCCAGGAAACAAAGAATCAGATAAATAACAAGGCTGATGCAAGGCAAAGAAAATATTTCAAACTCAGCTAGGAGGTGGTCTTTCTAGGCCAACGGCATTATTCATGGCTGGGTCACTGAGGGCCAATGTAGAAGCAGCAGCCAGAGCAGGCTTTGTCTGCTGGGCTCTTCCTTCCTCTCCCAATCTCACCCCTACCCTGACCGTGCCACCCTCTCCCAGAGCTCACAGAGTTTATTCCTTTATCCCACCCTCCCTGGGCATGCAGGTGTCACCAAATGTCATATACTGATTCCTGAGGGAAGGAAACAGGAAAGAAAGCTAATTAAATCAACTGCACTATGAAGAAAGAATTCATTATGATAACAATAATATAAATCTGAGGGCTTGGGCAGATTGGCAGCTGAAAGAAGAAACAATAACAGTGGTTTAAGAGTTTTGGGGGCATTTGACTTTACAATATCTTTAATTATGCAAGCTGCAGTGGTCAGAGGAGCACAGCTCAAAGTCCCAGACCCTGTGGGACGCCAGCTCCCGCCCTCCCTGGACCAGCCCAGGCTGAACTTCTTTGATTGCCACTGGCATGATGGCCTATGAAGATGTGAACAGGCCGTCCTATTGGAACCTTTGAGCTTATCTACTCCCATACCCAGTGAGGCAAGGGCCAGACTAGTAAATGATTGGCCCAAGGTCCCACTGGTTGTTTGGAAGAGCTAGGACACCCAGGTTCCTAGCCTTCATGTTCAGAGAGTCTTTTGGCTAGATCACACTTGGGTGTATAACTTCAGGTGCATAAACAGTTATAGATTCTACTCTATTCAGTGTAAAACCCAGGATCTACCATAAGTCCTTGGTCAGAGGCTTCCTACAGTGCTCCTTGCTGGGTCCCTGAGAAGCTGGCAGTGTCTGTCCCTATGCTGAATGGTAGGTCTTTTCCCTCCCTCTCAAGCTCTTGCAGAAACCTGGGCTCTAATTCCCCACTTCTCTCCATCTGAGATGAACTTACTTGCTATCTACCTAAGGCAGAGGTCTGCAAACTATGGCCTGCAGGCCAAATTGCAGCCACCTGAGGCCATTTATCTGACTCGCATCGCACTTTTGGAAGGGGCACCTCATTCAATGGTGGTCAGTGTATGGAGTACTGTATGCGGTGGCCCTCCAATGGTTTGAGGGACAGTGAACTGGCCTCCTGTGTAAAAATTTTGGGGACCCCTGAAGGAGTCTGTCTTCTGTCCTAATTCCCACAACAGTCAACTCAGTGTCCCCTCCCTCCTCTGTGCTGTCCCTCACAGCCTGCCAGAAATCTAAGACCCTTATAGAGACAGAAGATCAACCTCTATCCACACTTAAAAGTTTTCAGAATAAAAATAAGGCCAGGGATTGTTTCACAAGGCCTTGCAGGAGCCAGCCACCGCTAACCCCTCCACTCGTTTGCCCCACTGTTCTCACTGGGCTCCAGCCCCACACTGGTCTCCACTCAGTTCTTTAGAAAACACCACAATCTCCCTGGCCTCAAGCTTCTTGACATGCCATTTCTACTGACAGATTCTCACTCCACAACCCACCCTCCCCCCAGTTGCTGCTGGCAAACTTCTACTTATGTGTCAAGACTCAGATTATGTGTTACTTCTTCCAGGAAGCCTTCCCTGACCCCTCTCATTAGGATAGTTCTCCCACTAAATGCTCTCAGATAATCTTGTACTTTTCTTTCATACCCTTTATCATAAATGTGATTATACAATTATTTCTATAATTTTTACGTATTGTCTGTGTCTTCCAAAGGACCATAAGTAAGTCCCAGGAATAAATGATTAGAGGCAACAGATGCTGTGTACATACACGTTCTTAATATTGTTCTCAGGACACTTAGCTGATATACCTTATCATGTAATCATTTGCATATAGGTAGAAGCACCTAGCAGAACTATAAATCTAATTGTCAAAAAAGCAGAAACCCTTACAGTGATGGATACATAATAAATGTTCATTGAATGAATAAATGGGTGGATGTCAATAAAGCCCTCACAAAAACTTGAGGGAAGAGAAGGGTTGCTAGTTTGCTAGTAAGTGCTTTGACGACAGATATATGACATTGTCGGTGTAGAAGTATAAAGCTATTTGTTATTTCTTTTTGTCCCTTCAGTATTTTTGTTTCTCCTTTCGAGAAGCCTCTGTATTAGTTTCCTCTGTTACAAAACAAATTACCAAAAACATAGTGGCTTAAAATAGCCTATGTTTACTACTGCACATTTTTGGGGGGCCAGGAGTTCAGGCACATCTTAGTCGGTCCCTCTGCCTTGGGTCCCATAAGAGTCAATTAAGATGACGATAAAGGGTGCATTCTCAACTTGAGAAAGATTTGCTTCCAAGTTCTCTCAGATTGTTGGAAGAATTTATTTTCTTGAATCTGTAGAATTCATGGCAGCTTTCTCCTTTAAAGTCAGCAACCAAGAGTTGGGGGGGGGGAATGAAGAGAGAGAGAGAAACTCTGGTGAGATAGACCCTTCACTCTTCTTCTGCAATCACCTGCACATAATCATGTATATCCATTACTTTTGCTACCTTCCTGCAAATGGTCAAGGGGAGGGGCTTACACAAAGGCATGAATACCAAATCATAGTCTCCCTTAGAGTCCACTCACAACCCTTAAGGGGAGATACATATCTGTACATGATTGATCAACCAATCAATCGATTGATCAATAGATAGATGTTTTCACTTATATGTGTTTGAGTTTTTAGGGGGGTGGCTAGTAAGGGTGTAATTGATCAGAGAGGGGAAAGTTACTTAGTTTAGACCAACGAAAGGAAAGGAGCCAGAAATTGCTCAGAAAGGGAGAGGGTCCCTGCTGAAAAGAGGCAGTTCCAAAAAGAAAAAGCCAAGGTGGCACTCTTTTTTTTAAATTATTAGTATTATTTTTAAAATTTTATTTATTGATTTCAGAGAGAGGAGAGAAAAAGGCAGGGAAGGAGCAGAAAGCATCAACTCGTAGTCATTGCTCCTAGTATGTGCTTTGACCAGGCAAGCCCAGGGTTTCTATCTGGCGACCTCAGCATTCCAGGGTGATGCTTTATCCACTGCGCCAGCACAGGTCAGGCCCAGGCAGCAGTCTATGGGCAGGATCCCATCCACAGCTTCCTATGATGCTGCTCAGAGAGTCCTGACCTTTAGCTCTAACCCTAACCCATTCACAAAGAGCCTTAAACTTAATGCCTCCCCAAAACTAACCCTAACAGCATTCATCTAGCCTGGTCCTTCCTGTAACTATACCCTATCCTCCAGGCTTCCTTAGAGTCCCATCCCCACTTTGACCCAAGCTGACCAAATGTCTGGGCCCATGAAGCCCACTTATGCCTTTGCCTTGATTCCCACAAAACTTACCCCATACCCGGCAGGATATCCTTCCTCCCTGGCTGTCTGCTTGGGCTGCCATAACAAAATATCATAGGCTAGATACCTTCAAAATCATAAAAACTTATTTTCTCACAATTCTGGAGGCTAGAACTATACGAGATCAAGATGCTGACAAATTAGGTTTCTGGTGAGATCTCTCTTCCTGGTTTGCAGATGGCCACCTTCTCACTGTGTCCTCACGTGGCCTTTTCTCTATGAGTCTGAGACAACAGTGAGCTCTCTAGTGTTTCTTGTTATAAAGACACTAATCTTGTGGGATCAAAGCCCCACTCTTATTATCTCATTTAATCTTAATTACTTCCTTAAAAGCCCTCTCTCCAAAGACAGTCACATGGGGTTGGAGCTTCAATATATGAAGTTTGGAGGGTCCCAAACATTTAGTATATAACACTGACCAAGAGGGTCAGGTTCCAACCCCCTTCAGAGCCACCTGGTGCGGCCTTAAGAGAATCTCTTAATTAAACAGCAAAACAGGACATCCAGTAGGAAGAGGTCCAGAAGTCTCCTTCAGACCCAAGAAGCTCTGTACTTGTTGTCCTTAAAGGAGGAAGCCTGTAATACTTAACATAGGAAACTTTCCATATGCCAGAGAGAGAAACCCAAAGGTTAGAGATGGCCTGGACTAGGTAGGGTTTTTTCACCAGAGCCTTAACTCATTATTGGTAGCTATTTTTTTTAAGTACTTTTAACCCACACCATTTTAGTACTAAGTCAAACTTGGTGACCATTTCCCAAGGCTGGCCTTGAATTACCTCTATTGCCCATGTTATGTCTTTCATTATATTATCATCATAAATTTGGTACACAGGGATTGGTGGTCATGTCTAAACTTCTATCTTAAATGGTACATTTCTTGACGACTCCTGCCACCATTTTTTTAATATATATATATATTTTATTATTATTAATTCTAATGGGGTGACACCAATAAATCAGGGTACATATGTACAATGAAAACATCTCCTGGTTATCTTATCATTCAATTGTGTTGCATAACCGTCACCAAAAGTCAAATTGTCCTCTGTCACCTTCTATCTGGTTTTCCCTGTGTCCCTCCCCTCCTCCCTATTCCACTCTTCCCTCCCTCCCCCCATCCCGTAACCACCACTCTCTTGTCCATGTCTCATATTCTCACTTTTATGTCCCACCTATGTATGAAATCATGCTGTTCTCAGTCTTTCTTTTTTTCTGATTTACTTATTTCACTCTGTATAATGTTATCAAGGTACATCCATTTTGTTATAAATGATCCGATGTCATCATTTCTTATGGCTGAGTAGTATTCCATAGTATATATGTACCAAAGCTTTTTAATCCACTCGTCTTCTGACGGACACTTGGGCTGGTTCCAGATCTTCGCTATTGTGAACAATGCTGCCACGAACATGGGGGCGCATTTCTTCTTTTCGAACAGTGCTATGGTGTTCTTAGGGTATATTCCTATAAGTGGGATAGCTGGGTCAAAAGGCAGTTCGATTTTTAATTTTTTGAGGAATCTCCATACTGTTTTCCACAGTGGCTGCACCAGTCTGCATTCCCACCAGCAGTGCAGAAGGGTTCCCTTTTCTCCACATCCTCGCCAGCACTTATTCTGTGTTGTTTTGCTGATGAGTGCCATTCTGACTGGTGTGAGGTGATATCTCATTGTGGTTTTAATTTGCATTTCTCTAATGATTAGTGATGTTGAGCATTTTTTCATATGCCTATTGGCCATCTGTATGTCCTCTTTGGAGAAATTTCTATTCTTTCTTTTGCCCATTTTTTGATTGGGTTGTTTGTCTTCCTGGTGGTGAGATTTATAAGTTCTTTATAAATTTTAGTTATTAACCCCTTATCAGATGTGCTGTCGAATATGTTCTCCCATTGTGTGGTATGTCTTTTTATTCTGTTCTTATTGTCTTTAGCTGTGCAAAACTTTTTAGTTTGATATAGTCCCATTTGTTTATCTTGCCTTTTATTTCATTTGCCCGTGGAGATAAATCGGCAAATATACTGCTGCTATAGATGTCGGAGAGCTTGCTGCCTATGTTTTCTTCTAAGATGCTTATGGTTTCACAGCTTACATTTAAGTCTTTTATCCATTTTGAGTTTGTTTTTGTGAATGGTGTAAGTTGATGGTCTAGTTTCATTTTTTTGCAGGTAGATGTCCAATTTTCCCAACACCATTTGTTAAAGAGGCTGTCCTTACTCCATTGTATGTTCTTTCCTCCTTTGTCAAATATCAGTTGTCCATAAAGGTGTGGGTTTATTTCTGGGTCCTCTGTTCTGTTTCATTGATCTATGTGCCTGTTCTTATGCCAGTACCAGGCTGTCTTGAGTATAATGGCCTTATAGTAAACCTTGATATCTGGAAGAGTGATACCTCCTGCTTTATTTTTTCTTTTTAAGATTGCTGAGGCTATTCGTGTTCTTTTTTGGTTCTATATAAATTTTTGGAATATGTGTTCTATATCTTTGAAGTATGTCATTGGTATTTTCATTGGTATTGCATTGAATTTATAAATTGCTTTGGGTAATATAGACATTTTAATGATGTTTATTCTTCCTAGCCATGAGCACGGTATATGCTTCCACTTGTTTGTATCTTCCTTGATTTCTTTTATCAATGTTTATAATTTTCCGAGTATAAGTCCTTAATCTCCTTGGTTAAATTTACTCCTAGGTACTTTATTTTTTTGGCTGCAATAGTGAATGGGGATTGTTTCCTTAATTTCTTTTGCTGACAGTTCATTGTTGGTATATAGAAATGCCTCTGATTTCTGAGTATTAATTTTATATCCTGCCACCTTGCTGAATTCATATATAAGGTCCAGTAGTTTTTTGACTGAGACTTTAGGGTTTTCAATATACAATATCATATCATCTGCAAATAGTGACAGTTTTACTTCTTCTTTTCCAATTTGGATGCCTTTTATTTCTTCTTCTTGTCTGATTGCTGTAGCTAGGACTTCCAGAACTATCTTGAATAAGAGTGGTGAAAAGGGGCATCCCTGCCTGGTTCCTGATCTTAAGGGGATTGCTTTTAATTTTTGTCCATTTAGTATGATGTTTGCTGTGGGTTTGTCGTAGATGGCCTTTATCATGTTAAGGAATGATCCCTGTATTCCCACTTTATTGAGAGTTTTGAGCATGAATGGGTGCTGGATTTTATCAAATGCCTTTTTTGCATCTATTGAAATTATCATGTGATTTTTGTCCTTCCTTTTGTTTATGTGATGAATCACATTGATTGATTTGCGAATATTGAACCAGCCTTGCCCCTCCAGAATAAATCCTACTTGATCATGCTGTATGATTTTTTTCATATATTGCTGGATCCGGTTGGCTAATATTTTGTGGAGAATTTTAGCGTCTAAATTCATCAGGGATATAGGCCTATAATTTTCTTTCTTTGTGTTGTCTTTGCCCGGTTTTGGGATCAGAATTATGATTGCCTCATAAAAGGAGTTTGGAAGTCTTCCTTCCTCTTGAATTTTTTGAAATAGCTTGAGGAGGATAGGAGTTAGTTCTTCTTTGAATTTTTGAGAGAATTCACTTGTGAAGCCATCAGGCCCAGGACTTTTCTTTTTTGGCAGTTTTTTGATAACTGTTTCGATCTCATTTGTTGTAATTGGTCTGTTTAGGTGCCACCATTTTTATTAATTCATCTCTCTCCCAAAACTGCCTGATGCAGTGAAATGCATATAAAAAAGCTTACTTTTTTATTTTGAAGTTATACAAATTATAATTGTATCAGTTAATCAAATATTCTCAATTTTCCCAATATCTTTTTTTTTCTCTCTTTTTATACACCTTTTTTTAAATTTCTTTTTATTTTATTCATTTTAGAGAGGAGACACAGAGTGAGAGAGAGAGAGAGAGAGAGAGAGAGAGAAAGGGGGGAAGAGCTGGAAATATCAACTCCCATATGTGCCTTGACCAGACCAGTGCAGGGTTTTGAACTGGCGACCTCAGCATTCCCAGGTCGACGCCTTATCCACTGCGCCACCACAGGTCAGGCCCAATATCTTTAAAGAGACTTTTAAATTCACTTTCTGCTATAGATCCTAGAATCTAAGAAGAAAGAGATCTTGCTAAGCAAATTAGTAGTGCAAACAAAAAGGAGGAGGACTGTTTTTAACCTGCTTTAAGAGAACAAAATGCTTCCATGTGCTTTAGAGGTCTCTGTGTTCACACAGATGAGACCCCTGGAGCATCAGTGGGGCCAGCTGTCACCGGGCACATGCTCATTGCAAACCCTTCTTATCCACCATACTTAGCCCCTTGTCTGGCTAATGGTGCATCTTTTAAAGTAGGTAACTTCAAAGAGGCAGCTCTGCACACTGGCAAGTTCTCAGATCCCTTATCTGAGAAGCCAGTAAATAAATCTGATGACACTCCAAAAGTCTCTAATAGTGGGAGCCGCTCCCACTCAATGGGCTTTTGTCATTCTGGTTGATCTCTAAGGAGTGTTGCTGTTCTTCTTGGTGTGATGGGGAGCACTGAGGCAGAGAGCCAGCCAATCTGGTTTTGAGTATCCCTTTCCTCTGTCACTTCCTAGCTGTGTGACTTGCAGCAATTAACCTGCACTCTAACCCTCAGTTTCTGTCTAGATCTGTACTTCCATCCTGACAAGCATATTGCAAAGATCAAGCGAGGAAATGAGATAATGGGTGGGCGAGCTCTTTGTGAACTGTAAAGTGATATACAGATGTTAGTTCTACAATTTAAAGTATCCCATCAATCATATCATGATTTAATTAGCATAAACCATTTTCCACAAGCCAGTACAAGTCACAGGCATTTGGCTGAATTGTGTTAGGACATCAAGTACGGATCTGATTACTGGATCCTTACACAGACGCACTGTGAAGCAATCTGATGTAAGAGTTAATAGTACCTCACTGAAAGCATCTGGACCTGGATTTGAATCACACTTCTGTTAATTAGAATTTGGGGAAAGATACTTTACCTCTCCTTGCCTCAGTTTCACAATCTGCAAAGCATAATATGAAAAATAATAATAATATCTATGAATGGTTTGTCCCCACAAAATTCATATGTTGAAGGCATAACCCCCCCCCCAATGTGATGTTATTTGGAGATGAGGCCTTTGATGGGTAATTTGGGTTAGATGAGGTCCTGAAGGTAGGACCTGCAAGATGGGATTAGTGCCCTCATAAGAAGAGACGCTGATGGACTCCAGCAATTGGCCTGCTTGCTATTGAACCCAGTCCTCATCTCCCTGCTCTGCTGTGTAATTCAGGGAGTCACTATCAGAAGTCTGTGTTTTCCAGGTGCCAGTGTCCCCTAGACTTGCTGGGTTCAGCCATGGAGAGGCATTGGGAGGAGTCTGGAAGGAGAAGTGAGGGCATTTCTCTCTGTTTGCAGCAACTGCTTCATGTTCTCCAAAGTTGCCGTTTCCTCCACACAGCTTGCTATCGTCTCAGGTGCTGGGGGTGACCTGGTCCCTGGGCTCTCAAAACCTTACTTCCTCCCATTGTCTTTGCAGTCCTGGGGCAGTTGCAGCTCCTGCTGTCATTAATCTCCGAGTTGCCTCCCTGTTGGCTTTTCCTTTTTTGCTTTTTTGCTTTTTTTTTAGCTTTTCTATACTGTGTCATTTATTTCTTGATTCAAAATCACTCTGGTTTCAATACTCAGAGTGATTTTCATCTTTCTGTTATTTTCTACTCTAGTAGGTCATCTTAGTCTGCTTGGGCTGCCATAGCATACCTTTGACGATGTGGCTTAAACAACAGAAATTTATTTTCTTGCAGTTCTGGAGACGGGAAGTTCAAGATCAGGGTGCCAGCCTGGTCCAGTCCTGGTGAGAGCTTTCTTCTTGCTATGTGCTTACATGACAAGGGGGAAGAGAGTAAGAGAGAGGAAGCATTCCAATAAATTAATGTTGAGAATTAATAATAATTATATGACAAATCCTGATTATTTAATTAAATATTTTCTACAAAATAACTTAATGCTCAATTATAACATGTGTCAGTTAGTGACAAATCTTGCTAGAGTAGAATCTTGAATGTCATCAGATGTCTGATATACATTTTACCTATGTAATCTCATTTAATTACAAATACAAATATAATTTATGCTGTTGTTTCTTTTTCTATCTACTTATTAGTCTTTGCCTCTAATAAATGAGGGCTACCAGGACATTGAGTTCAGAACTCAGGCCTTCCTAATCGAGCTCCAAACTAGTTGTCTCGATGCCCTAATGTCTCTCCTCCGTGATTCCTATGCTGCAAGCACAAAGACCTCCGGTTCCCAGACTGCCTGCCCTTTCCTGCTGCCATCTAAGATGGTTCATATTGTCCCTTGCGGGGAATCTCTTCATTTCAAGATCACCTTGTCATCACCTCCTCTGTGATGTCTTGAGCCCAGCTCACTCACAGAACTAACAACTTTCTCCTCTGTGCCCCTAATGTGTCCATGGTTCCCGAGGTTGGTAGGGGTTATGTCAGTGATGGCCAATCTTTTGAGCTGGATGTGTCAAAATTTGCCAAAAAAAACGAGCATAACTCAGGTGGTGTGTCACTTCGAGAAAAATGGCCTAACCGGAAGTCCCAGAACTAGACACTCTGTGCCAGAGTTCTGTTGTTTTGGCCTACAGACCTCCGGCACAGAGTGTCTACACTACAGCAAATGTTTTATCCTCGGCTACTGCACCTGGCCCTACAGGAGCCGAGGATGAAACGTCCTTTTCGGCATGCAGCCCCCTACTTCTCTGGTATGCGGCTGCGTGTCATTGAAAATGGCTACGCGTGTCAGTGCTGACATGTGTGTCATAGATTCGCCATCATGAGGTTATCTGGTCATATATAGGGTTACAGTTATACATCCTCTTCCTCTGCCAGTCACGAGCTCCTGGTCAGCTGCTCAGAAACACAGAATCTGGGAGTTGAAACCTGAGAGAGCCAACATGCATGTGGAGCGAAAGTTTAGAGCTGGAGAGACCGAAGTCTAAAGCTGAGCTCTGCCACTCCTCAGCTGTGAATTGAGACATGCAAGGTCATCTTTGAGCTCAGCTTTCCCTCTGGCTAAAATGGGGACAGCAAGTGCAAACCATGTCTCCTGGGCATTTTAAGAATTGAATAAATTTGTCTATGTCAAGTGCCAGTGGCTGTAGGAGGGAGGTTTTCCCAGAGATTGGTCTTCTTTGCCTTTTCCTTCTCTCCAACAGCTGACCTCAGGCTAGTGAGGCCCAACAGTCCTGTCAGGCCTATGCAGGGTCAAGGACCAGAGAGTATGTATTCTAGCCTTTGTGGGCTACATTTGGTCTTTCTCACGTTTTTGTTATTGTTATTTAATTCTTTAAAAAGAAACCTTTAAAAACATAAAAATCATTGCACAATTCAAAAATTATTTATTGGGCTAGGTTTGAGCCTCTGGTCCCCACTATAATACACTGCTGTGTTTGGACCTAGTCCTAAGCTGCCCCTTATTGTTTATTTTATTTTGTTTTTTCTTTTCACTTTCATTTCATTTCATCCACATCCCTTCAGCATAGGAGCTGAGAACTTTTTTTTTTAATTCAGTGAGAGGCAGGGAGGCAGAGACAGACTCCTACATGTGCCCCAACTAGGATCCACCTGGCAAAGCCACTAGGGGGCAATGCTCTGACTATCTGGGGTGTTGCTCCATTGCTCAGCAACCGAGTTCTTCTTAGCACCTGAGATGGAAGCCATGGAGCCATCCAAAGAACCCGGGGCCAACTTGCTCCAATTGAGCTATGGCTGCAGGAGGGAGAGAGAGAGAAAGAGAGTGAGAGAGAGAGAAGGAGAAGTGAGAGGTGGAGGGGTGAAGAAGCAAATGGTCACTTCTCCTGTGTGCCCTGACTAGGAATCGAACCTGGGACATCCACCTGCCAGGCCAATGCTCTACCACTGAACCAACTGGCCAGGGCCAGGAGCTGAGAACTTAAAATGTGTGATTAGACAGGCCTGGATACAAATGCTGACTCTGCTGCCAAATGGTTTTGTTACTGTGAGCATGATACTTAATTCTCCTGAGCCTCAAATTCAGGCACCTTTAACACCACCTTATGAAAAACTTCTCCCAGAGCTGGTAAGAAAGTTGAGAAAAAAGTTGACCAAGCATTGAATTGCTGGAGCCAGCTCCAAAGGCTTCTGAGAGCCCATTGTTACATTCTCAGAAAATTTACAAGACAGCTCTTAAGTATTTGGTAGGTTGAAATCATCACTGTGAGCACATTTACACCACAGAAATTAGCAAACACCATAGATTGGCTTACCTTACTCTCCCAGGCAGGCTGTTAAGTCGGCCAGCATGCCACTACACTGTAAGTGTTCTTTCTGCATCACACTTTGTGTTTCTTTGGCTCTCCCTGTTTCTAGTTTCCCACCATGAGGAATTAATGATGCAGCAGGAGGGAGCTTGAGAGAGAAAAGCATGGTCTCTTAGGAAAATCTCATCGATAAGATCTTCACAGTTTATTCATCCACTCAAACCACTGTTGTGTTTCCAGGCTCTACTCTGTTACACACTCAGTGAACATCATATATGTTGGAAAGCATTTGGTTTTCACAATGAGGAATTGAGGCTTTCCTTAAGTGCTCATAGAGGAAAGGGTGGTTTGCTCTGTGGTAGATCAGAATCTAAAGAGCGCTAGGAGGCCTCCCACCAAAGGAGGGCAGATAGAGTTTTTAAAGATACCATGTAAAATTGGCAGGTTCTGTTAATAAATATGAGAAAGAAGGGAAAATTAGGTAAATTGAATGGACACTCCTGACACCTAACAGAAGCTTGAATGAGTGTCTATTAAATAAAGGCAAAGTAAAGATAATCAAGTTAAATAAAGGCAGGAGTTAAAAGGAGGATATTGCACGGAATTTAGGTTTTTATCATGGTTCATGTCATTTCATTTGTCTTCTTTGAAAAATAGGAGCCAGACACCTCCTGATAGAAAAAATGCTTAATCCTCACTTTTTGGGTACAATGATTAAATTTCATGTCAGCAAAGGAAAAAAGAATGGTTCCTTTAAACTTTTTTGCCGAAGGACAATTTTTAACAATTCAGTCATTGGATTTATCATTTTGCCCTTTGGAGCCTACCTGATACCATGAGAAATGTTCTCTACAGTTTGCATCAGCAGATGTTAACAACGATGCTGAGGGAGGAACTCCCCCCTTCCACCCTCAAACAGGAGCTGAGTGGCTGCTGAAGCTCCGGACTCAGGAAAACCCTATCTGAGGCTATAAGCGTCTTCCCCGGAAACTCTTAGCCTTGTCCAGAGATGCTGTTCACTGCCAGGTATCATGGTAACAAAAATTTAACAGTCAATCACTGGGAGTTTATCCAGCCCCTGGCATAAGGTTAAACAACAATATACTCTGTGTCACTTAGTTGTCCCAAGAGTGCTATGAAGTTAGTAATACCATTATCACTTTTGCAAGAAAAAAAAAAACCCAAGACTCAGAGAGGCTAAGTCACCTGCCCAAGTTCACAGCTAGTTAAATGCTAGCATGAGGACTTGAACTCTGGATAAGATTTCTTTCACTGGCTGGTGTTGAATGCCATCATTGACAGGTCTTCTTTGAGTGGACAGAATGATGTGCACAGGGACCTTGGTAGCTTGGTGAGAACTTAATTTTCAGAGGAGGGCAATAGAGAGTGGTTCAGAGCCCAGGGCACCCTTGAGTGAGGCAGGACTAGATGGCAACTAAGAGACAAGCTGAGGGCCCTGAGTCCAGGGATAGTGTGAGAAGCTACCAGGCAGGCAGTGGCATGGGAAAGGGAGGGGCAGGCTTTCATCCATTGCTGTAGTCTACAAATGCTATCCACAGGTGTCCCAGGTGCTGAGAACAGCGGTAAGGGGAGAGGAAGACATGGTCTCTGCTGTTATGAAGCTGACTGTCAAGTGTTCAAAGATAATATTCATAAAATTCTACAAACAACTGTGGAATTACAGCTATGATAAATGAGTGCTTCAAAGGGGGAAGCACATGGTACCATGAGACTCAGATTATGAAGAACTTTCGATTCTGGGCTCACATTTTAGCAATTCAATAGCTCCTGCCTCACTTGCAAAGGTTTTCCAAAGCAGGAAAATAACATTTACCAGTTCTCTTTGGTGATTTAAAATAACTCTAAAAAAAAAAGAAACCAGTCACCCCCTTTGGAAAGGAAAAGGCACTGTGTATACTGAGTCACAGACTGTGTACACTCTTCTTATGATGTAGGCTCAGGGTGAACTCACATGGAAATACCCAGGGACTGGGAACAGGAGATACATTCAAGAAAACAATGTTGGGGACAACTATGCCCCACGGGCAGCTGGGCATGTATCCAAGTAACATGATCTTCTTTTACATGCGTCTGGAGGCAGGCGGAAGAGCAGTAATGGCCAAAAATCACACAAGTTTACCTGACCTTGCCTGTTCTGGAGAGATTGTCTGACTCCAAAACACTTGCATGCAAATTGTTTCAGGCTGTTGCTGACTGAAAATAGACTTCTGGAGATAAGGTGTCTCCAATTCCATGATTTTAAATCCCATTAATAAAAGAAGCCCAGGAAAATTACATTGAACAGCAGAAATGGTTTAGAAATCTGTGGTTGATGCATTTACAAAGCACAGGAAGCTTCAGTCTCCAAGGCTACCAGTGACCCACTGGGTCCTCATCTCTATATCTATGGATCTGACCCTCTCACCTCTTTCTCTGAGCCCTTTGAAATTCATGCTGTGTCATTGGAAAATGCCCCTGTCTCTTTGACTTCTCTGAACTTACCCTTTGCATTTTGGCTGTCTCACAACCTGAAAAGATTCTATTTACATTATCACCTATGAAAATTGTACTTTCAAAGTTGGACAATGTCGGCAGCCTTACCTCCACCTGCTGCCTTACTGAATCCTAGTTCTCATAAGTGGAGGCTATTTTTTTCTCTCTCACATTTAATTCTTGTTTTCCATTGTTACTTCAAGATCATTTTCCTCCCAACTTCAGAATCCCCAAGTCCTTTATAACCACCCCACCATTCCTCCTTGTTTCTATTAACTACCAAACCCTTAGTGCGCTTTTTTCAGGGATGATTGTAACACCAGTCTTCTGGTCTACTGCCTCTTTCGTCATCATATTTGGTAATTTCAGTATCCATGTGGATAATCCATCAATCACTCTGGCCATCCCATTCCTCAACTTCTTCACTTCCAATGATCTACTTTTTCATCTCCCTTCATTTACCCAACCCCACAATTATACCCTTGCCCTTATGGTTTCCTCTGATTTTGCAATTTCAGGGGCCCTATTTTCTGATTACCAGCCCTTGTACTTCTAATTCACTTTCTCTAGATACTCTAATTCCAAAAATTCTTTAGCCCTATCAAGATGGCTAATCCATTGGTGCTACAATCAGTCAACCCACTCATGTCCTTCCCTCCCTACCTAATGAAGAGTTCAGGTCTGTTATTTTAACTATTCCTTCATAACCACTCTTCGTTCATTAGTCCTTCCTTCCCTCTGTAGCACCGCCAGCCTAAGTCCCCACCATATTAAACCATACTATCATTCACCCTGGGCTTGCAATCCCCACAGCTGACTATTTCTAGATTTGAAAAGCGTATACTATATGACCACAAATCTCAAATAGGCATGAAAGCAGACAATCTATACTTTCCCACTTTTCAAAGCGGTCATTTTTTCTCTCTCCTCAAATTCCATGCACTATGCCTTTCTACCCTTGACTTTGTCTTATATTTTATTGGGGGGGGGGAATAGAAGCAGATAATAAACAAAGAATTCCCTTTTCTTCCCATATCAAAACCGCGACATGTCTGCACTGCAGGGACTGTTTCCCTCGTGTTAGTTTGGATAAAGGGTTTTTATTCCTGCCAAAATGATAGCTCTGCCTTTGCCCTGGATCTCAACTTTCTTGCCTTCTAGAATTTGCTCCTGTTATTATTCCTCTTTCTTATGCATTATGAATCTTGCTTTCTGTTTTGATTCCATTTTGCATACGGGATGCTCTAATATCTCTATCTTAAAAGAAATAACAGAAGAACTCCATCCCATATTTCTTCCAAGTCCTGCTGCTTCTCCATGCTCCCCTGCATAGCAAACTTTCTATAAGAGTTGATTATTATAGTTGTGCTGCCTATGCTTCCCATACTGTCTTCTCCACCCACTGCAAAAGGGCTGTTGCCCCTGCCATGCTACTAAGCCTGTTCTGATTGAGGTCAACAATGACTCCATGTTGCCAAACACAGAGATTATTTGTCTATTCTTATTTTACTTCTCCATATCAGAAATATTTGACATAATGGCCACTGTGTTCTCCTTGAAACACTTTCTTCTCTTAGCTTTTGTGATTTCACACTCACAAAAAAAAAACACTACTGGTAGTCAAGCTAATTATCGAGGCTCTATCCTTGGCTCTCTCGATTTCCTCCCTCCCAACCTCAAAGCCATCAGCAAATCCTTTCAGTTCTCCCTTCAGAACTTATCCTAAATCCATCCTCTCCACCACCACTGATCTAATACTAGTCCCCTGCATCTCTCCTGGTAAGCTCGGAACTCATTTCTCAGCCTCTACTTTTGTTCCTTTTCTTTCTGCGTGCATTAGTCAGAGCAATGTTTTGTAAACATAAATCATATCAAGGGTCTCTGTTTAAAGGGTTTCTGTGGCTTTCCATTACACCTAGAAACTAGCACCAAGGCACTTCTCCCCGCCCCTGGCTTCCAGGGCCTGGGTGACCTGGACCTGCCCACCTTTCTGACTTCATTTCATTCCTTCTTCCCCATCACCCACTAGGTTTCAACTGCCTGACCTTTCGGTTCCTCTGACAGGGCAAGTATGCTCCTGACTCAGGCCTTTGCAGTGGCTGGCTCCTCTGTCTGCACCGTCTTCTCTACTACACCCCCGGATTTGCAGGACTGGTTCCTCTTAACAGTCACAGCTTAAATGCCAATTCTTGAGAGAAGCTTTCTTTAACTACTCCAACTAAAATAATCACTTCATGATTCCTTTGCTTCTCTAAGTAGTGCTTACTACTCTCTGGCATTTTTCTTGTAAATTCATTTGTTTCTCTATGGTCTGTCCCCTCCTACTCAAATATAAACATCTGGGGTTACAGGAGTTTCTTTTGTATTTTTCACCCTGTATGCCCAGTACCTGGAACTGTGCTTGGCGCTTAATGGGCCTCATCATTAAATGTGCACCAACCGAGAGAGCCTAGTGACTGTGCTGCACTATGATTAGGTCATGTGTGTGAGGATATAAAGGAAGTCTGTCTAGAAGCTTAAACACTGTCTCAAATCTCCTCTGAAATCCTGTAGCCTTCTCAGCCACTATGATAGGCTTCCTAAAAGCAGACACCTTGCCTTTTACTTCCTTTTATATATAACACCTGCCCACTGCTAAGCTTATAGCTGGTACTCAGCATTTAATGTGTTGATTATGCAACATGAGCTAATTACTAACCAATGCAAGGCAACGCTGTTACACTGGACCTATTTGGAACCTTGTAATCTGGCAAATTTACTTAATGGTTACATACCCAGAAACCAGAGTAGCTACCAAGAGGAAAATAAGAAGAAAAAAGAAGACAGGAAATTAAAAATAGATATCACAGATTTCATGTTCTAAAACAAGCAAATTACAAAGAACAAAGCTCTTTATTCAAGGATTTCTTATTTTTCCTTTATAAAAAGTCTAAGACGTTTAATGGATTTCTAGGTTTGCCTGATACTACTTCTTCATTAACTCCACAAATGTTTATTGAGTTACTTCTCTGCATTAAGCACTTGTGTTAGGCACTGGGTGGAAATTCAGTGATGAAGAAAACAGCAGCCTGCCCTCAGGAAGGTAGGAATCTGGGAGTTGGGTATGGCAGGGGTGGGGGGCATAGACATAAATATATTTTTAAAACATGTAAACTAAAATTTAATTATAAAATAATATGTGTCTTCTTTATATTGGGTAGAAATTGTATTAGTCTTTGTTTTCTTTATAATGTTTCTCATGATAAAAATTTACGCTTATTGTGAGAAGTTAGTTTAAAAAAAGGTAGAAGAAAAAAGTTTATAATCTCCCCAATGCTTGCCTTTTAGAGTAGACTTTAAACCTATATTATAAGAAATTATAAGAAGTGATAGCTAGTACTCCAATGGTAGAAAAGATTTTTAAACATCAGATATAGAAACTAAGACAAAACAAACAGGCAAAACCAAACACCTCAGTCTCAGGTTACTTTGAGCAAATAATCCTATAATCCTACGAAGTTCCAAAGGCAATGTCATACTAGAGACCAGTTCTATACCTAAAGTCTATGATGGGGACCCTGAATCATCTCAAAGAGTAAAATACAATCTGTTTGAAAAAATATAATAGAAAGATATTCATCTAAAAGTTTTTAAATTGTGCTTTTTTTAATCCTTTTTAAGCAATCTGTTAATTACCCAAAGGTAGTAAAAAGTTCTCCTAGGAACTATATAATTTTTCTTTTAAATTTAGTTATATATTCCATCTCAAATTATTTTTGTGAATGGAATAAGGTAGTGAGTGGGCTTCTTTTTAGTCCTTAAAGATACCCCATTGTTGCAGCAATATTTGTTTTAAAAAGACCTTCCTTTTCCCCCATTGCACTGTCTTGGTCTTTGTCACTCGAATTTAATTGTGAAGCACTAAAAATGTGCCCTTGAGGTTCCTGAGCATTAGCACAGTGGGGTAGCATGATTGGGCGTTGTCAGCTTTTCAACTGATAATTGTCCCAAATGTCAAATCCATAGTTCTTAATTCTGGGGTCCTTTAGTTTTTCCAGAGAGAGCCAATAATATCCTCTTGAGTAATAGTATAAGGCGAGGAACTAGATGAGGGAAAGAATGAATGGTGGGCATTCACCATTTTATACAAACTCTCTTTTCAGTTTGCAATCTTTTCCTTTCTCTGTGCCTGATGAGGTATATCCATTTTGGTTGAATTTCATCAGTGAATCTATCAATGTTTCATCTTTCTTTGGTTTGGAGGAAAAATCGACATCCAAATGCGATGTAGGAGGTATTGTTCTAATTCTTCTTTGACAGATTTCTAACCAACACCCCTATTTTTAGTTCACATTATTATTTCCACCGAACTCTTCAGCTTTCCAAGGATCTTAAGGACCATAGAGTTTGCTTATTTTTGGTGTTTCCCTTGGCAGTCATGGCTTACCCCACTCTGCAAAGTTCTTGCCATTCTAGTCTGTTTTCAGATATATGTAGTTATGTCACACCATTTTTTTAATATCATTTAACATAAAATTTCGGTTGTTATTTCTTGTTGTCTTTGATCTTTTTGTCTAATGGCTGTGACAGAAGTGGAAATTGAATAGAAAGATCCAGGTTGGGATTCAAGTGAGTTTAAAGACATTAAACAGCAATATGTTGTTGATCCATATAAGATGTCCTGTTCACTTTAAGCGTAGCCTGTAACCTTCAAAGAAAATGACACTGCTGCCAGCTGGGTCAAACCTACTGATTTCCTACACAACCATTCTGATCTCTCACCCCTACCATCCCCTTACATAGTACTCCCTTACCTTTCTTTCACTGAGCATTTTTTTGAGCACTTACTTTGTTCTAATCACTATAGTAGGAAATGGGTACAATAATAAACATGAGAGACATATTTGCACAACTCAAATGGCTCATAGTCTAGTAATGGATAAGAATAGTCATCATGCCATTGGCATATGCCAAGGTGAGCACTATCAGAAAAGTACCACCCACTGCTGTTAGGGGGACACCTATGAGCTACACTAACCCCAGACTTGAGGACTTGAGTTTCAAGAAGTCACCCTCCAAAAAGCGACATCTGTGAGACCTGAAAAATGAGCAACAGTTAGCCTGGATGAGAGAGCAAAGTCAATGAACGATTCAGCCAGAGACAACCACATGGGTAATTATCCAGAGATGGGAACATGATCAGTTCACAAGACACATGGAGAGTAAATGGTTAGGCTACAGTTCTTCGTTTTCTATGGAGCACTTCTCAAAAAGTGTTTTGCAGAGCCCTGCTTTAGAATCACCTGGGGCCACTTATTAAGATGCAAATTCCTAGGTCCCACACCAGATGGACTGAATCTTAATCTTTGGGGAAGAGACCTGGGAATCTAAATGTTCCACAATCTCTCCATGTGCTTCCTTTACATACTGGAATTTGAGCATGTGTGAGGGCAGTGACTGGAAATGGTAGGCAAGATCTATATAGAAGGGTATTTGTAAGCCATGATCAGGAATTTGAGCCTCATTCTAAAAGTACAGAATTGCCAGAAGTCTCTTCCGATCGGTTGTTAGACAAGTGACCACTGCACATGTTTTCTGGAATATATACATCGTGTACCATAAAGCCTGTATAACACAAAGCATTAGTATAACACAAAAAAGAAAAAGAAAAAAATCAAAAAATATTATCCAAAAAGAGAAAAAGAAATGAGGTCTGAAAAAGAAGAAAGGGAAAAGGAGAGGGAGAAATACTACTAATCAAAATCCTGGATTCTGTCCATCTTTCCTCTTACCCTAGTAAAAATCATTGCCTCACACTACAGTTAATTTATTCCCTGAAACACTTCCCACTGCGACTGAGCATCTGTAATAGAGATTTGTAATGCTCTCCCATCTTGTTCCCCTCTCCTCCCAGGAACACTGGGTATTTACATTTCCCTACATGCTATCCTGCCCTTTTTTCCTAGTTAAATTTAACTTGGTACATCTCTGAGAATTTTATATCCACTCTTTCCCAGGTTCTATCATTTTTAACTTGGGTCTCACCACGAAATGGTACATTATTTAAATCTTGCCTGGCCAGTGTTAACAAAATCCATTGTTCTAACCTTGCAATATATAGCTCTGATTTGTGTTAGCATTACAGAAGAACCATTTATACTCTTTATTAATATTGTATTATAATGTAATAGGATCCGTCAAAAGTTTTTGTCTCCTATGAGAGGTAAATTCTGCATGCTTACCTTTTCCCCTGAGGACATTTGGTTAATTTATCTTATTAAAACACAATGTTAAACCTGCTTTCTTTCTTTTTTGTTTTATTATTATTAATTTTAATGGGGTGACATAGATCAATCAGGGTACACAGGTTCAGAGAAAACATCTCCAGGTTATTTTGACATTTGATTATGTTGCATACTCATCACCCAAAGTCAAATTGTCTACCGTCACCTTCTATCTGGTTTTCTTTGTGCCCCTCCCCTCCCCCACCCCTTCCCTCTCCTTCCTCTCCCCCCATCCCCCCATAACCACCACACTCTTGTACATTTCCCTGAGTCTCATTTTTATGTCCCACCTATGTATGGTATCATATAGTTCTTAGTTTTTTCTAATTTACTTATTTCATTCAGTATAATATCAAGGTCCATCCATGTTGTTGTAAATGATCCAATGTCATTATTTCTTATTTTTTAATTTTTTTGTTTGTCAGTGCATAGAAAAGTTGTTTGTTTTCTGTTTTTATTTATTCATTTTAGAGAGGAGAGAGAGAGAGAAAGGGGGAGGATCAGGAAGCATCAACTCCCATATGTGCCTTGACCAGACAAGTAGAGGGTTTTGAACCAGCGACCACAGCGTTCCAGGTCGACGCTTTATCCACTGCACCATCACAGGTCAGGCCAAGATGTCACCCTTTCTTATGGCCGAATAGTATTTCACAGTTTATATGTACCACATCTTCTTTATCCAATCATCTATTGAAGGGCTTTTTGGTTGTTTCCATGTTTTGGCCACTGAGAACAATGCTGCAATGAACATGGGGCTGCATGTGTCTTTATGTACCAGTGTTTTTGAGTTTTGGGAGTATATACCCAGTAGAGAGATCGCTGGATCATATCGTAGCTCTATTTTTAATTTTTTGAGGAACCACCATACTTTCTTTCATAATGGTTGTACTACTTTACATTCCCACAAACAGTGGATGAGGGTTCCTTTTTCTCCACAGTCTCTCCAATGCTTGTTATTACCTGTCTTGTTGATGATAACTAATCTAACAGGTATGAGGTGGTATCTCATTGTAGTTTTGATTTGCATTTCTCTAATAGCTAATGAAGGTGAGCATCTTTTCATATATCTGTTGACCATTTGTATTTCTTCGTGGGGGAAGTGACTGTTCATGTCCCCTTCTCATTTTTTTATTGGATTGTTTGTTTGTTGTTGAGTTTTATGAGTTCTTTGTATATTTTGGATATTAGGCTCTTATCTGTGCTGTTGTTTGAAAATATCATCTCCCATTTAGTTGGTTATCTGTTTTTTTGTCAGTTTCTCTTGCTGTGCAAAAGCTTCTTAGTCTGATGTAGTCCCATTCATTTATCTTTGCTTTCACTTCCCTTGCCTTTGGAGTTAAATTCATAAAGTGCTCTTTATAACCAAGATCCATGAGTTTAGTACCTATGTTTTCTTCTATATAATTTATTGTTTCAGGTCTTATATTTAGGTCTTCAATCCATTTTGAATTAATTTTAGTACAAGGGGACAAACTGTAGTCGAGTTTCATTCTTTTGCATGTAGCTTTCTGGTTTTCCCAGAACCATTTGTTGAAGAGGCTTTCTTTTCTCCATTGTGTGTTGTTGGCTCCTTTATCAAAAATTATTTGACCATATATATGTGGTTTTATTTCTGGGCTTTCTATTCTGTTCCATTGGTCTGAGTGTCTATTTTTCTGCCAATACCATGCTGTTTTGATTGTCGTGGCTCTATAATTTGAAGTCAGGTATTGTAATGCCCCCAGCTTCATTCTTGTTTCTTAGGATTGCTTTGGCTATTTGGGGTTTTTTATAGTTCCATATAAGCCTGATGATTTTTTGTTCCATTTCTTTAAAAAATAACATTGGAATTTTCATGGGAATTGCATTAAATTTGTATATTGCTTTGGGTAATATAGTCATTTTGACTATATTTATTCTTCTTATCTAAGAACAAGGAATATTTTTCCATTTCATTATATCTTTTTCTATTTCCCTTAACAATGCTTTGTAGTTTTCATTATATTGGTCCTTTAGATTCTTTGTCATGTTTATTCCTAGGTATTTTTGTTGTTGTTGTTGCAACCATGAAGGGGATTATTTTTTTGAGTTTGTTTTCTGATGTTTCATTGTTGTCATTCAGGAAGGCAATGGACTTTGTATATTAAGTTTGTATCTTGCGGCCTTACTGTATTGGTTTATTGTTTCTAGTAGTCTTTTTGTGGAGTCTTTGGGGTTTTCAATATATAGGATCATATCATTGGCAAAAAGTGAAACCTTTACTTCTTCTTTCCCAATATGAATGCCTTTTATTTCTTTCTTTTGTCTGATTGCTCTGGCTAGAACTTCCAGCACTATGCTGAATAAGAGTGGAGAGAGTGGGCAACCTTGTCTTCTTCCTGATTTTAGGGGAAAAGTCCTCAGTTTTATGCCTTTTAATATGATATTAGCTGATGGTTTATCATAAATGGCCTTTATTATGTTGAGATATTTCCTTTTATACCCATTTTGTTGAGTGTCTTAAACATAAAATGGTGTTGTATTTTATTAAATGCCTTTTCTGCATCTATTGATAGGATCATATGGTTTTTGTTCTTTGTTTTGTTGATATGGTGTATTACGTTAACCATTTTACATATGTTATAAAATGGTTCTTTCATCCTTGTGATTCTAGAATGAATCCCACTTGATCGTGATGAATTATTTTTTTAATGTGTTGTTATATTCGATTTGCTAGTATTTTATTTAGTATTTTAGCATCTGTATTCATTAGAGATATTGGTCTGTAGTTTTCTTTTTTTGTGTTGTCCTTGCTAGGTTTTGGTATGAGGGTTATGTTGGCCTCATAAAATGTATTTGGAAGTATTGCTTCTTCAATTTTTTGGAAGACTTTAAGTAGCATAGGAACCAAGTCTTCTTTGAATGTTTGATAGAATTCACTAGTATAGCCATCCGGCCCTAGACTATTTTTTTTTGGTGGGGGGGTTCAATAGTTTTTTCTATTTCCTCCCTGCTTATGGGTCTGTTTAGGCTTTTTTCTTCTTCAGGACTCAGTCTAGGAAGATTGTATTGTTCTAGGAATTTATCCATTTCTTCTAGATTGTTAAATTTGGTGGCGTATAATTTTTCATAGTATTCTACACTAATTCTTTGTATATCTATATCTATGGTGATTTCTCTTTCATTTTGGATTTTGTTTATATGAGTCCTTTCTCATTTTTCCTTAATGAGTCTTGCCAAGGGTTTGTCAATTTTGTTGATCTTTTCAAAGAACCAACTCCTTGTTTTATTAATTTTTTCTATAGCTTTTCTGTTCTCTATTTTGTTTATTTCTGCTCTGATTTTTATTATTTCCTTTCTTCTGCTGGTTTTGGGTTGTCTTTGTTCTTCTTTTTCTAGTTCCTTAAGATGTGAAGTTATGTGGTTTACTTGGACTCTCTCTTGTTTGTTCATATAGGCCTGTAGTAATATGAACTTTCCTCTTATTACTGCTTTTGCTGCATCCCAAAGATTCTGATATATTGTATTGTTATTTTCATTTGTCTGTATGTATCTTTGAATCTCTGCTTTAATTTCTTCTTTGACCCACTCATTTTTTAAAAGTATGTTATTTAGTTTCCACATTTTTGTGGGTTTGTTGACCTCATTTTTGCAGTTGAATTCTAGTTTCAAGGCTTTATGATCAGAGAATATGCTAGTATAATTTCAATCTTTTTGAATTTGTTGATGTTATTTTTGTGGCCCAACATATGGTCAATTCTTGAGAATGTTTCATGTACAGTAGAGATAAATGTATACTGTGGCACTTTGGGATGAAATGTCCTATAGATGTTTATCATATCCATTTGTTCTAGTGTTTCATTTAAGGCCAATATTTCTTTATTGGTTTTCTGTTTGGATGAATGATCTAGAGCTGTCAGCGGTGTATTGAGGTCTCCAAGTATGATTGTATTTTTGTCGGGTTTTGTTTTTAGCTCAGTCAGTAGCTGTCTTATATACTTTGGTGCTCCTTGGTTTGGTGCATATATATTAAGAAGTGTTATGTCTGCTTGATTCAATGTCCCCTTTATCATTATGTAATGACCATTTTTGTCTCTGATTACCTTTGTTATCTTGTAGTCAGCATTGTTAGATATGAGTATTGCTACACCTGCTTTTTTTTGGATGTTATTTGCTTGGAGTATTGTTTTCCAACCTTTCACTTTGAATTTGTTTTTATCCTTGTAGCTTAGATGTGTTTCTTGTAGGCAGCATACTGTTGGATTTTCTTTTTTAATCCAGTCTGCTACTCTGTGTCTTTTTATTAGTGAGTTCAATCCATTTACATTTAGTGTAATTATTGACACTTGAGGGTTCCCTATTGCCATTTTATATATTGCTTTCTGATAGTTTTGTATCTTGTTTGGTTCTTCTCTTTTGTTTTTCTATCATTTGTTTTTGTTTGGTTGTAATCCATACTTCTTTCCTCTGTTACTTCTTTTTTCAAGCCATGTGCTTCTGTGGTGGATTTTTCAGGGGTAGTTACCATTAAGTAATGGAAAGGGTACCTATCATGTTCATTGTAGTACACTATCTCATGAGTGCTTCTGCACTCCATCCTCCTTTGCTACTGTTAATCTTTGTCCTCTCCCATTTTTTATGTTTTTGTTTTCACAGATTAGTCTTGTTTTTATTGTGATCTTGATGGAGTTTTTACTTGTAGTTTTGTTTTGTTTTGTTCTTTATATCTGGTTAGAAAACCCCCTTTAGTATTTCCTGAAGTGGGGGTTTTCTGGTGATAAATTCCCTCATCTTTTCTGTATCTGTGAATGTTTTTATTTCTCCTTTGTATTTGAAGGATAGCTTTGATGGGTATAGTATTCTTGGCTGGAAGTTTCTCTCTTTCAGAACTTTAAATGTTGGAGTTCACTCTCTTCTAGCTTGTAGAGTTTCTGCTGAGAAATCTGATGATAATCTAATACGCCTTCCTTTATATGTTGTATTCTTCTTTTCCCTGGCTGCCTTAAGAATTTTTTGTCATTGGTTTGTGCCAATTTCATTATGATGTGCCTTGGAGTAGGTTTGTTAAGGTTAAGACAACTCAGTGTTCTGTTTGCTTCTTGAATTCAAGGCTTTAGTTCTTTCCACAGGCTTGGGAAGTTCTCTCTATTATTTGTTTGAATATATTTTCCAATCCATTTTCTCTCTCTTCTCCTTCTGATATGCCCATTATTCTTATGTTGCTCTTTTTGATGGAGTCAGACAATTCCTGTGGGACTTTCTCATGTTTTTTAAATTCACGAGTCTCTCTCCTCTTCTCTCTGTAGTGTCTCTAGTTGCCTGTCTTCTATGTCACTAATTCTCTCCTATATCTGGCCTGTTCTATTGACTAACTCGTTTTTCAGTTTATGAATTGAGTTATTCATCTCTGTTTGATTCGTTTTCATAGTTTCAATTTCCTTAGTGATGTATTCTTTCTGTTCGTTGAATTGTTTTTTGAGCTCCCTAAATTGCTTATCTGTGCTTTCTTGTATATCCCTGAGTATTTTTAGGACTTTAATTTTAAATTCTCTGTCATTTAACACCAAGGTTTTCAAGCTATTGAAATTTTTTTTCTATAGATGTTTTTCTCATCTATCTGAGTTATATCTCTGTCTTTTGTATCCATGATATGCAATTATATTTTCCTTAATGGCATTTGAGAGTGGTATTGTTAATAACACTTTGTTTTATGTATTTGTATTTCAGATGCTCCTGGGATTGTTTTTCTGTCTCTAGGTGTTGAACTTGTTGAAATTTTAGGAAGAAGTATTGGGAGCACCCCTCATAGTGCCATTTCTCTGATGTCACTCTGAACCTGCTTTCTATTCAGTTATGGTGTGTGACCACTGCTCTATTTACTTGTTCAACCTCCTTTCTACTTGATTATCAGGTGTGATCACCAATGCTATCAGTCCCTCCTGTCCTTGACACAGTTTCTACCTTCACTAGCTGTACTCAACAGTAATTCTTTCTTGTTTCCACAAATAAGAAAAATTGCATATCTGTACTTTAGGAATAGGAATAGCTATATATTTAACAGAAGATATGATATCTACTATGATATATATATCCATATTTTCAAGTTGTCCCCTTTGTCATTTCTGTACCAACACTGACAACTTAAAACAATTCTAACTTAGTTTTATAAATAAAAAATATTCCATATCCTCCCTGGTATTTTCTGGTCCCAAGAAAGGAAAAGAAAGCTTATTAGAGTGGGCTGTGATAATAAATAGATGAAAAAGGGATGGCTCAAACACAATAGAAATTTATTTCTTCTCATATGTTGGCACAAGGCTGTTACTTCTGGGTGAGGTCACTCTCCTTCACATGGGGATGAGGACCCGACATTTTTCTTGAGGCTGTACCGTCTTCTAGGCCTCAGTTTCATTGTCTTTTCATCCATCTGGCAGAGGGAACACAGTGTGGAGAAGGCATGCCTACTTTATGCCTTGAACAGGTGTACATCATCATGTCTACCCACATCCTGTGGTAAGAATAAGTCACATGGCAACACCTAACTCAAGGGAGACTGGAAAATGTAGTCCGGTCATGGCCCTGGCTGTAAACATGTTAACAAGAAAGGAGACAACAGATTGCGGTAGACAGTTAGCAGTCTTTGCCATATTACTCTCCAAATTGCCCTGGCCTCTTTTAGTGGAAAATTGTTTAGACTACAGTCTGAGTATGAACAGATATACATAAGAATGAATGGTTAAAAGAAGAAGAGAGGGAGATGTTCAGCTACTCTTGACAGTGTTTTTATTTTAAATCCTGAGAATTCACCCTGATTTTTCTTATATAATTGGACCCATTGCTGTTTGTCTATTTTCTACTGTTAACATCTCATCAGCCACTAAGACATAGTACAACCCTGACATGAAAGAAGGGGAGCAAGGTGTACAGTGACATGCTAGGGTGCATGGCAGGGAGCAGGGATCCACATAACCTGTGAGAAAAGATTATAACTGTGATCTAGAGAACTTATAATGCCACTTGCTAATTGAATACAATCTTTCCTGTGCTTAAAGTTCCCTATTGTAAGCTGAGACTACAAAATTAGACTTTCTCGCCAGGACATTATTAGAAAGAGTAGTAAATGGTCCTGATTGAAGAAACACAAAGTCAAAAACATAACGTATATGGTAATGACTGAGGTAAACTTTTTTTTTATCTTAAATCCCAGTAACTTCTCCCAAAAGCCCAGTATTCAACTCCCTAAATTGGTAAATGGCTAACATGAGACGCCTTCAGCAATGTGAAACTGAAGGCTAAGTTTCCCATCGCTAGAACTCACTAGGTGGTCTTAAGAGAGAAAAGGCTATGTCTGCATTTGTTCCACATCACCAGGCTGGGCGACTGGAAGGGCTGCCGGGCGCCTCATTTCTGTGTCTGGCCCCAGCACCTGTGACGATGCTGTCAGTCCCCGCAGGCAGCCTTAACTTACTTTCCTCCTTGAGAAATTTTCAGCCACTGGAGAATTGCAAAAATGCAGGTTCAGATCGTCCTATGTCTTACCATTTCGTTTTGAGTGAAGCCAACATCTTTTCAGCATCCTCCATGACTCATCACATTGCAGACCCCCTTACCTCTGGCCTCGGTTCCCACCACTCTTACCCTTATCACTGGTCTCTAGCTACTCTCACCTCACTGCTGCCCCCTCACAGGCTCCAGGTACATGCCCTCCTTCATGTCTTGGCACTTCTATTCCTTCTGACAGCAATGCTTTCCTCCAAATACCCACAGGCTTTGAATCTTTGGACAAATGTCATCTTCTTAGTGAGGCGAATCCTGACTACCCTATTTCAAACCATGACCAACCTCCTCACCCCCCTGTACCCCATCCCTTTTGCCCTGCGCCAGCACGAGCTGTTGATATCCTGCCCAGAGCTGCTCCACCTCCTTGGTCCCACCTGCAGCTCTGGTGGACACGTCCGCACATCTGACAGCTTTCCCCATTAGGCACCTCATGTTTCTCTCTCACTTCCTGAGTATTTCTCCACCACCGAGGCCAGCTGAGCCTGCTAGGGCAGTTCTGAACGCTGGAAGATTTAATGTCCTCGGGGGTGCCCCTCCACTAACGAGGACTGAGCTGTGAATGCATAACCCAGACTTCCTAGGTCTCAGGGGAACAATTCTGAATTTTTTTACATGATTTTTCAGGGGGTCTCCAGCAGGATGGAGCTACCTGCTCAATACAGCAGCAAACTGCTCGTTAACAGCTCATCGGCCCCTCTCCCTCGCTGTCTCTGGTTCTCTTCCCCCTCACTTGTGCTCTGCTGATAGTCTCCTAAATAAGCGAATTGCACCAACCCCCTTGTCTCAGGGTCTTCTTTTGGCTGACCCCCAGCCAAGACATTGTGCTGCATTACTTCTTTTTCACTGTCCTTCCCTAACACCCCTGTCATTTACTCACTCACACGTGCTTTGGTCATAGTCTGTCTCTCTCCACTGAAACATAAGCCCCATGTACACAGGGAACTTTGTCCATTTTGTTCATTGATATATTTTGAATACCTAGAGCAGGGCCTGGTATAAAAGAGGTGCTCAAAAGATACTTTGAAAAGAATCAGTGAAGGAGTGAGGTTTCCTGAAATCCATTCTTGAAATTGTACCTGTATCAGGTAAGATGATTTGACTGCATATAATAGAAAACCCAATTCAAAATAGCTTTAAGAGTATAATTTGTTTTCTCACCTGATTGGAAGCCTGAAGTTATCAAGGGCTCAGGAAGGAGGAAGATGGGAAAGGGTGGCAAGTATGTGACCTGCAAGGCCCGCCAATGTCGTATGGTCCATAATGAACCAGTCTTCCCCACAGGAACTCGGGGAGAGGAAAATGAAACTATCCTCTTGTCATTTAAAGTAGATCTGTTCACTTATAAAGACAGAATATCTCTCTGGCCAAGTATAAATCTGTAATTAACTGTAGCTAGAAATGTGAGCACATCAATGATAGGATGTATCACCAGGAGCGGGAGTGCCCTGGCCAGGCAGCTCAGTTGGTTTGAGGGTCCTCCCAATATGATGCACCAAGGTTTGATCCCCCGTTAGGGCACATACAAGAATCAACCAACAAATGCATGAATAAATGAAACAATAAATTGATGTTTCTCTCTCTCACTTTAAAAATAATAAAGATAAATTTCAAAAGAGAGAGAAGAAGAAGAAAGAGTGCCCAATAGTGGAAGGGTTAATAGAGCTGCGAGTCCAATTGTGCCTGGAGAAGGTCTCTCAATCAGGTCCTAAGAAGCCCAGGCCCCCTGGTTCACCTGAGTGTTCTCAGAACTGCCCACCTCATTATCTTCTCATCCCTATTCACCAAATACAGTTGACCGTAAACATGATAGGTTTGACCTACGTGGGTCCGTTTATACATGGATTTTTAAAAATAAATACTTATACTGTTTTCAATCTTTGTTGGGAGTCTGCAGATGCAGATAGGTGATAGCATGCATTGTTCTACTCCATTTTATATAGAGACTTTGAGCAATCATAGATTTTGGCACCTGCAGAGGTATTAGAACAAATCGCCCATGGATACTGAGGGTAATTAAGATTTGGGAGCATCAAAAGTTATATGCAGATTTTCAAATGTGTAGCTGGGAGTCTGGGGGGGGGGGAGGTGTCAGTGTCCCTAATCCCTTTGTTGTTCAAGGGTCAACTGTAATTTCCTTATTTCTGACTCATCTCCTGGGTGCCTTGACACTACTAGAGAGACCGCTGGCATTCTAGCCACTGGGCAGTTAAGCAAATGATCCGTGTGGCCTACTCAGCTGTCTCTTGTGAGGTCTGTAATTCCTGTCTTTCAGCAAAAGTCTAGTAATCTGAGTATATTAATCACTCCAGTTTTAGTTTCTGCAAAAAGAAGTAATATTGTATAATAATTAAGTAGTCCAGTTTTGAAGTCAGAAGGGCATATGTCTGAATTCCAGCTTTGTATGGTATGAGCCATGGGTCTTGAAGCAAGTTGCCTAACCTTCTGAGTCTCATGAAACTAATAATATTCACTGTGCAGATTTGCTGTAGGGTTTAAATAGTGTATGAAAATGTTTAGCTTAGATGCTAGCATGGGGTAAGAGGTACTGAATGAATAGTACCTCTTCTGATCAAGGCTAAGAAAAGTCACTATCCTGCTAAGTCATGGCAGTCAACCAGCTAGTTACCCTTCCCCTGTGGCATCTTTTTAACTAACTGTAGCTTCCTGAAGATACAGAGTCTATTTCAGAATGATTGAGCCAATGAGTATATTATTACTGCAATGCTGTATGTATCTTGATGACTATATATCACAGCAGCAGTTCTCATGCCTGTGTCCTCCATGCATCACACACACACACACACACACACACACACACACACATACACACACACACACGCACACGCACACGCACACACATACGTTCACAAGCACAGTAGTACCTCATTGTCCATGCAAATAATGCAAATAATCTAAGCAGTCTCCCTGTGGACAAAGATCTACTTGGCACTGACCTAAGAGATGAATCCTTGACAGCAAACAAAGGGAACTGATTTCATTTTAGGTGCTGACTCTAGCCACCCTGTCACTTCTCTGCTCGTTCAAATTAAAGGGCTAGCTGCCCACAAGCCTATGGTGGCTCACTCTGCCACTTGAAGAAAGAACAAAATCATAATTCCACAGTATCCTATTATTTGATACTGATCAGGTGATAGTTCCTGTGGGATTATTAGACAATTTGATTAAATACATTCCCCTCTTCCCCCAAAAATAACCCAGTCTCAGACCGCCCCAGCCTTCATTGCTGACAGATAACAGAAGGAGGAAAAGAGACAGGATGGAACAGAAAGACATAGGATTTCTTTACTATTTCTTTGAGCCCAGACTCAAGTACAGACAATACTTATTAGTTCAGGGCTGGCAATCTTGCTATTTCTGTTATAACTCAGAAATCCTGTCCCAAAATTACCTTTGTTAGTTTTCTGGGTGAAAATTCAATATATTAATATACCTTGAAGGGGCAGTAATTTTGTTCTTTCCTCCTCTCACCTCTGAGATAATCTCTACCCTTTTCTTCTCTCCTCCTTTCAATCTTTCTCCTATTGTGTGCAACCTGTCATACAAGCCACTAAATAGATAGGATGATTTTCTTTAACAAAATTATACTTTCCTACCATCATCTGAACCTGGGATTCAGAAAACCCTAGAATCATTTATTAAAATAATTACCCATTCTGGCTGGATCCCATGGACTCAGGAGCTGAAAAATGACCTTCCAGCTCTTAGAGAGCATCTAGCAAAGTGTGGCTACAAGGACTACTGAGGGGGAACAAGAGGCCAGGGTCCAGGAAGGCGAATGACAGCCTGAGTCAAAAGGCCAAGGGCTAGACCAGAATCTTTGTTGAGAAAAGCCAAGATTATAGCAAAAAATAGAGTAGGGGGCCAAATTTGAATATTGAGGTGAGACAATATGGGGGAGTAAAACATAATATGGTGAATCATGAGTAGGAAGTCAAGGGGAATCAGATGTAGATCTTTTGTGGGGTACATTTGTCAGTTGCAAGGAGCCAGATAAGACAGAACAAACTTATATCTGCCCAACTGTGTCTTTAACTCTGATAGATAAAACTTTGTGTTTTACTAACACTCGTCTATATCCTCCTCCCCTGGGCAGTCTGGCCCAACAGTTGGTCCAGTATGAAGTGTTCCATGGTGTGGATGATGAAGGGTGGGTGTTCCTTGAAGCTGGAGAGAGGTGGTGTGAAGGTAGCATGGAATCCCAGAGGCAAGTAGGGTCCCAAGAATGGAGTCTGGGCAGGTCTCCAAACCAAGGAGTCACGAGCCAATATTAGAAAGCTTGTGCAGAGAACCACCAAAAGAGCAAAGAGAAGATGGTCCTGGGAGCTTATCTAAATTACTTAGGCAGGTGGGGGGTGGGTCTCTAGGGTCTGTAAGGAGTCTGGGAGCTCAAAGTGAGGAAGGGTCTGTTTCCTCGAAAGGGCCAGAGAACAGACTGTTTCCCCACACCCTCTCCACAGACAAATCAGGCTTAGAGAGTGTACATAATTACCAGGTCATAGGGGTTGGAAAGAGAAGACAGACAGCCTCTAACCAGCAGCTGCAACTTGAGGACTCCAAGTAAAACTAATCAAACCACTTTGTTTTTGTTTGATTCTATTAAAAAGAAAACCAGTAACTATAAAAATATCATATTAAACCTGACGTTTTAGGGGGTGGTGTCATTATGAGTTGTTTCCCCAGAGATGCATTGAGACTACTCTAGGTTTCTCACTCCAAGCTCCATGGGTGCTGCCTGGTTCTTTGGGGGTGCTGGGAGGGGACCATCAGGCTGACTGCTATTACCAAGGGACAGCAATACAGACTGCTGAGAACACTGGGCCGGTTAATGAGACCTCTCATTTACATGTAAATTATGTAAATTATGAGCATGGCCCATAAGCGAGGTCTCTAAACAGATCCTTCTTTGGTCAGTAAGTATTTACTAAGATTCTATTAAGTCCTTGGAGGGGGCTGAATACTGAAGAAGCATCATTCTGCCTTTAGGGTGTTGATAAAATAAGGTAAAACAATGAGCAGCCATTAGTTCTACTGTTAAGTAGTGACTATAAATATCAAATAATTTATAATATAATATAATAATCAAACAAGGCAAAAATAGTATAAGCTAGTACAATGTCTTCCTCCCTGCCTCCTCCTTTTCCTCCTTTTCACACTATCTGTGGAGAGCTCTGCCCTCATGGAGTTTACAGTCTAGTCAGGAAAGCATTATTGCCTTGAAGAACAGATAAGAGTTTGAAATATCTAAAGGGAGGAGAGTAGTCAACCATAGGAGCACAGGGAAGAAGGGGGACCCAAGGGAGGGAGAGAGGGGATAACAGTGCAGCCAAAGGGATGCTTGGTAGTGTCATTCTGGGACATGGGAGCCCCTCTCCTCTTCTTCCTCTTTCTCCCCCTCCTCCTCCTTCTTTTCCTCCTTTTTTTCTTTTTCTCCTAGGCGATAGATTTGTTTATTTATTTATTTATTTATTTATTTATTGGTGTGACATTGGTTAATGAAATTATATAAGTTTTAGGTGTGCAGTTCTATAACACATCATCTGTATATTGAACTGGCTGTTCACCACGCCAAGACAAATCTCCTTCATCACCATTTCTCACCCTTTATCCTTCCTCTTCTACCTCCTCCCACCATTCTTTACCTCTGTAATCCCCACATTGTTGTCTGTACCCAAGTTTTTTTTCTTTGCTTAATCCTTGCACCTTTTTTCACCCAGCCCCAGTGATCCCACTCCCCTCTGACAGCTGTTAGTTTGTTCTCTGTATCTATGAGTCTGTTTCTATTTTGTTTGTCAGTTTATTTTGTCCATTGGATTCCACATATAAGTAAAATCTTATGGTACTTGTCTTCTATTTTGTCCATTGGATTCCACATATAAGTAAAATCTTATGGTACTTGTCTTTCTCTGACTGGCTTATTTCACTTCACATAATAATCTCCAGGTCCATCCATGCTGTCACAAAGAGTAAGATTTTCTTTTCTTTTCTTTTCTTTATGGCCAAGTTGTCTTCCCTTATATAAATGTCTTCCCTTTATTTTTTTATCCACTCATCCACTTATACTCTTTTATAAAGTAGGTGAACCAAAGGAACAATTTAAGTTTATCCATCCATTTGTTTTCTTTTCATCTTCAGTTCTACCTTCCTCAAAAGAATGGTTTCTTTCTCATTGCTTCAAATTTCCAGCTTGGTTTTTACCTTCCTGAATTATGACAATTGCTTATAGTAAAACATTGTAGTTCAGGATGCAGCCAGCCATAATAGAAAGAGCCCAGCCTGGGAACTGGTTGATCTGGACATAAGTCACTGAGTGTGGGAATATGGAAATGCAGAGAAAGGGAGTCACCACTTAAGCCCAAATCCTGCAGGAGACCTGCAACTCCAGGCTGAGCCCAGGCACAATTCCCCAGACCTGGCAGTTCAGTGCAGGCACCTCCTTGCTCATAGACAACAACTGGCAATAATGACTCAGACCAATCATTTACATTAATTAACCTACTCTATGCACCAGGTGCACTCTTAGGTGGGTATGGAGGAAACCACTGTAGCATGGTTCCAGTCTCCATCTTGGCACACCATAAGCATCTGCAAAGAGACAACTGAAATAATAGTAATAATAATGTTCTAGAATCTGAAGTTCCTGGGTGGAAGTAGGGAAAGGGAGGGCTGACCATTGGATTAAAGGCTGAGAGAGTCCTTGAAGGAAGAAAAGGACCAAGAGGCCTGGGCAGGCTGGTGTCTGAGCTGGCCTGGTGTAGTGTGCAGCCATTCTTTGGGTGACCATGCACTTAAGCAGCTCTGAAGCTAGGCCACCTACTAGGCATGACTGCTATGTATTCTACTCGGGGAACCTTACTTGTGTGGCCAAAATGCCAGCTGGAGTCACCTAGTCACTTTAGACCTATATGAAATCAGTTAGAATGACTATTCCATGTCTTGTGGAACTTCAAAGCCTTTTAAGAAGTATTTCTACCAATTCTTGAGGGATTTATGTTGCTTCCAATGGGCTCTCTTTGTTACACACTAGAGCAACCCAGAAACAAATCTTACTTCCTTCCTTTATTTTGAAGACAAAAGCAAAACAAAATAAACAAATCCCTTACACACTGGAAACATTTGTAAATAGAATAATTATGATTCAAATATCCCAATTAAAGAGCCAACAAAAGCAATTTTAAGTTAAACATTAATCATCTCCCTTTTTAAATTGTTCCTCAGAGTTCCAGACTCAGGAATTTCCACTGGCCATTTGCCCATGTGCCCATGGTAGTCTCCTGCAACCAACTGCCTTCTCTCAATGATTGCTTTTCCCTCTCTCTCAGAGAAATTCAGTGTTGACAACAGATTGACCATTGATTGCAACAGATTATAAGAAAAAAAAAGTTTTAGAATTAGGGTGAGGGCTGATGAATACTTTCTAAAATGTTGACTTCCAATTACATTCTAGTCTTTAGAATGTTTACCAGGGCAAGGAGAGGGGTGTTTATAAAGAAACAGTTGCTGGCCTGACCAGGCAGTGGCGCAGTGGGTAGAGTGTCAGACTGGGACACAGAAGACCCAGGTTTGAAACCTCGAGGTTGTCAGTTTGAGCACAGGCTCATCTGGTTTGAGCAAGGCTCACCAACTTGAACCCAAGGTTGCTGGCTTGAGCAAGGGGTCACTCGGTCTGCTGTAGCCCCCCAGTCAAGGCACATAAGAAAAAGCAATCACTGAGAAACTAAGGTGCCACAACAAAGAATTGATGCTTCTCATCTCTCTCCCTTCCAGTCTATCTATCCCTCTCTCTGTCTCTCTCTGTCTCTGTTGCAAAAAAAAGAAAAAGAAAGAAACAGTTGCTGGACAGTAATTGAACACATGTCCAAGCTTTCACTAATTCTTTCCTCCAAGTCCAAATCTTATTGTCCTGGATTGCTCTCTTTTTTCCTGTAATGATTGACTAGACCAACAATCTCAGACACTGAATCATAGAATGCAAATCTGGGAAGAGGAAAGGGGAAGCCAAGACCAACCAACCTTCATCAAGCATCTTCTACTTGCCAGGCAGTTTGTTAAGTTAACTTAAGAGGGATTTTACATGGCCCTTGTTTGACATTTGAGAAAACTGATATTCTTCAAAGTGAGAGTGCTGTTCAACATTTTGTTGTGCAGTTTGTTGATTACAAAGCCAAGACCAGAAATATTTTAAACTTGATTCAACCTAGCATCCTAATGGGCTTCATCCTCAAGGAAATCCCTAAGAAGGACCTTCAGGATATGACTTTCAGATAATATAGTAGGGTAGCTTGGACAGTATAGGGAAGGGAGGGGAATAATTGGGTGTGGTGGTGGTGAGCTGAAGGGCAGACCAGGTCTAGCCCAGACTTGTAAGAAAACTCCAGAAGCTTACTGTGATCCTGAATCACTGACCTGTGCAGGAACATGAGGTGTTTTTTTTTAACTGGATTTATTGGGTTGACATTGGTTAATAAAATTATATAGGTTTCAGGTATACAATTCTATAACACATCATCTGTACACTGTACTATGTGTTCACCAACCCAGGTCAAGTCTCCTTCTATCACCATTTATCCCCCTTTTACCCTATTCTACCTCCCCCCACCCCTGTTTCCCTAGGGCCCTGGTTGGCAAACTGTGGCTCACGAGCCACATGCGGCTCTTTGGCCCCTTGAGTGTGGCTCTTCCACAAAATACCACGTGCGGGCGCTACTTCGATAAGGAATGTACCTTCCTATATAGTTTAAGTTTAAAAAATTTGGCTCTCAAAATGAATTTCAATCATTGTACTGTTGATATTTGGGTCTGTTGACTAATGAGTTTGCCAACCACTGCCCTGTGGTAATCACTATACTGTTGTATCTATGAGTTTTTAAGCAAAGGTGCGTTTGGCTTTTAAAACATTTCTCTTCTATCTAGTGTTAATGCTGCTCCATTTAGTTTTTGGCTCAAGGAAACACAGCTCATCTTCCCAGAGAAAGCAGTCAATGAATGTCTATCTCTCCAAAATTCTTGTGTAATAAATTTGGATGCCTATTCAAGTCCTCAGCCTTCTTCATGGTAGTAGTAGGCTTCTTACAACAAAATAACTTAAAGACAATGGTTCCAGTGGTGAGGCTTTGCTGCACGACAAGAAGCCAAGTTCTCCTTCAGCTCTTTCAACTCTAAGGGAGCATGTAGTCTACTAGAAAGAGTTGACTCAGCGGATAGTTACTATTGTTTTGGCCATCAATCTACAGCCAGAAGGGAAGCATTTGACTCAGCACTTGACCCAATCAGAGAAACCATCATCCCCTTGGTTAAAGGAACTGGTTCAATGACAGGCACATTGTCCATGCTAGACTAATCCTAAAGATGTGTCTTTAAGTATAGGTAATACTAGGCTTAAGCTATATAGTTAATATTGATCTCTGTTACTTTCATTGAGAGTCTGAAAAATACAAGAATGTCCTCACTTAAAACATAAAGCATGACCAAAGGTCAGCTGAATTTTATTTCTATTTGGTCTGAGTCATAAACACTTCTGCACTCTCAGTCTATGGTAGGCCTAGCAGTAGTAAAGGCAAAGTTCTTGAAAGCTGGAGTTCTGTCCTTGGTAACTGGTATAGCCTTGCCTGTTGCAAAAAAAGTACAAAGCTGACTAGCCTTCAAAGCAAATGGAGAACCAAATTCAATTTATATTTAAGTGGCAAAATGTCCCAGGTTACTTTTATTAAGTTCTGACATTCTTGCTTATAAATATTAGTAGGATTTTATAAACTCTTTTAAGTTTTGCTCATTTTTGTGATTTTCACAATGCCCAGGATAAGAGCATTCATAATTAATTGAATGCCTACTAAACACTTTACTAAGTATCTTTTATACTTTAAGCCATAATTTTAAAAAAATCTTAAAGATCAATCTTATTACTATATTTCTCAAATAAGAAAATTAAGATTTTAGATTCTTAAAGTCATGCAACTACTAAATATCAAGATCAGAATCTGAAATCAGGGTCCAATTCTAAGCGTGTGCACATGAAATTCTACTATACTATATAGTATGTAGCACAAAATATGTAAGCCATAAATTCTTGTTAAATTACATTGAAAATCTGAGCAGTTGTGTGAATATGTGGGGAATTACAATCATAAAGCCAGTAGCTTACAAAACAATATAAATTGGGTTCTAATTACTTCACATATGTTAGTCTTATTTCTTCAACCAAAGACAAAATACAAGGACACTGAATTTATGATTTATATAAGCTGGTATTTTTCTAAATAGTGGTGCACACACAGTAGATATCCAGGAAATTTTTACTTAATTGACAGGTTCTGAATGTAGTTAGAATTCTCCAGTGTTTACTGATATAATCCCTTTGCAAAGGTTATCCAGAGGTCACATACTGGAGCTCCATTAGTAATTAAACTCAGTTAAAAAAAATACAAAGTTCTGCTTAGCCCACTTCATCACTATCTATAGAGAGGGTGCTGATCTTTAGCATGTCACACAACAGAGCTTTCAACACATCCTTGAGCATATCACAAATCTTCTCTGTCACATGCCTGCCAAGGCCTGTATTCTAACCTGGAGGCTATTGTTTCACTCACTGCACTTGCCATTAAATATTGCTGACTTCATCAGCTATTGAGAGCTTGGGCTCAGGTCTCAACAGGTAGGAAGGCTTTGAACTTGCTATTTGTGTAGCACTGTAAACTTCACAATTTGTAGGCATTTTGACTTTCTGGCTTCAGGGCCTTAATTACTGATTCAAGTGGTAGAAGAGGGGTGCTGGGCAGGAGTAGGAGGAGAAAGTAGAGTTGCTGCTAAAGCTATTGGAATGCTGTGTGATTCCACTGTTTAGGAGAAGTCAAGCTTACTCCCTTGACATCTACCAATACAATCAGTCTTTAGCTTCCCAGTGCCCTCTTAATGACACCCTATGTATTGACTGCATAACTGGGAGGCAAGAGGTAGGAAATGTAGGGTAAAGGAAGGGGGAAAGTAATTTAGAATGAGTTGATACCCGTGCCACCTCTGCAATCAAGGAAGAACGTTGATCTTGGAAGAGGTCTTTACCCAAATAAAGGGAGGTGGAAGAGGAGGAAGAAAGGGAAAAGAAAATAAAGAAAAACATAAGGAATCCTTCTTTGAATCTGAGTTCTGTGAGATTGTCAGTGCCAAAGATGTAATCCCAGAAGTAGAAGTCATGTGATTAAGCTTCAGAAGAGATTACAACCACCTAGAGACCTCGATCTGCTTAACCACTAAGTAGCTAACTTCGGGTTGTTCCTTCACCCCTTTGGACCTGGGTCTTTGTCTACTACATGAAAGAGTAGGACTAAACCAGATATCTGCAAACTTTGTTTTTAAGGTTGCAGAACTGAATTTTGTGGAGAAATGCAAGCAAATTAAGCAAGTAAAAGCGGAATGGCTTTTGGAGAGATAGGGATGGAAAGCTGACGTTGCCCTGAGTTTGTCATCCTCATAAAACCCTCCATTTACCATTTGGAAAAACTGGTGATCCAAGCCTTGACTGAGTGTAGAAATCACCTTGGCAGAGAAGTTAGTGGAGAAATGGGTCAGAAGAACAGACCTGTCTCTGATACTGGAATAGTCAGTTCCAGTCTTGCCTTGCAGACCCATTACTCAGATTATATACTGAGTATATTTTGTTTCTCACTGAGGATGCCTAAGTGTTATTCAGAGCCTGGATTTTGAGAATCTTAGAAAGAATGAATAAATTGCAATGAATTGATCCTAAAGGTCATAAGCATTTGTTAAATGGGCTCACTCTTTATGAGTAGTGACCAGAGGCATCACTATGTAAAATGACTTTGTTGAGTATATGAGTGCACATGTATGTTTGTGTGCAGAGTTCATATTTTACTCCATTAGTACTCTTCTCAATCACCTCTCTTCTACCTTGTAATTTTCTTCAGATGTCTAATAAATTTCTCAAAATTTATCCTTGCAAAGCAGTGTTAAGTCCTAAGTCTCCCATGAAGCCTTCTCTAGCCATTCTGATCTCTCTCCTATTAGCCCAACAGTTACTAATCATTGCATGCTTAACCTCTCCAGCAATGTAATCTTGCAGTGCTGTTTAATTTTCCATCAGAGTCAACCTTATCTCCCCAGTGAAATTAAACCATCAAGGAACCAGAAGAAGATTGTGTTTCTTTGTATCCAACAGTGCTGTGCACAGAGTAAGTACTGCAATATAATGGATAGAGCATATTCTCTGAATTGTCTCTGAGTTCAACAGACCTGGCCCTACCATTTTATAACTGCATGACTTTGACTTAGTTTACATTATCCTTACCTGCCTTATCTTAAAAATTAGATATTAACTGCCTGACCAGTGGTGGCACTGTGGATAGAGTGTTAACCTGGGATGCTAAGGTCTGAGGTTTGAGACCCCAAGGTCACCAGCTTGAGCATGGGCTCTTCTGGCTTGAGCATGGGCTCATCGGCGTGAGCACAGGTTTATCTGACTTGATTGTGGACTTATCCAGACTGAGCATGGAGTCACCAGCTTGAGCGTGAGGTCATCAACATGATCCCAAGGTTGCTGGCTTGAGCCCATAGGTCACTGGCTTGAAGCTTACGGTCACTGGCTTAAGCCCAAGGTCACTGGCTTGAGCAAAGGGTCATAGGCTTTGCTTGAGCCCCTATTCAAGGCACATATGAGAAGCAATCAATAAACAACTAACATTATACAGCTACAAGTTAATGTTTCTCATCTCTCTCCCTTCCTTTCTCTCTCTCTTTCAAAAAAAAATAGTAAATTAGGTATTAACAATTACTCTCTCTTTCAAAAGAAATAATAGTAAATTAGGTATTAACAATTACTTTATAGGAGTCAGGTGGAAGTAAAAGACAATGCACATGAAGTGACTGGGACAGTGCCTGGCTAGTAACTCCTGTTATAATTGTGTTTGAGTCAATCATTTATAATGACATGTAAGTAATGCCATGAGGACCCAGAGGAAGATTGCTGAGCAGGATCTGAGTTGTGTGGCTGAAATAAATCTTTACTTTCTTCCTTATCAAAAGTGGGCTTCCAGGTATGTCACAAAAGATAGGAAAGACAATGTGATAAGCCATGAAAACCTGAAAAGGTAGATCTTAAACAAGGTTTGAAAAGGGATTTAGTCTGAAGGCTTGTCTAGAAGAAACAGGGGGTGGCTGAGATATACAATGAGAAGAAAGGGTACTCGTGAACTATTGTGTACAAATTGGCAGATGTTTTGAATCCCAGGAGTATGCTGCAGCTCTGGAATGTGATAGGGAATCATGATGGCTATAAAAGTTAATGACATAGCAGGTTTCTTCTAATAATAAGTCAGAAAGTGTCTTAAGAGACATCTAATCCAATGTCTCTTCCTTACCTCTTGGGTCCTATAGGGAACATCTTTCCATATTAATGACTGTAAATACAGCATTTAAAGCTAAGCAGATGCTGACTGTAGAAGTGTCATACAGGTTAAGGTCATACTATCATGGATCCAGAACTGACAAAATTCAGGGTTCTTTCCTGCAAATCTCTTCAGACACTGGGCAGAAATCTACCAAAATAATTTGACATGACAAAGCTTAGGTCTGAATTGGATTTTCAGTAATAATGTCAATAGTTTTCATCATTACTGTGAGCTCTGATGACCAGAGAGGTAAAGGTTGGCTTCATTGCTAATTTATAGACTTTTAAGAGGTCTATCTCATGAGGCATTAATGGCCACCTAAAGTTGGTAACTGCAATAATTTGTACCATGACAGTAATTGACAGATTAGTTTAGAAGGGCACTATCACAAGCTCCCAGAATGAAGGCACAGGACTCAATATCCAGGAATCCCTAGAAATTAGGAAATCTACTGCATGTGTGTGGCTGAGAAAGATGAGCCATCAGAGAATACACTGCAAGTTGTTACAAATGAGGTGTGCCTATGAGTCCTTTGTCCACTGAAGTAGCTGGGTGGAAATGGGGAAATCAGCCAACAAACATGTAAAGAGATGCTAAGCTTCATTCATGACTAAAGAAATGCAAATTAAAACAACAGTGAGCTATCATTTCTTTTCACCTATCAGATTGGCAAAGATCTTAGGTTTATAGCATTCCTTGATGCTAAGGATGTTGGCCAAAAGTAATTTTTATATACTTTTTATAAAGTATAAGTTGATCCAACATTCTGGCAGTTAATTTAGTATTATCTATTATAACTAAACAGGCATATATCCATTCAGCTGGTAACTTTCCTGATAGGAATGACCCTGTGATATGGTTGTATTTACAAAAATTCATCAATAAATATATATGAGGATAGTCTTGGTTGTAGTTTATATGTGAATAATAATGGAATCAATCCAAACATCTAACACTAGGACACTGGTTAAATAAATTATATTATATCCAAAATATTAGATACCTGAGTCAGAGAGATGGAGCAGAGAATCTGGGGAGACAAAAATGGCTAGAGTTCACAGCAGAGAGTACAGGAGAAAAGAGAGCTGTGCAGGCAGAGCTGTGGAAGTCCCAGCAAAGTATGGGTCAGTGCATGCAGGTGAAGAAACTACTCAACGCTGGTACAAAACCATCCAAAAGAGTTAGAAGCACTCTCACAGGGCTAGGAATAGTGCCTGTTCCCAACAGTTAGACTGGAAAATCTTACAACTCACAGGACACTGAGTAGAGTATTCAAGAAGGGGCTTGCAGTAGTGTTTTGCCCTAAACTAAACACGACTCTGATCACACCTAACAATCTCAAAAAGTTCAAATAGATCAAATATCTCCAAGTAATTTAACTATGTCCCAGAACAAAGCCTAAAAATATTTATTGAAATACAAAGTACACAGCACAATTGCAACAAAGCCAGAACTGAAACAGATATAAAAATTGGCAGACAAACACTTCAAAATGATTATTACAATTGCCTTTTATGTGTTCAAAATGTGAAAATATAAAAAAGAAACAAATCAAACTTCTAGAGACATAAACAGGATGTAGAGCAACTGGAACCCTTATACACTGCTAATAGGAATGTAAAACAGAACACTACATTGGAAAGAAGTTTGACAGTTAAACATAAAAAGGAAACATATACTTACCATATATTCCAGCTATTCTACTCCTAGGTACTTACTCAAGATATATGTTCATATAAAAGTTTGTACACAAATGCTCATAGCAACTTTATTTGTAATTGTCAAAACCTAGAAACAACCCAAACAGCCATCAATGAGTGAATGGATAAACAACTGTGGCATAGCCACACACTGTTATACCATCAGCAACAGAAGAGAATGAACTACTGGTATATATTAATGAATTTCAAAATAATTCTTCTGGGTAAAAGATTTCAAAGGAATGACATGAGCATGGTTCCATTTATACAAAACTTTAGGCAGAAGTGAGGTAACAGAAAGTACACCGTGGCTACCTGCGGATGGGAAAAGAGGCAAATAGGCAGGAGAGGAAAAAACTGTAAAAGGGGAATGAAGAAATGTATGAAGAATGATAGATGTCTTCATTAAGTTGATCACAGTGATGGGTTCAGGGATATACACATACAGTAGTTTAAAACTTAGTAAACTGTATATTTTAAATATGTACAGTTTAATATATTTCAATTACACTTCAATAAAGCTGTTAGAAATGAAAGAAAGAGGTGGTGTATTGATATGGAAAGACCTCCAAAATATTATTAATTGAAAAAATGCAAAGCAATGTATATGGCGTTTCCTTTGAGTCACTAGACCCACATTTAAAAAGTATAATGGTACACGTATAAAATGTTTCTGGAGAGATAAAAAATAAATAGTTGACAGTGGTTATCTTAGAGAGATGGTCTACAGATAAAGTTTTCTTTATTAAAAAAAATGCTTTTTGAACTATTTATATTGTCTTACGATATGTATACATTTTATTTAAAGTGGATGTTAACAGGGTTTCATAAATAACAAAACTGAGAAACATTTTTGTTTTCTTTTTTGAAATGTCCATTTAAAAAATAAAAGTATAGACTCTAAAAAATGAAGTTTAGCAGTTTCTTAAAATGTTAAATATATACTTACAATTAAATCCATTCATTCCACTCTGATGAATCTATCCAAGAGACATAAAAACATGTTTATACAAAAGTAGACATGTGAGTGTTCACAACAGCATTATTAATTATAATGAAAAATACCCACCAACTGGTAAGTAGATAAACAAAATATGGCATACCCATGAAATGATAAACTATCCTGCACAAAAAGGAGCACACTACTAATACATGGCACAGCCTCAATAAACCTTAAGAATGTGATGTTAAGGAAGCCAAAGCAAAAGAATACATATTGTATGATTGCATTTGTGTAAAATTTTAGAAAAAGCAAATCTAGAGAGTCAGAATGCAAATTGGTGGTTGCTTAAGACAGGAGGTAGAAACAGGAAATAACTTGAAAATAGGCCCAAAAGAGCTTCTGAGATCATGATTGTATTCTCAAACTGGTGATGATGGCCCAACTCTATAAATTTACTAAAATCATGGAATTGTACACTTAACAATGGCTGGATTTTATGGTATACAAATTTTACTTTGATGAGAGAATTAAAAACAAAATGTTACAACTGTGAAACCAGGAATAAAGTCACTTTCTGTAGAGGATGTTTGCTTTCCCCATTCAAGCAGATGGAAATGTGTCCAAATGCTAAAATGCAGTAGGATCTTTTTGGTACTCTTGTGGCAGAAGTCAGTGGCTCTGGAATTCTAGACTGCTCTGGGTATGAGCTGAGTGCAACAGTTAGACATTGTCTTCTTTTTGTGGATTTTCATTTCAGATGTTGTGCGGTAGGGTCTGGCATATGTCCAATCTGAGTGCAGATAGCCCAGAGTGGTAGCATGTAGTACTGAAGAAGGCAGGCTATAGAGTCATACAATTCTGGCTGTGATCCCAGGTTTGTCACTCTGTATCTGATAGGGTTCCTGGGAGGCTTATGTGAGATAAGTCATGTGATGTGCATGGTACATAGTAAGATCTCAAAGTAAGATCTTCAATCTGTATGGACTCAGAGTAAGGGACACTGCGCTGACTCACCCACATGCTTTTGCTGGGTCCTTCTATTATCAGATTATTAACATACTGATGGGAGTTAGGGAGCCAAAACAGCAGACAGACTAAAATGTTTGTTCTGCTTTAGAACAGGTCTTTTTTGCCAAGATCACCTCACTGTTTTATTCACCTTAGGTCAGGAATTCTAAGACTTATAAATTCTAAGACTTTGTGGATTTATAAAGGGTTAAAGATAATTTGGAAGGCTGAACATACAGTCATTGTTTAATGTTTTAATTAAACCTTTTAGTTTGAGATACTTGTAGTTTCACATGAATTTTAAGAAGTAATTCAAAGATTCCATGTAACCTCTACCCAGTTTCCTTCAATGGAAACATCTTCAAAACTATAATACTTTTTACATTAAAGTCTGTGATCCATTTTGAGCTAATTTTTTTATGGTGTGAAGTTTAGATCAAGGGTCATTGTTTTCCCCTATAGATGTCCAATTGCTCTAGCGCCATTTGTGAAGTTTACTCTTCCTCTATTGAATTGATTGTACATCTTTGTCAAAAACCAGTTAAGAATATTCGTATCATTCTCATTTCTCTATTCTGTTCAACTGGTCTGTTTTTGTGTCTATTACTTCATCGGTACCACACTGTTTTGATTATTGTAGCTATCTATTAAACCTTAATATCAGGTAGAGTGATTCCACCCACTAACTTCTTTTTAAAGATTATTTTAGCTGTACGGGGGGCCTGTGCCTCTTCATAAAAATTTTAGAATGTTTATCTATATCAGTGGTTCTTAACCTGGGTACTATCAAACCCTAGGGGTTCGATGAGTCGGTCTCAGGGGTTCGGAGAAGCCTCTGCTGTGTAGGCCAGAATAAAGTAATACCATAATTTGTTGTGAGTTCATGCACTTTGTTGGTTTTGTTCTTTGAGCAAGGTGATGTTCATGCACAGCTCATTTTGTGCACCAGTAAAAAAACATATAACTCTGTCTTGAATTTAGAAAAACAAATCATATTTTATTTATCACTAAAGAAGGGTTCGGTGAATGCGCATATGAAACTGGTGGGTTCGGTACCTCAAAAATGGTTAAGAACCACTGGTCTATATCTACAAAATTTTTCTGTGATTTTTGTAGGAACTATATTATATCTATAGATCAACTTAGGGAGGACTGATACTCATGTCTCTTCATTTGTGTAAATCATTGAGTTCTTTAATCAAAGTTTTATAAATTTCACCATATAAATATTGTACATGTTTTGTTAAGTTTTTTTACCTAAAGTTTTTCACCTTTTTTGGAGCAATTATAATTGGTATGATTTTTTTTTTTAGATTTTATTTATTCATTTTTAGAGTGAGAGAGCAGAAAGAGAGAGAAGGGGGAGGAGCAAGAAGCATCAACTATTATATGTGCCTTGACCAGGCAAGTCTAGCGTTTTGAACCGGCGACCTCAGCATTCCAGGTCATCACTTTATCCACTGTGCCACCACAGGTCAAGCAGTATGGTGTTTTTCATAGCAGTTTCCCCATGTTTATTGTTAGTATACAGAAATGTCATTGATTTTTGTTTGTTGATCTTGTAGCCTATTACTTTGCTGAACTCATTTTTTAGTTCTTGAGTCCATTGGGGTGTTTTACATAGTCATTTGTTATTTTACTATGTCCTTTGTAATTAAAGACATTTTTATTTCTTCTTTTCCAACCTGAATGTACTTTATTTCTTCTTCTTACCTTATTACTCTGGCTAGAACTACCACTATTATGTTAAATAAGAAAATGAGAGGCATCCTTGTTTTTTTCCTGATCTTAGGGAGAAAGTATTCAGTATTTCACTCTTATGTATGATGTTAATTTTAGATTTTTTGTAGATGCTTTTAATCAAGCTGATGTAATTTTCTCTATTCCTAACTTGCTGAGTTCTTTCTTTTAAAATCACAAATGGGTATTGGATTTTGTTAAATGTTTTTTCTGTGTTAATTAATAATATGATTATATAATTTTTCCTTACCCTATTGATGCAGTAAATTATATTGATTTTTTCATACTACACCAGTCTTGAATACCTGAGATAATTCCATTTAAAGTGTATTTTTTATGCATTGGTGAATTCAATTTGCTAATATTTTGTTGAGGAACTTTGCTTCTAAGTTCAGGAGCCATACTGGTGTATAGCTTACCTTTTTGTGCGTTGTTTTTGTCTGACTTTGGTTTCAAGGTAATACTCATCTCATAAAATGAGTTGAGAAGTATTCTTTTCTCCTACTTTCTAGAAGCGATTGTTAAAATTGATGTTAATATTTCTGTAATGTTTGGTAAAACTTTTCATTGATGACTTCTGGTCCTGAGGATTTCTTTCTCAGGTAGAAATATTTAGTCTCTTTAATGTTTATAAAACTAATCAGTTATCTATTTTATCTTGGTTGAGTTTTAGTGGTTTGTGGCTATTAAAGAATTGGGCCATTTCTTATAAGTTGTTAAACTTATGAGCACTAAATTGTTTATAGTACACTTTATTATCCTTTCAGTGGCTGCAAGGTTTATAGCAATACCCTGTTTTACTTCTCATAATAGTGATTCATGTTGACTTCTTTCACAAGTTTATCCATTTGTTAATTTTGATATTTTTAAATAAAAAACTTTTAATTTCATTGTTTTTATTCTGTTTCAAATTTTAATTTTTTGTTTTAAGTTATTTCATTTCTTCTACTTTTTTTGTATAGATTTATTTTGCAGCCCCACATTCCTGTTCTCTGATTCTGGGGCTCTCATAACATGTGTTAGATATTTTGTCCCACAGGAACCCTAAGCTCTGTTAAACTTTTTCAGTTTATTTTATCTCTGTGGTGCAGATTAAACAAATTCAATCAATCTGTTTTGAAATGAACAGATTTTTGTCTTCTTTGCACTACCATTGAGCCCCTCCAGTGAGCTTTTTATTTTGGTTATTGTATTATTTAGTTCTATAATTCCTATTTTATTTTTTATAACATTTATGTTTATGCTGGGCTTTAAATTTTTCTTTTTTTAAGTATTTTTAATTACTTGTTGAAGCATTTTTATGGTAGCTGCTCTAAAATCTTTGTCAGATAGTTGCAGCATTTGATTCATCTCAGTGTTGACAATACTTAGTTGTCTTTTCTCATTCTGGTCATGATTTTCCTAGTTTCTGGTATAACAAATCATTTTTAGTTGTATTCTGAATATTTTGGTTATTATATTAAGGGATTCTTGATCTTATTTAAATATTCTTGTTTGGATTTAGCATGCAAGCTATATACTACTTTTGTGGGCTTTAGTTCCATCCACAGTTTAGGTTTCTGAACTCTTATAATCCCGTGCTGAACTGCTTTGTTCTTCTGCCTTTTCTTGAGCTTCTACTGGATCCCTGCTGGTTCAGCCCTATAGAGGACTGGAACATGCTTTCTGAAACTGCTTGATGGCCCTTTAGGCTATCTCTCCCAGACCCATGGATAGAGAGTATTGTCCCTGTCTTATTCTCTAGCCACAGAGTACTGGTGTGGTGGTGTGAACAGGGGAGCGAAGAGCTTACCTGAATCTTCTCCTACCACTGAGTGATGGGCCAGGAGCCAAGGTCTAGATGACTCTCTGCTACTCAGTAAGGGCCATGAAAGCCAAGTCTTCTGGTGCATGCAGGGTGTGCCTGGTGCAGGTGGTGAGACAGGTCCCCTCTCCAGCTCTGTTACCACTAGATATGGATCTATCTCCCTACAAAGTCAGTGCCAGGCTAGGCCTTCACTTTCCCAGTTTTTTGGCCAGAGAAAGCAGGCTTTGCTTATTTTGTTTTGTATTATATTTTAGGTCTATTGTTAATTTTGAACCTATTGACTATTTCAAGTTCAGCCCTCTCAGGTGCCTAGTCCAAGATACACAAAAAAATATAAAAGAAAAATCCAGAGAACTCACTTCTTCAGGTCCCAGGGTCCCTAGCCAGACCACTTCCTTTCCACTTTCAGAATCCTTTTATGTTATATGCTGAACTATTTCAAGAGTATTCAGTTGTACTTAGAGGAGAGGAGCAGAAAAAATTGAGTCCAACACTCTATTTTTGAAAAATGAGTTTAGTTATTTTAAAGGGTCAAAAAGAAAAAAACCTCCTCCCTTATACTATTAGCATTTCACAAAAGAAGATACATTCAACACCCAAAAGTTGAAAGACCATAATCTCAAAATAAAGGTGAATCTTTTAAATTGAATAAGTTTAACTTCACAAGAAGCCCACCATATTGTTTTTCTTTTTCTCATTTCTCCTTGAACCTATAAAAGTTACATTACCCACTCATAGCCGTCAGCAGCAAGGTATATGGAGAACGATGTCACATTTGTCCAGTTTGAGTAGGAAGCAGCAGTGCAGTAGGGAAGAATGAGCATAAGTCTAGAACTCAAAGTCATGGGTTCAAATCCTGAATCGCCTGAACACCAGGTGGGTGATGTCAGCATAAATCTTCAGTGGAATAGTGGAAAGGGCTGAGCTTTGATGTCTACTGACCTGGAAATCCTAGCTCTGATACTTAAGAGCTTTGTCAATTTAAACAGGTTCTGAAACTTCTCAGTGACTGTTGTCGTATCAGGAGCATGGGAATAGTGTACATGCCGAGGAAGAGTAAATGGGAGAAAGCACATAGAACACAGTGAACACTCAGCAGTTGGTAGCAGCTCTCTCTCCAGAATGGCATACACATGGATGGATACCAATCCTTACTTTGGGGAAGATTCTGAATATTAATGAGATGATGTGTGAAAGCAGCTTGCAGTGCCTGGCACATAATAAGCACTTAAGTAATTTATATTCTTTTTCTCTACATCTTACCTCAGTTTCCAAATCTGTAAAGTGTGTACCATAAGGCCTACTCACAGAGCTGATGCACAGCTTGGATGTAACAATACACATGAGCTCCTTTGTAATCTGGAGCATGCAGTCCAAATGTCAGTTACTACTATAGTGATGGGCCCTGCCCATGTATGTATGCCCATTTGCACAGGCCTCTCAGAGTACCTGGAGAATTATTATAATGACAAATAATCATCTCATGGGGCAAATTAGCCCTGGCCTAGGTTTAAGGCTGAAGGCAGAAGGAAATAAGTCTGAAAACAAAAAACAAAATTAACAAACATTTAAATGCAACCCACAGTATCCTCTGCATCTTATCTGCCCTAGATCCTCATGCATTGTCTCCTTGTGGCAATTGTTTGTGAGAAGGCATGCATCCCTGCAGGCTGATAGTCAAGATAAAGAACACATACATGCAATTAACACTCAGCAGCACTCTGCTGTCATCCCAAGCCTTCTCTGTAACAGACACCCTCGCCCAGCAAGGTTGGGGTTTGGCCCATGCTCTCTGAGAATGACACTAACTCTTTGGGGTATGTCAGGAAAGCTGTCTTGGTTCAAAGGATGTAGAATGTGACTTCCCAAAGGCTCAATTGTGCCAGATCCTGTCTTCCTTCTCCACAAAGTAGCCTTTTCGAAGGCATGAGAAGGGATGAAGAACAGGAGTAAAAACAGTCAGCAAGAGCATGAGAAGAGCAGCAGAAGCAAAGAGCCAGAAGGTTGGAGCTGCACCTTCAGAAAACACTGGTCATGTTGGGAGAACTTGGTGAGAAGAGGTTGGAAGAAGGGAGACATGGAGTGTTAGTGCAGCCATTCAGGGAACACTTCTTCTGGCTTCAATGTATAGAAAGAGGTTGTTATTGCTTACTGACCCTGGCCTCCAACATTACTTGGTTAGATAACGGTTCACAATTTCTTCTAAAGTATTACTTGTTGATTCTCCTAAGTAGCTAACTCATTTTGATTGGGCACCTGCCATGCACCTGGTTTTTATGATAGCCAGAGTTGGAAAAAGAAAGTTTTGTAGAAATTCAAGTCCTCACTTTTACATACGTATCATGTCCCAGGGGAAGTGGCTTTAGCTGTAAAAAGGCAGCCAAATTGTAGTCGTTGCTCAATGCAGGGGGGCTTCCAATTAGGGTGAAAACACTTCCCATTGGTGTCTGGAGGGTGACTTCAGCTAGAAGAAGAGAAACAGAGAAGGGTTTCCTAGGAGAGAGGCTGGCACATTCAGAGGCCATGAAAAAGGAATGCTCCAGGTGTGCTCTGGAGATGGTCAGCAGACCTGTTTGCATGCAGTAGAGGTTTTTTATTGGAAAAAAATCTTGAGAGGACCAGGAGGAGCAAGATGGCGACGGAGTAGGCGGACGTACCAACTTCCAACTCCCAGAACCAAAGGGGATTACAACTCAATTTTAAGAACCACCACCTGGATAAACCAACTTTGAACAAAACTAAGTGGACTCTTCAACCAAGGAACACAGAAGAAGCCACATTGAGACTGGTAGGAATAGCGAAAACGTGAAGAGGGCTGCCCAGCTCCCCAGAGCAAACGGCAGCCCGGAGAGACCCGCGGGGCGGGAGGAAAGTTTGGCAGAGAGGGAGGGACCTGGGTCCCAGGAACCAAACCCCAGCCTCCAGTCCTAGAGCCTAGAAGAGGCGTTTGGACAGTATTGAGCTGTGAAACAAGTGAGGGAGCTCCCAGGCCTACAGTGTGGAGTATTAGGTCCCTTCCTACTCTGCTGAGGGCTGCTTGGGGTTTTGGGGCGGCAGGACGCTGAAAGGCGGTTCTGTCGGCGTGGGCAGAGGCCAAGCCGGTGGGAGATCGGTCTAGCCCAGAGGGTCAGAGGGGACCGCGAAAGCGGTCCGGAAGCTACGGGCCCACCTTTAATCCCACTAACGGGGTCAAAGCGGGAGGCCAGGAACGGGCAGGCCCTGCGCAAGCCGGCCCTGACCGCGGGGACCGGGCTAGGACCAGGGACGGGCAGGGGCTGTGGCTGAGCTGACGCTACCAGTCCCCCACTCCCCCACCCCAACCCCCCCCCCCCCGGGCCGGAGAAACCGCTGTTGGCCAGTATACGTGCGCGAGCGGGCTCCGAGCGCGGGAACGGGGTGGACCCCGAGACAAGTGGAGGCTTGCAGCTGAGCCCACGCTACTATCCACGCCCGGCCGGAGAAACCCCGGATAGCATTCATACGTGCACGAGCGGGCTCCAAACGTGGGGGCGGGGTAGAGTCCGGGACGAGCGGAAGTACGCAGCTCAGCGGAAGCCAGCAAACACGCCCGCCCCAATAAACCTTGGTTTCCGACCCTGCGCAGAAGGGCCCTGGCCTCGAGGGCGGGGCTAAAGCTCCGGACGGGCAAAAGCTTACAGCTGAGAGCACGTCAAAAGCCCCGCCTAACCCGCGGAACTGTAGCGAGCAGGCTCCGACTGCTGGTTCTGGGCGGAAGTCCGGAAATAGGCTGGGTCCGCAGCTGAGGAAAGGTGCTCACCTCTACCCTTGGTGCTAATCTTGTGGCTTCAGTCACAGCCCCTCCCACGGAGGAGAGGCAGAAATCATAGCAAAAGCCACAGTGGGCCGGCGCTGGCAACGCTCATACCCAACCACCCTAGGCACCGGCAGAGGGGGTTGGGGGCCTGCAGATAGACCACACCTAGAGAACACAAAGGCAACACCTACTGGACTCCAGTGGCCACAACTTGCTTATACACAGACAAAATGGGCAGGCAGAGGAATGCAAACCAAATGAATCAAGAGAAATCCCCAGAGAAGGACCTGAATGAACCAGATATAACCAAATTACCAGAAGCAGAATTTAGAATAATGATAGTTAGGATGTTCAAAGAAATTAGAGCAACAATGGATAGTCATTATGAACACCTAAATAAAGAGATAACAAGTATAAAAAACAAAATTGAAATAATAAAAAAGAATCAGACAGAAATGACAAATACAGTATCAGAACTGAAGACCACAATGGAAGGAATTAAAAGCAGGATGGATGACGCTGAGGATCGAATAAGCGAGTTAGAGGACACAATAAACAAAGGCACAGAAGCAGAGAAGAAAAAGGAAAAGAGACTTAAAAAATGTGAGGAAACTCTAAGGGAGCTCTGTGACAACATGAAGAGAAACAACATTCGCATCATAGGGGTGCCTGAAGAAGAGGAGAGAGGACAGGAAATGGAAACTTTGTTCAATCAAATCATAGCAGAAAACATTCCTAAATTAAGGCTGGGAAACACTCCACACATTCAAGAAGCACACAGAACTCCATTAAGGAGAAACCCAAAAAAATCTACACCAAGACACATCATAGTTAAAATACCAAAGCTAATGGATAAAGAAAAAATATTAAAAGCTGCTAGAGAAAAAAAGACTATCACCTACAAAGGAGCCCCCATAAGGATGACATCGGACTTCTCAACAGAAACACTTGAGGCCAGAAGGGAATGGCAAGAAATAATTAAAGTAATGCAGAACAAGAACCTACAACCAAGACTACTTTATCCAGCAAGGCTAACATTTAAAATTGAAGGAGAAATAAAGAGCTTCCCAGAAAAAGAAAGCCTGAAGGAATTCATAAAAACCAAACCAATTCTGCAAGAGATACTAAGGGGCCTGTTGTGAACAGTTTAAAGGGAGGAATGAATAAAGCAAAAGAAGAATACAGCTTTAAAGAATAAAATGGCAATAAACAACTACATATCAATAATAACCTTAAATGTCAATGGATTAAATGATCCAATCAAAAGACATAGGGTAGCTGCATGGATAAAGAAACAGGACCCATACATATGCTGTCTACAAGAGACACACCTTAAAACAAAAGATGCTCATAGACTGAAGGTAAAAGGATGGAAAAAAATATTTCATGCAAATGGAAATGAAAAAAAAGCAGGGGTAGCAATACTTATATCAGACAAAATGGACTTTAAAACAAAGGCTGTAGTAAGAGATAAAGGAGGGCACTACATAATGGTAAAGGGAACAATTCAACAGGAAGATATAACTATTGTAAATATCTATGCACCAAATATAGGAGCCCCGACATACATAAAGCAGACTTTGATGGATATAAAGGGCGAGATTAACAGCAATACTATCATAGTAGGGGATTTCAATACCCCTCTAACAACACTGGATAGATCCTCAAGAAAGAAAATTAATAAAGAAACAGCAGACTTAAAGGAGACACTAGATCAACTTGATTTAATAGATATCTTCAGAACTTTTCACCCTAAAGCAGTAGAATATACATTCTTCTCAAGCGCTCATGGTACGTTTTCTAGGATAGACCACATGTTAGGACACAAAAATGGTCTCAATAAATTTAAGAAGATTGAAATCATATCAAGCATCTTCTCTGATCACAATGCCATGAAACTAGAAATTAACCACAAAAGAAAAAATGAAAAATACTCAAACACTTGGAAACTAAATAGCATGTTATTAAATAATGAATGGATTAACAATGAGATCAATGAAGAAATAAAAAAGTTTCTAGAAACAAATGATAATGAGCATACATCAACTCAAAATTTATGGGACACAGCAAAAGCAGTTCTGAGAGGGAAGTTTATTGCACTACAGGCATATCATAAGAAGCTAGAAAAAGCTCAAATAAGCAACCTGACCCTGCATCTAAAAGAACTAGAAAAACAACAACAAATAAAACCCAAGACAAGTAGAAGGAAGGAAATAATAAAGGTCAGAGCAGAAATAAATGACATAGAGGCTAAGGAAACAATACAGAGGATCAATGAAACAAGAAGCTGGTTCTTTGAAAAGGTAAACAAGATTGATGAACCTTTAACTAGACTCACCAAGAAAAAAAGAGAGAGGACTCAAATAAATAAAATTAGAAAGGACAGTGGAGAAATAACAACTGACACAACAGAAATACAAAGCATTGTAAGAAAATACTATGAAGAACTATATGCCAAAAAATTAGACAATCTTGGTGAAATGGACAAATTTATGAATCATATAACCTTCCAAAAATCAATCTGGAAGAATCAGAACACCTAAACAGACCAATTACAGCAAATGAGATCGAAACAGTTATCAAAAAACTCCCCAAAAAGAAAAGTCCTGGGCCTGATGGCTTCACAAGTGAATTCTATCAAAAATTCAAAGAAGAACTAACTCCTATTCTCCTCAAGCTATTTCAAAAAATTCAAGAGGAAGGAAGACTTCCAAACTCCTTTTATGAGGCAATCATAATTCTGATCCCAAAACCAGGCAAAGACAACACAAAGAAAGAAAATTATAGGCCTATATCCCTGATGAATTTAGACGCTAAAATTCTCAACAAAATATTAGCCAACCGGATCCAGCAATATATGAAAAAAATCATACACCACGATCAAGTGGGATTTATTCTGGAGCGGCAAGGCTGGTTCAATATTCGCAAATCAATCAATGTGATTCACCACATAAACAAAAGGAAGGACAAAAATCACATAATAATTTCAATAGATGCAGAAAAGGCATTTGATAAAATCCAGCACCCATTCATGCTCAAAACTCTCAGTAAAGTGGGAATACAGGGATCATTCCTTAACATGATAAAGGCCATCTACGATAAACCGACAGCAAACATCATACTAAATGGACAAAGATTAAAAGCAATCCCCTTAAGATCAGGAACCAGGCAGGGTTGCCCACTTTCACCACTCTTATTCAACATAGTTCTGGAAGTCCTAGCTACAGCAATCAGACAAGAAGAAGAAATAAAAGGCATCCAAATTGGAAAAGAAGAAGTAAAACTGTCATTATTTGCAGATGATATGATATTGTATATTGAAAACCCTAAAGTCTCAGTCAAAAAACTACTGGACCTTATAAATTAATTCAGCAAGGTGGCAGGATATAAAATTAATACTCAGAAATCAGAGGCATTTCTATACACCAACAATGAAATATCAGCAAAAGAAATTAAGGAAACAATCCCCTTCACTATTGCAGCCAAAAAAATAAAGTACCTAGGAGTAAATTTAACCAAGGAGGTTAAGGACTTATACTCGGAAAATTATAGAACATTGATAAAAGAAATCAAGGAAGATACAAACAAGTGGAAGCACATACCGTGCTCATGGCTAGGAAGAATAAACATCATTAAAATGTCTATATTACCCAAAGCAATTTATAAATTCAATGCAATACCAATTAAAATACCAATGACATACTTCAAAGATATAGAACACATATTCCAAAAATTTATATAGAACCAAAAAAGAACACGAATAGCCTCAGCAATCTTAAAAAGAAAAAATAAAGCAGGAGGTATCACTCTTCCAGATATCAAGGTTTACTATAAGGCCATTATACTCAAGACAGCCTGGTACTGGCATAAGAACAGGCACATAGATCAATGAAACAGAACAGAGGACCCAGAAATAAACCCACACCTTTATGGACAACTGATATTTGACAAAGGAGGAAAGAACATACAATGGAGTAAGGACAGCCTCTTTAACAAATGGTGTTGGGAAAATTGGACATCTACCTGCAAAAAAATGAAACTAGACCATCAACTTACACCATTCACAAAAACAAACTCAAAATGGATAAAAGACTTAAATGTAAGCTGTGAAACCATAAGCATCTTAGAAGAAAACATAGGCAGCAAGCTCTCCGACATCTATAGCAGCAGTATATTTGCCGATTTATCTCCACGGGCAAATGAAATAAAAGGCAAGATAAACAAATGGGACTATATCAAACTAAAAAGTTTTGCACAGCTAAAGACAATAAGAACAGAATAAAAAGACATACCACACAATGGGAGAACATATTCGACAGCACATCTGATAAGGGGTTAATAACTAAAATTTATAAAGAACTTATAAATCTCACCACCAGGAAGACAAACAACCCAATCAAAAAATGGGCAAAAGAAATGAATAGAAATTTTTCCAAAGAGGACATACAGATGGCCAATAGGCATATGAAAAAATGCTCAACATCTCTAATCATTAGAGAAATGCAAATTAAAACCACAATGAGATATCACCTCACACCAGTCAGAATGGCACTTATCAGCAAAACAACACAGAATAAGTGCTGGCGAGGATGTGGAGAAAAGGGAACCCTTCTGCACTGCTGGTGGGAATGCAGACTGGTGCAGCCGCTGTGGAAAACAGTATGGAGATTCCTCAGAAAATTAAAAATTGAACTGCCTTTTGACCCAGCTATCCCACTTTTAGGAATATACCCTAAGAACACCATAGCACTGTTCGAAAAGAAGAAATGCGCCCCCATGTTCGTGGCAGCATTGTTCACAATAGGGAAGATCTGGAAACAGCCCAAGTATCCGTCAGAAGACGAGTGGATTAAAAAGCTTTGGTACATATATACTATGGAATACTACTCTGCCATAAGAAACGATGACATCGGATCATTTATAACAAAATGGATGTACCTTGATAACATTATACGGAGTGAAATAAGTAAATCAGAAAAAAAGAAAACTGAGAACAGCACGATTACATATATAGGTGGGACATGAAAGTGAGGGTATGAGACATGGACAAGAGAGTGGTGGTTATGGGATGGGGGGAGGGAGGGAAGAGTGGGATAGAGAGGAGGGGAGGGACGCAGGGAAAACCAGATTGAAGGTGACAGAGGACAATTTGACTTTTGGTGATGGGTATGCAACACAATTGAATGATAAGATAACCTGGAGATGTTTTCATTGTACATATGTACCCTGATTTATTGATGTCACCCCATTAGAATTAATAATAATAAAATATATATATATATATATATAAAAATCTTGAGAAATAGCAAGTAAGGTTGGGAATGGATCTCAAATGTCAAACTAAGGTTTGGGGTTGTTTCACATTAGTAGAAAGAGCACTGAGAGTTAGGGGCAGGGAAACAGGTAATAAATTTAGAATTCAGTGTTAGAAAGAGTCTTCTACAGGGTGAATTACAAGGATAGAGGCTGCAGGAAGGGTGACTGCACAAGCCATTTTGCAGTTATTTCAAAACAAGAGCCTAAACAGACATGGTGCCAGAAAGGGTAAGATGAATACAAGAAATGCAGGAAGAAGAAATGCCAGGACCTGAGGGAGGGGCAAAGGCCAAGACAGGCTGAGGTTTGTAGAGCCCACACGAGAACACAGCCCCTCATGTGGAGGTGAGGCGGAAACTGCAGCAACAGCTGCAGTGGGCCAGCACTAGCTAAGCCCGTACCCAACTGCCCTAGGCAGCAGCAGAGGAGATGACGGGCCTGCAGACAGACCATACCTAGAGAAAACAGAGGCAATACCCATTGGACTCCAGTAGCCACACCCTTCTTATACACAGACAAAGTGGGCAGGCAGAGGAATGCAACCCAAATGAATCAAGAGAAATCTCCAGAGAAGTACCTGAATGAACCAGATATAACCAAACTACTGGATGCAGAGTTTAAAATAATGATAGTTAGGATGTTCAAGGGCTTAGAGCAACAATGGATAGTCATTCGAACACCTAAATAAAGAGATAACAAGTATAAAAAAGGAAATTGAAATAATAGGAAAGAATCAGACAGAAATTGCAAATACAATATCAGAATTCAAGAACACAATGGAAGAAATTAAAAGCAAGATGGATGAAGCTGAGGATCGAATCAGCAAGTTAGAAGACAAAATAAATAAAGGCATAGAAGCAGAGCGGAAAATAAAACAGACTCAAGAAGACTGAAGAAACTAAGGGAGCTGTGTGACAACATGAAGAGAAATAACATCCACATCATAGGGGTTTCTGAAGAAGAAGAGAAAGAACAAGGGATAGAAACTTTGTTCAACCAAATCATAGCTGAAAACTTCCCCAAATTAAGGCTGAAAAATGACTCACATGTTCAAGAAGCACAGAGAACTCCATTAAAGAGAAACCCAAAGAAATCTACATCAAGACACATCATAATTAAAATACCAGAGCTAAGTGATAAAGAGAAAATATTAAAAGCTGCTAGAGAATAAAAGCTACAACCTACAAAGGAGCCCCCATAAGGATGACATCTGACTTCTCAACAGAAACACCTGAGGCCAGAAAAGAATGGAAAGAAATATTCAAAGAAATACAGAACAAGAACCTACAACCAGAACTGTTTTATCCAGCAAGACTAATGTTTAAAATTGAATGAGAAATAAAGAGCTTTCTAGACAAAAAAAAACTCAAGGAATTCATTAAAACCAAGTCAATCCAGCAAGAGATGCTAAGGGGCCTGTCGTGAACAGATCAAAGGGGGAAAAGAATATAGCAAAAGAAGAATACAGCTTTAAAGAATAAAATGGCAATAAACAACTACATATCAATAATAACCTTAAATGTAAATGGATTAAATGATCCAATCAGAAGACATAGGGTAGTGCATGGATAAGAAAACAGGACCCATACATATGCTGTCTACAAGAGACGCACCTTAACACAAAAGATGCACATAGATTGACGGTAAAAGGATGGAAAAAATATTTCATGCAAATAAAAATGAAAACAAAGCTGGGGTAACAATACTTATATCTGACAAAATGGACTTTAAAACAAAGGCTGTAGTAAGAGATAAAGAAGGACACTACATAATGATAAAGGGAACAATTCAACAGGAAGATATAACCATTATAAATATCTATGCACCGAACATAGGAGCTCAGAAATACATAAAGCAGACTTTGATGGATATAAAGGGCAAGATCAACAGCAATACTATTATAGTAGGGAATTTCAATACCCCACTAACTTCACTGGATAGATCCTCAAGAAAGAAAATTAACAAAGAAACAGCAGACTTAAAGGATATACTAAATCAACTCGATTTAATAAATATCTTCAGAACCTTTCAACCTAAAGCAGCAGAATATACATTCTTTTCAGTGCTCATGGTACATTCTCTAGGATAGACCACATGTTAGGACTCAAAAATGGTCTCAACAAATTTAAGAAGATTGAAATCATATCAAGCATTTTCTCTGATTACAATGGCATGAAACTAGAAATTAACCACAAAAGAAAAACTGATAAATACTCAAACACTTGGAAACTAAATAGCATGTTCTTAAATAATAAATGGGTTAACAATGAGATCATAGAGGAAATAAAAAAGTTTCTAGGAATGGATGATAATGAGCAACATCAACTCAAAATTTATGGGACACAGCAAAAGCAGTACTGGGAGGGAAGTTCATTGCACTACAAGCATACCAGAAAAAGCTAGAAAAAGCTCAAATACACAACTTGACCTTGCACCTAAAAAAAATTTTAAGAAACAACAGCAAGTAAAGCCCAGGACCAGTAGAAGAAAGGAAATAATAAATATCAGAGTGAAAATAAATGACATAGAAACTAAAGAAATGATACAGAGGATGAATGAAACCAGGAGCTGGTTCTTTGAAAAGGTAAACAAGATTGATGAACCTTTAACTAGACTTATCAAGAAAAAAAGAGAGAGGACTCAAATAAATAAAATTAGAAAGAAGAGTGGAGAAATAACAACTGACACAACAGAAATACAAAATATTGTAAAAAAATACTATGAAGAATTGTATGCCAAATACCTAGACAACCTATATGAAATGGAAAAATTCCTTGAAACATACAATCTTCCAAAAATCAAAAACCCTAAACAGACAGATTACAACAAATGAGATCGAAACAGTTTTCAAAAAACTCCCAACTAAGAAAAGTCCTGGGTCTGATGGCTTCACAAGTGAATTCTACCAAAAATTCAAAGAACTAACTCCTATCCTTCTCAAGCTATTTCAAAAAATTCAAGAGGAAGGAAGACTTCCTAGCTTCTTTTATGAGGCAAGCATAATTCTGATCCCAAAACCAGGCAAAGACAACAAAAAGAAAGAAAATTATAGACCAATATCCCTGATGAATTTAGATGCTAAAATCTTCAACAAAATATTAGCCAACCAGATACAGTGATACATGAAAAAAATCATACACCATGATCAAGTGGGATTTATTCTGGGGAGGCAAGGCTGGTTCAATATTCGCAAATCAATCAATGTGATTCATCACATAAAAAAAAGGAAGGACTCAAACCACATGATAATTTCAATAAATGCAAAAAAAGCATTTGATAAAATCCTGCATCCATTCATGATCAAAACTCTCAGCAAAGTGGGAATACAGGAAACATACTTTAAGATGATAAAGGCCATCTATGACTAGCCCACAGCCAACATCATACTCAATGGGCAAAAATTAAAAGCAATCCCTTTAAGAACAGGAACAAGGCAAGGGTGCCCCCTTTCACCACTCTTATTCAACATAGTTCTGGAAGTCCTTGCCACAACAATCAGACAAGAAAAAGAAATAAAAAGCATACAAATAGGAAAAGAAAAAGTAAAACTGTCATTATTTGCAGATGATATGATATTGTATATAGAAACCCCTAAAGTCAGTCATAAAACTACTGGACCTGATAAATGAATTCAGCAAGGTGGCAGGGTATAAAATTAATACTCAGAAATCAGAGGCATTTTTATACACCAACAATGAACTGTCAGAAAGAGAAATTAAGGAAACAATCCCCTTCACTATTGCAACCAAAAAAATACAGTACCTAGGAGTAAATTTAACCAAGGAAGTTAAGAACTTATATTTAGAAAATTATAAAACATTGATAAAAGAAATCAAGGAAGATACAAACAAGTGGAAGCATATAACGTACTTATGGTTAAGAAGAATAAACATCATTAAAATGTCTATGTTACCCAAAGCAATTTATAAATTCAATGCAATACCAATTAAAATACCAATGACATACTTCAAAGATATAGAACACATATTCCAAAAATTTATATGGAACCAAAAAAGAACACGAATAGCCTCAGCAATATTGAAAAAGAAGAATAAAGTGGGATGTATTACTCTTCCTGATATCAAGTTATACTACAAGGCCATTGTACTCAAGACAGTCTGGTACTGGCATAAGAACAGGCACATAGATCAATGGAACAGAACAGAGAACCTGGAAATAAACCCACACCTTTATGGACAACTTATATTTGACAAAGGAGGTAAGAGCATACAATGGAGTAAAGACAGCCTCTTTAACAAATGGTGTTGGGAAAATTGGACATCTACCTGCAAAAAAAATGAAACTAGACCATCAACTTACACCATTCACAAAAGCAAACTCAAAATGAATAAAAGACTTAAATGTTAGCCGTGAAACCATAAGCATCTTAGAAGAAGACATAGGCAGTAGGCTCTCTGACATCTCTCACAGCAATATATTTGCCGATTTATCTCCACGGGCAAGTGAAATAAAAGACAGGATAAACAAATGGGACTATATCAAACTAAAAAGCTTTTGCACAGCTAAAGACAATAAGAACAGAATAAAAAGACAAACCACACAATGGGAGAACATATTCGACAACACATCTGATAAGGGGTTAATAACCAAAATTTATAAAGAACTCATAAAACTCAACACCAGGAAGACAAACAATCCAATCAAAAAATGTGCAAAAGAAATGAATTAGACACTTCTCCAAAGAGGATATACAGATAGCCAATAGACATATGAAAAAACGTTCAATATCACTAATCATTAGAGAAATGCAAATTAAAACCACAATGAGATATCACCTCATACCAGTCAGAATGGCGCTCATCAACGAAACAACACAGATTAAGTGCTGGCGAGGGTGTGGAAGGAAACCCTCCTGCACTGCTGGTGGGAATGCAGACTAGTGCAGCCACTGTGGAAAACAGTATGAAGACTTCTCAAAATATTAAAAATTAAACTGCCTTTTGACCCAGCTATCTCACTTTTAGGGATATACCCTAAGAACACCATAACACTGTTCGAAAAGAAGAAATGCGCCCCTATGTTTGTGGCAGCATTGTTCACAATAGCGAAGATCTGGAAACAGCCCAAGTGTCCGTCAGAGGACGAGTGGATTAAAAAGCTTTGGTACATATATACTATGGAATACTACTCAGCCATAAGAAATGATGACATCGGAGCATTTACAGCAACATGGCTGGACCTTGATAACATTATACTGAGTGAAATAAGTAAATCAGAAATAACTAAGAATATAAGATTCCATAAATAGATGGGATATAAAAATGAGACTCAGAGACATGGACAAGAGTGTGCTGGCTTTCAGGGGGAAGGAAAAGAAGGGGGGAGTGGGAGGGTGTAGGGGAAGCAGAGGGGCACAAATAAAACCAGATAGAAGGTGACGGAAGAAAATTTGACTTTGGGTGATAGGTATGCAATATAATCAAATGTCAAGATAATCTGGAGATGTTTTCTCTGAACATATGTACCCTCATTTATCAATGTCACCTCATTAAAATTAAAATTAATAAATAAAAGTGATATTGCAGATATCTTAGACTTCATAGATCATGAGGGGAGATGAACAGATCTGGACTTGAACTCTGTCTGAACTTGAAGCTGTCAGGCAAGTATAGACAAGGCAAACTTTAGGCAACAAGAGAGGAAAAGAGAAGTAAAATCAACAAGGCCAAGAGGCTTACAGGACCCATGGTTGCATATGCAGGTGAGGGCCGCCAGAGACCCTTCTTCCTGGGAGGAGAGGCTGATCCAGGTCAGCAGGAGACTGGCTGAGCAAAGGTCCAAGGCAGCTTTGTCAACACTTCTAGGTTCTAACAGAGGAGTGAGTGCTACGGTCCCCGCATTGAGGGCACTGATAATGCCTAGACAGAGCAGGGACTCTCAGTGTAAGGCCAGAACAGCTTTTCTATCTACATTCCCCTAGCAACTTGGAGGCACCAGCCCTGCAGCACCTAAAGTCACTGGCTGGCTAGTCCACTATTGGGCATGCACCGCTGCTCTCTGGCTCCTGGGAAATGAATAGAGATTAGTTTGGCACACTAAGCTCTGCTGGCGAATAGACCAGCTCACCCCTCCAACCTCAGAGCTGGAGTTACATGTTGGGTACTATGCTCCAGGCACTCTTCTAAGTGGTCTATATTATGGGATTCTATCACCCCAAAACCCCTATGAAATGGCTACTACATTCTCCCCACTTTGTAGATGAAGAAACTGAGGCACAGAAATATTATAAGTTTGCCCAAAGACACAGAGCCAGAAAGTAAGGAGGTTTGAATTTCAATCCATGCACCGGGCTCCTTAGTGCTTTTCTAGATGGCTTTCCAGGAAGCCTCCTTGAGCCCTGCTTCATGGTAGTTGGCACACTGAGCTGTGATTGTTTACCTGTCTCCAGTGGTGGGATTCAGCCGGTGTACACTGTTTCAGCAGAACCGATACCTAACATTTTGTGGAGTTTGGTGAACCAGTTGTTTTAATGGCACTTGTAATCAGGATTTCTTTTTAGGGTGGGCAGCTGGGAAGCTGCCCAATGTTGAAATCACAAATTTACATTCCTTACTCTTTTTTAATGTTCATCTGTGCAACAGCATATTCTAAATGCCCATAGTAATGTTCATTCCATCCATAGGGGGAAAAATTGCAAGTAAGGACACCGATCAAGAAGCAGTATGGAAATATCTTAACAGTTTATTGTTTTTGTTAGGTATTACTGTTATTTAACATTTTTCATTAATATTTTAAAACTTTTTCTTAAAACATAATCTAGTTTTGTGTACCTCTTTTATTGTTCTTATTTAAGTATTAAATGCGTAAAATAATAAACTACCTTTTAGTATATAATTTTTTATACTTAAAACAGTCATTAGGGCAGAGAACCAGTTGTTAAATTATTGAAAACCACCACTGACTGTCTCCCATTATGCTGTATGCTCTGTTAGATAGAGACCATGTCTTTCTTGCTTACTCCAGTGTCCCTAGTGCTTAGAACAGTGTTGTGGTGCCCACAAAATGCACCATGTACCACTCAGCTTTCCAGATGTCTCCCCCCATTCCCCACTGGTCACATCCATCACTGGCTGACTGTGCTCCCTACAGGCTGCCCCCACCAATGACTGTATGCAGTAGGGATATTAAGGAATCCCATTTCTGAGAGATGCAGGACTCCCTATTGGCCTTGCCAAAATGTTTCTAGAACTGCACTGCAGTCTAAGACCTTTCTTCCTCATTCCTCTCCTAATATCTAATCCCAACTTGGAGTCTACTTCTAGGAAGAACTTGATTAATGCAAATGGTAGGCACAGTGGGGTGCAATCCTTTGGGGAGCAGTCTATGAATTAAATAAGAAACTCACTATGATGCTGTGACCCTAGTTGGAAGAAGCATGGGTCTAGGCACCAAAAGGTGTAAGTAAGAATGAACTACCTATTATTACTCTCCATAATCCACTTGGAGATTTTATTCTTTTTATCCCTGCAACTCTGGGCTCCATGAGGTTGGACACCTTGCTCCCCAAAAGGAGCACACTCTTGTCAGCAGATACAACAAAGAACATATTGAACTACAAGTTCCAACTGCTATCAGAGTATTTTGGGGGCTCCTTATGTCCATGGACCAACATGAGACTAGTGCCCACATTGACAAGGTTAATTGACCCTGACTAGCTGGAGGAAAATGATCGATTATATAATAGGGAAAAAGAGGAATACTTGTGTAACGTCATCCACTTGTGGTCTAAGGGATAAGAATGTTCAGAAATCCTAGAAAAGAAGGTTGGGATAGGAGGTGCAAAATATGTTCTTCTCCATGGCCACGTTAGCACCTTTGGCTAGATGGAATGATTCTGTACCTGGGGCAAGATTTTCCTTAAGGTCACAGTAAATCTATTCTTGCAGGATAGATACTGTGTTTTATATAAAATGCCTACAATGCATATAATCAATAAGTACTGGATGCATGAATCAATGAACATTTTAAGAAAAATTGTATATTTTTCTGTTTTTAAAGGCTAACCGGCATATTCAAGAACCAGCATCCCTTAACTCAAGCTTAAAGCCATTCAGCCAGAAATGAACAGGTAAAAACCCAACTAAGAGTGTCTTGTTTTCCAGGCTAAGAAGTTTACGTGTTTTCTTCTGTAGGCAACGCGAGGCCATAAACATTTCTGAATAGTGAGTTAGAGTCACATAGGCACTCTAGAAAGCCCTGCCTGGAGCAGAATGGATGATGGAGCAGAAGCAAGCAAAGCAGCCTGTTTTTTGCCAAAATCCAGGGGAGAGAGAACATCTAGACTCAGACAGGGCAGTGAATATGGAAAGTAGGACGTAATTCAAGAGATATTTATCAATGCAATTCAGCGGCCTGTGGTCTGGAAGTGATGATGTCATTAACTAAGGCATGGAACAAATGAGACAGCCTATGTTAAAATGTGGTTAAATTGCAACATGATAGGTACATAACAGGGTAATGTCATTCTTATTTGGAGGTTTATCTTCTTTCTAGGACTTTTCACTAACGGGTCATGGTTTCTACTACTAATGCCTTTTCTTTTTTCCCTGTTATTTCTAATTTCTTTTTTTTACATTGAGCAGAAAGGGTTGAGAACTGCACCTTTGTCTTTCACCTATCAAAGTGTCATGATTGTCAATAATCTAATTTAAAAATTACTATGTTTTTCCTACATTTTTCATTAACTTACTATTTGTACATTTCTGTGCATTTTTCTACTTCTGTTCATTTTTACATTAAATGAGTTATGATTGGTCCTTTTCATGTGATAGTTATTGTATACTTACCTTCTTCCCCTACTAGACTGTCAAGCCTTGACAAAATATGTTCTTTCTTATTCTTCTCTATATACTCTTCTGTGCCCAGCATACTGCTAGCTCATGAGAAAGGCTAAGCAAATATGCAATTAATTGATAACTTGGAGCTGCCAAAATGTCTGGCAAAGGTGTATTATTCTTGGCCCCGCTTGACCTTTGGAAAGATTCATCTCAACATTAGTGCTTTGAAAATGTCCATTTACATTGGGCATACAATCTCTTAGAGATAAGCAAGGCAGAAAGAAACCAATAGACAACAAACAGGTTGACCCTGTTTAGATGTGAACAAAGGAATTTATCTAAGAGAAGAAGAAAGGGGGAAAAGGGTAAATAATGAGTTTAGAGCAGAAGGAATGAATTCTCTGGAGGAGTGAGAGCTGGAATAAAATCATGGAATCATAGGATCATGGAATATTCCAGCTGGAAGGAGCTATAGAGACCATCTCATTCAACACCTAATTTTATAGTAGGAAACTTGTAGAATTGGACCCAACAAATTCTGGATCTGAAACCAGGAAGGCTAAAAGAAACATCTCAGGTATCAGGAAACTAAGGAAAGATCAGTTTTAAACTGATTTGGGTCATGGCAGTTATACCTATGAGTTTCATTTTTCATGTCTTCATACTTTGGCCTGATATTTCTCTTTCTGGCAAGCCTCCCTCGTGTTTCCATCCCCTTCCAAGCGCCAGCTCTTCTGTGCAGCCTTCTCCACCTCTCCAGAGTTGGTCAATTTTCTCCTGGGCTCCCTGAGCATTTGCACGTATATCCATTATACTTCTTTTCTTATCATATATTATTATAATTATAGTTTACATGAGAGAACCCCGGTAGGAGCCTCAGAGGGAGAACTAGTGTGATTCTTATCTTTTATATTTCTCTCTCTAGTGTTTGGCACAGTAACTGCTTATCCATAAGTGTTGAATGAATAAATAAGCCACTTGAAATTTGCTCTGTCCTCATGAACACTTGGTATCACAACTTCTTCTCTCCCTCATAATAGTAGAATGTTACTGTCACTAAGATAAAAAGTAAAGAAGCTGTTTATTTGCACCGACTGATTCCAGCAAGAAAACAGTAGAGGTGGTGGAAATTATCTAGTGTAACCTAGTCATGCGGAGAAACCTGTCAGGCAGCTTGGCTCTGGATGTACCACTTGGAGTCTGGCAGTCATTTCAGGTATCAATGGCTATATCCATCAAGGCCAGGAAAGGCCACGAGGAACCCCTTCGTCACTTCTGTAGATCAGGTATAAAATACGTTTGTCTCACACCAGCAACATTAGTTTAAATATGGGCTCCTTATTTTGTTAAAATTCAATAACAAAGGCTTACATTGAGCTTCTAAATATAGCTCAGCCCCCAATTTTGCATGAAATAAATGAAGCACTGAGCAATATATTGATGCTTACAAAATACTCATTATTATAATTAATAGAAATATTCATTATTTGCCTCTGAATTGGGCAAGTAAATTTTGCCAGCACCCCAGTTCAAGCAGTTAATAAACATTGATTAAAGCACATTCTCAATGCAAAATGCTGTGCTGTGCTAGGGGTTGGGGAGAGTGCCACTCAATCGAATCAGGTTGCATTTTAAAGACTAGCTGCTTTTTAAGATATTACATTTCCAGCATCAACTTGTTTATTCCCTAAGCAACCCACATCCTCTGTGACAAGATAAACAGCTGGCTGTGTTATTACTCATAATGCAATCACTCCACTTGGCCAGTGCCTACTCATTTCTCATAATATTCTAGAGAACCTCTCTGGGGTTTAGATTTGTATATTATATGAGCTGATTTTAACTTCTGGTAAATGGTTCAGCTTGCTAAAATCTCTGGTTAGGAATGCCTGATCATAATAGTGATTGTTACCATTTAAAACACTCTGTGCCAACTACTGTGTATGGACTTTGAAAATGTGATGTCCTTTCATCCTCACTTAAATTTGAGTTCTGATTCTGCCGCTTAATACCTATTCTACCTTGAGCAATTCATTAAACTTCCGGATGAGCTTCAATTTTCTCAACTGTAAAATGGGGATAAAAATACTACTTCATAAGGTTGTTGTGAGGGTTAAATGAAATAACAAATGAATGTTGTCAGCACAGGTTCTGAACACTTGGTATATTTCCGTATTCATTAACTATCACATAGAATTTAATATAAAGGAGTTTACATTGTATCCCCTGAGAAATGGAGCATGAGGCAGAGATTTGCAAAAAGGAATTTTAACAGCATCCCTAAGGAAGGGGGTGCCACAGAAATAGGTAGACAGAGAATTTGAACCACAATTCATTTGTAATGGAGACCTCAGCTCTACTTTAAGAGCTGCTATGAATTGAGCCAAGGGGGATGTCCTTTGTGCTTCCAGAGTCATCTGGCCACTGGATGCAGGTTGTCCACAGGGAGGGTACAAAACTTTGGATAAAGCATCTGCATTCTGCCAAGGGCAATTCCTCACTCACTGGGAGTGTGCAACCCTCCTGACGGCTTGGGAGTGAGTGCCGCCCTGATGCAGGAGTCTGAGTGGCATGGCACAGCCCACACTGCGCTTGAGTTTGACAGAAACCCAGAGTGGAAGGAACATTAAATTTTATGCTTCAAAAATCATGATAAATGTTTCTTAATCATTTTTGTAAAGTCCTATGGTGAGGGTTGGATGCTCTTCAATATATTGAAGCCATTGATTTTATTTACTCTTTGCTTTACATGGTTTTATAAATAACATTTTCTGTATAAAGTGCCTTTAGGCTAGAGGGAGTGGACTCTTAATTTGATTGGACTGTTCTATTTGTCCTATTTTCTCCTGGTCTGTGGCTTGGTGTACTAGAAATTCCTCCTTGGGAAACATTCATCCTTTTCTTTACAAATTGCCAAGCTGTTCTGCTAGGTGTCTTCTCTAATTTTAGCTGTAGATCTGTTCAAGAATTCAGGAAGGGTGGGTTGTGAGCGGGAACTGTGTCCTGGCCAGGATTAAAGGTGCCACCGCACAACCCGATGTGGGTCTCATTCCAGTGGATTGAGATTCCTAAGGATTTCCCTTTTGGCCCAGCAGGGTGGCTGATGAATTGCCAATTTATTAGAAGAACAGGTTTTACGAGTGCTTCTTTTGCTAAATAGGATTTAGAGTGTGCAGTGAGAAATCAGGATGAAGGGGTCTTTGGCTATGCTGGAAACTGACTGCTTTTCAAGCAAGTTTTCCGAAACTTGAACATAATGTATCAAATATCTGCAGGGAAGTGCAATTAGGTTGTTGATAGAAAGTGAGAAGGTAGTGATCACATGTGCTGGGGATTTAAAGAGACATTTTTAGAAATGGTAATCATTTATATGATCTTTTAAAAAAAGAGAGGATTTTATCAGGTAGAGGTGGAAGAGGAAGACAATTAATCTCTTTATTTGTATATTAACACACACACATACACACAAATATTCTCGTATCCTTTCATACATGTAACACAAGTAATTATTCAAATTCTAATTCTATGTCATATAACCAAAGAGAAGTATGGTTTTTTTAAAAAAAAAAGATGAAGAGGAAAAGAGAAAAAAGGAGGAAGAGGAGGAACTGGTAAAGCGCGTGGGTCCTGGGGGCAAGCAGGATGAAAGGGGGAAGAAGAATCATTGCTTTTGTTCAGTTCTCACATAGCCTGCAGTGTTTATGGCATCTCAGACAGAAAACGTCTTTCAGACAAGAAAAGCTAGAATAATAACACTACCAAACTTATTTTTTGAGTGTCTTTGGTGTGCCACGTACTTATTTCATGCATTAACTTACTCCTCATAATGACCCTATGTGCTAAACGCTGATGGTTTCCCTGTGTTACAGAAAGCTTAAGAGCAGAATTGGGACTTTTCTCTAGGCCATTGATCTCTAGAATCCAAACGATTATAACCACTTGCTATATTATATTGCACAACAGAAAAGAAAGAAAGAAAAGGAAAATAAAAGCCAAGGATATGTCACAGTAAATATTTTTTAAAAGAAAAAATTCTTGTCTCCATCTCAGCTCCTTGTTAGCACAAAGATTTGCCAATTAGGAAGAAAGCCTTTTGGCCTAGAGCATTCTCTAAGCTAGGGGCAAATGTCTGGGATCCCACAGAACTACCCTGTGTCAGGCACCTGGACAGAGCTGTGGGTACCATGGATCTAACACCATGAAAGAAAATAGTCAGGAACATGGCAAATTGTAGCCCATGGGCCTCTTTAATTTGGTAGGAAAATCCCAGTTATTTAATCTCTTGAAAGTTTAGCCCAAAATAAATTGGACAAAATATTGATGAGCCAGAAATTTACATAATTTACCTGAAAGTTTCATCACTTTGGTGGCTTCTAGATGGTTTCCCTTGATGAAAAAAAAACAATAGCATTTTTTCTCAGCCAAATAGGTCAATAAATCCTTCCCTCTGTATAAGCCAAGCCACTGGAGTGATAGGCAGATTCTAAGATGGTCCCCAATGAGTCCTTCCTTCTGTTATTCAGGCCCTTGTATAATCCCCTCCCTTTGGGTTTACTGACTTGTTTCTAATGAATAGAATAAAACAGAGGTAATAAGATGTCATTTCCAAGATTAGCTTATGCAAATATTGTGGCTTGTCTTGGGTGCTTGTTCACTTTGGTGGAAGCCAGTTGCCATGTTGTGAGGCAGCCCTATGGAAACACCTTATGTGAGTAAACTCGGAAGCAGATCGTCTGAGGTCTTCCAACAGGCAGATTAGTAAACTTAGAAATACATACTCCCTCAATTGAGCTTGTAGCCCCAAATAACAGTTTGACTGTAACCCCATAAAATATCTTAAGTCAGAAGCATCCACTTAAGCCACGGCTAGATCTGTGATCCACAGAAACAGTGGCATAATAAATGTTTTTTTAAGCTGTTCAATTCAGTGGAAATGTGTTATATATAAATTAATAACCAATATAGTACTCAAGTTGGGAGAAATATGGGTGAAAAATAAAAATTGACCATTACAATTGGTTACCATTAACAAAACTCTCCTTGGTAACTACTGCTATGAATTCTTGACCATTGAATTCTTGGCTATGAGTCAGTGGTCATATTTCATGAGATGACTAGTGCCAACAAATATTTTTAATCCTATAACCAGATGTTACTTCATTTGATTTTCAAATTAAATACCCTTAAAGTAGATTCAGATTTCTATTGCTTTATATTTGTTTAAATAACTAAGACCCTCTTAAATAAAGCAAATTACCTAAGATAATAGCTAATTAGCAACAATGAGCCACTAGTCATAGATATTTATTGAAAAATATACTTTTTATTTATTTATTATTTTGACTTGGGTTCTTCCGATCCTACCCACTGTTCCATGTATGTTCCAGAGTTGGTATATGCATCTAATTTGTTCTTTTTCTTTTTTTTAAAGAGAGGCAGGAAAAGAGAGACAGAACATTGAGCTGCTCCTGTATGTACCCTCACCAGGGAATCAAACCAGCAACCTCCGTGCTCCAGGATGACACTCCAACAGACTGAACTATCCAGCCAGGACCTGATTTTTTTTTTTTTTTATTGATTTTTAGAGAGATGGAGAAAGAAAGGGAAGGAGAGGGGAGGGGGAAGGGAAGCATTTATTAGTTGTTCCACTCAGTCATACATTCTCTGATTGTTTGCCATGTGTGTCCTGACCAGGGATCAAACCCATAAGGTTGTCATTTTGAGACGATGCTTTTAACCCAATGAGCTAACCGGCCAGAGCCCACATCTGATCTATCTTTAGAAATTCAATTGTCTTCTGACATCTCAATGATAAATGCCACCATCCACTTAAATATTTACCCAGAAACTGAGGAGTCATTATTGACACCTATCTCTTTCTCACAGCTTCATCTCTAATCCATCTTCTCTATGCCCATTGCTATTGCTACCAAAATACTTCTTGGTCAAATCCATCCACTTCTCTCTGTCTCCATTATCTACTCCAAATTAACCAGAGAAGATAGTTTATGCTTTGGGCACAAATATACCCTCAAAGCTTAGTGCCTTAACACAAAAGCTTTATTCCTCACTACAACTTGCAAAATTAAGCATTCTTCCTCCATCGTGGAGCTCTGCCATCTGAACTCAGGCTCTCTCCCAGGTCACCACAGCAAGGGAAGAAAGAGACAAGGGCAGTTCACAGGTCATCTCTGCCCAAAAGTGACACACATTAATCTGCCTAGAAGCCATTAGCTACAACTAGTCTCACAAACTAATTCAACTACAAAGTAGGCTGGGTAATACATAGGCACAGTCAACTATTTGGTGGGTACCAACTATCTTTATCTCATCATCTTAGACAGAACTACTACCATCTTTGACTTAGACCACCAGAATAACCTCTTTACTGGTATCTCATCTTCCATTCTTACCCATCACTTAGTCCTTCTTTCTAGAACAACCTTTTTGACTAAATATTTGAAAGGTCATCATTGGTTTCCCATTGGTCATAGGATGTAAACACAATTTCTTAACAGCGCACATAAAGTCCATTTGATTTTGCCCCTGTCATTCTCCTTGGACTGGTCTTACTTCACACTTTCTCTCACACCCTATTGCTTTCCTCATTGTAGTAATACTGGCCATTACATGGCTGTGTTACCTCCTATGCCAGGTCAGTCAAGAAAGGCAGGTCTAGATTTGAAGACCAAAATAGATGAAAAGTTAGTTTTAGTTCTTTTAGTTGGTCTCACATCAGTTTACCACTGGTTCAGCAAACAGTGTGAAGGATAAATACTGAATAAAGGTAGAAAACAGACATTGTTACCCATTGCCTTCAAATTCCTCAGAGGAGGTCTTCCATCTTCTTTTCAGTCAGTTAGAGTCTACTACTCATTTTTGACTCCTCCATCCCCTATAATATGTTCTTATGACATATATTTCCTCCTTTTAATAGAATTTTCACATTTGCAATTTTACAATTGTTTGTGTGGTATTTGATTATTGACAGTCGTCCCCCACTAAACTGTAAACATCTTGAAGATAGGAATCAGTTTTGGCTTTGTGCATATTTGGATGCTTAGCACCTGTGTAGTGCCAACACATGGCAGCTTTCAAACAAGTTTTCTTAAATAAATACATCTGGAAGATAGAGCCTTCCCTACACCTTCTCCTTTGAATTCATTATTCATGATAACTTACTTAAAACCCAAGTCTCATCATGTCTCTTCTGTGCTGAAAAACCCTCAATGATTTTCCACCACTTAGTGAGGAAGTCTAAGCTGTGACTAGCCTTGTCAATAGGCTGACCATTTTTCCTGGTTTACTTGTATGGACCTGTTGTTCTGCCATATAATTATTAAAAATGTCTTCCTTTCATTTTTGAAAGTGTCCCGGTTTGGATGATAAATTTTATGATTACCCTGTATAAGGGACTTCTACTATGTAGCCCGGACTTGACTTCTCAAATCACCTGGCTTCACAATTTGTGCAGCAGCAACACCAAATTGCTTATAATTCCCTGTCAACCATCATGTGGTTTCTCACATCCAGACCTCTTCTGGCATCGCTCCCTCTGGCCAGAACTCACTCCCTTCCTCTCTGACTCATCCTGTAAGATTCAGCTCATTTCCTAACACTAGAGAGAGCCTTCTTGGACCCAACAACTTCACCCCATCCCTAAGGCCAAATTAGAATTCTCTTTCTTGAGGTCTTCCTGGTCCTCTGTCTCTATACATTAATGGATTGTTGTATTTTCACATTGAATTATAAATGCTGCCATGTGTTCATCTTCACCCTCCACCACACACACACACACACAAACACACATACACACAGGCCTTTGAGAAAAGAGACTATTTGTTATTCATCTTTGTGTACCTACTGCCTGCCACTTAATCAAGTTACAATAATTCTTGGATGGACAAATAAATGGTTTTAAAGATTTTTTATTTACTCAACAAAGTGAAATTTAATAAATAGACCATTTACTTTCCTAACTTTATTAACCCAAATTATGTATAACTTTTCATCTGAATTTCTATTCAATGTGAGCAAACCAGTGATACCCTCACTGAGTTAACATAATTACAGCCAAAACAAAGAAGGCTGATGTTTAAATTATCCTGTTCCTTTCCTTATGTTAGACTTTTTAAAAATAAAAAAAGTAGCTCTCATACTTCCAGGATTGGAAATTTGATCTAGTCTAACTTATTTTGTTTTTCTTTTGATGAGAATACTTGGGTTGTTACCCTAACTTTTATCCTCACCCTGCTCTCCCCTCACCCATCCTGCCTGCTTCTCCCCCGCCCCAGCCTCACATGGAACACAAGATATTTCAAATGACTTTTTAAATATGTTTTAAACCTTTATTCGAAAACTAATTTGAATGCTGGCTGCCTTGCAAGGCTTGCTGAAATAGGTTTCTCTGATGAATTATTTTTAAACTCCTCACGGTTGAATATCATTGTTTTATGATGAGACACATAACATCTAACAAAGAACATTTCTGCTGAATGTGCGAAATAGTCTCCTTGCTAAGAAGGAGAAGTTTTCAGGAAAGAGCTATAGATATTAGCTCAGACCCTGGTTTGTATCCAGCTCTGTTACTTCCTAGATCTGCTCACACGGGCTGGGTATAAAGCTGCGCAAGCTCATGTTTCTTGGTCTATAAACTGGGATGAGACTATACCTCACAGGACTGAGGGAGGACCCACAGGGGAGCTGTGTATTAGGAGTTCTCTAAGTAATGTCCTTATAAAGGGAAATATGTTCATGGAGCCCCAAATGTTGACTTAAATTATTTTTATTATAGTGTTACTTAAATATGAACAAAAATAACACTGGGTATAAATTCCTTCAGCTTTTAAATTTAGAAACTAAAATAAATTTAGGGTAAGTATAGACACCCAAATACAGACATGTACAAATTAAATACATGTCAAACGACAAACTAAAACTAATAAAATTATTGACCATCATGTAATGTGACAGTTGATGTTGTCTACCAACTCTTTACCTTCATTCTTAATGTAACTGTTATTATCTGAACCCTGCCCCCTTTCTTTTGTAAGCCCTCTGAGCTTTCATGTTCCAGCTGAAGACTAGAGGTAATTAGGCAACATATAAATACCAGGAAACAAAGAGTCAGAGTCATCTGATAAAAAGGGGAAACAGAAGGCAACATGCTTTACCACGAGAAGTTGTTCTGGGGCTCAGGACTCCAGGGGAAGTGGGTGACTGGGCACTCAGATGAACTGAGGTTTATAATAGGATCCCCCACCCCAGAAATTATATTAAGACAGTTAAGGGCTCAAACAATGGAGTAAGAGCTGGATTTAAATTCCAATGTTGTCACTATTACTTGCACAATTCATTTAGCTCTACTCAGCCTCAGTTTCCTCATCAGTGAAATGAAGGAAAATAAATTATAATGTTGGTGTGAGATAATTATGTGAGATCCTTACTAAATTGTATTATTATCCTGTGTAACTGAGAGAGAATCAGTAGCCCCTGATAAGTGGACTGCCGTCGGCTACCAACTTGTCATCATAGGCTATGTGTTCCAGGGAAACTTCCTCCTGGCAGAGGCTGCTGGGGGGAGGGGAACCACACAGGACCGTGGATATGGTCTAGGGAAATTTTGCATCTTTTAATTTCAAAAGCTTGATGAGGATGATAGAAGTAGAAGAAAACTGTACTTTTAAATATTCTATCTATTTTTGCTGTTATAGTAAGTGAAGATTAAACCTCTCTGGAACAGTTCTTTCACTGATCTGGGAGAACCCACTCAGGGAGCCTTTTAGTTTTTTTATGGGGATGCAAAAGGACTTCCTGCTGAAATGGCTCTCATTAGTGGTGCTGAGCATACAGAGTTAAAGGCACAGATGTGGGACAGGAAAAGTGACACCTTGGAGAAACTGTGTTACTTTAATTTTGGGAAGAAATGGGTTTGAGCAGAGAGGAGCAAAAGCTGTTCTCAGACTCTCCACCCAGCCTGGAAGGCATAGAAAGGCTCTGGGGGAGGGATGAGGACCCAAAGCTGATGGACGGGCAGGTGTGACTCTGTGAGATTTTGAGATCTAGCAGAACTCTCTGGGAGCAGGTGAAGAGAGGTAGCATGAAGTTAAGGAAAAGGGCATTCTCCCTGACTCTTATGGGGACCCAGCACCTCTCTGGATTTCTGAGAATGGATAGCTTTGGAGACCCCTGGTGATGTCGGCATGGCAAAGGCATCATAGTACATATTATGATCCTTTGCTTGGCAGGAGGGCGGCTTCCCACCTGGCGGAGAACAGCAAAAGAAAGCCAGCAAGCTTTGAAGAAGATAGTCTGTGTAACTGGAGAACACTTAGAGAAGGGCTGGAGTCCAAGTCTCATGTGGGTGAGAGGTCAAGCCATTGTAATTGAGCCATTTGAACTCAACTTGATAATGTATTCACAGTATCAATAAAAACTAAATTATCCACAAATCAACTTAACAATAAAGACACAGGGCCAATCTAAAGAAAACTGTAAAATCTGATTAAATGAAGTTTGTGGAAAAAATGAAAAGATATAACATGTTCTCAATAGACATATGTAAATTTATCTTTACTATATCAAGCCTTTCAAAATTAATGCAAATCCAATCAGAATCTTAATTTTTGGCAACTGCATAAAATAAGTTTAAATTTCTAATGGAAGAATAAATGTCTGAGGCTAGCAAAAAAAAAATTTATATATACATAAAATCATGAGAATTGCCTTACCAGATATTTCATAAAGCCATTATAAGAAAAATATTATGGTATTGGCTCAGATTAGTTAAATAGAATAACGAGTTCAGAAAATAAATTCAAGTATAAATTAAAACAATATATGACAAAGGAGATATGTTAACTCAATGGGAAAAGGAGTGTTTATTTAATTAATGCTGCTGATGTAGTTGGCTTTCAATCTAGAAGAAAATAGAAATTCTTAGCTCTTACCTACAGCAAAAAATTTAAATAAATTTAAGATTTAGTTGAAAAATTATCTTTTAAAAAAAATTTAGGAGAATAATTACATAACACTGAGTGGAAAGATTTTCTTAAGTAAAATAGGAGATCAGAAAACATCAAGAAAAACACTAACATATTTGACTGAACTATTATATTGTTAAAAGATTAAATGAGCAAAGTCAAAGTACCAATGATGATCTGGGGGAAAAAATTACAATATATATGGTAGACATATGGTGCATCTTCCTAGTGTGCAAAGAACTCTTTTAATTTGTAAGAAAAATCAAGACAATATAAAATATAGGAAAAGAATGAAAGAATTCATAGCAGAAAAAAAATCAAAAAGTTATGGGAAGATAATCAACTTTATTCATAATCAAGAAATTATAAAATAAATTTAAAGGAGAGATATAATTTTCTGCCTATTAGATTGACAGAGATGAAAAAAAAGGGGGAGAGAAAATCCAGAATTGGCAAAAATTGGGGGATAGCGTCACTGTCGTATATTCTGGGAAGGCCTGAATTACTACAGCCTTTGAGAAAATAAACCAGAAATGTTTACTAAATTAAAAAAAAATACACAAACTCAGTAACCCACTTCTGAAAATTCATCTTATAAGAATAAAATTGTCAGCACATAAATATTTATATTGAGGATATTTTTATTGCCAGTGTTGTTTATTGTTAAATGCCTATTGATAAGGAAGTCATTCATTAAATCATAATATCTTCCTAACATAAAATATTATGCAGCAATTAAGAATGAAATAATATCTAATTAATTAACCTAGAGAGAAGTCCATGGTGTCATATTAAGTAAAACAAAAAGTAAGCCAAAGAGTAATAAATTTTTTTTTTAATTTCTTTTTTTTATTTATTCATTTTAGAGAGGAGACACAGAGTGAGAGAGAGAGAGAGAGAGAGAGAGAGAGAAAGAGAGAGAGAGAGAGAGAGAAAGGGGGGAGGAGCTGGAAGCATCAACTCCCCTATGTGCCTTGACCAGACCAGTGCAGGGTTTTGAACTGGCGACCTCAGTGTTCCCAGGTCGACACTTTATCCACTGCGCTACCACAGGTCAGGCGAGTAATAAATTTTTTAATGAAAACAATTACCAATCATCTTTTTCCTCAAGTACATGTATATAGCAGCAAAAAAGTATGGAAGGTACAGACATTAAAAAGATGACTGATTGCCAGGATTGAGGGGAAGATGCAAGGGGAGAAATAAAAAAGATGAAACACAGACGATTTGGGGGCAGTGAAAATACTCTGTGTGATATAATAATGATGGGTCCACAGCATTATACAGTTGTCCAAAATCACAAGATTTACAACACCAAGAGTGTAAATCTATGGACTGTAAACTATGGACTTTGGGTGGTAATGACGCATTAGTGGGGGTTCATCAACTATCATAAATGTACCACTCTGGTTGGGGATGCTGACAGTGGAGGTGGCTATGCATGTATGATGGCAGGGTGTTTGAGAGAAATTTCTGTACCTTCTTAACTTTGCTATGAACCTAGAACTGCTGTTTGTTTGTTTTTAATGAAGTCTTAAAAGAATATATGAAACATATAACCTAAGGGAAGTGGGAAGTGAAGGAAACAATGGGGGCAGAAATCATTAACTTTCAGTATGTTTTTGTTGTTTTATTGAGTAGAGTGATCATGTAGTATTTCTTTATTTAAACACATCAATAAGGAAGACAAGGTTTCAAAGAGAATGTGACCTCCTAGGCTGATGGGCCTGGGCTATGGGTCAGCTTGTTCCTCTAGAGGAGCTGGGGGGAAACAGAGTATAGGGAGAGAAGGGAAGAAATGATGGATGCACTTCTCTCTCATGTGCAATGCACCCCCACCTCTCCCTCTAGGAAGCCCTTCTAGGAATACTGAGCTCTCTGCTGGTGGGCCAGCTTCATGAGCTGCTGCCTCTCATTATCCGATTCTTTTTTGTAATTTCTAGGTATTGCACACAGCCTACTTAGGTGGTCTAATTTAGGCCATATGCACACACTTGGGGATGTGTCTGTTGCTAGTATATAACATTTTCACATCTAGATCCCTTAATAGTCTTCATTCAAATGGCAGTTCAGGCAAATGAAAAATTGACTCTGTTTGTGTCCATGTCTTTCGGCCAAGCTCTACCACCCAGGCGCTAGCCAGTGTCTGGGGAATTTGGCCAGGCTGGACTCTGGCAATAACACAGCCATTTCTCCCTGGCCACAAGCAGAGCTCTCCAGGCCTGAGGGAAATTTTCATAGAATAAAGTTTAAATGAAGACAATACTGTGGGGGTAGTGCTTTAAATTATTTACATTTGTTCCACTCCAACAGTAAAACACAACCTTCGAGGTATAGACCCAGAGATGGTAAACAAGGAGGAAGCATCTTGCTTTTATTACTGTTCCCAAATAGTCTAGAGACCTAGCTGAGGCATGAGAAACAATGCACAACTATTCTTGCTTTTGAAAATCTAGCGGAGTCAATTTGGCCACTGTCAGGCTTTAGAAATCTGAGTTTTGGGAAAGGTGAGTGTGGGAGTCAGGGAGCGTGAACAGGAGGGATTCTTACTTGTCCCCTCTTAAGAGATAAAAAAGGAAGCACACCCTTCTTAATATCCAATTTCCTAGCCTCACTGCCTAACTGTTCAGTAGGCTGTGTGTCTCTGGGGAGCCCATGACCTTGCTGTAATTTATTTTCCCCAAGCTAGCACCAGAAGATGGGGAGAGCTAACTAGTCACCTTGTTTTGGCCTGATCTCAGACTTGAGTTGAGTAAGGAATTCTTGAATGTCCATGAATCTATAGAAATCTTCATACAAAAGTATATCTGAGAATGAAGGAAGAAGAAATATTTTTAGACTGCAAGGACCCAAATTGTTGACAATTACTGAGAGATGAGCAACAATCAATGGTACACCCAGAATCCCTGGATGTCCTCAATTAGTTGCTGCTTCTTGCTGTTTAGAATCATTTTGTCTGACTTTTCCAGGTGAATGGGAAGTGCATTCTGAGCAGAAAGAGCATTGTCATCCTGGAAACAAGGCCTGAAGCATCATAAACATCTGGGAAGCTTTGGAAGGTTGATACAAATGTGCCCAGGGCCCGGGGTTGTGACAGAGGTGTTCAGGACAAAGCGGGAAATCAGCTTTGTAAGCAGGTTACTGGATTTTGACTTGACATTCCTCAGGAATCTTTCAATGGCAGACACCTGAGACCACACTCAGGTAAGTAATAATAGCTACAGTAATAGTTAATATTTACTGAGCACTTAACTATGTCCCAGTCAATTTTCTAAGGTCTCTGTATGTATTAACTCATTTAAACCTTATTGCAACCCTGTGAGGTAGTTGTTATTATTATGCCCATTTTAGAGGTGAAGAAACTAAAATACAGAAAGGTTAAGTAATTTTCTCAAGGTCACATAGCCAGTAAGAGGCAGCACAGCACTGGGATGCTGACATAGGAAACCTACTAACTTCTGTAATCGGTAAAGTCCATGGGTAAAGCTGACTTCCGTGCTACTAAACTCGGGATCTCACACAATGTCCTGAGGCTCTGTCTGGGCTGTGCCTCTTCCCATGCATTGTCTTCCTCTTTGCAATGACTCTCCCATGAGAATGAAGAGAGACAGCTCAGATCCCAGAGTAAGAGTGAGACCATTGCCTTACCAACATGTATCTATGACATTTCTGCTTGGCCCTGGCTTGCCCATTCCGAAACTAATCATGGGAGCCAGCAACATGGAGCACATAGAAAGGGGGTGGGAGGAGTCAGACACATGGAATGGGTTCCCATGAAAAGGAGATGCTCCATCGCTCTGGAAGGTAGGGCCAGGTAGATGGTCACCAAAGGATGTAAAGAGGGAATGGCACAATCAAATTTGCATTCTAGAAAAACTACTGTACAGAATGGACTCCAGGAATGTAGAACGGGAGGTGGGGCCAACTGGAAAGCCAACTAACTGAGTCTTCCAATGAGAAATGACCTCGCAGTGTTAGCAATGTAAAAAGGGAATGGAGTCAAGAGAATATACAAGAGTGGCTTAGAGAGAGGCCCTGAGGAAGAGGGAGCAGTTACAACTCTGAGGTTGTATTATCAACTAACATTGAAAAAATAGGAAGCTGAGCAAGTTTGCTAATAAAGATGAGACAGGGTGTTAGTTCATGTGGGAGCATGTTTTGTTGTTTTGCAATCAGCTTATCTTCTCTGCTAGACAACAAACTCCACAAGCCTGAGACCTCATCTGCCTTGCTCACTATAATATCCACAATAACCACATAGTGCCTGGCATATGGAAGGTATTTATCTGTTAAATAAACAACAACAAAAGTGTCCACCAGATATCCAAGTGTATGCACCAGTTAGGTCAATGGAAAGTCAAAAGAGAGGTTTGGCCCAGAGGTGTAAATTTGGGAGTCACCAGAAATATGGCAATAAAGGAAAACAGAGGAACTGAGATTGTCTGGGGAGAGTGTAGGATGAGAGAGCAGTGCAGATGCCAACAGGTAGAAGGCTGCCAGCGGAGGTGGAGCCTGGGAGCCGCAGGGAGGTGATCAGAGGAGGGATAAGAGAAGTACTGGGATGGTGGACAGGAAAACCGAGAATGGAAAGCTGGAGAGTTATGGTGAGAAAATCTCTACTCTTCCATCTACTAGCTGTGTGACCTTAGGCAAGTTACTTAACTTTGGTGTGCCTCATTTTCCCCATCTCTATAATGAGAATAACCATACTGTCTATCTTAGGGTTGTTGTAACAATTTATTTAACAAACATATATAATATAAAAGACTTAGCACAATACATTGAAATTTACCTAAAGACTGAGCAATGTCTGGTACTGAACATCACAGAGTGGCCATGCAAAGCAAGTACTAAATAGTTCCCAGTAGACTTGTTGAACTTGGGGGAACTGGGCCCAGGAATAATAATCAGCAAAGATGGGAATGAAACCCAGATGGGATAAATAGAGGAGTGGCAATTAAAGGAATAAAAGCATTGTCCGCTGTATTTATTTCTCCTTGGCACGCAGCATCGCTAAGACATGTCACTGATTCATCTTCTGTGGTATCTGTCTCCCCAGCTAGAATGAAAGCTTTATGAAGATAGTGATTGTGTCTATTCCGTGTCCTCAGTGCTTAAAGTACACTGGCACATTGTGAGTGCTTAGCAGGACAGATGGATATGGTGGCAGTGGTAGGACAGGAACCAAGATTGTTAATTATAGCCCCACCACCATGACCAGAGGTTCTCATATAGGGCAGGACGTCCCGGTTGCTTGCAAAGTAATCAATTGTTCATATCCACACAGATCCCCAGGCCCCTGAATGGACATCCTAGTTGGAGGGGAGGGGAACTGAGGTTCAGGAAGGTATTTTTTAAAGCTCCCCTAACCATTGTGATACACAACCCTGCCTTAGAATTCCCAGTCTACTCAACAGTTTTATGTGCAACTTAATATGGACATAAAAAGAAAAAAAATTATTCAAGACTTTAGTCATTGTTTCTCCACTCAGGATCAGAATCCAATTAATATATTTTTTAAATGTGTCCATACTTGACAGTTGAAAATTTTAATAAAACATTCCAAGGGAAACAGCTCACTGTTCTCTAACCAGGAAGTCCCGGTAGAAGCGGGTCAGCCCTCTGGCAGAAAAGAAAATGCCCAGCCAGCAGGTTTCCCTGTCACCGTGTGAATATGCCGTCAATCATGACACACACCTGACTTTCTCCTCGGCACAAAGAAACCAACGGAGAGACGCTCACCCGCCACCAACCACAGGCACATGCACACGCACACATACGGGAGGCCCAGGAAAGTGCAGCCCAGAAAGCAGAAAAGCAGACAGATGCAACAGGGAAGCACAGCAACCTGTAGAAATAGCTGCACGAAGTGAATTCTCAGAAACACTGGGCTTGAGTCTGATTCTAAGAACAGACAGAACTCATTTCAAAGAACAGGTAAAGTGCAATTCTTAAGGAAACAAAAAACATTTTTGCTAGATATCATGGAATCCAATCATTAGAAATAGAACATTCTGGAATGAAATGAAGGGGATCCGTCCCACCAGAAGTTCTCTGTGTACAGCCTGAAGACAGACTGATCCAGCGTGGCAGCCTCATCTCCCTCTGTGTGCTACTTCCCATCACACGTATCCTGCGCTCGGGATGCGCTGACCTTCTTACCTTCCCCAGAACAAACAGCGTGAGCTGCTTCATATCTCTGTGCCTGAAAAAGTTCCCCCTTCTTCATCCTCCCAGAACCACTTACAACAAACAGCCTCTTGGTGGGGAGCCTTCCCTGGCTCCTTGGGCAGAGGGAGTTCCTTACTCTTCTCTGTGCCTCAGCTCCTTTGTGCAATATAATTTTTGTGCGATATCAAAATCAACACCAAGCTGTGTTATGAGTTGTTTATACATGGCCATCCTCCATTAGGATGTGGCTTTTCAAGAATAGGAATTATGTGTTAGACAATTTAATGGATACTTCCTATGTGCTAAGTCATAATACTTGTATTATTTCTAGTCTGCAGAAATTTCTGCTAAGGAAGCACACTATCCTTATTTTACAGATGACAAAACTGATGGTCTGCCGTTCAGATAAATTCCCCAGGGTCACAGAGCAGAACAGCAGTGAGATATGTCTCCAAAATCAAGATTCTTTCTACTGTACCACCCTGCTTCTCTTTTGCTTCCTTGTATTTTCTAGCACATATTTGGTACTCAAGAAATATACAAGTGGATGATGTCAGGACTATTAATTATATGTACCTTGAGAATAGGACCATACCTTCTACTTTGAATTTGTTCCTGGGGCTAGCTCAAGGTATGTACCCTAGCCTCTCCATAAATATTTGAGGTTCAAAATGTTACTAAACAGATTTCATGCTATAAAGCATATAGAATAGTTATGAGCTTCTTAAAAACAAGTAGATCTGTTGGCTGATTGCTGCTACAAAAAACAAACAAAAAACCAGCTCTGTATCAAATATATCAGAAGGATATTCTTGGACCTAACAACATTAAAATGTATAGTATTAGACAGCCTTATCCAATATTTTTCAGCTATTGAAACCTTGTTAAGATTTGGTCTTACTTCAAATCAGATGTTCATAGGCCTTAATGGACTATGGTAGAGAGTAAACTACCTTGACAGCTTCTCACACTTGGTCATCTGGCATAGAAATGGGGTATTTCCCAATTGCATGTGGGGGAACCTGACAAGAGTTCTTTTTGAGGAAAGCATTTACTCTAATTGAAAGTAAGTCAAACTATTGACTACCTATGAATCTCTCCAGTGGCTCCATATGCTGATGTCAGTTTCTTGTCAATTTTGCAAACACTTATGTAGCTTCCCATACTTTCTCTAAGAAAAAGAATATAAATGCAACTCTTAAAATCTCAAAACAAAATGACACCTTAGCACCCATACACCTGTATGGATTTTAGATACGGGATATTGTGCCTGGCAATGGGTCCACATGCGTCAGAGTCAGCACAGTAATTTTTTAGATAATTCAATCATTTTCATTTCCTGTGATTCTGCCCTGGCCTAATGCTCCAATAAGCCATCAATCTGAGAGAGCTCAGAAAAACTGTTTAATAAGACTTATGCAGGGTTCAATCTGATTCTTCAGGTCCTATTCCTATATTAAGTTAGAAGATCAGAAAACAAAGTTACAGGGTTGTATTATCATCAAGAATTCATTCATTCACTCAACAGATATTTGTTGCCTAACCAACATTAGGAACTCAAACTCTGGAACCAGACTAAGTTTCCTTTCTAGCTTCTGAACTCTGTGACCTTGGGAAACTTACTTAACTTCAGAGTTCCCCTGCCGTTCCTCGTCTGATAAGGAGGATCACAGCAGCTTCTACTCAAAAAGGGCTATTTTGAGACTCTTTTTGAATTGAATAATTCAAATGAATTATTAAATATAAATGCTTAGAATTCCTGGCATTCAATCATTTTTAGGTATTATTATCATCATTATATTATCATTGTTATTACCATAACTCAGGTACTGGGTGACATGCTGAAGACACATGAGTAGACAAAGCACATGCAGTCCTTACCCTCAGGGAGCTTATGTATAGTGGGGAAGACAGACATAAAATAATGACACTGACAAGTGAGTAAACATAAACTATGGTATGTGATCTCAAGGAAAGGTACAGGATGCCCTGAAACCCTGTAACAAGGGGGCCTTCCTGACCTGGCACAAGATGAAGTCTTCTTAGAAGGAAGAAAGAGTAGGGTTAGCTGAATATGTGGACTGTTTGAGGCATTGTTCCAGGCAAAGGGAACAGCATATGCTAAGTGAAAGCTCAGTATGGCTCCAGTAAATGTTATGTGTACAGACTTCTCTTGAGATGATATACAGAATAACTGTATCTGAATAATGTCTTTATAAACTACAGTTTTAGAAAATAGTTTAGTTCTACAAATAATTCTGTGTATTAGGTTTTTTCTTTACCCATTTTGATCAGGTAATGAGAGCTAGGTAAGCAACTATAAAGTCAGGGTTTAGTTTATTGATTACTTGCAAGAATTCAGTCAGGCCCTGGATGGGTAGCTCAGTTGGTTAGAGCGCTGCTCAGATATGCCAAGGTTGTAGTCAATCCCCAGTCAGGGCACATACAAGAATAAACTAGTGAATGCATAAATAAGTGGAACAACAAATTGATGCTTCTCTTTCTTTCTCTCTCTCCCTTCTTCTCACTCTAAAATCAATAAATAAAAATTTAGAAAAAAAAATAATTAGATCACCTCAAGTGCCTTGTAATATCTATTCCAGTGGTTCTTAACCTTTTTTGAGGTACCGAACCCACCAGTTTCATATGCGCATTCACCAAACCCTTCCTTCTTTAGTGATAAATAAAATATGATTTTTTTTCCAAATTCAAGACATAGGTATATGTTTTTTTACTGGTGCACAAAATGAGCCGTGCATGAACATCACCTTGCTCAAAGAACAAAACCAACAAAGTGCATGAACTCACAACAAATTACGGTATTACTTTATTCTGGCCTCTGCGGCAGAGGCTTCTCCGAACCCCTGAGACTGACTCATCAAATCCCTAGGGTTCGATAGAACCCAGGTTAAGAACCACTGATCTATTCCCTTACCTATTTTATAAGGTGCTTGCTCTATTTTTAACTATTATTTTCCAATTTTATTTTGAAATGTTAAAGGGCCCTTAAATCCCCCTGAAAATTGGCAAGCTATAAGTACAAATATGTAAAATAAAATATATTGATTATAAACAGCTTAATTGGTTAGAGCCCAGTTTAGGAGACAGAATGTGTGTGGAAGTATGCTGAGCTCCCTCAAGAGGAAGCACATTGAAAGAGATTGCTCACAACCTGTCATTGGAATCGCCTCCATGGGAAACTGCCAATGTCATGGCTCTGGGGGCAGGTGCTTCGGCAGATATGGAGCCCAACATAAAGCATTTACATTGATTTTCCACATTTCAATGTAGCCAGATTTAAATGTAAACAATCTATTAGCACTTCTGAGCTTCTAGAAGAGGAGACTATGTGTGCTGAGCCTCCAGATATGCTTGGTTTGCCAATCGTTTTCTGGGGTTGCTTTTTTCAAATAGCTGATGTATTTGTCTGCAAGATAAAGAAATGAAAACATCAGGGAGCTTTGTTTGCAGGACTGGGTGCCTGGCATTCATGGGTTCTGCTTCCAAAGCAGTCTACCATTACCTGTCTGAAAACCAGCAGGGATAACAGCAAAATTCTTCATCCATACTTCTCCCTTTTCCATCAGCTCTCCACACCTGACCATCCTCCCTGTCACCAATTCCTCACAACCATTCATTCAGCAAGTATTTATGGAGCACCTTGTATGATGCCAAGGACATCGCTAAAGGCTGGAGACAGTACGAAATCAAACCTATCGCACCCACCTCTGTCCCTCCCCGCATCTCTCCCACCCCCGAAAATGAACCCTTGGAAACAGAGGTGCTCCTCCAGGACTTTCTTCTCAAGCAAAAGGCAGACACTGGTCAAGCTAGAAGAGGAGGATTGTGCTAAAGGCCCCACAATGAGGAAGCCTCCCACATATACTGACATAGGAAGGAGGTAGGAGGGGGGTGAACAGGAAGCATGCAAACTTCTCTAGCTTCTCTTTCTTTTCCCATCTTCTGCTCCTCGTAGGGGAGAAAACAGAGATCTCATGCTGACTTGAAAAAGTCTAAATTGAGAGGCCTGACTTGGAAACAATGAGACTGTGTCTAGTAATGAGAACTAACATCTGTATGATAATTAAAATTTACAGAGAGAGCTTTTATGTTTATAATTTCAGTGAACTCTCAAAGCACCCTCCAGCAGGGGTGTTAGCGTGATGGCTTTTTCCAAGACATGGAATGGGGAGGCTAAGAAGATTTGGTCCCTCTGCTAGAAATTAACCAACTGGAGGCCCTAATCCAGATCTTTCTTTCTCCCCCTCAAATCAGGCTCGGTTCACATGACCATCCCTGACACATTTGCAGTGAAGCTGCCATGCACAAATCTGCAAATAGTCAGTCTGTTTTTCCCACACAGAAAAGACACCACTTACCTTTCTTTAAGGGAAGGGACAATCTTGCAAAGGGAAATCCTTAAGGACCACTGGGCACTTTGAGGAACCAAAAGTCACTGCTGAGCCCAAGGCAGCCAGTGATTCCTGAAACGTGCTGAGTGGCCAGAGAGACCTTCCTCCCCTGGGAGCACAAAATGGCTGGCCTGGCCACATTCCCCAACAGCTGCTTAAATGTTCTGGGTGCTAACACTGCCCAGACCCCCATAACTCACTTATATAATTTCTTTGATTCCCACCCATATCCACTTATTTTCTTTGTAAATCAACCTAAAGATTCGGATCCTTTTAAAATTATTCAGTGCATCAGGAATCAACTCACCCCCTCAACAAATATCATTGAGCACCTTCTATGAGGACACAGTAGAAAAGAGAGAGTGGCTAATGACATGCTTTAAAATCCACAGAGGACTTGATGGAGGGCAAAGTGTGACTTGTCTCAACTCTTATAGGTCATCTCTTTGGAGAAACATGAACAATTCTTCCCTTGGGTTTGCATATTTTATATCTGCATTCACTTGATTATTTTGCCTGGCCTTTCTTTGGCCATCAACATTCTCAACTTTCCTAGAGTTTAAATTAAACTTTTTCAAAGACAGCTCCATTTTCCTACTTCATTTTAGGAAAGAAAGCACTAGAGAGTTCTCAGATGACTGTTTGTTTTTTCCAGAATATGGTAATAGGTAGTACCTTCTTTAGTATTAACATAAATACAATCAATTAAATCACACCAGTCAAAACAATTTAACAAAGTGCACTTTGTCATGCAGATAACTTTGTTCTTATACTCTTCCATTTCCTTGGATAAATTCAGAAAAGCAAACTCAAAATTCAATTAAGGGCTTTCATTAAGTAAAGGCCTTCTAAGTACTCAGGAAGTTCAAACTGTACAGGATTCAGCTCTCAGGAGTGACAGGCAGAGTTTTTAACAGTGGTGAGATTTGTTCCTTGGAGAACACATTCTGTACCATGTTCACTGAACCTTCTAAGTAAACCAAGAAGGAGGAGGGGAAAAAAAAAAGAACTAACAAAATAATCCATTACAAAACTAGGTAAATTGGAACATTCCAAAACAGCCAAGTAGCCTTCACTGTTTCGCAGGGGCTGGTACCTGGGCTCAAGCCCCAGCATACCCTGAGTGTGAACAGGTAGCCTCCTCACTGCTCCAGCTTAGATCATTTGTTATGGCCACTCTCCCAAGCACCTGAATGAACACACTAAGTCCTTATTCTCAGGGTCATTTAAAATGTTAGAATCATCTTTCTCAAGAACTGTTCTAATTAAAGACCTTTGAAGTCCTGCTCCTATGATATGATCCTAACCGGCTTTTCTCATCTCCTATTCCCTTCCCATAGTCACCCATATTTGGTCCCACTACGTCATTGAGTGTTCCTCAATGGTGCCCCAAATTAGCGGCTTTTGATTCTGGCTCTTGCTCTTCCCTTTGGATCATCTGTCCTCCACATTTCTGGTCATTGAGCCTATAATATTCTGTCTCTCCTTCAGAAGCCATCTTAGTGCTATGTTCTTCATTAAATTATTTGAAATTCCCCCCAAATCTGATGTGATGTCTCCATCTTTGTCATCACTAACTCTATTGCATTTTGCCTTCTTAAGTGACAGTTTTCATTCTGTCTATGACATTGTAATCTCCTTAGCGCAGAATCCACATCTTATCCAAATATTTAGCCTCTTTAATACATGGCTGAGGATGCTGGCCCAGGATAGAGGCTCGGTTCTAGGAAAGTCTATATCTTTTCTACTGCAACACATACTGTACACATTCTTTCTCTGTTCTCTAGTGCTGTGGAGAGAACAGGCGCAAGGGAAGCCAATTAACCTTGGCTAAGTCAGATTGGAGAACTGGGGTATGTGGAACCTGTACAAACCCAGGAAAACTGCCGGCCATGCAGGGGGGGCATATGTTTCCACAGAGGGAGGAGTTGCTGAGACATGCAGCCCAGGATACGATACTTTAAATATGGTCGCATCTCGGTCTCTTGGCTCTACCAGGAATTTGAAGTCAGTGCAGTATCCAGGCAGTCTGACCAGGAACAGAGCTGTCAGACATTTTATGGCATGCTGGCTGAAAAATCCTACCAGCAGCAGTGTCTGGGAAGGGACACAAGGTCAGACAATGAAACCAACATAATCTTGAAATCCAAGCCAGGAATACTGCTTAAGGGAGATTGGAAGGGAGGAAAATGGTGGCTTTGTCTTCTGCTGGGTGCAGCATTTTTGTTTGCAATAATTCCAAATTCCCAAATGGTTTTGGATGCAGAGGGTATAGAATACCTGGTTCCTAGCTTGGGCCCAACATTAAATAGCTAGTTAACAACATTGAGCAAGTCACTTAACCTCCCTGGGCCCCATTTTCTTAGCTCCATATTCTAATAACCTGAGATAAAATTTGGGGATGTTACAATTTATCTGTTATAATACAAATTTAGATGGGGTTTGGCATAGTCTCCTCTTGGCCATTCATTTATAAAATGTTTTCCTCCTTTGGCTTTTTTTCTTTTGTATTTATTTTATTTTATATTATTGAATTTATTGGGATGAGAGTGGTTCGCAAAACCATATAGGATTCAAGTGCACATCTCAAGCAACCACCGTCTCCCATTGCTTCAGGTGTTCTCTGCCTCTAACAGTGTTTCTTTCTGTCCCCATTTTCCTCCAAATATGGAATAATTCATGAATTCACATGTCATCTTTATACAGGGGCCATGCTCATCTTGTCTGTATTGTTCCAATTTTAGTACATGTGCTCCCAAAGCGAGTACTTCTGCTGTTCTAATACCAGCACACTAGAGCCCTCTGGGGCTGCAATTACCCACCCCACTAAATTTTGTGCCCAGTTACAATTCCACTGGGACTCTTCAGATCAACATCCCATACAGTGAAGCTGTTTCTATGTCTCTAAGGAACAAGAAGAGAAGGGATTCTATATGTTGGGTAATCTCATGTATGTAAGAAGGCACGGTCCAGGTCCCATTATCACTTCCTCTTAGTAATAACAAGTAGCGAAGCCCAGCCTTCGGAGAATGCTGAATCTTCACAGACATTTGACATAAGAGTAAAAATCCACATGACTAAATAATAGGACTCACATGTAAAATGTTATTAAAATGTGAAACAAATTTTCAGAATATAAGGATGAATGGTACTGCATTTTCAGAACATCTATTTTTATACATTATGAGGCTGTATTTAACTTTTTAAGGAAAAAAATGCTTATTAGGTGTCAGCAAATAACTAAAATAAGGAAGAAAGAAACACATGGGCTTGGGGTTCACAAGAGTAAGATCTTTTTTTTTTAAAAGAAGCAATTGCTTTCTTATGGCTTTCAAACATTGTCATAAAAAAGAACAAGCACTAATATTTTTTGAGCATCTACTTACATGCTCAATCTTGTGGTAATTGCTTTCCTTATGTTATGCTATTTAATAGCCACAAGAACCATATTTTAACATGATTTTAAATATGGGAAAACTAAAACAAATATTCAGACCGATGACTCTCTGACTTCAGACTTTCTGCTCTTTTATTTTATTTTATTTTTTTATCCCACAGTATATTATATATCTAGGATGTAACCTCAAAAGGTCTTAAATTTCAACCATCTCTCCTCCTCCCGTAATGTTCAAGTTTGCTCCAGGCATGACTATTTTTATGTCATCATTGAGCTAGCTCCATCCTGTCTTTAGTATCCCTTATGGAAGACTTTCCATTACATTTGTTGATCACCCACTTCAAGGGCTAAAAAGCCCTTAGGACAGTGATGGGCAATCTTTTGAGCTTGATTGTCAAAATTTGCCAAAAAACCGAGCATAACTCGGGTGGTGTATCACTTTGGGAAAAACGGCCTAACCGGAAGTCCCAGAACTAGACACTTTGTGCCGGAGTTCTGTTGTTTTGGCCTACAGACCTCCTGCACAGAGTGTCTACACTACAGGAAATATTTTATCCTTGGCTACTGCACCTGGCCGTGCAGGAGCCGAGAATGAAATGTCCTTCTCAGCATGCGGCTCCATACTTCTCTGGTATGCAGTTGTGTGTGGCTGCCTGTCATCGAAAATGGCTATGCGTGTCAATGCTGACACATGTGTCATAGGTTTGCCATCACGGCCTTAGGATGAACAGACATTCCCATAAGTACCTAAATCCCTTTTGGTGTTAATTCAACTCAGTATTTTTTCACTCCCAAGTATGACTCATTTATCCATTCATTAATATCTGGCCCAAACATAATTTCTAAACTTAAATCTTACTGTTGCCTTACATGAACATTTGAATTAAGAATCCTTTGTTTAAAATAACAAAACAAACAAAAAAACTCAAACTAACCTAAGTGAAAAAGGGAAATTGCCTAAGCACTCAAGGACAGGAATTAGTCAAGCTTACAGAAGGTTCTGGACCAGGACTGAGAACCAACTAGATTCTCTTTATGCCTTATCTCTTTTTTTTTCTATATACATATATGCTTCATTCTTCCATATTTGTGCAGGCCCACCCTGTCTTAATGGCAGAAAACAGGGCTGCCCACAGCTCCCACATTCACATATTCCAAGTTCAATCACCCAAAAAGTTTAAATATTTCTTGGACCAAGTTCTGTTTTCCTAAAGATGAGTTTCTGAATGGCCCAGCATGGTTTCAATCAACTCTGTCCACGGAGGCGAGCCAGTCCGTACCTAACCTCTGCACAATAATAAGAACTGGGCCCAAAGGTAGTATCAGAGGTTGCCAGGGCCACTCTACTATAAGCCAAATGGAGCACACATAATTAAAGGAGTTATTATAATTGTGTTAACCAGTGTCACCCCAATAAGTTCAATTGAACGAGAAAAATAATCATTGTGAACTGAGCAGATAGCCTAAAACCTGTGAACTCTAAGCTATGAACAAGGTAGTATGCCCCCATGACTCACAGTTGGCCCTGCTTCTCACCCTTCTCCTGTCTTTCCTCCTCCTTCTGGTCCCATCAGAACCCTACCATCCCTCCCAGGTCAGCTCCAATAACTGCAGCAGCTGTGACTTCACTGCTTCCCCCCCACCCCTGTGTTTCCTCTGCCCTCCCAGTCTTGAGAGCCAAGTGCATGTCTGGCTCACCTGTGAATGCCCACAAAATTCAGCAAACATATTGAATGGATGATAGATGAATAAATGAAAAACTTCTCAAGGAAGATATTTTCTCCTCTGTTAAAAATAGTTTTTATGTTACTTTTCAGCTTCTTTACTATCTCTTTCCCATGGTAAACTTATTCTTACCCCTTTCACTGTCTCTCTGGAGCTCAATCTTAAAATTGTGGTTATTTTTCATGAAATTAAAGAGGGCCTATATTGTCAGAATAATGACTGAAGAAAAAGAAAAATTCCAGCTGGGCAGTTTGAGCAGACTTTAATGGAGGACTATTCCTAAAGCTGTGGACAGAGTTTAAGGGAACCACTAAGGGATGGTATAGTATCACTGAGCCTGCCAGAGGGGGACCCTTCTTTACCCCAGGGCCTGTGGGCACAGTTGCAGGAGCTGTTCCCAGAACCCAGGGAAGGCCTCTGCACCTAACAGGAGCCCTCAGAGGGTCAGGCCTGCCCTAGGTGACCCAATAGGGAGGAAGCCAAAAGAATACAGACCCCAGCCTTACTTCCCTCCCTCCCTCTGATCATCTGCCAAAACACACTGTTGATCAACCAGACAGGAAGACAGAAGACAAGAGTTCGGGCGGATGAAGCCCACACAGGTCTGCACATGGGCAGAACAGAGAAGGAGGCAGATTGCATCTGAGGGACAAACAGGCCCTCCACATGCTTCTGAAAGTATAGACTCTTTAACTAGGCACGGTCAGGGGACTGATCAGCCCCACTAACTTAGGCCACAGAGGAAAGATTACTACGTTTTAATGGGGGGGGGATGCATTTAAACTCTTAGGAACTCAAATGTTCTTATTCAGCCAGCCTGGCTGTTACTTTTCCAAATTGCAGTTTTGTGCTAAAGTAAGAGATATCCAGGGCAGCAGAAACGCCTATTACTCCACATTTCTGTAGTCACATGTGCAACATGAGCCATAGGGTAAATTGAGGGCCAGGAGACCGGGGTTCAAGTACTGGCTCTGCCACTCATTTCCAGGTCAGTGACTCTGGACAGGTCATGCCACCTGCTCAGGCCTTGATTTTCTTCTTTCTTTTAGGCAACCATGCCTCTTCCAAACTCAGCACCCTGGGTTTCTAATTTCTAGTTTCCTTTGCCTCAAAAGAAGACTAGACTTCACTGTGTGGGTGGTGATCGATGAGCATCATAATGCCCTCCCAGGTTCTTCGTTAGCATCACAGAACACGGAAATGTGTGTTTTTAAGGTCAGGGATAATGGTTTGTCCCACCATTTCTCCACTCACTCCAACACAGCGGTTTGCATATTGCCAAGATTCAGTTTCTGTTTTTGATTTTTATTCTTTATTTTGATTCTTTCAAAATAATTTTCAGAATAAATCACAAAGGGCAAAGCAACAAACTAGGCCAACAGAACAAACAATAATTGATTCACAACTATGTGTCGATTGTTTTAGGTGTGTTAGCACTTTAAATTTTCACAACAACCCCTTTGAAATGGGTTTTGTTTTATCCCCATTTTACCAACAAGGAAACTGAGACTCAGACAAGGTAACTTGCCCAAAGCTAGTGATCAAACCACAACTGAAACGCTGATCTCACTAAATCTAAAGCCCACGATCTTTTTCCTTTGCAGACTCTGCACATGGTGCTTGAGTTAGACATTTGCAGAATAAATGCTTGGTCTTTAACCTTTGTCTCAGCTGTCAGGACATCCCAGTAAACTTTATGAAACCTGCATCAGTTCCAATCCTACTACCTGATCCCCAGTGGAGCTTTCTCCCACCTCCCCTCCAGCCCTGCCCAGCCCACATTTGTGATCTGCTCAACAGAAGGGCTGCACAGATTGCTGGCCCTGGAGATAACCCTCCACATCTCACAATGGTCATACTGGCTTTTTAAGTGGCATTTCCCCATGAACCCTCAGTGCAGTAATTTACCATTCTGGGTACCCCAGGATACAGATTAGAACACGGAAGGAAGCATCAAAAGGTTGTGACTTACCCTTTCGTCAAAATGTGAGCTGGTGGCAAAGCCTCCTACCAGCCTCATCTCCATCCCCTCCTTTCTTGTCTCAACAGTTTGAAATATGCCCAACACTGGGATGGAAATGTGGTTTGGGTAGGAAGACCAGACAAAGAAAAGGGAGATAAGGAGGAAGCAGCCGAACCCTGAAGACATTGCTAAAAAGGGTCCAGTGATTCCTGAAAAGGAGATATCTAAGAGGGGGGACCAAAGAGTCTTTCAATGAGAATTTCTGGAAGGAACAACCTGGCTGCAACATGGTAGGAAGAGCTCAGTTGCCATGGCCAATCATTCAGCCTTCAGTGTGTGGAGTGAGGTCAGCAGCTACTCTGAACCCTGGATAGTACAAGGTCTGGTGTACTTAAAAGCACAAGACTTATCTCAAAACATTTTTGGATTGAAACACTAGCCATTAAGTTTTATTTAGCATGACATTTTTATTTAACCAGAGTACCTGCTTCTTTGATAACAAACGTCCATCACCTATGCCCTCTCAATTTAGGAGAATATCTGGAGGTTACATCACATGCCCACAACCAGCCTACCAGCCTCAGTGTCCACAGTGCTCCCCCTCTCTTGCTGATGCTTCCTTTTGCCCATGCTACTGCCCACAAGGTCCCCAATGGAACCCTACTCTTACTTCTGCCCAGCTTGAGCACATTAGGGTCCATCCCACGGACTTAGTTCTGGAAGCTCTCAAAGTCTCTAGTCTGCCAGTTGCCAGCCTGGGCTTCCTCACCCACACAGTGCTGTATTTTGTCACCCAAACCCCAGAGGAAGTCTGCCTGGATCAGAGTCCAGCAAGTCTGTCCTGAATAGCATCTGTTGGCTTTTATGTCGACAAGGAAACCACAGTACCAAGACCCAGTCCACAGGAACTTACTGAAACATGCAATGAGATGCTGGAACTTTCCAAGAAGACATTTCTTGATCTCCACATATTTATTTAATAACAACTGTATTCCAGCCCGTGGCCCATGTTACCCCAAGGAATGCAGAAGTTATACCACTATATTTCCTTTTTCTGTCCTTCATCCCAACACATCTAATGTCTGTTTCCAAACATACCTACATGTAATATTGGTTAGCAATGAATGCAGTGATTCTCAACTGAAGAAACATTTTCCATCCATCCCCAAGAGAAAGGGGAAGGTATGTACTAACTTTAGATGCCTCCCAGACATTTCTAATAAGGATGGATGCATCTTCTCCAGCTGCACATCCTCCTCCTGTCCTCATAATATTGAAAATCACAACATTTCCTCAAATTGAAAGACAATTTTCAATGACAAATACAAAGCTCTTCATTCATAAATGAAAAATAATGCAAAACCAATAAAAATTGAGGCATGGGCAACAAAACACAATTCTTCCTTGCTACTCCTCAAACTGAAGAAATTTTGACCTCTTTCTGAGGAAGCAGGGATCCCAGAAGTATACGTGAGCACCTAAGCTTAGCCCTCTGTGCTGCCGGCAACACACCCAATCCCTGTAGAGGAGGAAGGATGGAAAGAGCAAGAGGTACTTGTGGTGCCACAGATCACCTCTCCTGCCCACACAACATCAGTTTAAATGATTCTCAATGTTTCCAGGATGCTGAGTGGGGTCATTATTTTCGTGTATTCTGAGATGATACAAAAGAGATTTTCAGCAGTTGGTGTAGTTCATCTGGAATAGAATTTTACCTCTCATCCGCCATCATAAAGTTCATACAGAGCAATCAGAAGCAAGAGTGATGACATGTCACCATAATCAAATGAAAACAGTCTCCATCTCTGACCTCTTTTGGTGTCTGATCGCATACACCATGACATCATAAAATAAATCTTATCTATTCCAGGACCTTACCACTTAATGCTAGACAAGTAAAGGTCTTCATATTTTTAGGAATATAATTTAATTTTGCTTAAATTCTTAAATGCCTTTGCTACTTAATAACAATGCGCTAGTGCAAAGTCACTTGTAGAGAAGAGTGGGTGGAAGTAATTTCATCAGTCCACCTCCCAAAATTAAAACATGTCAAGAGAAGAAGAGCAGGGTTTAGAATTAGGCAGATGTGCATTCAGCCCTAATTAGGTCACTCTCTAGCTAATTATCTTCAACAATTTGTTTAGTTTCTCTATGATTATGTTACCAATATCTACTTTATGAAATGTAGAAGCTAAGTAGAAGTAATGTATGTAAAGTTATCTGGCACAGTGACTGGCACACAGTAAGAACTTAATACTTTAGTGATAGAGGAGAAGAAGAAGGAGCGACAGTAACAGAGAATCAAGATTTACAGCTTATAATAATAGTGACAGTGATCATTACTATTAACCTTATAGGAGAGACAATGTCTAGACAGAGATGAGATTTAAATGTAAAGGAAAGGCCAAACTCACCCTTAAATTTTTCATGCTACATCCTGGATTTGGAGGAAAATTATCCACCCAGGCTGGTACAGCTGAAGTTGCATAGTGGATACATGAATTTGGGATTAACTCCAGAGTAAGTATAGGTGCTGCCAAGTAAAAAGAGGTAGAAGTAAAATAATAGTAGAGAAAGCCAGTAGAGAATAATGATTAGACTGGCTCTGAGGCCAGAGAGGCCTGGGTTCAAATCCTAACTCTGCCATTTACTAGTTGTATAACTTTGGGGAAACTATTTAAGTTACTAAGCCTGCTTCTTCATCCCTAAAATCAGCTTATTGCCTGTTATAGACTGAATTCAGGTGTTGAAGCCCAAGTGCATATGTTAAAGCCCAAACCCCCCATATAAACTATATATGGAGTAAGCAAGTAATTAAGGTTAAATCAGCTTATAAGGATAGGACCCTGATCCAACAGGATTAGTGTCCTTAAAAAAAGAGACACCAGAGAGCTCTCTCTCTCTTTCTCTCTCTTTCCCTCTCTCTCCCCCTCCCTCTCCCTCTCTCTCTCACTCTCCTTCTCTCCCCCTCCCTCTCCCTCCCTCTCCCTCTTCTTCTCCCTCTCTCCCCCTCCCCCTCCCTCTCCCTCCCTTCTCCTCCACCTCCCCCTTCTCTCTCCCTCTCCCTCCCTCCCTTTCTCCCTCTCCCTCCCTCCCTCTCCCTCCTTCTCCCTCTTCATCTCCCTTCCCCTCTCCCCCTCTTTTTCTCTCCCTTCCTCTCTCTCTATCTCTCTCCTTTTCTCCCTCTCTCCCTCTCCTCCCACCATATGAGAACACAGCAATGGCAGCTGCCTGCAAGCCAAGAGAAAAGTGCTCAAAATAAAACTATCTGGCCAGTGGCTTGATCTTGGACTTCCTAGCCGCTGGAACAGTGAGAGGTAAATTTCTGTTGGAAAAGCCATGCAGTCTGTGGTATTTTGCTGTGGCAGCTTGAGCAACTAATACACTGACACATAACTCAAAGATCTTTTGAGATAATTAAACAAAATCACATAAAGTACTTTTTACTATATTTGTCACATAAAAAGTGCCCAATAAGTAGTACATATTATGATCATTTCATAAGATATAGAATAAAGCACCCAATCTAGTACCCACTAAAATAATGGTACCATTGGGCATAGCAGAGCCAACATAAAGTGGTGAGAGATGGACCAGCACTGTAGTGACCAGGGAAATTGAAAGAACCTAGAAGAGGTGGGGTGATGTAACACAATTACTCACTAGAAGAGAAAATGAGTGGGTCCAGGCTGGAAGGCCCAGGCCATTTAACCTATGTCAGCTGACCACACTGTGGCCATCGGGGCAGTCCTAACTATGATCCAGGAAAGAAACCAGAGGTCAAAACTGGAGGCGTTTGCAGGGACTGAAGTGGGAAAACAGTTCAAAGAGACAGCTGACAGGAAGATGAGGAATGAGCCAGGAGCAGCATCTGAGGCAGATTTGAGAAGATGTAAACTACTCAACCCCAAGGCTGCAGCCCCTTGGTGTGAGGGCTCCATTTCCACATGTTCCTACTATGAGAGTGGAAAAAGGCTGACAGCTTCAAGTCAGGGAGCAGGACAAGGCAGGAAAGGATGAGCTCAGCAGTAATGCTGATGGAAGCAGTGGTGTCCACATGTCAGAGGCACATGGTTCCCAGCCCACGACACCAGCAATAAGCTGTGAAAGCCAGAAAGCAAGGGCACTGGCAATCAGCACAAGCTGCTCAGATGCAAAAACTGGACATTCCATGAGAGAGAGCATGAGGCTCTCCAGAGTCCAGCCAGTGAAGCAGGTGAAAAGAAAGCAGAGATTTAGGAGAAACTGAGCTATCTATTTTAGACTAGCTTCCTAGGAATTCCGTCCTCCAGGTTGCTGTGACCAGGCGCATGGTGATGCTTTATTTAGCCTTTGAAGCCATCATTATTCAGCAACTACTTTTTGATAGACACTGATCTAAGCATTGAGGATACCAAAATAAAAAGCAGACATGTAATAGTTTTTTTAAAAAGAGGAAAAGCAGACAACAAATAGCAAATAGAAAGATAAAATTATTTTCAGATGGGGAAAATGGCTATCAAGATAATTAAGCAGGGTCCTGACCAGGTGGTGGCACCTTGAATAGAGTATCGACCTGGGATGCTAAGGACCCAGGTTTGAAACCTCGAGGTTGCTTGTTTGAGCATGGGCTCGAGCGCAGGCTCACCAGCTTGAGCACAGGGTCATTGGCTTAAGTGTGAGATCATAGACATGACCCCATGATTGCTGGCTTGAGACCAAAGGTCACTGGCTCAGCTGGAGTGTCCCCATTCTGTCAAGGCATGTATGAGAAAGCAATCAACAAACAACTAAAATGCTGCTTCTCATCTCTCTCCCTTCCTGCCTTATCTCTGTCTCTCTCTCTCTCCCACTTAAAAAAAAAAAAAGATAATTGAGGGTAGGTAATATGACAGGAACGAAATGGATGGTGGAGAGGCTTATTTAGACCTGGTAGTCAGGAAAGGTTGTCTGAAAAGGGGCAGTTCAGTTGAAACCCAAGTAACATGAAGAACACAGCTGTGAGCTGACTTGGAGCGGGCAGGCACATTCTAGCACGTGGCAATAGCTCCCTTCCCTCTAATTCCCGGAAGTCAATGTCAGAAGGTGAAACGAAAAGCAGTGTCCCTGCGGTCTTTTTTCTTTCTTAGATTTTCTCCCAGCCTGGATATCAGCCTGGAAACTATTTGCCCATGTGTCTCTTTATTCATTCAATACGTTTTGAGTATCTCCCATGTGCCAGGTACTGTGCTAGGCACAGAGAAAATAATATAGACACTGACACCTGACCATGGCCCAAGCACAAGTGAGGGAATGAATCAAAATTTTAGACCAAGAGTAAGATTTGATACTTAAGGTTGATTCTACTTAGATTACAATTAAACTAGGGAGAAGTGTGTGTGTGTGTGTGTGTGTGTGTGTGTGTGTGTGTGTGTTTATGTGTGCAAGTGTGCATGCATGTGTGTGTATGCATGTGCTACATGAGAGTATGTGTAGACAGATAAATGAGTACTTGGCAGCATGTGAGCTCACAGACAAAGAACAAAGTCTCTCCATATATTTGGCTAAAGCACACATAAAGTAAATCTTTTTGCAAGTGAAAGTTACTTCCACACACTCAGCCAAAACAAGGCTTGATACACTTTGAAAAGCACAGACTGGGTCTGAGATAGTCTTCCTGCTGCAAGGTTCATACTGTGCTAAAAATACAGAAGAGAAAAACAATGATCTCAGCAAGGTAATTGCCAATAGGTGAACAATTGAAGCAGATAGAATGTGAACAGCAATTTGCATCCTTGGGGGAGGGCTGAGCATGTGGCCAATGCCAGTGTGACACCAGCAATAGTGTCAGCCCAGCAAAACAGACTAAAACTGGTTGTCCAGCTCATCCTGACACTTCAAACTCTGAAGAGATTCTTGAGGGGGGGCGGGAGGGACTGGAGGGGAGAAAGGTGATAAACTGGCAGGAAGGAGAGAATAAGGGTGTCTTTTTTCCCAAACCTTCCAACCTCCTAATTGATCCTAGTCAACAAACAGTTTTCCCTGTGTGGGTTTTAAGCACTGATGGCAAGCAACGACCAGGGAGGCAGGAAACTTTGTTTTCGTTCAGGCTTGGCCAGGATCTCTGGGCAGCTGGCTTGTTTTATTTTAAGAAGGCAGCTGCATTTTAGCTAGGGAGCATGTTTTGAGCAGAGATTTTAAAGTGCCACCTTCCAGAATAGTTCGGCCCCGACTGGAAGCAAGAGGGAGCAGGATGAAATGAAAGGCAGCGAGGTGTCTCCCCCTCAGAGCCCTGATTCTGTGAAAATAACTCGGTGACTAGTCCCCAGGGCATCTTTCACTCCTCGTCTACACAATGAGGGTGCTAATACCTGAAAACCTCCACCTCTTGCTGGAATTCTGAACGGATCGAGTTACCATGAAAACCACACAGGTACAAGGCTCCGGGCTCACAAAAGATTCCTCCCTCAGAAAGCTTTTGGCTCGAGCCAGGAAAGAACACTACCACATTTTTCTTGGCTTTTTATAGGGTGTTGATCCAAGGATCTGTTTTTACATTTGAATGCAGCAGTCAACTGTAGCATAATAGATTGCAGACCTTTGTGCGAAATCGCTGAGAAGCCTTCAGTGGGGAACTGTGGGCTGCTGCAGAGAACTGCACTGTCAGCAGGTTAGGAACTGGGCGCTTGTCCATGTTTTCCTTAGTTTTAAAGGAGTCATTGACCTTCCACAGGCCTGTATCAAAACGGGGCGAACGAAAGTGCTGCCAGACGTGGCGGGATTGGAAGAGACTGCTTACAAGGGCTGGAAAGGGCTTCGTTTGGTCTATTTACTGTCATGGAAATTCTGAGTGTGACTTAGAGGCCTTCCTGGCTCCCAGCCAGGTGGAAAGGTTTGGAAAAAAAGCAGAGTCTCAACCAGGGAGTGAGCAGGGTGGGAAAGCAGCTGCCCTGGCACAGCCCCCGGAGGGATGCAAAGGGTCCCAGCACCATAGTGCAAAAACAGATTTATGCGTCTCTGCAAGTTGGATGAAGGGGACAACCAATGAGCATGCTGGGAGCTTGTTCAACATGTTCTTGATGGGGAAGGTTCCCACTTAACATGCCATTCATTCATTCATTCTGCAAACAGTCCTAAAGGACCTACTGTGTTGAGGACACAGCTCAGCACCGAACTGACGCAGTCTCTGTCTATCATTCTGTAAAAAGACAGTCTAGAGAAAACTACTCTGTTACAACAGGAAGCAAGGCCAGAGCCATCATGGGAGGCTAAGGAAGAGATGTGCCTCAGAGCTCTCCCGGCATGCTCCTTCTCCAGGGGACCGCAGTTCATTTCTGCAGTCACTGCCAGAAGTCCTAAATAAGCCTGTGCACAGAGGAGCTTCTCCACTCCACATGAGGGGCCCACAGAATCTGAGCAAGTTGGTGTTTGCCCAGGTGCAGAAACTCACTCTCCCTCAGGGACAAAGGAGTTTTGAGCTGCGCTGTGTCCCCTCTCCCAGGGAGATTTGCATTTTAAGGAGGAAGGATTACCCCCTCTGCCCAAAGCCAGGCTCCCTAGGTTAAGCTTTCAGACCTAAGCAGGAAGGGTCCCTGTTCGAGTGTCTGGGAGCACAGGAGAGCCTGCCTAGAAATACAGATTTCACTCTGGGTAGGCAGGCTGTCTGGCCTGGGCTTTAGGCTGTTCTGGAACGGAAAGGGGATTGGAAACCATCTGGCAGGGAAGAAAAAAGAAAGCCTGTGGCCAGCAGCAACCAGAGCCTTCTTTCCTGCTGTCTTCTTCCTGGGCTGGCCTTTCTAAGCTCCCCGCAAGCACAGACTTGTTTTCTACCAAGCTCCTGGGTTTAGGTGGATATCTGTGTGTGTTTACAGCCCAAAGAGAAACAGCACGTGGGGAAAGAGCATGCGATAAAGAAGTCGGAGCAGAGACACAAAGTGGACGAGTCCTCTCTGGCGGGCCTCCAGAGCCACTATTATTTTTTGTGGTCGATAATCACGGTGCTATGCTTGAAGATAAAGAATACCTTCGGAGGGGGTGGGGCTGGCTCCTTGGAAAGGCTTGTTAACACCAGGCAAAAGGGATGGTAATTAATCACTGGGGTGAACTTGAGCCATTGGGGATGTGGCTCCAGCTGTATAAATGGTATCTTTATTTCAGGAAACTCTGAAAACTTAGATGTTCTTCTGAACATTATTCTCATCACCACTGCCCTCTATAACTCAGATGAAACTTCTGGAGTGAAGCCTAGAGGCTGTATGATCATGTTTTCAACATTAGAGTTTTATTCCAGAGACATCTAGATCTCACTAACCCACTGTGGTGGAGACAAAATAAGTCAAAACATCAGACATAGTTTATGCGTTTTTGTGTACCACACTATGAATATACTCTTTTCATCCAGGTGCTATGCCATTCTTACTACTGAAGTTAAGAGAAACCATTCTCATGAAATCTATTATTTTTAGATAGATGCTAATTCTGACATTGTCTGAGATGAAGGTTAGCTTTATGCTATCTATGAAGAAAAAATTTGCTGAGTAAACGAGGAAAATAAACAAAATCCCAGTCCAATTTCTGGTCAGCCTACTTGAAGAAACACATATTCATTTGATGTGAACTTTTTTAAGCTACTTATAAATTATTATTATCTTTTCTTAAAAGCTGACCCACAAAGAGCCTCTAGTTGATAACACGTTTGAAGCCTCATTTTCTTTACCCTGCACCTTATCAGAAAATAAAAAAAATGCTTTTCTTTGCATACGTTTCCCCAAAACTCCATTTAGATTAATGACGTGGGTATATGTTAGAGTTTATTATTGGGTACTGCTCCATAGATGGGTAGGGCAATGGACAGTTGGATTTAGAATAAAATCTACCTGATTTATGTTGCTATTTCCCTCAGCTGTTGGTGTCTGGGTCTCAGGAGACTCTGCAGGGCCTAGAAAAGGTGTCCCTTCTTCTCAAGAATTCACCACCACCCATGTCACACTTTCCCCTGTGACCGAATACCATCACTCACCAACTCTCAGCCTGCTTCCGAGTCGCGTGAGCAGCCTCTTTTTAATACTACCACTTGTGCCTGCCTTGATATTTTGGCCAGTTAATTTGTCTCTGGCTCTGCTTGGGGTTCACCTCCCCAGCATTTGGCAACCAGGATTTGAAATAAACAAATTGGCTGGCGAATTGATTCATGATTTAAACTCAACTTTGAGTCATAACTAACCCCCTCTTGGCTTTGACAGCCTGATCGCTCAGGGCTCACTGCCCCCAGCCCAGCCTCTCTCCCAGACCACTCCTCCCCAGCCTAGACTAGGAAGGGCAAGACTAGCCACGCTCCCTCAGGAATGTCTCATCTCTGACGCAGGGAAACTTCGACTAGCTAGACACTCTTTGTTCTCAAGTCTAGATAGCTTTGGAGTCAGCACAGCTTTACTTCTAAAACATGTAGTTAATGCTGTTAAAGGGGACCTGGTTCTCTGCCACTTGGTTGTAAAGCCGACCTTCCACTGCAGCGTAAAATGATTGATGACTTCTGTACTAGAACCTTCCTACTTTTCTCATCTCTTATTTTCTTTTTGAAATAGCAGCATTTCTTTTATTTAGCAAAGAAAACCTCTTTATTTCTTTTTCCTCAACTTTTCAATAGGCCCAAACATTCTCCTTTAATCCAATTCTGCCTTGAATCTAATACCTCCCCTAATTTTCCAAAGGTTTCTCTTAGAAGTAATTTTTACATTATATCTACAAAATACAGAACATAAGAAACAAACACCCAAAAGCTACCGTTTTTTAATATAAAATATGAAGTGCATCGTAAATCATATTCTTGTGTATAAAATACAATCTGTGCTCTTCCCAGAGAGAGCCCTGGTGACTCCCAGGCATGAGCCCTGATAAAGGGTTAGTGGATGTCCTTCCAGACTCTTCCTGTGCTTCCACAAGCATGCATGAGCGTTTTCAAGCCAAATGATCAAGTTTTCCTTGATTCCTTTTTGCTTCTCATCACATATAAACTACCAGGAAATTCTCATGACTCTTCCTTCAACACCATCTGAAATCCATTCCATTCACTTTTTTCACCTGTGTTACCAGGCTCAACCCAAGCCACAGTCATTTCTCACAGGTCAACTGTGAAAGCCTCTACGCGGTCTCTTCACAGTCACCCTTCCCCTCCAGATGTGTCAGTACTCTCCCTGGCAAGCACACAGCACACACCAACTCCAGTTTAGCAGAAAGGGGACTAGGGTAAATCTCTGGGGAAGTTCAAAGAATTGATTAAGAAGTCAGTGGAATAGAAATAGATTCAGAAATTAGCAGGAACCATACAGGCTGAGGAGCGGCCGTGGTGAAGTCATGATGTGAAATGAGCTTGATCAGGACTTGGTGTTGCTCCTGGCCACTTCTCTGGCATGGGAGCACTAGTGGCACTAAGCTCTGCTCCATTGGCCCCCTGTCAGAGGCAGATTTAACAGTGGGTGCGCCAGGTGCACACCCTGGGCCCTTGTCACAAACCAGCGCAACTCGTAATTTTGCAAGTCTTGGGTGGGAATGGTGGAGGATTAGAAAATAAACACACTAAGAAAAAGGATGGGATCAGGAGGTCTTACGGTGACTGATGGCCTACCAAAAGCATCTGTATTCCCAAAAGCTTTATTTTTATAGTGTAAAGCAAAGTCATTTGCAAATCAAAGAGAGCTCAGATACAAAGTCACATTTCTGAGGAAAACCAAGAATTCTCCCAAGTGCAGAAAACCCCCACCCTGCATAACATCTTAACTTCACAAAATTAAGGGTAAAATAAAACTGCATCCAGTATCTCCGAGAGACATGGGGGATAGGACAGTAGAAATCAGCAGCCTCACAGCTAGCATGGAGGTGTGGAGAAAGGTCTAGCCTTTAGCAACTAAATTGAACAATCAGAGATTGTAGGGAAGAGCTTAACCTATAGACTTAAGTCTTAAACTGTGAGGATCTTTGTCAACTCGCAGTTTCCCACAGGCCCTGACTTCTGAAGGGCCCCGCGAAACCCCAACTTTACACTTTTTTCTATTGACACCAAGTTTGGTTTCATATGTGCAATTTTAACATTAATAGTACATAATATTTTTTATTTATTTAAAAATATAGTTAACATGTATTTTTATTTTTCCTGTCTCTCTCTCTTTTTTTTAAGAGGCCCAATATTTTCCTCTGCGCCAGGACCTTAACCGACCTTAATCTGCCTCTGCCCCCTGTCCTGGCCACCTTGGCCACAGCTGGAATAAAGCTGCCTTTTCCCAGAGCTTTGTCTCCCTGGAACTAGATTTGGAGTCCCAGGTGGAACATCTGCACCCATTCCTGAGCTGTCAGAGCTTAATGAGGGAGTGTCCAGCCTGGACAGCTTCTAGAGGTGGTGTGGATAGGGGAAATGACCCACGTCGTGGGGAAATTCTGAAATCCACTGTGGTGGGGAAATTCCTCAAACACAGTATGGAGGCTCAGAGATTTGTCAGCTGAAAACAATAATGATAGCACTACAAACACCTACATTCTATTTTCCACACATAAGCCTGAAAAAGCTTTTAAAACTTAAAGAAGATCAGGCTGCTCCTCTGTTTTAATTCTCCCAATGGTTTTCCATCACCCTCAGTATACAGTCTCTCCCAGATGCCCTGAGGTGCCAGGTGTCCTGTGAAAATGCCCAGGGCTGGAAACCCCTCACCAGGGTCAAACAGGATCCACAGAGAAGTCAGGTGCATGTGCTCGCTGCCCCAGCTGGCAACACAGACGCCCTTCCCATGTGCCTCTCCCTATGCATGGAAGTTCCGGTAAGTGCATCTGGGCTATGCCCTGCTCGATGGCTTATTTAAAAGCATTTTAAAACTCCAAGTTAATTATCTAATTTAAATTCTGTTCAGTTTATTGCATGTGTACAATGTACCCCGCACAGGTCCAGGAACTAATGACCACCTTCAACAAAATTACTCACATCTGCATAGTGGCTCACGGTACATGAGCTTTCGTATATTGTACACCATCTGATTCTGCAAATACCCCTGTGAATAGGCTGGATAGACATATTGCCTCATTTTAACAGGTAAGACAATTCAATCTTCTCAAGAGATGTACTTCTCAAGTACATCTGAACTCAAGAGAGGCAGAAGCCTTAAATTAAAACCTACCTTGCCTGACCAGGTGGTGGTGCAGCGAATAGAGCATTGACCTGGGATGCTGAGGTTCCAGGTTCAAAATTCGAGGTCACCGACTTGAGTGCATGGATTCATCCACCTTGAGCGCAGGCTCACTGGCTTGAGTGTGGTATCATGGAAATGAACCTATGGTTGCTGGCTTGAGCCCAAGGTCTCTGGCTTGAGAAGGATGTCATTGGCCCCACTGGAGCCTCCCACCCTCCGTCAGGACATATATGAGAAGCAGTCAATGAACAAAAGTACCACAACTACGAATTGATTCTTCTATTTCTCTCCCTTCTTGTCTGTCTCTCTCTGTGTGTTTCTCAAAAAACAAACAAACAAAAACTACTTCTTCCTGGCCCTGGCTGGTTAGTTCAGTGACTTAGAGCGTCATCCTGAAAAACCAAGGTTGAGGGTACAATCCTAGGTCAGGGTGTATATGGGACATGACCAGTGAATGTGCAACCAAATGAGTGGAACAACAAATGGATGCTTGCTTCCTCCCTCCCTCTTTCTTTCTTTCTTTCTTTCTTTTCTTTTCTTTTCTTTTCTTTCTTTCTTTCTTTCTTTCTTTCTTTCTTTCTTTCTTTCTTTCTTTCTCTATTTCTCAGACCACCCTTCTTCTCTTTGCCTCTCTAAAATCAATCAATTAAAAACAAACAAAAAAAAAAAAACTTAACTCTAAATGTGCTCATAACCATCAAATTCAGCAGGCATTCTAAGTAACCAAGGTTTTATTGGTGGGAATGTGTGTATGTGTGGGGTGTGTGAGGGAGTGATGAACAGAGTTCATGCAATCCCAATTTAGGGGCAGGCAGGGGTCAAAGAGATTTGGATTTTATATGGATTTGGGAATATCCAGCTCCTTGAGACATGCCCAGGCAGGTTCTAGGGCTGACAGCAAACAACTGCACACCGGGCCACCTCCTACTAACTGCCCGTCATGCACGCCATTTCACGGGGTACAGTGAATAGAGTAAATTAAACCAGCCAGGAAAAACAGCCTCAAAGGGGAAATTAAATATCAAAGAAACCAAGGAAAGGAAGGTAAGGCAAGGAGCACTGGTAATCTTTTAAGGTCCGATCTTTGGAAACTGGCTGACTGGACTCTCAGTATCTCCAGCCCTGCCTAAAGACTGTCACTGCAAGTGGGGGTGAGGACTAGGAGCGAGGCAGAGAGGGGGCTCTCCTCTTCTCTGCCAAGACTTCAGAGAGAAGCTACACGAGATCCAATCTTGCTGCTTTGAGAATTTTATTTTATTTTTTTGCAAATCAGTAACAAGTCAAGCCACAGCTCCCACAACCCTCAGTCTACCTAGAGAGAACATCTCCAGGGTGAAGCGCCTTCTTTTCAGTGTGGTTTCCCCTAAAAAAAAGCCCATAGACCCTTGCTCCTGGGGGTGACATTTAGTGCCTCTTCTATTCTTCCAGTGTCTGCTAGGCTTGCCCTCAGACAAGAACCCAAGGTGGTTCATGACCAAATGCAAATCACCAACTACAATGCCTCTTTGTAGTCTGTTCACACCTTTCATCCCAGAATTTCAAAGCACAGTGCAAATGTTAACTTGTCCTCAGACACCCCAGGAGAGACAAGTAGGTGGTACATGCTATTATCATCTTCTGTTTTATAGAAACAAACCAAGTTTGGAGTCATGAACTGTCTTGCTGGCGGCCTCATGGTGAATAATTGTATGTCCTGGGGACCTACATCTCATCTAGTCATTCACTATATAAAGTTACTGCCCAAATACCACAAGTATCAGACCTCTAATTGATAACCATTTTATTTTCCTCACTTTCTTCTTTCTTCCTTTGGAGTCTTAAGTCTCATATAGTTTTCTAAATAGGTCCTACAAATAGACATCTTTAGTTTCCCTTCCCTTAAAAGAAGCCAGAAAATAAATTATATCAGCCCTTTGCTGCATGCTTGCCAGAAATGGCCACTTACCTATGGAAATAGTGTTGTCTAGGTTAGTGTGTCATTTAAAGTAGACCATCAACTACAGAGCCCACTTTCCCCATTGCCCCCTCCTAAGGGACCTACTACTTCTGGCTGAGAAGGATAGCCTGCAACTTAAAAGGGGTGACCATCTTTTGTACCACAGGGCTATACTCTCATCCAAGCCATACCTGATTGATTCAGGGACTCAAATATAACTATTCCAGAGGTTTGTCTGTGATGCATAAGGGGGACGGGTAACAAAGTTCTATTCAAACTGGGAATTGGTGTGGGGTGGGATAGTGAGCTTCCATTAGGTGGTCAGAAAAAAGAAGTGGGAAAGCTTAGAGAGAAAAAAATACCTGGAGAGTAGTGAATCACATTGATGGCAGAGGTCTAAGAGTCCAGCACTTCTGCTATTGTAAGAGTTTAAATGTGTCCTTGGAACTGCTGTGGATTCTGATTGACCTCATCAAGGTCTAGTGTCTGTGAGTCATGACCATACCATGGTCACATTTGTCTTTATACATTCCTACCTTCTTTATTGGTCTTCTTTACAATATGCTCCCACTCTTAACCTGAGATCAGAAATACCCAACTGAGGATCTTATTTTTGTTCTGTGATTTATATGCTTGAATTAATATAAAGTTGAGCAAGCCATTTGCCCTTTATGCTTCAAAACTTTCATCAGCAAAATAAGCATAATTATTTCTTAGGCCATGCCTACAGAGTTGATTAGACTTCATAAATATCTAATTGATTTGAAGTGAGAGTTTTTGAGATATCATACATCTAATCACTAAACAATCACTAAGTGTCCACCAGATTGGATTATTTAAAAATTTGAAGTAATGATTAACCTTTTTAAGCCCTGTCACATAGTTCTTTTGGGAATGGGAAAATGTCAGCATTTCCATGCAAAAGTTATGACTAATCCCTAAATTGCAGACTAGTAAACAAACTCATCCCTATGGCCCTATAATCCCAGGCCTCTTGAAATACTGGGATATGCATTGTGAGATAGATTATGGAACACATCATTTGTGCTGCATGAATGGTACAAATAAATCTTATTGAAGGGAGAGGGAAATTTGGATAGATACTGTTTGCTTAGGAGAAAAAATACAACACACATTGAACATTTTTAAGAAACAAGATAGTTGACATTTTGATCAATTGACCTTAGCTATTAAATACCACCATCTCTGCCAAGTTAATTACCTGCAAATGAAAAGCCAGCACTGCCAGGAGCAGTGTTGCCAAAATCCAGCTCTGCAATCACATTGTGGGAGGGAAAAACCCAGAAACCGAGGGACAGCAGGGCAAAGCCCAAAGAAATAGAAATTACTAGGTGTACAGAGCAGCACTTCCCCAAAGGATGCTTTGTTCTTACCAATTTCAGTACTCTGCTGACTCCAGTAAAGCTGAAGGCTGAGGCGGATCCCACACGTCAGGGAGCTTGTCACCCTGCTCTCTCCACATTCATCCCTGGTCAGCTCAGTTCCCTCAGAACTCCCTTTGGCCACTTTTGCTCTGGTAGACATCTGTCCTAGTATCTGGTCTCATGCCCATTTCAGGAGCACCTGCCCACGGACCAGCCAGCTCTGCTAAGACTGTGAAACTGCCACTCATGGGGCAGGAGAGTGAAATCCACCCCACACAGATGGGGATAGATAGGGTAAGAGGAATAACTAACTATCAGTTTCATGTGGGACTTGGTAGCCAATAGATTTTATTTAGGCGAGATATGGGGAGGCAAGCCCAGGTGAGCCTTTTTCCCCCCAAGAATACAGCAAGTCTTTGAATAACGTTGTTTTGTTCAATGTCATTTCATTAGAATGTTGTCAGGATGCTGTAGGAACTTATTTGTTGTTTGTATCTGTAAGCCTATGGTAAAGTTGGTTTCATTACACATTGGTTTACTTTAAGTTGCAGAACACAACAATGATGTTGAGTGAGAACGTACTGTTCATGAATAAGAAGGAAAATCATGTATCTCATTCTGAGCCACAAAGACGGTCCAAGTATTCTTAGAAGCAGAACAGATCCAGGCTTTGAGGAGCCTGATTTTATTTTTTTTTTTTTTTTTTTTTTTTTTTAATATATATTTTATTATTATTAATTCTAATGGGGTGACATCAATAAATCAGGGTACATATGTACAATGAAAACATCTCCAGGTTATCTTATCATTCAATTGTGTTGCATACCCATCACCAAAAGTCAAATTGTCCTCTGTCACCTTCAATCTGGTTTTCCCTGCGTCCCTCCCCTCCTCCCTATCCCACTCTTCCCTCCCTCCCCCCATCCCATAACCACCACTCTCTTGTCCATGTCTCATACCCTCACTTTCATGTCCCACCTATGTATGTAATCGTGCTGTTTTCAGTTTTTCTTTTTTTCTGATTTACTTATTTCACTCCGTATAATGTTATCAAGGTACATCCATTTTGTTATAAATGCTCCGATGTCATCGTTTCTTATGGCTGAGTAGTATTCCATAGTATATATGTACCATAGCTTTTTAATCCACTCGTCTTCTGACGGACACTTGGGCTGGTTCCAGATCTTCGCTATTGTGAACAATGCTGCCACGAACATGGGGGCGCATTTCTTCTTTTCGAACAGTGCTATGGTGTTCTTAGGGTATATTCCTAAAAGTGGGATAGCTGGGTCAAAAGGCAGTTCGATTTTTAATTTTCTGAGGAATCTCCAAACTGTTTTCCACAGTGGCTGCACCAGTCTGCATTCCCACCAGCAGTGCAGAAGGGTTCCCTTTTCTCCACATCCTCGCCAGCACTTATTCTGTGTTGTTTTGCTGATAAGTGCCATTCTGACTGGTGTGAGGTGATATCTCATTGTGGTTTTAATTTGCATTTCTCTAATGATTAGTGATGTTGAGCATTTTTTCATATGCCTATTGGCCATCTGTATGTCCTCTTTGGAGAAATTTCTATTCATTTCTTTTGCCCATTTTTTGATTGGGTTGTTTGTCTTCCTGGTGTTGAGTTTTATAAGTTCTTTATAAATTTTAGTTATTAACCCCTTATCAGATGTGCTGCCGAATATGTTCTCCCATTGTGTGGTTTGTCTTTTTATTCTGTTCCTATTGTCTTTAGCTGTGCAAAAACTTTTTAGTTTGATATAGTCCCATTTGTTTATCTTGCCTTTTATTTCAGTTGCCCATGAAGATAAATCGGCAAATATACCGCTGCTACAGATGTCGGAGAGCTTGCTGCCTATGTTTTCTTCTAAGATGCTTATGGTTTCACGGCTTACATTTAAGTCTTTTATCCATTTTGAGTTTGTTTTTGTGAATGGTGTAAGTTGATGGTCTAGTTTCATTTTTTTGCAGGTAGATGTCCAATTTTCCCAACACCATTTGTTAAAGAGGCTGTCTCTACTCCATTGTATGTTCTTTCCTCTTTTGTCAAATATCAGTTGTCCATAAAGCTGTGGGTTTATTTCTGGGTTCTCTGTTCTGTTCCATTGATCTATGTGCCTGTTCTTATGCCAGTACCAGGCTGTCTTGAGTATAATGGCCTTGTAGTAAACCTTGATATCAGGAAGAGTGATACCTCCTGCTTTATTTTTTCTTTTTAAGATTGCTGAGGCTATTCGTGTTCTTTTTTGGTTCCATATAAATTTTTGGAATATGTGTTCTATATCTTTGAAGTATGTCATTGGTATTTTAATTGGTATTGCATTGAATTTATAAATTGCTTTGGGTAATATAGACATTTTAATGATGTTTATTCTTCCTAGCCATGAGCACGGTATGTGCTTCCACTTGTTTGTATGTTCCTTGATTTCTTTTATCAATGTTCTATAATTTTCCGAGTACAAGTCCTTAACCTCCTTGGTTAAATTTACTCCTAGGTACTTTATTTTTTTGGCTGCAATAGTGAAGGGGATTGTTTCCTTAATTTCTTTTGCTGATATTTCATTGTTGGTGTATAGAAATGCCTCTGATTTCTGAGTATTAATTTTATATCCTGCCACCTTGCTGAAATCATTTATAAGGTCCAGTAGTTTTTTGACTGAGACTTTAGGGTTTTCAATATACAATATCATATCATCTGCAAATAATGACAGTTTTACTTCTTCTTTTCCAATTTGTATGCCTTTTATTTCTTCTTCTTGTCTGATTGCTGTAGCTAGGACTTCCAGAACTATGTTGAATAAGAGTGGTGAAAGTGGGCAACCCTGCCTGGTTCCTGATCTTAAGGGGATTGCTTTTAATCTTTGTCCATTTAGTATGATGTTTGCTGTGGGTTTATCGTAGATGGCCTTTATCATGTTAAAGAATGATCCCTGTATTCCCACTTTACTGAGAGTTTTGAGCATGAATGGGTGCTGGATTTTATCAAATGCCTTTTCTGCATCTATTGAAATTATCATGTGATTTTTGTCCTTCCTTTTGTTTATGTGGTGAATCACATTGATTGATTTGCGAATATTGAACCAGCCTTGCCTCTCCAGAATAAATCCCACTTGATCGTGGTGTATGATTTTTTTCATATATTGCTGGATCCGGTTGGCTAATATTTTGTTGAGAATTTTAGCGTCTAAATTCATCAGGGATATAGGCCTATAATTTTCTTTCTTTGTGTTGTCTTTGCCCGGTTTTGGGATCAGAATTATGCTCGCCTCATAAAAGGAGTTTGGAAGTCTTCCTTCCTCTTGAATTTTTTGAAATAGCTTGAGGAGAATAGGAGTTAGTTCTTCTTTGAATTTTTGATAGAATTCACTTGTGAAGCCATCAGGCCCAGGACTTTTCTTTTTTGGGAGTTTTTTGATAACTGTTTCGATCTCATTTGCTGTAATTGGTCTGTTTAGGTATTCTGATTCTTCCAGATTGATTTTTGGAAGGTTATATGATTCAAGAAATTTGTCCATTTCACCAAGATTGTCTAATTTTTTGGCATATAGTTCTTCATAGTATTTTCTTACAATGCTTTGTATTTCTGTTGTGTCAGTTGTTATTTCTCCACTGTCCTTTCTAATTTTATTTATTTGAGTCCTCTCTCTTTTTTTCTTGGTGAGTCTAGTTAAAGGTTCATCAATCTTGTTTACCTTTTCAAAGAACCAGCTTCTTGTTTCATTGATCCTCTGTATTGTTTCCTTAGCCTCTATGTCATTTATTTCTGCTCTGACCTTTATTATTTCCTTCCTTCTACTTGTCTTGGGTTTTATTTGTTGTTGTTTTTCTAGTTCTTTTAGATGCAGGGTCAGGTTGCTTATTTGAGCTTTTTCTAGCTTCTTATGATATGCCTGTAGTGCAATAAACTTCCCTCTCAGAACTGCTTTTGCTGTGTCCCATAAATTTTGAGTTGATGTATGCTCATTATCATTTGTTTCTAGAAACTTTTTTATTTCTTCTTTGATCTCATTGTTAATCCATTCATTATTTAATAACATGCTATTTAGTTTCCAAGTGTTTGAGTATTTTTCAGTTTTTCTTTTGTGGTTAATTTCTAGTTTCATAGCATTGTGATCAGAGAAAATGCTTGATATGATTTCAATCTTCTTAAATTTATTGAGACCATTTTTGTGTCCTAACATGTGGTCTATCCTAGAAAACGTACCATGAGCGCTTGAGAAGAATGTATATTCTACTGCTTTAGGGTGAAAAGTTCTGAAGATATCTATTAAATCAAGTTGATCTAGTGTATCCTTTAAGTCTGCTGTTTCTTTATTAATTTTCTTTCTTGAGGATCTATCCAGTGTTGTTAGAGGGGTATTGAAATCCCCTACTATGATAGTATTGCTGTTAATCTCGCCCTTTATATCCATCAAAGTCTGTTTTATGTATGTCGGGGCTCCTATATTTGGTGCGTATATATTTACAATAGTTATATCTTCCTGTTGAATTGTTCCCTTTATCATTATGTAGTGTCCTTCTTTATCTCTTACTACAGCCTTTGTTTTAAAGTCCATTTTGTCTGATATAAGTATTGCTACCCCTGCTTTTTTTTCACTTGCATTTGCATGAAATATTTTTTTCCATCCTTTTACCTTCAGTCTATGAGCATCTTTTGTTTTAAGGTGTGTCTCTTGTAGACAGCATATGTATGGGTCCTGTTTCTTTATCCATGCAGCTACCCTATGTCTTTTGATTGGATCATTTAATCCATTTACATTTAAGGTTATTATTGATATGTAGTTGTTTATTGCCATTGTATTCTTTAAAGCTGTATTCTTCTTTTGCTCTATTCATTCCTCCCTTTAAACTGTTCACAAGAGGCCCCTTAGTATCTCTTGCAGAATTGGTTTGGTTTTTATGAATTCCTTCAGGCTTTCTTTTTCTGGGAAGCTCTTTATTTCTCCTTCAATTTTAAACGTTAGCCTTGCTGGATAAAGTAGTCTTGGTTGTAGGTTCTTGTTCTGCATTACTTTGATTATTTCTTGCCATTCCCTTCTGGCCTCAAGAGTTTCTGTTGAGAAGTCCGATGTCATCCTTATGGGGGCTCCTTTGTAGGTGATAGTCTTTTTTTCTCTAGCAGCTTTTAAAATTTTTTCTTTATCCATTAGCTTTGGTATTTTAACTATGATGTGTCTTGGTGTAGATTTTTTTGGGTTTCTCCTTAATGGAGTTCTGTGTGCTTCTTGAATGTGTGGAGTGTTTCCCAGCCTTAATTTAGGAAAGTTTTCTGCTATGATTTGATTGAACAAAGTTTCCATTTCCTGTCCTCTCCCCTCTTCTTCAGGCACCCCTATGATGCGAATGTTGTTTCTCTTCATGTTGTCACAAAGCTCCCTTAGAGTTTCCTCACATTTTTTAAGTCTCTTTTCCTTTTTCTTCTCTGCTTCTGTGCCTTTGTTTATTGTGTCCTCTAACTCGCTTATTCGATCCTCAGCGTCATCCATCCTGCTTTTAATTCCTTCCATTGTGGTCTTCAGTTCTGATACTGTATTTGTCATTTCTGTCTGATTCTTTTTTATTATTTCAATTTCATTTTTTATACTTGTTATCTCTTTATTTAGGTGTTCATAATGACTATCCATTGTTGCTCTAATTTCTTTGAACATCCTAACTATCATTATTCTAAATTCTGCTTCTGGTAATTTGGTTATATCTGGTTCATTCAGGTCCTTCTCTGGGGATTTCTCTTGATTCATTTGGTTTGCATTCCTCTGCCTGCCCATTTTTTCTGTGTATAAGCGAGTTGTGGCCACTGGAGTCCAGTAGGTGTTGCCTTTGTGTTCTCTAGGTGTGGTCTATCTGCCGGCCCCCCACCTCCTCTGCCGATGCCTAGGGTGGTTGGGTATGAGCGTTGCCAGCGCCGGCCCACTGTGGCTTTTGCTATGATTTCTGCCTCTCCTCCGTGGGAGGGGCTGTGACTGAAGCCACAAGATTAGCACCAAGGGTAGAGGTGAGCACCTTTGCTCAGCTGCGGACCCAGCCTATTTCCGGACTTCCGCCCAGAACCAGCAGTCGGAGCCTGCTCGCTACAGTTCCGCGGGTTAGGCGGGGCTTTTGACGTGCTCTCAGCTGTAAGCTTTTGCCCGTCCGGAGCTTTAGCCCCGCCCTCGAGGCCAAGGCCCTACGGCGCAGGGTCGGAAACCAAGGTTTATTGGGGCGGGCGTGTTTGCTGGCTTCCGCCGAGCTGCGTACTTCCGCTCGTCCCGGACTCTACCCCGCCCCCGTGTTCGGAGCCCGCTCGTGCACGTATGAATGGTATCCGGGGTTTCTCCGGCCGGGCGCGGATAGTAGCGTGGGCTCAGCTGCGAGCCTCCACTTGTCTCTGGGTCCACCCCGTTCCCGCGCTCGGAGCCCGCTCGTGCACGTATACTGGCCAACCGCGGTTTCTCCGGCCCGGGGGGGTTGGGGTGGGGGAGTGAGGGACTGGTAACGTCAGCTCAGCCACAGCCCCTGCCCGTCCTTGGTCCTAGCCCGGTCCCCGCGGTCAGGGCCGGCTTGCGCAGGGCCTGCCTGTTCCTGGCCTCCCGCTTTGTCCCCGTAAGTGGGATTAAAGGCGGGCCCGCAGCTTCTGGACCGCTTTCGCGGTCCCCTCTGACCCTCTGGGCTAGACCGATCTCCCACCGGCTTGGCCTCTGCCCACGCCAACAGAACCGCGTTTCAGCGTCCTGCCGCCCCAAAACCTTAAGCAGCCCTCAGCAGAGTAGGAAGGGACCTAACACTCCACACTGTAGTCCTGGGAGCTCCCTCACTTGTTTCACAGCTCAAAACTGTCCAAACGCCTTTCTAGGCTCTGAGACTGCAGGCTGGGGCTTGGTTCCTGGGACCCAGGTCCCTCCCTCTCCGCCAAACTCTCCTCCCGCCACACGGGTCTCTCCGGGCTGCCGTTTGCTCCGGGGAGCTGGGCAGCCCTCTTCGCGTTTTCGCTATTCCTACCAGTCTCAATGTGGCTTCTTCTGTGTTCCTTGGTTGAAGAGTCCACTTAGTTTTGTTGAAAGTTGGTTTATCCAGGTGATGGTTCTTAAAATTGAGTTGTAATCCACTTTGGTTCTGGGAGTTGGAAGTTGGTACGTCCGCCTACTCCGTCGCCATCTTGCTCCTCCGAGGAGCCTGATTTTATATCATTCAAGGTAGAGTCCCTCTTTCAAAAAAGAATTCAAAGTAAAGTATACGGGATCTTAAAAGGAAAGTCCTGAAGCTTAAGTTACATTAGCTTCATGGAAAATCTGCCTCTACTTACAAGTACATTTATTTTCTGTCACTCTCTCTCTCTCACTTTATTTCTCCCTGTCTGTGTACACCATTGCAGGTTCATTTGCCCTAGCAGGGGCTGAATCAGAGCAGGTTATATCACTATTCCCATGGGTCTTCTGGGATGTTCTTAGCATTTCTTCCTCTGAGATTCTCCAGTAGCACAGTGAAGCCTTCGGCACCAGGAAATGGACTCAAGGGACAAACTTCATTGGAAACCACTTTCACATCTGTTATTCCTGCCAGGTGAGCTTTTGGACTCGAAGTTCTGAATTTAGTTCAAATAGCAGTTCACAGACTCACTGCTGTGGGTTGAATTGCATCCATTCAAAATTCACATATTGAAGTTCCAGCCCCCGCTAACTCAGAACATGACCTTATTGAAAGATAGAGTCTTTACAGAGATAATCAAGTTAAAATGAGGTCATTTGGGCAGGCCCTCATGCAATATGATTGGTGTCCTTATAAAAAGGCAAACTTGAGGCAGACACACAAACAGGGAGAACCCAATGTAAACACGAAAGCAGAGATAGAGGTGATGCTTCTCTAATGAATGTAAAGATGGCCAGCAAACTCCCGGGAACCAGGTGGGGGGCACTAAACAGACTTTTCTTCACTGCCTTCACAAGAAACGAACACTGCCTACATCTTGATCTTGCACTTCTAGCCTCCAGAACAGTGAGATATTTACATTTCTGTTAAGCCACTTGGTTGTGGTACTTTGTTCCGGAAACCTTCCCAATCTAATATAGTCAACCTTGGGTACATATCTCCCACCTCATTCACCATAAAATTAAAGCTAAAAGAATGCTCTTTGTCATCTATGCTGCAAGGGAACAAGCAGAACAGGCATATGAAAGAGCTTTTCTCTGCATTATTCATGGGGAATAATAACTCACAACCAAAAAGGTTCTCTAAGTACTGCCTAGAGGACCTCTTATTCACCTGATTATGTTACTGATGATTTCGCTCATGTTATCATGTGAAAGAAAATTTCAGTAAACTTTTCTTGAATGTATTCAGCTATCCTAGCCATCTCAGGCCTTCATCCCAGGAGAGGATGGACAGTCTTTGCTCATGAAATCTCAGCAAGCATTTATTCAGCACTGATGTACAGGTGCTGGGCTGGGGGCTGAAAGAGAAAACTTCATAGGACACAGATAAGCTTTCAAGGAACTGGTCTGTTGAAAAAAGAAACATAGCCAGAGCCATGATACAGCTTGAACTGACTTAATGGGATGTCTATAAAGTGCTATGGGAGCTCAGGGCAGAAAGAATCCTGGAGGACAGGTTCAGAGGAAGTAATATTTGAGTCGGGCTTTGAATAATGAGTAAGAGTATGCCAGGCAGAGAAGGAAGGAGGCAGAAGGCAAAATATAGCCAGCTTGAAGTAGGTTGAATAAATGAGAGTGGCTGTGGTGCAGTGCTTAGATTAGAGTGCAGAATATTAAAGAAAGGACAGAAAAGGAGCATGTGGCAGGAACTGTGAGTAAAAAGGGCCAGGAGTTGAGTCAGAAACTCTAAAGTCAGAACCTCTCTTCTTTCTTGTGTTCTGATATTAACACCTATCTCTAAAAGCCTGACTTGTGTATTAGTCTGAACAGAAAACGCCCTTGACAAGGGTATGCTATTTTTCACAGTTTGGACTCATCTGTGATGAAAAGACACTTGAGCTTCAGAGCTGGGAGGCAGGTGGCAAAGGAGTGGGAGGAGGAGGGGACATGGCCCAGTGCTGTTCTCTTTGCATCTGGCTCCTGCTTGGTGCTTAGTGTTTGATTTTCACTTTGTAACTTGTTCCGACAGTTTCCCTTCTTCTGCCCTATTTCAGGTTTTCGATAACAAAAGACCTCAGCACTGGCTTCAAGGCACCAGTAGGGGTCTTCTTGTCTTGGCCACTTACCTGGTCAAATTAATCCATTTGTTTACTCAGCCAACACTTCAGTCTTGTGCTAGGCACCAGGCACACAACCAAAGCATCCAGGAGCAAATGCCTTTTCCTCCCAAAGCCATTGTTAAGGGTTGTGGCTCAGCAGGCAAAGAGCACACACCTGAAAGCCAGAGGCCTGGTTTTGAGGCCTGGATGTGCAACTCTTAAGCTCTGTGACCTCAGCTGGCATCTCTGATCTTTGGTTTGCTCAGATGTAAAATTAGGTTTGTGATTCTTTTTCTCTCTTAAAAGGGTGAAATGAAATAATGACTGTGAAAATACTTTCTCACCAGAGAAACCCCAGACAACTCTTATTTGTTATTGTGACCAGACCAGTTAGGTGAGTAAAAGCTGGGTATATTCATCAGAACTCTCTCTGTGGCAAGAAACAGGAAGCCAAGCCAAGCTGGCCAAAGCAACAAAGGAGTTTATTGACTCGTTTACCTGGGAAGATCCTGAAGAAGCTCAAAGTCCAAGGAAGAGCCGTGGGATCCCAGCCCCGAGGAGCCTGAGACCCGATGCACTCTGACTGCCTCTTTCTCTCTGCCCAAGACCTGCTCTCTCCCTGTAGTGGGCAACATGGGCACTTGCAGCTCTGAGGCAGACAGCCAACCCACTGCTGCCCAAGGTCTGCCATGTAACCAACACTCACACAGAGAACATTCTTTGAAGACCTATATATGCCTGATGCTGTTCTTGACCCTGGGAATAGAAGTCTGCTTCACTCTCTATGGTATACCCCAACTCTTCAGGGTATTCACTCATGCCCCAGGGACATAATACAAGATGGGGTCACTAAGTCCTGAAAGTCCTCATGATTTCATAGCAGCAAATGAGACAAATGCAGACAGTGTCCCTTCCCTTCTTTCACTGACAGTGGCAGAAAGAAAAAGAAAACCTAAATAAGAACAAACCAGTAACCCAATGTCAATCAGGTAATAAAAAAGTGAATGTGGAATATCCATACGATAAAACAGTTTGTGGCAACAAAAAGCAAAGAAGTACTCATGTTGCCACATGGATAAACCTCAAAAACATTACTGTAAATGAGGGAAGCCAGTCACAAAAGGCCACATATTATACAACTCGTATTTAAAAGATGCAGAGCAGGCCCACCTATAGAGATAGAAAGTAGATTAGTGGTTTGTTGAGACTAGAGCATGAAGTAATGGGGGAGGGACGGGCACTACTCCACTGCTAATGGTACGTGCTGAAATTGTTCTAAAATTAGGGTATTGTGATGGTTGCACAACTCTGTAAATAAACTAAAATCCATTAAATTGTGTACTTTAAACAGATGCATCTAAGGGAATGTAAAGTCCATCTCAATAAAGCCATTTTAACAAAAACAAACAGAAGTGCTATGTAGAAAATGGAAATAGGGTAGTGAATGGGGAGTGACTTAATGGAACTCTAGGATAAATGGAGAACTCATAAGACCGCTCAGAAGAGGTGACATAGAAGCTAAGGTCTGAGTGACAGGAAGGAGTCAGCCCTGTAGGTAGCTGAGGGAGCATCATTCCAGGCAGAGAGGACAGTCAGCCAAAGGCCCTAAAACAGAAACAAGCTTAGAACTTAGGTGGATGGATGACGCACTTAAGGGCCAGATAATCTAATTTTTTTATCACTAGTGGGAAGAGTGGGGTTTTCTTCAAGTGCAGAAGAAAGTTATTGGAGGATTTAAGGGGAGTTGCGCTTTTTTTTAAGATCATCTGGCTGATATGGGGAGAATAGATTGTAGGGGCAGTAGTACTAAGGTGGTTCTTTTGATTGATTAATTGATTGATTGATTTAAGGGCAAAGTATTGAAAAAGAAGAAAAAAATGAATGAGATTGAATCTTTGCCTTAAAGGAACCATCAGTGCAGTGGAAGAAATGACCCAAATGGGCACCCATCCATCTCAGGGGAAGCAGGAAGTGTTCAGGGAGAGTGTGGAAAAAGTTATGGGAAGTCAGAGGCAGACATTATCTAGCTGGAGAAGAAGCTTGTCAGTAAGGAAGGTATTTATTTGGAGTGTGACTGTGATGAGTGAGTAGGAAAATAAAGGGGGGTGGGAATGGCTTTCTGGCAGCCAAAACAGCATCTTCAAAGTATGATGGTAAGAAAGTACAGAGAGTATTAAGAGGGACACATGCCATCCAGTTAATCTACAGAGTGGGAGACAAAATAAGAGGTGAAAGGAATATCTGAACTAATATAATATTGTATGGCAGCCATAATCATAAAATAAAAATTAAAAAATGAAGTGATGAAAGATAACACTCCTAATAAAGTTAACATTTATTAAGACCTCATTATTAAGGTAGCAACTATTACCATTATGCCCTATATCAGTCAAGGCACTCCCCTAAGAATAGCATACTCAATTTAGGGTAATTCAAGGGGTATTCATTTTTAAAAGACAATTTATAATGCTGTCGTCAGAGAGTAGAGGAAGCACACAAAATTATTCAGGAATCCCTAGCTAACAGTAATAGAGTGTTCATGAGCCAGGGCCTTGGGATGAGGAAAGGGAGAGGATATCAGATTCTGAAAGCATAGAAAGTCATATAGAGGCCACCTCAAGATAAGCAGTGACCTTTGGCCAAGGGATATAGCCACCATGAAGGGACTTTAAAGGGAGAAAACTAGAGGGCAAATATCTGAACTTTACCATCTGCTTTTCCTCTGATCTCCTGCCAGAGTTCCCAACTGGATGAAAAGAACCAGAAACCAAAGTGCAGAGGAGCCTTGATGGTGTGGTCCATATAGCTCGGAAAGTCTAAGATAATAATGAAAACTTAGGTAGTTAGGTAGCTTACCACCAAAGGTCTAAAATTTCTAGTGAGAAGTATGGTATTAATTCAATGTGCAAAGAACAAGCAATGGGCCTAACCAGGCAGTGGTGCAGTGGTTAGAGCATCGGACTGGGATGCGGAGGACCCAGGTTTGAAACCCAGAGGTCGCCAGCTTGAGCACAGGCCATCAGGTTTGAGGAAGGCTCACTAGCTTGAGCCCGAGGTCACTGGCTTGAGCAAGGGGTCACTAGCTCAGCTGTAGCCCCCCAGTCAAAGCACATATGAGAAAGCAATCAATGAACAACTAAGATGCCACAACAAAGAATTGATCTCTTTCCCTTCCTGTCTGTCTGTCCCTATCAGTCCCTCTCTCTGTCTCTGTCACAAAAAAATAAATAAGTAAAAGAAAAGCAATGAATATATTTGATGGATTAAAGAAGAAAAGAAGAAACAGTAACACATGTTAGGAGGCTCTTAATTCTCTGATTAAGAGGTAATGACATAGAAGTGATTGAAGAAATGGATATAAGGGACAAATTGAAAAACATACTTTTCATGAGTAATATTGAAGTTCAACTCCATTGGGCATGTTAGGTAATGTAATACGATAGGGTGTAGGGATGGGGTAAGGAAAGAGCCAAAGATAATATGAAGATTTTTAATGTAGTAAAGGTCTGGGTTAGGATATGTTATAGTCAAGGCTCCTTCATTTAAAGCCCACTTATGCTGACTTAAGTAGAAAAGGGAGCACTTATTACAAAAAATAGGACTATATCTCAAAACTTAATGACAGAAAGTACAGCTGAGCCTCCTGAGGGACCAGAATCAGGAATGGGCAATACATCAGAGGCCATCAATGCAAAGTCATCTGTGTCGTCTCACATCCCTGCCTTGCTTTGTTCCATTTGTGCTTCTTTTCACAACCCAGATTCTCTATATCTCCACGCACATGACTGAAGGTGGCAGCTTCACTTTGTTTCACTTCCTAGTTCAGCCAGAGCTGTCTGGCACCAGCTATAACTCCACATGTTAAGAGAATAGGTCCATCAAGTTATATTCAAGGGTGCATGATCATGTAGTTCAAGTCTACCATGGAGTGAAGGAAATTCTCAAATGAAGTCCATGTGCTGGGGGGAAGTGCCTACAAGGTGAGGAAAAGATGAGCTCAGTGTTGGACATTTTGAGTGGGTGGTGCATGCAGTATGTCTTAGTTGGAATATTTAGCAATCTATAACGATTTCAACCCCAAATGAGAGAGCAAATTGGCGGGATGATAGTGAGAGCTGGTAAAATAGAGGTGACGATTGAAGGCAAATGCTGAAAGAGAGAAAAAGGCCAAGGAAAGAACCTTTGTGAATGCTTCATTTTCAGAATGGGATAAAGAATATCAGTAAAGGGTAGCAGTAAAGAATCCAGAAGATGATCTACTAGAAGGTATAAGAAAAGAAAGAGGAGAAGGCAGAGTCATGGTGTCAGGGACTGAGGGGAGAAGAGGTGGTCCCCAAGGCCACCTGCTACAGAAACTCTGAGCTCTGTCTCTCAAGGAGTGGACACAATGCCTAGTGAGGAGCAACTGGTTCAATAAATATCTGTTGATGAAACAGAAAGAGAAAAGCTGTAAGCTTTAGCCAGAACGAGGCCCTTAAGAAAGCAATTACATTTGAGTAGGAAGGCAAAAGTCAGGATGAAAGGAAGGAGTGAGGGTAGCCTAATTATTCAGCAATTTTTGTTGACTGAGAGGAATGACTTGCATAGGAAGCAGATTAAAGAAATGGCTTATTGTTGTTGTTGCTCCTGTGTTTTATTTCTAGGAAGGAAGAGACTTGTAAATATTTGGGAAATATAGCCAGGATAAGTACATTGAACATATATTTAAGAGATTGGTGATTAATGGAATAGTCGTAAAAAAGAAAAGGAGAGGTGAGAGGCACTTTAGAAACCAAACAGAACTCTTTTCAGAGAACAAAGAGAAAGGAATTCTGAAGATACAAAGAAAATTTAAGACAGAGAAGAGCAAAGTTGAGGAAGCTTCTACATGCACCTTCATCTTCTCTGTGAAGGAGAAATGCGCCTATTGGCTAGCTGGGAGGATTGGAGGCTGAGGATAATGGCAAAGTTTGGAACTGCAACTGAGCAAAATGCTGCCTATAGACTTTAAGAATCCGGTCGAGGTATTGCCCAACAGTAAGAGACCAGCTAAAGTTAGTGTGGATTTGTTATGGCCTCAGTTCATATGGCAAGACATAACTTCAGTGCAGGTCAGCGGTCTGGGAACTGCAGCAGAATCTAGTGGTGATCATTGGGAGTAAAGGGGAAAAATCACAAGATAATAAATACACCCCTATGCTCACTGCAGCCTTGTTCACAATAGCCAAACTATGGAAGCAACCCAAGTGCCCATCAATAGAGAAGTGGATAAAGAAGAGGTGGTATGGTACATATATAGAATGGAATACTATACAGCCAAAAAATGAAATGTTACCATTTGTGACAGCATGGATGGACCTAGAAGGTATTCTGCTAAGTGAAATAAGTCAGTCAGAGAAAGACAAATATCATATGATTTTACTTACATGTGGAATCTAAATAACAATATAAACAAACAAAACAGAAAGAGACTCAAAGATACAGAGAACAAACTGGGTTGTCAGAGTGGAGGAGTACTGAGGAACTGGGTGAAAAAGGTGAAGGGACTGAGAAGCACAGATTGGTAGTTACAGAACAGCCCTGGGAATATGGGGTGCAGCACAGGAAGTATGACCAGTAGTGTGGTGCCTATGTATGGTGCTGAAGTTATTGGGGGAAGTACTTTGAAGGGTGTGTGATTTGCTACTGTGCTGCATACCTGAAACTAATACAAAATAGTGTCAAATGTAATCTGTAATTCAAAATAAATTTTTTTTACATTTTTTTTAAAGCTCACAAAGTGATAGTAAAGCACTGAGTTGAAAGAGCTTAGCCAGGGGTCAGATGGCAACTGAGGCGGATGCCTGGAAAACCAGGGACATTTGTGATGAGTGAGGTAGAAGCACAGGGAGGGGGGGAATGAAGACGCTGTTTCCAGGGAGGAAGCATCTGCTCTCAAGTTCAAGAGTACAAAGTCATGGTGAAGGCAAAATTCCAATGTGCCAGAAATGGCTTCAACTCTGAAGGAGGAAAAAAAAAAAGAGTTCAAAGCATGAAGCAATGAAGAAACATTTCGTGAGCTCCTGCTTACCTCCCCAGAGAGGCCTACACTTCCCAAAGGACTGTTGCCACAGAGGCTTCTAATTTCTAGGACTGTTGGTCCCCACAAAACCCAATGGTAGGAAAGTAGACATGAAAGTTTGCCCTAGTATGTGATGAAAAGTGAAAAGAAAATAATAAACAAGTCACATATACAATGGGATTACAAGGATGGGAAAATACTTCATAGAAAGAAAAAAGAATTGGGGGAATGGGGAAAGTCTCCAAAGGCTAATGCATTTGTTTCTGGGGAAAATGGATAATTGGATGGTTTCTTTCTTTCCTTTCTTTTTTTCTTTTTTCTTTTTCTAAATCCTTTTACATTTATATGAGAGAGGTATTGTTTTTTCAAGGACAACTCAAAGGTTTCAGATTCAGGCCACACAATTATAATTGCGAACAGTTATGGACCACCCACCAGGAGTGAGAGGCATTGTGCTTGGTGCTTTACATATATTACTTCTAATCCTTGTAGTTATTGTGAGCCCCATGTCAGATGTTAAAATGAAACTCAGAAATGAACAGGAACTTTGCCAAGTCCCAAACCAATCTGGGGCCCTAGCCTGTTAGCACAGTCAGTTAAGAGAGTCATCTTGAAATGACAAGGTTGCAGGTTCAACCCCCGGTCAGGGCACACAAGGGAAGCAACAGATGAGTGCATGACTGAGTGGAAAAACAAATTAATATTTCTCTTCCCCATTTCCTCTCTCTCCCTTCTTCTCTCTGTCTCTTTAAAAGTTAATCAATAAATTAAAAAATTAAGTCCTAGCCAGATAGCTCAGTTGATTGGAGCATCATCCTAAAGCACAGGGGTTGTCTGTTCAATCCCCAGTCAGGGAAAATACAGGAACAGCTCAATATTCGATGTTCTTATCTCTCTTGAAAAAATTTTAAAAAGTCTATATTATGTCTATTTTAACTCACAGCCACTTTGTACTATCTCTAACTGTTGGTAATGTCTGACCTTGGACAAACTATTTAACCTCCTTGAGTCTTAGTAGCTTCAATTTACTATCAGCTCAAAATATGTATTAGAACCACCCAGGTAAAGGGGATTAAATCCACTCATGGCAGAAGACAACAGGGAAATGGGTTTACCAGACTCTAGGAAAGTGAGAAGCCTTGTTCTGTGACCCTGGTTATGCTATTTGGCTTGGGAATGGAGAGAGCCCAATGTTTGTAAACATTTTCTTTACTAGAAATACAAAGGTTGTTAGTTTAGGGTTTGTTGTTGTTGTTGTTTTGTGGGAGGGGGGTTAGGATGATATTGTAAGGTCAAGTATAAAAGAGCAGTGGTGGGGCAAGAAGTTAACTGTTTTCCCAACTCTGAAAGGCCCTTACTTGTACAGAGAGTGTCACTGGTCACTGAGAAGTCCACAGGAACTTGTTGGCAAAGACAAAGCTCACCAAGGTGGGCTGTACCTGCTCTGGAGGTTCTGATCGGTTTCATATCCAAGGTGAATAAGTCAGGCCCTATGAGGGAGGTATCCAAACTGATGGTGTTGGGAGATGCCCTCCCACCAATTTGTAACTCACCTAAAACATTACAAATGTATGCTTCACAGAGTTGTACAGAGCAAAACGAATGTCTGCTTCACAGAGTTGCACAGAGCAAAAAGAATGTCTACTTCACACAGAGTTGCACAGAGCAAAAAGAATGTCTACTTCACTGAGTTGCACAGAGCAAAAAGAATGTCTGCTTCACTGAGTTGCACAGAGCAAAAAGGATATCTCTAAAGTATCTAGTGCAGGTTCCTGCACAAAGTATGACCTCATTAAATGGTAGCTGTTGTTGCTGTTTTTCCATTTTTATTTTTAATATTGAGCTTATATAACATTTCATAGGTGAAAAAGAATGATTTTTAAATGTGCTTACATTTCAGCTAAAGTTATGGCTACAGAGTAGAACTGAAACAGAAACAAGTAGTTATGTTAAAGGAAAGATATTCACCTTGTACTTCATACATTTTGGTCTGGTTATACATGGAGCATGTACAAATTGGTAGAGTTTTTCTTTTTTTTGCAAAGTAAAATTTTCTTTAAAAAACTTATTAGCAAGATCATCCTTAGGAAACTGACGTACCTCTTGGGCATTCCCTTCCACCAGCCAACAAATCTGGTTTAAAGAAAAAACATTGGCAACAGAATTAGGATTCCAAACATCAGCCACACAGTAGGTAAAATTGATGCCAAGGCACAAGAGCCAAGAGGTAGAAGCAACTCAGATGTCTATTAATGCATAAAGGGATAAATAAAATGTGCTATATCCTTACAGTGGAATACTATTCAGCCTTTAAAAGAAAGGAAATTCTGCCACATGTTACAATTTGAATGAACCTTGAGGACATCATGCTAAAGGAAATAGCCAATCACAAAAAGACAAATACTCTATAATTCTACAGTAGTCAAATTTATAGAAACAGAGTAGGATGGTGGTTACCAGGGACTAGGAAAGTGAAAAAAATGAAGCTGTTTAATGGATATAGAATTCCAGTTTCTCAAGTGGGGGGTGAGGAGAGATTAGGAAAAGTTGGCTCACATGATTATGGAAGCCGAAAAGTCCCATGGTCTGCCTTCTGCAAGGTGTAGACCCAGGAAAGCTGATGATGTAACACCAGTGTAAGGGCAGAAGAAGACCAATGTCCCAGCTCAAGTGTGCAGGCAGGAAGGAGATAAATTCTCTTTTCTTTGTTTTTTGTTCTATTCAAGGTCTCAACAGATTGGATGATGCCCAACCACCTTGGGGAGGGCAGTCTACTTTACTGAGTTCACCAATTCAAATGTAATCTCATCTGAGAACACCCTCACAGACACACCCAGAAATAATGTTATTAAACAGGGCACCCTGTAGCCCAGAGAAGTTGATATACAAAATTAACCATAATACAGGATGAAAAAGTTCTAGAGCCTGTTTCACAACAAGGTGAACATACTTAATAGTACTGAACTGTACACTTAAAAAAAATGGTTAAGATGGTAAAAAAGAAAAAAAGAAAAAAATGTTAACGGATACAATTACCAATAAATCATGTCAACAGATCTTTGGGGGGAAAAAAGAACTTGACTTCTGGAGGCACAGTGGATAAAGCATTGATCTAGAAAGCTGAGGTCACTGGTTCAAAATCCTGGGCTTGCCCAGTCAAGGCACATATGGGAGTTGATGCTTCCTGCTCCTCCCCTTTTGTGTTTCCCTTCTCTCTCTCTCTTTCTCCTCTCTCAAATGAATAAATAAAATCTTTAAAAAAAAAAAACAATTTCCTTGAATATGTGTAAAAATAAATTTGGACCATTAAAAAAAGTGATGCCAAAGTAATAAAACCACTAAGGGAAGAAAGCAGAGAAAGAGAAATAGGGGAGAAAGCTGTTGAAGCAGCCAGAGTGCTGCCCACATCGCCCAGGTGATGATAGAGAGAGGATGTGTGGGGGCGGGCACCATGAGAGTTCACGCTTTTGAGAACAGTTAGCAGAAGCAGAAAACCCTCCCTGGAAGTCTTGGCATACTTGTTCTCTCATCCCACTGGACAGAAATTGGGGACACGTGCCCGTTGTTGAACCATTCACTGTGAGAATAGTTTTGCCATGATTTAATTATTTAGGGATAACCATAGTGTTCACTACACAATGTAAATAGGACTATAAAAGAAATACAACTATTATATTAAAAGCTTGCCTCAGTACCTTTTAGAATTGAACTGCAATACATCCTCTGACCCACCATTACCCCCGACCACCAAGTCAACTCAGTTACAATGCCATAAGTTCTCAGCACTAATGTCACTCATCTGAAAGAAAGGAAAAAAGATTTTGTGGTCAAGTATGATTGGGAAATGTACACCTGACATCTCTTTTAATGACTCATGGTTATCATTAGTGCATTTATTAAAAGCTCTGTGGAGTTCTGCAGATTACTTTATCATTTCCCATATTAATCTGACCAGCTATGCTTTTTGCCCAAATGATTTAAAAATAATATTTTATGGAATTAATGCTCCTCAACCTTTAAGAAATCTCAGTTAAGAAATGGTCTTTTTGAAAACAGGCAATATTTTATTTCTCTTTGCCCCTAAGTCTCAGCTTAAATAGCAGGTCTTCCTGGAAACAGTGTACCCACCCAGTAGGTAGGACTAAAGCACCGATCCCACTGTGTTGTAGGTGCCTGTTATTCAAGTTTTCTCTCCCAAAAATCTGTGAGCTCTTTGATGTCAAGAAACACGTCTTATTCATAGCCATATGTCCAACATCCAGCATAGTGGTTATTGAGAAAGAACCACAGAGAAGAAAGAGACTGAAAGTTTCTTAAAAGAATTCAATAACCTACCTGTCCTATTGCCCTTCATGAGGGAAATATACTAGGACAAGATAGACAAATAATTATTTCAACATTTCTAATCCACTCTGCCTCTAGGAGCTCACTGAGCCCCTCTCCAAACTTGCTAGTGAGCTAACTTTGTTCAGAAACTCTAGTCAGCACAAAGGAAGCCTTTGTTTACAGACCACCTCTGTACCCAGAGCTCTCCTCCAGGCCTGTCTGAGAATGCTGCCTCATGACCCTCACACCATCCCCATAAATAGAATATAACATCCTCTGGGCAGAGTCTGTAAAGGGCCTGGAGAAAGGCCTTTCCTCAGTACACAGTAAGGTTATAGCTAGCATTAAAAAGAGAAAAAATAGGCCTCCAGCTGGTACACTCCAAATGTGTCAAATGCGGGGGCCTTAGGATAGGGCTGAGTAAGGGAAGATACAAGAGTCAATAGCTTCCCTCTCTAAAAGTACAGATAATACTGAACCCAAGAGAGCTAGACCATGAGCTGTTGAGAACGCTCTTGGTTGTCTATCTGAGACCATTGCTACCCTCTCTTCTTTCTTACAAATAGGAAATGAGCTTGAATGCATGAAGCCACCCTTTTCCACAGAGCTATGTGCTTCGGGGGAAGCTGTTGCCAGTCCCAGCTCCAGATGGGGACTCTGGTTTGTCTATAATCTAACCAGTGTGGGATTCAACCGGTTCGCACTGGTTCGGCAGAACCAATACCTAATTTTTTGTTGAGTTTGGTGAACCAGTTGTTATAAGAGCACTTGTAATCAGGGTTCTCTCTAAGGTGGGTGCCTGGGCAGCTGACCAATGTGGAAATCACAAATTTACATTCCTTACTCTTTTTAAAATTTTTTTTTTTATTTTTCCAAAGTTAGAAGCGGGGAAGCAGTCAGGCAGACTCCCGCATGCACCAGACTGAGATCCACCCAGCATGCCCACCAGGGGGCGATGGTCTGCCCATCTGGGGCATTGCTCTGTTGCAGCCAGAGCCATTCTAGTGCCTGAGGCGGAGGCCATAGAGCCGTCCTCAGAGCCCGGGCCAACTTTGTTCCAGTGGAACCTTGGCTGTGGGAGGGAAAGAGAGAGCTAAAGAGGAAGGAGAGGGGGAAGGCTGGAGAAGCAGATGGATGCTTCTCCTGTGTGTCTTGACCAGGAATCGAACCCAGGACTTCCACATGCTGGGCCAATGCTCTACCACTGAGCCAAACGGCCAGGGCTACTTTACCCATTTTTAACGTTCATCTGTACAACAGCATATTCTAAGCATCCATAGTAATGTTCATTTCGTCCATAAGTGAAAAACATTTGATGGAACTATGCTTGTAATATTTATTTATTCATTTCATAAAACTCATTATATTTTTTATGAAATACTACATTTTAATTTCTCACATTTGTTACTTTAGGAAACGAACATATAATTTAAAGAGAAAAAGTGTCAAACAACCAGAGGGTGAAAAGCTGTCATTTGTTTCAACTTTGTGTTATGCCCCAAATTCCTCTCAGATATTATGAGTATTATTTAATATTTTTTCATTAATATTTTAAAACTATTTCTTATACTCTAATTTTGTGTACCTCTTTTATTGTTCTTGTTTAAGTATTAAATGCATTAAATAATAAACTGCCTTTCAATATATCATTTTCAGTACTTAAAACGGTTATTAGGGCAGAGAACCAATTGTTAAATTATTTGAATCCACCACTAAAGCTAATCATGGTAACCAAACATGATAACCCATTTCTACTTGGCAAGACTTTGATTAGAAATGGGTATGTGACTTGTCCCAGTAGAACCTAAGTTCTACGTTGATCAGGCATCCCCAATTTGACTTCCCCACACAGTGAGACACTCATGCTTGTCAGTAGGGCTGGCAGCCTCTGAAACTACTCTTGAGACAGCTATGAGGATTCTACTTATCAGTGCCGAGACCAACTGCCACCTGAGGAAAGACAAAACCGACACACAAGTTAGTTGCAAGAATCAAATCCTTTTGGCGTGCCTGGGTACAGCTTAAGAGGGTCCCGTTGGCGTGCTCCTATCAGCTGTACTTGGTCAGAGTGGCGTGGAGACAATCCACGTTTAACATTGGAGTCTGGATGACTGCAGCTGGGGGCCCCTCAGCTTTAGTACCTTTTCTGGCCAACGCCTTCTAACAGGTGTCAATCTACAGGATTATCACCTCAACCTACTTTCTAAAAGGTGTCAATCTACAGGATTATCACCTCAAACCATTTTTTGGGAGTTCCTTGCAGGGAGCTCTTTTTATGTTAATCTACTAAAATGTTACATCAAGCCACTTTTAAGGTGTTCCTAAAGAAGTTTCTTGTTTATGTTAACCTACAGAGTTATGACATCAAGCCACTTCTTATCTATGTATAACTTCACACACACCCTAACTGGGCCCTGTGCAAAAAGCAGAGTCTGTTTATCATATCTGTACACACTGTATTAATTCTTATCCAGATGGCATAACTTTATTTAATTTCCTTAATTGCTTTTAATATTATATCCTAATTATTTCTATATATCTTCCATATTTTTCTATATTTCTATATATTTAATTACTATAACATTATATTACTGCAACTTGACTAAATTCTAACCAATTAAAATAAGGATGAAATCTGCTAGAAGTACTTTGGAAAATTTTCCTTGTTTCTATAAAAGAGATGGGAGAAGAGAAAGAAAAATCTTCTCATCACTACTCGCCCAGGATTGATGCCTGGGACTGCAGCAGCCATTTTGTCACCAGTCCAAAGATGAAGCCAACATCAAGGTGGCAGGCAGGATAGAGAAAAGGAAACATGCTAGGTCTTTGATGATATTTTCAAGCCTGGGTTATGCTGTAACAATAGTCCACTCCAGACTTCTTATTGTGAACAAACATTTTATTGCTGTTTCACTTGTGGATTTAGATGTACAACAGCGAAAAACTTCCTAAGTTAAATGCACCTGGTCCCAAGGCCAAGTGTTGTATATTCGATGTTCAGTAGGTTTGTTTTTTTCTCCCCAGTGTTGGACAGTGGACACTGCCAGCCAGTGTGAACTGAGGCCATGGCTCTAGAAGAAGCTGGTTGGAATGTGTTATGCCACAGGTGAATCTTTCTGAACATAGGTCCCTGAAGCCTGCACAGTGCAAAGTAATCCTTTCTTCTGCCCAAGAGCTAAAGAGCTCATTTACCCCTATCTGCTTGAGAAAAGATGAAGCTTTTACCCAATGTGCTAAAAAAGCTCTAGTCTTCTCAACTGACTTGCAGAAAGAATGTGGTCAGAAAACTTTAAATATCCCCGGCCGGATAGCTCAGTTGGTTAGAGCATAGTCCCAATACACAAAAGTTGCGGGTTCCATCCTTGGTCAGGACAAAAACAAAAAAGGATTGTTATTTCTGTCTCTGTCTCTCTCTCTTCTTCTTCTCTCTCTAAAATCAATAAATAAAAAATTTTAAGTTATATAAAAAATAAAGGAAAAAAAAAAGAAAACCTTAAGCAAATGAGCTAGACCAGAGCACAGAGGTTGGTGCCAGCTCAAGGATGGACAAGAATGATGCATTAGACTTAGTTTACTGCTAATATTATTTTGTCTAATACCCAGAGCAGCTAATTTGTGCAAAATATATATAAACTAGGAAAAGCTTAAGGTGGATGGCCATGGCTCTCTACTGACCTTATTTCTTATGGAATCTTGACAGAAATTTGGTGCCTTAGCAATTAAACAAAAATGAGACACCTGATCAAAGCTGCATAAATCTGTGAGAGCACTGCTGATATATCATTGGTCATGGAAGCATCCAAAAACTACATGCACTCCAGATAATTCAATAATTATGTCACTCAGGAAACCATGCCCCCTGTCCTCATATCTGTTTTCAGCCTTAGAATTCTTATGTACCTGCCCCAAACAATCTTTTCTCTTCCATGCCTGCCTTGTAGGGAGATTTCCACCAATGTCTATTTGAGGGTCCTTGTCATGGCCAACCACAGCAGGCACATCGCTGCCAGACTCTCACTCCAGGGCTCATTAGCTTTGTGGATGTGCAGGTTACTTCGTCTCACTAAGTTCTAGACTCTTCATTTTAGTTTCCTCACTAAAGTGTAAACTCCACAATGGCAGGGGGTTTTCTCTTTTTTATTCACTGATATATCAAACTAGTCAGTAAATATGTGACCAATGAAATAATCTTTAAGATGGAAATAAAAGTGGTAGTGCTTTCATATGATTATTTAGATATTGATTGAAATAGTGTGCAGAATCTTGGCTCAGTGGCTGGCATATAGTAAGTGCTAAATAAATGAATGTTGTTGCTATACTTTGTCTTTGCCTCATTGAATAGGTGACTTGTTCCTCCAAACCTGTAACTGGTAATTCAAGGTTCATTAAAAAAGGATTTATTGACTGACTACTGTGTGCCATATGGTGGAACAGACAGAAGTAGGGTTTTAAAAAACAATTTTAATGCCATTTTTAAATTTTATTTTCAATTACAGTTGACATACAATATTTTATTAGTTTCAGGTGTACAACATAGTGGCTAGACATTCATATACATTACAAAGTAATCCCCTCGGTAAGTCTAGTACCGATCTGATGCCCTGCACTGTTGTTACATATTGTTGACTGTATTCCCTATGCTGTACTTTACATCCCCATGGTTGTTTTTTAACTGTCTATTTATACTTCTTAATTCTTCTCACCCATCCCTCTAATCCTCCTCCCATCTGGTGACCATCAATTTGTTTTCTATATCTATGAGTTTGTATCTATTTTTGTTGTTATTGTTGTTGTTTGTGTATCTGGGTTTTTTTGTCACTTATTTGGGGTTAGAAATCCACATGTAAGTGAAACTATATGATATTTGTCTATCTCTGTCTGACTTTCACTTAGCATACTATCTTCTAGATTCATCTATGTTGTTGTACATAGCAAAATTTTATTCTTTTCTATGGTTGATTAATATGCCATTGTATATATATACACATTTATAAAGTCAAAACACTAATTCAAAAATATGTATGTACTCCTATGTCCATTGTAACATTATTTACAATAGCCAAGATATGGAAGCAATCTGTGTCCATTGTTAGAATTTAATTTTAAATGTCCTTCTCCTCTTCCAAATTTCCTTACCTAAGTCAGTGATATACTTTTTTTTATTAATTTTAATGGGGTGACATTAATAAATCAGGGTACATATGTTCAAAGAAAACATCTCCAGGTTATCTTATCATTCAATTATGTTGCATACCCATCACCCAAAGTCAAATTTTCCTCTGTCACCTTATATCTGGTTTTCCCTGTGCCCGTCCCCTCGCCCCTCTCAATCCCTCTCCTCCCTCCCCCGAGTCTGTAACCACCACTCTTGTTCATGTCTCATAGTCTCGTTTTATTGTCCCACCTATGTATGAAATCATGCAGTTCTCAATTTCTTTCTGCTTTACTTATTTCACTCAGTATAATGTTATCAAGGTCCATCCATTTTGTTGTAAATGATCCAATGTCATCATTTCTTATGGCTGAGTAGTATTCCATAGTATATATGTACCAAAGCTTTTTAATCCACTCATCCTCTGACAGACACTTGGGCTGTTTCCAGATCTTCGCTATTGTGAACAATGCTGCCACGAACATGGGTGTGCATTTCTTCTTTTCGAACAGTGCTATGGTGTTCTTAGGGTATATTCCTATAAGTGGGATAGCTGGGTCAAAAGGCAGTTCGATTTTTAATTTTTTGAGGAATCTCCATACTGTTTTCCACAGTGGCTGCACCAGTCTGCATTCCCACCAGCAGTGCAGGAGGGTTCCCTTTTCTCCGCATCCTCGTCAGCACTTATTCTGTGTTGTTTTGTTGATGAGTGCCATTCTGACTGGTGTGAGGTGATATTTCATGTGGTTTTAATTTGCATTTCTCTAATGATTAGTGCTGTTGAGCATTTTTTCATATGCCTATTAGCCTTCTGTATGTCCTCTTTGGAGCAATTTCTATTCATTTCTTTTGCCCATTTTTTGATTGGATTGTTTGTCTTCATGGTGTTGAGTTTTATAAGTTCTTTATAAATTTTAGTTATTAACCCCTTATCAGACGTGTGCTGTCGAATATGTTTCTCAATGTGTGATTTGTCTTTTTATTCTGTTCCTATTGTCTTTAGCTGTGCAAAAACTTTTTAATTTGATATAGTCCCATTTGTTGATCCTGCCTTTTATTTCATTTGCCTGTGGAGATAAATCGGCAAATATATTGCTATGACAGATGTCGGAGAGCTTACTGCCTATGTTTTCTTCTAAGATGCTTATGATTTCACAGCTTATATTTAAGTCTTTTATCCATTTTGAGTTTGTTTTTGTGAATGGTGTAAGTTGATGGTCTAGTTTCATTTTTTTGCAGGTAGATGTCCAATTTTCCCAACACCATTTGTTAAAGAGGCTGTCTTTACTACATTGTATGCTCTTTCCTCCTTTGTCAAATATCAGTTGTCTATAAAGGTGTGGGTTTATTTCTGGGTTCTCTGGTCTGTTTCATTGATCTATGTGCCTGTTCTTATGCCAGTACCAGGCTGTCTTGAGTACAATGGCCTTGTAGTTTACCTTGATATCCGGAAGAGTGATACCTCCTGCTTTATTTTTTTTCTTTTTAAGATTGCTGAGGCTATTCGTGTTTTTCTTGGTTCCATATAAATTTTTGGAATATGTGTTCTATATCTTTGAAGTATGTCATTGGTATTTTAATTGGTATTGCATTGAATTTATAAATTGCTTTGGATAATATAGACATTTTAATGATGTTTATTCTTCCTAGCCATGAGCACGGTATGTGCATCCACTTGTTTGTATCTTCCTTGATTTCTTTTATCAATGTTTTATAATTTTCCGATTACAAGTCCTTAACCTCCTTGGTTAAATTTACTCCTAGGTACTTTATTTTTTTGGTTGCAATAGTGAAGGGGATTGTTTCCTTAATTTCTCTTTCTGATAGTTCATCGTTGTTATGGAAAAATACCTCTGATTTCTGAGTATTAATTTTATATCCTGCCACCTTGCTGAATTCATTTATCAGGTCCAGTAGTTTTTTGACTGAGACTTTAAGGTTTTCTATATACAATATCATATCATCTGCAAATAATGACAGTTTTACTTCTTCCTTTCCAATTTGGATGGCTTTTATTTCTTCTTCTTCTCTGATTGCTGTAGCTAGGACTTCTAGAACTATGTTGAATAAGAGTGGTGAAAGGGGGCACCCCTGCCTGGTTCCTGATCTTAAGGGGATTGCTTTTAATTGTTGCCCATTTAGTATGATTTTTGCTGTGGGTTTGTCATAGATGGCCTTTATCATGTTAGGGAATGTTCCCTGTATTCCCACTTTACTGATAGTTTTGATCATGAATGGGTGCTGGATTTTATCAAATGCCTTTTCTGCATCTATTGAAATTATCATGTGATTTTTGTCCTTCCTTTTGTTTATGTGATGAATCACATTGACTGATTTGTGAATATTGAACCAGCCTTGCCTCTCCAGAATAAATCCCACTTGATCATGGTGTATGATTTTTTTCAGATATTGTTAGATCCGGTTGGCTAATATATTGTTGAGAATTTTAGCATCTAAATTCATCAGGGATATTGGCCTATAATTTCCTTTCTTTGTGTTGTGTTTGCCTAGTTTTGGGATTAGAATTATGCTCGCCTCATAAAAGGAGTTTGGAAGTCTTCCTTCCTCTTGAATTTTTTGAAATAGCTTGAGGAGGATAGATGTTAGTTCTTTGAATTTTTGGTAGAATTCAATGTGAAGCCATCTGGCCCAGAACTTTTCTTTGCTGGGTGGGATATTTTTGCTAACTGTTTCGATCTCATTTGTTGTAATTGGTCTGTTTAGGTGTTCTGATTCTTCCAGATTGATTTTTGGAAGATTATATGATTCAAGAAATTTGACCATTTCACCTAGATTGTCTAATTTTTTGTCATAGAGTCCTTCATAGTATTTTCTTACAATTCTTTGTATTTCTGTTGTGTCAGTTGTTATTTCTCCACTTTCATTTCAAATTTTATTTATTTGAGTCCTCTCTCTTTTTTTCTTGGTGAGTCTAGTTAAAGGTTCATCAATCTTGTTTACCTTTTCAGAGAACCAGCTCCTGGTTTCATTGATCCTCTGTATCATTTTTTTAGTCTCTATGTTATTTATTTCCACTCTGATCTTTATTATTTCCTTCCTTCTACTAGTTCTGGGCTTTAGTTGTTGTTGTTTATTTAGCTCTTTTAGATGCAGGGTCAAGTTGCTTATTTGAGCTTTTTCTAGCTTTTTTTGGTATGCCTGTAGTGCAATGAACTTCTCTCTCAGTACTGCTTTTGCTGTGTCCCATAAATTTTGAGTTGATGTATGCTCGTTATCATTCGTTTCTAAGAATTTTTTTATTTCTTCTTTGATCTCATTGTTAATCCATTTGTTATTTAATAACATGCTATTTAGTTTCCAAGTGTTCGAATATTTTTCAGCTTTTCTTTTGTGGTTAATTTTTAGTTTCATGGCATTGTGATCAGAGAAAATGCATGATATGATTTCAATCTTCTTAAATTTGTTGAGACCACATTTATGTCCTAACATGTGGTCTATGCTAGAGAATGTACCATAAGCGCTTGAAAAGAATGTATATTCTACTGCTTTAGGGTGAAAAGTTCTGAAGATATCTATTAAATTGAGTTGATCTAGTGTATCCTTTAAGTCTGCTGTTTCTTTATTAATTTTCTTTCTTGAGGATCTATCCAGTGATGTTAGTGGGGTATTAAAATCCCCTACTATTATAGTATTGCTGTTGATCTCGCCCTTTATATCTATCAAAGTCTGCTTTATGTATGTAGGGGCTCCTATGTTTAGTGCATAGATATTTATAATGGTTATATCTTCCTGTTGAATTGTTCCCTTGATCATTATGTAGTATCCTTTTTTATCTCTTACAGCCTTGTTTTAAAGTTTATTTTGTCAGATATAAGTATTGCTACCCTGGCTTTTTTTTCATTTCCATTTGCATAAAATATTTTTTTCCATCCTTTTACATTCAGTCTTTGTGCATCTTTTGTTTTAAGGTATGTCTCTTGTAGACCGCATATGTATGGGTCCTGTTTCTTTATCCATGCAGCTATCCTATGTCTTTTGATTGGATTATTTAATCCATTTACATTTAAGGTTATTATTGATATGTAGTTGTTTATTGCCATTTTATTCTTTAAAGCTATATTCTTCTTTTGCTATATTTTTTTCTCCCTTTGAACTGTTCACAACAGGCCTCTTAGCATCTCTTGCAGAATTGGTTTGGTTTTAATGAATTCCTTGAGGTATTTTTTTGTCTGGGAAGCTCTTTATTTCTCCTTCAATTTTAAACGTTAGCCTTGCTGGATTGAGTAGTCTTGGTTGTAGGTTCTTGTTCTGCATTACTTTGAATATATCTTGCCATTCCCTTCTGGCCTCAAGTGTTTCTGTTGAGAAGTCAAATGTTATCCTTATGGGGGATCCTTTGTAGGTGATAGCCTTTTTTCTCTAGCAGCTTTTAAAATTTTCTCATTATCACTTAGCTTTGATATTTTAACTATGATGTGTCTTGGTGTAGATTTCTTTGGGTTTCTCTTCAATGGAGTTCTCTGTGCATCTTGTACGTGTGAAACGTTTTCTAGCCTTAATTTAAGGAAGTTTTCAGCTATGATTTGATTGAACAACGTTTCTATGCCTTGTTCTTTTTCTTCCTCTTCAGGAACCCCTATGATGAGGTTGTTATTTCTCTTCATGTTGTCACAGAGCTATCAAGTTTTCTCAGATTTTTTGAGTCTCTTTTCTTTTTTCTGCTCTGCTTCTGTGCCTTTGTTTATTTCGTCCTCTAACTCGCTGATTTGATCCTCAGCTTTCGTCATCCTGCTTTTAATTCTTTCCATTGTGGTCTTCAGTTCTGATACTGTATTTGTCATTTCTGTCTGATTGTTTTTATTATTTCAATTTTCTTTTTTATACTTGCTATCTCTTTATTTAGTTTTTTGTAATGACTATCCATTGTTACTCTAAGCTCTTTGAACATGATAACTATCATTATTTTAAACTCTGCATCCGGTAGTTTAGTTATATCTGCTTCATTCAGGTCCTTCTCTGGGGATTTCTCTTGATTCATTGGGTTGCATTCCTCTGCCTGCCCATTTTGTCTGTGTGTAAGAAGGGTTTGGCTACTGGAGTCCAATGGGTATTTCCTCTGTGTTCCCTAGTTCTGTCTGCATGCCCGCCACCTCCTCTGCTGCTGCCTAGGGCAGTTGGGTGTGGGTGTTGCCGGTGCCGGCTGCTGGGGCTGCTGCTGCAGTCTCTGCCTTGCTACCTCACTGCCTCGCCTCCTTGGGAGGGGCTATGTTCTTGTGCCAGGCTGTATAAAGCTCAGCCAGTCTCGGCCTTCACCCCTCTTTCACAGGTGGGACCTCACACCACACTTAGGCAACAAGCCTGGGCACCCAGTGCAAGAGTGAGCACTTTTGCTCAGCTGCAGGTCCCTGTCAGCCTTTTCCTCCAGCCAGGAGGGGCTTCTGGTGTGCACTCAGCTGCAAGCCAGGCTTCCGCCCCGCCCCCGCCAACCTCGGCTCCTTGGCTGCTGGTGCGCGCTCAACTGCGAGCCGGGCTTCCGCTCCACCTCTGCGGGCAAAGCTGGTTTGTGCATGGCTTCATGCCTCAGAGGCCGGGTGAGGCTGTGTGCCCACTTGCCCCTACCCAGTGGCTGATCTCTACCCATTCCGGGCTCCCGCTTTTCCCCCAAAGATGGGGGTCACAGTCAGGCTGCAGCTGCCAGACCACTTTCGCGCATCCCCTTCACCTCCGTTGGCTAGACCAAGCTCACGCCAGCCAGCTTGGCCTCTGCCCCCACAACAGAACCGCGCTTCCGTGTCCTGCCACCACCCGCCCTCCAGCAAGCCCTCAGCAGTGTGGGTGGGGGCGCTGCAGCTCAGTCCCTAACACTCTATACTGTAGTCCTGAAAGCTCCTTCCTTCTAAGCGACTGTGCTCTGATTGCCACAGGGGAGCCTGTTTGGCTGATGTCCTGCTTCCCCTTGCTGGTTCCAGGGGAAATATTGTTTCAGATTTGTGGATTGACTCAGCCCAGGGTTTAGGGTGGCTGTTCCTCAAAGCTTTTCTCCCTGTGCCTTCCAGACTGCATGCACTCTCTTCCTGCTGCTCTGGTCCTCTCCTCTCTCCCTGTCTCCCGGAGTCCCAGGTGAGTGGTTGTGAGAGAGGTTTTCTGCACTGTCCCTTTAAGAAGAATCCTGGGTCTGAGACAACTATTTCTCACAAACAGTATCCTAACCTGTTTCACAGCTAAATACTGTCCATATGCCTCTTTTAGGCTCTGGGGCTATAGGCTGGGGCTTTGTTCCTGGGACCCGGGTCCCTACCCTTCCGCTGGCCTCTCTCCCTGCCATGTGAGTCTCTCCAGGCTGCCTTTCGCTCCAGGTAGCTGGGAAGCCCTTTCCACATTTTCTCTTTTCTTACCAGTCTCAATGTTGCTTCTTCAGTGTTCCCCAGTTGAAGTGTCCTCTCAGTACAGTTCAACATTGGTTTATCCAGATGCTGGTTCTTAAAATCAAGTTATAATCCACTTTGGTTCTGGGAGTTGGAAGTTGGTCCGTCCACTTACTCCATCGCCATCTTGCCCCTTAGTGATATACCTTTTTATCCAATAATCTCCCTCTCACTCATCTGTCTTGCTGCCAACCATCACATCCTTGTTGTCACCAAGTTTTAAATCTCACAGGCCAATGTCTCTGACACCCAGCCTTTCCTTTCCCTCACTCTTCACCTCTCCCCAGGCTGGTGCTGCCACCCCATCTCTGCCCTCACTCTCCCACTCTTCATTCCAATCTCTACCCTCCTTCCAGGTTCCTTTTCTTCTCATCCTCCTCTTCCCAAACCTCACGCTCTCCTGATTACCAGCAGAATCAAGTCCAATTTCTTAGCAATATGATTAGTATAGTTTTCAACTATACTAGAAAAGCTATTTTTCTACCTCTTTTTCCTCTATATCCATCTCTCTCCTTACCAAGCTTTGCCACCATTACCCAACATACACAGGCAGAGTCACACCTCTGTACATTTGTTCAGAGGAGCCCTTTTGCCTGAAACACACTTTCCTCTAGCCTCCAGCTATGCCAGTGATTCTCAACTGGAGGCCACAGTGCTCCCAAGGGAGCGTCTGGCAATGTCTAGAGACATTTTTGGTTATCACAGCTGGGGTAGAGCATCCTGCTAACATCTAATGGGTAGAAGCCAAGGATACAGCTAAATATCCTCCAATGCACAGGACAACCTCCCACAACAAAGAAATAACTCACCCAAGACTCAATAGTGTTGAGGGTAAGATATCCTGTTCATGCAACTGCTCTTCAAGTTTCAGGATCCACTCAAATGCCAAGCAACTTTTTTTGTAAGAATCTAAAGTAAGATTATAGGGACTTCTACCCTAACTTCATTTCGGCTTCAGCAACCCCATCAGTTCTCTCTTGCCCTTCCGAAACCACAGACTTACTCACTGGCTTTCAGAGTTTCTCTTCCGGCCTTGAGGAACTGTTCCAAATTTACTCACATCAAATCACAGCCAAACAGCCGCCACTGTGGAAAACATAGAGGTTCCTATAGAAATTAAAAATAGAACTAGCCTATGATCCCGCAATTTCACTTCTGGGTATTTATCTGAAGAAAATGAATGCACTAACTTGAAAAGATATATGCATTCACATGTTCACTGCAGTATTATTTACAATAGCCAAGATATGGAAGCAACCTAAGTGTCCAGTGATGGATTAATGAGCAAAGAAAACGTGGTACATGTAGATAATGGAGTAACATTCAGTATAAAAAATTATAAAATCTTGCCATTTGTAGCATGCATGTACCTTGAGGGGCAAATGAAATAAGTCAGGCAGCAAAAGACAAATAACATATGATCTCACTTACACATGAAACCTAAAAAACAAACAAAATAAAACCTCACTTGCACATGAATCCTAAAAAACAAACAAAATAAAAAGTCAAGCTCACAGATGCCGAGAACAGGTTGGCTGCCAGAGGTAAGGGGTAGGAGTGGGTGAAATGGTGAAGAGGGTCATAAAGGTACAAACTTCCAGTGATGAAAGCAATAAGTCATGGCATGTAATGTACAGTTCGGGGACTATAGTTAGCAATACTCTATTGTGTATTTGTAAGTTGCTAAGGGAGTTGATATTAAAAAAAAAAAAAGAAAAACAGCAAAAAAACTTGTAACTATGTTTGGTAACAATGTTAACTATACTTACTGTGATCATTTTGCTATATATACAAATATCTAATCATTGTGCTGTACACCAGAAACTCATACAATGTTATATAAATTATACCTCAATTTTTAGAAAGAAACCCACAATGTTTGCACCTGTTAAAATATTTTGTGAGACCAGCAGGATACCAGAGGAAAGTTCTGTTAAAAGCTTTTTGGTTTATTTTTTACATCACAGCCAGATAAGACAGTCTCTGATTGCCATAGGTGAAAATTTATTGTAATTCCAGTTTTACTCCCCAAACCCATTATTTCCATATATTTGATTCTGCTTCATGCTAGTGGTTAACAATTTTGTCTCTACACAAGAAGGAAACGGCCTGTCCTTCACCCTATGTACCAAGCGCAATATCTGGCTGAGGTGGGTGTTTGCTGGGTGCTTAGAGAATGGTCAGTGTCATTGAACAAGTCTCGACTGTGGTCTGTACCCAGCTTCTGCAGGAAAGGTTTGCCAGAGGAGCTTTTGTTTATCTCTTTTCTTTGTCTAAATCAAGCTGTGAGTTATATCCTCCGGGATATCGTGTGGGGAAGAATGAATAATTTCCTGGGTGTTTTTCTTTTTAATTTTCAAAAAGAGAATGATGGACAATCCAGACAGTTCCACTCCTATATCAGGTAAGTCCTACGTCCAAGTTAGCACATCCACTTCTCTGGCTCCCGACCTTTGCAGGACCAGAGGGACTGGGTACCTCTGGGAGAAACACCCAAAATGCTATAGAGCAGAGTGTTTCTAAAAGAGCCACTTATCTTTAAACTGATGCCAAGTCATAGCCCCCGATCTGTGAAGGCCAGCTGATCAATATGATGTTGAGACCTGACACCCCAATAATTTCCTCTAGTTGACACTGAACAGAATCTTCATTAGTAAAACAACTTTAGACTTTGGGGACAAACCCCTGAGCATGATTCGGCCCCCACTCTCCTCCTGTTGGTTGACACAATCTGCTTCTATCTTTGGAGGTGTAATGTTGGCAGGGCCGCCTGTCACTCTCCCTCTACTCCCTGCTGTAAGTCAGTAAGCAGAATGCTCTCAGGAAGCCATTAAGGGACAATTTACTTGACTACAAAATGGGCATTTCAGAGTACATGATGATTACTGATAAGTAAATTATAATGTTCCCAGCTTAGTCACTAGGTCCACCCAACAGATGAACTCTTAGCCTGACCTGCCTCCCCCAGGCTGGCTGGGTCTCTCAGCCTTGACTTGGGGGCGGGGGCTTCCGGTTCTTTTTAACTGGGTTCCAAATGCAAATCCTCCTTCCAAACCCAAACTACAGTTCTTGTAACAATAGTTCCTTACTTGGCTGCTCAATTCCGTTCCATCAGCCCATAAACAACCTCAATTTCTGATTATTCACTGACAGGCTGAACTTAATTCATGATTGTTTAAGTCCGTGAAGGCGAACCTATGACACGTGTCAGTGCTGACACGCGTAGCCATTTTCAATGACACGCGACTGCATACCAGAGAAGTATGGGGCCGCATGCCGAGAAGGACGTTTCATCCTCGGCTCCTGCAAGGCCAGGTGCAGTAGCTGAAGATAAAACATTTGCTGTAGTGTAGACACTCTGTGCTGGAGGTCTGTAGGCCAAAACAACAGAACTCCGGAACAGAGCATCTAGTTGTGGGACTTCCAGTGAGGCCGTTTTTCTTGAAGTGACACAGCACCCGAGTTATGCTCGGTTTTTTGGCAAATTTTGACACACTAGGCTCAAAAGATTACCCATCACTGGTCTAAGTCTTCCTTTGCCTTCTCTCTAGGCTGAGGGAGCCTAGCCTGTTTCAGATTAAGAAAATGATGGCATGTGCTTAGAAAATTATTTAGTCTCTTGCTCTCATTGGATTGTCAAGGCCACTCTCTGCTCTTGGTTTCCTAGATCCTATCAACTGTGCTTTTGACCATTCGGTGTGTCTCTAATTCTTGCTTTTAGTCAGCCTGGCTTCTCTCAAAACTTTTTTTCTGTATCAGACTTTTTGAGTGCACCATACTCCTCCCCACCTTGCCCTGCTTCTCTTAGTCCATTTATTGTCTGGCCCTGCCAACCCACTTCCAGTTCATTGCAGAATCATCATCCTCCAAACCACACTTACTTATCCCATCCATAAAGTAAGCTTTGTCTGTAGCAGAAAGAGACACAATTACACCACACATAATTAGAGCAAGAGACTATTCATTACAGTCTTACATCTCTATAAAAAGGAAACTCTTGCCTGACTAGTGGTGGTGCAGTGGGTAGAACATCAGCCTGGGACACTGAAGTCCCAGGTTCAAAACTCCAAGGTCGCCGACTTGAATGTAGGCTTATCTGGCTTGAGTGCAGGATCATCAACATGATCCCAAGGTCACTGGTTTAAGCCCAGGGTCATTGGCTTGAGCAAGGGGTCACTGGCTTGGCTTGATCCCCCCCCCCCAGTCAAGGCACAAATGAGAAGCAATCAATGAACAACTGAAGTGAAGCAATTGTTGATACTTCTTATCTCTCTCCCTTCCTCTCTCCTCTCCCTTTCTCTCTCCTATCCCTTCCTCTCTCTCTCTCTCTCTCTCTCAAAAAAAAAAAGTAAACTCTTAACTTTACATCAGTTTCTGATTGTAGATCATTAATTCATATAATTCAGGATCGTAAAGGGGTTTTTTTCTTTATTTCCGGATTGGTTTTTCCATAGCCGAAAGAATGGCATAGCATAAATACCAGATTTAGGACCAGAAGACTTGTACTCAAATGCAAGCTCTGCCACTTACCAGTTGTGTGTGATTGGAAAGAGGTTTAAACTCTCTAAAGCTCAGTGCACCCACATGTAAAATGGGAATGATAACATCTACCTTGCTCAATTACAGCGAGGTTTGCACGATCTGCCTTACCTGCAAGTACCCAGCCCTGTGCTCAATAAGGAACAGCTTCGTGGGTCTCCAAAAGCAAACTCAAATGAGAAAAAACACTGGATTTTGAGATTTCCCTTTGCCGTGTAGCAGCTGAGTCATCATGGCAAATTAGTACTTTAATCTCTCAGGAATTTTATTTCTTCATCTATAAAATGAAGATAATGTCCCCTACTTTTCTTACCTTATGTAGGACATTTTAATCTGAAATTGCTTTGTATATTGTAGTGTTAGAATGGTGCCTTTCCTTCTCAGGGAAGACCGAACTGACGAATTTCAACCAGATTCTTCCCTCTCAACCCGCAGGGAGCAGCTCCCCTGCGGTTAGTATAGTATATTCCCCAGGAGAAGATCAAACGAGGAGATCTTGACTGGCTCCTGTTTTAGGGAAAGTAGGGCATATTCTAGTAGCCTAGAGGGAATTGGGCCTGAAATTAAACCCTGAGGCACTCCCAGGACTTGGAGATGACAAATCATCAACCTGCCATTGTTTGGCCTATGTGACAAGTAAGCTCCTTAAACTCTCCTAGGGAAACTCAGCAAGAATAAGGATTATTCGTCCAATCGAGTTTATCCAGCATTTGTGAAAAACTGCAGTGCTTAAAATACAGTTTTTAATTTCATGATGTGTTTAACCTTAGTCCATCCATGCAAGTGCTTTGCATCAGTTCAGGTGGTGTCGGTCTGTCACCCCCGATCAGACCCTGGACCATGGGGCCTCTACGGGACAGCACTTCACCCAAAAAGCTGAGAGGAGAACAATCTGTGCTGACCCTTCTCAGGAGACAGCAACCAGGTTAAATAAGAAGGGGTAGTCACTGCCTTCAGGAATGTTTTCTTCTGAGGAGGAAAACAAAAAGCCTGGAACCTGCTAGGACTCCTCCCGTGCCCTAGACTCTGACCCAGCCCTGCAAACGTCCAATGTCCAAAAAAGTTCCAGAACTGTCTATTGGTATGTTCTCTGAGAAAAATAGCCTGAATTCCACCCTCCCTTTATTGGGTCCAAATAGAGCCTTAGATATCACTGGAAAGTGCAGGAAGGGGTGGAAGGAGGAAGGGATCACGTTGTATGTTCTGATAACCACAGATTTTCCTTGTTTCATCTGGCTTTCCATTTCCATCAAAACAAGTTAGTGATGAAGATTAATGTTAAGTATAATAAATGCCCCAGAGAGTTCTACCTGTGGGGACTAAGACTCAGTAATGCTGCACTCAGATTCCACTCTGGGCTTCCATGGGGCAGTGGCAATGAGTTATCGTGCACTGCTTTCTGTTGCGAGTGAGATGACAGAGACAGATGAGTGAAAACCACAGACTTAGAAATTACAATTTGGTCTCAAAAGATGAATGAAGAACAAATGCTTTGATCTGTGATTCAGAGTAGGGCTGCAATATTTACAAAAAACATGTTTTCAGGAGAGAGACAGACAGAGACTGAGGCTTAGAAAAGTACCTTTGGGTATTGAAAATAATATTTTCTCCAATTACAGATGACCTAAGTGAATGAGAGGGTTCCGGCAGAGAGTGCAGGGGCTTTTTTGCAATTTCATTAAGCCCGTAAGGGTTGGTATTGAGAGAGTTTGCACCATGGGACATCTGGTCTGACAGAACATTGTAGCACCTAATCCAATTCATGTCTGACAACCCTGGAATGCAGGGCTACAGAGAGACCCACACTCCATTGCGCGTGGATGCCTTGTTTCCTGCTGGGTGTTTCCCAGGTGCTGCGTGGCCAGACCTGTTGCCTTCTGGGCCAACCAATCTCCCTGCCCTTCTCCCAGTATAGGGCACACAAACATCTTGGGAACACTGAGGACCCTGAGACTGAAGACCACAAGCCAGCAGCTCCTCACACAGATCTGGATGACTTCAGCCCACCAGTGATCTTCACCTTACCACCCCCCATGCCCGTATCTCTGCCCACTCCCATCTGAGCCTGTGACTGATTTAGAATTAGAAGCATTATGGAATGTTAAAGTGGGAATGGCTATTAGAGATCAGAGAATCAATTTTTCCAAACTTATAGATGGGTGAACTGAAGCTCAAAGAAAGAACCTCGTTTTTCTAAGTTCACACAGCTGCCTCTTGTGCTCCCCCTTGGAGAACAGCAAAACTGTGTCATAGGCTGGACATATGACAGAATGCCTCAATGAGACAAATGCTTGGGACATGTTTCTCCCATCCAACTTCCTGCCTCTGCTTCCTATGCAGTAAGGAATGCTCAGAGACCCTTTTATTGATTTATTTATCCTTTAATTTATATTTATTGTTTGGGAGGATGTTTTGTTTTTTTAGAGAGAGAGGGAGGGTGAGAGAGAGAATATTGATTTGTTGTTCCACCCCTCCACACACTCATTGGTTGACTCTTGCATGTGCCCTGACCAGGGATCAAACCCACAACCTTGGCATATTGGGATGATGCTCTAACTGAACTATCTGACCAGGGCTCAGAGATCCTTATAGCATTTCCTTCCTTCGGGTGGAGGGATGACAAAACACATGGAATCAGGTAGCAAAATGTCAAATTATGTATTGTATATAATTAATATTGCTGATGCTTATTGAGCATTTACTGTGTGCCAGTCCCTGCCTATATATTATGTATACTCACTGAAATAGTACCCCCATCCCCAGAGATAGGTACATTTATTGTCCCCATTTCACGTATGAGGAAACTGAAATTTGGAGCCCTCCCCAAGTCACACATCTAGTAAATGGCAAAAGCAGGCAGCGCCATGGAGTACAAGCCTCAGCTCTTTGACCATTACTGGCAGATTTCACGTCTTGGGCTGTGTCCAATGCAAACAGCTGGGCCTCACCCCTGGATTCTTCTCATCACCTCTTCTTGGTCCAATCCCTCCACCTCCCAGTTTCTCCCCATTTTTCTTTCACCCTAAAGCATTCCCTTGTCATTCATGGGGCTTATCTAACAGCTGATCATGCCCTTCCCAAACCAAGCCCTCTTGACTCTTCATTTCTTTTGTGACCTCTCTTTGAAGGCTGCTCCAGATCACTTTTCATCACAGTCTCCTCCTCCTCCTTCCCCTGACTTCCCACACCTGGGCCTCCCTTTCTCCCATCTCTTCCCTTCACCACCCCCAACAAATGTCACTTGATCTTAAGTCTGCAGTGCATTGCCTGCCCTGCCCATAATTTTACTAACACAGACACTGTTGTTCCATAAACAACAGTGCATGCTGACACTTGTCCTCATGGTATTGTTATTTGGGGGTGGGAGCAGGGATGAGGGCAACTTGTGCCAAAGTATTTCTCCTTTCAGTTGTCTCCCAGTCACCTAGCAAATATTCATGGAGCAATTTCTGTCCTGCGGAGAGCTGAGTAAGACATAGCCCCTGGCCTGCAGAGCTCCAGTCCAGCTCTAGTGTTTATCTACTCCCTTACTCAACAAGTAATACTAAGCGCCTTCCATTCTGCACGTAACTTGTGCTCTGAGAATAGGGGCTTTGCTCTCTAGGGCCTGGCAGGGAAGAGATTCAGCAGCAGATTACCCTACAGTGTAATTCTGGAACCAGAAGAAGACTTACCACCTGCCTAAATGAGTCATAAAAAGGCTCCACGAGGTACCTGGGAGCTAGATCTCAGAGGACTAAACAGCTAAGTGAGGAGTGGAGAGGGACGGGTGGGCAGGGGATGGCAAGGGAAAAGGCAGGGTGACATAAAAAGTAGACCCATTTCAGAGAATGGCTATGACTCTGTGGCTCTAGGTGGAGAGGGGAGGATCAGAAATGAAAGTAGAGGTTGGCGGGACAAAAATATAAAAGCCCTTCTTATCTGCTGGGCCTCAGAGCACTGCTTCTAGGCTTTCCTTCACTAACCTAGGATGAGAATGCTGTCTCTCTTAGGCTTGGGGCTGGGGCTGTCTGGGGCTTTCTCCCCACTCATCTCCTACCCTGATATCACTGGCCCATTCGTTTAACTACATCCTTGAATGTCCCACAAGAATACTTCTGTTCAGACAGTGACCTTGGCACCACCTTGCCCGAGGACTTCTGTATGAGTCATCAGCCCACCACACAGACTGCCAACCATGACAGCAGAAAGAAATCTCAAAGCCCAAATGCTACACACGTATTTAATTATGGGTGCACAGCTTAATTACTTAGTCCAGCTTTATATGACTTAATTTATAAATATAATTTACAGTTCCCTTGTTTCTTTCTCAAGCCACTTAGCTCATTAATAGTGCTGACTATAAGAGCACTCCAGTTCTTTCTTGCTGGGCTCCAGGCCAATGTTGTACCAAGATAAGGGGGTGGGGACAGGGGTGATGGGAGCAGTCTGCCACTGCCAGAAGCATGTTATCACTGGTATTAAGAATTTACAGGCATGGTGACAATAAAAAAAAGATCAACTTGTAGTTGGTTTTATTATTGTTTTTAAATCCTGTAAAGCCGATACCCTGCTCCTGCCTCCTCCCTCACTTGTGCCCTTGACGGACCACTTGCTCCTCTGCCTTCCCTGTGCCTGCACTCCAGGCACAACCTGTAGTTCCGCACTGAAACCAATTCTTGGCAACAGCCTGCTGGGAGTTTCCCTAGACCTCACCAAGTCGCCTTTATTCCTGCAATCAGAATTTATTCAGACCTACTATGTGAAAGATATTGTTGACACTGATATACTGAGGTAAAATATAATAATTAATAACTATTGCACACTCACTGTGTATCAGGCACTGTGCCAAGGTTTCGCAAACACCTCATTTAATTTTCGCAACAACCCTAGAAACAAGGCTCAGACTGTTTAAAACAGTGGCTCTGGCCCCTGGCTGTATGCTGGAATCACCTGGGGAGTTTTGATACTGGATCCCACAAGAGTTTCTTGTTTTACTGATTGGGGATATGGCCTGGGCATCAGGATATTAAATAAAACAAAACTCTTCAGGCTACTAAAATGTGTTGTCATGTTTAAGAACCACTGATTTAAGCAATTTCCATAAGATTCTATAATAAAGCAGCGAAGACAAGCAAGCCAGCCAACTGACCACCTAGGCCCTACTGTGTGCCAGACCCAGCACTAAGTTCCTTCACTATTAAGGGTGTCATAGATGACATGTGCCATAAAAAAAGATAAAACACTATTACAGATCAAAGGACAGTGAACACAGGGAATTCTTTATGAAAGAGGAAACTTACAGGTTATTCTTTTAAAGAGTTTGCAGATTATGCAAAAGTGGTCAAAATGGTAGGGTGGGACTTTTACGCAGAAAGACACACATGAGCAAAGAAAGGTGCGTGGGTAGGTGAATGTGTAAGGAACAAAGAGCAGACACTGTACATTGGAACAGTTGGGGAATTAGGCAGAAAGTCAGGATAGGTTGTGAAGCACAATGTTTCCCTAAGCATTTCAGGTAGAGGCACATGTAGAATAATGACTATATTTATAGATATACCGAAATAAAGAGACAAGGCTGCTTTTGGTAGGATCAATCACCATATGTCTTAGTCTGTCCAGACTTCTATGACAAAACACCATAGACTGGCTGGCTTATAAACTACAGAAATTTATTTCTCACAGTTCTGGAGGCCGGAAGTCCAAGATTACGGTTCTGATCAGTGTCTGGTGAGGTCTTACTGTCTTACTTCCTCATAAACAGCTGTTTTCTCGTTATCACCTCACAAGGTCGAGTGGGTCAAGGATTTCTCGGGGGTCTCTTTTGTAAGTGCACTAATCCCATTCATAAAGGGCTTCGCCTTCTTGACCTAATCACTTCTTAAAGGACCCATCTCCAAACATCATCTCATTGAGGATTAGGTTTCACATATGAATTTGGGAGTGCGGGTGCATACACATTCAGTCCAGAGCACCATCTCGGCATATCTGGTATATCCACTGGGAAGCTTTGATATAAGGCCTTGAATATAATCTAAGGAATTTGAACTTTATTCTGTAGGTAATAGGAAGCCAATGAAGATTTTATACTGAACTGGGAGCACTGTGATAGGATCGAGGTTGTGCTTTTAATACAAATCTAGACATTGTCACAATGACTTCCTAAAGATAAAGCCTTGACTTAAGGAATTTTCCACAAAGCAATACTAATAGAATACTTTTGTAATGTATCATAATTAGCTACATAGGTGGTGTCTTTCCTACTAGACTCAATTCTTCAACAAGAAGTATTGTGTCATACTTTGTTTTTTTTTAAATTCCAAGTTCTAGTAGAGAGCTTAATACCCAGGAGGTATACAATTAGAAATGGCCTTTGAATCAGTCATTAAATTCCATTCAGCAGGCAGCATTCTCTTCCAGGGTCAAGGAGCAAATGATGATGCAAATGCATGTACATTAGAAAAAGAATGAATGTCAGGGTCAAAGGCCCACAAATACAGCCATAAAGCCCATGCAACACAGAGGCCCTGGCCAGACACACCTGGTTTCCAAGGTTAGTTCCCTTGGCCAATGCTTCTCTTCTGTCACAGGAACAATAAAACCCACCTAGCAGGAGTGTTGTGAAATAACAATGAGATGCAAGGCAAAGGCCTGGCATGCTACTGTCACTCAGAAATGTTTGTTGGCCCCAATTCCCTTGACCATGTTTAATTGTCAAATTCTTCTAATTAAATAGTGAGGATCATCACATTAATGGTTCTAACTTGTGTAAGTTGTATTGGCCCTTCTCAGCATCTGTTCTATTCGGAAGCTCCTGCTACCTAATGTCTATAGTTAACCTTCAATACAATCATACCTACAATTTATTGAGACTTTACTGTGTTTTAGGTCCAATGCAAAACATTTTTTATATGTTATTTCATTTCATCTTTACAATAAGCCTAATCTGTCCTGGGCCTGTTTTTATGTTTTTGTATAACTTTCAAGCCAAAACTAGTTTGCATGTTTTAAAAAATATATATGTAACAAATTTTAAATATATATATGTATATATACAACAAAGGCTCTATGATGTGCTACAAAGCCTAAAATATTTACTATCTGATCCTTTCCAGAAAATGTTTGCCCATTCCTGGCCTATCAGATGAGTACTATCACTATGCCCACTTTATAGATGAGAAAACTGAGTTTTAGAAAGGTAAAGTAATTTTGCAAAGCCACACAGATAATAGCAAGTGGCAAGTCTTGGTTCCAGGCCTAATTCCATACCCATGGTCTTAAAACCAGCTTTGTTGCTTTAAATTATATTAAAGATGGCCTTCCCTTTGAGTTAAATGCAGACTTGTCCCATCCATAGCTTGTTTCTACAGAGTCTGAGACATGTCTTCTCCAGTGCCTACATCCCTGTACATGCTCCATCTCACCTCGCAGGTCTCATGTTCCTCTCTCACACTCCCCATGGAGTTTTCAAAGCAGCATAGGGTCAAGGGCTGTGAGGAGAGTTACAATCCAAAGGAGAGCCTGCTGTGAAGGAAGTACAGTTCTTTGTCTCCAGGGAGTCTGTTTTCCAGCTGTGGGGGAAGGGAAAGAACCAGTGCTTCCCTTCCAAAGAGAAGCATGGCCAGAGGTTTGCACGTAAGCACCAATCCGAGCAGCCTAGTTGTCACTCTGTCTGGGTTTGGTGGGGGCGGGGGGTAGCCACCTGAGAACCAGGCTGCTTCAAGCTCTAGCAGCTAACCAGCTGAGAAAAGCAGCTGCTCCCGTTTCATCTGTTCCATATTCAGCAGAGGGATTAGTTTAAGGTTCTGACCCCGAGAGAATGGTGCCTACAGTAAGCTCTCTGTTATCCTGTCCAGCTGGGGAGTGAGGTGTCCTGCTTTGTCAAATATGCTGGTTCATGGAGAGTTAGTTGCTATGTGTACCATCAGCGGGTGATCGGTATTCAAAGACTCAGAAACACATAAAATACACTTTGTGCTAAAAACTACCCAGAACATGATTCCCTCTTCCTTAGATGTTTCAGCAGGCATTGTGCCTCAGGGACATTGTCATAGAAGGAAGAGTGTGCAGGAAATGAAATCCACATGTACTGAGATCTATGTTGCTAACAGTGAGCTGGATGTCTTAAATCGATACACTATTTAATGCTGCCAGTGGTCCAATGTTTGTTATCTCCACTTTGCAGAAGAAAAACATGAGGTTTGAGATGGTGTTTGTTTACTCATCTGATATTTATTGGGTGCCTTCTATTGACCTCAGTGCTGGGAATACCTGTACCTGCCCTCATGAAGTTTCTATTCTGATAAGGGATCGTCAGTTAAGCAACTACAAGTAATTAATCAATTATGGTAGGGATAGGAGCCACAAAGGGCAAGTGAGGACGACATGAGAACGCAGGAGGCTGACTCAGACTGAGGATCCAAGAAGACTTTTGTGAGGAAGCATAACTGATGCTGAGACCTGAGGGTTGCCTAGGAGAAGGGTATGCAAGCATTCCCAGCCCCACAGAGACCCACAGTGGAAAGAATCAAGCTTCTTCTTCAAAGAAGTGCCCACACCCAGGTGTGACTAGAGCAGAGGTGGAGACCGACACAAGGGGAAGCTGGTAAAATTAGTACAACCTAGAACAGGGGTCGGGAACCTATGGCTTGTGAGCCAGATGTCACTCTTTTGATGGCTGCATCTGGCTCGCAGACAAATCTTTAATAAAAAAATAATAACGTTAAAAATATAAAACGTTCTCAAAAATATATATATATAAAACGTTCTCATGTATTACAATCCATTCATTTCCTACCACTCATGTTCATGGTTGCAATGGCTGGAGCCAATGACAGCTGTCCTCTGGGACAACACCAAATTTTATTGGATAATGCATAACGTACACTGGTCGTTGTGAGGTCAGGAAGTAAACTTCCCACCTTTTAATCAAGTAGTCAGCTAGCTAACTGCAGAAACCCTTTTGATGAACAAGATGGCTATAAGAAAAAATGATGAGGAGTATCGTACTTTTCAGCAGGAATGAACAGAGAAATTCGCCTTTGTGGAGAGAGCAGGTTCTGCAGTGTGTCTAATATGCAATGATAAAATTGCATCAATGACACGGTCAAATATAAAGCGGACTTTAACACACGCCATACTACATTTGCATCAAAATATCCAGCGGGGGACAGCAGGAAGAAAGCATGTCAAGAGCTACTATGCAGAGTGCCAGCTAGTCAGCAGCAACTCCATGTTTGGACCCAACAAGGTGACTGGAATTCGGCTAGCTTTGCTGGTGCTTTAGCAAATGTGAGAAACGGAAAGCCATTCACAGATGGGAAGTATGCCAAAACATTCATGCTTGATGTTGCCAATGAACTTTTTGACGACTTTTTGGTTAAGACAAGATAATCAAACAAATAAAAGACATGTCTCTGCTGGCAAGAACTGTTCACAATTGAACCATCATGATGGCAAATCAAATGGAGGCAACACAAGTGAAGGACATAAATGCAGCACCCTTCTTTTCTCACGCTTTGGATGAATCAACAGACATAAGCCATTTATCCCAGTACAGCATGATTGCAAGGTATACTGTCAGTGACACACTATGTGAGGAAAGTCTTGCTGTTTTGCCTATGAAAGAAACAACGAGAGGAGAGGATTATTCAAGTCTTTCACTGAGTTCGCAAAAGAAAAATATCTACCGATTGATAAACTTATTTCGGTGTGTACTGATGGTGCCCCGTACATGGTGGGGAAAAACAGAGGATTCGTAGCGCTTCTTCATGAACATAAAAAGAGACCCATCCTAAGTTTTCACTGCATCCTACATCAGGAGGCGCTTTGTGCTCAGATGTGTGGTGAGCAGCTTGGTGAGGTGATGTCACTGGTCATTTGGGTGGTCTACTTTATTGTTGCCTGAGCTTTAAATGATCATCAGTTTAAAACACTGCTGGATGAAGTTGGGAATAATTATCCTGGTCTGCTTCTGCACAGCAAATGTGCGTTGGTTGTCAAGAGGGAAGGTGCTCAGCAATTTCACAGCTTGTCTGAACGAAATTCAAACTTTTCTTGAAATGAAAAATGTTGAGCATCCTGAGTTAGCTAACACTGAATGACTCCTGAAGTTCTACTATCTCGTGGACATGACTGAACATCTGAACCAGCTCAATGTGAAAATGCAAGGCGTTGGAAATACAGTCTTATCCCTTCAACAAGCAGTGTTTGCATTTGAAAACAAGCTGGACCTCCTCATCGCCAACATTGAAACAGGTCGTTTACTACACTTTGAAAAACTGGGAGAGTTTAAAGATGCATGCACAGCAAGTGACCCTGCTCAACATCTTGATCTCCAGCAGCTAACGGGCTTCACATTTAATCTCCTGCAGTCATTCAAAGTACACTTTGGAGAATTTCGTGAGCGCACTCGTCTTTTTAAGTTCATCACCCATCCACACGAGTGTGCAGTGGACAGCGCCAACCTGAGTTACACCCCTGCTGTCTCCATCAGAGATTTTGAGCTACAAGCTGCTGACCTGAAGGCCTCAGACATGTGGGTGAATAACTCCAAGTCACTGAATGAAGATTTGGGAAGACCTGCATGACAGCAAGCAGAGTTGGTAAGCAAACACAAGTGGGGAGAAATGAAAAAATTTCAACCCTCAGACCAGCTGATTGTCATAACTTGGAACGTGCTTCCCATCACATACCGTACACTGCAGAGTGTGAGTATTGTTGTACTGACAATGTTTGGCTCTACGTATGCATGTGAGCAGTCTTTCTCACATCTAAAGAATGTTAAGACCAACCTACGATCATGTTTAATGGATGGAAGAAGTCTCAACGCCTGCATGAAGCTTAACCTCACCACGTATCAACCAGACTACAAAGTCATCGGCAAAACCATGCAGCACCAGAAGTCGCATTAATGGTAAGAAGTACTTTATTCATCATTGGTTAGCAACAGCATAACAACGTTATTAAAAAGAATTCAGAGACATTATACTTTAAAAGTGTTGGTCTTACATAAAATGCACACATTTACTTGTATTTAGTGTTAAACATATTGTATGGCTCTCACAGAATTACATTTTAAAATATGTGACATTCATGGCTCTCTCAGCCAAAAAGTTTCCCGACACCTGATAGAGCCACCAGGGCCAGCCTCCCAGACCAAACAAGGATGTTGGACTTTATTCCAGAATATCACAAAGGGTTGCACACCAAGGAGAGGCATGACAGTTTTTCAGGGGGTCAAACTTTTAGAAGTAAGTAGCAAGCAAGAGTCCCAACTGCAGGTTCAATTCGAAAGTCCATGATTTCCCACCATCTCCAGCCTATTTTTTTTTTAAGTCGGTAAGTGTGATGAAATAATTAGTTCTTCCAGCTGATAGAAGGGAAATCTGATGTAGATGCCCCTAATTAGGAGTCAGAAGTCTTGGGTTCTAGTTCTGCTTCTCCCCGTTGCTAGTCATGCAGCTTGGCCGTCTTTTAACCCCATAGGCCTCAGCTTCCTCACCTCTAACAGAGAAGGTTAGATTGTGTGCTCAATGAATTATCCGGTAGAAAACACTTGGAGCCAGGCAGAACCCATGATAAATGCTTAGTGAGTCTTATCTATGGGCTTCATCAGCTTTTCTGAGCTCTAATATTTTATGACTCTTGTTTGTTTTGTATTTTTCTGAAGTGAGAAGCAGGGAGGCAGAGAGACAGACTCCCATATGTGCCCGACCGGGATCCACCTGGCATGCCCACCAGGGGGCAATGCTCTGCCCACCTGGGGTGGGCTCCGTTGCTCAGCAACCAAGCTCTTTAGTGCCTGTGGTGGAGGCCATGGAGCCATCCTCAGCACCCAGGCCAACATTGCTCCAATGGAGACTTGGCTGCAGGAGGGGAAGAGAGAGACAGAGAGAAAGGAGAGGGAGAAGGGTGGAGAAGAAGATGTGCGCTTCTCCTGTGTGTCCTGGACAGGAATCAAACCTGGGACTTCCACAAGCTGGGCCTATGCTCTACCACTGAGCCAACCAGCCAGGGTCATAGTATAAATTTCATGACTATGAATGTACTTTCTCATCATGGTTAGTCCTCCCTAACCATGCACAATAAACAATCTTGCTTATCTCTAGAGAAAGGTCATAAAATTATTCTTTTGACATAATCTTAGAATTCTCCAATAACACTTATGGACTCTTGTCTTCCTGGGTTTTATAGCTCACTTAAATGTTCGTATAATTGATTCGCCCCTCTTACAGGATTTACCCACATAAGCCACAGGCAGAAATTTAATTACAGTTCTGAAGGGGCTTACTGTTGTAATACTGGTAGTGCTTTCATAGGTTAAGTGATAATTAAAGTTTAAATTCCACTGGGGTCAAGCAACTTTTAAATAGGCCCTCTCTCTCTCACACCTCATATTGCAATAAAGGTAATTTGGCTTTTGAAAAACAGAATGATCCTGAACAAGAAATCATGTTGGGTATTGTATATAAAGCGATACCTGCTTTTCTTTGGCTATTTGATCTAGTGCTTATAAATGTTCACATACATGTTCTGTCACTACAGAATATTTACGGAGGCTGGGAGGAGGATATTCTTCATTATTATAGAAAATATTGGGTCCTGAGCCTCTGCCTTTACAGCTGCCCCTACCCCATCGCTCAGCATGATTTGTGTTTTCTCTTTCCTTTGCGCGACTAGTATGTGCTTTCCTTGGGAATACAAACTCATTTTAATATTAGTTTAAGTAAGGCATAATGAGAAATGCAAATCTGCTGCAAGAAAACAATAGAATTCATTCAAAAGCCAAGATTCAATGACTTTGGGGTTATCTGTGGTTAGGCTTTTTATTACATCTTCACTGCTCTCCATTCTAGGAATTGAACACTGTCTGTATGTTTAAGTATGCAGCTGTAATTGACCTGCTATTACACTCTCCCAGGCAAGCTCTGTTGCTTTGCAAGAACAAAAAAATAAGATAGCTTACTTCCCTTTTGCAAATTTAGTACAGGAAGAGGCTGAGGGTCTTTCTAGATTCCTCCTGTGGCAGATGAATGAAGGTGACTGTTGGGCAAATGAGTTTATAAAATTTGTATTATTTGAGTTTGCTCCCTTTTATTGTTAAAAATGGCACTGGGCATTGCCAATGTGTGATCTGTGAAATTGCTAACTACCTTCCTGCTTGGGAAGGACCATTGTTATGCTAATGTTTCCTGGAGGAGAGGTTTTGGTGCCAGAAAAGGTTTTTTTATAATTAAATTTCAATTTTTTTAATTTATTTATTCATTTTAGAAAGGAGAGAGAGAGAGAGAAAAGAGACACAAAAGGGGAGGAGCAGGAAGCATCAACTTCCATATATGCCTTGACCAGACAAGTACAGGGTTTTGAACCGGAGACCTCAGCGTTCCAGGTCAAAGCTTTATCTACTGTGCCACCACAGATCAGGTCTCAGAAAAGTTTAAAAGGAGAGGAGGAGAAGGAGAAAGGGAGAGAAACCAAGATGGCAGAGTGAGAGTAGAGAAAATGCAGAGTGCTGAAAGAGAAGCCAAGATGGCAGGGAAAGGGTGAGAAGCCAGTTTTTCAGATTAAGAAGCCATGTTGGCAGATAGGAAACCAGAGGTAAGGAGCGAGGGGTTTTTGTGAGCTCCACTGAGACTTGTGGAAGTCTTTGATTCTAGGAAAAACTGGAGAAGATTCTCCTGGTTGTGGAACCGGAGAATGTGTCAGTAGTTTTGAGAGCTCTGAGTGAAAGAGAAGTGTTTTCCCTATGTGTTTGTTCATCGGCCAGTGCAAGTCTTGAATAAAAGAATGGCCCACCAGTTCTTGGCTCCACTGTTTCTTTACCATCTGCCCAAATTCAATGAGAACCTGCAAGTGAATAGTCACGATTTCAGTGGCCCCTGGCCTTACAGTGACACACTCTACACTGGAACAGTCCCACACAAAGGGTATTTTTCTTACTGGATACTGGTTCTTACTTTCCTTAATAGTCTTTTCTTCAGCTTTGTCTTCATGTTTAATCCTCTGCCCTCTTCTTTAGCAGATATATTTTGACTTGAGACTGGTTGCTTTACCCATTGTCAACATTGCAAAGTTAAAACAAAAAATAAGCAGCCACCCCTGAATTGTCAACTTTTTCGTGTGATTGGGAGAGTTCATAATCTACATAGATATAATCATGTCAAATTCTCTTTTATATAACTCGGCATGTATTTGTGTGGGTGTATGTAAATGTGAATGTTAACAAAACCTAAAATCAAAAATGAGTTTATAACACATTGCAGTCAGAGAGTCACACCATGACTGGGTATTATTTCAGGTAGATGACCTTTGGCCCACTCCTTATATAACAGTTTCATGGTAAGAAGTTTAACAAAATCCTGCATGATTTAGTTCCTATCTTTCTGCTTTATCTCACACCATTTTCACCACCCCACTGTGTTGGCTATGTTCTGGCCATACTGGCTGAATTAGTGCCTTGAAAGTCATGCTCCTTGTCTCTTCTAGACTTTGACGTAAGCTTGCACTCTACCTGGTACCTTTTTCTACCCCATCACTAATCTATATATCCTTTATTCTTCAGTTTTTAAGTTCATTATTTATAGTACTTTCAAACAAACCAATCCCTGAGACTCTCAGCTTCTAATATTCTTATATTATGAAATACCTAATTTGCTGACTCTCTATGCTATTTTATACAGTACTCTAATAATTTCTAATTCTAAACTTCTTATGGACAAAGTCTATCCTTTAAACTACCTAGCACTAAGGTGAATACATAAGAAATACCCAAAAAATACCATTAATTAATTACCTATTTACATGCCCTTGGAGCCACTTCCACATGAGTCACTTAGCAACGTGGAGAAATGTTCAGGAAATTGTCAACTGTCTAAGGACAAGGACATTGTTTACCATGTTCAACATTTTCCCAAGTCCTTATACAATGCCTGACAAACAATAGGCACTCAGTAAATACTTAAGGAGTAGATGGGTGAATGAAGGGTGACACAAAATCAATAGTGAACCCACATTTTACCCTTAGGGAACTTTTAGAAACTAGAAAGAGACTTATACTGTCATTCTCATCTCTCCTCCCCAACTCTTTTCTTTGGACATTATTTACATTATCTTCATTTCTTCTAAGAGATCTTTTGAAACAGAGTGTTTTTTCTTAAGTAGACCTTATAAAAAAATAAAAGAATAATCCTAGCAGAAACACATAAGCAAAAACCCTCTTTTGATAGCTTTAGAAAACAAGAATAGTGATTGAGATAACTGGTATACTTATACAGCTTCATAAAAGCAAGGTTAAAGACAATCTTTTTAGTTTATGGCCTTCTCATTACATACAGTCAATTACAATCATGAAGAACAAATGCAATTCAATGTAAGTCAACAAGTATTTATTCTGTGTTGGGTATTTGAGATAAAAGATAAAAAGATGAATAAGACTAAAGTGGAGTAAGAGATCATGTAAACAACTATCATGCAATGTGGTAATTGCTATGCTAGGGGGAGGAACAGAGTGTTCAAAAAATAATGAAGATGGAGCAATTAATTCTGTCTCAAGCATAAAGAAAAATTTCACAGAGAAATTGATCATTGAGCTACTCCTTCAAGATGGTAAGATTTTGCAGGTAGAAGAAGTGAAGGGAGCATTCCAAGTACAGAGAGTAGTGTTAAGGCATCCAGCATGTATCACATTCTAGATGACTAAAACAGCTTGACTAAGACAGAGGGTTCCAACAATTTTAACACCAAGGAGCTTTATTCACCCCTACATGAAAATAGTTGAAACTTTAGCATCCATGGATTGACAAAGCATAGCACACAAAAAGCTGCTATGTATTTAGTAAAGCTCTTGACCAATGTGTGTTTTATTAATTTCAGCAACATCTATATACAGGGTAAAAATATGAGCACATGATATCAAACTTAAAGTCACATTTACCTTCCTTTTCTTTAAATGTCCCATTGAAACTAAGATGGAAAATTTTGGTCTAAGAAAAGTGTGATTTTCCTAGTACATGCCCCCCAATGAGAATATCAGAGTTTGAGAGAGAAGAAGACTAGGACCTTATATAGTTTTTGAACCCCACAGGGACATGCAATGGTATGTCTGGGGAAATATGAAGGAGAGAGGAAAGGCAAGTTGAGAAGAAATGGCACCTCTGCCCAGGAGTGAAATACTGTCTTTCTAAGTTTTCTAACACCAAAATAAAGCCATCCGCCTTTGCAAGTATAGGGGTGCCCAAGCTGCCTTCTAGGGGAAATTCTACTTACACAGAGCCCACAGGCACACTTTTAATCCAGAGATTTCTATAGTGGCAGAAAAAAATATATCCAACAGCCTACGCCTCACTTGCAAATATAAATGGAATTATCAACAGACAGCTAAAGAAAACCAACTGACCCCAGAGGAAACATATATAATCAAGGAAACAGAAAATATCTTTTTAAATTAGAATCCTTGGAGAGTCAAGGTTTTGCATCAATTAAACAAGAACAGGATGCTATAGAAAAAGAGATAATCATCTCTAAACAGGAAATAGTTCTTAGCAATTAAAAATAAGAAATTCAATAAGTGGACTGAATAATACCTTGAATACAACAGATGACCAAATTAGATACTTACAGAACAAAATCAAAGAAAGCTCCCAAAATTTATATCAAAAAATAAAATATATGCAAAACATGAAAGAGAAAACATAAGAGACAAGGAGAAAGAGAATTATGAATGGACAGTGGTATAGTGCTCATTTCCTGATGTTTGTTTTTGGGTCTTTTATGAAATTGAAAATAAAATTTAGTTTTTTAATTTTATTTAGAAAATTAAATTTAATGGGGTAACATTAATCAATAAGAGTACATAGGTTTCAGGTAAACATTTCTGAAGCATTTGAACTGTTGGTTGTGTTGTGTGCCCATCACCGAAAGTCAAATCATTTTCCATCACCGTATATTTGTCCCTCTTTTCTCCCCTTTTCTCAACCTTCTCCGCCTGGTAACCACTTCCTTTTTATCTATGTTCATGAGACTCATTTTTATATCCCATCTATGTGTAAAATTATACACTTCTTAGCTTTTTCTTATTTACTTGTTTCACTTAGTATAATGTTCTCAGGGTTCATCCATGTTGTCATAAATGTCACTATGTCATCATTTCTTGTGATTGAGTAGTATTCCATTGTATACGTGTACCACATCTTCTTTGGCTAATCTTCTATCAAGGGACACTTAGGTTGTTTTTATGTCTTGGCCACTGTGAATAATGCTGCATTGAACATAGGGGTGCATGTGTCTTTTTATACTGGTTTCAAGTTTTTTGGGTAGATACCCAGTAGAGGGATTGCTGAGTCATATGGTAGTTTTATTCTCAATTTCTTGAGGAACCACCATACTTTCTTTCATAATGGCTGTACCGGTTTACATTCCCACCAACAGTGAATGAAAGTTCCTTTTTCTCCACAGCCTCTCCAATACTTGTTATTATCTGTCTTGCTAATAATAGCCTATCTAACAGGTGTGAGGTGGTATCTCATTTTAGTTTTGATTTGCATTTCTCCAACAACTAGTGAAGATGAGCACTTTTCCTATGTCTATTTGTTGTTTGTATGTCTTCATGAGAGAAGTGTCTGTTCAGGTCCTTTCCCATTTTTTAATTGAATTGTTTGCTTGTTTTTTACTGAGCTTTGTGAGTTCTTTATATATTTTGGACATTAACCTCTTATCAGAGCTGTCCTTTGTAAATATCACCTCCCATTTGGTTGGCTGCCTTTTTGTTTTGTTGTTGGTTTCCTTTCCTCTGCAGAAGCTTTTTGGTTTAATATAGTCTCATTTATTTATTTTTGCCTTTACTTCCCTTGACTTTGGGGTCATATTCATAAAATATTCTCTACAGCCAAGGTCCATAAGTTTAGTACCTATGTTTTTTCTACATAATTTATTGTTTCAGATCTTATATATAGGTGTTTGATTCATTTTGAATTGATTTTTGTACATGAAAATAAGGTATAGTCAAGTTTCATTCTTTTGCACGGGGTTTTCTAGTCTGATCTTTCATAACAAAGGGTCAATAATTCTCTTCAGCTAGTAATAACAAAAAACAGAGGTTCAAATCTTTTACTTAAGGTCATGTGTTACCTGTAGAACTAAAAATACAGCCTATTAACAGTGATTACCCCTAGAAAGTAAAAATGGGTTAAAGAAACTGTCCCTGAGATGAGCAAGTTCCTTTTATGGACTCCTGTTTTTATTGGAAACAGAACTTTCCTACATTGGGATATATATCTTCTAATATTTTTCATAAATTTATCCTTAAAATGTATGATTCACTGGCATAATTGAGACATCATGCCCACCTGCTCCAAATTTATTATCTGCCAAATGTGGGGGTCCATTGTAACATAAAGGAGCCCCAGAAAGAAAATTATTTTTCATTTATTTTTTCAGTCATTTAACAAATATGATTTGAAGGTATGCTGTGTGCAAGGGATGGTTCCAGGGCTCCAGATAGAGCAGTTCTTCAGCAACAAATCTCTGACCCTCACAGAACTTACATTCTTCCTTCAGCACAATAGTGTCAGGTTTATTACTTTAAAATTAATAGGCTTAATGTTATTGGAACAGAGGAATGTGTTTTTTGGGTAGGAGAATGGACCATAGTATCTTCATCAGAAAAAAATATTAAGCATTTCACAATGATGATGTGTGTTAACTGTTAGGTAAATTCTGGTGATACCCCTGAATCCCGCCCCCCAACTTCATCCTAAAAAGAGATTGTCCCCAACATGACCATGTAAGGAAGACTACCTTCTACATAAGTTAATAGTTATGCCTGATACCAACAGATGAGGAAAAGAGAAGAGGAAATGATCCTAAAAGAAACTAGATTAGATCTAGACGATATTAAGAAATCTTTTTCTTTTCCTGAAAATCCAAGAAGTGTGAGTTGAGTTTTGTGAACCTACAGCATATGTTTAAGTCGCATTACTTATTCAAGCTACAGATTGCTTGGTGTACATATGGTTTTTCTGATTGTCTGAAGTAATTCCATAGGATCCCTAAGCAAACAAGTTGGAAATATCAGGGCCAGCATGAAGGTGCTTCCTCAGAGGAAGCGAGAAAACAAGCCAGAGAAGCAGACTTGGAACACCACTGCCTGTGCCACACCAAAAATTCAGGGGACAGCCAAGAAATATTCAAAGAAATGAAATGTACAAAGAAGAAAGGAGTAAAGGAAGAGAAGGTTTTAAGGAAGGGAGTGATATAATCAGATCTGGGTCTTGAAAAAATGATCTGGCAGCATGTGGATAGTGAATTTAAAGATTTGTAGACAGGGAACTAAGTTAAGAAGCTACTGTAATTATCCAGGCAAGAGATGCACCGACCTCAGGCTCTTGTGCACTGCTTCATATCTCTCCTTCCCTCCCCTTGACTCCGACCTCTGCTGTGGTCACCATTGCTGCACAGACTTCAAGTAGTTCTGGGCAGGTAGGTGCAAACACAGTATATTACCTCAACCACAGGCCATGAACTCCATGCTTCTCAACGAGAGTTCTTCTGATGTTGCTGCATGGAATACCCCAAGAATCCACTAGCAGTCTTCTATGCAGCATCCAGAATTATGAGAGTGTTGATACACACGGGGTCCTGCTTGAATGATGGTGGATGGAGCTTCTTGCATGCCCTGTTCTGAGCTGCATTTCATAAGGGTCCTCAAAAGATCCCACACAATCCAGCCCTGACAGTGGTCAACTCAGTAACACAACCTTGATTTGGCTCCTGCTCCTTCCTTCTTTACTCCCCCACCGCTCTCACACCCCCTAGGTCATCAGGGGCCTTGCCCCTGGGAAAGCATAGATTGGGGTGTCAGTTATTAAGTCATGTTGCAATGAGACTCTATTTCACATTATAAAGTCACAGTGACAAAAATGTGTGTATAGAATTATGATCTTTCAACAAATATTTATTGAGCAATATTTCCCTTCAATGCCTAATTAGACTCATCGGAGTGAAATTCCAGGCACTTTTGTTTATGTGGAGAACCTGTTTCCTTACAACTCATAACCCAAAACATTAAGACAAATGAAAGTAGAAGCAGTGTCCTCTGTGTGCAAGTCTCCATGCTTGTACAAATGCCAACAGAAGTCTTCTATCCCAGCCCCCTCACCCCCTGCCACATACCCACCATGTTCTCTCTTGTCCAGGTTACAGAAATCCAGTTCCTTTTTTGTAATCTACAGAGCACATACCCAAAGAAATTGTTATGTTCAAATCATAACTTTCAAAAATTTTTTCCTGTCTTTGTGACAAGCTCTCATTTTTCATTTCCTTCTAAGTCAGATACCACCTCCGAGATCCACCCCTTTCCATTGATGTCAGCAGGAACTGACCTCTTGTCGAGCTGTCCTGAATGCCTACTGTCAGTTCACCTTTGGCCAGATATATCTCTAAGCAGGGACAGAATGAGAACATTTATCACTTTGAAAAATTCCATGTTCTGTGTTCAAGGTCAGTTTCCCAAAGACCTTCTTGCAGAGTGGGGGTAAGGGTGTTAGGGCAAACTGCCAATGGAGCTGGGTAGAACGCAGCCAGATGAGATGTCTTTTTTTTCATAGGCGAACAGTGGCAGAGATTTGTTTATGCCTTGTCATGACTAGACAGCCCGAATACCATCAAGCCTGCATCAGCAGTTGGGCCTGGGTTTTGTCATTGTCAGTCCCTGTGGTATTCAGAAGAGATGCTGGCTCAGGAGGGCCAGCAGAGTTTAATTTCTAAATGCATCTGAAATCCCTTAAGCCCTTTGTTGGGGCCATTGCAAAATCATAGCGGGTACAGCCGTTTTCCCCTTCAGGGGTTGCATCACAGTCACTAAGACAAGCACTACTGAGGCTTTCTTCAAAGAAGTGTTGGCACCCATGGTCCAAAGGTTAAGCATGCTGGGGCCTGGCTGGTTGAATTGCATGTCATTTGAGAGCTCAAGTGAGCACAGGCTGAGCTCTGTGCCGGCTGGGGACTGAGAAGCAATTGCTGGTTCTTCTTTCTCCAGGGAAGGTGAGCAGCATATGGTGCTCTGTCTGGGACACAAATGGTTTGTTTCCACCAGCTTTTCGGGAGTTTCAGGACCTCTGGGACCAGAAGGAACAAGGTCTTTACAATTTCTTTTGATCTTTCTCAGAGTTGCTTTCCAGGTCTCTGCATTTGTTCTGCTGAGTCTCTTACAGAGTGTGGTTCTGCTGGGAAGGTGAGCACCCGGCCTGGGGCTCAGGGGTTAGAGGCTTTCCTTCTACTGCCTCTATCTACCCAGGGTCTCTGGAACCGTCATTTTGAATCTTGAGATAAACTGTTTCTTCATTACACGCATGTGAAAACACTGTATACACACATATACTTTTTGTGTAATATCACTAACTTTTGTGGTTGTGGAAATATATTGGTCCACATGAAATAAGAACCAGCTGGAGCAAAGGCAAAATATTTGATAGATTTGGATTTGATGGGGGCTGTGGTGGTGGTGGTGTGTATGTGTGTGCGCGCACTTGCATGTGTGTTCCCACTTTGTGTGTGTGAGAGAAAAGTTAATAATAATAATCACTATAATAGTAGTGGTCATTTGTTGAAAAATTTTTATGCATGGAGTACACTGCTCAGTATTTTATAGACATTCTTTCATTTAATTCTCTTTCAACCTTACAGATGCAGTGGTTATTACTGTCTCCATTTTACAGATGAGAAAATTGAGGACTAACTTGCTCAGGATGTGATACCAAATCCCAGCCAGGTTTTTCTGACACAAAAGCTGTGCCTAATCATGAGGTTTTAACGCCTGCGGATAGCACACTCCCCACTCATCTTCTCAGGATTCTGTAAGAACATAATTGTACCATTGTTCTTTTCATGATAAACCCTGAGAGCCACAATAGCGATAATACTATAATCATTGATACTTCATGTATCAGCGAAGACCTGGAGCTTTTCATTAGTATTTCATTTAATGTTCACGCAAACTCACAAGTATGTAAAGAATAACACACATTATTCCCACTTTACCAATGAGAGAACAGAAGGGAAGAATTTTTAAGTCAGTAGCTTGCCCCAGGTCATACAACCAGTAAATCATATCTTGGAATTTAAATCTAGACCGGCTGATTTCAAAGTTCTAACACTCCCCAGAGCCTGTTTCTTTTTTTCTTGTTGTTTTCCTAGGAAAAGAGTTCGAGAAGAATATAGTTGCTTAATGATTTTCCAATTTTTTAGTGTATGAGTGCGTGTAACTCGTTGCATATATATATATATATATATATATATATATATATATATATATATATACACACACACACACACACACACACATATATATATATATACACATACACACACACATACACACACAGAGATTCATGCATTCAACACACAGGATGAATAAATCTGGATAAATAAATGTTTTAGAAAATGAGAAGCAAACTTCTACTATACCAGGCACATGGATGGGCTCTAGGAATGCTAACGTTTGAAGGAAACCAACAGTATCACAGAGAGAGAGAGAGAGAGACTCTTAGACAAATCCATTCAATGAAATATAGGGAGTGTAGTGAGAAGCTATAAATATACTTCCAGAGGTGGGACATTTCATGTAATCAAGGCTCTGACAGGCCCTGGGACCTTACACTCATTGTTTTCAGATGTTCAGGTTTGCAGTTAGAATTTTAAAGAGCAACTTAGTTGTTACCAGTTCATGAAACTGCCAAACAAAACGACTAAAGACAAAAATAAGTGAACTGTAACTTCCTACTCAGAAAGTTTCCCTGGCTCCTCACTGCCTGCTAAAGAATGGAGCTACTCGACCAGGCCATCTTGCTGGGGTCCTCAGCCTTGCCTGCTCCATTAGCATTCCTTCCAAGGAAATCCAGCCCACCATTTTTTAAGTTGGCAGCAGCCTTGTGACACCTTCCTCCCAGTCCCAGGTGACTTGACTAGGGAGGATCCACTGCTTAAAGTTATCCAGTGAGCATCTCTCTCTCTCAAAACTTTGTACCATGAGTCTTGGAGATGACTGTATTTGCTCATCCCCAGATTTGAGAGTCAAGTGGCTATATTGGGCTGGGCCATAGTGCAATAAGGAAATGGAAGAAACCAGTGAGAGAAAGAGAAAAGTGAAGCAGACAAGTAACAAAAGGTAAAGGCGAGACCTCCCTGCCCCTGCGAGATGTGAAGACAGCCCTTGAAACTTCCTAATTACCTACCACAAGCTTCAGTGGGGCCACGCTTCAGGGGGCTCTAGCTGTGCTTTCTTCTGGAATTCTTTGCAGTTTCCCTCTTTTATTTCAATAAACTATTTTATGTGTTTTAGCTGGAGTGGGTTTTCTTTCTTCCTACCAAAAGATCCTTGACAAGGATACCTTCAAATCCTTTTCTAATTGAGACCATAAATTTATCTTTTTAATCCATTATTTCACCTCGGGAATCAGACCGAACCAGACTACTCATTATCCCAGAAATGCATTTAGCCTTTTTCTGCCTTTATATTTTGGTTGATGGATTCTTTCCACGAAGAACACCCATCACCTATATGTCCAACTGTCCACACCCCAGCCAGTCTTGAGTTCCAGCTGGAAACTTCCTCCATTTGGCTTCTTGGGGCTATATTGGTTACAAGTAATCTCTCACTCCTTCACAGAGTCTTATATGTAGGTTTCCTGGCTCTGCTGCTTTCCTCCTCATGATAGAGATATTAGTATTACCCAGCTTATCTTTTCTCATGGACTGTAAGCTCCTGGAGGCAAACTTCATCAGAGTTCAGTACACAGAAGACACTCAAATGCTATTTATAGATTTAGTAAATGAATGAGTAAATTCAAATTACCAGAAAGCATCATTAACTGAAAAGTAGCAATACTTCAATGTGAGAGGGGAACAAAAACACAAATAGAGAACTTAGATCATATCAAACATATAGACAAAATATGAACTCTAGTATATTAGACATCAGTACAATTTCAATCAAATCTTGACCTTAACCTCTAAGGTTTTTGCCACTAAACAAAACCCATGCCTGTGGGATTCAATGCCTTATATATCTGCAGTATCCACAAAGAGACATGAGGTTATGAATCAAGCCGTGAGATGCTGTGCATTTTCAGTGACTAAAAGGTATCTTGTTAAGAAATATTGGAACCCAACAAAGAATTAAATTTTCCTTAGCTTAAAAAGAAATGGCAATCTTATTATCCATTTTTAGAGTACTTACCACTATATAGCATGGTATGTAATTATTTCTTATATCTGTTTTTTTTATTCTCTCTCTCCCTTTGGGATATGAGCACCATGCAGGAATGATCTTCATTTCACTCACTGATGTAGCCCATACACCTCTAATAAGTGCTTAGCATAGAGGAGGCACACAATAAATAATTGCTGAAAGGATGGTTGAATGATGAAGACTTAGGAAATGTAAGAACAAATGTGATGCAGCCTCCAGATATCTGTAGTGCAGAAGACACTACAGACCCCCTTTATCAACCAGTGCCCCAACCCCCGGCTACTGTAAGTGGCTGCAAACTCCTGGCAGCTGGCCCTACTTCAAAGAATTAGCCTTAGTAGATGGGAACATCTCTCCCAGAAAGGGCTGGAAGGTTGCACACTGACTCTAGCGGTGGCCTGTAGCCAATGACTGACTGATAAAGGAATCCGAAAAGTATTCCCCCTCACCTCACTATGGTAAGGTGCTGTGGTGTCATCCCTGATCCAGAATTCCCCCTGAAATCAAGCTAAAGCTAGCCTTCAGCGGCACGCACATCTTATGTGGCTCTTCCTCATTCTGCTTCTCTTACTTCCTCCCGTTCAGGCTCTACCTGAGAGCACTCCCTCAGTACATCACTGCCGCCAAAATCCTTGTCTCAGGCTCTGCACCTTGTGAATCAATGGGATTATTTATTTTGTGCCATGCACTCTTTTTCAGACATTATGCCCATTTTGAAATTTAATTTAAAATTACCTTTGCAACCATATTTTTCAAGACAGTTATTATTGTCTGTAAATTACTCAACTTGATAAATAAATGTTTAATATATTCGATATGGTCAAGGTAGGATTTAAATAAACCCTGACCTATCTACCTCCAGATTCTCTATGCCTCATATTAAACTACATCACTGCAGGAGCTCATTCATATATTTCAGAAGCATTTTTAATGACAAGAAAGAGACTTTGTGGCTGATCCTCAGTTAGCCAGAATATGGAATTAATCATACCTGCCCAATCTCTAAAATTCAGGGAAATCAAGTCATCCCTCTTTTCTCACACTGGCTTTCCCATCACATTCTGATGAGAGCCTGACTTAGGAGTTGACATATTAAGGAGTCTTTCAGTATTTTTCAGTGCATCGAACCTTTAAGTAAATTCTCAGCACCATGAGAAAGCAGATATCCGTTTACCTATTCTGTTGATTGACACAGACATCCAGATGTTGAGTGATACGCACAAGGCAGTATAACACGTCCTCATCAGAACCAAGTATTTCAAATCCCTTACTCATATCTCAGACTTTTACACTTTTATCTTGCATGAATCCACCATCTCTGCTCTCACCATCACTGAAAGAGGTAGGTTTCTGATAGAAACCTGTTTGACTTTTGTCTGATTCTACTAGTAAAGAATGGAGCAAAAATGTGTATAAGTAAAGAACGTTCATTGTTCCAGGGGAGCGTTCACAGTCTCAAAAGCCAGATTTGAATGGAATTTGGGGTGGATAATATGTAAAGTTAAAAATCTTCAAAGTATTTAAAATGAAAAAGAAAAAGATAATTTGAACATTTCTCTTCTACTTAAAATAATGGAACTGCTTTGCTTCCAGAACCCATCTCTCTTTTAGGTATATTGTATTTTTAGAAAGAAGATTTTGAGCTTCTAAATACTTTTTAAAATATCTATCTTTTGGCTGATCAAAGAAAGAAGGGAAAAATAGCAGGTAAATGTATTACAGACCTACTGTGAGTTAGAATGATAAAACACAAACATAATACCCATAGAATGGAAAATTATATTGAAATTGTGGCTCATGGACACATCTGGTTCTTTCAATGGAATTAATAAAAATAAATGTGAGTTAGGTTATGGATTTCTTTTCTGTTTATCACTATTTATTTTGGTTTCTATGAAAACAATGCTCTAGATTTTCATACCCCATCTAGATTTGATTTACATTGGGCAACAACAAACTTTGGTATCAAAGAAGGAAATACAAAAAGGTGATTTCAAACATGTCTCCAGTGTACAACAGGAGACTTGTAATGTAATCCTCAGTATACAAAAAACAAAATTTGTAGCATTCTCCATTGGGTATGGCTTTTTTTCTTTTTTAAATGACTTCATTCTCTGAAGCTGAATCTCTCTAAACAAAAATTCTCAAAAACATATCTTCATTGCAATAATGAACACTTGGATATCAACATCTGAAATAATGATTCCAACATGAAACTCAAAGGTAGTGTCCTAAGTGGAAAGGCCCATGTCCTGGGCATTGGAGCCTGGGATTTCAACCCAACACAAACTAATTTTGTGAGCTTGGCTATTTTACTGATTCTTTCCTGGCTCCCATTTCCTCAGTTATATATTGAACTAGACAATCTTTAGGGTTTTTTTCCAGCTCTATCTTTATGTGAATTCATATAAAGATATGAAATTAATTTGAGTACATTGGAGAAAGATCTCAGAACCTCTATAATACTTTTCCCAGATTAAGTAAATCATATTTCTCGGATCATTTCTTCCTTGGCTACAGTGATATGAGAAAACATAACTTTCTCCCCCAGAAACATATGTCACATTGAGTGACATATGAAATATATCAGTATTGTTATTGAAAGCATGTTGAGGCCAAATACAAGAACAAGGAAAATATAATGAACATGGTGAAAGGAAATTATATGAGAGCAAAGATCTGAGCAGTGACTGGAGAAATACTCAAGACTAAAAAGTTTAAACAGGCCTGACCAGGCAGTGGCGCAGTGGATAGGGCGTTGGACTGGGATGTGGAAGACCCAGGTTCAAGAGCCCGAGGTCGCTAGCTTGAGCATGTACTCATCTGGCTTGAGCAAAAGCTCACCAGCTTGGACCCAAGGTCGCTGGCTCCAGCAAGGGATTACTCAGTCTGCTAAAGGCCCATGGTCAAGGCACATATGAGAAAGCAATCAATGAACAACTAAGGTGTCACAACGAAAAACTGATGATTGATGCTTCTCATCTCTCATCTTTCCTGTCTGTCTGTCCCTATCTATCCCTCTCTCTGACTCTCTCTGTCTCTGTAAAAAAATAAATAAAAATATAAAAAGGTTAAAGGGGCTACATAAATATAGGTAACTCAGAAGTCAAATCAAAACAAGTCAGGAAACTCAGAAAAGGTCAAGAAAGTGCTGTAGGTCAGAACAGACAGAGTCTGGAATCCGAGAATGGATATGAATATTATTAAAAAATAGAAAATATCAGAGAGAGGTCTCACTTTAGGGCATAGCTTATTTACTCTTTATGGTGTGTGTTTGTGTGTGTGTGTGTGTGCGCACGCACGTGGGTACGCACAGGGAGCTGTGCCCAAAGGGTGCTCATTGCAGTCAGAGTAATGTGAAAAGTAATACTGATTAAGTAATGTATTGCCTCAAGTAAGATACTGACAAAAATATTTGGAGAATTACTTTGCATCAAGGAACATCAGAAGGTTCAGATAATTTTGAGATACTGGAGGCAGGAGAGTTGATGAGATAAGAAAGGAGAAAGCAGTATGTCTTTCTGAGACAAGTATTTGGTTCTGGGCCTGCATGGAAAGAAAACAAGCCACTCCCCACTTCCCTTTCATTCTCATACCAAGCTGAACTTGTAGAACTAGCACCAGGGAACATGATCCTGGTAACCAAGGCAGGGCCACAACCCCCACCGTTGGAGGGGACTCCACACAATAGCCTAGCCCTCAGCTCTTCCACACCAACCCCTCTTAGTCTCTCAACAGAAAAACGAGGAAGGCCACTCTATGTAAGGACTCTCTTTATCTCATCCATCTCCATCTGGCTCTGTGGGAAAATGCTCTGACCCATTCCTCATTCCAAAAAGAAAGAGAAAAGGGTTTAAGAGAACAGTTGTTACAGAAATGCATGGTAATGCAGAAAGTGCTGTGAACACAATAGAAGCTACTTGTCTAAGAGAGAATTCTTCTTCTGTACCAAATGACCAGTTGGAGAGGGATATTTGGATTTATATTTTAAATAATCATTATAGCTGCCTTGTAATTAGTGTACTGCAGGGGTTGAGGATAAAAGGAGAGAAATTAGGCTACGTTTTAAGACTTAGCTTAGAATTCTAATGTTCATCTGTATCTGATTTCCTCACCTTCCACACATGTGAAAGAATTATACTGACTTTTCCCCTTTGCAGTTCAGTGATGCCATGTGACTAGTCCTGGCCCATGCATTGGGAGCAGAGGTGGTGTGCATCGCTCCCAGACAAGAGCACTGGATTGCTGGATGAGACCTCTTAGGATCTCATCCTCTGCAAGTATGGCTGGTAACATTTCAGATCAAGGAGCCTTTCATGAGGGCCCCGGGTGAGAAAGAGATGGGGCAGATCTCCCTGTTAATCTGCAGCAAGCATGTGGCCCAAGCAAGAAATAGACATTTGTTGTTTAAACCACAGAAATTGGGAGGATGGTATCTGTTGCCATAAAATAACTTAGTATATCCTAACCAATAAAAATACCAACAAAAAATGGTGGTGCCTGACCTGTGGTAGCACAGTGGATAAAGTGTCAACATGGAATGCTGAGGTCATTGGTTCAAATTCACAGGCTTTCCTGGTCAAGGCACATATGAGAAGCAACTACTATGAATTGATACTTCCAGTAGGAAGCTTCCAACCCCCACCTCTTTTTCTCTCTCTTTCTCTCCTCTCTCTAAAATCAACTAAAAAAAAGAAAGAGAAAAATTAGGGAAAGTAATTAGATTTAGGATATAGTTTACAGGTATGACTGATAGGATTTTCTGACAGATTGGAGAGAAATGGCACAGGAAGGAAGAATCAAGGATGACCACAGCACTACAAGGAGCCCATAGCTGGCACTGCTAAGCAATTATAATTCTTCTTCCTTCTGAGCTCAGCACAGCCTCACAATTCTTGTTAACACCATGCTATAGAAATTTCTTAGAGCCTGACCAGGCGGTGGCGCAGTGGATAGAGCATCAGACTGGGATGCAGAAGACCCAGGTTCAAGACTCCGAGCTCGCCAGCTTGAGCGTGGGCCCATCTTGTTTGAGCAAAAGCTCGCCAGCGTGGACCCAAAGTCTGGCTCCAGCAAGGGGTTGCTTGGTCTGCTGAAGGCCTGCGGTCAAGGCATATATGAGAAAGCAATCAATGAACAACTAAGGTGTCGCAACAAAAAACTGATGATTGATGCTTCTCATCTTTCTCCATTCCTGTCTGTCTGTCCCTGTCTATCCCTCTCTCTGTCCTTGTAAAAAAAAAAAGAAAGAAAGAAAAAAGGAATGTCTTAGAGTGGGAAGGAACAATGAATGTCATGACTTGCCATATCTGGGATTGTAGGGGCTTAGAGACAGATGGTTAGAATTTTTTTAATCATTGGTTTGAGATGAAGTCAACAAAAACCAAATTCATTTCAACCTCCCCCAAAAGTAAAACTGAGGACAGTTTTATGTTATCACCAACTACAGAGATAGTGAGGTAATAACTGGAACGTTAGAAGAAATCTACCTCAATAAATATTTAATAATAACCAGAAAGCAGAAAGAAAGAACTAACTATTCTTGGGTAATAGCTTTTGGTAAATTTAGGTGTTCAAAATATTTTACCTTAAAATGAGTGTTTGGTTGGACTAGATTTAAAGGATAACTTCAAAATCTCTTATTAAAAATCTTGCTTTTAAATATGATTGTAGCTCTGACATCAATTGTGTGACTTTGGACAAGTCACTCGAGCCTCTCTGAGTTTTTAACTTTGTCATTTATAAATCCTGAGTAATCATGAGGGTTGTTTTAAAAATTAAATGAGGTAATATATATAAAAACCCTTTGTAAACTATACAGTGCTAGTCTAATGTACAAGATAATTAATATTTTTAAAGAGTGAACCACAGAGGTTTCTTTTTGCCTTATTTTTGAGCCCACGCATAATCCTGATGAGGCTATGGAAGAAAAAATTTGATATAGAAAACTAGAATTAAATTAATAGTTAAGGAAAACTAATGACTTAGCGCAGTGATTTTCAACCTTTTTCATTTCAAGGCACACAAAGTACTAAGATTCTGTAGCACATCAAAAAATATATTTTTGCCAATCTGACCAAAAAATAAGTATAATTCTGATTTATTCACACTTGATGGCTATTGCATTGCCTGTTATTATTTTCTAAAAATTAACATTCCAAGGGAAAAGAGGTCAGGGTCCTTGTTAAGTAGTCAGGTATTGCATGGTTTAAAATATTTTGCAGCCACTGGTTGAAAATCACTGACTTAGAGAATAGATATCTTATCTAAGTGGTTGAAAATCTCAAAAGGAAAGAAGTCAAAATGTGGTCAGATTTGTTTAGAATCTAGTTAGAGAAACTCTTTAAAACTGTACATACCTATTATTGGATTTAATTGCATTCCTAAACTGTGCCAGGAGTAGCTGATCTCGCCTTCCATGGTAGCATTGTAACAGAGCAACAGCATGTCTGTCTGTCTAATCTTAGGACTAAATGTTATTGTGTACTTGCATTAAATTGAAAGGTCACTCAGATATTCTTCTTGGCAGGCTCTCCTTCTTTTCTCTTTGCATCTTTGTGACTATGTTGAGGTCTACACAGCACAAAGCAATTAAAAAGCAGAAAGATTATATAGTAAATCTGGAAAAGTTAACTAAGGGTGTCACCTTGAATGGACTGTTTCATTCAAAATCACCCAAAGACCTGTTTGTGGTATAAATTCACATAATTGTTTCTGGTCCTCCACTCTGACAACAGTTTTAAGGACTATTTATTGAGCAGTTGTAATGGACCAGACACTTTTGAATTAGGCACTAGGAGTGCAAAAGTGATTTAAACTTCCCTGCACTTAAGGTGCTTAAGGTCTAATGGGAAAGACAGAAACGCAAACCATATTGACACAATGTGGAAAATGTTCAAAAAGATCTACAGGTGATGCAGAACTTTCAGTACACGATGGCTTTCTCAAAGAGATGACATTGAATTTTAATGATGTGTGAGTTAGCCAGGTGAGTAAAGCAGGGAAGGGCATTTCACACAGGGAACAGCCTGATAAAAAGGAAATGGAGAAGTTGCAGATTTGGAGGCAATGATGAGCTCAGCTATGGGTGTATTGTGGGAGAATTAAATAAGCTCAGGAGGCATCCTGATGTAAAAAAAAGAAAAAAAGAAAACAACAACAAAGCACATAGGAGAATTACAAGCTAGGTGTACATATTTAGTAGTCATCAATTGATGGGGAAGAGAGGAAGCCAAAAAAATGTATGAGAGGAAAAGATGAGAAGGTGGGGACACTGAGGAACACATGCATAAGGGACAGGAAAAATAAAAAGAATTCTTGCAGGGGAAGCAGAAAATGATCACAATAGCAGATAAAAAACCATGGAGGAAATTTAGAATGTTGAAAGTTTCGAGCAGATGGCCAACAATGACAAATATTCAACTAATATCAGCCTAAAATGTTATGCATTTCTTTATAAATATGAAGAGTCTTTGCTTAAAAAGTCCTTTCAATGGCATGGGGGTTCTTAAAATAAGGAAAGAGCAAGAATTTAGCTTGTGCATCTTCACTAAGATGATCCAGGGATCATCTTAGATAAAGGGAGGTTAGCATTAAGTGGGAGAATTTAGAAGGCATTATAAGCTAAGGGAAAGAATTACTAGAAACGAACAAATGGAAGATAATGGAAAGAAGGGGAAATATGAAGGAGTAGGGAATGGTCTTGAATATACTGATGTTTTTAATATTTTTGGCCAATACCCAATATAGGAAATACATCTTGGCCTGATCAGGCGGTGGCACAGTGGATAGATTGTTATATATCTCAGCCTGACCAAGTGGTGGCAAAGTGGATAGAGTGTTGGACTGGGATGCAGAAGACTCAGGTTTGAAACCCCAAGATCACCAGCTTGAACCTAAGGTTGCTGGCTTGAGCAAGGGGTCACTCGGTCTGCTGTAGCCCCCTGGTCAAGGCACATATGAGAAAGCAATCAATGAACAACTAAGGTGCTGCAACGAAGAATTGATGCTTCTCATCTCTCTCCCTTCCTGTCTGTCTGTCCCTCTCTCTGTCTCTCTCTTTGTCTCCGTCACACACACACACACACACACACACACACACACACACACACACAAAATACATCTCACTAAAGACCCAGTACACACACAAAAATATACACATAATCATAGATGTAAAATAAAGTTTATGAGGTAATAAGTGTCTTTATTATATATTACACTGAGGAACAAAATTTTTGTTGCATCCACAAAAACACGTGTTCTTACCTAATTCAAGTGTCCTGATCTAAATCTGACATCAGTTTTTCTCTGTAAGATACACTGTTTTTGCAATTCAAGATTTTAGGTTATCATCTTATTGTAAAATTTTCAACATTTAGTTTAACATAATAAAGTAGAATGTCTTCTTGGGCATCATCTTTGTGAAAATATAATAATTTATAAAATGCAGTAAATACACTAAGACACTAAGAGGTATGATTGCATCAGAATTTGTCTACAATTTTGAAATAGAACATATTAAAACACTTATTTTAATCATAAAATTTGCACAAAACTTATTTAAATTCTATTCAGGCAAACAAGACTACCACTATGTTAAGAAAACTGAGAAGAAAACAAACAAATCAGGACTTCAAAGTGGCTCTACTAGAAAAGCCAAATCCAACAATGAATTACAAATAACAGCTGATGCCAACCCAAGAAGACCTAGAAATAACACAACTGAAAATTGGACGCAGACAACACCAAGCCTAGACTCAACCAGCTCTACAAACAACACACCCAAACATGCAGACATAATGAGAAGACAGAGAAGAAGTGCAAACCAAATGAAACCACAAGAGAATGCTCCAGATAATGAACTGAGCGATATGAAAATAACCAAACATCTAGATGCAGAGTTCAGAATAATGATTGTTAGGATGCTTAGGAATCTTAGAACAACAATGGATGGTCATTACAAACACCTAAATAAAGAGATGGCAAGTATAAAAAAGGACATTGAAATATTAAAAAGAATCAGTCAGAGATGACAAATACTGTATCAGAAATGAAGACCACAATGGAAGGAATTAAAAGCAGTATGTATGAAGCTGAGGATCGAATCAGCGAGTTGGAGGACAAGATGAACAAAGGCATGGAAGCAGAGCAGAAAAAAGAAAAGAGACTCAAAAAGTCTGAGGAAACTCTAAGAGAGCTCTGTGACAACATGAAGAGAAATAACATCTGCATCATAGGGGTTCCTGAAGAAGAAGAGAAAGAACAAGGCATAGAAACCTTATTCAATCAAATCACAACTGAAAACTTCCCTAAAGTGATGCAGGGAAGGGTCTCACAAGTTCAAAAAGCACAGAGAACTTCATTAAAGAGAAACCCAAAGAAACCTACACCAAGACACATCATAATTAAAATACCAAAGCTAAGTGATAAAGAGAAAATATTAAAAACTGCTAAAGTAAAAAAAGGCTATCACCTACAAAGAAGCCCCCATAAGGATGACATCCAACTTCTAAACAGAAACCCTTGAAGTTAGAAGGGAATGGCAAGAAATATTTGAAGTAATGCAGAACAAGAGCCTACAACCAAGACTACTTTATCCAGCAAGATTATCATTTAAAATTGAAGGAGAAATAAAAAGCTTCCTGGAGAAAAAAAAATTCAAGGAATTCATTACAACCAAACCAATGCTGCAGGAAATGTTAAGGGGCCTGTTGTAAACAGATCAAAGTGGGAAAAGAATATAGAAAAAAGGAATACAGCTTTAAAGAATAAAATGGCAATAAACAACTACATATCAATAATAACCTTAAATGTAAATGGATTAAATTATCTAATCAAAAGACATAGGGTAGCTGCATAGATAACAAAACAGGACTTGTACATATGCTGTCTACAAGAGACACACCTTAAAACAAAAGATGCACATAGACTGAAGGTAAAAGGATGGAAAAAAACATTTCATGCAAATGGAAATAAAAAAAAGCTGGGGTAGCAATACTTATATCAGACAAAACGGACTTTAAAACCAAGGCTATAGTAAGAGATAAAGAAGGTCACTACATAATGATAAAGGGAGCAATCCAACAGGAAGATATAACCATTATAAATATCTAGGCAGCTAATATAGGAGCACCTAGATATATAAAGCAGACTTTGATGGATATAAAAGGTGAGATTAACAACAATACTATAATAATAGGGGATTTCAATACCCCACTAACATCACTAGGTAGATCCTCAAGAAGAAAATTTACAAAGAAACTGCAGACTTAAAGGACAAACTAGATCAAGTGAATTTAAAAGATATCTTCAGAACCTTTCACCCTAAAGCAGTAGAATATACATTCTTCTCAAGTGCTCATGGTACATTCTCTAGGATAGACCACATGTTAGGGCACAAAAGTGGTCTCAACAAATTTAAGAAGATTGAAATAATATCAAACATTTTCTCTGATCACAATGGCATGAAACTAGAAATCAACCACAATAGAAAAACTCAAAAATTCTCAAACACATGGAAACTAAATAGCAGGTTGTTAAATAACAAATGTATTAACAATGAGATCAAAGAAGAAATAAAAAATCCCTAGAAACAAATAATAAAGAGCATACAACAACTAAAAATTTATGAGACACAGCAAAAGCAGTACTGAGAGGGAAGTCCATAGCACTACAGGCATACTTTAAGAAGCTAGAAAAAGCTCAAATAAACAACTTAACCCTGAATCTAAAAGAACTAGAAAAAGAACAGTAAGTGAAGCTCAGAGGTAGTAGAAGGAAGGAAATAATAAAGATCAGAGTGGAAATAAATGACATTGAGGATAAAGAAACAATACAGAGGATCAATGAAACCAAGAGTTGGTTCTTTGAAAGGGTAAACAAAATCGATGAACCCTTAACTAGACTCACCAAGAAAAAAAAGAGAGAGGACTCAAATAAATAAAATTAGAAATGAAAGTAGAGAAATAACAACTGACACAACAGAAATACAAAATATTGTAAAAAAATACTATAAAGAATGGTATGCCAAAAAATTAGACAATCTAGGTGAAATGGACAAATTCCTTGAAACATATAATCATACAAAAATCAATCTGGAAGAATCAGAAAACCTAAACAGACCAATTATAACAAATGAGATCAAAATAGTTATCTAAAACCTCCCAAAACACAAAATCCCTGGGCCAGATGGCTTCACTGGGGAATTCTACCAAATATTCAAAGAAGAACTAACTCCTATCCTTCTCAAGCTATTTCAAAAAATTCAAGAGGAAGGAAGACTTCCAGTCTCCTTTTATGAGCCAAGCATAATTCTGATTTCAAAACCAGGCAGAGACACCACAAAGAAAGAAAATTATAGGCCAATATCCCTGATGAACTTAGATGCTAAAATCTTTAACAAAATATTAGCAAACCGTATCCAGCAATACATGAAAAAAATCATACATCCTGATTAAGTGGGATTCATTCTGGGGAGGCAAGGATGGTACAATATTCATAAATCAGTCAATGTGATTCATCACATAAACAAAAGGAAGGAGAAAAACCACATGATAATTTCAATAGATGCAGAAAAAGCATTTGATAACATACAGGACCCATTTATGATCAAAACTCTCAGCAAAAGTAGAAATACAGGGAATATACCTCAACATGATAAAGGCCATCTATGACAAACCCACTTCCAATATCTTAATCAATGGGAAAAAATTAAAAGCAATCCCCTTAAGATCAGGAACAAGGCAGGAGTGCCCCCTTTCACCAATTTATTCAACATAGTACTGGAAGTCCTAGCTACAACAATCAGACAAGAAGAAGAAAAAATAAAAGGCATCCAAATTGGAAAAGAAGAAGTAAAACTATCATTATTTGCAAATGATAAGACACTGTATATAGAAAACCCTAAAGTCTCAGAACTACTCAAAACACTACTCAATCTGATAAATGAATTCAGCAAAGTAGCAAGGTATAAAATTAATACACAGAAATCAGAGGCATTTTTATACACCAAAAATTCCTTAATTTCTCTTTCTGAACTGTCAGAAAGAGAAATTAAGGAAACAATCCCCTTCACTATTGCAAAAAAATAATAATAATAAAGTACCTAGGAGTAAACTTAACCAAGGAAGTTAAAGACTTGAATTCGGAAAATTATAAAATATTAATAAAAGAAATCAAGAAAGATACAAACAAGTGGAAGCATATACTGTGTTTGTGGTTAGGAAGAACAAACATCATTAAAATGTCTATATTACCCAAAGCAATTTATAAATTCAATGCAATACCAATTAAAATACCAATGACATACTTCAAAGATATAGAACAAATATTTCAAATATTTATATGGAATCAAAAAAGAACATAAACGGCATCAGCAATCTTGTAAAAGAAGAATAAAGTGGGAGGTATCACATTTCCTAATATCAAGTTATACTACAAGGTCTTTGTACTAAAAACAGCTTGGTACTGGCATAAGAACAGGCATATAGATCATTGGAACAGAACAGAGAACCAGAAATAAATTCACATTTTTATGGACAATTGATATTTGACAAAGAAGGTAAGAGCATACAATGGAGTAAAAACAGCCTCTTTAACAAATGGTGTTGGGAAAATTGGACAGCTACCTGCCAAAAAATGAAACTAGACCACCAACTTACACCATTCACAAAAATAAACTCAAAATGGTTAAAAGACTTAAATATAAGTCATGAAACCATAAGCATCTTAGAAGACATAGGCAATAAGCTCACTGACATCTCTTGCAGCAATATATTTACTGATTTATCTCCAAGGGCAAGTGAAATAAAAGATAGGATAAACATCAAACTAAAAAGCTTTTGTACAACTAAAGTCACTGTGAACAAAATAAAAAGACAAACTACACGATGGGAGAACATATTCAACAATACGTCCGATAAGGGGTTAATAACTAAAATTTATAAAGAACTTATAAAACTCAACACCAGGAAGACAAACAATCCAATCAAAAAATGGGCAAAAGAAATGAATAGACACTTCTCCAAAGAGGACATTCAGATGGCCAATAGACAGATGAAAAAATGCTCAACATCACTAATCATTAGAGAAATGTAAATTAAAACCACAATGAGATACCACCTCACACCACTCAGAATGGCACTCATTAACAAAACTACACAAAATAAGTGCTGGCGAGGATATGGAGAAAGGGGAACCCTCCTGCACTGCTGGGGGGAATGCAGACTGGTGCAGCCACTGTGGAAAATAGTATGGAGATTCCTCCAAAAATTAAAAATGGATCTGCTTTTTTACCCAGCCATCCCACTTATAGGAATATATCCCAAGGACACCATATCACCAACTGAAAAAAAGAAATACACCCTTATGTATATGGCAGCACTGTTCACAATAGCAAAGATCTGAAAACAGCTCAAGTGTCCGTCAGTGGACGAGGAATTAAAAAGAAGTGGTACATATATACAATGGAATACTATGGGGCCATGAAAAAGAAGCAAATATTACCTTTTGCAACAACATGGAGGGACCTGCAAACTATTATTTTGGGTGAAATAAGCCAGGCAGAGAAAGAAAAATGGCATATGACCTCACTCATTGAGGAATCCAAGGAACATTGAGAACTGAGGAACGGAACTGAGACAGAGGAGAGAGCAAAGGGACCAGAGGAAAAGAGGACAGAGGGAAAGGGGAGGATAGGATAGGCTAAACCTGAAGGGAATGGGGGAGGGCGCTGCCAGGAGGGGGGTAAGGGAGATGTTAAGCGGAATATGGGGGAGGGAGGATGCAGTGGGGGGTTACCCTAGAATCTATGTGAACACAATTAATAAAAAAAAAAAAGACTTGACCCTGGCCCATTGACTCAGTGGATAGAGCATACACCCAGCGTGCAAACATCCTGGGTTCAATCCCTGGTCAGGGCACATATGAGAAGCGACCATCTGCTTCTCTCCTCCTCCTTGTCCTCCTAAAAAAATATATATAAATAAGAAAAAGAAATTCTATTCAGGCAAAAATTTGTGTTTGTATCTCTTGCATTTGTGTACTTGATGAGGACAATCTTGTTTGATGCTCCAGCAGTTGTCTGCCATTATTTACAGCTGTAAAGAAATAGCCGCCATTCTGTTGGACTGTATTTGGTAACACCTACCTGACTGAGAAGACTATTGATATCATTACATTAAAGTGTTTGTCTTCGGAAAAAAAAGTCCACAGAAATTTGTTCACACTTCCTGAAATGGGATACTTAAGCTGACCAGTGAAGTACATTCTTTTCTTGAAGCCTGGAGGCTAATAACTCAGCTGCTTTCTTCAATAGGCCCAAATCTCTTACTAAGTCATTCAATTCGGGTTGGTTAAACTGCTGAGTGGTTAATGACTGCTTGGCATCAGAAGAAGACCCGTTACATTCTACAACCATTTCCTCATGCATCATATCAAAATATACTTGATCACCATGTTCACTTTATTTGTCCTTAGAAGAAATAAAACCATTGAAAACTGGAACCGGGAGTGTCTCAGAGTGTGGGATAGGTCGTATTGCTGAAGGAATATTAGGATATGTGATCATATGCCGTTTTTTCTTGCGATGCCCTTTGTATGGATCAGACAGAACTAACAGTCACTTTTGTGGTCCTTAGGTTCACGCAAAACCATGGGAATACCAAAAGGCATTCCTTTTGTCCAGTCACTAAGCATTTCCTCACAACTATGACACACAATATGAGGAGCCCAATTCTTGTCTTGATTGCCAAAGGGAACTTGAAAATAGGCAATAAATGCACATATCACAAATGCTGAAATATTGTGCCTTTGACGCTGAAGTGTGTAACAGTCACATATATAACAGAAGGTGTCAAGACTATTCTTACATTTACACCTACTCGAAGAAGCCATGATTCAATCTTAAAACAAAATAAGAGGGTGTTTTTATCAGATAATTTTTTACATTTAAAAATAACTACAGTTATGTAAAAGTAATATTTGTAAAACATTAATTGCCTTGCGGTTATGTTCAATCCAAGAGTCATTGCCCTTTAACTCAAATTTAAAAGCCAATGCATGCCATTAACTGTAACAGAAAGAAATTAAAATTGTATAAAAACTAGAGCATGCACCAAAAAACGGATTTCAGATTTAGAATCAGCAATGCAGATATATATAGAAAAAGTTCTAAAACCTCATGCAACATAAAATAAAATAAAAAAATTGTTCCCCCGTGTTATATACCCTGACGTTTTCTTGTTTTCTTTTTTTATTCTAGTCTATTTTACTTCATTAAAAAATGTTGGTCACAATTCACTACATTGATTTAATGCCTTAGTAACTAATCCGAGCCTAAAATTAAAAATCAAAACAACAACTACAAAAAGAAACACCCAAAATGTTAGAATGGGAGACTTTTCTATCTCTAAAACTTCCATCTCTAAATTATCCAAAAGTGGAAGAAAATAAAGTTGGGTAGAGGAGGATAAATATATATTGATACAGAGGAAATTGAAGGATTCCTAATCGCCTCACATGTCTTCCAGTAGGAGCTGAAGTCACCTGCTGAAGATGAGTTGAACAGAATCAGGGGAGAGAGTACGAGGCAAATGGAGGAGATTTGGAAAAGTCACAGAGGAGAATGAAAGAGGGTGCTCAGCAAAGAGCAAAGAGGGTGTCCAGCAGCCTGGGGGCCCATCGAAGCCAGAAACCAAGCCTTTATTGCACCCCCAGCATTGATGGTTTTGCAGATCTGACTCAGTCCCACCAGCTTTGTCATGCTTATTTTCTACACTTTCACTATAGTACCTGGGAAATTCTCAGTAATTACTAAGTGAATGCTGAATCAAAGATACTCTATCTAGCTAAGCTAACTGATTGCCTGAGTCTACAATGTCACACCAACATTTTAATTTCTCTCTTCTGCCAAAAAGACATGGGGCACTCGCCTTAGATCAGTGGTTCTTAACCTGGGTTCTATTGAACCCTAGGGGTTCGATTAGTCCGTCTCAGAGGTTCGGAGAAGCCTCTGCTGCAGAGGCCAGAATAAAGTAATACTGTAATTTGTTGTGAGTTCATGCACTTTGTTGGTTTTGTCCTTTGAGCAAGGTGATGTTCATGCATGGCTCATTTTGTGCACCAGTAAAAAAAAAACATATACCTATGTCTTGAATTTGGAAAAAAATCATATTTTATTTATCACTAAAGAAGGGTTCAGTGAATGCGCATATGAAACTGGTGGGTTCAGTACCTCAAAAAAGACTAAGAACCACTGCCTTAGATTCTGTTTCCTACCACCACCCCCATTAAGTCTTCCCTTGGATGCTTTCACAGCCAGAGAATCCTTCAACTATCAAGGTGACAGCACTAACCATGGCCCTTGCACCCTGTATATGTGAGTTGTTTATTGATGGGCATCTAGTTTGCAATATATTGTGGAAATATACTACACAACCAGCCTTTGTGTTTATAATTTGTCCAACAGAACAATCCCATGGGATAAAACTTTGACTATTTGAAATAATCTGGCTCCATTCATTCCCTCCTTCCACAAATATTTATTGAGCACTGACTACACTCCAGGCACTATTCTAGGCATGGGCACAGAATGTTAATGAGAATGGCACGTCCCCTGCACTCAGAAAGCTAACCTTCTCTTTGGGGGAGGAATAGAAATTATTTTGCTTTGTTTTGTTTTGTGTTGTGTTGTTTTTGGTGGAGTGGCATGGGGATGGGGCGGACAATAATTGAGCAGGAAGAGAGAACAGTTCAAGGCTAGGTATGACATGGAACATGATTCTGGAGTGTTCCAGAAACTGTGATAAAGCCAATGCGCCTACAGCTTGGTGATGAAGACACCAGGGCCCAGATTGTAGGCCTTGTGGGTTCACTGAAGATATTCTCTCTCACAAGAGCGAAGGAAAGCCATTTAAGACAGGGGAGTGATGAACCGAGTGCCATTCCCGATGGACCCCAAGGTCTGACTACTTACCCAGTTGTTTATCCCAGAGAGGCATCTCTCAGCTGGCAGATTACTTCAAAGATCTGGTTTCCATTTTGCTTTGCTTTGCTTTTGCCCCAAATGCAAGCATGGTGAGCAGAGGCTGAATTTGAGCTGCTTCCCTTCCACCCTCACACTTCACTTTAGCTGTCCAGGGCTGCTTCTGCTTCTTCCCAATTCAGCATTCAGGACAAATGTCAGCAGATGTCTGGGGAAACTTTACCTTACTTTGAGCCTGGGGTTTGCAAAGCAGGCACCACTAAGCACTCCAGAAGTGTTTTAGAGGATTGCTTAAGTTTCAGTATCACAGCATGAAACAGTGTGGATACATGGAAGGTTTGGTCTCTGCTCCACACCACAATGCTCTCTTAATTCCAAAGGGAAATATTGGAGCTGGGAACTCCATTTTGCCTTCTCAGTTTCCTTCTGGACTTCCTGTTGCCTGGGAGCCACAGAGTCCCCACAGGCAGTTACTTCCCCTTCCCTCAGTTTCAGAGGTGACTGTGGATATGGGCTGGTGCACAGAGCAGAATTCAAGAAGCCCACAAGGCTGGGTGTGGCGAGGGAAAAGAAGCCCCTTTGTCGTGCACTGGGTTTATGTCTGGTAATTGAAAATCCCCAGGCTTAATGAGTAATTAGAATGAGAACAGAGTCCTGCTCAGGATGAATGCCCAAGATTGAAGCACAGCTGCACCACAGGGAAGCCTGGCAACTTTGTCTCTGTGACCACAGACATGGGACTGATGTACTATGGGGATTTTCTTTAAACTATCTTTCCCTTGCCAGGCAGACCATGAAACCAGTGTGAGGCCACCACCTCCACCTGACTAGGGGAAAGAAGCTATGGTCACCCTAGGAGAAAAAGCCAGCACTGTTACTTTTATAATTATCTCCACTTCATTTGCTAACCTTTGGCTCTGACCTTTATGCGTTCTGAAACATTTCCTCTTATTTCACCAAATTTTAGGAAATTTGCATTTTCCTTCAGTTCTTGGTACTTATGAAGTAAATTTTCTTTAAATAGAAAATTTTCTATGGTTGCAATGAAATGCAATTAACTCAACAAACAGACCTAGCTTTGAGTCCTACCTCTGTATTTACTACTTTAACAACCTAACCTCAGAGCACCTTATTTTCTCAATTATACAATAGTAGGGATATTAGAAGCCACCATATTTAGTTGTTGTGAAGGTTAACTTAAACAAGATAACACAAAGTCTGGCATATAGTATGTGTTCAGTAAAAGGTTAATTGTTGTATTGCCCTCCATTAGTCCAGGCAGGAGGGAATCATCTGAGGGTTGATCTTACATAGAAATCTCAGACAATCGAAGAAGATGCAAAGTCTGTCCACTGCAGCTCATTTCAGTGTATTTTTTGGTGGTGACAAATTCAAACAGGATTTCTATCAGCACTCATCTCTAAGCTAGGAGGCGTGAATAGGGCTGAATGCTACCTGCTAGACACAGTCTGTATTATTCAGCTGCTCTTCAAGACTCATGCTCTTTCAAACAAATAAATTTATTTTATGGAAGCACCAATATTCTCTATTTGGAGTCAAAATGCAGAGACGGGCTAGTCCCAAGCCAATAAACCCAGGATTCCAAAGTCTTAATTTTCCAGAATTTGGTACAATCTCCCAGACACTGCTGTGGGTGGTTTTGGGAACAATACAATAATCAATTTCATGCTTCATTCTTTGTCTGTAGCTCATTCCACAGCCAAATCCTCTCTCCTTCCCTTCCTGTGGTGAAGTGATCTTCTCGCAGGGCCTCCTAAATGTTCATTTCACAGCCTCTACTGCAGTGACTCATAGCTTGTTTACTGAATCTTGGATGGGCTTCTGGGTTATGTGCAAAGCATTCCAGAATCATAGCTCCTGTCCTCAAGTTTCCTTGGACTCTTCTATTTGTTAGTAGAATTGTATTTCTGAGTGTCCCCAAATCATACCTGATTCTTTCCTGCCTCCAAACTTTGTCATGCTATCTCATTTTCAGGGACAACATCCCCATTCCATACTCTTCCTCCCTATTCCCATGATTTCTACTCTGTCAATATGCTTCATAAGGATTTAAGCTCAGTTTGAGTATCACTCTTTCTTAAAGTTTTTCTCTTGTCCTTCCATATCCCTCTTCTTCCTCTGAATTCTCAACTTAGAGTCCTTATCTTACTCAAAGGATTACTTGGAGTATCATTTTCTATGTATACATTTCTCTCTCCTAATTTAGCATAATATACTAAGAAGAGGAATCTATGTTATTCATTGCCCTGTATCTCACAACATTTACAGAATTTAACAGTAGACACTAACAGTTGAGTGATTGAACAAGTGAATTATTCATTCAGCAAATACATATTAACCATCCACTGTGAGCCAGGCCTCTCACTGTCCTAGGTGTAGGGAATACAGAAGTTATTGAATAAGCAAAGTCCTGGTCCTTAAGAAGCTCATTATCTATTTGAATAAACTATAAATAAAAATGAATAAATTATACTGGGAAACAATATTTTTCATTTTCTGTTGCATGAGGTTTTAGAACTTTTTCTATATATTTATGTATCGCTGATTCCAAATCTGAAGTCAGTTTTTTGGTGCATGCTCTAGTTTTTATGCAATTTTAATTTATTTTTGTTACAGTTAATGGCATGCATTGGTTTTTAAATTGGAGTTAAAGAGCAACGACTCTTGGATGGAACATAACCACAAGGCAATTAATGTTTTACAAATATCACTTTTACATAATTGTAGTTGTTTTTAAATATAAAAAATTATTATCTGATAAAAACACCCTCTTATTTTGTTTTAAGATTGAATCATGGCTTCTTCGAGTAGGCATAAATGTAAGAATAGTCCTGACACCTTCTGCTATATATGTACCTGTTACACACTTCAATGTTAAAGGCACAATATTTCATCATTTGTGACACATGCATATATTGCTTATTTTCAAGTTCCCCTTGGTGATCAAGACAAGAATTGGGCTCCTCATATTGTGTGTCATATTAATGAGGAAATGCTTCATGACTGGACAAAAGGAAAATGCAAAGAAATGCCTTTGGTATTCCCATGGTTTTGCATGAACCTAAGGACCACAGAAGTGACTGTTAGTTCTGTCTGATCCATACAAAGGGCATTGGCAAGAAAAAAGGCATATGGTCACATATCCTAATATTTCTTCAGCAATACGATCTATCCCACACTCTGAGATACTCCCAGTTCCAGTTTTCAATGCTTTTATTTCTTCTAAGGACGAAGAAAGTGCACTCCGTGATCAAGTGTATTTTGATAGATGCATGAGGAAATGGTTGTAGAATCTCAAGGGTCTTCTTCCGATGCCAAGCAGTCATTAGCCCCTCAGCAGTTTAGCCAACCTGAATTGAACGACTTAGTAAGAGATTTGGGCCTATCGAATAAAGCTGCTGAGTTGTTAGCCTCCAGGCTTCAAGGAAAGAATGTACGCCTGACCAGGCATTGGCGCAGTAGATAGAGCGTCGGACTGGGATGCGGAAGACCCAGGTTCGAGTTCCTGAGCTCGCCAGCTTGAGCGCGGGGCCCATCTAGCTTGAGCAAAAGCTCCTCAGCTTGCATCCAAGGTCGCTGGCTCCAGCAAGGGGTTGCTCCGTCTGCTAAAGGCCCGCGGTCAAGGCACATGTGAGAAAGCAATCAATGAACAACTAAGGTGTTGCGATGGCAACGAAAAACTAATGATTGATGCTTCTCACCTCTCTCCATTCCTGTCTGTCTGTCCCTATCTATCCCTCTCTCTGACTCTCTCTCTCTGTCCCTGTAAAAAAAAGAAAAGAAAAGAATGTATTTGGCTAGTCAGCTAAAGTATGCTAGCACCCCTTGCTGGAGCTAGCGACCTTGGGTCCAAGCTGGCGAGCTTTTGCTCAAGCCAGATGAGCCCGCGCTCAAGCTGGCGAGCTTGGAGTCTTGAACCTGGGTCTTCCGCATCCCAGTCCGACGCTCTATCCACTGCGCCACCGCCTGGTCCGGCTTGACTTGTGGTGGCACAGTGCATAAAGTGTTGACCTGGGAATGGTGGATATTTCTTGACAGCTCTAAATGGAGTCTGAAATGTGTTCTCCTACACAGCGGTTCCAATTGGTTATTCAACTTATCTGCGAGAAGATTATAATGACATAAAATTGTCCTCGATTTACTGAAGTATGAGGAGCATAACTGGATCATTTGTCTGGATTTTAAAATGGTAAATTTCCTGCTAGGACAACAGAAAGGTTTCACAAAGTATCCTTGCTTTCTGTGTTTGTGGGAGAGCCAAGCTCAGGAGAAACACTAGATACAGAAGAAGTGGCCGAAACGTGAAGCTCTGGAAGTAGGGGTGCCAAATACTGTGAATGAACCTGTAGTTAGTTGAGACAGGATGATTTTTCCCCCACTTCACATCAAACTTGACTTAATGAAGCAGTTTGTTCAGGCTTTGAATAGAGAAAGTGAATGCTTTCAACATATTATTTCTGCTTTTCCTGCCTTATCTTTCAAGAACATAAAGCAGGTGTATCCGATGGACCTCAAATTATTATATTTTCACAAAGATGATGCCCAGGAAGGCATTCTACTTCATTATGCATTAAGATTCACTTCCTGATTAGTCACCTTGATAAGTTTCCTGAAAATCTTGGAGCTGTTAGTGATGAGCAGGAAGAACGCTTTTATCAGGATCTGAAGACAATGGAAGAGCATTATCAGGGGCGATGGGACAGAAATATGATGGAAGACTACTAAAGGAGCATCAAATGAGATTGTCCTCAACAAGTACACAAAAAGCAAGAGCTACAAACGCAAATTTTTGCCTGAATAGAATTTAAATAAGTTTTGTGCAAGTTTTATGATTAAAATAAGTGTTTTAATATGTTCTATTTCAAAATTGTAGACAAAGTCTGATGCAATCATATCTCTTAGTGTAATAGTGTATTTACTGCATTATATAAATTATAATATTTTTACAAAGATGATGCCCAAGAAGACATTCTACTTCACTATGTTAAACTAAATGTTGAAAATTTTACAATAAGATGAAAACCTAAAATCTTGAATTGCAAAAAAAACTGTATTTTACAGAGAAAAACTAATGTCCTATTTGAGATCAGATCAGCACACTCGAATTAGGTAAGAACAAGTGTTTTTGTGGATGCAGCAAAAATTTTGTTACCCAGTGTTATTTATTTTTTAAATCACTCTGAAAATAATTTAAGGTGAAAGGTCAAAAGGACATTGAACTTTCAGGTTTAAAAAGTAAAAGAAGTTTGATTATTCGCTTTCTTTATATATTATGTTTATTTTATTGATTTGAGAGAGAGGGAGAGACAGGAACATTGATCTGTTCTTGTATGTGCCTTGACCAGGGATCAAACCGGCAACCTCTGTGTTTTTAGACGATGCTCCAACCAACTGGGCTATGCAGCCTGAGCCTAGCTCTACTTCTTTGTGTTCTTTCTTTCTTTTTTTTTTACAGGGACAGAGAGAGAGTCAGAGAGAGGGATAGATAGGGACAGACAGACAGGAATGGAGAGAGGTGAGAAGCATCAATCATTAGTTTTTCGTTGCCGTTGCGACACCATAGTTGTCCATTGATTGCTTTCTCACATGTGCCTTGACCGCGGGCCTTTAGCAGACCGAGCAACCCCTTGCTGGAGCCAGCGACTTTGGGTCCAAGCTGGTGAGCTTTTGCTCAAGCCAGATGGACCCACGCTCAAGCCGGCAAGCTCGGGGTCTTGAACCTGGGTCTTCCGCATCCCAGTCCAATGCTCTATCCACTGTGCCACCGCCTGGTCAGGCCTGGCTCTACTTCTTAACACTTGTGTTGTATGTGGTATCCTGCAAGTAAATAAACTGCTTTGCAGTGCAGTTTCTGTAAAATGGGATACTATTATTTGGTTTAATTGTTGAGAAAATAATGAAATAACATGGTAGAATACCCAACACAGTTTTGGTACATGGTAGGTTCTCACTAATTTTTCTTTCCTAAAACAAAACAAAACAATCCTGACAGTGGTGGCACAGTGGATAAAGCATTGACTTGGAATTCTGAGGTCTCCAGTTCGAAACCCCAAGCTTGCTCGATCAAGGCACATATGAAAAGCAACTACAATGAGTTGATGCTTCCTACTTCTTTCCCCTCCCCTCTTTCTCTCTCTCTCTCTGTAAAAAACAAAAAACAAACCAAACAAACAAAAACACTTGATTGTGTTACACTTTTTGTAAAATGTAAATCAAAAGACTTAGATTAGGTTTAGGGTGCACTCATTATCCTTGCTTAAAAATTGTTGTCATTTGGAGACACAAGGGATTGCTCAAAGTTTAAAAATATCATTGATGAACCAATGAAGCACTGAGTTACTCAACTTCCCAAGAAGTTTACCTGTGGCACATTATCTCAAACTGACCAGGTAATTGTGCTGCTTGAAATACCAGCAGGATTCATAAGAAGACTGTGAATAAATCAGTTTAGCCATTTAGCTCTGAAAGCTTCATAATGGAGGTAGTTTCAAGTAACCAGAGTTCCAATTATCCCACATAGGTGAATGCTACTCTCATTTCCCAGAGGTGTCAGTCCGGTGATCTGATCTATCTCCAGTGATCGTGGGAATAAAATGAGCAAGATCTCAAGAAAACTCTCAAGAGTGCTTGAAACATGAGAATGTAAGGCCAGCTCATTTGATATTTTTTTCACCCATTTCCATAGGCTTTGCCATCAAAAAAGAGTACCTTCAAAAGCTACAGAGAAAGCTGTTGATGCAATAGCCAGGTACATAGCAGATTCTCAACAAAGGTTGCTTCCTCTTTTCACTCTTCTCCTTGAAAAGATCCTCCTATCACAGCCACAGTATTTGGGCAAAACTTAAAAGTGAATCAAAGAGAGAGAACAAAAGAATAAGTACAATAAAGTGGTTTTAGCAGCTACCAAGCTACATGGCGCCATGTTTTCACTAGACATTTGCAAGTTAATTATTGCTTTCTATCCATTTATCAGTTCTGGAAAATAGGTATTGCTATCCTTATGACTAAAAATAAAAACAATAATTATTAGAAAGGTTAGAAAGTTCCCCAAGATCATACAGCACGTGAATGATAAAGTTTGATTAAAACCTGAGATCTCTTTGACTGCAGATTATGGTTCTTCTCTCCATATCTCCAGATCTTCAGCTCTAAAGTAACATCTTTAAAATCTTTTCTCAGCTCTATATATCTACATGATTTATTATTTAATTCATTCAGAAAACTGTGGTTCAACTACTATGCCGGTCCTACTATGCTAGATGTAGTTAGGTGATACCAAAAAGAACAAAACATGAAATTTAACATCTTGGTTGATACACACACAATAATCATAATACATGACAGAAGTAGAAATAGTCACCAAGGGGTCTAGAATAAAAGCTCAGGGACTTTGGAAGAGAGGAATTGATTTCACTGAGTAAGCCAAGAGACCTCCTGGTGAAAGAAGATCATGATCTAGACCAGTGTTTTACAACCACGGGTCTGCAGATTGGTGTTGGGATGCTAGGAATTTCATGCTCATCTGCAAAAGACTTAACCTCCTAATGTTGTATGAAGATCATAAACCCAATGATCTTAACTCAATTTGCTTAAGCTCAGGATAATTGCCTCTTATCAGCCTATATCATTGATGAAAATACTATTGAGGTTGTCTTAGATATCTTTGGAACTTGTAGGCTTGTTCAAATTATCTTTTACACTGTGCAGAGCATTTCCAAATCATTCGCAATAGACAAAAAGCATTATGTAGTATTCAATGCATTGTAAATATAGAGTTCAGAAATCAAGCACCAGCTTGCACCATGTTCCTTTGTTATATGCAGTAAAATAAAACTTTATTCATTGCATGTTTCCATTTCCAGCTGGCTAGGTTATGCACAGGTAACAGGCTCTAACTCAGACCTCCTATCTCTGTACATCATTTTTGTTATACTGTGCAAATAGCGTTCAGACAAACTTACGTAGCGTTGGTTGCATAGTACATGTGGTGTTTGGAAACCAAGTACCAGCTTGCACCGTAATGCACTATTGTGCTCGGTATAATAAAACTTGATCTGTTGAGTGTTTCTGTTCCCAGCCCCCTCATTTCCATTATTTCCATGCTTGTGCAAATAGTTGTGCATGTACCTGCCTGTTCAGAATGCATACACGTTGTTTGCAAATGAATTATTGCGTGTCATTTTGCTATAAATTTTAAATTCTACAAAATGGAAAGAAAAAATAACAAAACATTTTAAGCTTCTTCAAAGGCGAAAACAATAAATAGTCAAAATAAAAGTAGTGATAACACTGAAAATAAACCAAGTACTAGTGCTTCAAGTTTAAAAGAAATAGTGAGAAAGAAACGTGTTAATAGTTTGGACGGTGCAACAAAAAAACAAATAACAACAGAAAAAAGAAAAGGGCAACTTTGTTAGACAGTCCGAGAAGGGGTATTTAAAACTTGATTTCACTGTAGGACTTGGTAGGGAATTATTGCCACAGCCTTTTTGTGTAATATGGTTTGAAATTCTATCAAACGATGCAGTGAAACCTTCCAAACTTATTCATCATTTGTATTCAAAGCATAAAGATCTTTTGAGAAGCCATTGGATTTTTTTTTGAAAAGTTACACAACCAAATGAAAAGTCAGAAAATTCTAAAAAAGAAATATTGACTAGTGACAAATTACTGCCTCCAGCATCTTATTTAGCTGTCCTTCAAATATCAAAAGCAAAAATATCTTTCATTGTCGGTGAAGAATTAGTAAAACCTTGCATCTTAGATGTCACCTGGGAAATTCTGGGTCCTCAAGCCACACAAAAACTTGAGGCTATACCACTTTTGGACAATACCATTCAGAGAAGAATTGTTAATATGACCAACAATATTGAAGAGCAAATTATAGAGGGGATAAAGAAATCGAAATTGTTTGTCATTCAATTTGATGAATCAACTGACTTGAGTAACTGTGCTATTCTATTTTACTTCATAAGGTATACTGACAATAAAGATTTTAAGGAAGAACTATTCTGTTGTCTTGATCTACCTGGTTGGCCCACTAGTCCAGAGATATTTAATGCTCTTTTTAAAATTATTATTTTATTTATTGATTTCAGAGTGAAAATAGTGAGAAGGGGGTTTGGAGTGGGAAGCACCAACTCATAGTAGTTGCGTCTCATATGTGCCTTGACTGGGCAAGTCCAGGGTTTCGATCAGCAATCTCAGCATTCCAGGTCAATGATTTATCTATGCACCACCACAAATGAAGCTATTTAATTCTCTTAATGAGTACTTTCAAGTGGAGGTCCTTAAACTGGGAAAGTTATTAGAGTGTGTAAGGATGATGCTGTGAGCATGATTGGACATCACCAAGGGTAGTTGCAGAAATATAAGATGTTGCACACCCAGAAATATTGTCTATTCACTTTATGATTCACCAGCAGCATTTAGTTGCAAGGAAACTTTCCCCTGAATTGAATACAGTGATGAATGATGCAGTGAAGATCACTAATGATATTTGTTGTTGAGGTTTGAACTCCAGACTGTTTATGACCCTATATGAAGGCATGGACTTACAACACCAACATCTCCTTCTGTATACAGAAGAGTGGTGACCTTTAAGAACAAGGGTCCTTTCACACCTTTTCAAGATGAGAGAAGATATGAAACAGTTTCTGCAAAAGTGAAACTGCATTAGTAGAGCTTTTGTTGGATAAAGGATGGATGACTAAGCTTGTATACATAGTGGATATATTTAGCCTCTTTGATGAACTAAATATTTCTCTTTAAGGGTTTAACACAAATATTTTTACATTAAGAAATAAGATGAACACATTCAAAAAGAAACTCATCTTTGGGAAAATCACATACAGAAATAAGATATAGAAATATTTCCACTTTTCTAAGACATTTTTGTTTTTGTCTTGGTAATTAATGACGTTTATTAAGGGAAACTTACATACAAATGTCTCATGGGCTGCTGCAAGATGAAATGGATCCCTGCATCATTTGACCAGTGCCACAGTATTCTATGTGATTGGGGCTGGGTATACTCATGGATGCTAACAATCTAAAACTTTTGGATTGCTGCAGACATCAACCAGAAACTCATATATAATAAGTCAACATTTAAGAGTATTAGTTCAAAACTTTGACCATTATTACCCTGAAAATGAGGATCCCCATAAAGGTAACCTCTGGATCAATAACTATTCATAGAAGATATCAATTCCTGTACCCTTAATTATTGTAAAAAAGAAACACTGATCATTTTTCTTCTGATGTCACTCTGGTGTCCAAACATAAAATGCAATCATTGTCACAATTTTGGATATCACTGAAAGAATATCCATCTCTTAGTTGCAAAGCTATTAAATTTTTAGTCATATTTTCTACTACATACTTGTGTGAGAAAACTTTTTAGTCCTATCACTAATAAAAAACCAAACAGAGAAACTGAATGGATGTCAATGCAGTGCTTTGCCTCTTAGAAGCAGCCTCAGTTATCAAGTATTTTTGCAAAGAAACAACAGCAGCTTTCACACTAGTTTTATTTGAATTAAATAGTGCGCTCTAGAAATTCCAGTTGTATTCTACTGAAACAATTTTTTTTTTTACTTTTTGTCTGGTTATTTTAGAAAACTTTAATTTATAGTATTATAATTAAAAGATAATGCACAAAATATTAATAATCATTTTAATTTCTGCCTTAGCAGTCTCCAAAATGATTCTCCAAGTATAAAAAAGGTAGAAAGCCACTGATCTAGATCCCAGATGTGCACTCAGTGGCCCATTCTATTTCCCCGGGGCCAAAACTTCTAAGCTTTTCTGTTTCAACATTAATTAGTGTTAAGAGAACCCCTCTGTGAATTGAGAGCTTGATATTATTTTGGACAACTCAAAGGCAAGAGAACTTCAAGTGCCATAATAAAGTACATTTCAAAGTGCTTGTTTTAAAAGGCCATGACATTTAAGGTTCAGTTCATCTTTCAATTCATCATCTTTGTCATTTCTTCTGTAAGTCATGCACACATGGACGTCCAAATAAAACAGAAGGCTTATTGTCATGCCTCTCCTCTTAGTTCTTGCAGGCCAGGGAGAAGGATGAGATTTCAAACCTTTGACACTAAACAGGGCTGTGCTTGGTTAGAAATCATACTATGACAACAGCAAACACAAGTACCATTCATCATGTGCTGGCATGGCTCTAAGTGCTTTATATATATTGTTTTCAGTTGATACACGTAATCATCTTATGAGACAGATACTATGATTAGTCCCATGTTACAGATGAAGAAACTAAGACTTCAAAAGGTTAAGTAATTTGCTGCTGAAGGTTGCTCCCTACTAGTAAGTGTCTGCATCCAGGTATAAACTAATGAAACCTGGTTCTAGAACATATGCTCATCACTAATATTCCACATGGCCTCTTGGTTTAAAAGCACAAATAAAAGGAAATTAGCATGTCTCTAATGTTTGGGGAAAGCCAAAAGTGTTATTTGCTTGTTTGACTACATATTTTCAGTCAACATAGTCTATAGTCATGGCTTAACGGTCTAAATTTTGTAGGCTTAGATTTGAAAACTATTGTGAAATATTTACATTGCTATTTTCATAACTATAAAAGCAAATCAAGGTCATTGTGCAAAATTCTAAAATATAGAATAATAAAACAACAAGTCATTCATGAGACTACCACTGTTTATATTTTGAACTATTTCCTCCTTGATCATTTTTTCCTAGGTACAACTCTGTATTTGCCTTCTAGAGATAAATATTAGAAAACACAGCATACCCAATTTAGTATCTTGATCTTTGTCCATGTTGTACCTTATTAAAAATTCTTCAAAAAATAAAAAATAAAGAAAATTCTTCGGAAGTCTCATTGTAAGGGCAGAAAAATTGTCCATCAAGTGAATATTCTATAATTTACTTAATCAAATCTTTATTGTTAAGCATTCTGAATGTCTACACTTTTCTTATTTAAAAAGTTTTAATAAATGTTTTTGTACATTTTTCTAACCAATATTGCTTTCTCAGGCTTTGTTCAGATTATCAGATATAATTAATTAATTTTACAAATGCTTACTAAACACCCGGGATGTGCCAGCTGTAGTTGTGGGGCTGAGAATACGTAGTGTGACTGGGTCAAAAGGGAATGGTATGGTTAAGAATCGTGACACAAGCCCAGCTGCCTCATTTGAAAGGTTGTTCTACTAATTTATCTTACATGAGTTGTTTGAGACTTTGCATTTCACTAAATCCTATATAGGTTAAGAATCCTATTTTCCAATTTGAAAAGTGAAAACTTATAATTCATCATTGCCTTTGAATTTTTTTTTTTATTTCTGATGAGGTTATACCTTTTGTATACTTATTATTTTTAAACTCCTGCTCAGGCTTAGTCTAATTGAAGAAATTTCTCATCTCATACTTCTTTATAGTTTGAGAAAATGCTAAAATACTCCCTGGAAGCCTTAATATTGCCTTTTAGTGCCCATGAAAGTGAAGGTCAGGCTCTTAATACACCAGCTCTCAGAAATCTGCATTATTAGAGAATATCAAAATGAGCCCACATCGAGGGCTTGGCATGACCTAGGCAGGGACATTAAACAAAATTGGGCAGACAGTGTAAAATCAGTTCATTTCCTGGCTTAAGGAAGTTAAATACATGCTATAGCAAGAGCTGGGATTTTTAAATCCCAGGTTTGCTTCTGAGGCTAATTCTTGGTTAACGTAACTTCAGGTAAATTAATGTCGTACTATTACTTAATGTCATACGTGCATCTCATTGAATCCTATAGGCATAAAGTACTTCAGAATGACCTTAATACGTATTTTTGCAACCTGTCCTCAGAAATAACATCTTTGCCATATTTTCTTAGTTTGAAGTGAGTCACCGGGTCTAATTCATGCTCAAGCAATCACACAGAACATAAATATCAGAAGGTGGAGATTATTATGGGCCATCTCAGAGGCTGCTAATCACACACTCTCTCTATCCTTTCCCATATTTTCTTTCTTCTATAGCACTTAGCACTAGTTAAAATTACTTGGTTATGTTTTTATTGTCTATCTCCCTCCTCTAGAATGTAAGCTCTATGAGGGCAGTGACTTCATTGTCTTGTTTGCCATGTTACTCCTAGACCCTCAACTGTATCTGGCATATACAGATGTAGTAGATTTTAAATTAATATTGTTTAGTTAATTTATTAACCTGACAGACTACAATGGACTGGGAAAGCAGAATGTTTCATGGTCAGGAGCAAAATTTATTCAGTCAAACAGGCCTGAGTTAAATTCTTGTCTTTGCCACTAACTAACTATGTGGCCTTGGGCACATCACCTCAATGTCCATATCTGGAAAATGGGAATAATAATATCTACCTGGCAGAATTATTAGAATTCACTTTAGTCATATACATATGATTACATTTCAAGCCAATTGTTATAAAGACCAGACTTGGGAGGCATCTGTGTCACTTTCTAGGAGGCTTTACTTCCTCTTCACCCACGAGGCCTTGTTTGGTCAAACTTAGCCATGGAGAAGATGAAAGGTGGCAGACCAAAGGAGACTCATATTGCATGAGCTCATTTCTAGGTACTCCTCCATGCCTGACCACTGTCCTCAGGCCCAGCTTCTGACCCTCATGGTGATCCTGTCCTTTAGGACTTTCCCCTCTATCTCCTGAGTAACCAAAGGGGAGGCCCTGCCCTGCAGAGTTGCCCAGTACCATCTGGAATTTGGGAGCTAGCTGTGCCTTACCCCAAGGCAGGACATGACAGGAAGTTCACCCTTGGCACATGTTCTGGCCAACTTAACTAAACTACTATGTCCACAATCCACTGAAGCAGGAGAAGTCGATCAAATTAAGGTTAAACTTTTCTACTTACTGCAGATGATTCAGTTTTACACTAAGTAAATAAACAAACAAAAAATGCACACACTTATAATAATATGTCTATTATATTTTGTCCACATACCCTACAAGTACTTATGTTCAAAGCACCATGCACAGAGCTAGAGGATACATGGATGGTAGAATTGATGGAATAAAATTATAACAGTGTGGCCTGACTAGAGGTGGTGCAATGGGAATACTGAGGTCTCCAATTTGAAACCCCGAGGTCACTGCCTTCAGCGTGGGATTGTCAGCGTGAGTGCAGGTTGCTGGCTTGAGCAGAGGATCATCGACACAATCCCAAAGATCACCAGCTTGAGCATGAAAAGCCCAAGGTTGCTGGCTTGAATCCAACAGTCACTGGCTCAACTTGAGACAGAGGTTCAATCCCTATCAAGGCACATACAAAAAGCAATCAATGCACAACTAAAGTAAAATCAACTACAAGTTGATACTTCTCTCTCTCCCTCTACTATCCTGTCTCTCTCTCAAAAAAAAAAAAAAATATTACAACAGTCTAGTGGGAGCTGTGAGTGAACATCTAATTCAGGTATTCATTTAGAGAAGGAAATCTTTGTAATAGGTCTTGCAAAATAAAAAGATTCCTTCCTTCAATTCTCTTACTCTATGCTAACAAAAGTTCAGTTAGCAGAAAAAAAAAATAGCAATTAAGTCACAGTTCCTGCCTTCAAATTGTTCATGATTTTGGGAATAAAACAGTAAGTAGAGGGGAAGTCTCTGAGAAGTAGATGGTGTAGGATTTTAGAAAAGGGAAGTTCATGCCTTGTATAGGAGACAGTATTATAGTGTGGCAATAATATATAAATATAAAATGTGGGGGTGAGGACAACTTGCAGGGCATTAGTGGGAGGCAAGTCTGAAGGGAGAGGCTTGGTCTGGACATGAAGAGTCTCATGCCAACCTAAAGAGTTTCGACAGTATTCTGTAGGCAGTATCAGGCTGTAGAAGGGCTATGTGGGGGAATGATGTTATCAGATCAGTGTCTACAGGAATCCCTCGAGCACTTGTGTTTTATATGTAGGTTGAAGGGGAGAACAGTTTTGCAATTTTCCAGGCAAGAAAGAACTGGACCCTGAACCTTATCGGCAAGTGCAGATGGAGAGATGAGGAAGGATTCAAGATCTAGATCAGAGGAAGAAAAGCTATAAAATGTTGGGAGATAATGGCAATATTCTCAAAGAATTTTGGAGTCTTTTTGAGTCACCTACTTCAACCTTATTACATAGATAAGAAAAAGTTCTTTCAGAGAGGTCATGTCATTGGCCCAAGATCATACAACTGCAAGCTTTACCTATTTTGGAGTGACATCAGTAATTTTGACCATTGCCATATATGTTAGTTTGTTAGGGCTTCAAAGTATCAGAAATTAGGTGGTTTAAAACAACAGAAATGTATTGCCACACAGTTCTGGAGGCTAGAGTCTGAAATCAAAGTGTTGGCAGGACCATACTCCTTCAGAAACCTCTAAAAGAACCCTTGCCTCCTCCTAGTTTCCGGTGGTCTGCTAGCAATTTTTGACAGTCCTTGGCTAGTGGATGCATTATTCCAATCCTCTGTCTTCACATGGCTTCCTCCTTCTATGTGTCTGTCTTCATACTTCTCTTCATTTTCTTGTAAGAACACCAGTTATAGTTAAGGGACCCACATTATTCCATACAACCTCCTTTTAACTTATATAACTACATCTGCAATGAACCTATTTCAAAATAATGTTGTATTCTTCTGAGGTACTAGGGGTTAGAACTTCAACATTTGTGTTGGAGCAGGGAGAGGGCACAATTCAACCCATAATACAATGTCAAGTTATTCTAACACAAAATGGCTTTCTCTTGGAATATATTGGCTTCTCCTTAAACAAATATACATCTGGATCTGTTAGGACTGTCGTATTCCAGCCTGCTGGGAACTACCAGTGTCGCATGGAAAAAACCTACTCAAGACACAAACTTATGTCAAGAGGAAGAGGGGGAGGCCTGCCAAGGAAAGCAAAGAAGACCTCCTGAATTTCCTTCTCCCTTAGCTTTTATTGATCAGAAGCAGAACAGAGGTAATAATTACAAGGAAGGGAAAGCACATGATAAGGGGAAAAAATGACTAAAGGCTGTTTTGCAGACATAAAGAAAGGGCTAATTTGGTCAGAATATTTTTATTCTTTAGCTAATTAACAAGCACAAAGGAAGGGGCAATCTAGAACCTTTAGGCTATTTTTCTAAAGCCGGTTACATGCATTCCTTTGTGTCTGCACGAAGGTCACTCGCTCACACAGGTCTTGGTGTTTGCATCAAAATGACATACACTCAGGGCTTTAACTAAAGTTCCCCAATTCAAGTCATAGAAGGTTCAAGGTTAGATGGATGATTCCTTACACTGGACCTATATACCTAAGTTCAGTGGTTCAAAAGTAAGCAGGTCTTGATTCTTGGTTAAACCTGCAGGTGCAAATTTACCATTTCTAACTTCTCCACTTTAAGTAATGGAAATAATGGGTAGAGGTGGCTTCTCAATCCCTTTTCTGTGATAAAGTGAGCTTTGAGTGACCAGGGACTCTAAGGTTTATATGTGATATAACAGATGTATTTTTTTCAGGAAAAAGGAAATAATAAAATGTAACCATTTCTTCAGTCTTTCTTGACTGCTGACTAATGAGGAACCAGAGTCTAAAATAGCTGATTGGGTCTCGCCCAGGAAGTGCACCCTCCTCCACTTCCCCTACCCTCCCGTCTGGGCATCACAGCTGCTCTGACCTCTAACCTGCCCTGGGGCTTTTACATCCCTACAGACTTCTGTCCCAGTCTCCAGAAAGCTTTATGAAACTATTTTGGGCACAAGGAGGAGGTCCCCTTTTAGGGTGTTCTGATGAGGGAAGGGGATGGTAATAACAGGATGGTTCAGATACTTTACAGTTACATCTTTCTTGTAAAGCATGCTAGGGCTTTATAGAAATAGGGTTTCCTCAGGTTACGACATAGTTCTGTTCCTACAACAATGACGTAACCCAAATTTTGGTGTAAGTCAAAACACACCTTAGTCTAAGTCACTTACCTATCCTAACACAGTTGTAAAATCATAATCTAAAACATAAAAACACAACTAAGCCACAGAAAAAGGAAAAGGACATACATATACTGTACTACTGTACACTGTATGGTGTATTCTTCCACCACTCGCAACCAAACTAGGTCGCCCACATAGTCCATAAGTACCGCGCTAACGGCATAAGCTGAAACACTCACATCTCAATTTTTTTAAAGTTTTTATGGGAGTGAGCATCGTAAACTCCACACATCCTATGTCAAGAATCCCTTGTATTAGAAAGCCCACTGTACTCATCTCAAGACTCACAGAAAAGTGAAACTCAGATCATACTAAGGCCACCTTCATCTGGAGTTTGGGGTCATTCAAAGACAGCCTGAACTGAAATTTAATTTTGCCCTAGCAGTAAGGATTTGCTGAGCAAATTAATGCTAGAGTGTAAACAAGGCTTTCCATGTCTGCCTGAGCCTAGAAAGGACAACCTGCTTTCAAGGCTTGGAAGCAATCCTTTTACATGCTAATTACAGGCCCATCGGTATTTGTGAAGCTGTTCCCTCTGGGATTTCTATTTGCCAGCAACTTGTTTATTTCCAGTTTAAAGGGGGTTGAGGGTCTATGAATTATGGAGTAGCTACAGTGTGTTTTGCCTGTGCTGGGCGATTGTTTATCCTTATCTCCACAGCCATCCTGGACCTAAGCTTGGCCCCAGTCTTCTGCACCTGTGGAACTGATGTTTGGCCCGAAGTGCAGGGCTGGTAAGTCCTGGAGCTGGAATTCAAACCCTGATGAGCCTGAACTCCAGAACCTGTTTACTCTTCTCAACCTTTGCACATATTAAGTCGGCTTTTCTCGAAGGTATGTTCCCAAATTCAGTCTTCTCAGTATTTTAGAATGGCCTGTCTTTGATTAGACCAAACTACTTAGCTTTTGTAAAGTCTGTTTTCATCCAGTAATGAAGAAAATGAGGCATTCAGCCAAGAAGCAAACTGTCAAAGGAGAGACGTTGCCGCAGGTCTGGGATGAGAAATCAAGAAATCATAGTCCTTGGTGCTTCCTGAAACCTGCAACAACTCTGAAAGAACACAAGATGAAAAATCACTCCCTCTTTGTTAGAGCTTTTTTCTTTGGGAGAGATGTGTTTCCACCACTCACAGGAGAGCCTGCCTCTGGCCTTACTTAGTGCAGAGGTCGCCCTGTGATGGTGCTGGCTGGCTAGGTAAAAAACATGCCCGGGAAGTGTAATGCACTGTTTAACCCTTTGTGCCCCTTTCCAGTACAGCTGTCACTGTCCACTAGGTCAAAAAAAAACCCTGACAAAATGTCAGGACATAACTGCATGTTCTTGGAAGTAATACAAAGCTATACCTTCCCCTACCATGAGATGATATCTCCAAGTCGCATCAAAATCTCCCCACTTAGACTTATTTTTAAGGCAAGTACAAAACACATTTTAGTGAAATTAGAGAATTGGAGCTTTTGACCCAGAAATGAAACCGCTGTTGGCTTCCAGACTGCTTGTCATTAGAGAGAAGACGGGAGAAATATCAGAAGCAAGTGTAAATTCTGTAAGGTACAGTATTGGACTTTATATAAAGCTCATGTGCCAACAGCTTCCCAGCTGCACCTAATGCATGGAACAAACAGGTTTCAAACAATTATAAGGCACAACATATAAATCAAGCCTTTAAATTATTTATTAATGCTAAATTTTTTAATTGCAAAATAATTGTTGCAGAAAAGCGCCAGATACAACTCTTATTACCCATAGGACTGGTGATTTGGATGCCAATAATCTTAACTGCTTGCACGCTTCCTGTTAGTATACCCTGTCAGGTAAGGAGGCATTCAGTCTCAGCTGTAAGAGGAGAGGAAGTGCAAATAGCTCCTGCACTTCAGAGCTGAGTTTGCTTTGCTAGGAGACCGTTCAGCAAAATCCCAGCACGCTCTGATTCATGCTGCCTGCTGATTGGTAGTTCTCCAGGCCACTGACATCATCCTGTTGCTGGGTGGAAACCTTCTGCTGCACAGCCCTGGGTACTGACTTCAGAATCTTGTGAAGGGAACATTGTACTCAGCCACAAAATCAGATTATAGCTCAAATGGAATGAGATCTCCTTTTTGTGTGATCGTTTCAGTCATTTTACACCTCTTATATTATAGTGGACTCCCCTCAACCCATAATCTAGCAAGAAAGCTTTGGTGTGGCACTGCCTCCTCCCAAGCACCCAACCCCCAATGCCCTTCAGAACACTGTTTTCCTTTCAGTATAGATGAAGATGTTTCATACATCTCCCAGGTGAGGCTGGCTCTCTAATTAGTTTATGCATGCTTTTATCAACAGAATCAATGCGTGTGTCCTTCCTTGCTACAGTGAATTGCGCCTTTCTGTAATAAATACCTTCCTTTCTAGCTCTTGTTGATTCTGCCAGTATTCTGAGAGGCATAAATAAATGGAGGAAGTGATGGCAAAGACCAACTTGGCTATTGCCCTTGACAGTTTGCAGAGCACTTTTTACATACGTTTTCTCATTTGTCCTCCTCAACAACCCTATAACTAGGTATATCACTTTCCTCATTTTATAGATAAGGAAACAAGACCCCAAATATTAAACTCTTTGCCAGCTACATAGCTCATAAGTGACAAGACTGAGACTCAAACCCAGATATATTTGACCCTTGTTTCCGAACTCTTCCCACTGGGACACAGCATCTCTCTCAGCCCCCAGAGGTAAAATGGCTTGCAAGGGCCAGTCCAAAGTAAGTAGCTAAACCAGTGATAGGACCCAGCCAGCCTCAGTCTCCATAAAGAGCCTTTTCTGCTAAACCTCCAGCTGGCTCTCAAAACACCATTCTTCAGGTTCCCATTAGAGATGTTCTTAGACACACATTTATTTTAGAAACCTCTAGACTTTCATGAGCTTTTACTCATTAAGTGCATCTTTGAGGGGGAAAAAAAGAGAAGCCTAATAATTCAGATGCATATTTGCATATATTACATAAGGCTTCTATAAGGGGTAAGATTCTCTAGTTGCAGGCTTATTTTAAGTTTTAATGGGATGACTTTGACAGAGCAGAAATTGTAGGCTTAGCACCCAGCTCAGTAACCTAGTCAGAAATGTTTCTGTGGTAGGAAGCCGGCTCCCTCTGACCTCTCCGGAGACGCCTGGTTTCTCTTGTTGATCTCTGAACTGGAATGATTAATGCCCTCCTCTTGGCACAGCTTGTCCTTTCAACTATTCATTGCTCCAAACACTTCCTCTCTTCAACTTTTAAGACACATTTAAATATTTCAGCTGCCCTAAGTTATTTTCACATAAGCAGAGCAAAGAAACCACAGAGTTACTCCGGAGTTACACCTGAGTTACTCCAGGGGGCCCACCACATCTGGTTTGTTCAGGTGAAAACAATACTCCTTCACCCATCCTTGTTTTTAAATGAGGAAGACAATCCTTCAACAAAGGCTTAGGAGACTGAAATGTTGATGGAGGAAATGGGGGAGTGAAGGGTACAGACAGTGGTAGGAGCCAAATCAATGGGTTCTTTGCCCTAATGCCCGTTTTAAGTATAAAAAAAGATATACCGAAAGGTAGTATATTATTTCATGCATTTAATACTTAAATGAGAACAATAAAATAGGTACACAAAACTAGATTAGAAAAAGTTTTAAGATATTAATGAGAAAATATTAAATAATACTTGATAAAAAAACAATAACACAATTTATGATATTTCCATATTACTTCTTTTTTTTTCTTTTTTTGTAACAGAGACAGAGAGAAAGATAGAGAGAGAAGCATATAAGGACAGATAAACAGGAAGGGAGAAGGATGAGAAGCATCAATTCTTTGTTGCAGCACCTTAATTGTTCATTGATTGCTTTCTTGTTGCAACCCCCTTGACCTGGGGCTACAGCAGAGCAAGTGACCCCTTGCTCAAGCCAGCGACCTTGGGCTCAAGCCAGCGACCTTTGGGCTCAAGCCAGTGACCATGGGGTCATGTCTATGATCCCACACTCAAGCCAATGACACCTTGCTTAAGCTGTTGAGCTCAGCTGTGCTCAAGCTGGCAACCTCGGGGTTTCGAACCTGGGTCCTCCATATTCCAGTTCGCTCAATCCACTTCACCACTGCCTGGTCAGGCTCCATATTACTTCTTGATTGGCATCCTCACTTGCTATTTTCTTTGCTTTTATCTTAGCTTCCTACTGGTTTCACTGTTTGGGGACAGAACGAACAGTACTATGGGCGCTTAGAATTCACTGTTGCACAGACAAATGTTAAAAAAGAGTAAGGAATGTAAATTTGTGATTTCCACATTGGGTGGCTGCGCAGGTTTCCACCTTAGAGGGAACTCTGATTACAGGTTCATTTTCACTATCGGTTCACCAAACTCAACCAAAAATTAGGTATCGGTTCTGCCGAACTGGTGCAAATCAGCTGAATCCCACCACTGGGCACAGATGACTCAGACATGTAAATGCAACTTTTTCTTTTAATTTTCCCATTGATTTGAGAGGGTTAAGGGAGGAAAGAAGGGAGAGAGAGAAAGAGAGAGAGAGAGACAGGAATTAGTTGTTTCACTTAGTCATACCATTTAGTTGTGCACTCATTGATTGCCCCTTGTACATGCCCTGACTGGAGGTCAAAACTGCGACCTCTAATGTGCCTGGCTGACACTTTATCCACTGAGTCACTTGGACTTGGCCAGAACTTTTATTTTCTCTCTTAATCTTTGTGATTGCAGCCCCCAAACACATAGCACTGTGACTTATGTTTCACAATTAATGTAGCTAATTTCATGTACTTTTAATGTTTCTGTCATTTTCCCAACAGTTGCCTTTTTTTTCCTTTTGGTGACATGTGTCCTCATGTCTCATGCTTCCCATGTGTGACTTATGTACCCACAAACAGGTCACTGTCAGTTTCAGCAAAATGTTCTCTTTGAACCTGGCTTCAATTTGCACCCCTCAGGTGTTCATGTTTTCACTGCCTGTGGAAGTAGAACTTACTGATTTTTGTTTTTCTGTGTTATTTGAAGGTAAATACTTTTTCATATTGAAAAACAGAATCTTAGTCTCATGGACTTTCCAGCATAAACCGAGTCAGTTTCCACATCTCCCCCCACCTCTGTTCAGTGAACTCACCACAACTTTGCTTCTGCTTTTCCTTCGCCTGAAATGTTTTTCTAAAAATGGCACAGAGTGAGCACTCAATAAATGTACAAGAAAAAAAAATCCTATGGCCACATAGCTAGTTGGTCACAGTTAAAACTAAAATTAGATCCCAACTTACTCAATTATTAAATAAATATTTTATTGATGAAGAAATACATTAATGTAGGTTAAAAAAAAACTATGCAATATCCGTCCAATTCCAAAGCTCCAGACATGAGAACTCTGTCCTGGGACTGTGGGAATTACCCCCTCCTCCCACTCTATCATCTCCCCTTCCTGCCTTTTGCTTTCCATTGGGAGATGTATTTTGCCCAGAAAGTGACAGAGCAAATCAGGTCCACAAGCACGCATCATGTTCTTCTGAACAAGAGGAGCTCAAAGGGCACTTCCAGCACGACATTCTAGGCCTTGGGCCCTTTGCAAAATTGTGTGTATTGGGTTAAGAATTTGGGCTCTGGAATCAGTCCAAATTCAAACCCTCAGCTCTGAAATACATCAGCAGACAGGGAAGATGGAGAGAAAACAATATAAATGTGTAGATAATTTCACCTCTGCCATCTCTTTCATTTTTTAATAAATCAAGGGTAGTCCTATATGTACTTCTTATGCATGAGGATTACTTAAGATGATGCCTGTGAAGTCCATATTACAGAACTGGGATGTGGGATGTAGAAAAGTTCCAGTAAGTGTTACCTAGTATGTTTGCCAAACTGACAGAAATTCAGATGCAATAAGAAAAAAAGTCAAGGTTGTGAGGAATTAATGAAAGCAGATTTCAAAAATGAGTGTTACCCATAGTTTAAAGGAAAAAAAAGCGAAACCATCAAGGATAGTATGTAAAATTACACAGATGATCAACATCAAAAAGAAGAAGCTTCTGGTGGTTGTTATTAATGAGCTTTGCCTGATTAAATTGTGGCATTTATTGTATTTGGTATATATATCAACTAGAGCTCTGTTAGCGAAAGCCAGACCTTTAGACATACCCTGTGGATGAACTTGGATATCAGTGATATATAGCGGTTACATGTATCTTTTCTCCTGATTTCACTGCACCACTTACAGAATCCTTAGGATAAACTAAGGAGACTGAAACCTTTCACAAAGTATCAGGAAATGTCACTGTGGCACCTACTCTGGGACAGGAATGAGAGCCCTTTACCAACTCACGTAGAGCTAAACTGGCTGCAGACCTGGGAAATGCCTGAAGGGGTAAACTTTATGTTTTTGTCCTTGAAATGTATCAGATAACCTGGCTGTTTTGTACTAGTTCTGCAAGTCCATAAAAAAGTAATGCAGGCTAAGTCATTGAACAAATGTCTACGCCGTGTCGACCATATGCAATACACTGTGCTCAGTGTTGGAAATGAATGCAGTGGATGAGTAAAACAGCAGCTCCATACTGATAGTAGATATGTAACAAAATTAAAATACAACTTGTAGGTATAGCAACAGGAGTATTCACAGGTGCTGTGGGTTCCCATCAACAGTGCACTTATCTCTAGCTACAAGATAGGGTGACACTTCCCAGAAAAGAGTACCATATAGTACCCAACAGGTATTGATTAATCAACCAATAATCATCCACAAGCACATTTCTACTACTACCATGAGAGGAGGGTTAAGAACCCTTTGAGACCTGTCACTAAAGTTTAAAGTAGGGTCTTAAATTCACAAAAAGAAGACATGTTCATCAGGTCTGTAATTGGCATAAACTTGTTAGAGAGAAATAGTAAACTGATGACCAAAGCAAGACTCGCAAAGATCTAGCAGGCTGGAAGAATGGACTGAAACCAAGAAAAATGTAAATTTGTATGAAAAAATCAAACATATAAAAACAGAAAGAGAGAACACTGGCTCAGAAGCAGTCTAAGTGGGAGGACATAAGGAAGGCTTAACTGGAAGCTCTTGGTTTTTCTATAAGCTGAACAAAACAAAGTGTAATGTTCCATTAAACTGTAATGTTCTTAAGGGCAGGGATCACATCATAAATATTTTAATATCCCTCCTCTGCCTAGATAGGTCCTAATGCAGAGTACGAGCTCAACAGAATTTTCTTAAATGGCGTCAAAGCTAAAAAATTTTTTTAAAAAATAAGAAAGAAAGGCCTAGAGCAATGGGCTCCACTAATGAACGGGCTGTGGTGGGACCCACCAGGGAAGGCTGTCGGCTCTTCTCTGATGTACAGCTTGCCTGATACTGCTCTGGGCTTTCTCTTCTTGTTTTCTTCTTAAGATAAAAATCAAAATCGTCCACATGGTTTAGTAATTCTGACTCCACCTGACCTCTAGCCCCACCCGACAGGACTCTTCTTGCTCCAGCCCTTTAAGTTCCTGCAAAATCCCCAGTGTCCCTTCCAGTCAAAACAAGTTCTGGTCTCTCTGCATAGCAGACTCCTTCCCACCCTTTCATGCCCACATTTTCTACCTGCTTCTCCAGGTTCACTCTGCGTGCTGCTTTCACTCATCCAGGGAACCCTCCCCTGAACCCACCACCCAGTTAAAAATCCCTCTATTGTATGATATTCTTGGTCCCAATGTGACCCCTTTCTAGTTCTTGTCACAATAGTCATTCACGGTTAATCATGAAATTATTGTTGCAAATCTGCCTCCCCTGCTAGAGTTGAACTCTGTCAGGGACCTCAACTTTCCTGTGTCATCACCACTGAATCCTGAGTACCCAGACTAGTGTTCCTTTGTGATGTGCCTATGAATGACCTGAGCTTTTTTATTAACATGCAAATGATGAGCAGTGATCTAGTGTAGGGCCTGAGACTCAGCATTTCTTCTAGGAGCTGTTGATGCTACTGGTGCTCTGTCCCACTTTAAGTAGCCAGGTCCTATAGCACAGCATGTCTGTGTGTCCTCTCTGTCTCAACACCACCCCTTCTTTCCATCCTCACAGTTCTTGTTTTAATGGAATCTTACACATCTCTTACCCAGATGACCTGGTTTTCCAGCTGGTCTTCTGGCCTCACTTTCCTAGAGGTCCAGTTCTTGGGCCATACACCTTCAAAGTGTCTTTCTACAGTGTAAACCTAACCATGTGGTCCCCCCTTTTTAAAGCCTTTAGAGACTCCTTGTCACCTTGTAGGAAGAAAATCCAAATATCTCAGTATGGCATTCAAGGCTCCACTCAGCCTACTTTTCTGGTCCTACCTCTTCTGAACCCACATCTCACATCCTGCACTTCTGCCAATCAAAGTCTTTGCAGTGCCTTGAACTTACCTGGCTGTTTTGTTCCTCACTACCTTTGTTCAGACAACTGACTCCCTGGGATCCTCTCTCCCAGTTCCATTGGTCTGTCAGAAGTCCACACCACTATCCTGATTCACCTCCCTATATAGGAAGCATTTTCAGTACTCCTCTCTCCCAAGAACTGGTCACTCCCTCATTTGGACTCCACTGTAGCTGTGCTAGACTAACTTATTTATAGGGAAGCCTCCACCTTCCAGGTAGTGAGTCCTCAGCATGGAAAACTGTGTCTAATTCATCCTTGTTAACCTTCAAGCCTGGCACGTGGTTGGGTCTTAAGGAATGTGTGTTACTAAGGTATGGATGTCACTGTGATCTGACACAGATGCCATATTTAAGGGGGTTGCTTTAACACAGACGAATCCTTCTAAGGAAGGAACACCAGTATTGGTCCTGAATCTCCATGATGTGAGAAACAGTTCAAAAAATGGTCTAAAAATAAAGCTTAGAGAAAAGGTATTCCTATATATAGTAGGTGCTCAATAAATATTTATTGAATGAATGAATAAACAAATGAGTTCTACTAGCTCTTTCATATGAAGCTGTTGGGTACAAAAACAATTGCATACATTCTGAATTACCTGCAGCTCCAAAGCCACCAACATTATAACTAGGGCAAAAATCTTGGTCCAATAAAATAATGGTTGTATTAATAAAACCAAGATGTACCAAACTTCACTTCCTCTAGGAGCCATCTAAGTGATTTTTATTTTATAAATACAAAAATTAAGTCACACAACACAGTCTCCGGACCAATTAGTTATTTTTGTGGCAATTGACAGAAAAAAAGAACGTTGTAGAGACTTATTGCCTTTAATGTTGTCATCAGGATCTTCTCTATTTCCCTTTTACTCCCCGCTCTCCCTCTTCCCCTGTGTTGACTTCAGTATAGAGACCCCCCCCCACAGACAGTCTGAGCTCACTTCACCCCAAAGCAAAGAAAAGACATCTTCTGTGTCCAGTGCTCCTCTTCCAGGATGGGCAATACCTGTGGCTGAGCAAAGCCTCATGGCCCCAGGAAGGCAATTCTCTACTGGCACAGAGAATCACATGGCAACATTGCACCTGCTGCACCTGGGAGGGGAGGACAAAGACAGGGCTGAGACTGAAAGGAGGGTGGGCAAGCTTCCAGATTAAAACTGGCTACGAGTTACCCAAAGGGAAAATGAGAGCTGCAAGACAAATACAGCAGGTAGCTACCAAGGCCTGAATGCTTGTTCTTGTTCCAGAAAGTATAACTTCATCATTATTACCTTTGCACATATTATAAATTCAGGTGAACCCACCGGTTATTAAAGACTCTGGAGCAATTCAACCCACATTTTATTCATCGGATAAGAATTCACTATTCCTATAACACAAACCAGAAGGCTTTTCTGCATTGATTTTCTCTTTTCATGTCTTCAATTTTTTTTATTGCATTGAGGATACAAGGATGTGGGAAACTATCCTCATGAAGTCTATAATCTCTTGGAGAAGGTAGCCATGTAAAACAGCAGTGGCAAAGCAGATAGCAAGCTCTGTAAAAAAAAATAACCTGTCTCCATAATGTTGTGTCAGGATAGAAAAAGGTAAAGTAAAAGTTCAATCAAGCTCCTTCATGAGTATTGTTATTTTTTATCCACTTGGCCAGCTGTCTGAAGATGCAGACTGGCAAAAAGAATCCTCTTACTGGAGTAATTGCCATGCTGCCCTGGCCTACCAGAAAAAGAACAGGTATCCACTTGCTTGGAGCACTCAGTGTCAAGCCTAGCAAACACCCCCAGATATAACATCGCAGATGGTGAAAGTAGCACAGTCAGAGCACAGAAAACAGCGGATGATGTCAGGTGAACCAAGAGGCTTCTATCAGAGGCCGGGTCTGAGGAAAATGAGAAAGGTGAAAGCCAGGAGATTGGCAGTGTCTTGAGTTCCACACCATTTACCAGTAATCCCCTATGTCACCCATACTTCCGACGTTGGTCCTCAGTTTCACTTATTTTTCTCAGATTTATGTTTTAAACTCCTATTATGATTCCACAAAGGGTTCTCAGGTGTCATCTTTGCTGGGGATATTCTTTATTTCATCCACAGGGATATGGCATACTGCTCGCCCTTCAAAATCTACAGTAGGTGAGAAGTTGGGGTGATACACTTCTCTGGCAGAGAGCAATGATGCTTTATGTCACTTGGCTCCCCAACCTCCACCACATACTCCAGGTTATTTTGGTCCTGAATAATGGCAGTAATAACTGAATTACAAAGCTTACCAGAATTCTGATCTCTGCTATTCAACAGAATTAAAAAAAAAAAAAGTCCTGTTGCCTATTAAAAGCTATTGTCAAGTAGCACACTGTATTTACACTGAGCTAAGGAGCATGGAGGAAACTGCCCTGGATTATTTTGTTATCCCTTTTGCCGAAAGCACAGATGTGCTACATTCAGGTGATCTAAAAGGCAATGAGTGTCATTGTAATTGCTGGCCCACATTGTGGGCCCAGCTGGACTGACATTTTAATTTCTGTCTCTTTTTTGGTTTCTATTATCCTGAGGGCCAAAGCATAAACGTGTCTGGAATCACAATTTGTGGAAGATTAGTAAAATTTTGGAACAGGGCCAGGACCATTCAGTGCTTAGGATGTATTTCTTGGAGTCTTTCCAAATGCATGGCTTATCCATTTGTGCCATGTGGCCAGACTTGAGTCTAGAATAGATGGTGAAGACAAAATTCTGCTTACTGCAGCCTAGTAGTACAATGGAAAAAAACTGAGGAGAATAGTCCAAAGGGGGTTGCTTCTGTGCTTCAGAAGTCTCGTTTAGAAGTCTGGTTCCATAGAGGAATGCCACCTGAGTATGGTAAGGCTCGAGGATGCTTAGGAAGCAGTTACTATATAAATACAAAAAGATTATTTAAAGGGGAAATGATGACTAAGACTGAAGAGGCTCTGGCTCTGGGCACACATTCTATCTACTGAAAATAAAAGTAGTTCTCCATAACGAATGAAAGCTTGGCATTTTGATTCAGGCTGGGTTGGTATCCACTACTTATCATCGGTAAGACTTGGAGAAATTCAGCAATCGTGTGAAGCTGAGGTTAAATGATGTAAAATGTATAAAATGTGTAAGCACAATGCCTGACACTAGAAAGTGTTCTGTCGAGCCTTATAAGACAATTTCAAATGTTATCATCCAGTGGTTTATCAAGTTTTTGAGGTCTCAAACTACCTTGGGAACTTAATGAAAACTCTGGGTCCTTGTCCCTCAAGGAAGAAAATGAATGTATATATACAAAATTTTTGCATACAGTTTTAGGGAATTCAAAGATACAAGACTACAGTCATAGACTTTAGCTTAATATTCTTTATTCTAGGGCTAGACCCATTCCCCAAAGATAGAATAAAATTCTTAGTTTTATTTATTTTGTTATAGCTTTTTATCATTTATAATCATAGTCTTATAACTTTTTATATTTGGCAGGGATCTATTTTTACCTAATCTAGCCCCCCTTTTATTAGGAATAACATAACAAGGGCCTAAGAAAACAGTTTGTATTTTAGGTAAACAGAAAATTGTATCAATTTGCCATTTCTATAATTAAATAATAAATTTTCTCTTTATCAATGCCCTTCATGTTTGAAATATTTTTTAAAACTATATTTCTACTTTGATGAACCCTATTCAGTAAGATACATTTACAGCCCTCAGAAGCTCATGTTCATTCAAAGCCCTATGATGAACACAATGACCATTTATTTTTCTGTGTTTTAATTAGCATAACAAGATCTATTCTGTGGTACCCATTTGATACTGTGCTATTTAATAGAGAAGAGCCTTGTCAAAGTATAGTACTAGAATAATAACTTCATCAAGTAGGAATTGAAATGAAAAGACTTACTATGGAGCACTTACAATGGGAAAGGCTCCATTCCATGCATGTGGGGTACGAATGAATGCAGCCTGGCAGAGGTATGTGCCCTCATGAAGCTCATAGTCTAGTGATGAAAATAATCTTTCCTTTTGGAAGAATATGACTGGGATTGAGATTTTGTTCATGAGCAGGGCCAGAAGTAAACTGTAGGTTTTCCCCACATGAATGCCACCAATACCTTCATAATCATTCCTCAATCATTGCCTTCATTTACTTAAATAATAGCTGGCTCAGTATGGGCAGCACTAAACACAGAACAGCTAGCCTGTGTCTGGGCAAAATTCTACTCATACCTTCCCCCTGGCAGGAGCAAGAACCACATCAAGTGGCAAATAGGCTATTATGGGCAAATCATCTTTAGGTTTTCCCTGTTGGAAAAAATATATATATGCACTTCTACTTTGCTTGCAGGAGACTTTGGGTGACTTTTGAGGATCATATGAACAAAAGGGCAAAGGTACTTGGTTTCAGCAGTTTGCTGTAGTTAGATGGTAGCAGAAAGTAGGGCTGGCTGCTGATGTGGAAAAGAAGCAGATTAACAGAAGGATGGGAGACTGGAAAATTGGAATTAGATCAAATAAGAGACAGGACCAAAGTCAAGAGACAGTAAAAAGCTTTGAAACCATGTAATCTCATTGAGTCTGGAGCCTCAGGAGCAGATACAACTACACACAGTAAATGGAGTGAACATGTCATTGAAATCCATGAGCTCTGAGGAATTCACCTGATCTCAAGCTGGAGTCAGGCTAGAATGATGTTGCTAAAGCCTTGAAAGCTATGGGAAAAGAGAACAGACTTGAGGTGGTACTGAAATGGCTCAGGAGCTAGCAGCACAGGGCTGGAGCCTTTGTTCCCCATAGGTTGTTGTCCTATATGTGGGAGCAGATAGCTGGGCTTCATTCAGAAGTTATTTTGGGCAGCAGCATGGTTGCAGAAACTATAGCATCAACGCACCCAAGAGGGTACTTCTTTGTTTTTTCTACCTAAAAATATCTTACCCCTTCTTGTTACCCTCCACATCTAGAACCTTATCCTTGTTTGGCTAAATATTATCCTTAGTTCTTTAAAAATGAGGAGAAATTTTTCCTGATGCTCTCAAGAGGGTCCAACTCAAGACTTTGCTTCAGCGCCTTTTTGCCTGTGACATCACGGTACAGTGGGCTAAGAATGATAGGGAAACAGCAAATCATGATGTTCAAGACATCTGAGAAAGGTGAAATAAATGTAAATGAGTTATGTCATTTGCTCAAGATTATAAAATCATTTACTTATGAGCTGGCAATGCAATGACCTTTTCTATATGCACATCATACTTTGCAAGCCACAATACTTTTGGCAGATGAACTGCTTATCTGCTCTCCCAGTGAATGCATTGATAGACAACAGGATAAATACCCTGTAGCCTGGTTCTTTGGTTTTGTAAACAACCAGAAAATAAATAAGGCATTTTGCTTGATGACCAAGGCAGACTCACAAATAGGCTTCTATAAACAGAAGGCAATCGTAAAAGGATGACAGAAACTGTGACTTGGTCCATGTTTTATATACCCTGCCCATTACACCATTCAGAGGACCCTTTTAGCCCAGACCTATAGTTTAAAAACCAGACCTATTTATAATAAGTTTAGGTTCTTGCTTGAGCCATACAGAACACATCAGGTATATTATCCTTTGCGATTTTGTTTATGTCATGGAAGGTAGTCGCCTTTAGCAGAGTAAAACTGGGAATTATCAGTGACTGGCTAGCAGGCAACGGTCTGGAAGTATTCCAAGGCTCTCTATCTCAGAATTCCAGCTCTTAAATGAAAATATTATGTACTTTTCATTAATTGGAAAACTGCGATTCTTCAGTTAAAAGCTTAAAAAATAATTAGGCATGCTATCTCTAGCATAGAAAAAGAAATTTGTTGAAAGCTGGACACATAAAGGTACATATTCATATTTGTGTGTGTGTTGTGAGTGTGTCGTACAAGTCCAAGCTCAAGTTCTAGAGAAGACTATCTTTCTTCATCACCAGAGAGGTTAAAATGAAGGATACACTGTCGCCATTTAATTTTTCCAAGTACTTAGGTTCTTCATTGCTCAACAGTATCTTTAACACAGAGTTCTCTATCTTGGAATGTGACTGACTAGGACTAATAGAAGACAAAAATGTACTTTTGAACACAAGTGCAATAAAGATGCTTGATGATAAACCCTGCATGTGATCAAGTACGTGAGACCCTTTTAGGCCAAATCAACAGTGCTAAATGGTATCAGGGAACCCAAAACATTAAAATCTGAATAAATTTCGATTGTTACTGAAAGAATATGTTATTGTTGTGTGAAACCTTATAAAATAACAATAGCTAACATTTATTGAGGAACACTTTTCTATTACACTTTACAAACTACTTTTTCATTTAATCTTTAAAGAAAGTACTATAGAGTAAGTACTAAAAAATAAAATTTAGAGTAAGTACTAAAAAATGAAATTTAAAGAGTTTTTAATTGGTGACTAGATTATACAGTATCACCATAGAAAAAAAAAGTTTTCAAGTTCATCCTTCCAGAACTCTTAAGTAATACATTTCAGGTCAAGGTTAAAGTCACAACTTGTATAAAATGTTTCCATTTGCTTCCCTCCCTGGCATTCTAGTTCCTCCTAAACATGCAAATCTCTAGATGTTCATATTTTCTCTGAGAAAAAGAAAATGCAAAGTGACAGGTCTTGTATATACAGAAATAGCAGTAAAATTATCTCAACAATAGCAAGTCTAACATAATCACAACCCTTCTAGTACTGCCCAGGGTGAAGCACTATTTCCTTTTCTTCCCCCACCACAAAGTTTTCAAAGATCTTGCAAAGGTGCCCCTCACTGGTGAAGTGAGGTACCCCCTTTATGCTCCAAGATCATAGCAAATCCTAGGAACAATTTTACCTATAAGATAGAGAACAGGTTCATGGGTTGCTGAGCTTAGAATAAGCGCAATATAAATGAGAGAGAGAGAGGGAGAGTCACACATGACTTTGAAAGGGAAGAAAGAACAGTGATTCTTGCAGAAACAGGTGTGAGAGGCACAGAAATGAATTGGAACCAAAAAACGTCAAGGTCTATTATGGTCCGCCAAGATGAGCTCCTCTAAGGCTAGTGACTGGCTCTACAGAAACAGATAATTCATATAGGCACATTCTACATCTGGTAAGTTATCAAATTAAAACTTTTGCTATACACTTTTATGTTTCTAAAACAAAATGACGTCTTAATATATGCCTGGTCCCCCCTTTATGCACCATAAAGACCACCAGAGTGATCTCTAATCTGCAAGCTGACAGTCACCTCATTCACCCTATATTTTTCCTGAATACTTAGTTTTTAGAAACTTAAAAGGAAATTTAATTTTGATTTGTCTTTACTTTTTAGAAAATATTTTGGTTCAAAAGCTCTAGAAAATCATTAAACTGAGCCGGCAGGCGTTAAATTTGAATGAAGGCAAAAAGTAGAAAGGGAGAAAGTTTTGTTGGTCAGAGTTTTCTTCAGAGGCAACTACTGATGTAGACACATTAGAATTGCTTTGACCTTAAACCTGGGAGAGAAAAAGCAGTTTGGGCAATAGATCAGCAATGTCCTTCTTCAACTTGAAACACAAAAAGGCTCTAAAACATTTGAGCTTTTGGCTAGAGTGTCTTAATGAAACGTCATCTGTAAGAATTTTTTTATGTGCAATAACCAAAATGGGGGTTTCTGGCCCAGTGAATTCTAGTTTTTTTTCTTTAGAATGTCTGACTTTCACATCCATTTACTAATGAGAACTAAGAATGATGTATTTGTAAGCGCTTGCTATGGAAATGAAGATTGTTTCAGTCTGTCTCTTCTGGTTGAAAGAAACAGGCACACTCAAGTTACTTCACAGGATTAGCAGTGAGAGATGATTAGATGAGAGAGTAGGGTGCCACAGAATGCGCCGCAGAGACAGGAACTTGAAACCCACCAAGACTGAAGGCAGCTTTAAATACCAGGCTTGTAGTGTCTGCTTTTATTTCTGGACATTACCCCCTTCTCCTTTCCCCAACGCCTTCCTCAACCTTTACTCTGCTCTGTTCCTTCATAGCTTTAGCTTCATATGGTTCATGGCATCCTCTCACAATCTGACTTTGCTGCCAACTGGCTTCGTGTCTTACTTTCCCACTGCCAAGTTTCCAAGAAAGGCATGATTGGCCCAGATTATCATTTTAACTTAGTCCATACAGATGGCTGGCCAGGTTTCAGAATGACTGTCTTCAAAGTCAGAGGCCTACCCCTTAATACACTTATCTGAAACAAGGGGCAAACAAATAGTAGTGAGTCTGACTATTTAGAATGAGGCCACAAATAAGATTTTCTTAGAGGACAATATGGAAATATGGCTGGGACGGATTGAGATAAATATCTCTAGTTTGTTGGCAGATTATGTGCAAACCAGTTTATTCATCTTCTTTCTCAGAGGAGCTCATCTCAGCTAAGCGCAGGAGATGTGGACAGCCGGGAAGAGCAGCAACAGTGGCTTCTCTCGTCTTCACTCTTCCTCAACTTTGCTAAGTTTATTTCCATTGCATCGATCACTTTGTGACTAACCAAGGGTCTGGGAAGCTTTAGATTTTCATATCAGAACATTTGGAATTTTAACTTAGAGTACCAAAATAAGTATTTGTTGCATCCCAAGATTACTCAGTTGTGTTTTAGAGTAACATGTCAGTGGGCAATAATGTATTAGAATGGGAAACAATGAATACTTCTTTGCCTACTCCCATAGCATTTATTTCAATAAGAATTCTATTAAGAGAGGTGCCAAACTATATTTGGTACGTTTGGGGGATCTAGGTCAGTAGACCTCACAGTCTGATAACTTAATACAGAGAATGAGTGCAAAAAATATTTACAATAATGACTGACTATAAAATGCCAAGGTAAGATTATAGAACACTAAAAAAGCTGGCACCAAGCAAATCTGGTTCAAATCACAGTTCTGTTTTGTAATAACTATGTGACTCTGACCAAACTTTTAATCCATATAAATCATTTGTAAAATGGAGAAAACAACCACTTCATAGGGTTTTGTAGACACTCTGCAAGATAATGTACATAGATTATAGCAAAATGACTGGCACATAGCAAGCACTTGGTATATGGTAGCAGTTGCTTCTATTACTATAGCTATTATGATTATAATATTATCATGGGTGTTGTGGGGATTCAAGAATATAAATTACAGATATGAGGGTTATTTTCAAATATTTTAGTCTTAAAAGAGATAAAATAAATGTACATATTAGAAATGGTACATACATGTAACTTGCATATGCACAAGTGAAACTCAGCAGAATGGTAAACTAAGTGAGAATGTTAAGGATAAAATCAAGATGTTATGTGATATATTTTAATCAGGAAATATTCTTTAATATTCTTTAAAAACGTTAGTGGATAGTACCTCTTAGACAAGAAAGGAGGGATTGTTCCCAACATAAAAGTGTATCTACTGTAAAGTCAGTATTCCTAGGAACTTTATAACTAGGTCATGCACTCTGTTTAAAGGGGGAATTGAAACATAGAGTCACAAATGGAAAGGACCTACTCAATGGAATACATGGAAGGCACTGTCAGAAACTAGGGGATAGCCCACTCAGGTTTACATTTCACTTCCTTAGAGAAGCGTAGATCATGTTAGATTCCCTTCCTGTGCTTGCCCTTCCATAATATTCATTACATATTGGCATTGCTTTTTAAGGTGCATTCTGTGCTAGGTTATAAATTCTGTGAGACCCTCTCAGTCCATCCCTTTATCTCTGTGACTAGCTACGTGGTTGGCACATGGTAGGTACTCCAGAAAGATATGCTGAGTGAATGAGTGCATGAATGCAAGAATGAATTAAGTAATGAACATGGAATTAGGAGATGACCTCATCATATACTGTCTGTATTGTTCTCTAATATTTATGTAGGGTTAATCTTATCTTCCTGTTGACTTATAAATAGCATTGAGAAACAGCAACATTTGTATCACAGTTCTATCACTGCTACAAAGAGGCATCTGGTTAAAGACATAAATATTTAAAAGATCTTTCTAAGCTCTTTGCTAATAATCCTTTTTACCTTCTAGTCTCCATTTTCTATTAATCTTCTACCAACGCAGAGATTATACCTCAGTCTTATTATTAGTTCATAAACTGGCTTTTGTTATTTTTATCACCAGGACTCACTACTTGGTAGGGGTCCAATAAATAAATGAGTGAATAAAAGAATATCTGGATAGTATATATTTCAAAGTGTATTCTTCCAAATTTGCAGCCTTCCAGAATCTCACAAATTGCTGTTGTGATTCCAAGTTTGCACTTCATATAGGAATGCATTAACCCAAGCCAACATTTTATCTTTAAAATTACTGTCTTTGTTATACCATGCACATAAGTGCTGGAAGTTTCTTCTTGGTAACAACGCACATTTTACATTTGCATGAAAATATTTTTACAATTCTAAGACAATTTGGGAACTTCTGTTGGTAAAAACCACATGTTCACTTGCTTTCTAGTTAACAAAATCTAATACTTCCAATCATTTCATCCAACGAGCTTTTGAGCACCTCTTTGGTTCCAAGTACTTTAAATACTCAGATGAATAAGAGGTGTCCTGAAGATGCTCAAAGCCTGTGTGGACCACAGTCACATTAAAAGTGCTTGAAAGTTGAAGTATAGCCTGTTCTAAGAGTCGCGTCACTCTCACCTCAGTTCTACAAGTTGATTCCTTGCAAAGCCCTCCCAATAGAAACTACTGCATCTAAATTCTGAGTCTACAAGTTATAATCTTCTGTACTTCTTTAATGACATCCTACTCCCAAACTTTTACTCTCATAAGGATTTTTTAATTTTATTCATCTACTTCTCTCTTTAACTCATAGACAGCCAACATATTTCACAATAATCTTTCTTTAACATATATGAAATATTTCTGTCTCAGTTTCTTCATCACCAAAAGAAGGTTATTGAGAATTTGGGGGAGTAAATTTGGAATATCAAGGAGAGAAACAAACTAACAGGACAAATGATCCCTGAGGGAACACAGAAAAGCCAATACAACTTGGAGGATTTCTGAGAATAGAGAGGCTTTTTCTTTCTTCCTGTCAACTTGAAATTCTCCTACCTCGCCTACATCCTACTCATGATAGTCTCTCATGAAAACACTAACACAAAACCAATCCACAAAATTTTAAAGTTTTTAAAGATCTTCAAAACTCTCTACTCAGACATGGGTTAACCATGAATTTAATGAAGTTTAAGCATTAGAATGAGTCTCTAGTATTGATGCCTTTCAAGGCCCTGAGAGAGCCCTCAGCAATATGTTCATAAATGGTCAGATTTTTAATTAAATTCCAAAAGTAAGATATTTTAACCATTGTTGGTAAATACAACAGTCTTTTTGCCCTCTAATTCACCTCCTTTAAACTCTCCCTCATTCTAGAGAAATTGGGGAAGCGATGGGTATTTTTGTTGATTTGGCTAAGGGGAAGTTGAAATGGAGATACTTTGAGCTTCGGTTTAGTGAGTTATATAGATATGTGTGGTTCAGTCATTTCAGAATGTGGTTGTTATTTAGACTTGTCCCAATGTAAGAATGGGGTCTAAAAATATTTCCACTGTCCAACAGGCCAAGTTGCCAGCATCCTATCACAAAGATATAGGCTGTTTCATGATGCTAATGTGTCCGGGGGCACTCAGCACTGAAAATGTATGCTAGGGGAAAGATCAAATAATCTTTTTATTCTCTCCATAGAAGGTAATATTGCAAACATCATTGTCATATAAAGAGGAAATCAGATTATAGAACCCCAAAACGTAAGGGAAAAGTAATATAGGGTAGTGTCAGATAATTAATAAACATTTATTCATTGAGCAGCAAGGAGGTTGGCAGAGTTCTTCAAATAAAAAAAATAAAAACTCTCACTTTAGGACTAAAAAAAAAAACCCCAACATTTATTTGGATTTTTGTGGTGTTTTAGTATTTTCAGCTTTTAAAAAATTATTTTGATTTTGTTGTTGATTTTAAATAAGTATTCACTTTCATAACTAATTTTAGATCTCTAGTTTTATATGTTTTTCTTAAAGAAGGTTCTCATATTATATAAGCTTCAGTGCCCCTAAAACCTGAATCTGGCCCTGATTCTTAACTGTATCACCCTCTATATTTAACAGATGAGAAAACTGAGGCTCAATATCACATGGTTCACATAAGTACTGAACTAAACTTTAGGTCCCCTGACCTTGTCTGTTGCTATTTCTATTATCCCACATTATCTTACTTTTGAGAAGTACCTCAAAAATCAAAGATTTCTACTGTGGGGGAAAAAAGAAACAAATAAAAGAATTCCCTGACCATGGTGTATAATAATAGCAAACACTTTAAATAGCATTTCTTATATGGTAGGCATTGTTTTAAAGTGCTTTACATACAACTCATTTAATCCTCTAACAACTCTATGATTAAGTAATATTAATACACTCATTTTTCTTCCTTTTTTTTTTTTTACTATCCTTATTTTTCAATGATGACAGAGAAAAGTTAAGTGCATCAAGGTCACAGTGTGCGGAGAACATAACATCCTTTGCATTTTGGCAGCTAACAGCAACCATTTTTTTGAGGACTTCCAATGTTCTAGTCCCTTTGTTGAAAACTATAGTATATTACTCATTAGCATTATTATTCCATTTAACAGATGAGAAAACTGGAGTATAAAAAAATTAAGTTGCCCAAGGTCACGTATCTACTTAAATCCATATCTGACTCCTGAGCCAGGGCTATTAGTCTGTACAGGATAATGGCCGTCACAGAGAACACCCTCAAGGTACTTGCTTCCAATATCGCCACATTTTCAGCTCCTTTTTCCTAAAGTTCCAATTAGAATGGAAATGTGGACAGAGTTAGAATAAGGAATGGGGATAAATCATAAAGAACATAACAGTTCCTTTTTAAGAGATCTCTCTTTCCCTCTTATACACACACACACACACAGGCACAAACACATATGTGTGAGGGTGCCCAGTTACAAATCATGATACTCCTTGCATCTGACCCATCTTCAACTTTTGATGTCGTCTGGAAATAACAAGATTATTTTACATTCATATTCTACAATAAAGTTAAGTGACAATCAGCAGATCAGTAATTTAGAGGCTGGAGCACATTTATAGAGGTGGCAAATCCTTACACATGTCAAGAAATAATGTAAATAAAGTGGCAAAATGGAGTAAAGTGGCAAAGGGAGTGACAGAAATCTTGGTAAACTGGAAATACTTGTTTAAACTCAAACTGCATGTATTGGGATCCCTTAGACGGTTTCCATGTGGCAGTGTGAGTCCAACATGACCAGATCTCACAATTTTACAAAAGAAACTAGAAATCTAGATTTTTGGTGTGAAATCTCCTAAATTGCAAATATTTTAAAGTAATTTCATTTTTTTAAAGCTCTTTGCTGGCTAACATTGTGCAGGCAGGTCAAACAAACAACAACAAACCCTACATCTGTAGGCCTATCATTCACAATCTTCTTTCTATGAGGATAACTCTGAAAACTCAGATTTTATATTCAGGAAACTCTGAAATGGAAAGTTAGAAGACAAAACCAGAAGAAACTTGGATCTTGATGGAATATTTGTCCTTTGAAAAATGAGCTATGGTAAGAATAATTTTCCTGATGGAGGTAGGTGATTGAGGGGGTGGGATGGGCGTGGGCACCAAAGCAGTCGCCTTTTTGTATCAGATCTTCGGTCATTCCTCCTTTGGAGTAATACTGGTATTGGGCCCTAGGAAGAAATAGCAGGACTTTAATTAATATCTCAGAGGGAGCAACAATTTATAATTGTGTAAAGTGCAAATTTCTTTGTGCATAAAACAAATATCTGTATTTGTAAATAATGTAGCACTTTTCCTGGAATTTAAACCCTTTGGGTGTCCCAGGAGTGAGAAAAAGAAGTCTGAGGAAGCAGAATGTAAGAAAATGACCTATTGTCTAAAGAAATGGAATTTAAAAAATATCTTTAATAATACTTTTCAATTAAATCCTTATTTAGAACTCTAAATGGGGCCTCGTTCTTAGGTCAGTAGAATGAAGATATCTAGAGAAGTAAACAATTTCAAGTCCAAAAGTCACAGCCTGCTGTTTAACAGGGTATCTTTTTTCAAAAGTGTTGAACATAAAATTTTGCCCCCAACCCTGGGTTTGTGGCAAGAACTTTCATTTTATAAAAGAGATAGCAAGCTTGGTGCCACAATGATTATTATATTCAATGTCAGAGAAGAAACTGGTAACAGAAAATAACATTGATCTCTCTGCACCACAGCAATAGTTTTTTTTCTTCTTGAAACGTCCAATTCACAAATATCGGGCCCCTTTTATAAACTTCTGTAGCTATTCTTGAAGAGATGCCCTAGACGACTAATGTATGAAAGTAAGGGTCAAACTCATTTTCTCCTATATTTCTCTGTGGGTTGAGCTAGCAGTTGAGAATACAAAGTGAATGAAGCTTGGTCGCTACCCTTAAGAGGTTCACAGTCTAATGACAAAAAAAATAGAATTTAAATCGATCATTTCAATACTGAGTTTGATGCCAAAGAAGAAATATGAGAAAGGCACCACAGACAATTTGACAAGTGCTTGACTATTCCAGGAGATCTTTCAACAGAAGAAAAAATCACCAAGAAAACATTAAAGAAGAGGTGAGTGGATTATTGACAGGCCTTATGTAGGAGAATGACAGATCAGATTTGTGCTTTCAAATGCTCCCCAATGTTTTTATTCATTGTGAGCTGAGTGCAAATTGGCTAAACCTTTCCACAAAATATTTTAGCAAATTACATCAAGAGCTTTAACATTTATTCATGTTCTTTCAGTTAGAAGTTCCATGTCTAGGAATCAGAGATGCTGCCAGAAACTTACATATGAGGAAGCTTACTAAAGCATTATTTATAACAATAAATAAATAAATAAATAATTGTAAGGGTTTCTTTTTTGTTTTTAAAGCACTTACCATATTTTTTGCTCCATAAAATGCACTTTTTCTCCCTAAAAGTGGAGGGCAAAATGCCCGTGGGTCTTATGGAGCAAAATATACAATATTTTATTAAATATTTTAACACACCATTTGGTTCAGAATATTTTTTTCTTACTTTCCTCCTTAAAACCCTAGGAGTGTCTTATGGTCAGGTGTGTTTTATGGAGTGAAAAATACGGTACTTATTGATTTTTAGTGAGGGAGGAAGGGAGAAAGAGACAGGAATATCAATCTGTTTCTGTATGTGTCCTGACCAGGCATCAAACCAGCAACCTCTGTGCTTCAGGATGATGTTCTAATCAAGTGAGCTATCCAGCCAGGCCTAAAAAAAATATTTCAAGACAAACAAAACTGATTTTTTTAAATGATGTAAAGCATTTAATGAAATATTATCCTAACCTAGTAATAAAAAAAAATTAACGGGTAGTTAGTTCTCAATTTACACCCATATCCCACATTTGTGAAGCTCTTTTTTATTTAGACATACTAGACAACAAAAGGGGTGGAGTTTCTCTTTGCTCTGTGTGAAATCAAGAGAATTGACTTTTTTTTCCTGTATGAGGAATAGAGCGAAAAAATAAAATGAAGGTACTATAGCCAAGCCACTGAATTACTAAAATCAAGGAGGTTGAAGTATGAGAAAACAATTTTATTCTTGTTCTAACTAGCCTGGGAACTTAGACTTTTGAATTTTCCAGTCCTGCATCAATGCCTGGATATACATCAAAGCCCTAGATAACCCATTGATTATACCCTGAAGGACTAAGGAAAGAATCTTCATGTATCCAGACCACCAGTCATGTAGAAGATTACCATTTTGGACCAAGCCAGGGGCTAAGATTGCAGGACTGATTCTTTTCCAGAATGTACTTTTCACTTACGTAGAACACTCAGCTTTTCTTTCTACCTTGGAAAACTCTAGGCATTGCCCTGTTGTGTTTCTATAGTAGTTTGCAAACCCTAAGTTCCTTGAATAAATCTTTATCATTTATTGCTAGCAAAGTCTCCAGAGGTTTTTCAGTTCATTTGATATGTATGGCATCAGTGTCATGGAATTTGAAGAAGGCTCTGCTTCAATTCTGGTGCCGTTAGATTGGATGGAGTAAGGTAACTGCTTGAGCCCTTTGTGCTCCCTTTTGCCCCAAATGCTCTGGAATTACAGTGGTGAGTTCTCTCAGTTCCAAATCTTCCTGTTTCAGTTGAGATTCAGAGCTTTTATTCTTAGGTCCTCTGGTACTGATTTTTTGCAACGGGGTGCCTTGTTTTTAAGTCTGTTATGGAGGGGTAACTCCATTCTGAAATGCTAGCTAGGTTTATGATCCATCCTCTGCTAAGTATTTTTAGATGGATTTCTGATATGAGGGACAATTTGGAATAACAATGACCACTCTGGGGATTTTTTAAAATCCCAAAATGAATATATTTACATACACAATTACAGAATCTTAGAAACGTTAAACAAGCTGAATGAGAAGCATTTTTCAATTAGTACTTAGGGGCCTCTAAGAAATTAAATGCCTCTAAAATAGCCCTAACTGCTCTTTTATCTTCTTGTCTAACCTTGACAGATTTGGGGGAAATTTACCTTTAGCACAGAATTTTCACCCTTTAGTAGGAAACTCTAGCTAGTTATATATACAAACATTTTAGTACCTTGTCTTGTGCCTTTTTAATAAAATGAACCAACTTAGCCAAAATAATATAAAACTCTACTGGCCATTTGGGAAAACCTTTGGCTTTCTCCCTCTATGGCCCTCCTTAAAGACAGAACCCCAAACCCCTTGGGCACAACAGAACACATTCTTTCATTGGCAATTGCACAGATTCTAAAAGGCAAATTGACTTTAAAATTAGTTCTCAAGGGTCCCTAAAAGAAACGTTGGTCATCTGAGCAGGTGCTTTAAAATTTCTTACTATTTCTCCCTCATGAAACATAATATTTCAAAAAATTTAATAACTCTATGATTAGAAATTTGGTGAAATGAGAAAATAAAAATTCAGAGCTTAATAGGAATTTTTTGAAAGTCTCCTCCCTTGAGCCAAAATTAAACTATATACCCAGAGGGAAAGAAGCAAATTAGGAAGATGTAGTTGGATGGGCAGATCCCCAAACTTCATGGGGGTTAAATTACAATCCAACTCTTTGGAAGAATTGAGGAGCAACAGTCTTAATCTTACAAATCTTTGTGAAACCAGAAATGCAACTCTAGAAACAGTTCAAAGCCTATCTATCTTTACCAACCTCAATTCCTCAGACTAAAGAAAAAGAAAAAAAAACAAGGATTTTTTAAAGCACAAACTGCTGATCTGGCTCCAAGACTCCTTGCCAAGGGCAAATAGAAATCTTAATTGTCTACTACTCCACCAATATTAAGAAAAAGCCTTTAACCTTAACCATCTGAACAAATAAACTTAACTGTTATAAATTAGTGGGTTTGGCCTTATTGTACCTATCTTATGGCTGAAATTTTAAAAACAAATCTCTCAAGTATCTGTTTATATCTGTCTGTATGTTCACAGGTGCTATATGCTACTTTCTATTTTCGAATGATATTGCTAATATGTAAAAGCTGTTTAATTGTCTTGTGTTTATATAAAGATTCTCAAAAATATAATAGAAACTTACCCACATGGTTTTCAGAATCACTTAATCTGAGAATGTATTTCATAGTAAAGTTGGTCTGAGCTTGGACTGGTTAAATAATGTCTTTATAGAGTTATCAGAATTAAGTATAATACTTTTATTTTACCTGGGATTACAAAAAGAAGTTCATAGTAACTCTATTACAAAATTTGTCAGCAGGACAAATAGCTTCAGATAATAATTAGTCAATTACTATTATTGCCTGATATCTGATGGAGTTTTCATAGGTAATCTAAACATGATTATAAAGAATTAATAAACTAAGCAAATGTAAGATAAAAAGTTTTTCAATTGGTACTTAAGAGGCCCTCAAGAAAGTAAATGACTCTAAAATAGCCTTAACTGCTCATTTTCTAAACATGACAGCTTTGGGGGAAATTTATCTTTAGCATGGAATCTTCATCCTTTAGATAAAATGTTTTAGCAATAATTACATGTTATATATACTTAAAAGAGTTTTCGAAAATCTTTTGTTAACTTGAAACTTTAAAGTTTTGCCAAGTTATGTTAAATAAGTTAAATTCATTGAATACCAAGATCATTTCCAAATAAGGTAAAATATTGAAATACTAATTGTTGTGCTAAATAAGTCTATGTTTATCTACTTTGACTTCTTATTACAGAGAAACTATAAGATAAATTTGGATCTGTTAATAAACAGTTGGTGTTTTGTGAGGAAACATGTTTCTAAAAATCAGGAAATATATTTGCAAGTAAAAGAAACTTTATTTCTAAAGGCTATAATGTGTATTCCTAAATTTGCCAATCTTTAAGAATGCTAATTGCCTACTTTTTAGTTGTCATTAGAAATTGAGGCTTTTAAAGATTAGGAGTTCTAATTAATATGGAAGAAAATAACGTATTTCAAGTCGAAAAAGGTATAAAGCATGAAAATGCATTTTTTGAGAAAAATAAAAGAAAATGGTTTGTTCCAGGTGGAAGAGAGTACAGGGAAAATAAATGGTAACGGACAAAGATTAGACTTGTGGGGCTGAACACAATACAGTGTACAGAAGAAAAGTTGTAGAATTGTGTGTATAATTTCTGAAAACTGTATAATTTTGTTAACCAGTGTCACCTCAATAAATTCAATTAAAAAATAAATTCAATAGCCTGACCAGGCGGTGGAGCAGTAGATGGAGCGTCGGACTGGGATGCGGAAAACTCAGGTTCGAGACCCCGAGATTGCCAGCTTGAGCGAGGGGCCCATCTAGCTTGAGCAAAAGCTCACCAGCTTGAACCCAAGGTCGTTGTCTCCAGCAAGGGGTTGCTCGGTCTGCTGAAGGCTCGCGGTCAAGGCACATGTGAGAAAGCAATCAATGAACAACTATGGTTTCACAATGGCAACGAAAAACTAATGATTGATGCTTCTCATCTCTCTCCTTTCCTATCTATCTATCCCTCTCTCTGTCCCTGTAAAAATAAAATAAAATAAAATGATTTGTTAAAAAATAAATTAAATAAACTTGTTATTTCTAATGAGTAAAAAGAGACAAACTAAGAGGGACAAGGAAAGGTATAGATTGTGAAAAGAAATCTTGGACAAGAAATCTAATGTATGATCAAGCCAGGTAGGACTGAATGAATTTGTTAGAAGGATTTTTAAAATATAAGCTTTAATAACAATAGCATACTAAAATAATCTTTTTTCATCTGCCTAAAATAAAAAAAGTTTCTTGTACTATTGGTCTGCTTCTGTTAAGATATTGTGAAAAGTTTTCTGCCAAAAAAGCAGAGTTTCTGTGTTTTATTAAAATAATTTTGTGTGTTTTATATCACCTTAATCAGGCCTTTGATTAGTTAAGAAAACTGAGTCTTCTCAATGGTAAGAGCTAAGATTATTTCTTTGAAATTTGTTGTTACTTTGATCAAATAGGTAATTAAGTATTATTTTATAATAATTTGTGATTCTGTTTAGCGAAATGTATAAACATTAAGCTTTATGTATGTCTGTATAATGTATGTTATAAATGCTCCAAAAATTGTGTGAAATTTCTGGAATTCTGATATGTCCTGGCATAAGATGTTTGTGAACAAAACTGAGGCTCACATTAAAAGGATTGAACCTGAGTACCAAGGAAATCCCCTAGCTAACTTTCATGCAAAGGCAGCAGCAACAAAATCTATAAAGATTGTAGCATATGTCCTGGGTAGGTAGTACAATTAATTAAAGCATCATCTGGATGGTTGCGGATTTGATCCCTAGTCAGGGTATAAAAATCAAGGATACAAGAATCAACCAATGAATGCATAAATAAATGGAACAACAAATAAGCATTTTCTCTCCCCTGCCACTCTAAAATCAATAAATAAAAAAATTTAAAAGAAAAAGATTGTGGCACATATGGATGAAGTCCATCCTGCTTCTGCAGAAATGACCCGAGTGCCAGACTTTTGCTATCTTTGTGCCCTTGTAACATGGCAACAGTCTGCTCCTAAATCAGAGAAACTAAGATGGGCAACTATGGCTGTAAATTAGAGAAATAGTTGGAGCTATGGGAAACCCAAGACAACTGCTTGGTTCCTTTGAGCTCCCTGGCATACTCCATTTTCAGTTTTTGTATTCCTCTATCCAGCACAGTGCATTGAATCTCAGTGTGGGTTATCAATTTTTTTGTGTTGTTGTGTGTATGTTTTCCAGATGGTTTGAAGTCTTCCTCTACTGCAAGGCTGATGCCCTCACAGTGGCAAAGAAATGATTAAAAAATGTGTTTTTCCCACTTGGGACATATCTTCCACAATTCCTAGTGTTCAAGGCATCCAGTTGACTGAGAAAATCATACAAACCTTGGTGGAAAGCTTTGCAAACTTCCTGGAATTATCACTGACCCTATCACCCTGAATCATCAGGCAAGGTCAGGAGAAGTAATGGAAAAATTGATTTCATAAAACTGTTAACAAAAAATCAAGATCAACAAGAATTAAAAACATGGGTCTGAATGAACTGATAAGGATGATTACAGTTTTTATGACGTTTTGTTTGAAATATTTCTTTAATCTTGTTTTCCACATACAAGAAAACCTTTTCTCCTAAGCTACCAATGACTTAGAACAATTTTGTAAACTACACTTTGTGAGCAAAATTGAAACATTTATCTTTTTCTCCTTACCTCCAAAATTCAGAAACTCTCAGTGAGTCTTCTTTTTACAGCAATATTGTTATTTGTATAGGCTCAATAAGACTCTATTCTCCTTATAATAAGACATAATTGGAAACTGGTTATATTACCAAGGCTTTGACTGCAATGTCATATTTGAAAAAGATATGCACAGACTTAGATATGACCAGACAGCTTTAAGAAGCTAAAACTGTCTTATGGAAGCCAATTAAAAACCCTTGGAAATATGAACCCGGTAACTTGTTTATTAAATTCTCAGCAGCCTTACAAAGTGAGTAAGGTAGGGTCAGTTCCTGACAAGTGCAGGAATCTTAAGATATTTTGGGGACATTAAGAAAAAGGGAACTCGCCCAACTCTATAGATATTAGAAGCAAAATGTGATGACAAATTCTTACCCTAGCTTTTCTGGCCTCAAGAAACCTTTTAAAATTTAATTGAAAGATCCCTTATGGAAAATTCCAGCAGAGTAGACACTTAATAGAACCTATAAGGCTAATTATTATTTTTGCAGCTCCTATGTAAATAGCAGGTTAAGCTTATTAAAATTAGACCTATTTTGCAAACAATTTAGTATTAATTTGGTTATCTTTGGTAAAAATGAGTGATTTTAGAGAGAAAATTTGTTTTAATAATATACCGTCATGGATATTAGATTCCAGTGCTATTCATTACCTTTTAAGGCTTGCTCCTACCTGTAAATTGAGATAGAGATCCTGAATTCTTCTAGTTGTCCCCAACATCTGGCTGACTCTCCAAACTTAATTTCCAACCTTTTTCTCACCCTTTTGACTTGGAATTATTGACAACTAAAACTGTCCTTTTTCCAAAATCATGCTAGCTAAAGTGGAACAGCTTCATATAAACCTCTTCTATATAGACAATATTTACATCTGTTGCAGAAAAATCATCAGGGCCATTCAAACTGCAAACCAGGAGAATCTATAAGATTGTTACTGCCTGTTTTCATTTCATCTGAAGATCCTTCAAGCCAGATATCTAGAAATTTTCTCAACTTGTTGCTTTCAGAACTCAGAAACTAGAATTACAGATTGCTTCAATCATTAAACATTCTTTTTCTTTTGTCTTTATAGAGATGTCTTTTATTAAATACCTGATTAATTGTACCATAGGCCTCAGTTTGGGAGCCTACTGCATCATTGACTCTTGAGATGAGAAAAAAAAAATGTTTAATTGAACTGACCTAGTCTTAAGACTGAGACTGGTTTTTAAAACCGGTATATAACAATAATGTCTTAACTGGTCCTTTCCCAATTCTTTCATCAAAAACAACACAAATATTGAGCTTGCTATAAATTCATATACAGCAAGGATGTCTCTAATCCATATACCCCCTGCAAGGCACATGATGAACTCAAGGAAGGCATTGCCACCTTGGCATCAAATGACTTTAAAATGTTTCGTTTGATCTATGATGTTTTTCTGAGAGAAAATCCTGATCAAAAGAGGAAAAACAAGAAATAGAGGGAAGAAGTAAAAGAGAGGACTATACTTGAACTGCTAAATAACTAAAATCACGAGGTTGAGGTATGAGGAAACAATTCTATTCTTGTTCGAACTAGCCTAAGAACATAAACATTTTTGAACTTTCCAGTCCTGCGTCAATGCCTGGATATATATCAAATCTCCTGATAACCCTCTGATTACCCCCTGAAGGAGTAAGGAAAAAATGTTCACGTCTCCAGACCACTTTGCATCCAGTATCTAGACCAGTGGTCATCTAGAGCAGTGGTTTTCAACCATCCATCTGCAGACCAGTGCAGGTCCACCAGAAATTTCATGCCAGTCTGTGAAAAAAGTTAACCACCCAGATGTTGTTTGAAGATTATGGACCCAATGATTATAAACTCTATAATCTTCATACAACATCAGGCTGGTTAACTCTTTCGTGGATGCACAAAAAACTCCTGGTAGATTGGCGATTGAAAACCACTGATTTAGAGGATTACAATTTCGCACCAATCCAGAGGCTACAATTACAGGACTGAATCTTTTCAAGAATGTAGTTTTTACTAATAAGGACCCTCAGCTTTTCTTTCTTCTTTGGAAAATTCTGGTTATTGCTTATTTGTGTTTCCAGTTTGCAAAACCTAAGACCTTTAAATAAATCTTTATCATTTATTTCTAACAAAGCCTCCAGACTCTTTTAAAGTTGGTTCAATAAGTGTGATCCAGAATTTATTTAGAAGTCACTTATCCTCTAAGTCCCATTTCCTTGACGATATCCAGGCTAGCTAGGAAAAGAAGGGAGGCCAGGTGAGGAATGAAAGAGAAAAAAAGGATTCAAGAGCTAAAAAATTGTCATTGAGAGTGGAGAACAAGTATGATAGGCCCAAGAATGTGAGAACCAGAAGAAAGAGTTGGTTGCTGTGTATTGAGAATAAGTTACTGGATCAAACATCTCAGGGATGCAATATAAACATATATATATAACAGTTCAATATAAGATATTGCAATGCAGTACATGGTTACCTGTCAATAAATGGCATTAGACAATTAATGACATAAAAACTTGGGGGTGTTTGGTGGAGAGAGCCATCAATAGGTCACATACATATATCTGACCATGTATCAATGAAGATAATCCTCTAAAACTGTGATGGCGAACCTATGACGCATGTCAGACACACCATCTGGGTTATGCTCGGTTTTTTGGCGAATTTTGACACACCAAGCTCAAAATATTGCCAGTCACTGTTCTAAAACTTGCCCTTAGCAATCTTTTTAGAGGGTGTAATTATATAGGAATAAACTCTCTTGGCCATTCTTTCTGAGATATTTAGTTATTGAAGAACTTAAAGGGCTTCCTTATTAAAGGGCTTAACCTTTTACGTAAAAGAAAATGTTATAAAAAGAATGTGATAGAAAATAATTTGAAGTTAATATACTATTTAAGAAATTTCAATCTCTGCACACACAAAAAAAAACCTCACTTCATTCTTCAATCTCTTCTTTAAAATGTATTCATATAAAATCTGTTTTTCAAGACAGAACCAGTTAGGAGTATTGACCAAGAAATGTATCACTAAGTGGAGACATATATATGTTTTAGTTCTAGAAAAACTTGGCCTTGCTAACTTTCTTCCTAAATTTCTTGGGTTTTTTTGTTTGCTTTTTGCATTGAAGAGTATGTGATAATTTCTCTATTTACTGAAACATTTTTGCTTTTAGTTTTCCCTACCTAAATTTTAAGCACCTTGCCCACACTATTGCTATTCTAGGCCATATATTCTAGTCTACACAGCATTAAGCGACCTTTAGCTTTCACTAGTTTAATAGATCAACACATTTACCCAACCACATAACTTAGACCTTTTGGGGGTTTTCCAGTCTATTTTAATCTATTTCAACCCAACACTGGCAGTTTTCCACTTCCTTTGTTCCTTGTGTATACTTGGTTTATGCCTGTTGGTCTCTAAAACGGACAGAGAGGAGGCAGCTGTTGAAAAAAAATGAAATTGGCAGTTTTACCCACACAATTTGGTCTAATAGCTTTGATATGTTAAACTTGCTAGCTCCTCCCAGTGTACCTTTCTGATTCTGCATCACAACATCACACTGAATTCCAAAGGAAATCAGGGTAGTTTCTTTTTTTAATTAAAAAGAAAAGAGAGAAAAGCAAACCGTTCTTTTAAACCTTCACAGTTTGATTCTGCGAACTGCGTGCCTTCACAAATCTGCGTACACTAGAGACCTTTAAAACAGGAGAAGCCAAGAATACTGATCTTGTTCTAAAGAACGAAAACAGGTGATGTCATAACGCACAGTCCTGTGTGATCACAGCCAAGGCCGAGCGGGGAGCTGGGGCTCCAGTGAGCCTACAGCTCCGTGGCAGTGGGTGAAGCAAGTTATCTCCGGGGCCCCGAGGATACGGTGAGGACTGGGCACCAATCAGGCTCTCGCTCCGCGCCTGCCTTTGTTCTCACTGGGGAGCAGGTTTCGCGGCGTCTGGCGTCGGGAACCCGCATTCGACCCGAACGCGCGTTGCTGGTTCCCTCGGGAAAACTGGCTCCCCCACTATCCTTATCCCCCTCCCATCCTGTCAGCCAGAGCTTTCCCCAATTACATTTGCCTTTTCTCTCCAGAGCGTGAAGGCAAAAATCCTGACTCACCATTTTTAGCTTTGGAAGAGGCCGGTCCAGCCCAACAGTTTAAAAAGGCAATTTGTTCTCTGAACCTTCCTTCCCAAGCAGGGCTGTGCATTCTGAATGTATCTGACTGGCTGCCTCAGAAAGCACTTCTGATGAGAAAACAAACCTGTCTCTTTGGCCCTTTAGTGCTAGCCAAATAAAAGAACTTTCATTACTGAGAGGACTGCGAGAAGGGACTTCCGATGAAGACGAAACAGCGAAACCAGAGGTTTTGTGTCTCCCCCCCATAACTGATTAATGGTGTAAATATGCCTCAAATATCCCCTGATCTCCGACCACGCCTCAGGTAACTGATCTTTTGCAAAACGAGGCTCATGATAAATGATGCATAAAGTTCTTAGAGCTCCCTGGATGCAAAGCGCTACGTGACTGCAGTCTTTTTTACAGCTAAGCTAACATTTGGGCTGAGAGAAAGCCTAACCACTGACGTGATGGTATGAACATTTTAGCTCCCCATCCCCCCGCCACCTTCCCAACCTTTCTCAAGAAATCAGGAAATATTTAGTTCAGTTGTAGATCCGCCAGCGAGCTCTTGCTTTCAACTCACCATTTCTGCAGGGACCTAGGGAGGGGGCGTGGCTTGACTCCGAAGAGGGGCTGGGCTTCTCGAGTAATTTGCATGCGACACACCCCTTCCTCCTATTGGCAGAATCGCACAAACTGTATTCCCACCCACCCCACAACTAACTAATCCTCCATCTCCCTTCAGTTCTGAGCCTCCCAGATAAACTTAACTTGCCCGGAGATTCGAGGCGTCCTCGGCCTCTGTGATTGGCCCACCACCTCCCAACCTAGCTTTAGTTGCTCATTGGCGGCGGGCTAGAACTCCGGGGGCGTGGCCGGAGCTGTTCGATTGGCGGGAGGGGGCGGTACCGGAGCGTGGAGGTGGTGAAGGTGGTGGGCAGGCGGAGGCGGGGCCGCACTGAAGCGCTGCGGCGGCGGCGGAGGCAGCGGTGGCGGCTACTCGTCCTATCCTGGCGGGGGCGGGGGTCTGGAGGATGGGGGCGGGAGGAACAACGGGCCGGTAAAGAGCAGCAGCCGCCGCCGTCTCCGCCGTCGCTTCGGCAGCCGCCGTGGTGGTCGCCTCGGACAGCTTGCCAGCGGGCCGTCGCCTCCTCTCCCGATATCCCACCGGAGGAGGCTGTGTGAAGCACGGCCGGCGGCGCGGGGACGGTCCGGCTCCTCAGCGGTGCGGGCAGCCGCAGTGACAGCCTGGTCCCGGCCCGCCTCCCGTCCTCGGTTCCTGCAGCCACGATGAACCGGGGCGGCAGCAGCCCGTCGGCCGCCGCCAACTACCTGCTTTGTACCAACTGCCGAAAAGTGCTGCGGAAGGTACGGGCTCGACCTGGGGTCGGCTCCAGAGGGGCGCTTCCCGCCGGCCGGGGCTCGGGCTGCTCGGCCCGGGGGTGCAGTCGTGGAGCGAGGCTCAGAGGGATCCCGGGGCACCTTCCCTACGCCGAGACCGAAAAAGGGGGCGTGGGTTGAGGGTGAAGGGATAAGACTTACGCTGCTGCTTTTTATCTCCGTGGAGACAGACCGTAGTCCCGAGGGGTTGAGGATATATTTTTTGTAAGGTGGGGGGCAGTGTACTGTTTTTCTAACCTGCTCCTCTTGCGCAGGGAGCGAGGGACCTGTTCCATCCTCCTCTTGCTGCTTGCTGATTGAGGTCGATGTGAAGTCAGAATAGCCTGGTCTGGTCTTGAGGAACCTGGCTCCTTTCTACGCTGTGGCTATCTCTTGCGGGTGTTTCTGTTTACTGGGTTGCATCTGCCTATCTTGCGCGCTCTCCCCCAACACCCCCTTTTTACAGTCTTTTGATGGTTGTGTAGTGTCTATAGCTCCGTCGTGAAGGGAAAATGATAAAGCAGCTTGAACTTTATGCCCAGGGGAAATGCTATTCGTCCTTACAGTTCCTCAGGCTGGGATTGGGGGAGGAGGAGACTGAAGTGGACATGAGTTACCCCTTTTTAGCAACCCTCCCCCCGCACCCCGCGCGTTTGTCCAGAAAAGTCTGAGGCACCAACAGCTTATTGCTTCTCAGAGTGACTAATAGAAAGTTTACTTCAGTATTGTTTAGTTTACTTGGATTAATCGCTCTGTTAAAGGGGGGTGGGGGAGAAGGAAGATGTTTCTTAACACCGAGAAAAGCTTTTAATCAGACTTTAACGCTAGCCACTGGATAATATTATAATCAGTGTATTCTTTTCCAAACTATTTTTACGTTTCATTAAATAGGAACATTAGTTGAGGTGCGTCTGTTTGTCTAATACAAATGAATTAAAATTGCTGAGCTGTGCAAATGCGTCGGTACTGAAAGACTAAGATGAATAGGGCACCGTTTTTTAGTCAATTTCTCTAAATACAGTTCAGTTGGGCTTGTTCTTTATATATTAAAGAAAGAAGGAAAGAAAGCATGTAAGTAAGCAAGCTCAAATATTTGCGCTCTTTGTCCAAAAACTGTTTTTCTTCCTCTGTGGGTCAGGCCAAGTGCCAATCAAAGTTGTTTTTCAAGCCTCTTTTCCCTGCAGTAGGGCTGCTGGTTTTTTTTTTCTTCTTCTTCTTCTTTCCAATTTCATTTGAGAGCATGAAGAAAGCAAAGGGATTACAGATTTGAAGTTAATTGAACAGTTAAATATGCTTTAAATTGTGTATATTGGGTATGTTTTTCTTAAAGCAAATTTTTGTTAAATGTTCATGTTGAGTATGTGCAGTTATTTTTTTCCATAAACTCTGGGATCATATTACAGTTGATACTTGTTCAGCTCATTGTAGGGAAGCTTGTGAGAAATGTAATGGATCAGAAGTGCAGATCAGCTTAGTTGAATGTTAACTCTTTCACTTCAGGGCCCAATGTCATCTGAACTAAGCTTTTTTAAAAAATGGTAATTATTATTTTCTTATTTTAAGTCATAGGTTATGTCTTTAACATGGATAAAAAGTATTGTTTGATACACATTTGATTAAACTCAAGCCTGGTTAAAACAACTAGTTATTTTTTAAAAAAAAAACTAAGGAAAAGAAGAGCTATATTGATTTTGATTTTTTTTAATGGCTCTGGCAATTTGATATACTAATAAAGTGTTTGGAGATGATATTAGTCTTCAAAATTTATTTTATTTTTCTTTAGAGAGGACCATGGCTAGGGACCCCTCATACTTTGCTAGCATTTTTTATATCTTTCGTCTTTTAGCTTTTAAGGAACTATTTCTATTCACCTAGAAAGAACATTCTCATTTCTAAGCATTATTAAAAGAAAGAGATAAATGGAAAATGGATATTCACCATTTTCATATTTTATAATTGCTATACCAATATTCCAGTTTTTAATAATTCCATGGGGTATTTAATGCAGTAGCATGAAATAGCTTTAGATAGAAATGGCACTGTTTGATCCATTTATGATGTGACTTGGCAACATTTGCAGCTTTTTAAGAGTATTATTCTTAAGTGCTCTTACAAGGTATCAACTGTTTAGCATTTTAAATTCTTCATCGTTCTACAAATAACATGTAAGAGTTTATTTCAAATAAAGAGATGGTTTTCTTTTTGAAACAAAGTATGTAACCCTTAAGTAAAATTCATCTACAGCTCTCAAAATGTGATTCTCTGAATTTATACTATTTCCACTTTAAATAAAGTGCTCAGCAATAACCAAGTGACTCATAGCATTTTGAATTTTTGTTCAGTGTAGTTAATAATGGAGGAATGAAGTTTATGCACACATAGTATGAAGTATACTGTATGCTATTATAATCCTTATTAATGATGAGGGAAGAGTCACCTTCATAGGTGGCATGATGCCTTTTTTCTAAGTGGCTTAATTTGTTGCAATGTGTTGTATTTTGGGGAATCTTCAAAAGGAACTGCATTCACTTTCACATGAAGTTATTTGATTAAACCCAGTATCTGAAAATTGAACTATATATTGTATGAGAATTACTTTTATTTTTAGTAGTGCCTCTATAATTTGATTCTGTACTCCCAAATAAAGAGATTTCTTAAAATATGGAGTATATCTAACTTGATAACCTTAGGTCAGTAAAAGAATGGAGAGGTAAACCACAGAGGGAAACAAACAAAACTGTCCTCAAATTTGTAACTCCTACTAAGTCGAATTTGCTCTATTATCAATGAAATAATAAAGTTTCTAATAAAAGAGGAAATGCCTGTATTTATTTTGGAAAAGGTAATGAGTTTTAATGCGGTAATACATTTTACTTGAAGAAATTCCAGGAACAACTAGATACATTTTAAAGTAGAGTGCCGCCTAACCAGGTGGTGGCGCAGTGGATAGAGCGTCGGAGTGGGATGCGGAGAACCAGGGTTCGAGACCCGGAGGTCACCAGCTTGAACTCGTGCTCATTGGGTTTGAGCAAGGCTCACCAGCTTGAGTCCAAGGCCCCTGGCTTGAGCAAGGGGTCACTCGGTCTGTTGTAGTTCCCCCGTCAAGGCATGTATGAGAAATCAATCAATGGACAGCTAAGGAACCGCAACAAAGAATTGATGTTTCTCATCTCTCTCCCTTCCTGTCTTCCTGTCTGTCTGTCCTTCTCTCTGACTCTCTGCAAAGTGGAGTGGAGTGCCAAATTGTATTAAGAAAAGTAGGTAATTGCCTGACCTGTGGTGGTGCAGTGGATAAGATATCCAACGGGATTGCTGAGGTCACAGTTCAGAACCCTGGGCTTGTCCCCTACTATGAGTTGATCCTTATCCGTCTTTCCCTCACCTCTTTCTCTTTTAAAAATCAATAAAAAAAAAAGAAGAAGAAAGAAAGGAAAAAAGGTAGGTAACTATTAGTCCACTTATTTTCCAATAAATAAAAGGTATTTCAGTGGACTTTGAGTATTAAGCAGTTAGTGCTATTGAAGTAAATAAAATCTATACTATAAATTAGAAGATTTAACTTTAAAAAATTCTTAATATATTCAGTAGTTCCAGCAGTATATGTTTGTTGATTATTGCACTTTTCTACTTTGCTTACATAGTCATTTATTTTGACAACTTTTTGATGGTTTTATAAGTGAAGAGACTGAAAATCAAATGAAAAATATTGACTTGAATGACATGAATCTCATTTTTCTAGTCACAATTTTCAGTTGGTTAGCAATTTTATATGGTTCAGCCAATAGAATGGAAAGCTTTGACTATGGATTGATTAGTGGCTATATTCTAACTTGATTAATCAGGTTTCTTATGTACATAATTTTGATTGTCAAAAGCAGGTTTTTACTTTATTTTATCTTAAGTGAACTAAGCAAAAATTGAGCAGTGAATTTATGGTAGCAATCCAGTCTGCAGTGGTTTTCAAACTGAGCCCTTAAAATGCATGTGTTCAAAAATGCTTGAGTTGGATTATGTTTTTAAGTATATTCTAAATTATTTCAAAATTATAATTTAGAAATATAGCTACCCCAAAATATGTTTTATAAAATTTTAACATTGTTTAAAAAGTTACCTTCTTGTTACAAGATGATTGATTCTTATACAGGACTTGAATTACACCTTGTTTTGCAACCTTTGTACATATATTTGAACATTTTTGTTACTAAGACATTAATGAGAAAGATTGTCATTGATTATGAAGGCACTGGCCTTTAATTAAAAGTCCATTCCTGTGTATATCTACTTACATTAAATTTTTACTTGTGAGAACACAAACATTATCAGTAGTTGTTACTTCATCATGAAAACACATAAAAATAATTGGTATATTTATATATTTCACAAGTCAGGGTCAATATGAGATTTCATTTGTAAAAGGGATTCTGCTACTGTCCCTACTTCCCCCACGACAAAATAAATTACTAAAGCATTACTGCTAATGTAGTGATTCTGGAATTCACAAAATGTGCTCACAGGTCTTTCATAGGTCCTTTAATTTTGGGCAAGTAAGTTAATCTCCTTGAAGCCTAGTTTTCTCTGTAAAATGTCGATAATTTTTACTTACCTTACAAGTAACTTAAGAGAAGTAATGCATGTTAAAATGTGTGTAAACCATAAAGTAAAACTATAAATATAAGAAAGAAAAAGATAAACCTGTTTATCTTCTCAAAAATCTTAATTCTTTGTATGTTGTGGCAATATACAGGGTGGGACAAAAGTAGTTTTACAGTTGTATGTGAAACAGTTTATTCTTGCATTATTATTTATTAATTATTGTTTTATTTTTCATACAACCAACTGTAAACCTACTTTTGCCCCACCCTGTATTTCAGTATATACTAATTTGGTTAGTCTTTTTTCTGACCTGTTTAACTATTGTATGTAAGTCAGAGGTAATGATATTATGCTTCTAGTTAAAATAATCAAATTTGCATATATGTATTTGTAGCCAACTCCCCCCACCCGTAAATAGTAATCCCATGGGTAGCTTTTGGTTTTTCAGATAATTAAATAAAATAAAATTGTCGTTTGGACACTTCAGCAAATAAAGGAAAGTGGTACTTGGTTTGAAAGACTAAGAATTGAGGATGATTGTGTTTAATAAAAGTTGGGACAAATCTAGAGTAAAGGAAAGATTTTTTTTTTTAAAGCGAGATGCAGTGGGACAGGGACAGACAGAAAAGAAAGGAGGGAGATGAGAAGCATCAACTTGTAGCTGCAGCACTTTAGTTGTTCGTTGATTACTTTCTCATACGTGGTTGACTTTTTCCCTTTTGGAGAGATTGGTTAGACCCCTGGTCGGCAAACTGCAGCTTGCAAGCCACATGCGGCTCTTTGGCCCTTTGAGTGTGGCTCTTCCACAAAATACCACGTGCGGGCACTACCTCAATAAGGAATATACCTACTGGTATAGTTTTAAAAATTTGGCTCTCAAAAGAAATTTCAATCCTTGTATTGTTGATATTTGGCTCTGTTGACTAATGAGTTTGCCGACCACTGGCCAGTAGACCATCACAATTTTAAGAGTGTTTTTACATTATTTCAGTTGATTCTCACAAACTGAGAAAATTTAAGTGACATGGCCTTTGTTGTACAACTAGTGAGATATCCATTTAATTCTCATTATTGCCTCTATATAAATTAAACAGCATTTCAATTGCCTCCTGCCATATTCATGTTGCCAGGGAATGTCCCCAATCCCAACGTCAGCATCTGGGGAATGCCTATAGTAACCTAAAACTTTCCAGGTAATATCGGTTGGAAGTATGAATTTTAGCTACTCTTTGACACATTATTGCAGACCAACTCAAGGGAAAGGAAGAGAGTTAGCTGGCTCTTTATATTATATCTATAACAGTTTTTAGTTAATTCTTTAATAAGGTAAAACAGTACTTATCAATATGATCTTCAGATCATAGAGGTGCCCAAGACCCTTTGGGGATTAAGGGGTCAAAACTATTTTTATAATCATACTAAGACTTTTTTGCCCTTTCTACTGTGTGTAAAAGCATTAAAGATAAAACTGTGCTGGCCTTTCAGTATAAGTCATGGTAAATAGCGCTAAACAGTAATCACTGTGTTCTTCACCACCATACACTCAGTGAGGAAAAAATCCTAGTTCATTTAAATATTTTAAATCTTGACCCTTGAATGTCTATCTTTTTAAAATATTATGTGTGACAAAATAAGTATATAAAACACTTCTATTGTATGGCAAACTCGTCATCTGTAGGGAAAGAACATACGCAGTTGTTTTAGTTACTAACTAAACTAGCCACTTTTTAAATGTAACTCCATTTTTTAAAATGTTCATAGCAGTTTTATTGAAAATTGCCAAAAACTGTAAACCCAAATATCCTTCAACAGATGGTGAATATAAAACAAACTGGTACATCCATACAATGAATACTACTTAGCCATAAAAAGCCCGAATCTCAAAGACATTACACTGAAAGAAGCCAGTCTCCAGGTATTCTCTGTGATTCTATATATGTGACATTTTGGAAAAGGCAAATCTAAAAGGACAGAGAACAGATCAGTTTTTGCTGGGGTTTAGGGTGGGTCAAATGTTTGACTAGAAAGGGGCAGCATAAAGGGAACTTTTTGGGTGATGAAACTTCTGTGTCCTGACTGCGGAGGTAGGTGGACAAAAGTGTTATAAAACACATAGAACTGCACATATGAAAAAGTTAATTTTATGTTATGCTAACAAAATTTTTTGAAATATAACCCCATTTTTACTTAAAAGGACACCTGACCGACAAACTTTGGGTATTTGATTAAAAGTTTCTTTAAAATGAATAGTGTGACGCTAAAAGGTCAAGGAACAGAACTGACAACATTTATTGCCAGTGAAGAAATACGAACTTTCAAGGAAATATTAGCATTTTGGAAAATGCGTATCTGCCATCGTTAGCCTAAAAACTTCCCAATTCTTAAGCTTTCTTTTTAGGTGATATTAATGAATATGATTTTTTGATGTTGTATAAATATGTCAACATTTGGAAGATCTGTATAATTCAGTAACCAATATCTTCCAAATGACAAACGTATAAAACCATTGCTATCAGGGCCTTTGTTTTTCAGCCACGAGCCAATCAATTAAGCTCAATGGGCATAATCTTTGCCAACTGACCAGTCTTTTTATTATAGGCAATAAATATTATCAGTTGTTTTTCTTGAATTTTCAAGATGACTTTACTTATTTTTGAGAAAATGTTTATCAGAATCATACATGGGTAAAACATCTATTCAAAGTGCAAGACAGACAGATGGATTTTAATAAAACGGTAAGAAAGTTAAGTTTACTGATACAGTTTCAGATGCCACAGTGCAACTGACCTTTAAGAAGCTCTACTAGTCAAGTTTTGGTGTGTTATCAAAAACGAATATTTATAACTATGTTTTTCATTTTCTAACTACATATCTGAGGCCATATTTTTCTCACTTCAGTCAAAGCATATCACAAGAAATTGAATGCACATGTCTTAAAGACATTTGCAAAAAAGGTAAATGTCACTCTTTACTGTTTTTGTTTTAAAAAATAATTTTTATAAAAATATGTGACATAGCCTGACCTGTGGTGGCGCAGTGGATGGGGCGTCGAACTGGGAACACTGAGGTCGCCAGTTCAGGGCCCTGCGCTGGTCTGGTCGAGGCACATGTGGGGATTGAGCTTCCAGCTCCTCCCCCCTTTCTCTCTTTCTCTCTCTCTCTCTCACTCTGTGTCTCCTCTCTAAAAAAAAATATGAATAAAATAAAAAGAAAAAAAAAGTATTTTTTTAAAAAAAATATGTGACATATTAACATGTAATAGATTATTTTTATTATTTTTGTGTGTGTGCATTTTTCTGAAGTGAGAGGCAGGGAGGCAGAGAGACAGACTCCTGCATGTGCCCAACCAGGATCCACCTGGCATGCGCACTAGGGGGTGATGCTCTGCCCATCTGGCGCACTGCTCCATTGCAACCAGAGCCATTCTAGCACCTGAGGTGGAAGCCATGGAGCCATCCTCTACGCCCAGGCCAACTTTGCTCCATTGGTGCCTAGGCTGCGAAAGAGGAAGAGAGAGAGAGAAAGGAGAGGGGGAAGGGTGGAGAAGCAGATGGGCACTTCTCCTGTGTGCCCTAGCCGGGAATTGAACCTGGGACTTTCACATGCAGGGCCAAGGCTCTGCCACTGAGCCAACTAGCCAGGGCTGATTATTTTTTAAAAATTAAAGTTTTTTCAGTTTTAATTTCTAATGCAGTAAACATTGACAGTATAAATATAGAAACAAAAGCTCTTTAGGGTCTTTGATAATATTTAAGAGTGTAAAGGAGTTTCAAAACCAAAGTATTTGAAAACTGCTGAGCCAGAGTTCCTCACAGCAGTGAGTGGTACATATAAATTGTTCAGAACTCTTGTGACATCTCCAAAAAGTCTTTCCTAATCTTCAAACTTTTACTGTCTCCCTCTATTCCCAGAACTGCCGTGCTATCCAAGTACATTGCATTTATTGCACTTAGCACGTTGTATTAGAATGAACAGTATACATATATCTTTCCCCTACAAGGTTGCCTCTTATTTGAGATCTGGTTAATGGAAAATTTATTTTTAGCAAAAGAGGATTTTGATTTAAAGATATATTGCACTTATGTATAGTAACAGTGTATTTACATTGGATACAATATAATCTAATAAAATGAAATTCTTCTCGTTTTCCAAAATATGTCCTTCTGATAATGTCTGTTCTTTCCAGCCATATTTTGTTCTTTTTATAAGAAACACTTTCAGAAGTTCAGTAGCAAGGATTATTTTGTCATCTTTGTGACCATGGGAATGTTTCAAATAAATATTACACCAATTTTGGGCAGAGTTTTGATAGGGAGCAAAAATACTGGTCCACTAAGAGGGCCAGGACACTGGCCTTAGCTGTTGGTTTTTTCAGAAATGTAAATTGGCTATTATTGCTTTGATGCTCTACCTCCTGGAATCTGCTAGTGTTCTCTAAGAGATGGCTGTTTCAGAGTATGTAAGGGCATACCTTCAAACTTCCAAGATTCTCTGCAGGCCATCTCCTAAGGTTCATTTCCCCATAGAATTTTGGTTAAACCTTTTCCTCATCTACCCTTCTTCCCCCAATCCCTTTTCTTTGGAAGTCTCCCAGTGTGAGATCCTGGCTCCCTTGGTAACTGCATCAGAGAATTGTTTGTAGGCCTGGACTACCCATTAGCCTTTAGCTTTTAGATCCACCCAGAAGTGAGTCATTCATTAGTCTATGAGCCAGGAAATTGCCTCCTGAGGGACACATGAATATTATAGATGTTCATTGATGGGTTGAAATACCTTGTATTTTACTGTTCAAAACTTTTAATAAAGAATGACAGGCATTTAACTTTATGTTTAGTAAAGAATGTGGTAAGCATATGAATAAGTATGACAAAGTACAAAAATTGTTGATTTATGGCCATATTATTTTCTTGCACCAAAGATTTCTTAACAAGTATAAAATACATACTGAGTAAGACTTATTTTCTCTACTAATTAATAGCTACTTGTAATAGAAGTATAGGTTCTCATTTCTAGACATATATTTTGTTTTTACATTTTCTTCTATTGCAAAAATGGAACTAGTCAGTTGAAGAAATGAAATCTATCTTTTCAAATATGGAGATATGCCAAATTTATCTTATGGTTAACTAAAGCTAGATTTTGTGGAATATTGTAATTGGGACTGTAACTCTTAGTTTCTGAAATGCATTTTATAATATCAATAACAATAGCAGCTTCTCTACTGTCTGTATGCCATAGACTGTGCTGAGTAGTTCAGCTCTACTTATGTATCACATTTACTCCTCATTATGAACCTATTAAGAATTGTTACATTTTGTGGATAAAGAAACTAGGGCTCAGAGAGCTTTAGTTACTTGCTTAAGGTCATAGTACCAATAACTGGCAAACTTTGAAACCTGAGTTTCAAAGCCTGGCTCCTTTTACAGGTATTAACATTGTATTGCCTTACATGATGCATGTTTTTCTTTTATGCAAAAGACTCTTATAAAATGTAAAATTAATGAAACTTAATAGGACCTGATTATTTGAGGAATTAATAGGAGTAATTTCAAATCCAAATAGTTTTATTTTATGTTTACATTAGGAATGCAAAATTATCTATAATAAGTCAACTGAGAAACAAGTTGAAGTTCTCATTGAACAGTTATTTTACCTCTTTAGCTAGCTCTTTTATCTGTATAATTCTGTTGTTATGTGACCATTTTTTCCTATACCCAAAATACAATCTTCCTAATTTCTCAGCAAATTTTTACTTCTTCCTATTGCCAACCAGTCATTCTTTATGTTGCCTTTCCTCTCTAAAATCAATAAATAAAATTTAAAAAGTAACATTGATTCAATGTTGCTGTAGTATCTGTAATATAAGACACTGTCTAGAAACATTTTGAGTTAAATATTGTGCCTCTGGAATGGGAACTCTAAGAAAGGTTCTCGCTTTTCTTTTTTATTTTTTTGCAACAAGAAGTCATATGTACATATATGAATGAAGAGAAGAAATAATATGAATGCTCATTTACACCATTTTGGGTTTCTGTGTTAAGGCAAAAATAATGGTAAAGGAAGCAAAGAAACCCTAGGACTGGTATCCTTCCACAGGCCTTTATCTCCCTGCAGCCCCTACAATAAATACTACAATTGTAGGAGGGTTTCCAGTTTTATAAACGGTTTATGTTGTGGGAAGATACGGTTCTACTATTTGTAAATTAGAACTGAAAGTTTTCAATGGAAACACAGTAAAATATCTAGTTAAGTTCCAGAGTACAATTAATATGACAGATACAGTCAATAAAATTTACTGATTAGCCTGGAAACCAAATTAACCACTAGGTGTATATAATATTGTTTCCAGAAGAAAAGAAATCCTGAAATCTAAGTAACTGATTCACTGGTGGCGACCTTTCCTAATTTGTTATATATTTAACACTAAAAAGGGTAATGATTTTGACAAAAGAAACATTTTTAATATATTCACTCTGAGAATATGTTTGGTTATTGTTGTGTCTAGTAACAAAACTGTTAATGCAGTTGCATTCAGTATTCAGGTGGAAGTTGAAATCAAGAAAGGGATAGAAATTGGGTGATAATCAAGGTGTTAGGATAACCAGGAGCCATCATCAAGCTGGCTTACTCTTCAGTACCTGTACTACAGCTCTGGCCCAGCGTTTTAAGGTAGGTGGCACATTTTCTTTCTTTCTTTTTTTTTTTTTTTTTTTTTTTTACAGAGACAGAGCGAGAGTCAGAGAGAGGGACAGATAGGGACAGACAGACAGGAAGGGAGAGAGATGAGAAGCATCAATCATCAGTTTTTCATTGTGACACCTTAGTTGTTCATTGATTGCTTTCTCATATATGCCTTGACCAGGGGGCTACAGCAGACTAAGTAACCCCTTGCTCAAGCCAGCGACCTTGGGTTCAAGCTGGTGAGCTTTTTTGCTCAAACCAGATGAGCCCACACTCAAGCTGGCAACCTCAGGGTCTCGAACCTGGGTCCGCCACATCCCAGTCTGATGCTCTATCCACAGCACCACCGCCAGGCAAGGTAGGTGGCACATTTTCTGTTTCCCATTATTGTCTTGACGATAACATAAATGAAAAAATAGTCAATTTTAACTCCCTGGTAAGTTTTCTTTTTATATCAAATTAGGAATTTAATGCATGTGAATTAATTTTTGGTATAAATTAATTAAGGAAAACAAGCCCAGAAAATTTACTCCACTCAAAAGGAATAAAAACAAAGCAAAATCACCTAAAGTAAGGTACCTTAGCACTGAATGCCAGTAATGTTAAAATTCTTTTATTTTATTAAAACTTTTTTGTATACTATATTACATGGAAATAGTAAATTTTTAGTTAGGGTATAGAATACCTATTTGTGTTGTGGCTTTTTTTATGGAATATGAGCTATATAGTTAATCTTGAGATATTGTTTTATATTGTGTAGCTATTAAAATGACTACAAGTTTTAATATTCTTTAGGCAAAGTACATTTGTTTGTTGAACAGCCAAGATTAGCATAAACTCATGTGTTCTTTTGATTATGAAAGAGATGAATTAAGTATTTAGTGCCCTTAAAAATGAAGGAAAATATGTGTTTTGATAAATGAGAATGTAGCAACAGTTCTCACTTTTTTGGGTAAAAATTATAGATTGCCAATATTATGCCTATTTTATGTCTCAATGCTATTACCCTTTACTGGCCTTTATGTTCTTAAGAAATCAAGAAATGTAAAGCCTATCTACATTTATAAGCCAACCACTCACACACTATATGAATATCTTTCATTCATTTATTCACTCAACAAACATTAAGTGCTTCTACCTGTTAGGCGCTGAAAGAACACAGAGTGCAGACATCAGGGTTCTTGCCTAAGCAGCATAATGAGTTGCAACATCTGGATCTCACAAAGAGATCATCACGACTATGCCCCTCACTTGCCAAATAGTAAAGAACAGGGTTTGGCAAACTTTCTGTAAAAAGCTAGATAGTAAATAATTTTAGGCTTGCAGGCTTGAAATTTGGCCTAAGTAGTCTCTGACATCTACTCAAGTCTGCCTTTGTATCAGCCATTATCAGTCAGTAAAGAAAGACTATGACTTTATTCCAATAAAGTGTTATTTGTGGACACTGAAATTTTAATTTTATGTAATTTTCATGAACATTTTTCTAGTTTTTTTTCTTTTCAATCGCTTGAAAATATAGCTTTCAGGCAGTTAAAAAAAAAAAAAAAAAAAAAGAGGCAGTGGGCTGGATTTGGCCAGCAGTCCCTAGTTTGCTGACCTCTTGGTATAAAAGAAAATGCAATGAATTTGGCATCAGAGACCTAGGTTTGGTGAACTTTCTGAATTTTGTTTTGCTCATTATTAAAATATAGATAGTAATAGTACTTAAGAAGGTTTTCTGTGTCATTCTAACTGTACTTATATTGGTGTAGAAAATCAAAAGCTAACTATATAATAAACACTGTCATTTATAAAAACTTGCAGTTAGAATGATCTGTCTACATAGTACCTGGGGAAATGCCATATAATTTGGATGGATCCAAAGTAAAACTTTTAAAATCTGTAGATACTGAATATACTTGAAAGCACATGTCAGATCATTTAGCACCATAAATAGAATGCTTTTTACCTCTTTGAAATTGTCACACCTTATTTGATTTCAGTAGAAGTCCCATTATGTATTACAGAGCCTTAGGTTTTTATTAAAGTTACATCTTGACTGTTTTCCAAAACCTAACTTACACGAATGGTTTGGATTGATATGTCATAGTGCAGAATTAATCCCTCAAAAATATGAATATTTTGTGTTGGTCAGAGTCCCCATGTTAGGATTTCAGAGCTATGTTATTCATATTGTCTTTGAAGTCTCCAGTGAAGATAATATGTTAGTGATATAAACAGTCTTTGTGACTACAAATAGGCTTTGCAATAGGCATAGTAGTTTTTCTACCGTAAATAATTTTGAAGTATTGAACTCATTGTCTTATTCCATTAAAGGCCTAATTCTGTAACTAACTTCCTCAGCCAACATTAACATAGTGGCACTCAAGAACTGTGCCATATAATAAGTGAAACAAACACATACTTAGGAGCTGTGAAGGGTAGGAACATGCCTGAAGGCAGAGATACATGAATGTTGATGTTGGGGAGTATGCATAAGTGGAGGTAATTCAGTGGAAACCACACCTCTAATGAGCAGAAGTGATGACTGTCATTTATTTAATATTAGAAAATCATTAGTTATTCAAAATGTTTAGATGGAGATGAGCTTTAAAATTTTTAAACTGAGCACTTAATCAGTAAATACAATATGGAACCATTTATCTGGGTTGCACATTTGTAAAAGTATCAGTATATGATGTTTCCCACGGTTGAAATCTAATGACACCCAGAAAAATGACAGCCAGGGTGATGGGCAAGATTCAGACCTTATTCAGTCAATCAAAATTTACATTGAAATAAATATTGTTAACTATGCATTTTAATAATGTGTGATTCAAAGTAGATCTGGTAGGGAGGTCTTTTGACCAACTCTTGTTATGATTACATATATGATTATATATGGGAGAATTTAGTGTATATAATCCATTCATTGATATAATCATTCTTATCTTGTCCTCTTTAACCACTAATTTGATGCACTTGGTTTTAAGAAACAAATTCCCTTGATGTATAAGCAGCCATTAATGGAAAATAATCTTACTTTTCATTAATGTTAAGCTTTTAAAAGTAGTACATAACAGCTATGTGTTTTTCTCTTGTGTCCTTTCCTGTTGGTGTTTGTTAAAGCTATTACAGAGAATATATTTGTCACAATGGCAAATGGAAAGAATTGATCATTAATGTTTACCTGTATGATAACTCTGCTTAATTTCATATAGTTAGAGAAACGGTTGGATTCTTTAAAATATTGATGAAGAAATTAACTTTGGGTCCTGACAACAATGTGCAACAAAAATTTGAACCATGTTGTAGCAGTGCGCATTTAGTAATTTTAGCTTTTAATAAGACATTGTGTTACCATTAATGGAAGGTAGTGTGATGTCATAAAAATGAAGTAATTTGTCCTCTAAAACTCCCAGCATGCCTATCACTTTTTCAGCAGCAGATCTGCACTTCATGACCATAAAAGAAGAGGGGAGTGCCTTGTTATTATGCAATGCCATTTCTTTTTATTCTCTCTTTGTAGTCATTTTAATGAATTTTATTGTTTATGGATAATTATCTGACAGTTGTAGAGTACTTGAAAACTAAAATGTAACATGATGTTTCCCATGGTTGTAGATAAATCAATTCAAGATATAAGGAATTTCTAAAATAAAGATGTAAGTCAGTTGGAAAGTTAGATTGGATTTATACATACCATTTCTGGAACATATGTAATGTATAATTGCTTTTAAGTTATTTCTAAGAAAAATTTACATTCAAATACTAAGTTTCTCCTCAAAATCTTATACTAGAGCCTGAGCAGGTGGTGGTGCAGTGAATAGAGCATCAACCTGGGACCCTCGAACCCCAAAGTTGCTGGCTTGAGCACTGGCTCATCTGGCTTGACCACGGGCTCACCAGCTTTAGCATGGGGTCACAGGCCTGATCGTGGGATCATAGACATGATGCCAAGATCGCTGGCTAGAGCCCATGGTTGCTGGCTTGAGCAAGGGTTCACTGACTGGGCTGGAGCCACCCCCCCCCACCACCACCCCTTCCCAGCTCTGCTTAAGGCTTTTCAAGGCCATTTGAATCCATAGGGGATACAGGCTGTTGGTCAGCGGTTTATTTTTCTGAATGTGATTGTAACTCACAGCAGTTATCTAACCATCAGATAGCAATTTTTAGGAATTAACTTGGTTTTGATTGAATTAACATCCTTTCGAAATTGTTCCCCCAGAGACTGGAGCTGTTGTTTTATTTAAAATGGTTCATTTTGGGAAAGATGAAAGTAAGTTAACAGAGGATAACAATTCTGTAGGCTGGTAAATTTTATTGTCAAGGACACTGGTTCTTGAAGTGTTGTTCTGGAACCAGCAGTATCAGCAAAACCTGGGTATTGTTTGAAATGCAGAATTTTGGGCCCATCCCACACCTGCCAAATCAAAAATTTTGGAGGCTAGGCCCAACAATGTAAATTTTAACAAGGACTTCAAGTGATCCTGATGCACTGTAAGGATTGAGAGCACTGCTCTAGGGTTATTAACCAAATGCTTCTACAAGTCAAAATTGTATATATCTATTTTATGTTCAGTATGCATTGTTAATTGTTTGAGGAAATATGGTCAAAAGAGGAAATTGTTTCAAATTAAATCAATACTAAATCCCTATTCTTGATAGATAATAATGGCAGTACCAGCTCTAGAATCAGGGAGATTCAAGATTCCTTTAACCTGTTTTTAAAATATAATTATAAATTGGGACCTTCAAGGTATAATATGCTCTAATTGTAAGAAAAAAAATAGTCTTATTTATTGTTGCCAGATTCTAAACTTTAGCTTAAGAGAAAAAAGAATTGGGCTTTGAAAGCTTATTTATAACTGAAATCGAGTGAAAAGTGTTTGAGTGCGGATAGTAATAGGCCTTACTATCAGATTATTTTTACTTCAAGGATGATTGATGTTTTAAGCTTTCATGGAAAAGAAGATTATCTTGGACTTTTTTATGTTTTTGTATTTCCATTTAAAAAATATTTTAAAATTATGGTTGAGATAGAATATTATATTAGTTTCAGGTATACAACATAGTGATTAGACATTTATATACCTTACAAAGTGGTCACCCTGATAATAATACCCATCTGGCACTATACATATGTAATTATTGCAACATTACTGACTGTATTGTCTATGCTATACTTGATATCCCCATGACTATTTACCTAACTGGCAATTTGTACCTCTCAAGGATATTTTCCCCTTAAACAGAAGAAATGATAATGTTGGTCCTAAAGATAGGTTTAGGATTGACACATTGTGGGGTTTTTTTGTTTGTTTTGAGTCTTAGACAAAATTAAATATGCATGTATATTATGCATATTCCTTTTCATCTATAAACTGGTAGCTTCTTTTATGTTACAGTTACAAATGGGGTGTCAGAAAGGCACATCAGGAAGCCTGAAAATTAAAACAAACCGAAGGAGCAGATATTATACATAGGCCTTACAGATATATCAATGGGATAAAAGATTGCTCTCTGAAAAGAAGAGATTGTTTCAGTTAGTTGCAGTTCTGTCTAGAATACTATTACTATTTGGTTGCATTAATTTTGAGGTAATGGGAGTTTTCCTCATATTGCCTCTAGCTTTATATTAAAATTTAACCCTGTGTTGATCTTACTCATGGAGGATAATACTATACTGCATTACACCCCCCCAACACCAATCTTAAATTCCCTTATGTGTTAGCTGTCCCAGAAGCATGTAGTTACTTAATTCTAAACCATGGAGAGTGGAGTTTTTCTATTGACCACTTTTCTATCCTCCTGTGAGGACAGAACTAATGTAGTACCTTAAATAGAACTGTCTCCATGGCAATGGGCAGTCAGCTTTTGACTTTGAGACTCATAAAAGGAAATTTTAAAACGCATTTTCATGGTCTAAAATAGCAGTATGGTAAAAGTAAGGTGTAAGAATATTTCCTGTCAGTTTTCGCATGACTGATTAAGCTAGCATAATATAAGTTTTTATAACATAGCATTTTTTATCTGAGTATTTCAAAAGCTATACTACAATTCCTTCCCCAATTAATGAGTGGTAATTACTATCTTCAGATTAATAGAAAACATGAGAAGCTCAGATATAAGTTGAGGATTGGGTCTCATGCCTGAGATAAAAGGTTGCCTAGCTCTGGTTGTAATTTTATTCCCATAAAGAATAGAAATACTGACAAAATGATGGGTCATTCTTGATTATACAGGGTGTGGCAAACGTAGGTTTATAGTTGTTCATATGAAAAAAATACAATTATAAATAAACAACAATACAAGAATAAACTGTTTTGTGTACCCACAACTGTAAACCTTCTTTTGCCCCACCTGGTATTTAAACAATTATCTCTGGAACACTGGAAGTAATGACAAGACTAAAAACAAAAGTTTAACAATTTATGCCTTTTTATTTTATGTATATATATATTTTTTTCATTTATTTTTTTGCTAACTGCTTCTTGCAGTTTGGGGTCTACAGATCACTTAAAAGGCTGCTGGCCACCCGCCTCCCTCGTTCCCTTTTGCTTCTACGCCCACTTAAGAGGCAAAGCCCCTGGCTTCTCCCTGCTGGGCCAGCAAGCCTTCAGTAAAGGTCAATGCTGGTGCTGCAGATTAGGAGCTAAAACATTAGAACACATTATCCTTTGTAATCTTCTTTTGTTCTTTTCTATATTCATGTCCCCCTTGACTAAGCCTTATCTCAATATAGGGTTAATTTTCAGTTGAATCATTTCTCACCTTTAAAGTATCAGTAAATGTTTAATACTCTGATGTTACTGTTAATGAGGGAATTAGTTAAACAAATGATGTGACATAAATACAGTAGAGTACTGGATAACTCTTAGGATGTAGAACTATATGTATAGAAGATAACAGATGTCCCTAATAGCTTTTTTCCCCTAAAGGTGTGAGGTTTTCATTTTCATGAAAAAAAAAAATTAATAATAATTTCTGGGTAGTGGAATTTGTGGAGATTATTTTTACCATCTACTTCTCTTCATTGTCTTTTATTTGTTTTAACAATAAACACATTTTACAAAAATGCAAGAGCTAGTTCTGTTTTGAATCAATAGAGTAGAATAGAGAAGTGAAGGATAGTGCACAGAGCAAATCCAAATGAGATGGTAATTGAGATGGTAAATTAAAGACACATGGAGATAAAAACAAAAGCTCATAGATTTAATAGGCTATCCATAGATGGTGGTGTGTAAATTGTCAAGGGAACAATAATGTCTGTGTAGGTGGCTAATGAGAGCTCAGATGTGTAGACATAGATATATATAATCTGGAAATGAATGAAGATAGTATAGCAGTCTCTCTGTAAGATATTCCTTTATGTTATAGCAATCATTCCAGGATTTCGTTTTAGGAGCTAGAGGTACTTAATATCTAATTAGAAAATTACCTTTTTCTCTTTAATTTTGAATTTTAAAAAAAGTTACAATTTATTTTTTTACTCTTATACTATATGGTTGATCAGACTATAAATTTAAGGGATTTGTCAAATATATAAATTGAACTTTATATTAAGCTAGAGATAATATCAATTAAAACCTGCAGATAGGACAAGATGGTTATTTTATGAAATAATGTTATTTTACAGTTAATGTTTGCTTTCAGGGATTTTTGAATAATGCAAAGGCATGTAGAATATGACCTAGCTTTTAGAAAGCTTACTGTGTGGTTGGAGAGAAGGATATTTTCTAAATAATTATGAAGGGAGGTCAAAATAGAAAATGTATACCCTTTTGGCTTTTTATAGGTATTCATAAATTATATGTTTTTAACAATTGTGAAGGCCTTAATAAAATTTTAATCATGTAAATATACTACTATATACAGAAGAGGTCTGCTCCCCTCCCACCCGTTGTTTGTTCTTTTGAAGAGTGTTAAGTTATAGAAGCCCCTCGGGGCCCTCCCTGTCCCCAACACCTCTTATTTACTAAAGTTCCCCATTTTCAAAAACCAAAGAAAAAACTATGCAACTATATAGAAAAGGATGGTTAAATATTAAATACTTGTTGTTTTCTTTAAGGCAAGAAGTGATATTGATTACTTCCTGCATTTATAATGAGTTTTTAAATCTAAATTTTAATTATCGAAAAAATACTATCTACTTATTAGAATATAACCAATTAGTTTGTAAATGTGTTTCCCACTTAAGTAGCTTTATATTCCAAATCTGCTTTCCATTCTAAATTGTCAGCATCATTTGTTGAGCAAAATAATGAATTAAGAGACTGCTGTGAACCAACTAGTAGTTTTCTAAATCTAATCTCTATAAATCTTTTCTTTAACTTGTTGGATAATGTTTAAACATTTTGACTAGTTACACTGTACTTTATGAACTCAGTATTGCATAATTCTAATATCAAATACCTATGTAGTAGGTAATACACTGCTGTTTTAAGAGCTTTACAGGTTTTAACTGATAACATTCTCACTAGCCTCCTGTTTGTTCACCCCATTGGTAAGGGAGGGATTCCCAATTTGAGTCATGTGGATGGCCAAACACAACACCCAACACTGGACAGATAAGATCAAGAGTTTATTATTTATGTAGACTCACAGGAGAAGAAAACACTGCATGTTACACAGTGCTATGTCAAGGTTGCACTCAGGAGAAAACAATTGGGGGCTGTGGGAGGAGGCTTGGTAGCATCAAGAGGATGAGGTACCCCATGGTTCTTGTGGGAAGCTGTATTGACTTGTTTTGAATAATTTCATGAGCTAGTAGGGGACTGAAACCTGATACTCAAAGATAAATGGGAATTTTAGCTGGTTGTCCAAACAATAAGGAGGCTTGTTGAACAGGGGGGCTGGCAATATCCACATGGGCATAGTGGGGAGGAGACTTATAGTTAGATATTTTGAGATCTTCCCAGTTTTATCAGATGTCATACAATGAGCCTGAATTTTAGGCTTTCTACCACACTCTACCCTATGAGGCAGATACTATTATTATTCCCATTTCCTACATGAAGATATCAGGTGCACGAGTGTACTTGCTTATAATTATGATGGCTGATCCCTATTTTTTATGTGCTTGCTTTCCCTCAACTAGATAGACATTCTCAACATCCAGAAATAAAGTGAAAGCATATAGAAATTCAGTGTTTCACTTCCATTTCTGTTTCATAAATATGTAGAAGTAAACTACCTTACTGTTTTTATTACTAGTTGTTAGAAATTTTTATGTAAGTACCCTGATGATTTTATTTCATTTCCTTTTATGAGGCTATAAACTGTGCTACAGATAAATATATTTGCATTTCTTGATTGAGAGTTGCTAAATATAGACATTATCAGGAGAGGTAGTAGATTCAGTTTTTCTCTTCCACGAGCCTTTAAAGACTAAATGAATATTAAGATAATTTGGATTTTATTTTGTCTAACATGGAGGGAATGGTCTGTTGGTCTTTATTTCTAAAATTTCTATAAGTAACTTAGCTATTTTTTTATAAACATATAAAATACTTTTTTTTGCCTGACCGGTGGTTGCACAGTGGATAGAGCAGTGACCTGGGACACAGGTCCCTGGTTCGAACCCTGAGGTTGCCAGCTTGAGTGTGGGCTTGTCGGCTTGAGCGTGGGGTTGCCAGCTTGAGTTTAGGATCATCAATATGATCCCAGGGTCACTGAGTTGAGCCCAAAGGTCACAGGTTTGAGCAAGGGGTTTCTAGCTTGGCTTGATTCTTCCGACCCCCGGTTAAGGCCCGTATGAGAAGCAATGAACAAATAAAATGAAGCGACTACAAGTTGATGCTTCTCATCTCTCTCCTCCCTCTCTTTTTCTTCCTCCCCCTACCCTTCCTTTCTTTGTGTCTCTAAAATCAATTAAAAAATACTTTTGGGTTAATAGAAATTTTGCTTGTTTATTACAACTTTGGAATTTACAAATTTGATTTGTCATTATGGTTTTTAAAACATACTTTATATTCTTGGAGGTAATTGTTGATTATCTGAGATACCAATTTTTATTCTAATGATGTCAGAGCATCTCATTTTTCTTGATAAAATTGGATATCTTTTTCTGTAAATTTGGTTTTCAAGTAAAATGCAGATCTAATTATAAACTGTTTAAATTAACTTTTTGGTTTTACATTTTTTAATATGCCAAATCTTTAATATAAGGAAGATAAGAATTTATATATAGAATATTGTTTATCATGAATTATATGATAATTAAAAGATTTTCTACAGTTTTTTCTCATACCCTTCATCTTGCCTGAGAACTTTGTCAAAATAACTTTTTAAAAATAAGAACAGTTTAACCTCTTTATTAAATAAAAGTCTTGAGTCTGGTACATAGGGATAATTTCTTCTGTCTTCCTTTCTATCTTTATAAGAGCTGTGCTTAAATGATAGAGTGTTAGACTGCAGCATGCTGTCAGCGCTGCTGTAACATTTATGCAAATTTGTTCCAACTGAGACATTAGGGAATGATTTCAGCATAATGGTGAATTTGGCATTTGCTTATGCACAGTTTCATCCTGGAGAAATACTTGGTGAATTCAGAAAAATGCACCCAGCCCATCTGAGCTACCTAGGTATACTCAAAAGATCAACATGTCCCTCAGACATCTACCCTCTACCTCAGTTCACAGCAGTGTGTTGTGAGCACCACCCAACCACATTGGTGGTACAACTTGCCATCCAATTTCAAATTATACTCTCCACTGCTTCATAACTCACAAGCTACAGCCCTTCCAAAACTCACTTCCACAAGCAACATTCGGGGTTTTTGCAAGGTAACATGCCATGTTTATTGTAATATATATGTGTTTTTTAACCATTTAATAGTATAAAACTGTGGTACCATTTCTTATTAGATTCCTTTAGTAAAATGTGAAACTGATGTAGTTTTTAAAGAGTTATGTCCTTAGTCTCATTTTCCCCTTAAGCCCTTCGGTTTCATTGCATGCTTTTGCATAGTGTAGTGATATTCTTAGGGGCACAAATGTTGTGTTATAACACAATGAGTATAATTGAAAAGATTATCCTACTTTTCTAAATTTAGCCTTGAATTTTAGTTTCTTCATTGTAATAGTGTGATTGATTTAGTAAATGTACTAATTATATATGTGATAAATTGGGTACAGAATTCAGTGATTTTTTAAAAAACATAAGTCTTTACAAGTCTTAGATATCTTGGATGTGCTGTCTGTGAGGGCTCTGTTAGGGAAATGAAATATAGATGAATTCGTCATCTACATTAATAATTAAAAGTATTTATTGAGAAGATTTCAAATGTATGTGTTGGGGATAAATTATGAGGAAAAGGAAATTACAAAAATGTGTAAAATTATGATCCCTAGTAAGTTTGTATTTATGCAGATACATATATATGCTTAGAAAAACATGGCCTTACCTGTGGTGGTATAGAGGATAAAGTGTCGACTTGGAACGCTCAGGTTGTCGGTTCTAAAGCCATGCCTGGTAAAGACACATGGGAGTTAATGCTTCCTGTTCCTTCCCCCTTCTCGCTCTCCCTCTCCCTCTCCCTCTCTCTCTTTCTCTCCTGCCGCCTAAAATGAATAAATTACAAAAACAAAAAACATTAGAAGAATAGAAACCACTATTAACACTGGGGGTTTGAGGACACAAGATGGCAGCAGAGTAGGCAGATGCACAGGCTCCCAGCTCACACCACCAAACTGGATTACAAATTAATTTAGGAACAACCAGCATGAAAAGCACTGGGGTTTCTTTGTATGGGAAAATTATAAAATAATTTTGTTGCTTATTTACAGCTTAGTGTTTGACTTACGACCACGATTGGTTCCAACAGACTGGTCGTAACACAATTTGGTCGTAAGTTGAGTAGGCTATATGTACAGTACTGTGAAATGATGTTATAAAAATCTGTAAGTCATATTTTATCATAATTTTCTTTCATTATTGTTATATATCATATTTTTCTTTGTTCATTCTATGCCATTTGTATCATCTCTACACCATTTTGTTTCTTATTTTTACATTCGTCAGGTTTAAGTAAAACACTGCATTACCAGTACAACTGGTTTAATATTTACAAAACATACAAAATTACAAAATACAGGTGCATACAAAAACCACTTCAGACTCAGAGCAGTTGTGGCTAGCGATTGTGGTCGTAAAGTCGAATGGTCGTACGTTACTTAGGTCGTAAGTCGATCAATACCTGTATACTTTATTTTCCACCTTGAGTATATATTATTTTTATAATCAGGAAATAAAACCACATAGACGAAAAACACAAGTGGGTATATGGAGGTATATAGTACTAACAATAAAATCACATTTCTTAATGAAGCTCTTAGGAAAATATAATCCAGAATGGATAGAAATTAGTAAATCTTGCCAGAAATTCTATCTAAAGGGCTACTTTTCATTTTGTGTGCATTATATTCTTAACATAGTACTAGATTTTTTTTCTTCATACTTTAACTAGTTTAATTCTTACATTTTATGAAGTTGAGATGCCATCCTCACTTTCTGAAAGAGTAAGTTAGGCTTAAAAAATTAAATATTTACCTGCTGTTTGGATACTACATTATTACCTGTTTAACGTATTACTTTTTTCTGTTTTTCCTTTTCCTGGGAATATGTGTTAGGAATAAATGTTACTTTAGTGCTTACCAATGAAATTAAACTGGGGTTTCTTTCCCATTTAGGATTCTTATTTGATGCTTAAATGTTTCCTCTAAGAAATCCAATATTAGCATTAACATAATATAAAAGAAATTATTACTATCTTGAATGCAGAAGTCTATTGGTATGCTAAAATATTTTAAAATAGTTGCCAACTAAATTCACATTTATTCAAACTATTATTAAAAATAATTTTATTCACATTATGTTTAAGAGTGACAACTTTGGTAAGTTCACTTCTGCTCTTGATCATAACATAAAATCACCATTAGATTAGTCTTTAAATTCTCCAAAGTCTATCACTGGACTAGTTTTATTGATTTGGAAGTGTATCTTGTCATGTGAACTTAATCCTTAGGTCTTGAGCCACTCCTATTATTGTCCTGAAAGAACTCAAGAGTTGCTCCCACTGTAATACATCCATCCTAGGCTAAAATTTTTTGCTTTAGAAGGTAAAATTAGGCTTTAAAGGGCTAGTGATAAAAACACATGGGGAGAATCTACAACTTCAACCCTTGCTATTTGCATGCTTCATTTGGGGACCCAACTGCCATGCTTGGAGGAAGCAAAGGCAGCCCATGTGGAGAAGTGAGGCGCCCCAGGCCTCAGCCAGCACCAAGCACCGGCAGCCAACCCATATGCTCTGATAGCTGTGTACATGTTTGGTATGTTGATGATCATATGGCTCTTCTTTTAGAAGAGAAAAAAAATTATTTTTGAAATTATGTTCTAGTGAAGAAACAGTTATATTTGAATGCCTGATTGAATTCCCTAAAACAAATTATTGAAAATTAAAACTCACTAATAAATACAGGCCAATATATACAGCCCTAGTACTCCTTAATGCTGAAGCTAAAATTCTATAGTACATTTTTAATAGAAATATCTGAGAATACATTATTTTGTGAGTACTTTTAAAATAATTTATTATAATAGGTCATAAAGATTTTTAGTCTTATATGATTGTTAACAAGATTACTCAGCCTGACCAGGCAGTGGTGCAGTGGATAGAGTGTTGGACTGGGATGCAAAGGACCCAGGTTTGAGACCCCAAGGTCATTGGCTTGAGCGCAGTCTCATCCAGCTTGAGCATGAGTTCACCAGCTTAAGTGTGGGGTCGCTGGTTTGAGCGTGGAATCATAGACATGAACCCATGGTTGCTGGCTTGAGCCCAAAGGTCACTAGCTTGAAGCCCAAGGTCACTGGCTCTAGCCCAGGGTCACTGGCTTGAGCAAGGGGTCACTCACGCTGCTGTTGTCCCCCCACCCCACCCCCATCAAGGCACATATAAGAAAGCAATCAATGAACAAGTAAGATGCAACGGAGAACTGATGCTTCTTATCTCTCTCCCTTCCTGCCTGTCTGTCCCTATCTGTCCCTTTCTCTGTCTCTCTCACTAAAAAAAAAATAAATAAAGAATAAAAAGACTACTCATTATTTACACAAAATAGATTATAATCATTCCTTGATTTATTTGGTAGAAAAGTCTAGAGAAAGAAGAAAATTATTAACAAGCATAGATCTTTACAAGAAATGTTTATTTTTTTTAGAGTACAGTATGTTTTCTTTATTTATTTTATTTTTTTTTTTTGTGGCAGAGACAGTGAGGGACTGATAGGAACAGACAGACAGGAAGGGAGATGAGAAACATCAATTTTTTGTTGTGGGTCCTTAGTTCAATGACTAATTTCTCATATGTGTCTTGACCGGGGGGCTACAGCAGACTGAATGACCCCTTGCTCAAGCCAGCGACCTTGGGCTCAAGCTGGTGAGCTTTGCTCAAATAAAATGAGTCTGCACTCAAGCTGGCGACCTCGGGGTCTCAAACCTGGGTCCTCCACATACCAGTCCAATGCTCTATCCACTGCGCTACCGCCTGGTCAGGCTATGTTTTCTTAACTGGATCATTTTATAGAGGACGTAGAGTGTACAACGTTGAAAAAACATTAGGTACATATATTTAAAATTAAAGTCATTCTGTTATTAAAATATATAAATTATACAATAGATATGTATAATATATAGGTGATTTTTAAAATTTAAAATGTTAAATTTTTTAACATTTTAAAATGTTAGTTTTATAACATTTTACCAAAAATTTAAAATCTAACTTTATCAATTTATTTAAAAATAATATTTTAAACTGGTACAATTGATGAAAGGTCATTTTAATGCATTTTGGTTATTTTGCTTCTGAAAACTTTCTGCCAGCATTTAGAAACTAAAAGCATTGCACATTAACCAAAGAATGTTAATTGTGAAAAGGTCCTTGGAGATCATCTTTCTCGTTTTTCAAATGAGAAAATTAATGCTTCAAACTGATCAAGGTCTCTCAGTGCTTATAAAGGAAAAATAACTCAGATTTTTAGTACCCTTTTCATAATATCACCATGCTGTAACATTTATTTATATCATTCTGTTTATTGTTGTTAGAGGTATCTAATTTTAATTAGTCTGTAAGCTTTGTTATATAGCTTTTATACTTTATATATTCTTTTTTTATTATTATTTTTTATTTTTCCAGGGACAGAGAGAGAGAGTCAGAGAGAAGGATAGATAGGGACAGACAGACAGGAACGAAGAGAGGTGAGAAGCATCAATCATTAGTTTTTCGTTGCTGTTGAGACACCATAGTTGTTCATTGATTGCTTTCTCACATGTGCCTAGACCGCGGGCCTTCAGCAGACCGAGTAACCCCTTGCTGGAGCCAGTGACCTTGGGTCCAAGCTGATGAGCTTTTGCTCAAGCCAGATGGGCCAGCGCTCAAGCTGGCGAGCTCAGGGTCTCGAACTTGGGTCTTCCGTATCCTAGTCCGACGCTCTATCCACTGCGCCACCGCCTGGTCCGGCACTTTCTATATTCTTTTTTTAAAAAAAATAATAACATTTTTTTTAATTTATTTTATTTTTATTTTATTCATTTTAGAGAGGAGACACAGAGTGAGAGAGAGAGAGAGAGAGAGAGAGAGAGAGAGAGAGAGAGAAAGGGGGGAGGAGCTAGAAGCATCAACTCCCATATGTGCCTTGACCAGACCAGTGCAGGGTTTTGAACTGGCGACCTCAGTGTAGGCACTTTCTATATTCTTAAAAGAGCTATTACAGGAGCTTTTTAATAATGAAGAATTCAGTGCATGCATACTGATTGGTTGGTATTTGATTTGAATGTATAGTTTTAACTTAGAATGTCTAGTGCCTACTGCAATGCTCTGGTTCTCATTTTAATGCTTAAAAATCAGTAATGCTTAGGTTATATAAATGATCTTGTTTATTCTGAGTTAACTAAAATCTATGGAGTTAGTATACTAACTTTTAAAGCCTAAAGTATAGGCTATTCTTAGTTAAAATAAGTTAAGTTACTTAAAATAGAATGAATGATAAAGCCCTGGTGGGATAGCTTGGTGGTTGGAGCACCATCCTAGAGTGAGTGAAGGGGTTGCTAGTTCAATCCTGGTTCAGGGCATATGCAGGAACAGATCGATGCTCCTGTCTCTTTCTCCCTCTCTGTTCCACTATCACTGAAATCAATAAATAAAATAAATTTTATAAAATAAAATGATAAAGAAAGAAAGGTATGTGAATAGCATCTGTATGCAAGCTAATCTGGGAAATGGGAGGAGCTATCAGGAGAATGACAAAGTAAGTCTTTTAATTATTAGAAGATAATTACTTTCACAGATCTTAATTGTAACATAATTATAACTTCTTCCCATCAAAAAACTACGCTTTGATCTCTCCTCTGTCTCAATTCCGTTTCTCAGTTCACATTGTTCATTGGATTCCTCAAATGAATGAGGTCATAATGATATTTTTCTTTTTCTGCCTGGCTTATTTCAAAGGGACCAGAGGAAAAGAGGACAGAGGGAAAGGGGATGATAAGATGGGATAAACCTGAAGGGAAGGAGGGAGGGCGCTATTGGGAGAGGGGCAAGGGAGATGTTGAGGGGAATGGGGGGGGGGGAGGAGGGATGCATTCGGGGCAATACTAGAATCTATGTAAACATAATAAACTAAAATCAATAAGAAAAACTACAGTTTGAAATTTTGTTGCCAAAGCAGAAATTAAAAACCTATGACGTTGTAATATAATTCTATTCAGTTATAATTGTGTGGATGTGTGTGTGTTTAGGACTGACATGGGTTCAGGATGCCAAGAAACAAAGTATTTAAAATAACTAGTATCAATAATATATGTAAGTATTGTGTGATTAATCAACATTTATTGAACACCTGATTTGAATTGATTATTGGGATGGGACAGTTCTTTTATAATCAAATTATTGACAGTTTAAGGTATAAGCAGGTGTCATACGAGAACCCAGAAGAGGGGACAACTCACTGTAGGTTTGAATGACCTAATATATAAAATGTAGGAACTGACTTGGGCCTTATGAGGTTAGTTAGCAACACCATAATAAATATGAAGAAGAGAATGTGGCATTTTACATGGAAGTTCAAGGGCTAAGGGACAAAGGCATGAAAATACGCAAAGGAGTGTTTGGGAGTCAGGAGATCAGTGTAGCTGAAGTGAAGTGTTCATCTTGGGAACCCTGCCAAACTACAGAAGGCCAGAATGTTGTAAATCTTACCTTCTTGCTTCTACTGTCTTTTTTCCATAACTAGGAATAAAACAATATACTTAATATGGGGTGATGGTGGTATAAATGAAAGCATGCTAGAATCACTGAAAGAAACTTTGTGAACAGAATGTGAGATTACCTAGTATATAATTGTTATTAAATGTTGTTAAATGTTAGAGTGTTATGCATAATAGGAAATTTGGGCCTTTAAATACATATTAGAATAATGAAACACTTGACTCTTGCCAGTACTTTTATCTCCATGAAACCTTTTATGCTTGTGTTCTTCTATATACCTTCCTAATAAATGTATAGCCCTGATTATTTAGCATCAACCTGAATCCAAGCTGCCACATTCTCTTTCTTTTATATTAGTTGGTGTTACCATTATTCATTCAGTCATCCAGTTCGGAATTCTGTGAGGCTTCCTGGTCTTTTCTCCCAACTTCATCTAGTCAGTCACTCGGTTCTATTCTATCTTCTAAACAGCTCTCAACATTATTTATTTTCTTAATCCATATTGTTTAGTTAGTTAACCCAAATCTTCTCTTCCCTAGAAATTCTAGTAGCATCAAACAGGTTTTAATTTCCTCCAGCCTCCTCCCCCCTAGTTCATTTTCTACTGTTATCAGAAATATTTTTTTTTAAGTCTCTCTTTTAAGTGTAGTCCCTTTTTTGTTTGCTTGTTATTGTTTTTCATGTTGCTGACTGGGTCAGTTGTCCTATAGAATATTTCATAATCTGGATATTTTTCTTTGTTTCCTCATGTTGTCATTTTAACTTGTTCCTCTCTCTGTTTTCTCTTAATTTGAAGTTTGGGTAAAGGCTTGATTAGATTTAGGTTCAAATTATTTTGGGTGCATTGACATTTTTCTTATTTTTTTTTTGCTGTATTGGTGGGTTAGATTCCTAGTGGTGGGATTGCTGGGTAAGAATACATAAATCATTTTTCTAGACATTGTCAATCACCATTCATGAGGTTTATTTGATTTTGCATTCCCCACGATTTTTTAGAGTGCTTGCTTCTCTACTGTCTTGTCAATAAATATGTGGCCTAACTTGGGTTTTTGCCCATTTGATATATAAAATGTGTTTGATTTGCTCTTTTTATGAGTAATTTCTTATAATAATTACCCTTTTATATTTTTCGTTTATTTGGTTGTTGGTTTGTATTTTTGTTTTTTATGAACTCTATATATAATTGAGGTTTTAGCCATTTTCTGTGTTAAATTGTACAAATAATGGAATTTGCTAATATCTCTATTTAAATAAGATCCTGCTATTTTGCACAGATTTTGCTTATGGCATATTTGTACCATGCAAAGGTGTTTTTTTTTTAATTGTATGTGTATATAGTTGAGTTACCAATTTTTTATTGTTTCTGGAGTCATAATTAGGAAAATTCCATTGGTTTGTGAGTATTCAGATGCCAACACAACTCTTAATTATAAAAATGTCTTTCTATTAATAGAGCTAACACCCCTCCTATTATGCTGCTCTTTTTTTTTATGTATTTTTCTTTTTTTAAGCAAGAGAAAGAGGGACACGGACAGACAGACAGGAAGGGAGAGAGATGAGAAGCATCCATTTTTTTGTTGTGGCACCTCAGTTGTTCATTGATTGCTTTCTCAGGGGGCTCCAGTTGAGCCAATGACCCCTTGCACAAGTCAGCAGCCTTTGGCTCAAGTCAGTGACCTTGGACTTCGAGCCAGCAACTTTTGGGCTCAAGCCAGTAACTATGGGATCATGTCTGTATGATCCCATGCTCAAGCTGGTGAGCCCATGCTCAAGTGGGATGAGCCCACGCTCAAGTCTATGACCTCATGGTTTCAAACCTAGGTCCTCAGTGTCCCAGGCCGATATTCTATCCACTGCACCACCACCTGGTCAGGCTTTGCTCTTCTTTCATGGGGTTTTCTTAGTCATTTATGCTTGTTTAATGGGTTGAGAGTTTATTTTATAAATAGAGAAATGAGCACTTCCATAAAAGTTCTATAACCATGTAGTAGTGACAAAAATAAAAATTAATTTTTCTTAAGGATGTCTTACTCTGAAGGTTAAATGTAGCAATCTTTTTGCAAAGGACTGAAACCATGTATAAAGTATACATAACTAAATATGTAAACATTTGGAAAACATGCAGAGTTCAATGAGTCAGTATTTTTTAAATGACTAATGGTTAGCATTATAAACTCATGAATGGGAAAATGATCCATTCAAATTACAAGATAAGCCAATGGATTTTAAAGTAATAGAGTAAGAATTTTCTGATATGGCTTCAACTTCCATATTGCAACAAGTTTTAACAGTTACCGCTTGTCAAGTTTTAGTGTAGTACCCAAAAATGTCTAAAATTATCTGAAAAGGCTATCAAAGAACTCCCTTTTCCAACGCTGTATCTTTATGAGGCTGTATTTTCTTCTTGATGTATAATCACCACAGCTACAATAACGAATTGAATGCAGAAGGAGATATAAGACCTCAGGCATGTTATTTAAACAAATCTAAAGCAGTGCTACTCCTTTCAGTGAATTTTTGTTTTAGAAATTATAGTTTCAAGAAAATCTGTGTAAACATGTAATGTTTATTACTTTTAGTTTTATTTTTAAATGAGTTAGTAAATGTTTCAATTTTTTTTTAATTTCTAATATGGTAATTATTGATAGATATTACATAGAATTTGTTGGGGTCATTTTTAACAATATAAAGAGAATCTGTAGGGAATATAGTGAATAATACTATAATAACTATGTCTGGGGCCAGGTAGGTAATAGAATTATTAGGGGGATCACTTCATAAATTATTTAAATTTCTAATCACTATGCTGTACACCTGAAACTAATATAGCATTTAATGTCAAATATATTTGAAATTTTTAAAAACTATTAAAATAAAAGTAAAAGAGGTCCCAGTATCCAGAAGTTTGTGAACCATCTATTAAATAAGAGTAACAATTTATGGTTTTAATTGTGATTACAATAAGTTTTTAAGTTTACCTGTATAATTTTGTGTCTTCTGTTTATGGACTTGGAGGTTGTCAAAATAGAGCAGAGATGAGGTTAATAAGGATGCACAGTACTGATCAGATCCATCTTCTATTCCAGGGAGAAATTAAAACACAACTGATCTTTTCAAAACTAGAAACAAAAACTTCTGTTTTTTACATTTTATTAAAACTGAAGTTTAATATAACTCATTGTAAAATCAAACATACTTTAATTTGCTCAGTTGTTGAGCTCCTGGGAGGCTGCATGAAAGGTATGTTCTCAATTTAAATAAGATCCTGCGTTCTTGTTATTTCTGACTCGTCACTCAGCATGTAAGGAACTATTGGTTTCATATGTTTCAGATGGCTAATATGCTGATATTTTATAAATCTCTAGAAGTGAACTGTACTTCACCAATTCCTCTCAGTTGAGCAAGTGACCTGTATTTTGTCAGTGTGTTTTGAAAGACCTAGAACTATCCTGTCTCTCTGTTTTATTAGCATAACCTCAAGGCCTTTTGGTTTTGTTAAACCTAGGTGGTAGATGCTGAGGTTTGACTTCAAAACTCTACTTTCCCATCATCTACCAAGGGAACTGCAATCACAGCATATTTTTTTGTTCCTGCAAAAGATTAGTAGCTATATATGCTGAATAATATTGGAATGTTACATAACTGTAATTATCTCTAATGAGAGTCTTACTTTCTAAAACTCCCAATTTTAATTCTTTAACCTAATTAGACATTAATTTTAATAGGTAAAGTTTCTAAAATTTCAAGGTATGTTTTTATTGTTACACAATACAGAACTCTGAAAATTCTTTGTATACAAATAAAACCCTTCTTAATACTTCTGAGTGACCTGGGGAGAGATCTTATAATTATTGGTAAAAATGTATATTGTCTGTATGTTAATAGGGAAGTACTGAGGTAGTTATTATGGACTTGCATTATCTTAAATAGGAAAACTTATACTTCTCTCCTCATTTTCTTGGGCTTTAGCTCAAAATTTTAATAGCATAGTCAACAAGTAAATTTTGTAATTCTGCATCTCTGAAAAAATTCTCAACACTGAAAAGCTTATTAGGAGTCTTCATTGCTTAAGATTAGCGTCACAGTGTGCAATACTATTACTGATTTCTAAGAAAATAGTAAAAATTATAGGAAATTACAAGTATTTCTTGTTTTAATAACAGAAGAAAAGTAAATATTTATCACATAGGTAACCCAGAGGGTACAAGGAAGGTAGTGAATTGATGTCCAGAACTATGTTTATTAGTTTAATTTACAAGTGTTTCACAATAAGAATACAGAGAACTGCCTCAGGTTCACAGGATACTGTTTTCTTGCTGAAGAAAAAGAGGTGGAAGAACCTGTACCAGACTCCTGTCTCTTTAATTCAATTTGACAAATACATGAGTACAGTATCTGTTATTTTCATGTTGCTGTGCTATAGTGCTACATCTATTGTGTTAGAAATTGATCCTGCTCTTTAAGTAGCTTGTTTATGGTTTGAAAGAAGTTATAAGATAATGATATATGTTATTAGTAATGAGAAAGAGACACACAATACAATAGTGAATCTTGAGAATAGGTTTAAATTCGTAGAAGAGCTTGGGAGTTGGTAGGAATGAATAGAGACCTAAGGAGTTGGTATTGGAGTTAGATCTTAAAAGAAGGATGAGAAGAATTCCAGTGGAGATAAAAAGGGAAGGCAGAACCTCAGAAACACAGAACAGACCTGCCATATTAGAACTACTGATTTTCAATTACAGGTGAATTTAAATTGATTGATTTATGCTACTCTGTAGCATTACATGGGAAGTTGGGGGAAAAGGTGTGTTCTTGGCTACTTGCCTCTGGAAAACACTGGACATGACATGAGTTTCATTTACTTTTAGTTCAAAGGATTAGCTTCTAGTATCATAATGGTGTAGTTTAGAAAGTATTCTAGCCCCATATTTGTTCTTAGTATTTTCACCTTCGTAGGTCTGTGTCATCCTGTGGTTGTACAAGGTATGTTTGGTCCTTTTGTTGTATTCCATAGTCAGTGTATAAATATAAAAATGTGTCTGCACTTTGAACAGGTCCAACATATGTTCTAATGAGTAAAAGGAATTCTTTTACTAGACAAGGGAAAGCTCATTAGAAACTCAGCTATACTGCAGTGCAGATTTACCTCATTAGCCGCTCTTTGCGATATGGAGAAACATTTTTAATGCTTTCAGTGCTAAAATGAGGCCTGTTCACCTTTGCATTCCTAACTGCATCTACCACAGCGAATAAGTACTGCTGATTTCTCCTAGGAAATGGCTCATGGCTGCCATTTCTAGAGTACTCAGTAAATGTGTGTCTATCTTTAGACCCACAGTTGGTAAAACAAAATATACCTAACAATTTCTACTAAATGGCAGAGGAAGCATTTTTATTTTTTACTGAGGTTGCTTAATTATGTTATCTTATTATTTCTTGGAACTCGTTTTTAGAAAAGTGAAGCAGAAAAAAATACTATTTATTCAAATAACTATTATGTAAAACTTTTATTTATTTATTTATTTATTTATTTTATTTTTTTACAGGGACAGAGAGAAAGTCAGAGAGAGGGATAGATAGGGACAGACAGACAGGAACGAAGAGAGGTGAGAAGCATCAATCATTAGTTTTTCGTTGCTGTTGAGACACCTTAGTTATTCATTGATTACTTTCTCACATGTGCCTTGACCCCGGGCCTTCAGCAGACCAGCAACCCCTTGCTGGAGCCAGCGACCTTGGGTCTAAGCTGGTAAGCTTTTGCTCAAGCCAGATGGGCCCGCGCTCAAGCTGGCAACCTCGGGATCTTGAACCTGGGTCTTCCGCATCCCAGTCTGATGCTCTATCCACTCTGCCCCTGCCTGGTCAGGCTATTATGTAAAACTTTTTAAAATAGATCAGAACTTCTGACCTGTGGTAGCGCAGTCGATAAAGCATCAACCTGGAATGCTGAGGTCACCGGTTCAAAATCCCGGGTTTGCCTGGTCAAAACACATACAAGAACTAACTACTATGAATTTATGCTTCCCGTTCCTCCCCCTGCCTATCTCTCTCTAAAATCAGTAAATAAAATCTTTTTTAAAAAATGGACTGCACACCTCACTTTACCTCACACTGTACCCCATACTAAAGTTGGAATACTCAAAGATGAGCAAGGCACTATCCTTGCCCACCTGGAGCTAACAGCTTAGTTAGAAAGAGGAGGTAAACATTGCTAAAATACAGGTGATAAATGCAATGCTTTTAGTGGACATGTGTTGAGATTTCAAGTTAAAAGTTTTAGTCAGCATATATTGTTGGAGAAGGCTGAAATCCACCCTATGAGTAACAAGATCTTTACAGTGTTCCTCAAGTGACTCTACCCAAAGTTGGAACTGTTGCAGGAAGAACTTGATAGCCTTCGTTTTAATAGCTTAGCCAAAAGAAGTGCACTCCTGAAGCCTCAGGCTCTTACAGTGAGACAGGATTCCCCAATTATGAGGGTGTATTTTGAGTGTCATACTCTGTAGAACCTGACTGGGCTCCTAATCTCAGTGATTCTTTGCACCACTCTGACTCCCAAGTAGTAGGAGATATATTGGTGTTATTTGAAATAGTCTCACCCTTGGTGCTATTGCCGTTTTCTGCTTCCAGGTCTTTTCTCACTAAATGACCTTAAACCTCAGTTATCACAATACTATGAAGCTGAGTACATGTTTTAATCTAGCATAGGAAAATTCACAATTTTGTTAGATAGCCTTTAGACTATTTGGGGATGATGAGAACATTATATATATTTCAGATAATGACAGACATTTAAATTTGAGTTTACTGTAAAATTACCAATCTATTTTAATTAATTTAAAATCTATTCTTTTTTTATTTAGGGATAGGGAGTTTTTATCTATGTTCTGTTTCATTTTCCCTTCTCCTCTAAATATGTAATATCATCAATTTTTATAAACCCATTTATTATCCCTGAAATTATCTGCCAAAGAATAAAGAGATGGCTGGCATCAATATAATTTCATAACATAGAGCCACCTGTTCATCTCTGCCCTTCTTGCTGTGGTTTCTGCCAAAATGGAGCATTTATAAACCATGGAAGGAGAACCTGACTGGTGGTGGCGCACCTGGGACACTGAGGTCCTAGGTTCAAAACCCCAAGGTTGCCAGCTTGAGCACTGGCTTATCCAGCTTGAGTGTGGGGATGCCAGTTTTATCGTGGGGTTATCAAAATGATCCCATGGTTGCTGGCTTGAAGCCCAAGGTCACTGGTTTGAGGTCCACTGAAGCCCTCTGGTCAAGGCACATGTGAGAAAAAAATCTATGAACAACTAAAGTGCTGCAACTACAAATTGATGCTTCTTGTCTCTCTCCCTTCCTGTCTCTCTCTCTCACACACACACACAAAAAAGAAGAATCGACAACTGAAATTTACTATTTGTATTGATAATTTCAGTTGGCTTAATTATAGTCGCACTTCAAAATTTTGTTTGGGGCATGCGTTTCATATTTAAGATATGTTGTAGTGTGTTAAAATAGAATGTTGATGCAATTAAACTATCTTCTAAGGATATCTTTGTGGTGGGATTAGTATGCCTAGTGGAGTCAGATTTCTGCTTTGTTAGAATATTTTTAATATGTTGAGCAGATTTTTTAAAAACTTTTGTGTCTCTAAAGTTAATTGCACATATTACTCTCAACAGTCTCAGAGATAAATTCATAAACACCTTTTATATTTTATGAATAGAATGTGTTTTTTGCTTTCCCATTTTTAATAAACTGAAGAGAAGTAAAAAATAAATTTAATAATTTATTTGAAAGTAGTAGCTTAAAATGCAGCAATTAATTCTTTTGGGGAGGCAAGTAATTTTCTGATTACATAGAAAGACATAATTTTAAGAATACCTAACTTCTAAGTATCTTAATTTTCTATTGGGATTTATATACAGTGATCTAGTAAATTGCTTAGCTGTTAAGTGTCAAGCAATTTTCTGGATATAATTTATCTTTATCCTTTTAGTGTTTTGGTTTCCAGCAGATAATTACTTAATAGGTAAAATCTCAATCAATGTATTTTAAGCATAGCTTTTTACAGCTATAACATATCTGAAGAAAGAAACTTTCCTTATGGTAGCATTCTTGAGATCAAAACCCTTGTAAAATAATCTCTTTAAACACAGAACTGACACACAGTTCTATTTTATAATAATAGTTTTTTTCTTGATTGACATTATGGGATTTTATGGAAAAAATTTAAGCACATTCTGTGACTGTTGTCAAAGCTATTTAAAAACTAATAAATCCTGGCCAGTGGTGGTACAGTTGATAGAGCATCCATCTGGAGCACCAAAGTCACTAGCTTGATGCCAGGGTTCCCAGCTGGGGTCCAAGGTCACCTTATTGATCCCCAGTCAAGGCACGAATGAGAAGCATTCAGTGTATGCACACCTGGAGTGAAACAATGAGTTGATGCTTCTCTGTCTCCCTTTCTTTCTCCTCTCAGAAAAAAAAATCAAAATTACTATTTAAAATTTTTTAAGTTTTTATACCCCCTTTTTATTTTTTAACAGTAAATTTAACATTTTAGAGAATATCTTCTTAATGATTTGAATGAACATTGTCATCAAATTAAGACTGAAGAATGGTATGTTCTACAACTTGCCATTGTAATTTGTTGGTTTTCATTGTTTTTTTAGTTTTAACATCCAAATCAATTTTTATATCTATGACATTACCTTAGTACATGTTTATTATGCTTATGTTCACTCCTGACTTTTAAACCATTCTGTGTTTTTGCATTATCCCAGTAGCTGGAATCAGGGCTGATTAATGCTGTGTAGTAATTCTGTACCATAAAACCTTTGGTGATGATAGAAAAATGCTAGACTTTCATTGGCCGTCATGGTACCCACTGACCACATGTGACTGTTGCACACTTGAAATGTGACCAATTGCATTTAGTGCAACTGGGGCACTAAATTTTTAACTTTAATCAACTCATGTTTAAATAGCCACATGTGACTAGTGGCTCCCATATGGACTGTGCAGCCAGAAAACCTCAAGAGATCACTTGTTGGTGTTGGATTTTCATAGAAATTAAACAAGGCTTATGATTTAGAAGTCATTGTACAATGTTCACTACTGGTATGATCAAAATCAGTAGTTCCCAAAATAACAAACTAGCTCTATACCTAAAGAGAGGAACTATGGTAATATTTGTCTTCCATTCAGGGCAGCGGCAGGTTATTCTCATTTACTGAACAGCCCTTGAAGTATTCTATTAGAGTAGCATCTGCTGAGAAAATATAGTTCTTCTATTTGAAGTGTTTTATTTTGCATTAGGAAAAGTTAGCAGAAGAAAAATAAAAATAAGACCTTATTTTGTGTTATGCCTTGAATTTTTAAAATATTTTTCAGTGTTGTCCTCTCAAAGCCTCCTAACAAAAAGGAAAGCCAAGACCTATAAATGATACTATTTTCAGTTGTGAGGGGGAAATTTGTCATCCTGAAACTCTTATGGTGGAAGGGTCTGTTGAAAGGATGATAAAGGTTTAGTTGGGAAAAAGCAATGAGAGGATTTGGCAACTGCACAGACTGCTAAGATAGAGTCAGAGATAACTGCAAGTCAGAGCCAGGGTTACTGGGGGGGGGGGGGGATTTTATAACTTACAGAGGAGAGTGAGCAGGAACAGCTGGTTTGGGGTAGCCGGTTAGTTTTAAACATGTTGATTTGAAGGTGCTAATATTACAAAACAATGATGTCACAGGCAGTTTAAAATGCCCAAAGCCAGACTGAAGAGCTAATAAAAGCTAGCTCCTAGATAGATGCCAAAGATTCAGGAGTCAGGTGCATGACTTGCTCGTTTTGCTGTCACAAGCCCTCTTTTACCCGCTCTGCCTTCTTCTCCCAATAGAGTGACTGTCACACCAATTCAGTCTAATTTTGTTTGTGTAAAGATGATGTAAGCCATGGAAGAACACTCATTTGAGAGAATGACTATTGATGAAAGATATGTAGGTAATGTCAAGGAAAAGTGTAAAAGGGGACAGAGAAGGTGGATTGAGTGGTACAGTGTTCTGGAAGCCTAGCAAGAGTTGCACAGAAAGAGGCCGGTCCGAACTGTGCAAGGAGATGGAGAAGGCTGGTGATTACACAGGGAGCATCTCAGCTGAGATCTGAAGAGGGTGCTTACATAAAAAGCAGCGAGTAGTGCTTGTCAGGTATGAGGAGCTGTTGTTCAGTGGTATAACGTTGCAGTTAGGAAGATGAAGAGTCCTAAACACCTGTTGTACAACATTGTGCTTACAGTTAAGAATTTGCTACTATACACTAAATTGTTAAGAGGATAGATCTCATGTGTTTTTACCATAATTTTTGAAAAGAGGGAAAATAAAAAAAAAAAAAATCCTTGATTTTATTTGGTGACTGTAATGTGAGCAGAAATTGAGACCAGGATTCTTTAGAAATGACATTTTTTCCTTTCTCTGCAATGCCCCTATCTGGATTCACTCTTAATTTGGTTGAGAGAATTTCTGCAATTACATTAAAATGCTTGGTTATGGGATTGAGTAGGAGTAGCCATCAAAGCAGTAACTCTGCAGAGCAGTCATTTAACATTTCAGAAAGACACTAAAATGCCTGAAGATGAGATTTAAAAAATGATCAAATAAGTCCAGAGCAGCACTCCCTGGTAGAACCTTCTGCACTGGCAGATGGGAATGTCTGCACCACCCCACCACCCCATGCAGAAGCCACGGGCACATGTGACTGTCAAACACTGGAATTGTGACTGGCATGATTGCGACACTGTGTTTTCAACTTTAATTTTAATTCATTTAAATTTAGGCACATGTGGCTGATGGCTACAATATAAGGCAATACGGGTCTAAAGAGTTCAAAAAAGTTAGTTGGGGTATGAATAAAAGAGGAATTTAGTCCTGAGACTTTTGGGTTGGAAATAAAGGCTGAGGAAAGGTATCACAAGGCATTATTACAGGAGACCAGAACTTCAGCTATGACTTTAAAGTGACTCTTTTGGATATGATACAATCCTATTTCTTCTGTGTTTGATCTTATCAACTTTAACAATATACACAGATAGAAACTAGGTGGAGAGAAAAAGAACTTTCAGTAAAATGAGTTTACAGTAGAGCTTAGTTGCTTTGATCACTTTTAAAATGGTATTTTTCACCTCATGTAAATATCCGAAGCAACCAACTGGGACCTAGCAGATTCCTCACTGGAAGAGAGGATTGTTAGGCAGAAGCAGGGACAAGACTGATCATTCAGTACAATAGTGCTGCCATTTTAAAAATGCAAATGAGGATGTGTACATGATTTTGAAACTTCAAAATGCTATAGTTTTTCCTTCTCTTCAGTGTCTAAAAACTCTTAGGGCATGCCACATTATCTCTTCCCTGGGCTCTTGCAGTAACTTCTTCGGTGTGTGTGTGTGATGGGGTCTTTGATGTGAGGGTAGGTATAGGTATGTGTGTGTGTGTCTCAGGCCCAGGGCTGACATCACCCCAGAATTGTATTATGGAAAATACAGACCTCATTTAAAGGTCAACTTAAGAAGTTTTACTTCAAGTATGTATATAATAAAGTTTCACACACATTTTTCTATGCTGGTTTTCACTTTTGGAGCTAATCGGTTGCATGGACACTTTCTCAGCTGATGGAAACAAATTTGGTAAAACATTTTTCTTAGCATTTGGCACAAAGAACTTTAAAGGTATTTGTAATCTAAACCCCAGTAAATTCACATCTGGGAATCCTCCGAAAGAAACTAGCCTAAATATCCCAAAATATACCCCAAGATCTCTTTGTACAAAGATATTCATCATAGCATTATTTATAATAGTGAAAACTGACAGTACATAGCTTTAATGTTCAATGACAGGGAATTAATGAAGTAAGTTGTAATTGCTTGAACGATGTCTCCCTGTGTCACTTTCTGTATGCATCTACTATGGAATATATCATATACTTTACACACTTAGTTGTCGGCAGTTCTGCTGATCTAACTCTTGTGTCACCACTGTACCTAGCACAGTGTAAATGTTCAGTAAACATTTGCTGAATAAATGAATGTTGACACAAGTGAAAACAAGTTTCAGTTGCTTATCAATTGGTTAAAATTAAGCAGTGTTATATTCTTTTAAGTGAAATAATGTGCAGTTCATTATATAATGAAAATGTGTTTCAGATTTAAACATCTGCTATTCCAGAAAATATTTTTGTAAGCAAAATAAAGTTGTCAAACATTTAGAGGTAAATTCAGTTGATACATGTATCAAATAGTGATTTTTATAAATAAATCATCTTAGTAATAAATCGTTCTGCATCTCCAAATTTGCTTTGTACACTTATTTTTCTCTCCCTATATTTTTATGATTTTATGTATTTTTATTTTTTTTTTGAATTTTATTTATTGATTTTAGCAAGAGAATGGGGAGAGAGAGAAAGTGAGAGAGAAAAAAGGAACATCAGTCTATTCCTGTATGTGCCCTGACTGGGGATTGAACAAGCTACCTCTGTGCTTCGGGATGATGCTCTAACTGAGCCATCTGGCCAGGCGATTTTATGTATTTTTATAAATACAATTAAAAGATTCCACTTATCTCCCTATTGGCATTTTTCTCCACAAAGGAAATCTTATCGTTTGCGACAGCATTGATGAACCTGGAGAATGTTATGCTAAGTGGAATAAGTCAGTCAGAGAAAGAGAACTACCACAAGATTTTACTCATATGTGGAATCTAATGAATAAAATATATGAACAAACAAAACAGAAACAGACTTACAGTTACAGAGAACAGACTGACAGCTATCAGAGGGGAGGGGGCTTGCAGGGCTGGATGTAAAAGGTGAAGGGATTAGGCACACACACACAACACACACAAACCCCTCGTAGACAACAGACAATAGCATGGTGATTACCAGAGCAGAAGAAGAGGGAGTAAAGAGGTAGAAGCGGGTGGGGGGGATAAATGATGATGAAGGGAGACTTGACTTGGGGCGGTGAAAACACAATACAATATACAGATGATGTATTATAAAATTGTACAACTGAAACATAATATTATTAATCAATGTCACCCCCAATAAATTCAGTCCATAAATAAATAACCTATGATTTGTCCTCACAATCAGTTTCTCTGACTGCTTTGTTTATTTAAAATGATCAGTTGTAAAGGGAATTGCTTTTCACATACTAGTGCATTAGGCTATATTTTAGAGAGTATTTGAAATTTTATTTTCTATAACTTACAGAGACTAGCAAAGAGAATAAATATTTTAAATTATTTTTCTGAGTAAATCTAAATTATGGTTGATATAAGCAAGAAATTACTTCTTTTGACATGGAGTCCTTTCATGCACTTGGCCAATAAATTGAGGTATATTTGTCATCACTTTATAAATATAACCTAAATGCCTAGGTCTTTCTGAAAATTTAGCAGTTTAAGATTAATATTTTTGTGTGATATATTTATTTCCTAGAACCCTGAAAACTGGTGATTTTTGTGCCGCGCCCATTAGGGCAGGGACTGAATCTGTTTTGTGCACCAGGTACCACACTGTCTATCAGATTGATTAGGCTTTCAAAAAGTCATCAACTGTCTGACTGCCTACTGGTGCCAATTTGTTTTGTGACAGCTTCCTGATGAAGTAAGGCATTTTAGCAACTAATTTGTGTTTGTTAGGTTCTTTGTAAGGAACAAAAAGACTCATTACTTTATGCAGAGAGAAGGAAGGACACGAGGACAGGAAGGGAGGAAGGGGAGGGAAGAGAGCCATGTATAGGCTTCACTTTCTCTAGTGAATCCATAGAAACCCCAGCGGGTTTCCCCCTTGGAAGCAGGCGTCTGTTCTTGCTTACTCTGGTGCTTCTTATTTTCTCTTTGCTCCTGCTTCTGAATGCTGTTTTGTTTCTCTCCTGTCAGGTTATATTACCTTCATATAATTCTAGTACTCTATAGTTACTTGTAGTATTCCAGAACCTTAATGGTCCAGCTGATTTCCCTCAACTCTATTTAGGCAAAACTTTTTCATTAAGGCACCCACAGGCTGCAGATCAGCTTCTATGTCTATTGGTCTAGTACAGAGATTTTCAGCCTTTGCACCCCAATAATTTTTAAAACATGCAATACCTGTCTATTTAGTTAGGGGCACTGACCTCTTTTCCCTTAGATTGTCAGATACTAAAATGACAACAGCCAACACAACAATAGCCATTCATTGTGAATGGATCAACATTATGCCTATTTGGGGAGGTCAGATTAGCAAAGAATATATTTTTTTGGTGTGTCGCAGAATTTTAGTACTGAGTTTACATGTGCCATGAGATGAAAAAGGTTGAAAATTGCTGGTCTAGTCAACTGTGGCCAGGAGACAAAGGCATGTGAAAGAGAAGGAGCCACATGGAGCTCCCTCCTCGGCTTCAAAGCTTCCTAAGGAGGGCTTAGGAGCATCTACAGCTTAATACACTGTTTCAGTGATAGACACCTGTCCCTGTGCTCTCTGATGTCCCACTGGGTGTTTATAATCTTTTAAACCATGGCATATCCCTATAGTTACATTAGGATTTTGGAGAGCTTCTTTTTCAGAACTTTAAAGTATTACTTTTCTGATAGAACTTCAAATGGCCATTTCTTCTGTTTCTTCTGGCTAAGAAGGACTTCAGAGCCTGAGATCCTCCCTCTAACTGTTCCTGCTCTTCAACATGCCTGTGGAGAAGGAAGTTAGTCCCTGTTTGGAATTTTTCTGGCTTACAGATAATCACACTTACATGGGACAGCAAAATATTTTTAATTAAAATTATCAGAAAAAATTAAAGCATAAAAAAATCTAACAGATCAACATATCATTGGCAATCTACCAGTTGTTAATAGTAAATAGAATAGCAATTTAACAATGAGCATTGTTGCATTCTCCCATTTCTTAGGTTAAATTAACCTCTACTCCAAGTTTTATGTTTTTCTTACTTAAAGCTTCAAAACTTTATATTTGATATGTTTATTTCTATTTCATTAAAAAAACTCAGGTCAAGCCATTGCTTTGGGGAGTTGTAAGTAATTTAATTTTTTGAATTTAACCTTTAGCTTTCTATGTGAGGTTTAACAATGTACAAGTTTGCTATTAGATAGGATTTTATTATGGAGGTTGCTAGTTTTCAGTCATGTCAACTATGGGCTAACTACGGTGCTATAGGAAATGACTGAGGAAGTGACATTTTACACCCAGCACTTTGGTAGGAGCCTGACGCCGTTATCGTATTCACACAATGGCCCAATGGGTTTTCTTCGATCCAGACCTAACTCTCATGGTGATTTTACATAATTGTTTGTTTTAGTACCTTTGCAATAAATTGGCACCAATTTAATTTTTCTTAGAAAGTCATTAATACGTAATATTTTTCTTTTAAAAACAGGATAAAAGAATCAGAGTATCTCAACCTTTGACAAGAGGACCAAGTGCCTTTATTCCAGAGAAGGAAGTAAGTTTGTCTTAAAATATATAGAAATGTGATAAATAGTAATTGTATCAAATAATGTCTCCATTTTCAATATGAAGGTAAACGTGGTTTGCTCTTGTTTCTTATTTATATGGCAAAAAACCACAGAGATTTTTTTTCAACGTTTCTTAAAAGGGTGTATATATAATAATCTGCTTAAAATAATAGAGTTAGGTAGTAGTGCAAGATTAGAACAGAACTTTTAGCATATTTGATTTAAAACTTTTCTGAGCAAAGCTGCTAGCAGTAATAGAATATTAACCTGAAGGTTTTAGGTTTTAAAATGGTCACTGTTTCATGGTGATTATAGGTTACACGAATGTTAAGATATTTTGAAATGAAAAAGTAAGTTTCCCAACTAAACCTGTTAAGTTTCCTCATTAAACCTGTTATTAAACAAAACATGGTATTACATCACTAGTAGTTATTCTTTTCATTTGGTTTTAAGTCTTGATTGCAGAGAATCTCTGGTACAATCTGTACCTCCAGTGAAGGTGGGGAGTCAAGGCAGTGAAATGGCAAGAATGAAAGGTTATAAAATGACACAAAGGAGATTAAAATCAAAATTTGTGCCTATTATGTGCATGTACATCTCTGAAGATCACAGCGATACATAGGATCTTCCAGACTCCTAGATGCCTCTCAAATATACATAGACCAAGAAAGGTTTGGGAACCACCAATTAAGGAGTTTTTCTCTAATTCAAGGAGTCATTAACTCATATTGAATATGGTTATATATACTGATTCACTGTGTATTGCAAAGCAACAACATGATTCCCATGTTATTCTGAAATTGTCTTAAAAGAAGGGATGAGTAGAATTAAACTTAAGACATGCCCAGGTCATTGCCAAAGTCAGCAGTTCCTTCACCTTTATTTCACTTTTTAGTGACCTCGCAATTTAAATGAAAATATTAAATTAAAATTAACAGTAATGTTTTAGGAGCTCACTGACTAATAGCTGATGTAGGTGGTAACCATGCGTTAGAGAAACTCTTGTGCTAACACCTAATACCTGTTTCTCTTGCATAGTGCAGGGCTGTGCTTAGCAGAGTAATTGTGTGTGTGTGTGTGTGCGTGCGTGCGTGTTTGTGCACGCGTATATCCTAAAACAATCATTTTTCACAGTAGATATTTGAAGATAATCTGATTTACAAAAGCCACCGCTGTTTTCAGGATTTATTGCATCATATACATCATATATGAATGTGTATGTTAGGTATCAGGTAAGTAGAAGAAACTTCTGCTGGAGAAAACAACAAAAACAATAGATTCTACTCCTAATTAATTATATGTGGTTTCATCTGGATCCTATTGTATTTTTAATTATCATTTTGGTCCCTACAGTTGACTAAATGGGAAAAAATAGGTAAATGAATATATATTTATTTGGCTTTATAGTGAGCTAAGGTGAAATTGCTTTTTTACATGCACCATTGTAATTAACACTTCCTCACAATTTACACTTTCAAACATTATATTTTCTTTGAGATTAAGTTTTTCTCAGTCAGCAGTGCCTTTTGTGTAACTTATTTTAAAGAGAAACTATGGCAACAACAGCGCTTCTCAGCGTGTGGATCTTTGGAAAGACCGATCATCTGGCCTTTAAGAGGCCTGGATTCTATATTAGGCTCTGCTACTAGCTTGTTGTACTAGCTTCACTTTAATCTTGAATCTAATGTAAAGAATATATTCTTCTTAAGTCTAGAACGTTTAACTCTAAAATGTCAATAAATAATGAACCAACACTAGAAATATGCATGTCATTCCTTTTCGCTCCCATAGAACTGGGTCCTTCCACAAGGTGCTAATAAACTCTTTACACCTTCTGAGCCAATTCTGGATGTGATGCCCAAGCTCTCACTATGTATAAAACAATATATAAATAACCTATTTTTGAGTAATCTCTATTGGTTTCCTAAGATGGAGGATGTCCATTTTAATAACTTATCTTGTTTTTATAATTAACACGATAGGCTCAAAATAGCAATGACAGTATTCTAGTATTATTAATTTTTCAATTAACACTTTCCTACAGGTTATCATAGTTTCCTTTGTCCCCAGAAAGACTTCAGAAGGCCTCTTTTTAATGTTGAATAACAAGCAGTGAATCAAACTGAAAATATTTTTCTGAAGATAATGTGGTCAAATATCTTCATAGGCTGTTGAGATAAAATTATAAATGTACGTAATCAAATACCACTGCTTTTGCCTCACCACTAATTGGTGTGACAATGGCCACTCAAGCAGGCTCTAAAAAATTTAGCCTTATGTTCCTGGCAAAGCAGATGGAAGTTTCTTTTCTCTGATTTCATAGCTGTATGTGTAATGTTTGATAATTTGACATTTGTTGTTTAATAAATTGTGGTACCAGAGCCAGAAATGAGTGGTGCTTTCTTTTTTATTTCTGTTTCCCATATGAGCAACTGTGTAGTTCCAGTGTCTGTTAATATCAAAAGAACATTCATTTGCTTCAATAATGATGTAATTTTTGCAAACCAAGGATGCATTTACTTCTCAATAATTATCTTGTTCTTGGTTGTTAAGGTTGCACAAGCCAACACGGTGGATGAGCGAACTAACTTTCTTGTGGAAGAATATTCTACATCTGGTCGCCTGGACAACATCACCCAGGTCATGAGCCTGCACACCCAGTACCTGGAGTCCTTCCTGCGGAGCCAGTTCTACATGCTGCGCATGGACGGCCCCCTTCCTCTACCACACAGGCACTACATCGCAATAATGGTGACCTGCCCTCGCTTACTCCTCTTCTTCTAGTGTTAGATGTGTGGGATGGATGGAAAGCTAAGGACAGTGCTGTGGACTTAAGAATGGAAGAAGCCTGTGGCCTTTTGGATATTAGGTCCCTTCGGTACATTCTGAATGCTTTAAATAAACCACTTAATGTCCTGAAAATTTTTCATTTAATTTTCACTAAAATTATTTTCCATTTTTTAATCTCTTATGATTAAAGATGCTTTTAGGAAGCCAAAGTAATATCCCACACATTTTTGGTTTTGCTCTTGATATCTTGTTTTTATTATTATAAAACAAGTTGTGACATTTTATTTAGTCATTTGATCATGAAAATAATGACTATTTGGCTCACTCAGAGGGAAGTATCAGTCAGCACCAATGGGGACTCTGGATAAGAATTTTTAAATGAATTCTAATACTGTTAAGTATAGTATTTGTACTGGTTATCTAGTGAATTTGAGGGAAGAGAGAATTATAAATTGGGACAATGGGCAGCAGGAGTGGGAGGGTAGAGAGAAAGAGCGCTGCAGTTGTACCGTTACCAAGAACAAGAGGAATAAGAACGTAATGCAAGTGCTGTGTTTTTGGAGATTTAGACCAACTGGGCTGGCAGAGCTAGCACTTAGCTGGGATACAGCAGATTAGTTTTACCAAATTTAATCTGATTATCTTATTTATGCCTCACTGAAGTTTTAAACACAAAAAAGGGCAGCATTCTATGTTTTATTGAATAATGAACTTGACCAAGAATATAATGTTAGTTTCAGGTTTTGATGACAGTAAGGCTGAGAGCAGACCCAGAAACTAAGAAAGAAACAAGATACAGAAAACAGCACTATTTTACTGAGGAGGAGCCCTGAGGGAAGGAGTGGTGAAAAGTTTGCTTTGTGCAGATTTACCAGATTGTCAGTATCAAGGCTAGTTCTGAATGCATAGGAAAAAAAGGGTCAGAGGTCTTCAGTTTCTTCGCAATACAGTGATGTGCACAGAGAAGACTGATGTCACAGTTACACAAAGGCAATAGAATTATCTAAATGATCATGCATTCCAAATTGGTGAAAGACAAGAGATTTTATTGCTTTAAATAAAATACAATTGATCATAATGAAACAGACATGTATTTTCTTAACAAGAAAGTGGCTTCTGAGTTGACTTGTGCCAACTTCCAGATGAGGAAGTAATTGGCTTCATGTGACAACTTGTGTGTTTATAGTAGCTTATCAGCTTTATGTATTGCTTCAAGAATCTATGGCATCATTGTGATGGAAGTTTAGAAAGAGGAGGATTTTGTAAGAAAAGAATTATTGGCTATAAAAAATTATTAATTCCATCTATTTTTGTTTAGAAATAGTACACTAAGATAAACACTCTACCATGATTGTTTTATTAACTAACTCTTTGTGTTTAGGCTGCAGCTAGACATCAGTGTTCTTACTTAATAAACATGCATGTGGATGAATTTATAAAGACAGGCGGTATTGCTGAATGGTTGAATGGTTTGGAATATGTACCACAAAGACTGAAAAATCTTAATGAAATAAATAAGCTGCTAGCCCACCGACCCTGGCTGATCACGAAGGAGCACATTCAGGTACTGGGTGTTTCTTTGAAATAAAAAAGATATTTACTAATGATTCTGAGTTAATTTTTTAGTTAAGTATTTTGTGTAAGATTTAATTTTTAAAATTTGCACATGAGGAACTTGAAATATAAAACAGGATATTAATATATGTAGAAAAAATTAATTGAGAAAGTCCATGGGTTTAATTTAAGTATGAATGAATGCTTCTATTTAAGTAATCAGTAATTAGCTTCTGCAAGAGCTTTAGTGATTAGCTATGAGAAAAGTTGATTTCTATTTTCAAGCAGTGGGTAGAATGATAAGACACCTGGGTCCTAGTCTCTATGCTGTTACTCACAAGTTTGTGACCTTTAGGAAATTAACTTCCGTAGGCCTCACTGGTTCCCCTGCTATAAAATAAGGGGCTTAGATTAAATGAGTTCTAAGCTCTTTTCAGTTCTAACATTTCATAGTTTCAAGGTTTTCACAAAATGATTTCACAAATAAAAAGTAATTTGCCAGCTGGTGTGTGAATGCTTAAATGCTTCTGGAGGCTAGAGCTTGGATGAGAAATAGGGTTGTGATTGACTAAAGAGACTGACTTCAAAAGAAACTTCCCGCAAAGGCCCAGGGGTGAGGTTGTTATATAACATCCTGCACACTGTGCTTGGCACTTGGTAACTAATAAATAGCTGCCACCTAAATTATTATCAGCACAAGCCTTAGGTTTTTAAAATCTCTGATTCTAATGCATTGAGATGTCATTTTTTTTTTAATCCTTGTATTAGACTACGTTTTTGTTATTTTCCCAGGTAAAACCAACCTTCCCTTTTGTCAATATCTATGTATATACTCGGAATCTGTGAAGAACAATTCTGTCCTGACATTTATGTTATGGTTTGAGAATATATTAGTTAGATAAAGGAATTACTCATTCTTTTTGTGTCACATGTTAATTACTTTGTGTCAGAAACTTTGATGGGTCTAAAAAATAGACACTGCCCTTGGACATGCTTGGAGTGTAGAGGAAGAGAGACGGAGATGATGACAGTAATCGCAGCGCAGTAGTGTATGAAATGTATGAGTAAAGAGATTGGGGTCAGGAGGTTTCCCAAAAGTGGTGACATTGAGCTAGGTCTTGAAGAATGATTGGAAGTTTTTAAGTAGAGGAGGACATTCCAGACAGAGAGCAGAGTATGAAAAATGATGACATCTTGGAAAAGTAGCTAAGTAACAGCTCCAGGTAACTACAGTGGAGGAATGGTTATATAAGGTGGAGGACAGGAAATGGAAAGACTTGGGATTATATTGTATGACCCAAGGAATACTGTTTTAAAGAATTTGTGTTTTATCCTCAGAAAGTTATGGTTTCCGGAGTTATGTTATGATACCTCACAGGGTGCACAAGACAGTCCTTCAGAATGTTAGGAAATGTATGTGTGTGTATATTCTTATGTCATTCTTTTATACTTTTTGTTTTATAGTATTAGCATTATTGTACATATATATAACTAGTCTATATAAAATGTTATAGTTTATAAGTACATATTCACTTATAAATAAATGTATGTACTATCAGAGGATGGGCCCCCAATTTTTACTGTCAGAAATATGTGTGCTCAAAAGAGCTTAGAGATCATTATGATAAAGACTCAAGACTCATGAAAGGTGCCCCGCTCTGATAGCTCGGTTAGTTGAAGCATTGTCCCAAAGTGCAGAGCTTGTTCAATCCCAGGTCAGGGCACATACAGGAGCAGCTCATTGTTCCTGTCTCTCTTGCTCTCTCTTCCTTTCTCATTGAAATCAATACATAAACATTTTTAAAAATAAAGAATCATGAAAGGTTTTGAGCTGAGTTGTAATATGAGCATATTTGTTGATGCAGAAGATAATTTACCAAAATGGTACAGACAAGAAGCAGTGAGGCCAGTCATAAAACAGTTGCAGCATTCCACCTGAGAGATGAGTTTTTTAAAGCCATATGATGATGAAGAGGAGGGGTCAGACTGTTTGTAATTATTCTGCATAAGAATTACCAGGACTTGATGATTGGCAGAATGTGAGGGTGGAAAATGGGGTGGGGCAGCATAATCACTATAGGGGTTTTACCTTCCTGACTGGGCATAAGGCAGTGCCATGAGAGGGAATTCATACACAGTCCTGAGAACTGAACACTGTGACATCTGTGTAGTGATATCCAGTTACTGGAGGAACTGCAGGTCTGTAGCTCAAAGTAAAGGATAGTGCAGAAATAAAACGGAGTAGTTATTTACAGACAAGCAGAGGTCAGGTTGAAGGAACAAGTGACCCATCCAGGGAGAAATTGTACAAGAAAAGAAGATCTTGGGTAGAATGGAGCAAGCTGGCACTGGAGGCAGGTAGACAAAGAAGGAGGCTGCTAAGGAGATGGAAAAAGGCCCATCTCAGAATAGAAAGGGTTCAAAAAAATAGTGAAATTGCTGAAGCCAAGGGAAATGAGTTTCAAGAAGGAAGTAAGGAAAATACAAATTCTGCAGAGATCAAATACGATAAGGACTAAACAGACACAGTCAGAAAGTAGCTTCAGGAGTTTGTTTGAGAAAGAAATCAAATTATAATAAATAAATGAATATGAAGTGAGAAATTTGAAATGATGAATACTGGCTATCCTTTGAGGCGTAATGGCAATCCAGCAAAGATTGGCACAAGCTTTGTAAATTCTACCAGTCTTTTTAGAAAGCTCTTGGGTGGTATTATCAAAAGCCATAAAAATATTTATACCTGTTGCCCTAAAAATTCTTTCAGGAATTGTTTCTAAAATATAAACAATCCTATAGTATAATGTTGCTCTTTATAGTAATAAGTAAAAACAAGTTAGAGGCAATTTGCCTGTCTGACAATAAGGGAATGGAGAAGTGTCTGTACATCCATTTGTGGACTATGTAGCCCAGGCTTAAACATTAATATAAAACTGTAGCCTCTCAGAAATGAACATGTCGAAATGTGAAGTTTGAAAAGCAGAACAAAATAGATGTACTATGATTATATAATTATGCTTATAAAAATAAACGAAGATATGTAATAGCTATATTAAGGTGATAGAATATGATTGAATTTTCCTTTTCTTTTTTCTGAACTTTTGGTAATATATTCTGCCTTTGTGTGCATGTGCATGTGGGTGTGCAGTTAAATAATGAAGAATAAAATGAAAGCAATTTTTTGGTTTTAGTTTTTAGCTATGAAGTGAGCCAAATGAAAGTTCTAGATTTGGAGGGAGCAGCAGGACACACACATACAATCACACACACATATGCACACATTCACCAAGAAGTAGAGACAGACAAAAAGAGAACAAACACTGTTAGGAAAGAATTCCTGACGAGTTACCAGATGGACTTGGCCCTTGCAGAAAGTGGGGATGAGGGGATTGCTGCTTCTCATGGCTTCACTTGTGATTCCATCATTAAGCTGGCATATCAAGTCCAGTAGCATATGAAAAAGTCTTTTGAAATTTTTTAAGTTTTTATTCACATGTGATGTAGGTAGTATTCTACATTGTAGGGCCTTTCTCCATCAGAGAAGATATCTAAAACTTAGCAGTGTTGAATTGCTGAATTGGATTTTATGTGGATTTATGAATGGTTGTGCTAGGTGATCTTTAATGCCCCTTCTAGATATAATGTTCTTGGATTCTCTAAAATATCTTATTAAAATAACATAATACAGAAAAGTTCTTTAGAAGCAGAAGTTTTGTTATATTTAAAAACACAGGGTGGGGCAAAAGTGGGTTTACAGTTATGAGTACATGAAACAGTTTATTCTTATATTATTATACATTAATTGTAGTATTTTCCATAGTAACAATAATAAATATATATATATATATATATGAATTTAGAAGAAGCTGCAACAAAATTATATTCTTAGGTTTGATAGTTTTAAAGTAACATTGTTTGACCAAAGCCATATATTTAATATATGAAATGTTTTTAATTTAAGTTTTATTACTATAAATAACATATATGAAATTTGGTAGATTTTCCATGCTTTCTAAAATTGCTTTGTAGCATTCTATGATTTTCAGTTTTACTCTTGATTTGCTTTCTCATTTCAGAAACTTGTCAAAACTGGAGAAAACAATTGGTCTCTGCCTGAACTGGTGCATGCTGTGGTCCTGCTGGCACATTATCATGCTTTGGCAAGCTTTGTTTTTGGTAGTGGCATCAATCCAGAGAGAGATCCAGAAATTTCCAATGGATTCAGGCTAATATCAGTCAGCAATTTCTGCATTTGTGACCTTGCTAATGACAACAACATAGAGAATGCATCCCTTACAGGCAACAACTTTGGGGTCAGTTTTCTTAACTTACTTTACTCTTTTGCCTTTAAACTTCCTAACAGTAAAAATAAAAATTTCACCTGAGAGAGTTTATTCTCTGATTGAACAGGATATATATACTTGAAATGTTTTAGCATCATTTTTGTTACTAGAAATTTGAACCTATACCTGAAGTTCTGAATTATCTCAAAGAGGCTTTTACAGCAGATAGATATTAGTACAAATCACAAAGACTAAAACAATGATGCATTCTAGTGATCCTGGGCTTTTAATGTTAGACCTTTGAACAGTAGATCCTAGAACAATGTATCTTTGGTCTGTAAGATGCTAGAGCAACCAATAGAAAATATATCTTATGACAGAAAAAATTTTAAAATTTGAAGCTGTATCATTTTTAAAAAATAAACCATAATATAATTTAATATATGCCAAATACTGGAATTCTAGATTAAATATATCTTTATTTACAAACTTGCTATATTTATAACTGAAGCAAAAACCTCATACTTCTCACAATCTTTGAATCTGTCATGTAATTTTCTTTGAAATTAGTAGAAAACCCACTTAGAAACTTAAATGCATTGCTTAATCCTCTGTACATAATAAGATGACATTGGGAGGGGGAGATGTTTACTAGAACAATTTTTAATATTAATAACACCAACATTATCTTACCTGGCTCCAGATTGTAGATTCTTTAAGTGAGCTGGAGGCCTTAATGGAAAGAATGAAAAGGCTTCAAGAAGAAAGGGAAGGTGAAGACACATCTCAGGAAGAAATGACCACTTGTTTTGAGAAGGAGAAGAAAGAAAATCTTTTCGTTGTTTCTGGAGATACTTTCCATTCATTTCCTCATTCAGGTGCCTTTTTTTCACTGTCTTAATTGTTCTTGGAACCCTGACAGACCACCTTTGGTATTTTCCATGTGGATACGTAGAAATGATTCTGGTACCATGTTCCTCTTGTTTCATTCTCTTTCTTCCTTGTAGATCGTATACCTGATGTTTTTGCTGCCTCTCTTCTGTTGTTACATCTTTGGATATATTTCAGACTCAGTTGAGAGAAACTTCCAACTTTGAGGTTCAAAATCTATCCTGGATAAAATGTTATTCAAAGATCAGTTGCTTATAAAGTGAGATAGGAATATTTAGTTCAGTCTACTTTTGTGATTTTTTAATGATAAGTGACATCCCATTTCAATAGATAGAATTTTAAAGAAATAGCTTTGCCTTTTGTGTGGGTGGGGAGTGTGTAGGAGGATTATTCTCATGCTGCTGCTTTTCCAGATTAGTTATAAAATTACACTGTACTTGCATTTCTTAGGAGAAATCTTTGGAATTTTATAAAGATGTATTAGTTGGGTCATTTTCTTAGATTGAACTTGGAGGAATGTTATACATATTTAAATATAGGCTTCTTTGCTGTAGTCTTTAAAACACATTATTATCTAATACTTCAAGAGACTTTGAAATAAGAGGGAAACTTTTTCAATTATAACTAAAAAGATATTGAATATCACATAGTAAATGTTATTAAAATAGCATGGACTCTGTAGAAAGCTTAAACCCTTCTAAGTCATCAGTCTATATAACAGTTATTTTAAGGTAGAGTTATATTTTGGTTTGTAGCGGATCTTCAAAATGACCAGTTTTAAGACTAGTCACTCGTCAGTCTCATAAATTCTGAAAGTAATTGACCATAACTTGTTTGTTAACTTCTTATTTAAATGAGAGAAGGAGAGATAGAGAGACAGGCTCCCACAGGCTCCCCTGCCCGGATCCACCTGGAAACCCATCTGGGCCAATGCTCAAGTATCGAGCTATTAGCACCTGAGGCTGATGCAGTCACACCAAGGGAGCTATCCTCAGCACCTGGGGCCACACTCCAATCGAGCCACTGGGTGCAGGAGGGACATAACTGGTTTGTTAACTTTAAACATACATCAACCAATGTCTCCAGAAGTTTTACCAGGACAAACAAAAACCCCTTTAACTATTTCCCCTGTTGCTCTTTATTTAAATGAAAGATCTTGTCTACAAAATTGAATATATTAAGTTACAGTTTCTCAGAGCTTCTAACCAGGAGGAAATTCCCCCCAGAAGAAACTTGGTGTTGTAGTTATTTGTTTACTATTTCATTCCACAGAAATTTATTAAGTACCCCATATAGTCTCAGCACGATGGTAAGTAGATTTTCAGCCTAAATGAGACATGGTTCCTGATTTCTGGGATCTGTCATTGCTTATGGGAAAGAAATCATTACAATAAGAGTAGAATGTGGAAGGTTTGTGAGCCTAGAAGAGGACCTTGACACCAGTCCTGGTGGGGAGGAATATGGACAGAAGGGCTTCCTAGAGGATGACATTCTCCAAACATTTGGCTCTGAACTAAGTCTTAGAGTCTTGAGTGCAGGGGAGTCAGGCAGTGGCTGGGGGACAGGAACTGGTGGTAAAGAGCATCCAAGCCTGAGCCAAGGCAGGACTGTAAGGAAATAGGATTTTTGCTTCAGGAACAAATGGTTATGTTGTTAGGATATAAATCATGAGGTAGGTGATGTGAAGAGGAAACTGTTTAGGTAGATGAGTCTTATCCTGATGATCTGATCTGTCTAACCATAAGGAATATATTAGCTGCCATAGTTTGGACATTTGGAGTTGAGATGTCTATCAAACATCCTATCTGGAGCTGTCTTGCACAAAGCTTCTCAAATGTTACTGGGTATGTGCGTTACTGGGGAATCTGGCTGAAATGCAGATTTTGATTCAGTCCGTCTGGGTAGGACCTGATAGACCACACTGCTGTCACAGCTCCAAGTGGTACTAATGCTGCTAGTCTGCAAACCACACTTGGAGTAGCAAGGGTTTGGCAGGTAGCCTGAAGTTCAGGAGAGTGTGGCAAGCTCAAAATAAAGTGTTGGAAGTCGTCAGCATATATCATATTTTTCGCTCCATAAGATAAGACTCACTTTTTCCCCAAAAAGTGGAGGGGAAAATTGCCTGTGCATCTTATGGAGCAAAAAATACGGCATTTTATTAAATCTTTTAACACCATTTGGTTCAGAATATTTTTTTTCTTATTTTCCTCCTGAAAACCCTAGATGTGTCTTATGGTCAGGTGCATCTTATGGAGTGAAAAATATGGTAATTGGGGGTTAAAATTTAAATGCTGATTTTAAAAATCATCCAGCGAGAACAAATGGGACAAAGAAAAATAATGAGCCTAGGGTAAAGCTTCTAGGTAAACCCATGTTTTAAAATGTAAACATTTTTGTTAAGGTTACTAATATCTATTTGCTTTTAGACATTACTTTTTAAGAGCTCTAAGATCACTAGAGCTTAAAAGACACAAATGTTCTATTTTTTTAGGGTTTTATTTTTTATACTGAAAATCTATTCTAGATCATAGTCTCTACCTTTTTAGACCTTTAAGCAGGGAAGACTGCCTTCTAAGTGAATTTTTAAATAACAAGTCTTACACCCTAGCCAAATATTTTGTTCTAATTTTAACAGAAGCTTTATCACTTGTAAATCATTTAAGGAAATAAATGATTTTATTATTTACTCTTAAATATTCACAGTACTAAATTTGCTGGTCATGCAAAGATAATGTAGAAAAATGACTCCATACAGTGGCTGAGTCATTTTTAATAAACTTACCATGGTTTAAAATAGAAATTAATTTTTTTCTGTAAAAAAGTGTCTTGGTCTGACGAGTGTGATAAAGCATTCTAGATTCTATGTAGAAATTCCAAAAACAGGTTTTCAAGTTCTTTGAAGAATTTATATGTTTAGAATGTTATACAGGGGTGGTATTCTGTAGCTTGGTAGCAGTGTTTATTGTTTTTTGTGTTATTGGTTAGAAAGGTGTTTCATTGCTGTAATATAATATTTTCTGTATTTTGCTAATAGTTACTTCTTTGGGAGAGAAGAATGCAGAATGTATGCAAAATATTACTTGCTTTGAGTTCAGACTTTGAAATATTTGTTTAGGTTGAATTAAAATGAAAGCTTTAGATTTGTTGATCAGAGCATTAATTGTAATATTTTTAACATTTAACTTCTACAGATAAATTTAGGAAAAATATACCTGTGGTTTGAGTGATCTTTGTACATTTCTTTCAGTGGATGAAATTTTCTAGAAAACAGGTCTCGGTTGACTCCAAGTTTAAAAAGAATGATCGAGTGGATAGTATTTGTAGGATAAATCTTTATCTTATCTGGTTAGTTACTGTTTATGGTTTATTTAAAGATGATTAAAAGTCATATGACAACATGGAAGTTTACATGAGTAAAACAAAAACTAACATCAAAGTCAAAGGGACCAGCTAAGTAATAGTCAACTCCACCACCGATGTTTGGCAAATGAAACCACCAGAGTGTACAGTGTGGAGGAAGGATCACTTCAAGAAAGAAAATGTTTTTACAGAGTTTAGTTATCACTCACTGTTCCTGGCTTAATTTTACTTGGCACTACACAAAACTAGCTTCACAGCAGCCTCAGCAATTGCGTTTTATAATTTTTGCTTTATTTCCATTGATTTTTATGTGATGGATTGAGTTAAAGCATAACCTCATTGGTAATTGTTAAGAGATAAGTCATAAAGAACACCACTTATACAGCATTTCTGTTTACCCTGAATAGAGTGCTGGAGCACAAGGAGACAGCAGAGTGGTTGGCTGATAGGCTAGGGAGAGCCAGAAACTTCTCTTCAGAGGACTGAAACTCACTTCAAAGCTTCAGAGCAGTTTCAGTAGTTTAATTTTTACAACTTTTTCACATCATCTCAAACTAATCCACATTGCATTTCTTGCTGAAGCTCAGTACTGGCAATGATACTAGTACCTTACAGTTAGCTTACTTATTTCTTAAGTAGGTACTTCTGTTCCTGTTAATGAGACAAACAAAAAATAAACAAGTACACATTACTGTACCTAGTCTATAGTAAGAACTCAACAAATGCAAGCCTCTTTATGTGTAATAAAGAAGTTAGGTAAGAATTTCAATAAAATACAATATTTCCTAAACTGGGTAGGCTGGGCACTTGATCTGTCTTGCCATTATCATGCACTCTAAGTTCATGCTAGTGACCCAGGGAAAGGTTAAAACTTGTGAGAAAAGGATACTTTGTTGAGAGGCTTTTCATGAAATAGCAAAGATTAAAGATAATGAATACTAGTCTACCAGGTCTTTTGATTAAATTACTGTATTATAATTGCACTTGTTTTTTAAGCCTATCAACACTGTCCAATTAAGAATTATCATTTTTCATAATGCCATAAAATTGTTTTATTAACTATTTAACATATATTTACTAAATATTAAATGTATTTAATATTAATTAAGATACTAAGAAAGTATTGTTCTTTGCATGGAAGGAGTTTTTTTCCATTTATTTTGAAAAATGTTTATTTTTGAGAGCAAAGGGTGGTAAATAAAGGTTCATGTCCTTTTGGTCATTGAAATCAGAAAAAAGTAATTATAAAGACTAACCTAAAAAAGTGAGTTAAAAGAGAATTATATTTAGATCAAATTAACTTAACATGCATTGGGTTTTTACAATTTCTTGGTGAATTTTTAATATTATCAAGTACGCAGAAGTTAGCTGTCTTAAGATATTATTGTAATAATGCCACTTTGATAACATTCCATTCATAATTTCATCTGTTTACTACATATGTTATATATCTTTTATTTTCATGTGAACAGAAAACACATAAATCTTAGGTGTAAACTTAATGAATTTTCACAGACAGAGCCTTCCTGAAAACTAAAAGCAAGTCAACTGAGAATAACAGTGTCTCCCAAAAGTCTTCCTCCTCCCTGTTGTGTTCCCTTCCCGGTCCTTCTCCCTATATGCCTCTCAATAAACTAAAAGTAAACGTTCCCTGTGAATACATACAAATGAAACACCATCTAATTTTAACAAAATCTACCTTAATATTAAATTCAATTAAAGTGGTTTTCCCTTCATCTCTTCCCTTTCCCCACTTTATCCCTAGACAGATAAAAAATTGAAGCTTTATATTCAAAGGCCTGTGCTATCTTTTTAAATGAAATACTACTATTTAGGTATTTCAATTTGGTCAATTTTTTGACTAACTAACAGTTAAATGTTAAGATGGCCAGTACTTTGGTAATGAACTTGTATTCAAAGCAATAGATATTGTATATGAATTTAAGCCAGGTAGTCAGTTTTGTCATTTGGAAATCCGCGGAAAAGCTAAAAAGTGGAGGGAAATGGAGGCATTTCATTGTCCTATATGTACAGTTTCTTAATGATAGATTGATTGTTACTGTCTTTAGATTTTGAGGATGACATGATTGTAACATCTGATGTCTCCCGATACATTGAAGACCCCGGGTTTGGGTATGAAGACTTTGCCAGACGAGGAGAAGAACACTTGCCAACATTCCGAGCTCAGGTAAGAGAGGTCTTTATTTCAGGGAAACTAGAGGGTAAATACTGTTCAGTGGTGCAATGCTGAGATGTAAATACATTGACTTCTAAAGAAATTATTAGCTCAGTTTAATAGAGCCTATAAATCTTTTTATTTAATCTAGTTTTCAGCCTAGTCTAATTTTATGTCCCAATAGATGGGTTATTATTTCAATACTTTCCCTGCTAAGAAGGCAAACAACACAAAAAAACTACTTTATTCAGCTACTTGCATTATTACATAGTAGTTGTATAATATTCATACCATTTTGGGGGAGGAGCATAGCAGGGAAGTGATGTATCACATTTATAATAAAAAAAAACAACACATTTTGCAATAAGATCAGAAACCAGTAGCTAATGGTTTAAAAGCTATTCCCTCCCCAACCCTAGAAAAACATAGTCACAATGGTGATGTGACCCCTAAAGGGAATATAAATTTGAATCAGTACAAACTTCTTTGAACCTGTTTCAGATGATGTACCAACTGTTCATATCACTGAATAGGTTTGGTCACATGGGAATAGTCCAAGACCTTCTGGGGTGTTTCCAAAAAGGGGGTAGTTTGCATAGTACTTGACCACAGGAAGTAGCCACTTTTAACCAACATGCTAAACCCTGAACTTCATTGAGGAAACAACATGGCACTTCAGTCTACACACTGATGTGAATAAAGGCTTCTTAGTAAAGCCACAAACTTAGAAATAAATTTGAAATATCTCCACTTATTTGCTTAAGTAGTTATAGTTCATAGAAACCTACAGTTTACTTATATGAAGAATGCCCATTTTGTAATGTATTCATTTTATTCTTTTAGGATTATACTTGGGAAAATCATGGGTTCTCCCTGGTGAACAGACTTTATTCTGACATTGGACACCTTCTTGATGAGAAGTTTCGCATGGTCTACAGTCTCACCTATAACACTATGTCCAGCCATGAGGATGTTGACACAACCATGCTGCACAGAGCTTTATTTAACTATGTTCACTGTATGTTTGGAATCAGGTATGTTCCTTGTGGAGGCAGCTTTATACATTTCTAAATGAAAATTCTGACACGAGTCTTAACGTCTGTCCTATTTAAGAATGTATAGTGCTGGGGAGAAAATATTACATGGGGGCTTCTGATTTAAAAAAAAATCTATTTGATAGAAAAACATTATTCTATGGTTAGCTGTTATGAATCTTAACATGCATATGTAAATCCATTATTATAAATAATTCACTAATGAGGGCAAAAATATTAGGGATCATTGGAGATATGATAAAATCAGACCCAGTTTAAGAATCCTTTCTAGAAGAATTAGCAGTTAAAAACCATATATTGTATTAGATCACTTTAATAAATGTTGGTTTGTTAGTTAGTTTTGAAGGAATGGTAATTAGGGTATAAATAAAACTAGGATAGATTCTACCTTGATAAAGCTTGCATAAGTTCACTTAAGAACACAAGTCAGTGTAAACTAAAACCTCTAAATTTTAAAAATTAGCATTGAGAGGACAGTGAGTGAAATTGAATGGTCCAGTGAGGAAAGCTTTTTGTTTGTTTGTTTTTGGAGAGTGTACCTTTTTGAGCTGGTTTCTGAAGGCTTTTATGGACATATATTTGCAGAGAAAGAAAACCCCCAGTTATGAATGCATTCAAGTTGACCCTATACTGTATCTTTTATGATATGTATTAGAAAGCCTTTAGGAAATTGAATTAGAATTTAATTTGTTAAGCAAAGTAGTTTCTATAATTTTAACTAAAAAAAAAAAAAATTAATGGGAAATCAACACTATTACAATGGTAAATAATAACTGCTTATTTAGCATCCTACACAATAAATTGTCACAGAACCATCACATTTTAAAACACAGACATTATACATATCTAATTAAGAAAAGTAAACACCAATAGAATTTAATTTAGTTGTGATGTTTATTATACTCATGACAATACATAACAAATATTATGGTGATTATATTTATCTATGGGATGCTACTAAATAAACCTTATATAAAATCCTCAAGATACTGTTTTTTAACCAAGTTAAGTATGTTCAGGTTAGAAATTAACTGGAAATCTAGAAGGGAAATTCCACAAACTGCAGTTACTGCATTTCGTCTGCCTCTGTGCCCATTCACTCTGGCTCCTCTTGTCTTCTGAAGAGCCTTGTTTCAGCCATCTCTCCTCTCCGGCGTGATCGCCTTTACTCTGTTTATTGGATCTTTGCCATCAGTATGTAAACATGCTGTTATTTCTCTCGTCTTTAAAAAAAATTTGTTTTCTTCATCCTTCTTTTCCCTCTGGCTGTGACCTCACTTTTCTGCTCCTGTGCACAGCAAATCTCTTTGAAAAAAAATTATATATTTACCGTCACCATTTTCTCATCTCTCATTCTCTCTTAAACCTACTACTAGATCAGGCTTACACACCTCCCTTGCAAACACAACTGCCCGCCCCCACCCCCAGAGTTGCCAGGGACCTATGTATGGCTGTTGCTGATGGTCAGTTTCCACTTATCCTCTTGTTTCAATCAGCAGCACTGGGCACAGTTCATTACTCCTTCCTTTAAACACTTGACTCCTGCTTAGGGGTTTTATCTTGTTCCTTCTGGTATTTGCTCAAATGTCAGCCTCTCAGAGAAGCCTTCCTGCGCACCCCATCTAAGCTCACAGCACCTCTCCTCCTAGCCCCCAGTTTCATTTTATCTCCATAGCAATTATCACTTTCTGACATACCATGAGTATCTTTTTAATGTTTCTTTTTTTTTTTTTTCTTCAGTGGAATTTAAATTTCATGAGGCCAGGGATTTTTGTCTACTCTGTTCGTTTGTCTTTCAGCAGTGCCTACAAGAGTACATGGAGATGTACATGGCTCATAAAAAGCACTTAGTAAATATGTTTAGATTAATTAATTAATGAGCTTTGCTATTCAATTACTAGACAATAAATGTCTCTAGTACAGCTTCAGAAATCAGAAATTTTGATGTTGTGATTATATATCTGTTGTCATATTGCTCATAGGTATGATGACTATGATTACGGAGAAGTTAATCAGTTACTTGAACGAAGCCTGAAGGTTTACATTAAGACAGTGACCTGCTATCCTGAGAGAACTACCAAGCGCATGTATGATAGTTACTGGCGTCAGTTCAAACACTCAGAGAAGGTGTGTTTTGTGACTAAACATTATACCATAGATAGATGTTCAATATAAGAAGTAATGCTTGTGAAAAAATTATGCATGAAAATATTAGTGTCATTAAAGAAACAAAGGTGGCATTTTCTGGCCATCTTTTATGTAAATATTTTCAAGTTCAGTTTTATTGAAAATTAACTAAATTTTGTTTTTTTATTTTGTCTTGTGGTATATGAAGTAAAAGTTTAGCATTGGCCTTTAAAAATTGGATCTGAATTGGTATTTTTGCAGTACATTTGGGAACTGTCTATCATTCTAACAGTTAATAAAAATTAAACATACTGAGATGTTAAGTGTAATTGTGTCTTGGCCCAGAGGGCATATCCTTGCAGAGATTTTTTTAACTGTAGCCTTTAGAGTTAACCTATTAAAACAATAGCTTCTCATTCCAATTTAGTATTTTGACAATATAATGCAGGACATTTGAGTTGAATATATTATTATATAAAAATATTTCTTTGGGAAAAAAAATATTTCTTTGGATATAGAGGAATCATTATTTAATAATTAATAAATACCAAAGATCTTTACTAATATTATAGTGTAAGAACTGGCCTTAACTGCTAGGCCTTCTGACCTTTTAGGCCAAGAATCTTCCACTTATCCCACTGTTTGACAAGCTTGAGAATAAAATATCTTTTCAGGGTCCTAATATTCACTAAATAACAGTATGACCTTGACAGAGAATGTTATGGCCTCAAAACCACACAGGTTTTTTGAAGTCTTAGAGCCAGCACACACCCAGTAAATACCCATTTTCTCTCCAGGATCTCTCCTGCGGGAGCTCTATTCCCTAGTTATATGTTGGCAGTAGATTTTTTTTTCTTTAGCGGTTACATATAGAAATTCTCTTCACTCAAAATATATCTAACAGTATGTCCAATTTATCGAAAATTACCAAAATAATTTAAATATAATGTCATACTTTTTGTCATTCATTTTGAGAATGCATGAGTATTCCTTTTAACCTACCAGCTGAGAAGTAGTATCCCCACAAAAGTTAGATGCTTGTTCACAAGCTATTCTATTCCTAAAAGACTCTAAAGAGCTACACACCTAATCAGAGTCAGACGCTCATTACAAACTGGTGAAAGCTTCAGATGTTCACTTCAGTGTCCTTTCAAGTAAACAGTAAAAAATATTTTTAAGTTTTTCAAGAAAGAAGCATAGGTTACAAGAAATGTAAGGCTGATTTTTAGCCATATAAAGTTTTACAACGGGAAGAAAATATAATTTGTAGAAAAGTTGTAATTTATAAAAATTGGTTTTACTTTATAACCCAAAAAATTAATTGTCTCTAAGTAACATATTCTAACAAAGCTATTGGAATTGTTAAGACTTTAGGGGTCATCTTTATCACTTTAAAAAGCCATTTTTTATAATCTTCTTATGAGTGTTACATCATGTACATGTGTGACTATGCCCAGGCATGTGCGTTTGTACCTGTGTCTACATACACAAGAAATACCTTTGTGAATGTCCCCTATATAAGAATATATAGATATAAAGCTTTTTCAGTTGTAAATAATGGTCAATGGATTGACAACACTTTCATTTCTAGGTTCACGTCAATTTACTTTTAATGGAAGCGCGGATGCAAGCTGAGCTTCTGTATGCTCTTCGTGCCATCACCCGCTATCTGACCTGAAGCAGCACCCAGGGCACATGTCGTCCACGCATACAGACCTTTTCATATTGATATACATCAAAAGCTGTTTGTGACGGAGCATCGAAAATTATTCAATTCTCTGTGTAAAAGTTTAGCCGTTTTGGGGGGGGCGGCTGTAATGTGCAATGATGTGTTTTCTTTTTCTTGATGCTTAACAATACTAACAATGGCAGAAATAATACTGAGGAGCACTACTTTGCATTGTTTATAGTTGGGTTTTTGAAAACTGGTCATAAATCAGGAACCTGGTTTGTTACTGCTTCACTTCAGCGCTTTGGGGTTTGTGTGTATGTTTATTTCTCTCCCCTACTTTTTTGTTGTTGTTGTTAAATAAGGAAAAGCGCTTACAATCTGCTCAAGCAATTCTTCATTCAGATATTGGAATTCAGCAAAGAATAACCTCCTCTGGTCATTCTCAACTTTCGTGTTGTGTCCCTAAATCTGGTAGAGGAAAAGCATGCGCTGTTGAACTAAGCTGCTTACAGGACGCATACCTGTGTCCCCAGGAGATGATTTGTCAGGCACTGTTTGTTTTTCTGTTTTTTATTTTGTTTTGTTTTTACTGCTATAGGCGATAACGTGAAATGTGATACAGCCATTTTCCATAATTTAATGTGAAATTAATCATGATGAATTCTATAGCATGCTACTGAAATGCCAAATTCAGCTATTTTCTTTCTCTTCTGAAGCAGAATGTTTAGTTTTCCGCAGCAGATGTACATATTGAAAGTGGAATTATGCACAGCCCTTCATCACTGACAGTACCCCTCATCTCCCTGAGTGACCAGCACCCCGGTGCTGCTCACAGTCCTGCAGCTGGCGTACATCAACTCGCAACCACACAGGCTGACCAAAAACTTCCTTTGCACATCTTTCTTTCCTCATAGTGCTTTCTATATCTCAGTAAAGAGAAGAAGGTTAATATACCTGTATTCTTTTCCTGTTAGGCTTTTAGAACTTTTCTTTTCTTTGCAGTTGACCTCTACATAGAACTTATTTTCCATGGTTTTCTTTATTATAGGTTAAACAGTTTATTATTCAAAGTAAAAAATTTGTTTCTATGCATTAATGTGATTGAACAACAACAAAAAGAGTGCAATATGTTAAAAAAAAATACTCAACTAAACTTTTCCCCTATGTCACTGCAGAAGTGTCCTTTAAAACAGAGCCGTAAAGAAATTTGGTTCAGATTTCTTTATTGCACAAGGCTTTTGCCTTCCTGGGGTTGAACAGTGTTCCTTTCATAATGCCAAAGCATCTTCTTCCCCGGAAAAATCTCTTTGGTCAACTGGTTAGAAAAAGATGATCAAGTCTTAGGGGAGGAATCTAAGCATCCAAAAAGTCACATTTTTGCATTGGTTTATGTTGCTTGATTAGACTATCTTCACAGAGCACAACATTACGTGTTTATAGCTTTAATTTGTGTGACGTTAATGAACCAGTGAGTGCCTAAAGAGATGCTTACAACTATCCAGTAGGACACGACTGAACGGCTTAAACACTTTTTGGTTAATTAACGGTGACCTGAATTGTACACCACCATGCTAATATTTTAAATGGATCCATTTGTTTTCATAGTAAATAATGCAGTTACAATTTTTTTGTTAGAATTGCCACAAAGATTTCATTTTAGATTTACTTACTTGTTATATAGGACTTAACTCTTTCTCTCTCCCTCTTTCTCTCTCATGAAAGAACAGTAGACTAGTGTTTTGTTAAATCATTTCCCCCTTATCATTCTTTTCTGGTACCATATAGTAGGTTGCTTTCTTTTAGATTTTGTTCCAGATAAGGAAATAGAAAGATGACTATAAACCTATTAGCATAAGGTAGTTCTGCATTTTTGGATTCCAGGATCTTCTTTGAAAACTTCCATGTGAGGAAAAAAATGACTAATTTTTTAAAGACAGGGTGGTTTATTTAAAGAGATTACTCAAAGAACTCTTGCCAGAGGTCTTCTGTTTTGTTTATTGCTATGCCATATTTTGGTTTTATTCAATATTACATTAGATAGCTGTGTCTTACAAAGAAAGTATGTAGGAGAATGGCAAAACCCAGATAACATAAATGTCCATTTAACTTCCCTTGCTTTTGAACTTTCAAAGATATATTTTATTCTTGACATTTGTTTTGTTTTCTTAAATAGAATTTGTTTCAGTTACAATGCCTATAGTTTTGTGCAGGTAACCTGTATTCCAGGTTGAGAATGATTTTTATATATTGAAAAGGAGGAGAAATTCTCACAGAACACCATATGAGCTTTAGACCGACCAAAAGGGGAAACAAGGTTGAAGTAACTAAAATGGCCACTTAGTTTTCTGTTCTTTTCTTTTCCTCCCCAGAAATGTAAGTAGTTGGAGTTTGGGTTATGGAAATACTAGTGCCTTTACTAGATCTCTTTCCTAGCGAAGTTTTTTTGCAGCTCAGCATTGATCTATCTCATCAGTAATCAGGAAAGTAAGTTGGCTTGGAACTCTAAACACAAACAAAACAATATACTTATGAACCTCAATGAACCAGCCTAGAAAAACTGACTTCTGAAGGTGCAGCAGCACCACTCAGACGCGGCGGGCACAGCACTCCGCAGTGAATACCATTTTACAACGAGTTTGCTGTGAACTTGATCTAATGCAAACTTGAAATTCTGATGCGGTTTTCCAGGGTGGTATTTTTTCAGAGTATTGAATTTACTATGTAGTAATTTATAGTATAGCTTTTTATATTAAAATGTGATATTTTTCAAAGAGCTATCTGGTTCAATTGGTGAAATGATGTGATTATATGAGATGCTAACCTATACCTTGGTCTCACATCGTGCCAAACTGAAATGTGCAAATGTATGTGGAAAAAGCACATGTGAATGTGAATTTTCTAGCTCTGTTGCTTATGATGTTAAAAATTAGTCTAGTCATCCACTGATGTATATGCTTGATCGATGTCTATTAACTTCTGAATTTCAAGTATTCCCGCTTTGGTCGTAGTTCTTAATTTCTCAGATCACCTTAAAAATTATCTAAAGACTCTCCCATCTGAAAGTGAATCTGTTCTTGAACCTCATCCCTTGGCTGTGGGACGGGCCAAGCAGCTGCCTCATTGGGTCCTTAGATTAGATCTCTTCAGGTAGACACATGATGGTTAGAGGAAAAAAGGCTTTTGAGATGGGACTGCTTATTACCTTCCTCACCTTTTTTGAACTAAGTACAGTGTGTCCGTAAAGTCATGGTGCACTTTTGACTGGTCAAAAGTGCACCATGACTTTACGGACACACTATATACTGTCTCAGTCTCAGGAAGAATCTTTGTCCCACTTGGAGTACTTCTTAAATAAAATATGGCTAATGTGGAATCTAGGGCATGGGCCTGGCCTTTAGTTGTGGCTTTAAACCCAAATAAAGGCCATGCTTCGAAGGGCAGCTGTGGAACAGAGAACTCAGTGTAAGCTCTATAGCAAAATCATATTTGAACCAGAACCTCTATTCTAATTGTGTTAGAGTCTCCTAAAATATTTCAGTGCTTCTAAAAGCTAATTAAAATTATTCCAGAGCAACTTTATCCTTTCCACTTTACAGAGCTTTTTTTTTTTAATTCAAAAGCTTAGATTTTTATGCCGCAGCAAAGTAAAATAATCAGCAAACTGATCAGCAAACAAAGATCTGTACTTAGAAATAGTTCACCACTTTACTGCAGAGTGTGTGCATGTATGATGGCAACGTTCTTTTAAACTCTAAGGACAATTCATCAGGGAAAAATAAATGTCAGTGCATGCTATAAAAATGACTTGCACTGTACTAGTAAAATGAGGTTTTTGTTTTATGTTTTGTTTAAAGACAATTCTAAATCATTCCTCTGAAAAGCAAGACCTTAAACTCTTTATCTAATAGGACTTTTTCTTTTATGCCAATAAATGGTCTTGCATGGAGTAAACTTATGCAACAATAATGTTTATATAAAGAGTATATAAAATTTTCTTAGTAGTATAATTCAACAGCAAGCTGAAAGATGTGGCTATACTGTTCAGATCAAGTTTTAAGTTAGCTAATGTGTATAATCACAACTTATTCTAAGTGGCTGTCATCATTGACTGTTTCCTTATAATATTCCTCTGGAGACTGAGAATCAAAATAAGTAGTCTTTCCTCAAAGCAGTACTGTAACATGAATGTATTAATCTCAGTCAACAGAAATGCCCCCTGTATGTGGAGCTTATTCCCATGTTAATGCGGCTTAGTTAGTTAGCACTGTCTGTTCAGGTGAGACTAGAACAAAAATAGCAGGGTGAAATGGATAACAAAGGTATATAGTGTATGTCAAGGCAGAGCCTGGTGAGGAAAGAAAAGGTTTTCAAAGAACACATGGAACATAATTTCAAGAGTGTGGCTGTCCTCAGTATCATACACTTAATATAAAGGAACGTTTCCCATTGTGGGAGCTCCTACCTGCATTCAGTCCACCCTTCCTACCTGCTTTCTCTTCCTCCAAGTGCCTGAACCTCAACACACTCGCTCTCCTCCCCTTCCCGCAGCCCATCTTGGTCTGAATGCCTTTTCACAATCCACACCAAGCATCACCAGCCACCTGCCAATAGTCACCAGCATTTACTTTTCTGAGTCACTTTTTCTTTGTCCTAACTCCCTCTAAATTCCACCACCATCCATCTATATTTTGGCTAACCTTTGCCCCAGATTTTACTCATCACCAAGTGTAATCCTGTCTATTCCAGATTGTTCTACCCTTTCCCAGCTGCCAAAATATCTTGCTCTCCTCTACCTCATCCCCAAAGAGCCTATAAATTCAGAGTATCCAACCTTTTTCATGGATTCACTCTCTGTTGTTCAATAATACTACTTCCATAGTTTAAATAAATCATAGAAGATTTTTGCCTTCTAGTAAAGTAGGAATCTTTATATTTATACATGATACAGAAATTGAAATATTTCTACCATACAGAATTTAGCATCTAACAGAATTTAAAAGTGATTGAATTGCCATTCTAACCTGGATCTGTATTAGGTAATAAATGCTGGTATTAGTTCAAGTTATTTGAATGTAAAGCTAAAATTCTCCAGCACTCCAGATTGATCTGTAGCCCTTGAGTGGAACAGGAAATTTCTGGCATTCAAATGGGTGGTGTTTCAGACATTTGTTTTATTTGGTGGTACTTGGGCCTTGAAACACATTTCTAATAAAAGGATATATGAAAAGGGTGTTTAGGGGGTCTGACTGGATCGCAGAAGCTCATTTAATTATAACATGTTTAAAACACCACAAAATAGGCTACACAAGGGTTGGATCAAGCTTTCCTGGGTCAGATGAAGCTTCTCACTCCCATACCTACCCTGTTCTCATGGGGGAAATGTATGGGATAAAAGGGAACGCATTGACTTTGTCATCTTTACTCCCTGGCTGCACTTAGGTACATCCAGACAGTATCACCGAGGAACTGGAAATGCACAGAGGAGGAGGAGGGAGCAACAGTGCCTCCTCTCCGGCTCAGTGTAGTTCACAGAGGAAAACCTGTCAGGTTTCTAACATGGGGCTTGTTTATCTATAGATGGCTGTCTGACCTGAAGGTGAAAAGACCACCCAGTTTGGAAGTATCAATTATGATGATCAATGGTGTTCTCTGGATGCTTCCCACTCCCATTCACGAACAACCCAACCTGACAGCAGTCTAGTACATGCCTTGAAGGGCCTGGGAATGAATCAATGCCTAGTTAAGAAATGAAACAATAATGGAGACGGAAGGAATGGTTTTTATTAAATCAAATGTCATAAAGTATTTGTTGTAGCTTTAAATTAATCATGGCTGCACCACCCTGAGGTACAGAATTGAAAAAGGGAGAGCTATGGGGTGGGGCGAGAAAGACTATCTGATTCTCTACAGTGCTTGTGGAAATTTTTGAAATAATGAAATGCATACTAGAAAATAGCCCTTAGGACAGGTACCCCATTTTACAGCTCATAGGACAACATCAAACTTTAGCAAATCTAAATATGATAAATATAATTTTTTGGTATATAAATTTGCAAAAAAAACATCTATTTTCTTCCACCCCTCACTTGAACCTCTGAGAAGCGAATGTACAAATCTTGGTTAGCTGGGTGTATGCGTTATGACACTAACCGAATGAAATGGAATATCCATCTCTTTCTTAATCAGTCTTCACAAATTTTCTACTGACTTCCAATCTGATAAGGAGGATCAAAAGGTAGAATAAAGGAAACATAGAAGTTGGGTAGCCAAGTAGTTTTCTTGGTAATGTTGAGACTGTTTTCTCTTTTCTGAATTTTACTGGTTCTCTAAAATAAAAGGTAATAGTTAAATGGTACTCTTGGTCATCAAGGAAAGTTGTCCAAACTCTAGATCTAATACGGATATTTCTTTTGAATTCATATATCTTCCTTAGAAGGAAAATACAAATTTTCCCCATCTCTTCCTCCTCACATTTACTCTTTTCAACCTGAGATAAGACACAGAAAGCAAACTGCAAGCCAGTCTGGCATCTTTGTGCTAATAGAACAGTGACACCCACAGGCACAGTCTGAGCAAGGTGAGAAAGCCCTGTCAGGTGGACTCGGAACATGGCCTTGCTGCTTGGATTAGCTCCTTCACACCTGAAAATAACTTTTCTGGTCATGGAAGAACTGGATGTATCCTTTAGCTTATGAAATAGGATTTGAACTTGAAATCTCTTTTTTTAAAAATCCTGATTTTGCAGGGCAGCTACATGATGAATGTATATATTAAGAATTTGTAGCTGAATTGCACATAAAATCAGATTGCCAACTTCTTGACTTTCAATTTTAGACTTCATTTTATCCTTAAGTTGTGAGCGATATATGTAGCATGCTGTGAAATGTCTATTATAGTTCTTTAATTCATCAGTATTAATACAAAATTATCTTTTGCGTTCCTTGGTACTTTTTATTCAATGTAATCAAAAGCTGTGATGTTTTGCCTTTGTAGTCCTGTGCTTTGTTACTGTAATTTTTTTTTACGAAGCACGTGACTTTGGACTAATGTGAGGCGGATGATTTTTAAGACTGCTATATATATATATCAGTCTCTATTACTATATAAGGTTTTCAATTAGAATAAGCTTTTATCAAATAGATTATTGATGCAATTTAGGATTTACACAATTTTCATTGTCAAATGGCAGTCTTATATTTATAGTTTGAAATCTGAAAATAGCAAACTTGATAAACAGCCACTTTAAACTTGTTCTGGCAAACCAGACCCTGCTGTAGATGTAGTCTAAGGTAGTTAACCATATAAGCCTTTCAACTCTTATGCCCTCCACAGGAGTCAGCAGTTAAGGAGATTATAGAACCCATGAAAGCTTTTTGTATGTATAACTAGGTTTTATTTTTCTTATGTTGCTGATTTTACAATTCTGACAAAGCTGACCTGAACAGATCAGTTTATGTGTAATCTTCTAGTGCTTTACTGCCTTGTTTTTGGAGGGATGGGTAATATTATTTGAACAGATACAGAAGGAACTGTTAGTGAGTCAAGACAAACACATTTGAAATAAAGGAACTGTGTATAACATGTTAACAATTCATAACTGCACTTTTTAATGACATTTTGAAAATCTATTTATAGGTACAGAACAATGGGTTTTGTTAAACTGTATCACATTTATACTTGCAAAATTTTATTTCATTGTTATCAGTAGGAATTTTATTGGTTCAATAAAATTGGCAAAACTGACCCCTGACTATTTGCTTTTGTATATAGACATATTTCTGTTTACATTGGAGTGGCATTCTTGCCCGGGTTTATTTCTGCTTGATAATTGAGACATGCTTTCTAAAAGACATCAGAACTGCAAGTCATTTTTTCCCCTTATTTCTTCCTGACCCACAGTTTTCTTATGGCATTTCTTATATTCACTCAATGTAGTAGTAAAATATTGCATTGGTATAAATTGGGCAAAATATGTAGCTATTGTTACCTTTCAAAATATCACTTGTGATCTCAGCAAAAGTTAATTTCACTATTATCTATTTGTTACCAAAATAGAAAAGAAGTGATATCATTTCATAGGAAATTGAGTCGTAGACCAGCTTTGCTTGCCCACAAGCTGGCACCTGGAATTGGCACAGGGAGGATTGGCACTCTGTCTTTCTGATAATTCACCTTAATGCAGCCTGTGTTTTCTGCTTAATGATCTAAATGTCCATGTTGCCAACCAGAAGTTAGATAACCTTCCTCTCTAGCTAACTTGCCACGTTTATAACGTTAAAAAATGTATTTTCCCCCCTCTAGTCCTGAATGGCCCTTTGATTTAAAAGGTGGTCCCTGAGGGTCAGCATTTGGTTTAAATGATGATGGTCACTCTCACTCACAAAGTGGCTACGGCATAGGCCAAAACTTGTAGGTCCAAAGGAGAAAGTGCACAGACCAGTATATATAACTGGTACCTGCCAAAGGCTAACTGCTTCTCCCAACAATGAGCCTGATGCACAGCACAATCAGCAGTTAAAGTGCTACAGTATGTTTGCCTGGAACCTATATACTCTTGTTGATCAATGTCACCCCATTACATTTAATTTTCTAAATAAAAACAAATTTTTAAAGACTCAGGAAATCTTGAAAATGCATTTAATCTTGAGGACCATTCTGCTACATGGTGGAAGTTACCAACTCAAAGTCTAGTATCTAATGCACAGAACTTTCTGAGAGTTGAAAAGAAAGTCTGTCAGCCTCGGGAAATGTCTCTTTTCCCATGATCTCACCTACTTTACATGTTTCAAAACATAGATGAGCCCAAACCTTTTCATAGAACTCTTAAAAAAGAATTTGAGGCAGCAATTCTTAATACTCTTTGCACTGGCCTGCTCCCAAAATAAACATCAATAAGTCCTCCATCTTTGCATCAAGATGAGACTCAGGAGATCTCTCCTGGTCGCAGTATTTTTCCCCACCCACTGCCTGTCTTCTTAGCGGAGGTGTGAGTGCACCCTGGGTACACCACAGTCACCACAGCTCCTCTGACACCCATCCTGTTGCTGTGGCCACCAGCTCTATGCAGGCTGCAGACAGGTTTTCAGGGGTACAGTGGGAAAGTCCCTCTTGTGGCTCTGGACTGCTTTCTTCTGGTTTCCTGCCCCCGGGCTGCTCCCAGTGTGTGTGGCACAGTGCCAGAGGGAACTGCCTTTGAGCTGAGTATGCAAAGCCAGAAGTGCCAAAGCTAATGGTTAATGGTTAATCCCTGAGCAGTGACTAACTGGAGACAATGGGTGAATGCTTCCTTCCTTCATTTCCCCAGGCCACAGTTTGGAGACTCTGGGGGCCGGTGAGGTTGAGTACCAGTCCAAATTTATTGACCTCCCTCCTTATTTCAGTCCCCTGTCCTCTGCCGCTGCCCCCTAGGTTTCAAATCAAACTTGGTCTTGGGCTCTGCTGCCCTGGGAGCCCATGCAAGATAAGGCAGTGCAGAGTATGGGGTTAGAAAGCAGAACCTAGAATAAATTCAAATCTAAGCACCACTGTTGCTAAGTACCTGACCTTGAACAAGTCACTTAGTATTGAGGTTCCTTTGTTTACTCATCTGTGAAATGTAGGTAACAGTAATAAGAAAGAAGGGGGAGGTGTGGGTAAGGAGAGGGTATGCTAGGTGACATCTACCAATGTAGAAAAGAAGTAATAGCTTGTAAAATGGGGGTCCTAAAAATAGCCATCATTTATCAAGAACCTTTTAAATATTAAGAACTTTAAAAACATCATTATAATAACTCTGCAAGTGGGTATTATCCCTATTTTAGACAGTTAGTAATACAGGCTTAGCAAAATTAAGCAACTTAAGATCGAACAAGTGGAAGGTTGAATGCTCTCAGATTTTTCTGACTTCAGTAGATATTCCTTTTCCTTTATGCCAAGTAACAAAGAGAGTAGTGCACTTGAGTTTGCTGTTATCAGTGATGGTTTCTAAAACAGGTTATAGTGAATCAGGCACCAGGAGGATATCTAAGATTTGGATTTGCAGAGTCTGAGGGAACAAGATATTTCGGTAGAGAGGACAGAGGGAGCAAACTCCCACAGTAATAGCCAGTGCCTATGTGTAGGACTTACATTAAGGAATGAGTTTGTACTGTCATTTGGTCAGACTGTGCAGGGTCTCAAAAGTTAGGCTAAAATACTTGTATCTGTTCATTTGGAAGAGGAGATAAAAGCCATATTCAGTGTTGTTGTTGTTTTTTACCACTGGGATGGATGTGCCCCTTGATAACCAAAGTCTGACTAGAATTTCAGGATAGGAGAGAAACAGGATCTGTAAGGTAATTGTGATGCCTCCTTTGGAATTTTCATGGATAGCTTTAATAATTTCCTAAATACCTTTACATATCCCCTTGAGGATGAACACCAGGCTATCCTTGGTAAAGCATGAGATACTCAAAGCAAAGTATTGACATACAAAGCCTACCTTCTCACATCTGTGCACACAGGCTTTTCTAATGCTCAGGACCAATGCGAGAGTCTTCAGGACTTTGTGCTTTCTAACTTCACTTCACCTAAACGAATGAAAGTTAGGTGATGGATGTAGATTGTTGGCATACATGGCATCAGTTAATATCCTCCCTGCCTCCACGCCCTTTGGATTGTAACTGAAACCATGTCTCTCATCAAGAAGTGAGTTCTTTCAGAGAACCCAGAAATAAACCCACACCTTTATGGACAGCCTATATTTGACAAAAGACGAAAGAACATACAATGTAGTAAAGACAGCCTCTTTAACAAACGGTGTTGGGAAAATTGCACATCTACCTGCAAAAAAATGAAACTAGACCATCAACTTATACCATTCACAAAAACAAACTCAAAATGGATAAAAGACTTAAATGTAAGCCGTGAAACCATAAGCATCTTAGAAGAAAACATAGGCAGCAAGCTCTCCGACATCTGTAGCAGCAATATATTTGCCAATTTATCTCCACGGGCAAATGAAATAAAAGGCAGGATCAACAAATGGGACTATATCAAACTAAAAAGTTTTTGCACAGCTAAAGACAATAAGAACAGAATAAAAAGACAAACCACACAATGGGATAACATATTCAACAACACGTCTGATAAGGGGTTAATAACCAAAATTTATAAAGAACTTATAAAACTCAACACCAGGAAGACAAACAATCCAATCAAAAAATGGGCAAAAGAAACGAATAGAAATTTCTCTAAAGAGGACATACAGATGGCCAATAGGCATATGAAAAAATGCTCAACATCACTAATCATTAGAAAATGCAAATTAAAACCACAATGAGATATCACCTCACATCAGTCAGAATGGCACTCATCAGCAAAACAACACAGAATAAGTGCTGGCGAGGATGTGGAGAAAAGGGAACCCTCCTGCACTGCTGGTGGGAATGCAGACTGCTGCAGCCACTGTGGAAAACAGTATGGAGATTCCTCAAAAAATTAAAAATCGAACTGCCTTTTGACCCAGCTATCCCACTTTTAGGAATATACCCTAAGAACACCATAGAACTGTTTGAAAAGATGAAATGCGCCCCCATGTTCGTGGCAGCATTGTTCACAATAGCGAAGATCTGGAAACAGCCCAAGTGTCCGTCAGAGGACGAGTGGATTAAAAAGCTTTGGTACATATATACTATGGAATACTACTCAGCCATAAGAAATGATGACATCAGATCATTTACAAGAAAATGGATGGACCTTGATAACATTATACAGAGTGAAATAAGTAAAACAATAAAACTGAGAACAGCATGATTTCATACATAGGTGGGACATAAAAGTGAGACTATGAGACATGGACAAGAGTGTGGTGGTTACGGGGTGGGGGAGGGAGGGGAGGGGCACAGGGAAAACCAGATAGAAGGTGACAGAGGACAATTTAACTTTGGGTGATGGGTATGCAACATAATTGAATGATAAGATAATCTGGAGATGTTTTCTTTGAACATATGTATCCTGATTTATTAATGTCACCCCATTAAAATTAATAATAATAAAAAAGTGAGTTCTTTGAATAAGGGTTCATTCCATGACTGTAGCTATGGCAGAAGTGGCATTGTTCAAGTTGTAGACTTAGCTTGAAAAAACCTTCCATGCTTCCACTATCTCTCTTAGTATCCGGCTATGCCGGGACTAGCCTGCTGGAGGATGAGTCAGCGGGGACAAGCTGAATTGCCCCTGGTATTTTGGCCTAGGCCTCAGACAAATAGGAAAGTCTGCCAAAGATCAGTGAGGTCAGCCTATCTGAGACTGGCTGCTGACTCAATGGGGGGTGCCTAATCAAGCTGAGTTCAGATCAGCAGAATCACCCAGCCAACCCACAGACTCCTGAGCAAAACTGCATGTTGTTGTGCACTGCTGCGGTGATGATGGATAACTGACGTCATGTAGATACAGCAGGAGGCTGGCACTTCATAGAGAATGGAGAATGGAAATTTTCTTTCTTTTATATCACTGTCTATTAAAGAGAGCCTTGGAAATAGTCTTGGGGGTTTTTGTTTGTATCTCTAAACTAGAGTCAAAGTAGTTGGTAACTTAATCAGCCTTTTTTTTTTTTTGTCAGAGGAGAAGAGATAGGTTCCCGCATGCCCCCAACCAGGACCCACGCTACAACCCCTGCCTGGGGCCAATGTTCAAATCAACCAAGCTATCCTCAGTGCCTGGGACTGATGCTCGAACCAATCAAGCCACAGGCTGCAGAGGGAAACAAGGAGAGAAGGGTGAGAGTGAGGGGAAGAGAACCAGTTGGGTTCCCTGACTAGGATTGAACCTGGGACCTCTGCACGCTGGGCCAGTGCTCTAGTCACTGAGCAAATCAGCCAGGGCTTAATCAGCTCTTTGATCATCCCTCTTTATCCTCAGAATGTTCCTCTCTGTGGGATGAATATATCATATTCTTGTTAAGCTTGTTCTTCGGTCTTCATTCTCAATATTTTGGATCCTAAGCATGATTGTACCCATAATTGAAATAGTGAGTTTAGGACCCAAACTTTAGAATATATAAGAATCAATGAAGCCTGACCAGGCGGTGGTGCAGTGGGTAGAGCATCGGACTGGGATGCGGAAGACCCAGGTTCGAGACCTCGAGCTTGCCAGCTTGAGTGCAGGCCCATCTGGCTTAAGCAAAAGCTCGCCAGCTTGGACCCAAGGTCGCTGGCTCCAGCAAGGGGTTTCTCGGTCTGCTGAAGGCCCATGGTCAAGGCACATATGAGAAAGCAATCAATGAACAACTAAGGTGTCGCAACGGCAATGAAAAACTAATGATTGATGCTTCTCACCTCTCTCCATTCCTGTCTGTCTGTCCCTATCTATCCCTCATGGTTGCTGGCTTGAGCCCAAGCTTGCTGGCTTGAGCAAAGGGTCACTGGCTTAACTGGAGCCCCCCAGTCAAGGCACATATGAGAAAGCAATAATGAACAAACTAAGAGGCACAACTATGAGTTGATCCTTCTCATCTCTCTCCCTTTCTGTCTCTGTCTCTCTAAAAAAAATTAAATAAATAAATAAAGTATCCCGGGTACCTGAGGCCACATAGTCAGGTGAATGGTTGGGTTATAAGAAGAGCTTCCCAGTTCTAAATGTAATAAACTACAATACTGAGCCCACACTTGAAGACTGTGGAAAGAAAGAAAAGGAGACAGAGAGAAAAGAAACCAAACCACAGATAAGTGAACACAGTAAGTCATGATGGGATTACAAATGGAGGTAGGGACAAGAAAAATAAATATTTTTCTCCTGCTTTTCAGTGAGGGTCCCTGCCATGTTTCTATTCCGATCGCAGGTGACATTTGGACCAAATGAACAGTTCTCAACTACGTGCACCTAGAATCCCCTAAGGACTTTAAAAATGCCGGTATCAGAGAACCAAGACCCCATCCTACGATTCTGATGAAATGAGTCTGAGGTACATATAGGATATTTGGTTTTGAAAGTTTTCCAGCCCTGGCCAGGTGGCTCAATTGGTTGGAGCATCATCCTGATATACCAAGGTTGCGGGTTCGATACCCAGTCAAGGCACAAACAGGAATCAACCAATAAATGCATAGATGGGATCAGTGGGGGCAAAATTAATAACAGCTCTCACCAAATAGATATCTTCTTAACAGTGGAAAAAATTGCAGTCCTGACTTACCAAACTGACCTGTAGGTTGCATGGAGAGAAAACAGTTGGATTAGACAGATATAAAAAGGTATTCTCAGCTCCTTCTAAAATCAAACATTGTGACAGAATCTTAGAAGTGCCAGGAAGGTGAGCATGGAAACATGACCATGACACCTAGGAAAAGAAGTGTCCATACTTGCTTGTGAGAATGATTTTGCATATGGAAGTCATTCTAGATTTCTATGTATCTATATGCAGTGTGCACACTTAAAAATGGCATATGGGAAAAAAAATGGCATATGGGTTTCATGATACCTTTCGTAATTATTCTTCGCCATATAACTTTGTGGTAACAATGCTTGCCTGGTATTTCAGCTATTTTTTAAATGCAGGGATCCTGTGTGACATACAATAATCACATAAAAATAAGACCAAGGGGAATTTTTTAAAAAATAAATGGACTATGGTAGATTACAGTCTAAACCCATGATGGCGAACCTATGACACGCTTGTCAGCATTGACACGCGTAGCCATTTTCGATGACACATGGCCGCATGCGACCGCATACCAGAGAAGTATGGAGCCACATGCTGAGAAGGATGTTTCATCCTCCGCTCCTGCACGGCCAGGTGCAGTAGCCGAGGATAAACCATTTGCTGTAGTGTAGACACTCTGTGCCAGAGGTCTGTAGGTCAAAACAATAGAACTCCGGCACAGAGCGTCTAGTTCTAGGACTTCCAGTTAGGCCGTTTTTCTCAAAGTGACAAACCACCCAAGTTATGCTTGGTTTTTTGGCTAATTTTGACACACCAAGCTCAAAAGATTGCCCATCACTGGTCTAAGCTATGGTTCTCAAAATCTACAGGGAAGTTTTAAAAATTAGACATTAGTGGAAACCACCCAAACTTACAGAATCAGAATGAGAGGTAAGGGGTTCATACAATTTCTCTTTTTACAAGCTCCCATATAAAGTGTTATACTCTCAGCACCACAGCGGTCTCCTTGTGAGAACCATGTTTCATTTGGAAGTAGACCCCCTTTTTCATACACATTTCTGCGTGTCCTGAAGTCCACCTTGACTGCACCCCACTCTTTGTTCCATATATGACCAGGAAATCAAAAAGGGTTCACATCTTATTACAGCAGCAAATGAAATGGAATCCAGAAGCAGCTATATCACATCAAAGTTGTAACCCCCGTGGGGAAAATAAAATGTCCGTTATAAACCTCTGTGACAAACTACTCCTGGACTAGAAACTGTTGAAATGGAATTTCTCAATCAAAAGGCAAAAACACTCAATGCTTTTCATACACATGTCTGGATTGCTTTCCAGAAAGGTCGTGCCAACTTACACCTTGCCCATGTGCGTGCAAGGCCCCACCCCTGTGGTCACAAGCACATCAGACAAACTGCATCTCCTTTATGATTCTGCCCAGTGCTGGCCTTGGTGAGGTAGAACAGAAATGCTCCACCTGGACCCAGGACTTAGGGAGGGCAAGGCTCAGACAGCCGTTGGACTTCTGAGCAAGAGAAAAGAACTCTTACCACTCCATTGAAGCAGAGAGATAGAGTCTGTGTGGTGTTGAATAGAAGTGTGGCTGCCCAGGCTGGAAGGGATACGGCAGCACCGAGGTCCCCTGCTGCTTGGCCCAGGGCTGGGAGGTACTGCTCACAGGGCCAGCCCCTACAGAAGGAGCCCATCTGGGCTGAGACTGGGCTGACAAACCATGGAGATAGTCCCCAGATGGGGTGCAAGGACTGACTGAGAGGGTAGGAGGTCAGCAGGGCGGCGAGGTTGAGGGTTTCAGAAGGCCCTGCGCTCTGACTTCAGGCAGTAGGCGTGGTGGTTACAGAGCCAGGTTAGCCCTTAGCTGCTCTCTTTCGGCTTCCTGGCGCTGTCATAGGGCTTGTAGCTGCTCAAGGCTTTGCCCACCCAAGTTTTCCAGAAGGAATATGTCCCTCCTTAAATGACAATAGACTCTAACCAACTGCTTCTGCTAAGCACCTTCTCTGTAAAACAGGGTTCTGTATAACCAGCACTCCTTCTACTCATTTCTGCCTGTGGCCCCAAAAGGACTCGGGGTGTGGCAAAGTGCTCCCATATCCCAAAATGAAACGACAGTCCGTGCATTTAGGTCAAGCAAAACCAAAAACAAACAAAAACCTGACCTCTTTGTGAGCCTCACCTCAACCCTACTCCTGGCTGGGAAAGACTTGAGCTGAATGAAGAAGCAGGAAGAGGTGATTTTATCAGAAAGAACTGTGCTTTGTGTCCCAGCTCCCTTCACAGAGACCATGCTGAGGCGTTTATACATATCCTGTGAAGGGTAAAGAACCCGAAAGCACACAGGCTAAATGTGGCTGAGCGGCTCTCACTCGCAGGACAGCCCGCACCCTGGGGGGCGGGGCAGCAGAAACTGCGCAAGGAGGTGCGAGCCCCCTGTAGGCCAAGCAAGGAACTGAAAGGTAATCCTGCTGACGCTATCTTGAAGGGACACCGTCTAAAAGAAAGGGAGGCCAGCTAGAGTGAGGTGTCCTTAGCACACAGGCCAGACGCTGGGGGATCCCAGGAGGTCGCCTAGGTTGTGCATCTATTGTGTCAGTCCACTGTGTGGTCTGGCTGTGGCTTTTACTGTAGGAACAACATAAGTTATAGAAAGAGTTTTCAACTGTGTGTGTGGAGGAGGGAGAAGGATAGTTGGATTTGCATTTCAAGAACATCCTGGCTGGACCATAAAAGAATGAAGGTGGCCAGGAGAGAAGTGGAAAGGGCAGGTAATAAGCCAGTCAGGATAAGGGGGCAGGTGGTGCGGATGGGGGTGGAGACTGCAGAGAGGGTGAGAGCAAGACGGATTTGAGAGATAAGAAAGAGGTGACAGGGGGAGCAAGATGGCGACGGAGTAGGCGGACGTACCAGCTTCCAACTCCCAGAACCAAAGTGGATTACAACTCAATTTTAAGAACCATCACCGAGATAAACCAACTTTGAACAAAACTAAGTGGACTCTTCAACCAAGGAACACAGAAGAAGCCATATTGAGACTGGTAGGAATAGCGAAAACGCGAAGAGGGCTGCCCAGCTCCCCGGAGCAAACGGCAGCCCAGAGAGACCCGTGTGGCGGGAGGAGAGTTTGGCGGAGAGGGAGGGACCTGGGTCCCAGGAACCAAGCCCCAGCCTGCAGTCCCAGAGCCTAGAAGAGGCGTATGGACAGTATTGAGCTGTGAAACAAGTGAGGGAGCTCCCAGGCCTACAGTGTGGAGTATTAGGTCCCTTCCTACTCTGCTGAGGGCTGCTTAAGGGTTTGGGGCGGCAGGACGCTGAAAGGCGGTTCTGTCGGCGTGGGCAGAGGCCAAGACGGTGGGAGATCGGTCTAGCCCAGAGGGTCGGAGGGGAAGCGCGAGAGTGGTCCGGAAGCTGCGGGCCCGCCTTTAATCCCACTTACGGGGACAAAGCGGGAGGCCAGGAACGGGCAGGCCCTGCGCAAGCCGGCCCTGACCGCGGGGACCGGGCTAGGACCAGGGACGGGCAGGGGCTGTGGCTGAGCTGACGCTAACAGTCCCCCACCCCCCCACCCGGGCCGGAGAAACCGCGGTTGGCCAGTATACGTGCGCGAGCGGGCTCCAAGCGCGGGAACGGGGTGGACCCCGAGACAAGTGGAGGCTCGCAGCTGAGACCACGCTGCTGTCCCCGCCCGGCCGGAGAAAACGCGGATAGCATTCATACGAGCGGCTCCGAACGCGGGGGCGGGGTAGAGTCCGGGACGAGAGGAAGTACGCAGCTCCGCGGAAGCCAGCAAACACGTCCGCCCCAATAAACCTTGGTTTCCGACCCTGCGCAAAGGGCCCTGGCCTTGAGGGAGGGGCTAAAGCTCCGGACGGGCAAAAGCTTACAGCTGAGAGCACGTCAAAAGCCCCGCCTAACCCGCGGAACTGTAGTGAGCAGGCTCCGACTGCTGGTTCTGGGCGGAAGTCCGGAAATAGGCTGGGTCCGCAGCTGAGGAAAAGTGCTCACCTCTACCCTTGGTGCTAATCTTGTGGCTTCAGTCACAGCCCCTCCCACGGAGGAGAGGCAGAAATCATAGCAAAAGCCACAGTGGGCCGGCGCTGGCAACGCTCATACCCAAACACCCTAGGCACCGGCAGAGGGGGTGGGGGGCCTGCAGATAGACCACACCTAGAGATCACAAAGGCAACACCTACTGGACGCCAGTGGCCACAACTTGCTTATACTCAGAAAAAATGGGCAGGCAGAGGAATGCAAACCAAATGAACCAAGAGAAATCCCCAGAGAAGGACCTGAATGAACCAGATATAACCAAATTACCAGAAGCAGAATTTAGAATAATGATAGTTAGGATGCTCAAAGAAATTAGAGCAACAATGGATAGTCATTATGAACACCTAAACAAAGAGATAACAAGTATAAAAAATGAAATTGAAATAATAAAAAAGAATCAGACAGAAATGACAAATACAGTATCAGAACTGAAGACCGCAATGGAAGGAATTAAAAGCAGGATGGATGACGCTGAGGATCGAATAAGCGAGTTAGAGGACACAATAAACAAAGGCACAGAAGCAGAGAAGAAAAAGGAAAAGAGACTTAAAAAATGTGAGGAAACTCTAAGGGAGCTTTGTGACAACATGAAGAGAAACAACATTCGCATCATAGGGGTGCCTGAAGAAGAGGAGAGAGGACAGGAAATGGAAACTTTGTTCAATCAAATCATAGCAGAAAACTTTCCTAAATTAAGGCTGGGAAACACTCCACACATTCAAGAAGCACACAGAACTCCATTAAGGAGAAACCCAAAAAAATCTACACCAAGACACATCATAGTTAAAATACCAAAGCTAATGGATAAAGAAAAAATTTTAAAAGCTGCTAGAGAAAAAAAGACTATCACCTACAAAGGAGCCCCCATAAGGATGACATCGGACTTCTCAACAGAAACACTTGAGGCCAGGAGGGAATGGCAAGAAATAATCAAAGTAATGCAGAACAAGAACCTACAACCAAGACTACTTTATCCAGCAAGGCTAACGTTTAAAATTGAAGGAGAAATAAAGAGCTTCCCAGAAAAAGAAAGCCTCAAGGAATTCATAAAAACCAAACCAATTCTGCAAGAGATACTAAGGGGCCTCTTGTGAACAGTTTAAAGGGAGGAATGAATAGAGCAAAAGAAGAATACAGCTTTAAAGGATAAAATGGCAATAAACAACTACATATCAATAATAACCTTAAATGTAAATGGATTAAATGATCCAATCAAAAGACATAGGGTAGCTGCATGGATAAAGAAACAGGACCCATACATATGCTGTCTACAAGAGACACACCTTAAAACAAAAGATGCTCATAGACTGAAGGTAAAAGGATGGAAAAAAATATTTCATGCAAATGGAAATGAAAAAAAAGCAGGGGTAGCAATACTTATATCAGACAAAATGGACTTTAAAACAAAGGCTGTAGTAAGAGATAAAGGAGGACACTACCTAATGATAAAGGGAACAATTCAACAGGAAGATATAACTATTGTAAATATCTATGCACCAAATATAGGAGCCCCGACATACATAAAGCAGACTTTGATGGATATAAAGGGCGAGATTAACAGCAATACTATCATAGTAGGGGATTTCAATACCCCTCTAACAACACTGGATAGATCCTCAAGAAAGAAAATTAATAAAGAAACAGCAGACTTAAAGGATACACTAGATCAACTTGATTTAATAGATATCTTTAGAACTTTTCACCCTAAAGCAGTAGAATATACATTCTTCTCAAGCGCTCATGGTACGTTTTCTAGGATAGACCACATGTTAGGACACAAAAATGGTCTCAATAAATTTAAGAAGATTGAAATCATATCAAGCATTTTCTCTGATCACAATGCCATGAAACTAGAAATTAACCACAAAAGAAAAAATGAAAAATACTCAAACACTTGGAAACTAAATAGCATGTTATTAAATAATGAATGGATTAACAATGAGATCAAAGAAGAAATAAAAAAGTTTCTAGAAACAAATGATAATGAGCATACATCAGCTCAAAATTTATGGGACACAGCAAAAGCAGTTCTGAGAGGGAAGTTTATTGCACTACAGGCATATCATAAGAAGCTAGAAAAAGCTCAAATAAGCAACCTGACCCTGCATCTAAAAGAACTAGAAAAACAACAACAAATAAAACCCAAGACAAGTAGAAGGAAGGAAATAATAAAGGTCAGAGCAGAAATAAATGACATAGAGGCTAAGGAAACAATACAGAGGATCAATGAAACAAGAAGCTGGTTCTTTGAAAAGGTAAACAAGATTGATGAACCTTTAACTAGACTCACCAAGAAAAAAAGAGAGAGGACTCAAATAAATAAAATTAGAAAGGACAGTGGAGAAATAACAACTGACACAACAGAAATACAAAGCATTGTAAGAAAATACTATGAAGAACTATATGCCAAAAAATTAGACAATCTTGGTGAAATGGACAAATTTCTTGAATCATATAACCTTCCAAAAATCAATCTGGAAGAATCAGAACACCTAAACAGACCAATTACAGCAAATGAGATCGAAATAGTTATCAAAAAACTCCCAAAAAAGAAAAGTCCTGGGCCTGATGGCTTCACAAGTGAATTCTATCAAAAATTCAAAGAAGAACTAACTCCTATTCTCCTCAAGCTATTTCAAAAAATTCAAGAGGAAGGAAGACTTCCAAACTCCTTTTATGAGGCAAGCATAATTCTGATCCCAAAACCGGGCAAAGACAACACAAAGAAAGAAAATTATAGGCCTATATCCCTAATGAATTTAGACGCTAAAATTCTCAACAAAATATTAGCCAACCGGATCCAGCAATATATGAAAAAAATCATACACCACGATCAAGTGGGATTTATTCTGGAGAGGCAAGGCTGGTTCAATATTCGCAAATCAATCAATGTGATACACCACATAAACAAAAGGAAGGACAAAAATCACATGATAATTTCAATAGATGCAGAAAAGGCATTTGATAAAATCCAGCACCCATTCATGCTCAAAACTCTCAGTAGAGTGGGAATACAGGGATCATTCCTTAACATGATAAAGGCCATCTATGATAAACCGACAGCAAACATCATACTAAATGGACAAAGATTAAAAGCAATCCCCTTAAGATCAGGAACCAGGCAGGGTTGCCCACTTTCACCACTCTTATTCAACATAGTTCTGGAAGTCCTAGCTACAGCAATCAGACAAGAAGAAGAAATAAAAGGCATACAAATTGGAAAAGAAGAAGTAAAACTGTCATTATTTGCAGATGATATGATATTGTATATTGAAAACCCTAAAGTCTCAGTCAAAAAACTACTGGACCTTATAAATGATTTCAGCAAGGTGGCAGGATATAAAATTAATACTCAGAAATCAGAGGCATTTCTATACACCAACAATGAAATATCAGCAAAAGAAATTAAGGAAACAATCCCCTTCACTATTGCAGCCAAAAAAATAAAGTACCTAGGAGTTAATTTAACCAAGGAGGTTAAGGACTTGTACTCAGAAAATTATAGAACATTGATAAAAGAAATCAAGGAAGATACAAACAAGTGGAAGCACATACCGTGCTCATGGCTAGGAAGAATAAACATCATTAAAATGTCTATATTACCCAAAGCAATTTATAAATTCAATGCAATACCAATTAAAATACCAATGACATACTTCAAAGATATAGAACACATTCCAAAAATTTATATGGAACCAAAAAAGAACACGAATAGCCTCAGCAATCTTAAAAAGAAAAAATAAAGCAGGAGGTATCACTCTTCCTGATATCAAGGTTTACTACAAGGCCATTGTACTCAAGACAGCCTGGTACTGGCATAAGAACAGGCACATAGATCAATGGAACAGAACAGAGAACCCAGAAATAAACCCACAGCTTTATGGACAACTGATATTTGACAAAGGAGGAAAGAACATACAATGGAGTAAAGACAGCCTCTTTAACAAATGGTGTTGGGAAAATTGGACATCTACCTGCAAAAAAATGAAACTAGACCATCAACTTACACCATTCACAAAAACAAACTCAAAATGGATAAAAGACTTAAATGTAAGCCGTGAAACCATAAGCATCTTAGAAGAAAACATAGGCAGCAAGCTCTCCGACATCTGTAGCAGCGGTATATTTGCCGATTTATCTTCATGGGCAACTGAAATAAAAGGCAAGATAAACAAATGGGACTATATCAAACTAAAAAGTTTTTGCACAGCTAAAGACAATAGGAACAGAATAAAAAGACAAACCACACAATGGGAGAACATATTCGACAGCACATCTGATAAGGGGTTAATAACTAAAATTTATAAAGAACTTATAAAACGCAACACCAGGAAGACAAACAACCCAATCAAAAAATGGGCAAAAGAAATGAATAGAAATTTCTCCAAAGAGGACATACAGATGGCCAATAGGCATATGAAAAAATGCTCAACATCACTAATCATTAGAGAAATGCAAATTAAAACCACAATGAGATATCACCTCACACCAGTCAGAATGGCACTTATCAGCAAAACAACACAGAATAAGTGCTGGCGAGGATGTGGAGAAAAGGGAACCCTTCTGCACTGCTGGTGGGAATGCAGACTGGTGCAGCCACTGTGGAAAACAGTTTGGAGATTCCTCAAAAAATTAAAAATTGAACTGCCTTTTGACCCAGCTATCCCACTTTTAGGAATATACCCTAAGAACACCATAGCACTGATCGAAAAGAAGAAATGCGCCCCCATGTTCGTGGCAGCATTGTTCACAATAGCGAAGATCTGGAACCAGCCCAAGTGTCCGTCAGAAGACGAGTGGATTAAAAAGCTATGGTACATATATACTATGGAATACTACTCAGCCATAAGAAACGATGACATCGGATCATTTATAACAAAATGGATGTACCTTGATAACATTATACGGAGTGAAATAAGTAAATCAGAAAAAAAGAAAAACTGAGAACAGCATGATTTCATACAGAGATGGGACATGAAAGTGAGACTATGAGACATGGACAAGAGAGTGGTGGTTAAGGGGTGGGGGGGAGGGAGGGGAGGATAGGATAGGGAGGAGGGGAGGGACACAGGGAAAACCAGATAGAAGGTGACAGAGGACAATTTGACTTTTGGTGATGGGTATGCAACACAATTGAATGATAGGATAGCTTGGAGATGTTTTCATTGTACATATGTACCCTGATTTATTGATGTCACCCCATTAGAATTAATAATAATAAAAAATATATATATTAAAAAAAAAAAAAAAAAAAAAAAGAAAGAGGTGACAGTGATTGGATTGGGGGGAGGGTCAACAATAAACCGGACGACTCCTAGGCTCCTGTTTTGCCCATGGAGCTGTCCGACGGAGCCATTACTCAGAGAACCCTGGAAAGGGGCCAAGTAGAAAGAAAGAACTTGGCCTTGGACACTGACAGTTTGAGGTGACTTTAAGAGGTACAGACAAAGATGTCAAGTAGGTGGACTGAAGCTTTGTACAGGGTGAGACGGCTTAGGAAAAAGAGTGAGGGATGAAGGTAACCTTAGAGCCAGCCATTACCATTTAAGGCCAGAGAGAAAAGGAGCCACCAGTGCCAGGGAAGGAGATGGGGAAGGAACAGCCACAAAGGCAGACACGAGAGACACGTGCCCTATCTAGCTACCCACCAGGGAATAAAATAGACATGTTCCCTGCCTGCATGGAGTTTACAGTCAAGTGGAGGGGCAGAAACATTAAGTAAGAAAGCCACAAAATTACCGAACTATAAGCTGGAATAAACGTTATAAAGGGAAAGAGAAAAAGAGTGAATTGTAGGGCGGTGCAGGGTTCTCTGAGCGACATTTCTTCAGAGCAGCTCATCTGCATTGGGATACTAGTGAGGGGACCCTGTCCCAGGATAAAGGCACTGGGTCTCCTGGTGATTTCTTAAACCTCTGGTGCTGAAGACAGCAGTAACAGCATAGTGAACAGAGAAGGCCGGGGTGGGGGGTGGGGGGTGGGGCTGACCCCTGCTATCTGTGCCTGCTACTCACTGGAGAATGCTCTTCCTTGCCCAGCTGCTCCCCAGCAGGTGCTAGGTCCACAGACTCAGTGCCTCCCCACAGTGAGTGTCTCCCAAAAGAAGAGAGAGAATCTGCAAAGCTGACCAAGGGCACAAATGCCCAGCCAGTTGCAAAAGGGTGCGAGAGAAGGTATCACGGGTCCTGGCCCAATTGGAAGATGTTTGAGCTCTTGTCCAAGTCCTGTAGACCTGCACAACCTGGCCTGTGCTGACCCCTAAGGGAGCTAAGCCCTTGCTCAAAGCAAAGGTCACCCCTGAGGAGGTCAGATAGCACTCAGCCCTGCCAAGCAGTCTGCAAGGAAATTCTAACTGGGTTGCCATGGTGGTCTTTGTGCTAAGGGCACCAGAGGAGCAAATGGCTGAGCCTTGGGGATATAGCCCAAGGGTTCCCTGACCAATCTGCCTGACAAACACCCTAGACTGAGGGTGCATTTATTCGCCCAAGGTCCCCATCAGGCTCATTATTGGATTAGTTTCATTTATATCTTTCAAAATAAACAGTATTGTGTTTTCATACACTCCCATTTAACAAGGCAAATGGGAAGCACTGTGAAGGCAGCAGCCTTAAACAGACTCAGACATTGTGAGAAAGCGCCAAGTCCTGGATAAGAGCTCAGGTTCTGGGGTCAGACAGAGTCAGGCTCAAATTCCAGCTCTGCCACCTCCCCGTCTCTGCCCCCTGCTGGTTCAGTGAGGTTGGGCACATTACCTAACTTCCCTGCGCCATCCTCCTTCCCCTTACAGAACGGGAAAATAGAACCCACTTCACAGGGCTTGTTGTGAGAATTCAATGAGATGATTCCTGGAAAGAACTTGATAATAAAAGCAGTAATGACAGTGCTGTATTTATTAAGCACTTATAGTACATCACATACCGTCATGGTGAGTTACATGAATGAGTTAATGTCCTTTCACTTGGAACTCAAGGCCTTTCCCTGCCTGGCCTGACACCGCCTTTCCAGGCTCCTTTTGTGCTTTTACTCCCTCCCCAAGCCAGATGCAAACCTTTGGTTGTGGCCAAGCTGGCTCTGCCCCTCCCTACGGCCACCACCTTCTCTCTTGCCTCTGACCAGCACCCCTACCCCAGGTTCACTGGCACCACCTCTGTCCCCCAAACTCCTACTCATCTCTCAGGGTACAAGGCAGCTATCAGCTGCTCTTTGCGGCCTCCACCACCACATCCAGGCAGCGGCTGCGCCTCCTCTGCTCCCACACACTTCCCCCCACACCTTCTAGCAGGCAGCAATAAACAGAAGTGCCCAGCACCCTGATTAAGTGCCTTTAACTATTTTAACTCATTACATTCTCACAGAAGCCCTACAATGTAGGTTTAATAATAAACTCCATTTTAGGATGCAAAATGTAAGGCACAGAGAAGCTAAGAAACTTGCCCGATGCCACACAGTTCCTAAGCAAGCGGCAGACCAGTGCACTCACCAGACCTTCCAAATCTGGATGTAGAGCTCTTAACCACTGCACTACACTGCTTCTAATGGGCACAGGGGTCCTAAGTTCACCTCCTCCATCCAGCAGGGAAAGCCAGGGATTGTTTCATTCAGTTCTGCATTCCCAGCTCCCGGTGCAGTACAGAGCGCACAAGCGCATGCCAACTCCCTCCCTCCATCCCCCAGACACCACACCCAATGATTTAAGGAAAAAAACACTAATCCAGTACAATTCATCCATATGTCCTGATCTCCTTTGCTCCCTGTGCCTGATTTTTTATTAAGAATTCCTGCTCTGAGTCCTGTCCAAGGGCCTAGTAGAGTCTCTTTGAAGCTGATGATTATAAAGAGCTTCTTCAAGTTTATTTTTATATTTTTAAAGCTATTCCACCACCCCTCCCCATGGAGAAGTTTAAAGCCTGATGATTTAAAAAAAAAAAAAAAAAAGACATATTGCATGACAACTTTTTTCATTGAAAGGAAGGGTCTCTATTTAAAAAGAAAAAAAAAAAAAAACCAGTGTAATAAAAAATCCCGAAGGCAAAAGGGCTTTCAGGAGGTTCCTTCCCTGACTGGGCAGCTCCTGGAGGCAGCAGTGGAGCAGGAGGAAGTCCCCACGAGGGAGCCCCAGGAAGGCAGCGCTGGCTACAAGGCCGTGCAGAGCAAGCCTGCCCAGCTCCTCCGGTTGCTCATCACGGCAGCCAGAAGTAGCTGGAGAGGCCAGGAATCATGGCGGGGAGCGCGGGGTGGGTATTTGAAAAATCTTTGGAGTTAGCAAAACGAAAAGGTTGCCCAGCTGGCTCTTGTCCCTTTCTTTTTTCAAGCTCAGCGTCTAATTCATATATTTCCAGGATTCTTGCCCTTTCCCCATCAAAAGTGGATCACATCTAGGGCCAACTGGTCCTTTGCCCTGAGTCATCCACGTTCCTCTGGTCTTTTCCTCCCTTAGAAACAAAAGGTGGAGCTTTGCCAAGATTAGATGGTATTCCTTTCAAAGTCCCAAAACTGGCTCAGTTCAACACGCGCAAGAGGAGGCCTTCAAAAATGCTACCGTTAATTTTCCAATAAAACAAAACTTTTCTGAATCAAGGCCAATAAAGAACCAACATCTTCCAAATTTAGGTCCTAATCATCTCTGTAAAAAAAAAAAAAAAAAAAAAAAGAATTTTTAAGCCAATGCTTAAATTGTGCTAAAGGCCTCAGATTTGAAAAATGCTTGAAACTAGAATCGGGAGGTGATGGATGTGTAGTAAGGAAATGTGGGGGCGGGGGAAGCACTGGCTATGGTTTTGCTTCCAACTTGCAGTCACTGAGTTCGTGAGTCTGTGCGATCTTGGCCCTCTTGATAGGTACACACTGAGCACATGCTGATACCAAAACTCAGTATAGAATTTGGAGGTACTGCTTGCGACACAGACTCACTACATTAAGTGATTCGCCATCTCAGAATCTCAGAAAGAAGAGGAGACCAATGATTAGCAAATATCTGCATATAAAGGACTTGGCCCTTTGCAGAAACCTCTCAAAGTCACTTCCTGTCTTCCCTATGGACTATTGGAAAGGAAAATGAAGTGACCACGAGTGCTACCCCTGGGCAGAGAGGAACACGTTGAGCATGGAAAGGGAAAGATCGCTATGGACCTGAGTGGCCAGCAGGACTGGCATAATGGAAGATGGCCAGGGATGAGATGGGCCATGATGAGTGAGGATTAGCTGGGGTTCGAGGGGAGGGCTCCTGTGGTTTGGCTTAGCCCAGGTTTCTGATAGGAAGTCAACTCTGAAAGCGATGGTGTGTGTGTGTGTGTGTTTCCTTTTTGCTTTAATAGGTACTTACTGCCTGACCAGGCGGTAGCACAGTGGATAGAGTGTTGGACTGGGATGTGGAGGACCCAGGTTCGAGACCCCGAGGTCGCCAGCTTGAGCACGGGCTAATCAGGCTTGAGGAAAAAAAAAAAAGCTCACCAGCTTGGACCCAAGGTCACTGGCTCCAGCAAGGGGTTACTCGGTCTGCTGAAGGCCCGCGGTCAAGGCACATATGAGAAAGCAATCAATGAACAACTAAGGTGTCACAACAAAAAAACTAATGATTGATGCTTCTTACCTCTCTCCATTCCTGTCTGTCTGTCCCCCTCTATCCCTCTCTCTGACTCTCTCTCTGTCCCTGTAAAAATAAAATAAAATAAAAAATAGGCACTTACTATATATTTTTAAAAATGTCTGGGGTGGGGGAACATTTGCTCTTCCATTTTCAGTTTAGCTCCATGCCCTATTTTTCCTATTGATCACCCAATTTATACATTTATATACCTTCGCAGACCCTGTAGAAATTTGAGTTTGTGTCCACAGCCCTATAGGTAACAGAGAAATTGAACATTATCAGAATGATGGAAATGGTGCTTCAGAACATCACCTGTATATAAGATTATCAGATAAAGTATACAAATGTATACACAGTTACATTTCAATTTCAGCTAAACAAAACAAAAATTATTCATTATTTTTTAAATTTCAAACTGAACTGAACATCCTGTTCTGTTTTTCCCCAAACCCTACTCATGTTGCTTATATCAAATTAATAGGGGGAAAGAGAGGATGAGGTCAAACATGGAGGCTGTGTCATAGCCCCAGGAGATGAACAGTATGCTCCCAGAGTGGGGCAGACATCTGGATGGGAGGGCAGAGACGTTCTGAAGCAAGAATGAGCAGAGCATGCAGCCTGCTTGGAGATGTGAGCCAAAAGCAGAGAAGTAAGCCAAGACCTACAGAAACGCAGCTCATGCTCTAGCTCGGCCACCTAATCAGATAAGACACTCCCAGCATCAGTTTCCCCATTACTGCCTCCTCGTGAATCATGAGGAGTAAAGAGATCATGGACATGCCATACAAGTGCTACACAAACAGTTTTTATTAGAAAGGCCCCAGCCCCATTATTTTCTATATGTACAACTGCGAAAGCCATGCCCCTTCCATGAGGTCCTTCTCAATCCTTTGGAACACAAAGGGTAAAATGTCACCTTATCCCATTTTCCCACACCACTTGGATTTGTCCAATTCCCCACTCTTTAACATGGGCACTTTTAAGTACTTAAGAGTTTCCTGTCACTGGCAATCTGGATGACCTTTCCTCTGCTTTTTTAATGAGACATTGCTAAAAATGTTTATTAGGGAAGAGTTAGGAACAGAGCCCCATAACCAAAAGCTTTGACCCATGCCCTGGCCAGATAGCTTGGTTGGTTAGAGCATTGTCCCAAAGTACAAACGTCCCTGGTTCAATCCTGGGCCAGGGCACATACAGGAACAGCTCAATGTTCCTGTCTCTCTCTCTTCCTTTCTTGTTAAAATCAATAAGTAAGTGTTTTTTTTTTAATCGGTTTAAAGTAAGCCAAACCAGTGGTGGCACAGTGGATAGAACATCAGCCCAGAACATTAAGGTCCTGGGTTCAAAACCCTGAGCTTGCCAGCTTGAGGAGGGCTTGAGCCCCTTCAGCAAGGTACATATGAGAAGCAATCAATGAACAACTAAAGTGAAGCAACTATGAGTTGATGTTTTTCACGTCTCTCTTCCCTCTCTCCATTCCTATCTCTCTCTTTAAAAATAAAATAAGCTTTAAAAAAAGAAGAAGCTTTGACTCTTTGACCTTCCAGGTGGCCATAGGCCATGACCAAACACACCCTGGGTCCCATGTACTACATACACCTGGTTTCTCTGTGCTCAACCATCAGGCAGAAGCCTGCTCTGCAGACAACATGAATTAATGGGCTCTGAGACTGACCCTCACCTCTGCCACTCTGTCTCTACAGATCGTGTGGCTTTTCCATCCAAATATAAGATTTCTTTTTGTTATTTAACGTCCTTTTGTTTTATTTGCTTTCTCTTTTCTTTACTCCAATTTTATGACTAGTGCTTACACTGAAAGTGTCAACCATTTCTCTATGAGTCACAAATAATGGAGGCATAAGACATTTTTCACTTGCCTGAATCTTTTTAAATCACTGTGCCCCTGCCCTCAGGGGGTTCTGCCTTCCTATACACACCCCAGACAGGGGCTTCGACCCAGACCCCAGATGCTGCATCTTTTCTTGGCCTCCATTGCCACCTGCAGGATAATTAAGGGTGACTTCAAAGGCCCTGGATGGCAGAGGATAAAGAAGGCAATAGCAGTGTGAAGTCTTCGGGCTTCACCAGCTGTCAAGAGATGTCATGAGGCACAATCTCATCACCTCTTTGGAGCTCAGACTCCAATTTTTAATTAGGCAAGTCTCTCCTTTGAGCCTATATCTTTATCTCTAAAATAGTATTTGACACCCAAAATATTGCCTTGATAGTGATCACTGATGGGTCATTTACTCATTATGTATTCATGAAGTTAACACCATGTGGAATACAAGAACATGAAAAAAAAAGTTTTCATGCAGGAAATCACAATTTTACAGTGGCATCAGTCAAACCCGCAGGAAACTGTCAGTTTGTTGTGACACTTGCTACAAAAAAGGGATGAACAAAGTGCCATGTGAACCAAGTGGTGACTAACTCTGTGCAAGCAGGGAAGGTTTCAGAGTAGAAGTGACATACGAGCTGGATTTAGAAAAAAACATTGTAGTTCACCAGAATTTGGAAGAATGCAGAGGAAGTTGTTTTTCTTCCCCAAGCCTACTTTTCTCATCTATAAAACAAGAATACTGTTCACTGTATAGAGAAGAGGGGAAGGACATTCCAGAGGGAGGGAGCAATGAACCAAATGCTTCAATCTAGCTTGCTTTCAGAATCTGACTGAACTTTCAGATCCTGAATCCGGTTTGAGAAGAGAGAAGTATGAGGAGAGAGAATTTTGCCAACTTAAAACAAATGGGCAGCCACTCTTTACCTATGGCGAAGCCCAACCCTGTCATCAGTCTAGGACATGAATGAGAAGGAGGCACTTCAATGTTGGGAAAAGACCACTCAAGTCAAGATCAGGATGTCTGCTTTAGGACCCAGGCTCTGCTATCCACTCACCGGTGACCTCGGCTAGGTTAATCATCTGCATGGCTCAGGTACCTCACTATCTACCTCAGAGTGTTGAGAGATACAAGCAAAATTGAGCCCGACACAGACATGCTCAGATGTGTTAGCCACAGGTATTACTATTAGGCACCTTCAGGAAGTTGTTTTTCTTCCCCAAGCCTACTTTTCTCATCTATAAAACAAGAACACTGTAATACTGCTTTCCCTGTAGGAATCAAGAATTGTGAAGCTATCATTTTTATGTAAGCTATAAAGTTCATATAAACCTGAGTTATAAATAAGAGCTGAGAATAAGATAATCAAACCTACAATTTTAAAACATACTAAGTGTCTATCCTTTGTAAACCATTTTCACTCTCATCACCTCATTTAACTTTTCATGACAACACCTTATAAGGTAAGTATCATATTTATGTTCATAATTAACTGTGATAAAAGGGGGAATCAGCCTGACCAGGTGGTGGTGCAGTGGATAGAGTGTCGAACTGAGATGCAGAAGACCCAGATTCGAGACCCCGAGCTCGCCAGCTTGAGTGCGGGCCCATCTGACTTGAACAAAAGCTCACCAGCTTGGACCCAAGGTCGCTGGCTTCAGCAAGGGGTTGCTCAGTCCGCTGAAGGCCTGCGGTCAAGGCACATGTGAGAAAGCAATCAATGAACAACTAAGGTGTTGCGACGGCAACGAAAAATTAATGATTGATGCTTCTCACCTCTCTCTGTTTCTGTCTGTCCCTATCTATCCCTCTCTCTGACTCTCTCTCTCTGTCCCTGTAAAAAAAAAAGGGGGGGGGGGAATCAAAGAAGTTAAGCTCATTTATTTAATAGAGATACTGTATGTGAAGCCATGAAGTAAAGAGGATCATGGAAATTATAGCTGAGCAAAAGAACAGATGTGAAGTGGTTGTTGGTGGCCCCAGGCTCAGAGCTTAGACTTCTCTGTCCCTCTCAGTCTCTCCAGGCCCATGGCTTTTAGCACTGCCTGCTTGTATCCTGACAACCCCACATTTCTAACTCCAGCCCAGCCCTCTCTGGACATGCTGGTCACCATAGTCTACTCCTCTCCTAGCTTTTCTAACTGATACCTCAGGTCCAAAGTTAAGCTCTTCTCCACCATCTTCCAGTGTCAGTCAGCAGCAACTCTATTCTTCCAGCAGAATGGAGTTCTCTTCCATTCCTCTATTTCTTTCACACCCCACAATTGAACAGGAATCTTTTTTATTCTCCTTTGATAAACATATCCAGAATCTGACCACTTTTCTCCACCTCCAGCACTGCCCCCTGGCCTGACAACACTTTCGCTCACCTGAATTACTACCTTGACCTGCATTTTGTTCAATGACCTCTTCAGTCTATTCTCAACACAGCAGCCAGTGTGATCCCTGAGAAAGTCCATCTGCTGCTCAAAACTGACCAATGGCTTCCCATCTCTTTCACATTAAGGTCAAGGTCCACAAAATGGCCGCAAAGCCTTATACAACTGCCCCCCTTCCAGCAGGCATCATTTAGTTTTCCTGTTTATTGCTCACTGACTACAAGCTCGGCAAGGGGTCATTTACTGGCACCTAGAGGGCGCTTTATAAGTAAGTGTCCAATGCATAAAATGATTACACAAGAGTTCAGTTGCATAGTGGCAAGTGCTATGAACAAGATGTACTGCTATAAGAGGCAGTTGGTAAGGAATACCAGAACTCCAGCTGACTCTTGCAGCTTCAAACGCAGAACTTGCTCCACCAGGACCATGTGCAGAGAATGCCTGGCACAGAGTAGGTGCTTTTATATACTAAGTGAACTGGAATCTGGGGTGACTTCAGAAGACAGGGAAAGCCTTCCCTTACCCTCTTTCAGAGACTGCCTAGCCACCTCTTTCTGACTCTGTCTCTCTCTCTCCCTCCTTCCTTCCCTCTCCCTACATGTTCCCATGCACACACCCACATACTCTGCTCCCCTCCTGCTTCTGCTTCCCCTTAGGTTGGAGGCTTTGTGGCTCCTTAAAATGTAAACAGTTCTCAGGGGGAAAGAATAAAAATACAGTCACCTGCACACAGCCAGCTCAAACTGGCCTGCTGGACACAAGATGGACAGGGACTCTCTCCCCTAACTGCAGGTGAGGGAGAGAACCAAGACGAGGAGGAAGGACAGCACAGGGGTAGAAAATGGCTGTAAACAAAGAAAGTACGTAAGTCTCACCTCACGGTGGAGGTAGATACAGGAGATAAGCCTGGGGGCGCTCGAGAACTTGGAATAAGGTTGCCCTCTGCCGGTGAATCTATGAAATCAGCTCGCAGTGGCAGAGTGCGGAGATAGTTGTGCAAGAACAGCTCTACTAAATTGTAACTCATCTTAGATGCGGCGCATCTCAGAAAAGGGGGGCAACGGGTCTAGGTAAGTTTGGGCCCTTTTGGGCTCATGGAAAATTTTGGTCACATTGAGATGGATCAACAGACTGTTCAAGCCACACAACACCGTAGTCTTGATTCACCCAACTCCTCTGCTCTGAGTTCATGGTCTTCCAGCAACTTCGCCTGCCCCTGCCTCCCCTGGGACTTGACTCCAGGGACAAGATGCATTCCACAGGCGGACGCACAGATGTGGAGCCCCGGGAGCCTTTTCTCGGAGTAAATTAATGACCCTCGACCTGGTTAGCACCACTCAGCCCTCCGCAGTCGGGCTGCAGGGCGAGGCCGCCTGGGAGTCGCAGGCGCTCGCGAAGCGCCTGCCGCGATGGGGCACCAGAGGCACTCGGACCCAGAGCCGAGCGCTGGCCTCCCGCGGGGCAGTCGTCCTTCCCATGGTGGGATTGGGGCCCACAGGGTTCCCCAGAGGGGTCAGGGAGAGGCAGAGGGTAATGGAGAATGGGGTAGATGAGAGTGCATTTATCTGGGAGGAGTCTAGGCTTCCATCTGACTCTCAGAGGCTCCCAGCCGAGGACGCAGAAGACCCAACGGCGAGAGGTGGGACCGGTGGGACCGAACCCTGGCATCCGCAGGCCTGTCTGCTTCTTTGGGCTCATTCTCCCCACAGCGGCGAGTATCACCAAAGATTCCGGGAGCGGGTGGGTGTCGGTACAGTGTTGGGGCTGCCGTGGTCGTACTCACCACCTGCTGCCCTCGCAGGGCGAACCACCAAATAGGGGGAGGGGGGCGCCGGCGATTTTAGTGGGAAAAGATTCTTTCAAACCCGATACCCTCCTCTTCCGAATCCGAGCCCCGCAAAGAGGCTCTGAGGCAGCGGACAACCCCAAATAGAGCCCTCCCCTACCCGACCGCCCTACTCCCAGCAACACTCTCTCCGCCACCGCCCTCCTGGCACTGGGGTGTTGTCAAAGGAGGCTCTGGGCTGCCTTGTGCGTAGAGACAATATATAGAATTTTATTCAGGGTCGCCTGCTTTGGGGACTGAGGTCTGTAAGGTCTGGAGGAGCGTATAAGTGAGGTCAAGTTTATCCCCGTTTCGGGCCCGCGTGTCGTAAGCATCAATATCTCCTTTCTGGGGGGTGGGAGGGGGTGTCAGGCTGGCCATCTGGGAAAGGCACAGTTGGCGCAGGAGTGGCCTTGCCGCCCCGCTGGAACCTCAGCTCTCGGTGCAGCCACACCAGTCCAGTCCAAGAAAAGGAGTGGCTTTCTCCCCTACCTATTCCAAGGGGAAATAAACTGCCTCTGGCTTTCTTCCCCCCCCCCCCCCCAATTCCTCATTTTTAACAAAACTGTTGTTGGAGGCCGGCGGAGGTGGGCTGGGACGGAGGAGTTCCCTTGGGGGAGCAAACATGCCAACTCCCCATGCCTGGAGTGGAGTCAACGCTTGACCTAGCCAACCTCCCCAGAGCAAAGCTCCTTTGGAACCCGAGCCCCAAATCCCACCCCATGGGCCTGGTGCTGTCCCTCCTCACCTGCCCCACATGCTTGATTGCTTGGTAGCACTTAGGGTCACAGTATAACTGTTTTGGGGGCCCTGACCCATAGCCTTTGCCTCATCATTTGGTTCTGAGTGGACAGTGCCGTCTACTTGTACCTCCAGAACACCTCCCCATCCTCCCATCCCCCACCACACACACACACACACACACACACACCAGGCTAGGCTCTGGCTTGCCAGCCCTCCTTCAATGCACACCAGGACCTGGGAGGACCTCTGGAGAAAGGCAGAGCCCTGGGGTGCAGTGGATAATGGTTACCCTCCCCTCCCCTTAAGGAACCATTGGCAGCATCCACAGTTGTCCACACAGGCTAGAGCCTATCCCAGACCAAGGATGAATGCCAAATGCACAAGCAGTGAATTCTGGCTGTGGGGTCACTATGGGACCACAGACAAACAGTACAACCTGAATGATTCCTTGGACCCATATTAGCATGGTGGTGTTAGTTATTGGGGGGGGGGATGCAAAAATGAGGCACTGGCATTCACAGCTCCATACATTACAAGTGCTTTCACCCCTCCCCTTTCCTGCACTCCTCTGTTTGCATTGGTTGTGACCACTTCTTGCCAAATAACTCAGTACAGATAGGAAGTTTAATTTATTTCAGGGTATGCTCCTTAGGTACCAAGAGTCATCAAATAAATTGAATTAAATAAATTAAAATAAAATGCCCAGGACTGATCCATGTAAAATTTGCAATCTTTGATGGACCCTGAATGTTTGGATCAAGTGAGAGCAAGGCCAGGATAATAAACATGGGGCTTACGAACCTTAGTAACCTTGAGGTGAATCAAGTGAAAAGTAGGTAGGTTCCATCCTAGTTTAGAATCCTGGTTCTTACACTAGCTGTTTAGTCAATCTCTCTAAGCTTCAGATTCATTTTCCATTTTTTTAATGGCAGAGACAGAGAGATAGGGACAGACAGGAAGGGAGAGAGATGAGAAGGAGCATCAATTATTCGTTGTGGTGCCTTAGTTGTTCACTAATTGCATTCTCATATGTGCCTTGACCGGGGGCTCTAGCCAGAGACCTTGGGCTTAAGCCAGCAACCTTGGGCTTCAAGCCAGTGACCTTTGGGCTCAAGCCAGTGACGATGAGTCATGTCTATGATCCCATGCTGAACCCAGCGACCCCGCTCTCAAGCTGGTGAGCCTGTGGTCAAGCCAGATGAACCTGCACTCAAGCCAGCGACCTCAGGATTTCAAACCTGGGTCATCTGCGTCCCAGTCCAATGCTCTATCCACTGCACCACCACCTGGTCAGGCATCATCTTCCTTTTGTGTGTGTGTGTTTGTATGTGTGTGTGCAACAGAGACAAAGAGAGACAGAGAGTGGGACAGACAGACCAGAAGGAAGAGATGAGAAGCATTAATTCTTCGTTGCGGCACCTTAGTTGTTCATCGATTGCTTTCTCATATGTGCCTTGACCAGGGGGTGGGGGTGGGGTGTGGTTACAACAGACTACGTGACCCCTTGCTCAAGCTGGTGAGCCCGTGCTCAAGCCAGATAAATCTGGGCTTAAGCCAGCAACCTTGGGGTTTAGAACCTGGGTTCTCTGCATCCCAGTTCAATGCTCTATCCACTGCACCACCACCTGGTCAGGCATCATCTTTCTTTTGTATGTGTGTGTGCAACAGAGGCAAAGAGAGACAGATAGTGGGATAGACAGGGACAGACAGACTGGAAGGGAGAGAGATGAGAAGCATCAATTCTTCCTTGCGGCACCTTGGTTGTTCATTGATTGCTTTCTCATATGTGCCTTGACCGGGGGCGGGTGAGGGGCTATAGCAGACTGAGTAACCCCTTGCTCAAGCTAGTGACCTTGGGCTCAAGCTGGTGAGCCTAGCTCAAACCAGATGAGCCTGTGCTCAAGCTGGGGACCTCGGGGTTTTGAACCTGGGTCCTCCATGTCCCAGTCTGATGCTCTATCCACTGTGCCACCACCTGGTCAGGCTCACCTTCCACTTTTAAAAAGGTATCATTATTTATCTTGACAGGGTTGTTGTGAAGAATAAATTAAATAACATATCTGAAAGCCCCTAATGTCTAAGAAGTATTAGTAAATGTCCATTTCATTGTTGAAAATTCTATCGCAAATAAAGTGAAAAGTGATTCTTGTCCTCACATGTCAAAAACTCTGGAAAGACAATCCATCAGAAGTCCTTGGGCGCCTCAAGCAGGATCAGGAGATAGTTAAAAAGGAGAAAGGGGAGGTAGAATGAGGATGAAGGTGCTCAGGGACTTTCTTCCTTCTTGGTCCCTCAGTTTGGGTGAGGAGGAAGCAAGCATGGTGTTCTGACAGCATAAATATGTTTTCACAACATTGTATTTTTCGAGAGAGAGAGAGGGAAGCACCAACTCATTGTGCCACTTAGTTGTACATCCACTGATTGCTTTTCCTATGTGCCCTGACTGGGGCAAAACTGGCAACCTCTGGGTGTGGGGTCCAGCCAGCAACCTTGATGCTCCAGGAGGATGTTCTGTCCACTGCACCACCAGCCAGGGCTCTATTAACCGCATTTTTTATTTTTAGGGACAGACAGGAACGGAGAGAGATGAGAGGTATCAATCATCAGTTTTTTGTTGCGACACCTTAGTTGTTGTTCATTGATTGCTTTCTCATATGTGCCTTGACCATGGGCCTTCAGCAGACCGAGTAACCCCTTGCTGGAGCCAGCGACCTTGGGTCCAAACTGGCGAGCTTCTGCTCAAGCCAGATGGGCCTGCGCTCAAGCTGGCAAGCTCAGGGTCTCGAACCTTGGTCTTCCACATCCCAGTCCAACGCTCTATCCACTGTGCCACCGCCTGGTCAGGCAGCTGCATTTTTTAAATTGTCCCATTTTCTGATAAATTCACCCAACTCTAGTCTCCTTTCTTTCCTTCTCTCTTCAACCCTTTTTCTTCTCTCCCCTGCTTCTTCCTATAGCCATGGGATCTCAATTACTCCTTTTGAATTTCAGCTTTGTCCGAAAAGCTTGTATACAGAGTAATTCATAGTATTGTGATAAGGATTAAGTAAGTCAATATATATTTAATAAATTAGTCCTATTTTCCTTAAGTTATCTCATCTTTCCCTCTTCCCTGTTGACTTCCAATTCTCCCTGCTTCTCCTTCGTTCCATTCTTCACTGACACTGAAGGTGAGGCCGGATCAGGCACAGACATGTGGAACGGGTCTGGGAAGTGTGGTTTCTTTATTCATTTTTCCCTACTTGGACACTATGCTTTGGAGATGACTGTCATGATTGGCTCTTAACATCTTATCAGCTAACAGTCTCTTACCACTGGGCTCTATGAGTGAATAACTCTTGAATTACTTACTTTCAGGGACTCCTCATTGGGTGTGTGGTCACAATTTGGAATCCTAGAGTAAATAAATTCAATACTGTAAGTTGATTCAATTTGAGGCTGTGCCTAAACCCAACAACATTAAAAATGTACTAGCCTGAGCTGAGGGCTCCTTGGGCAGGTTATACAGAGGGACTTGCAAAGTTCATCTTTGCTCTTTGTTTGGGCTTAGAGATCTGGCTTCTCCTTCCGAGGATTATCTGGAAGTCAGAGCCCTGAATATCCTAGACTTCTGCAGGAAAGTCCCTCCTGGCCCAGAGCTAGGGCTGACTGACCTTACTCATCAGTGGCGCCTCCCTTAATAGTTCAATCTGGATGGATTGCTCGATCCATTTGTTCATAGGGCAACCAGTTACTGTGATGCCTGCTTTGAGGGGGTGGGTGGGTAATAAAGGTCCAGACCTCTTGCCCCTATTCAGGACAACTCTGATGAGTTATCCCAGCTGCAAAGCTTTCCATGGACCTGAGGAGTTATTGGTTCTGACTGCACCATAGCCACCTTCTCCTTTGCCTGATCTTGTGTCTTTCCCTTTCCCCACAGGTGTTTGCCCCAAGCACTCCTCAGTTAACTTTCTTCATGCTTCAGAGTCCCCTTCTGGAGCCCAGCCTGCAACATGGAACATGGAAACGCATGGAAAGTGGGCCGAGACATATCTGTTTCCATCTTTGCTGTATAGTTCAGTGGCTGAGTGACTTTGGACAAGTTACTTAACCTCTCTAAACTTCACCTTTCATCTGGGTGGAAAAGATTATTATGAGGATTAAATGAGTTTATATATAGTGTATAAATACCTGTACCACTGAAGGTGTTCCTTCAATAACATTTCCCATGCATGACACCTCAAATCCTACTAGGACTTATATTTCTAGTTTATACATATTACTAGATTTTATGTTTGTATAATCTTAAAAATTATACTGCATGTTTTAAAGGGGTGGCTTTTATTATTAAAGTTTTAGAACACAGTCATAAGTGAAGCATAATGATTAAGAAATCAGAGGGAGCCTGACCAGGTACACTGGATAGAGTATCAAAATGGGACACAAATGACCCAGTTTGAAACCCCGAGGTCACTGGCTTGAGTGCAGGCTCATCTGGTTTGAGCAAGGCTCATCAACTTAAACCCAAGGTCCCTCCCTGGCTCGAGCAAGGGGTCACTCACTCTGCTCTAGCCCCCACTCAAGGCACATATGAGAAGCAATCAATGAACAACTAAAGTGCCCCAACAAAGAATTGATGCTTCTCATCTCTCTACCTTCCTGTTTGTCCCTATCTGCCCCTCTGTCTCTGTCTCTGTCACACACACTCACACACACACACACACACACACACACACACACACACACAAATATCAGAGGGAGTAAGCGTTTGGTTCACTGTAAATAAGCAAGCTAACTATATGACCTAGCTAATTGTTCTAAATGTTTTCACCTGTAGAATGGAATCTTAACGTGCACACTTGGGGCACATGTTATTTTCCTTAAATGCCTACAACTACATTTCCTATTCCAGCAGCTCCTCTGAAATGACCTTGCATGCCACTATGAATAAAGGCTAATTTCTGCTCCCTTGCAACTGCGCTGTCCTCAGGACTTGTTTGACCATAAGTATGTCCCAGAAGCAATGTTCTGGGACTTTCAAAGATAGCCCACAGGAAGCCAATTCATTTTGCCTGAGTCTCTTGTAATATTTTCAGTTGTAACTCAGCCACCTTGCTGTGATAAACCCAAGCTTTGGATAGGCCATGGTGTAGGGGTCCACTTAACAGCCAATATCAAGTGTCAGCAAAGTGAGTGAGCTGTCTCAGATGTCGAGGCTCCTTTGGGCCTTCAGATGCTCTGACTAGAAACCCGTGAGACCCCAAAAAGAATGGTCCCACTGAGCCCACTCAACCCACAACCCATGACAGATAATATACTGTGGGAGACCGCAAACTGGCAAAGTTCTCACAGATTAAGGCTTAGCCAAAGGCTAAGTTCTTCCTCCACACCTCCATATTAGCTATGAAGCTGAGTATTTATATTCGTCCCATCCCCCTACTTCACTTAAGTTACTAAAAGCAATTTTAAAAAAAAATATTTGTGTGTGTGTGTGTGTGTGTGGCAGAGACAGAGAGAGGGACAGACAGACAGGAAGAGAGAGAGATGAGAAACATCAATTCTTCATTGCAGCACCTTAGTTGTTCATTGATTGATTTCTCATATGTGCCTTGACTGGGGGGCTACAGCAGACCAAGTGACCCCTTGCTTGAGCCAGCGATCTTGGGCTCAAGCTGGTGAGCCTTGCTCAAACCAGATGAGCCCACACTCAAGCTGGCAACCTCAGGGTCTCGAACCCGGGTCCTCTGCATCCCAGTCCAGTGCTCTGTCCACTGCACCACCGCCTGGTCAGGCGCTAGAAGCAATTTATATGCCCTTCTTCTCACCCTTTGTTTTGATGTTGGTTGATTTCAGTTATGCAGGGAGGAGGGTTTTCTGCACTTGGGAGAATTCCTGGGTTGCCTTGGAAATGTGATTTTGTATCCAGATATTTTTGATTTGCTAATGACTTTGCTCTGCCCTCTAAGTAAAGCAGTTTGGGGATGGAGACTCACTCTTGCAAGCTAAAGGCATTGCAAAGACCTCCAAATCCCATCCTTTTTTCTAAGTTTATTTCTTCATTCCGCATCGTTCTCACTCAGGACCTGGAAAATTACTAACCATGCTGGTCCGCGGCAATAAAGTGTTGTTTTAAGCCATTAAGTTATAAGGGGGTTTGTTATGCAGCAATAGAAATCAAAACACTGCCTCCCAGGGTTGTTGTGAAAATTAAATCAGATAATGCATACAAACTAATTAACAAAGTACTAGTTAATATTATCACACTTGTAGAAAAGGGTGAGCTAATTATATGGGGAGATAAAGCATGAGTACAGATAACCTGAAATTCCGGTCGGTGGCCAAGGCTAAGCAGGTTCACACTGGATTCAGGCGGATGGTAGAGAAACTGCGGAGCCGGAAAACACTGGGCCGTTCCTTTTAATAAAGTCTCAGAATGGTGGACAAGCACACAGGCAGGGGAAATCTGCTTCTTGGGCACATAAACAGCAAAAATGGCCCCTCACAGCGGCGGGCAAACAATCCACAATTCCCCATCTCTCTAGCACAAGCACCCATAGCCTTATATAGGCCATGACACACGTGCCACTGCTATGCACCCATGCACCAATCAGGCAAAGTGCTTACAGCCGGTATCAGCGAGTAAGTCTAACACAGCTGCCCCCCATATTCCCAATACTAAGCAGGCATTATTGGATTCCATATTGAGGGAGCACCTGCCACATGCCAGACTTTCTATGTGAGCATAAAATCTCTGGGTAGAAAAGAATCTTGGAATTCTTCTAGTTCAACCTCTCACCCAGTGAAGACATTCCTTCTTGAAGGTTTGTTTAATGCAACAATTATTTATTAACCCGGCTCTGTGCCAGGAAGTGTGGTGGGTGCTGATGCTGGGAAGAAGGACACAAAGAGAACTGAGGTGCAGTCCAGTGCCAGGGGCCAACAGCAGGCAGTTCCTATACAGTGTAGTAACTTCAGAGAAGAGGGACCATTGCTCCTGCATCGAACAGGGTGAGTCATTTCACTGTTGGCCAACTCTGGTAGATATTTTCCGTGCACCAACTTGTATTTTGAGTGGCAGCTTTTGGGTTCTTTGCCATCTTGCACCATATCCGATAGCCAGCTACTCACACATCCACTTACCCAGCTCTGCTCTGACCTTTGTCGAGGAGGGCGGGCTTTGCCGGCCACTTGAACACCAGCCTGCAGGTTCTTTGAAGGCAGTGCCTGGGTCTTGTTTGTCACTGGAGCCCCAGCTCCTACAGCAACCAAAGAAAGATAAAAATAAATCAAACAAACAAACAAAAAAAGTGTCCCATTATGTGTGGGTTAAAAAAAAAAAAAGATGCCAAAGATTCTTCTAATTCAAACTCATTTCCAACAGCAGCAGAGAAAACTACCAACATAAGCTTTCTCACACTCCATTTCTCATAGGCTGGGATTTTAATAGGTGGGTATAACCGGTTCTTCAAACCCCAGGAAAGTTCACTTTGAGTTCACTACAGCCCAGTAGTTCACAAGCTGTCCCTGTTTCCCACACGTAGCCATGTGTCTCAGCTTCTGAAAAATATCTTTAAAAGTGTTTTACACATCATGACCTTTACAACAAATCTAGGAGTAAGAATTTTTATTTTAAATGGTAAATACAAGTTCTGGGTCACATTTGAGAGAGCCCTTCTCTTCTACTTTCAACAAAAGGAAAAGCTGACCCACCAGAGCAGAGCATATGGCCCCTGAATTGGTTCCTTTTCTCCCAGCCTCACTCACTGCCGAGCAGGCACTGGGGCAGGAGCCGTGTGCATGAAGAGACCAAAGCTTTCTTCCTTGCCTTACAGTTTGCCTTTAACCATAAGGCAGATCCTTGCTCCTCATTCTCTTCCTCCTTTTCTGAAAACATTATCACTTATTTGTTTGTGTTGTCCCTTCTGCATGACTACAATTGTAGTCTATATAAAACACAGTGTAGCCTGGCCTGTGGTGGAACACTGTATGAAGCGTTGACCTGGGGTGCTGAGGTGTCCAGTTCGAAACCTAGGCTTTCGCAGTCAAGGCACGTGCAGGAAACAACGATGAGTTGATGCTTCCCGCTTCCTCTGCCCTTTCTAAAATCAGTAAGTAAAATCTTTATTTTTAAGTTCTCTTTAGAGGATAAAACACAGTATAAGACTTTTATTTAGCAATTTGTCATATTTTTGTTACTACGATATATGTATACCATGGGAAAGGGGACAGTCTGTTTAATTAATTAGCTCTAGAGATAGGGCATCCTCTGTACAAAATCATCCAGCTTTCCTATGGAGGAAAATGCAGGAAATCAGAAGAAAGAAGAAAAATTGGTGAAGAAAGGGCAGAGCTTTACAATGGCAGAGGGTGAGGAATGTTTCCAGAAACTTCAGAGACAAAGAAGACCTCTTCTTGGGGGCGGGGGCGGGGGGAGTTCGGGATCACTGTGTACTCTTGGGACAGAGGATAAACTATTTGACTAGGCTATTATTCACTCAAGGGAAAAATATTTGTGTGATGAAGGGTAGGAGTAAAATTGTTTTCAGGGATAAGATCTGCTTACATTTTTTGGTAATTAAAAAATAATCAAAACAGATCCTGGAGTTTCTTGACTAATTGACTGTATTTTCATTGTATTTGAAACATCATCTCCCTCAGTGGAGATGGTCATAGTTTCTCATTATTGAACTATGATTTCTTCTTTCCTCTTTTCACTGACTTAGTGAAAGTCAACCCCCTAAGATTGTTTTTACTAATCCTTCTAAAAAAGCAATACCACGTCCTTACATAATGTTAGTGTTTGGAGAAATGCCTAAATAATGCTAACATCCCACAGTGAGTAATTCTGAGATTCATTCCTTATGTAAGTCTGCTGGAGAGAGATGTGCGTGAATGATCAGATCACCTTCCTTATCTTCCTTGTCCAGCCTGACAGCTTGGAATGGGAGCCCTGTGTGGAGCAGTATTAAATGCTTCTCTGGGCAAGGACATGGCCCAAAGGGCTGTGGCATGTGAGCACTTGCAACAGTATCACAGGCCTGCAGCTGGACTCCAAAACCTCCACTCAACAGCCTGCCAGGGGAGTTAGGAAGCCCGGCAGGACAGCTCACAGTGCTGCTGCATAACAGAGGCTTTATAGGAAGCCCTTCCTAGGTTCCCAGCAATGGGCAAAGCACTTTTCATCCATCTTCTCACTCAACATAACTATAACTGATAATGAATAATTCTCCAGGGTCACACTGTTCTGGGAAGGTGTAAGTAAACCAACTAAAAGGCAAGGACACTTAATGAACTGATCAATCAGAGGATCTACTTGAACACGGGTTCCCTGAGAATAGTTTCTTCAGCAATTTTATCTCTGCAGACCAATGCACTAGAAGACTTACTAGATAGTTTCTGGACAATAGCTAAACAGGTGTCAAGGTTGAAGGGAGAAAGGGAGATTGGTTTATTAGTAGAGCAAGGAAAATTGCAAGACACAAAATCACCCTGAAAGGATGTGGTCATCAGGATGCTGTGGGGAGCATTAAAAAATTGGGTATGGGGTTAGAGAAGCTGACATCTAAGGGACCTCAGCCATTTAGAAGCATTTGAGACCTCCCCAGTGTGATAAGACTTCCACATACTGGCTCATCTGGCCAGAGTCCTTTCACATGCAGTGTTCCCTAGTCAGCCTGGAGAGCAGTCTTCAGTCGCTCTTCCAAAGCACCCAGGACCCCTCCCTGAGAGTCTCTGCAAAAGCTTACTGTGGGGCTTTGCCATATGGCCTGGGAACTGCTCTTAGCCTCTGTGGGTGGTCTCAGGAAGAACACCCAGTGCACAAAAACATCTTTTGCATTTGAAGGAAAGCATAATTGTAGGTACAAAGAGCAGCCAGTGGCTCGCTTCAAGTGGAGCTGTATTTTCTCATGTCTGTACATGGGCAGCTTTACAAACTTCAAAGAAAGCAGCCTGGTCAATTCCAAGCTCTTCCCTGACTGGAGTCCCCTTTCACGTATGTGGTCATGTTTGGCACCAACTACACAACTGACAGCTGGTCCTGCCAGCAGCATGACGTCAGGTATTGTGTATATGATGCTCACAGTGACCATCTGCAGACTGTTGTGCAGAACGCCTACGTCTCCCTTTTTGCTGATCTGCACGAAGTCGCTCTCAAACTTGGGCATGCGCTAGAACATGACAAACTTGCCCTTGCCCCCGCTGCCGCTTCCGCGTGGAGCCGCGGATCACGTGCAGCACGTGGAGGCTCTGGGCACTGCCCTGTGATTCCTTGGTGTAGCTACCCAACTCTCTCTTTTATTAAGACTGCTGCACATGCTCTCAAAACTTCTGCCTGGATCTGAACCAGAGGCCCCGCTGGCCACGTTGAGCTTTTGTTGTCCATTGTGACTACATCCCTCACACATAGCAGGGCACCTCACCCGCACTACTTCCCATGCGGGAAGCTACAGGCTCCTTCTGCAAACAGCCACCCCACAAAAACACAGAGTATGAGGCCTGGTTTTGTTTTTTTTATTATTATTTATTTATTTATTTATTTTATTAGGTTTTTTTTACAGAGACAGAGAGAGTCAGAGCGAGGGATAGGTAGGGACAGACAGACAGGAATGGAGAGAGATGAGAAGCATCAATCGTCAGTTTTTCGTTGTGACACCTTAGTTGTTCATTGATTGCTTTCTCACATGTGCCTTGACCACGGGTCTTCAGCAGACGAGCAACCCCTTGCTGGAGCCAGCGACCTTGGGTCCAAGCTGGTGAGCTTTTGCTCAAGCCAGATGGGCCCGCGCTCAAGCTGGCAACCTTGGGATCTCCAACCTGGGTCTTCCCCATTTCAGTCCAACGCTCTATCCACTGTGCCACTGCCTGGTCAGGCATGAAAGGGCTTTATAAATAATATTTTTTAAGTGGCATCATTATATGTCATAAACGAAGCTTTGATTCTATGAGGTACTATTATAGCTGTCTGCCTTGAACCCCTCTTCCGTCTTTCTTATGACATCTTAACACCCAGACAGGGTAGGTCGTCTTACCATATCTTTCTGGCCACAGTGATTGGTGCAAGATGGAATGTACTCAATTGGGCCAAATAAGGAGGAGGAGAAGGAAGGGGAGAGGGAGGGAGGGGGAGGAGGAGGAGGAAGGAGATGGTGGAGGAGGAAGGGAAGGAGAAAGAATGAACAAAAAAAAAAACTTTCTAGGGGTTTTTCTAGCCAGAGCTAACAGAGAAACCCCCCCCACACACACACACACCCACACACTGGATATGTGTCCATAGGGTAAACATCTGGAGCTGCCTGTGACCACACCCCTTTGGGTATGAAGAGAGACCATCTAGACTCTAGGGGAAAGTGAAGACGACACGGAGTGACACAGTCCTGTCATTATGTGAGTCCCTGATATCAAGAGCCCTCCACCAAGCTTTTGTTACATGATCCAGTAAATTTGGGACTAGGCTAGCTTGAAAGGGGTTTCTGTTGTGTGCAACCAAAGCAATCCTGATGAATACATTTTGCCATCCTGAAATACAATGACATTCGACAAGTATTCATCAATTTCCAACACATCATCCTGTTATTTGATTGACAGAGATTACATAGGTAAGAAGTGAGTCTTGAGAGAGACAGGAATACTGATAGTGTCCCAGTGGCAGTGGTACTTCAGGGAACACTTGCCAGGGCTATGCAGAATTCTCTGTGTTGATTTGGACACCACAACCTGGGGTATGTTCTCAGATTTGAAAGCATGGGTGTGGGTTCTGATGAGGCTTTAGAAGTTATGTGATCTAGGAAAAGAGGATTCACACGAGGAGACCTGAGAGGTTCAGGGCAACACCACAGCAATAGTTAATGTACACTGAAAAATAGAAATGCTATGTAGACTGAAACATTTCCATTGATATTTTAATACATTATGCTCTTAAGGTATACAGGAAACCAAAACAATCGAAAGCCACTTTATTAAATTTGCTGTGATAAAGCATTGTGTTCAGTGGACTCTCGCCATAGAGGTAAACATAGGAAGGCAGATCATGATAGAACAATATAGAAAAAAAAGGTGTTAGGTAAATTGACGTTTAATGATATTGAGCTAAAATAGCCTGATACTGTTATATCAGAACAGAGAGATAAGACATCTTAAAACACAATCAATTAGCCAAATTAAGAAATTAAGGAGTCTTTTGATTAACCGGCTGCATGGACCGCATAGAGACCTAAGTTGTTCAAATTAGTGCAGTGGGGAGCACAGTTTGGGACTGGCTTTTACAGGGAAAATTACATACTGAGTGAGGAATGGGGAGGAGAGGAAGCATAGCATTAAAACAAAGCAGTGAAACAAGCTTTCTTACAATGTTTATCTATAAGGTTAATTCAGGGAGAAACATTCTGAGAACACCTGCAACTTTGCAAAGCTAGCCCAAGGCCACAGTCTGAGAAACGAGCCTCAAGGCCAGGAATAGGGAGTCTTTTCAGAAAAAGTAAATTCTGCTAAAAGTCTCTTTGTTTTAGAGAAAGTAACGTTTGCCAAAAATTATTCATGTTAAGAGCCTTTCTTTTCTACACTTCAACCATTTTACAGGGCATTTACAGGACAGGTGATATAGTCTAAAGGATTAGAAAGATTCATTGTTCAAGTGGCCAACCCTTCCTCTCTCCTGGATGGTACTCCTATGGCATGGTCAGTGTCTGTCTCAGTGAGTTTTCCTCCTCTACCATACCCTGGCTCATCAACTCTTATTCTGCTGGCAATGTTCTTTCTATATAAATCTCACTGCACTGGCTGGGATTATGAGATGGTGCAGTGGAGTGGCTCGCAACAGCTTCAGTGCAGGTGTGTGTCCCTCTCCCTGACTCTGCTTTCAGTGGCATCACACTGGCAGCCTGCAATCAGCTGTGGTGGGAGTATTTATATGAGATAAATTAGCAAACATTACAAATCAGGGTTTATTTTCCCCCAATACAAGGTAGTTGTTCATTAACAAGCATACCACTGGTTATTAGTACACCAGGCCCCACAGCCTTTTTACTTCTTTCAGGTGTGTATTTTTACCCTCATTCATTAGGGGCTATTTGACACAGAGAGCAATTTTGGGTGCTCTCTCGTAATGGACACCTCACTTTGTCTCCAGCCCTCACATTAAAGGACTCCCCTGGGTAAGACTCTGGCCCTCTGTGAAGCTGGTCTGGGAGAGACACCCCTGACCCTCAGCATGGTGCTTCTCACCATGCCTCTCACCCATCAAAACTCCTACTGCGTGATATAGTTGTCCCAGCTACTGGAAAGGAGTCTGTAAAACCATTTATTCCAAGTTAGTGTTGATGCAATGCGCTAATTTGCATCAGACTATTTGTATTTTCATAGGAAATAGAGACAGTTTAAGGGAAGACAGCCAAAGGATGAAATTTCTAGCAACACTGTAGACTGCGAGGGAATTATTTGGGAGCAAGGAGCATTAGGATATTTTTTTTAAAACTATTTTTTAAATTGAATTTTAGAGAGAGGAGAGAAAAACATTGGTCTATTATTCCACTTATTTATGCATTCATTAGTTGATTCTACTATGCCCCCTGATGGGAGATTGGACCTGCACCCTTGTCATATTAGAAGAACGCTCTAACCAACTGAGCTACTATCCAGCCAGGGTAGGATATTTTTTAAATGCTCTCAGGTTGGCTACTGCCTAAGGGTAACCCTGATAATTAATTGTGCAAGTCTGGAAAGCAATGTTGATAATGATCATGACAACAATGATGTTTATGATAATGACAATGACAACAATGATGTTGATGATGGTTCACTGTCCTTCTTGATAGTGTCCCAGGGGATTTCTCTGACTTTTGGTAACCCTCAAATAGGAGACATAAGTTGATAAAACTTGATTAGAATCTCTGTGACTCAATGATATAAAAGTCCTTGCCGAAAAGCAGATTTATTACCAGAAATTTGCCAACACCCTAAAGATGGTCCTGTTTCACAAATCCCATGAGCACGCTCCCTTTTGACCAGCCTGCTGATCCCTCAGCTCTGGAACTCCCGCTGCCCTGGAAATTTACTTATAGGCGCAGGGAGCAGGATAGCCCTGGATTTGTCTAACCAATAGGTACCTGGAGGACATATATGCTTGAGAGAACCTGAGAGAACGCTCCAGAGACATAATCTCAGGAGCTGCTGCCTGGTGTCCTTGGGGACGAATGAGTCAGTGGCAAGCTTGGGCTGGCTTTAGGTTTGCAGGCGGCCCGGAGAGGTCTGGGTAGCTTCTGCCAGTTCTCAGAGGATCCCTGTGTCTTCACTCTCTGGCACCTGCTTCTTGTTCTGCTCTTGTTTTATGACTCATATGGTATCTTTGTTTCCAATGCATATTTGAGGGATTCAGCTGACTCATACAGGAGAAAAGCAAACTGGCAGGAGATGGGTGCTGAGCAGTCTGCTGAAGATGGGATTTATTGAGTTTGAAGAAAATAGGACTTAGGGATAAGTAAGGGGCAGAAATCTAAGGATCTTAAAGTTCAAAGCCTTCTCAGGGCATAATGTTCAACATCAACCTTCAAATCCAATTTCTGGCTAAGCCATTTACATTTTCTAGATAACTGCTTTACTTTTCATTTATATCTACTCACCTTTTAAAAAATGAAACATGCAACAATGTTTAAGGAAATGAAATCAACCCTGGGGGCTCCTATAAAAATAAGTCTTCATATTTCTTTGACACATTGTAGTTTACAAAGCACATTGCCTCATCTGATCCCTACAAAAACCCATGAGGTTGATATTTTATTTTTATTTTATTCATTTTAGAGAGGAGACACAGAGTGAGAGAGAGAGAGAAAGAGAGAAAGGGGGGAGGAACTGGAAGCATCAACTCCCATATGTGCCTTGACTGAACCAGTGCAGGGTTTTGAACCGGCGACCTCAGTGTTCCCAGGTCGACGCTTTATCCACTGCGCCACCACAGGTCAGGCTTGATATTTTAATTATCCACATTTTATAGATAAGGAATGAAAGCTCACAAAGGTTTGGAGACTTTCCCCCAAAGCATCATAGGAGAATGTAGACCCAAACTCAGGTCTACAAAACTCAGAGGGCAGGCTTAAAAACAAACAAAACAAAAACCCTAAATCTTATACCATAGCTCTTTATAGAAACACATTTGTGCAGAATTCATTGATCTTGAACTTCATTTTTTTCCCAAAGATGACAGAAATTCTGAAAGTTATTAGGACATGGCCTCTCCTAACTCTTAGGGATGGTTCTTGATAGTGACTTCCAAATCAGTCATACTGAAAAATACAGTAATTAATGGATGGAGCTTCTCTTCATAAAGTTTTTTAAAATCTGTTTTATATTGAATATTGGTCCATCTCAGTAAGTGTACCCCTTTTCTACCCCCAAAAGACTCAAATACTCCCTGAGGAAAGATAGGAGTCCTAGACTCCTGCTGTCAACATCTAGGTGACTGTGGATGAACCTGCCACACACTAGTCAATGCATTCAATATTTGGGAAGGTCAGATGACTCTCTGTAGGTAGAAGTATTTCTGAAAACTTTAAGTTCTATATGGGTCAGTCTGTCAACTTCAGCTGAAAAGAAAACCTATAAACTTTTTCAGATGGGCAAGGAGTGTCCAAAATTATACTTATTATACTTGTACTTAGCAAGGTCCTACAGACATATATGAGGATCTTAATAAAAGCTGGTTCAAAATCTCTTAGGCATCACTCTCCTCCCTCCTCCAGTATCACCAAAATAATATATACATTCTCAAAGCCCTTTTCATTAAGCACGAATTACATTTTCCCATACTTTGAAAATCATGTAAGTTTAATTCCGGATGGTTACATGGGCCAAAATCCTCATTACCTTTGTAAATTTCCCCCCATGACCCAGGAGCCTTCTGGTTGTGTTTGTTGTACCCAGGAGAAAGGACTTCTCCTGGTTAGGGCTTTCTAAGCAACTGTCCATAGGGAAGGTATTCTAGGTGGGAAAAGAGATCTTTCTGGGGTGTAACTATTTCAAGCTAGTCAGTCCTAAAGGCTCAAATCTTAGAAACCCAGGAAGTACCAAATACACTATCCGTTGGAGTCAGAGGCAGAAGAGATGTCCAGCAAGGAGATCAGGAGGAGAGTGGAACTTGCCAATGAAAAGGGTGGCTCAGGAGCTAAGTCCATGAGCCCTGAACATCTCCCCAGCATGATGATTCTTTTAATGTTTGAACCAGAGTGATCCATTAGATGGACCAAGTCAAGACACATCAAGTAAGTAGAACTCTTATTTCTTAATCATCAAAATCATCTTTTGATTTATCTTAGTGTGGATTCTTTATAAAAATAATCTCATATTTAAAAAATTATTATGCAGTCTTCAGAGATAGCAGTTTTATATCCTACTCAAGTCTGCAAAGTCAAAACATGTCAGCATCTGCTTTGGATGCATGTATTAGACTCAGTGAGATACCCATGAATGGCATGGAGGACATCAGGAAGGGCCTCTTGGAGACTGCCTAGTGAATGTGGGATTAGTGGGCCAACACTCTAGTACAGAGCCTAGGGATCAACTATAGGGGTCCAGCAATCCTACCTTATCAATACCCAGGATCAATTAGTCTTTGGGCACTCATTTATAATGCCTTAACTCATAAGAGGCTAAAGAAAAATGACTACATGCAGTAGAGACCGTAATTCTTCTCATCAGCTAATATAGACTCTGGTTTACTCTCTTCCAAGCAATAGGGTTCTTGGGAAGCTGAATCTCTTATAAGAGCATGAATTTAGCAAGGAAGAAGCTTCAAGAGAAAAATGCCTCTCTGTTCCAGAAACCAGAAATGCTCATGCCTCCCTTCCTGAATAGTGCTGGAAACAGGTAGAGTTCCTGTTCTCAGAGCCTTTTTTTTTCTAGACTCACCTGTTTCTTCCGTTTGTCGACATCACTGATGGGGCACTAGATTCCTTCATTTTAATTCATGACCTCAACTCCCAGACTGTATGTTAACCCTGACCCTTCCAAATCTAATCTAGAAACGTCCTGAGATCCAATAGCCAATTTCATCCAAGGTGTGTGGATGTTATTACCAACAACAGCTATAGCAACAATAATTAACATTTACTGGGTACTTACCATGTGACAAGCATGGTAATAAGTGCTTTGTTTTCACTAACTCATTGAATCCTTTTAACAACCCTCTGTAGTAAGTACTAATAATTAGCCCCATTTTATAGATGAAGAAGTCAAGGCTTTGGGTGGTACCTTGCCCAAGTTAGTAAATTGCCCACTTCATCACATAGTTACTTAACTGGTAAAGCCAGGACTCAAGCCTAAGTGCTTTTGACTCCAGAGCCTGGGCTCTCAACCATTAGGCAATACTGCCTCCAGGAGAAACATTAACCCACCTCCTGAGAGCATCTCACTGTGGACTCCGCTTACCCCCATCCCCCATACTCAACACAGTAAACAATGATGAGTGGTCATGAGTACTTTTTTGTTGAAATATAAGCTTAAAAATACAGTTGACCCTTGAACACTCAAGAGTTAAGGATACTGACCCCACCCCTACACCCACGCAGCTGAAAATCCATGTATAAGTTTTGACTTCCCCAAAACTTAAGTTGTCCCTTAGTATCCATAGGGGGTTGGCTCCAGAACTCCCTGCCAATACTGAAGTCCACGGAGGCTCAAGTCCCCTATATAAAATGGTATAGAAAAAATGCAGTCAGCCCTCCACATCCAGACTACTGATTATAGATCACAAATACAGTACAAGTATTTATTTTAAAAAATTTGCATGTAAGGGGACCCGCACAGTTCAAACCTGTTTGTTCAAGGTTCAACTGAATTGGTCTGGAGCATTACTGTTAGAAACCAACCCATTAACTGCAGTGGTTCTTAACCTGGGTTCTATCGAACCCTAGGAGTTCGATGAGTCATCCGAACCCTCTGCCATGGGAAGGCCAGAATAATGTAATACCGTAATTTGTTGTGAGTTCATGCACTTTGTTGGTTTTGTTCTTTGAGCAAGGTGATGTTCATGCACGGCTCATTTTGTGCACCAGTAAAAAAAATATGTCTTGAATTGGAAAAAATAATCATATTTTATTTATCACTAAAGAAGGGTTCAGTGAATGCGCATATGAAACTGGTGAGTTCGGTACCTCAAAAAAGGTTAAGGACCACTGCATTATCTGAGAGAAAAATACCACCAAAGGAGACAGTGTGAAATATGAGAACCCATTTATGAAAGTCAAGGAGTCCACACTATACTGCTCATGGTGAACAAGATTGAGCATCACACATAAGACCTTGCTCACAGGCGAAAGGCAGCCAGGAATTACTGCACCTCCACCCAGAGGGGGTGCCCAACAGACACCACAGAGAAGACAGTGCCCCTTCTGAGGCTGCTTGTTATTTCTGACGCTGTGGAAGCTTCTTAATTAATAAACAAATAATTAACTGTTTCTATCACTTCCTGTGCAATTCAGATCAGAGAAGCAATACACCTTTGGTGCTTATTTATGAAGGACTTATCATAAATACTTGATATCTCTAATAGCTTTTCATAAGAACACTGAAAAGCAATTCTAAGGCCTGTTTCACTGATCTAACCTTCTCTGTTTTTTCAAGTAAGACTCAAAAAAAATAATTAAAAAAAAAAGTCCAGATGTAAGTAGAAACTGCTTGAGTGGATCAAGAAAATGGAATAAAATTAAAAATCACAGATAATCCCAACCTCATTTCAACCATTAGGATTCTCCCCGTCAGACATTTTATAAAATGGCTAATGAGCTGTCAACTATGTCTTTAATGAGCATTGCAATGTGCACAGCATTGTACATTGCTTGAAAAGGTCAAATTGACTTTTGTCACCTCCTATCTAAAGACTTCCCGATCCCACCCATAACTCTGTGGTCCCTCCACCCGTGCTCCAGGGAGGCAGGCTGCTAGTACCCTTGCTGTGGCACTCACTGTGATGAGTCACACATCTCAGGTGTACCCTGTGGTCTCCCCACATGGGATCCCCATCCTGGTTATCTCTGCATCCTTGATATTCATATACGTATTGGATAGATGAATGCTTCACTCCAGTTCCTTCTCCCAACTCCCTAGTCTGCATTTAAGTGGAAGTGTTAATGCTGAAAGTGTTAATGCTAAGCAAGAAGCCGACATTCAGAAGGCACAATGGAAACGAGGAGTGTCCCAGGCATGGTTAGTCCACACACTAGAAATCAGCTCCATGACAATGAAGAGTGGGCTGCCTTCCCCGAGGGCCTGAGAACATAAAGAGTCACAGAAAAACCTTCAAGCCAGAGGTGGGGTGTACCAACCCAAGCTCCCACATGAAACCCAGAGTGGCTCCTTGGGAAGTCAGTGAGCCAGACGCACAGCCCTTCTAGGGGTCCAGTGCGGAAAACCTCAGCCACCTGAACTGACGGGTATGATTTGCTTTATTATCCCTTCCCCAAAAGGCCACACAAGAATAAATAAATAAGACTCTAAACAACAAGCAGTGAGACAGAAGACATTTTCAAATGGCTCCCACGAAGCAGTGTAGATGCCCTGCTCCTTACATGGTGCCCAGGGGTTCAAGCTGCCATGGATACCCTCCTTGGGTCTTTCAGTTTGCAAATATGTACTGTGTGGAATACAGAGTCTGCGGGAGGCAGTAAGTATGATGTCATGCATGGATCGCTAAGTGTTATCACCTAGACCAAATCCAAGTGACTAGTCTGTTTGGTGGATGATGGAGCAAACTCTGCCATGGTCCAGGAGGCAGCTGAATAGTACCACACACACCACATAGCTGACATCCCAGATGTGACGGGACATGTGCAAAAAGCTCTTGGCTCCCGGAGTGCCGTTGCGTAGCCGTGAAACTGAAGGCAAGCTTGTTGATTCCTTGTGCCTCAGGTTCCTCATCAAGTGAAGGGTTGGCCAGACTGTCTCTCTGGTACTTCTGAGATTCTCTTTCTTTCATCTGGCAGGATTCTTGACCCATGGGTATACCCTTGCCCTTCCATGTACCTTCACACCACTGAGATGAAGGGAAGCCCAATTACAGGTGTTCATGCTCACAATCAGAAATGTTGGTGAAATACTGCTTAGTTCCCTTCCACAGACCAGTCTGGTGTCATACACCCCAACGTTGCATCACAAATTGATCAGGATGCCAGCTTGTTGGCTGCTTTTCTACTTTGGGTTCAATTCAGTTATTTTCCTGCAAAACGTAACCCTCACTACACTCATATTTTTCGTCTACCAACCTGGTACAAATAGGTGACCCACCATTCTCTCCTTGTTGTCTTTTTAGACCCCAATTTTTTACATCTAACTTTTGGATGAATGGTGGCCTGCACCCTTAAGGTCAGTATTTTACACTTGGCTCTCTTTACCTCAAGCAACTCTTTAAAACACTCAGAAAAATCCACACCACTCATTCTCAGCTGTGGAAGAAGTTTGGAAATTCTTCCTCCTCTTCTTACCATTTTTAGTGCAAGATTTAAATGTGTTTGATCAAAACACGGGACTTGCTCTCAAGTATAATTTGCAATAATGGAAGTATTATGTTTTTCTAGCCTCAAACACACTATAAAAATAATTGTCTAAGAGATCATTCTTAATCAGGTTTACCCATATATAAATTTTTCAGATTGCTAAAATAGTTTTTGTTTTGTGGCTCTTTCCTATACAATCCAAAACAATCATTTAAGGACAAAAGTCAGAGTGTTTTACTGTATTGGGTATTTATCTTATACATTGTAGAATGTTAATTTTCATAATGGCTTAATAAGTAGGTCTTTGGACTCAGTCTTGTTTGCCAGAGATTAAATATATTTTAAGTTGATCCAAGCTTGACTAAGGATGTCCTGGGACCTACAGCCCCTTCTCAGAGCTGGGCTCTTACCCCGTACCCTCTTCTTTATACTCAAGAAGACTATACTACACTGTTCAAGGGGCAAACAATCTTTGCCCTTGCATTCAAAATGCATTATGCCACATTTGGCATAAAATACTTATCATTACAATAAAGAAAAATGCAGCAAAATTCAACTTTGAAGGGGAAAAAAATCCTAAACGTCCTTGAAAGCCATGGAAAGCTAAGGGATATAGCAGATGCTATATCCTAGGAAAGTTATTTCAACAGGTAAACATGTCTGCACTTTACCAAGTTCAGCTCAGCTGGAGAGAAGGAGAAGCAAAAGATAAATTGCCCAAGAATATTTAGATCAGTTTTGCCTTGAGTCTTAGAGCAAGAGAAGGAAAAAGATGCCTTTCTCACTGTCTCAGAAATCCTTTGGTTTAAAGTTGTCCTCTTCCTAATTCTTCCCTCTTCTGTAATTTTTAATTGTCACACATGAACACCAGAACATCTCAGCTGGTCATCAGTAGCAGAGTAAATAACTAAAGGTTATGGTTTAGAAGTTTGCCCATTTCACATCAGACACCTACACATAATCCTACCCGAAACATCTCTCTTGGGTCAAGTCTCAATTGTATCATCTTCCTTTGCAAAAACATACAGACACCCATGAAAGGTCAAAATGTAATGATACTTGAAACCCATTGTACAGACAAAGTATTCCAGACTTCTCTATTTAAAAAGAAAAAAAATTAAATTTACTGTGACTGGCCACTGTTAGTTTTTCGAGTCCTATAACTCCCCAGAATTGTCAAAAGTAACTTTGTAGCCAATTCGCTTGCAAACACTAAAAATGACCTGAAATAGGCCACCCATAGTGCCAAAAGCAGTGTCAAAGAGCAAAGAGACGGTGCCACCAAGGCCCACAGCAATATCCTTGCACACAATTGGAATGGCACCCAGGGTGTACACAGGGAAAGTGGCCACGTCTACAAGGACTCGGACAGGGATGCCCAGAATGCGGCAGATGGCCTTCATCAGACAACAAAGGATCCGGAGAATGGCCCTGATGATTTTGACTACAACTTTGAGTACCTTCCAGGGAATGCTTGCCAACTCTTCCCCAATGATCAAGAAGTACGAGACAGTGACTGCACCCAGGCGGTAAAGGCCACTTTCCACGGCATTAATCACCTGCGTGATGACATACCACAGGAAATACACAATGCTCTTCAGGATTCCTACCACAAGGTAACAAATTAATTGGAAAAGCTTGATGAATGGGGTAGCCATAAAGCCTATGAGTTTTCCCAAAAAGCTACTCCTTTCCTCAACTGTGTCCGGGGGTGGCAGAGCAGACTTCTCACTCCTTGTGCTGGAGAGGGGGCTGGTGTTCTCTTTAGATTGCGCCATCCTCTCTTCATCCTGGACTTGGTTAACCACTTCCAGGATTTTTTTCATTTTCTCTGTGTCTTGTTCCGTTTCACCACAGTTGTTCTGGAACAACTGAGGGTTAGACGGAAGCAGTTTCTCGAGTTCTTTCACCATTACATCTTCTATGACATCACTGTCCCTGGTGCGCTTGACGAAGCCCATGGCCCAGCCTCCTCCGGGGACAGCACAACAGGCTGCCAGCCAAACAAACTCAGGGACGGTCACTTTGTCTTTGACTTTGATGTCGGAGGGCACAGCACCCGTGATAATATATAGATCGTCCCCGCTACCACACTGTGGGGACAGGGCCTGGTTCATTAGGCTGTTCAGATTCATGTACCACCGTTTCTGGAAGGTCGGGGTCATCGGAGCTGCATTGGTGAGAGTGAATGTGGTCATGTGGGAATCACTGCTAAGGGAGAATGGGTACAGCTGTCCTCTCTGATAATCAGAATCCAGGTAATCTGCATTCAAGGCTTGCTTGCTTCCCAGACTGTTCACAGCGGCGACGGCGTCAGCCTCATTCATCACCTCCTCAAGGTGACTGTGGGGGTCATCAATCTGAAAGAAGAGAGGGAGTGTTCAGATGCGTTGGTGCACAGCAGAGAAGGTGACCTTGAATCATTCTGGCAAGACTCTAACTAAAGTCCCTAGGACACTTCCTACCCTTGGGTTTGGGAGGGCTCAGCTTCCTGGTGCACGTACACTTCAGTCTAATATCCCCCAATACTTGTGTCTGAAAGCATCCTTCAAACACGCTGTTTCCTATCTCACTCTCTGTGTGTCCTCCACTCCTGTTCGGCAGCAACACCCCATCACACACTCACACAAATATACTATTGTGACATACATTTTTAATATGCCAGTATTTTATGAATTTCATAGCTCTTTTTTTTGTAATACTTTCCCATGATATTCAAATTGATTGTAAAATGAAAGCAAGGGGAAAGTAGATATCATTGGGCCCATAAAAATCAGAACTGCAATTCAGATAATCCTCCACCGATGTTGGCTGCAATTTATTGAACACATTTTTTTTTTTTTTTTTTTTTTACAGGGACAGAGAGAGAGAGTCAGAGAGAGGGACAGATAGGGACAGACAGACAGGAACGGAGAGAGGTAAGAAGCATCAATCATTAGTTTTTCGTCGCCGTTGCGACACCATAGTTTTTCATTGATTGCTTTTTCACATGTGCCTTGACTGCGGGCCTTCAGCAGACTGAGCCACCCCTTGCTGGAGCCAGCGACCTTGGGTCCAAGCTGGCGAGCTTTTTGCTCAAGCCAGATGGGCCCACGCTCAATCTGGTGAGCTCGGGGTCCCAAACCTGGGTCTTCCCCATCCCAGTCCGATGCTCTATCCACTGCACCACGGCCTGGTCAGGCTAATGAACACATTTTTAATGAACGTTTATATACTTTGGGTATATAAAAAATGAACTCTAATCAAAGCATCTAAATCAAATGGAAAATATAGCTTATGTTAATTATTAGATACTTACCAGGCTAAACTAAAATTCAAATTTGATCAACTGTTATTTGAACTTAATCTTCCTAGGGCATTTGCTATTATTAACAATTACTTTTCTGCATACGTCAATCTAGATATGTACCAATAAACCTACTTTTACCCCACCCTGTGTTTGCGTGTGTGTGTGTATAATCTTGGTTTTGCTTCTCTTCTTTAACTAAGCGGTATAATGTATACTTCCACTTTACCAATCTGAAAGCACAAAGAAAAGGAGCTCAGGACTCAGGAATGACCCAGAACTCTTTTTTTTAACTCTAAAACTAAACTATCAATTCCTTAATACCAGAGACCTTGCCCATCCCCCACAGGACCCAGCCAAGGACGGACACATATTAGAATCTCAAGGTACTCATTCACCTTTATGTCATGAATTAGTCATCATGGCAGATAGGCATAATAACAGAAACTTGAACCAATCCACATTTTCAAACACAAGGAAAGTTAAGTAAACATGTTATATCTAAGAAATATCTTAAAGCCATTAAAAAGCACTCTAATTATGATGAATTTGTAATGGTGGGGAATTATAAACTATAATGTTGAAATGAAAAGACAGGATATAAAATTAAATAGAAACGAATTTTTTTAAGTTTAAAATAGGTAAAAAAACCTTGAAAGGGAACCCAAGAAAATGTCCGGAATGGTCGTTTGATTCATGAAGATGCTAGTGACTTTTTCCCTCTATTTTCATGTTTTTCTCCCTACACCTCTCCTGCCGACATCAACCCACAAATTATTTATATCATTATTAGTGCTTCTCATTAAACCCATCACTAAACCCAAGGAAGTCAAGGCCACGTGGATTGTGTTTTACTTCTTGTTGGGAGGAAAACCAACAGTGCATTTCTCCAACTCTGTAATGGAAATGTGGACATGCTCATGGGAGTATGTGTAGGATTAGCAAGGACAGTGGATGAGAAAATTGATGTAAAAGAATATTTACTGTAATGTAATAGATTACTCCATAGCCTCACCCTTCAAGGCTGTTTCCTCTCTTCACCTAGTCTTAGAATCAGTCTTAGATCTTAAGATGTTCTCTACTCCCACCAAATCCCCAGAAAGCAGAGATAAGTAGCTCATTCATTTTGTAAAGCTTCTGCTGTTCTGCTATAACTGAAAGATACACCACATGGACATATAAGCCTCATTCCTGAACCAAGAGATATGATATGGCAAAGCCAAGATTGTGGAGTCTTGGGTATAAGGTCAGGGGTTTCAAGATGCATGTGTCTCCATGGTTACTAGGCATCCTGTCCACATTTAGCCTTCTTGATCCCCTCTAGGGAAAGTCTGGAGCTGGTTTTTGAATAGGCAGCCCTGTGACCGAGCATGGCAACATGCAGGTGTGTTTTCAGCCAAAGGGTCATCTACGGATGAAACAGCACCGACAGGGTAGATGGTAAGCCTGTACGCGAGCAGAGACGAGACTCTTGGAAGAGAAGGGAGAAGGAGCAAAAGAGAAACAGGCAAAAGGAGGGATAAAAAAAGGAAAAAGGATGGAAAAAGAAGAAAAGGGAAGGGATAAAAGATAGGGGGAAGAAAATAAGTGAATGAGAGAAAAGGGGGGATCCTGTGGGGGTGTATATATGTATATGAGAGAGATCACACAATATTCTTTTTTAAGCTAAAACCAGGACTGTGGGTTGATTCATTCCCTAGCTTTGGAATATGGTCTCCCAGCTGCCAATATCAGAGGAGACTTAGCTAGTTGCTTCTACATCCTCTCAGGCAACTTGGGTTCATGGGGCTTCAAATTTCTGCTATCGCTGTGCACCTGGCAACCAGGTAAGGCCTCTTCAGCCCATACTTCAGAGGTACAAGGGAGATGGGCCAGGATGGCACCAACGTTGCTAAGAAGGCCAGGGCCTAATTCTACAATGGCTTCTGTGTACCTCCCTGCCCCAAGCCTCCCTAGACAAAAGAGTAACTAAACTGTATGCTGTGGATATGCAAGCAGAAGAACATATCTTCTCTCCCAGTTTCCTCGCTTTCGCAAAACCCCATATCCAGAGTCCTCTATTCTTAGGATCTCCAAAGCTGGCTAAGATTTGATGACAAGACAGAACATAATGTTTGAAATCAAGACGGAATACCTGCATACTGCGCCTACATTGTGATGGGGTACAGGGGTCAGGGACTAATATGGTTTAAACTACTAAACTGTTTTCATTGTAACACTATATGGAAGGTATTTTTATCTTATTTTACAGATGAGGAAACTAAGACACAGAAAGATGATGTTAACTTTTCCAAGTCACCCAATAATTAGCAAGAACAGGATCTGAAATGAGGTCAGTCTTTTTATTCCTAAAGCATATATCCTTTATTACTAAGCCATGCTTTCCCCCATCTCAATAGGCACTGTACACCATTTTTCATGGTCACAGGGTAGGAAAAGAACTACTGCACTCTCCGTAATCTCCTTTGCTCTGCGCCATGGACAAAGGACACTCATCAAGGTTGCAGGGAGAGAAGCTGATGTCTGAGTCCCACATGCTGCAGTCCCAGGCTGAAGAGAGAAGGGAAAGGAGAAAGAAGGTCAAAGGTACATCTTCGGGCTGTACCTTTTTGCCTTAGCCCGGAGCCCATGGCAGCTGAGCATTAGCTTCACCATCCAGAAGTACGTCAGCACAGGCAGAGGGCCCAGCCAGAGCAGGTTCCCGGCTCCTGTTACCCTCAGGATTGGTCAGCTGTCTGGCCCACAGTGTTCCTGTTAGCACCTCACTTGGCCTCACCTGCTTTCCTCTACACCCGCAGGGGGTAGCAGAGAACAGCAAGCATAGCAAACCGTCTGGGAGAAAAACTAGTCAGTTCCCTCACCACAACCTCCTCTGCTCCCAGTTCACAGAATGGGGTGAAACAGGAAAAGAACTCTACATAGCCAGTCACCTAGATAAATTGTATGATTTAATTAAATCTGGACTGTGGCCCCTAAAACTTTCTATTTGCAATGAACAAAGTCTCATTTGTGTTGTAAGGATGGTTCACTGGAAAGATACAAAGGCATAAAAACGAAGTGAAGTTGAACAAATAGGCTCCCAGAGACCCATAACAGTGATGTAGTCTGCACTGCTGGAACCAAAAATGGATTCCAGGAAGCTCTGGGGAATTGTGACAGCAGGAGCCTGTGGTTGAAACTGATTTGACATTAATGATTGCCATCATTCAGTCACATTGAACATGCTGGACTTTTTTTATCTCTCCCTTCTGGCTTTTTACTTCTTTCTGAATAGCTCTTTCCTACTTCATGGCTTCTACTGACTTATGCTCCCTCTTCCATCATCACTTGAGCTTGTACACAGATCATCATGGCCTCCCTGGCCACTGACCATATCATTAACCTGCAATTTTAGCTACTTTTGTTACTTAATTACCTACTTCAAATGCTCGAAAGGCAGAATCCCATTTAGCCAGCTCAATTTTTCATATTAGGCCATGTCATCACCCCTGTCCATTCAGCTGTGTCTGGGTGCAGGGGAAGAACTCAGATGACCCACATAGGGCTTTCTCTTCATCAGAGACTGTGGCAGTGCCAGGCATTCTAGGTTTGTCCTGTCTAGTCATAACCTTAGTTCAATGCACTACCGTAGATAACTGAGTGTGAATAATACTAAATAAAACTAAAACAAGAAAGAAAGAATAGGTAAATTTCCCAAGGTTTATCTAATCCGATATTAATCTCTGACAAAAATAACAAAGGATGTCTTACAAGATAACATGTTGATCTTCATAAACCTTTTATTTTCTCCTTGAGGAGCCAATTAGATACACATCAAAACCTCTCTTTCTCTTCTTTTCCCTATTTTATATCTCATCAACTCTCTGTATTGTATTCTAGGTGAGCTCCTCAGATACATCCCCTAATTCCTTAAATCTCTCTTTAGCTATGTCTGGTACACTTGTTTGTTGAGATTTTCTCTCTTTTTTTTTTTCATCTTAATGACTTATCTTCTAGCATTTCTACTTGGTTCTATTTCAAATTATCCTTGATTATTCTCTTTTGTAAAATCCTTTTTATCTGTCAATAATTTAGACATGCTTATCTTAAAGCCCCTTTAAGATTTCTCTATTTTATTTGGTTTTTCAGTATATTTTGTTTCTTCAGTTGGTTAACTTCAAAGTGGTGGGTATATTAAGTGCTTTCCCACTTTTGCTAGTAAGCTTGTCTCCTTAAGAAGTCCATAGTGTTTTTCTTGGCCAGTGGTGGCGCAGTGGATAGATGGTCTACCTGGGATGCTAACGTCCCAGGTTGGAAACTCTGAGGTCACTGGCTTCAGTGTGGGTCCATCTGGCTTGAGTGTGGGATTATCAACATGACCCCATGGTTACTGGCTTGAGCCCCAAATGTCACTGATTTGAAGTCCGAGGTCGCTGGCTTGAGCAAGGAATCACTGGCTCAGCTGGAGCCCCTGGGCCAAGGCACATGCGAGAAGCAATCAATGAACAAGTAAGGGGCCACAGCTACAAAATAATGTTCCTCATCTCTCTCCCTTCCTGTCTCTCTCTCTCAAAAAAAAGAAAAAAAATTCCATGATTTTTTGTTGAAAAAAAAATTTAATAGGATTACTTTTCCAGTTGCCTCTGCCAGAGCCCTAAAGAATTTAATAATTCTGAACTAATTTTGAGTTATTTTTCAGCTCAGGGATTCCACAGGAGGAATCGGTGCAAATTCGGAGCCATACAAAGCTGATGGCTCTGGCCATACTTGTGGGAGGGTTTTTGTTTCCACTCATGACATGGATGGACAGCTACTCCCTTTAACAACACACAGGGAATTTTTCTGCCTAGTTCACCAGCGCTGTAGCAACTTGCCAGCTTTCGGCTTTACTCTGTGAGCCTAGCACCAGTTTCACGTCATGAACAGAGTATGTAATTACCTTCTGCCCCACGCAGGTTAGAGCCCTAGCATCCGTGTGGCTTCCTACAAATAGCTTTGGCCATTGGTTTCTTCTATATTTTTGGCACCTGAAAATTTCCCTTTCTTTTTCACTGAAATATGAATCTAATTTAAATAATTTTTAAAAAATTTAAAAAAATCCTATATTTCTATGTGATTGCAGTGGGAGGAGAAAAATTCCATATCTGCCCAGGAATTTTGCTTTCCTCGGGTTTAAAAAAATTCTCCTAAAGTGTGCCTTCTTTCCTTTTATAACTCATTACAGATTTATCATCTCAAAATTTATTTGCTTTGCTTAAATCTGCTTGGTTTTCTTTTGTTTGTTTTGTTTAGTTTAGATCACGTCCTGGGTGAATGTTTGGTGTAAGTAGAACAGGATTTTTAACACCTTTCCTGATGGCGTCAAGATCTTTACAGGCTACACGTTTCTCACTAAGAATAGGATATAGGGACTCGTAGCCCTTTCCTACATCACATCAACCAGCTTACAAACAATTTGATTCCATTTATTTTTTACCAATTTCTTTACATATCTATTACCTATAATTTTTTGTCTATTCATTCATAGGTATTTCTCTCTCTAAAATTTATTTCCAAGCTGCATTCTGCAACTTGGAGTCATATAACAAATGAGATAGTGCATTATGAAGTCACTTTACCTTGTCTCTTGTAAAACATTAATTACAAGGCCTTGCAACGGTCTGTTAACAGACCTCTACTGAGAGAAATGCCTGTTATAACTTCTACTCCTTATCTTAAAACCAGTTTTTAACCTATGATAAAACTTTCTTCTGACCCCAAGATGACTAATGTTTTATTATCATTTGTTGAAGAATCATCAAATCTAAATAAAATCACTGTTACAGTTTCCCATCATCGCCACTCTTGTTTAACCCTACAACCAGGTCATCTCGGATAGCTACCGCTTTCTGAAGGAATGTCAAAGTGTGTGTGTAATTAAAATACCTGATGTATGTATGAGAAACCGTATTAAAAGGAGTATAAGGATTTGATTTTAAAAAGCTAATACATTCTTTGATAAAGGGCAATGGGAAGGGCAGGTGTATTTTTCCATGTTCTCTGCAGAGACAGTTTAACGACCTGGCTTCTGCAGTTACAGTAAATTACTGACAACACTGCTCTCGAAAGACACAGATGCACCTATGACATAAGAGGTAATTTCAGATTACAATTTCTGGGCTACACTTTCCCTTTTGTATGCACCACTCATCTTTCCCTCGGTTTCCCAGCAGTCTCTGAAGTAGGGGCAGGTACAAAGACCTCTCTGTATAACCCTCCTCCCTGCTGACCTAGTCCTCCTGGGCTGCCTGGGTAATTTGATATTGTTTTTGTGTTTAATGGAAACTTTTGTTTTCTAATCACAACATGTTAAGTAGGTTTTAGAAGAATGAACTCCCCCCTCCACCCCACCACCAGCATCCTGCCCTATAAATAATCTTATAATAAATTTGTTTCAAATTTAGTACCAAGAAAAAAATAGTTTCTCTCAACGACTTGGTCTGTTTCCTGTTACCAGACATTAAAAGCTATTTAAACCCTTGGGATTTCTTTTTTGCTTTGGAATGAAATAAAAGGAGACTTTCAATTTTCCTGCTAATATGCATGTTTAAAAAAAATTAACTGATAGAAAACTGAAAAGGTGTACTAGAGGGGAAATACCCATTAAACAATACTTTTAATTTATAATAATTTATAACATTTATAAGCATACAATTTTGTAACTAGTGCTATGGGAGGAAGCATCAGTACTGGTAATAATAATAGTAACAACCACCACCACCATTTACCAAGCACAAGTCTGAGAACTTTACATCAGTCAGTGGCTATGCTAAGTACTGAGTCACTCAAACTCACAAAACCATATACTATTATTACCATATGTTGACAGGTGGAGAAACTGAGTCATATCAAGATTAAGCCACCTGCTCAAGGTCACACAGTGAGTGGTAGTAAGTGGCATCAGGGTATGAACTCAGAAAGTCCAGCCCCACAGCTGGTGTTTTATATACCTTCTATGCCTCAAAACAGGCCTTCATGTCAAAGAACTCTGTGTATTTAGGAAAACAAGACAGAGACATACAAGGTGACACTGGAAATCAAGTAAAACCAACAGTGTGACGCACTTAAAGTAAGTGCCAAATAAATGGTATAAAGAAAAAGACAAATTCCGGAGGAAGGAAGGAAGGGCACAGCAAGTGCATTCAAGGAAGGCTTCTTTTACTCCTTGGAGAAAACAAAAGCTGAGGTGGGGTTAGAAGGATGTACAAATTTAGAGAAACAGAAAGGTCAGTGAGGCTTAACAAGACCGGGGGAAGAGACAAGTAGCCTGTAAGGAAAAGTGAAAGGTTTAACTGGAAAGGGTGGCAGGGGACCGGGTTATAGGTGATCTGCTATACAGATAAATAATCGTAGAATAATGGTAACTACCACTTATTATCACCATGCTGCAGTCCCCAGGGTAAGTGCTTCACTTAAAGTATCTTCCTTAATCCTAACAGGATCTCTATTACTTTCCTTTACAAAAGGAAAAATTGAGGTTCAGACACAGCAGCGTGCCCAGTGTCACACCATCAGGGAGGGCAGGTGAGGTCACAAACCCACGTGGTCTGACTTTGGCGGCTATAATGCTCGACTGCTCTGCTACTGGATGCTTTCAATGCCCTGCTTCCAAGTCTAGTCTTGACATGTACAGAGTGGAAATTCCCTGATGGTTTCTAAGGACCAGAGTATCACTAGGGACGTGCAAGTCCAGGAAGATACACCTGGCTGCACTGGGAAGGATAGCCTGGAACACAGAGACAGATGATGAAATGGAAAGGGAAGGACATTTGCAAGATTCCGGAAGGAAGAAGCTCAGGATGTGAGCCCTGGACTGGGAAGGTCCGTGGAAACTAAAAGATGATGTCAAGGGCCAGAGCCGAGGTCACCAGGAAATGAGGGACAGTGTAGGAAAAATAAAAAGGTTGACCTTTAGATAAGACTAAACTGACAGGCAGAAATATTTTATAGCAGATGAAGATTCGGAACTGGAGCTTGGGAGCAGAAGCAAGGTTGGAACTACAGACAAGGAATTAGCCTAGGAGACGCATTAACAATGAGGACTGCACCTATTCTTGCAGGGTCTGCGGTTCAGACCCTGTGGAGAGAGACTTAATGTAAAAGATCCGCGCTGCGGTGCATGTAACCGTGTGGTACCAAGAATAATGAGAAAAACACACATGAATGTTTCTTTTTGTTTTTCTTTTACATGAATGTTTTTAATTGCTGTAAATTTATGTTTAATGTGTCCTAGGAAAATAGAACTAGCATTTCACACATACAATTTTGTGGATATTATTTGGGACAAGATTCAATTTATTTTCCAGGGAATTGATTTAAAATTATTGTAAACACCAAGTTCAAGTAAACAGCAGTAAAGGTAGTACTCGGAAATGGCAGAAATTATCAAGCAGGTTTGCAAATGACTCCAAACAGCACTGCTGCATCCCGTTCATTCTTCACCTAACCCTACTAGGTGGGCATTGTTACCATCTCACACACGGGAAAATTCCAACTCGGGTAAGAATGTGTGTCAGAGCCAAGGCTTTTGCCCAGCTTCTCAGACGCCAAAGCTCTGCCACGTGCCATCAGCAGCCCACGCCTCAGGATGAGAGCACCTGGGCAGCCACTCTGGAGGACAGGAGGAGCATGAAGGGAAGGTACAAGACACTGGTGGAGCCATAGGAGAATCGACCGCCTAGTGTCCCATTAGGAAAGAGGAAGAAGCTTCGGCTAGGGGAGGATCGGACAGGGTGGCACCTGCCTCAGAGAGGAAAGGGAAGGTGGAGACCAAGACCAAGGCCTTTCACAATTAAAAGAACCCTTGGTGAGATGTCAAAGGGCAATTCCCACCGCAGGCTCAGGAAGGAAGACAGGTGGCGGACATGACTAGATATGGGCAAGAGGAGGCTGCAGAAACAGACCTCTTGTTTGAGAAGTCTTTGGGTAAAGGAGATGAAGAGGACCTTAGCTTGAGGAGCAGGATTGACAGGGATAACCAAAGATTGTCTCCCAGCTCCCACACACAGCCCAAGGAAGAGGGGGCACTGAGAGGGTGGGGCAACTTAGGTGGCTGTACAAGGGAGCATCCCAGGGCTCGGGAGCATGGGGGGGGGGGATGAGATGGTGACTGCCTAGAGGAGGAGTGAGGCTGGGGACCACAATCACCTGGTGCAGATCTGCCTCCAGGGAAATTTGTCACTGAGGAGGGAAAAGGAGCTGCTTGTTGAAAGTGACACAGTGATCTGCAGGAGAAACAAACAGGAAGCTTTAGCACTGGTCAGCCTACCTCCCACCTCTCCCTCTCCTCTCTTCCTCTTCTGTCCTCCTTCCCCACTCCCTTCTCAACTCCTCCAGGGATAGGCTCACTAACCACACACGCGTTCTGTGAAATAGATCAGCTGCGGCAGGTACGGGGAGTCCCCTCGACTCCCTTCCCAGCATCAAACTTACACAAGTGTTTTGATATGACAAAAGCACCTCACAGGGCCAGGAGAGGAGGAACTCAGAATGGGCCCGAGCTAAGACCTCAAAGGCCAGTCAGGGACTGCACCATGGAGCAAGGGAGTGGGGACAGCCCTGAGCATGATGGTTACAGGACATCTCAGAACACACAGGAGCACAGGGAGGCTTTACAGAGGGCTGGGGTCACTGGTGGGCAGGATGGGAATGGGGAGAAGCTTCTAATTAGTTACCATGATAAGTCTTGAAGAGCAGTCACAGTGGACCCAACAGGGAGGTCTAAAAGTCAAGAAGAGTTATCGAGAGGGGACTCCGTGTTCCAGAGAGCAGGCTCCTGGGCACTTGCTCCTTCTGTATACAGACTGTCAGTTCCTAAGGCATCGGGATCACCCTGTACTTCTGTCTGCCTAAATCACAATGCAGACCCTGCCCGTGGCAGCTTCCTGGTAGGTGTCTGCTGACTGCTATGCTGTGACTGCAGCAGAGGCAAAGGGGAGGGGTCAGCAAAGGGAATGGCACTGGGAGTACATGGAGGACAGTCAGCCTGGCATGAGGAAAGGCCACGGCATGAGAGAGAAGGGTGCATGGTGAACTGGTGTTCTGAGTTCTCAGGGAAGCGGTGGTCAGCTTCTCTGCCATAGGTGGGGACAGGGTGGCCAGAGTGTAGGGAGAATAGGGATGGTCCACAAGCTGCCCAAGGTCACTGTCAGGGCTTCATGAAAGGAGAGAAAGACTGCTGAAAAGAAAGGAAGGCTCCACAAAGGCCAAACCGGGTCAACAGGGCAGGCATTGACTGGTAGTCCAGGGACAGGTGCGGAGAACAAACTGGCCTACATGCTGTCTGGGGTGGGAATGAAGTGTGGAGACCTTGTCACTGTAAACAACTGAAGGGCCTGACCTGAGAGTCCAGGTGAGCAAGGGACCAGGGTTGCAGGTGACAGTTAATGGCACTGCTAGTGTAAAGAGACAAAGTGGCCAAGTGCAGGTGAGGAGCAAGGCTGGCTCAGGGGACGTGGAGTGGAAGGCTGAAGGAGTGGCACATGGAGGGGCCAGGCCTGGCCCTGCTGCCAGGGGGTGGCTGGCATGGCTGCAGACAGTGCCGAGTGTGGTACACCAGTGCACGGTCAGGTCAGGCAGGCTGACCACCAAAGACAAAATGGGGAGAAGTCTGCCAGGGTGAGAAAGTGATTATACATCTGTCTACCCCACTGAGTTGCAAAGTTGGGGCCAATGCCCGATTGTCTCTGTGATGATGGCCCTTCAACCAGGAAGTGATCAGTATCTGCTGAATTATCTCATTTGACCTCCACAACAATCTTCTGATGCCCATCTGATTTCTGCCAACGTGCAGATAAGAACAGATACGCTTCAGAGAGTACAAATGTCTTCTAGCTCTGCTGCAGGACCTGCGCCAGGAAAAGGTGGTCATCAAGAAAACCTATCATAATGATTACAAGACTTCGCGATGACTCAGGGAAGGGTGGTGTTTCCTTCCCCTGGAGAATCTTATTGCTGAGGGGGGATAAGCACATGAGGGGATGGATGATTCCAGACAGATCCTGTGATCAGGAGACAACTTGGTGAGCTCCTATCTAACCCTGTGGGGAAAGGGTTAGATATGTCCTTTGGTGTGGGAGACTGCAAGTTGGCAAAGCCCTTGCAATTTGAGGCTTAGCAAAAGGCTATGAAGCTGAGTATTTGCACTCATCCCATCCCCCACTTCACTTGCTTGCTTAAATTGCTAGAAACAATTTACATGCCCTTCCTCTCACCCTTTGTTTGTTCTGATGTTGGTTGATTTCAGTTATGCAGGGTGGAGGGTTTCTGCACTTAGGAGAATTCTTGGGTTGCCTTGAAGATGTGTGACTTTGTATTAGAGACTTCCTTATTTGCATATGGCTATATAATAAAGCAGTTCAGGAGGCTCTTGGCCTTATGCAATCTATCTTTCGCATTGCAAAGAGTCCTCCCAAGCCCACCTTTTTTCTCTTTTGTTTTCTTTCTTTTTTTTAAATTGTTTTTTAAATTTTATTCATTTTAGAGAGGAGACAGAGAGAGGGGGGGGGAGAGAAAGGGGGGAGGAGCTGGAAGCATCAACTCCCATATGTGCCTTGACCAGACCAGTGCAGGGTGTTGAACTGGCGACCTCAGGGTTCCCAGGTCGACGCTTTATCCACTGCACCACCACAGGTCAGGCAAGTTTATTTTCTTAATTCCGCGCCATTCCCACTCAGGACCTGGAGTTACTAGTCGCGCTGGTTCACGGCAAGTGGCTCCCGAACAGGGACCTGAGGAAGAAAAAACTAAACTAAAGGCATGTGATGGAACTTCCCAAGTGCGCACAGTAAGTAGTTTTTGAGTCGAGTTTTTGGGAAAAGTAGTATCGGGAGTAATAAATTATGGAACAATTAGAGCCAAGAGTGAGGGACCTTTTTCTTTTTGTACAAATGTTTTTGTTTGAGGAGGAGCTGTTGTTTTATCAGAGTGAGCTAGAAACAGAGGGATGTAAATATGAGAAGACCTTGGAGTCTGAGGATGACTCGGGAGATAAAGAGAGTGTCGCAGCTATGGCCGCCTTAAGCTTTGCACCTCTACTGCCCTCTGCTCCTCCTTACCCTTTTCAGTTGCTCCCAGGGTCTCTGTCTCAGACCTTTGGAGATCCCTGTTCCAATCAGCTTTGGATCAGCCTCGAGATATAGGGGATTACATCAGAATATGCACTGATATTGGGTTTTCATACATGCAAGGTCTGGCTATTGCCTCAGTGCTTCAGGGTAGGACTCCAGGACAATACTTTGTTAAGAAGCAGAACAAACGAAAGAAGGAAGGCCAGAGAAGTACTTCTTCCAGTGGATCTTGTTTCCAATGTGGGGGTTTAGGAGATTTTGCTAGAAATTGCCCTATACCTCCCAGATGACAGTCTCAGCCTCCTTCTCAAGGGGAGCTGGCTCCTAAAGCTCCAGACCTCTGCCCATGCTGCAGGAGAGGGAAGCATTGGGTGAGTGAATGTAAATCTAAGTATACTGCCAAAGGGCAGGTGATTCAGGGAAATGGACACCGGGGCCCTCCCCGGCCATCTCAAATAGTAGGGACAATGTCGGTGTTTCCTCATCAAATTTTGATTCCAGCAGGCCAAACATCGCCCAATTATTCCCAGCAATGGCAGGGCAGCTGCTCCTAGTTCTCTCTGGCTGCTTGGTTTGCCACTCACTAAAGCTGAGGTATGAGGAAAAAATCTCAGCATAGTCAACCTGAACTGCCAGTTATAGCAGTTATGGAATTTGAGAATGGATAGGAAACTCGTTATTAGTAAAGTTATAGCTTTTCCTGTTATTGTCAGATTTTCTTTAATGTTGTAGCTACAATCCTCTGAACTATCTTTTCATTTCTTTCCTATTCTTTGCCTGGAAATTAAGACAGGAGACACCTGGTGGATCTAATTACAAATTTCCCAGCAGCTGCCAAAAAAATTTTCTTGGGGAGATTTTGTTTAGCCCCATCCATTGTCAGTCCCTCTGTTAGAAAATGCCCAGATTGAGATCAGGCAGGCATTTTTCTAGTCTGGTTGTGCTCTTAAATCCTGGGTTTCAATCTGGTTTGTCTGATTCTAATTCCTGCTTACTCTTTGTTTGATGTTGTCTAAAATGTAATTTTTTAAGGCCTGAATTAAGTTCTTGCATGCAAAAATTAGAAATGCCCGCTCTTATATTGAAAAAATAGTTTCATCCCTACATCTTTTGCTTTAAAATTGGAACTTGTAAGGAGCACTCATTTACATTTAACTAGAATGGAATGTGGATCCTTAAGACTTGCTAATTTGGTTGGTGCATTGTAAGGTGTGTTCAGAGTTAGGAGCCAAATAGCAATTCAAGTATTAGGATTAATCAAAGTTATGTGTTATACTGTGTTTCTGTGCTATAAATTGTCTTGTGTGTAAAGCTGTACTCAGGTGAAACAAAGGAATTGAGCAAAATTAAGCAGGGCTCTGGTAAGTCATTTCAAGAATTTGTCTCAAGCTGCTTTAGGCAGCAGGCCACATCCTGCAAAAAGGGCCCGAAGGAAGTCAGGAATTTGACTCCTTTAATGCCCTGAAATGGAACTAACAATACAAGGGTGTAAACTCAAAGGACTTTTAAATACAAGAGCTGATGTATCTGTTATTGCTGAGCTACACTGGCCTTCTTCCTGGCCCACTTATAAAGCAGCCACTAAGCTGAAAGGCAAAGGGAAAAGTAAATTTCCTTAACAAAGCTCTGTTTTTTGTTTTTTTTGGAATGGCAAAGTAAAGAAAGTCATACTGGACTTTTTCAGCCTTATGTGCTCTCTAGATTGCTTGTTAATCAATGGGATACAAATGTTGTGAAAGGTATGGGAGCGTTACTTGTAAAAGAATTTACTACATTTTGTGAGACATTTGGAATTGACCTGAGGACAGGTATTCCTTACAATCCTCAGGGTCAAGGCACTGTAGAGCATGCCCATCAAACACTTAAAGGTCAATTAGAAAAAATAAAAAAGGAAGAGTCATGCCCTGGAACTCCTGAAAAATTTCTTTATCATGCTTTTTACTTAAAAAAAATTTTTTAATACTGATATACAGGGCCATTCAGCAGCCAAGAGACTCTGGAATCCAACAAGGAAAGCCTTCCTTGAAGTGCAATGGAAGGACCCACTCACAGGAATAAGGCAAAGGCCAGACCCTGTTCTCTTGTGGGGCTGAGGATATGTGTATTTGTCCTAGGTCTGTGAAGGTGAAGGCTCCTCAGTGGGTTCCTGGAAGTTTGGTAAGACACCATGAGTCAGTAGAAGAGACTCACCCATAAGTGCAATTATATAAAAAAAGTTTTTTGAACATTTCCTCCTCAGGACTTGCTTCAGCTAAGAGGCATTTTATACCAACCGAGCAATGGCCTAAGTCTCTCATGTTATACCAGGATATATTAACTGGCCCTAAATGGCAAAATTCAATCAAATTACTAACTTGGGGGCGAGGGTATGTTCCAGTTTTGTCATCAATGGGTCCTCTTTGAGGAACAAGGAATGTGAAGCCTCATCACGGATTGACATCAGGCCCCAGAAAGCAACCTGGCTCAAGAGATCCAGAATGCCCATTAGGCTTAAGGCAAAAGCCTAATGCACTGAAAGCAGTGGTCATGAGACTTGGAAACCAGCTACAGAGAGTGAGGAGGATGTGACAAGTTCCAGTGCCATGCGGACTTTTCCTGAGTGTGACTCCTGTTCCTTATGGCAGTTCTCTATGGGACTGAAGTGGGGTTGGGTTGCATCTACAGAGAATGTGGAAGGGTGATGGTGTCAGCATGGACTTGCATTAATGTATTAAGGACATTCAAAACGGCAAAGACTCTATTATAGGTCCTGCTGTACTGACTAAGAATTTGCGTGATAACCTAAAAGGCTTTAATCCCTTTAATGTATTAGAATACTTGTTTGGATATCTGTTAGCATTGGCTATATTAATTTTGTGTTTATTCTGTATTTTTTCAGTCTGCCTCCGAATTGGAATCTGGGAAACTGGGAAAGCAGAGGAGTACAAGTCTCAACACACTAATTAAAAAAAGGGGGGGGGGAGGATATGTAGGAGACTGCAAACTGGCAAAGCCCTTGCAGTTTGAGGCTTAGCAAAAGGCTAAGTTCTCCCCCACCACCTCTATATTGGCTATGAAGCTGAATATTTGTAGTCATCCCATCTCCCCACTTCATTTGCTTGCTTAAATTGCTAGAAACAATTTACATGCCCTTCCTCTCATTCTCTGTTTGTTCTGATGTTGGTTGATTTTAGTTATGCAGGGTGGATGGTTTCTGCACTTGGGAGAACTCTTGGGTTGCTTAGGAGATGTGTGACTTTGTATCAGAAACTTCCTTATTTGTGTATGGCTATATAATAAAGCAGGCCTGGGGTTCTTGGCCTTATGCAAGCTATCTTTCGTGTTGCAAAGGGTCCTCCAAACCCACCTTTTTTCTCTTTTAAGTTTATTTTCTTAATTCCGCGCTATTCCCACTCAGGACCTGGAATTAATAGCCGTGCTGGTTCACGGCACTTTGGGGTTTTTATTTTAAACAAGAGTTAAATAATCAGATGAGCTGAACAGTGGATGTCCCAATTTTGTTCCTGTCAACAGTTTTTTAAACTATGATACACATACAGGAACAGAGAGATGCTATTACCCACCTTCCTGTGACCAGGTGGATGAGAGGGAGGGCCCACCTCCTTACAAGAAGCAGCGAGTGTAGCTGATAATGGAAGTTATCAGATAACCTTATCCTAGCCCCATGATGGCGAACCTATGACACACATGTCAGCACTGAGACATGTAGCCATTTTCGATGACACGCGGCTGCATACCAGAGAAGTATGGGACCGCATGCCGAGAAGGATGTTTCATCCTCGGCTCCTGCACAGCCAGGTGCAAGAGCCGAGGATAAAACATTTGCTGTAGACACTCTGTGCCGGAGGTTTGTAGGCCAAAACAACAGAACTCCAGCACAGAGCGTCTAGTTTTGGGACTTCAGGTTAGGTCATTTTTCTCGAAGTGACAAACCACCCGAGTTATGCTCGTTTTTTTGATTTTTTTTTTTCTTTTTACAGGGATAGAGAGTCAGAGAGAGGGATAGATAGGGACAGACAGACAGAAACAGAGAGAAATGAGAAGCATCAATCATTAGTTTTTCGTTGCTGTTGCAACACCATAGTTGTTCATTGATTGCTTTTTCACATGTGCCTTGACCGCAGGCCTTCAGCAGACCGAGCCACCCCTTGCTGAAGCCAGCGACCTTGGGTCCAAACTGGCGAGCTTTTGCTCAAGCCAGATGGGCCCACGCTCAAGCCGGCGAGCTCGGGGTCTCGAACCTGGGTCTTCTGCATCCCAGTCCAATGCTCTATCCACTGCACCACTGCCTGGTCAGGCTTTTTGGCAAATTTTGACCCACCGAGCTCAAACGATTGCCCATCACTGTCCTAGCTGGATACGGACACAGAACCAACAGGCCCTCCCTAGTCACACACAAGAATGAACTAGAGCTGCGGCCTTGGGCAAATCCTAAGGAAGCCCCTCCCCACAGAAAATACCCCGTGCCAGGAAGGAGCCACCTTTCAGAAAAGGGAGGCTCTGGAGGGGCCACAGAGCAGGTGAAGGACATTGGGAGGAATAAATCAGGAAAGGAATGAATAAACAAGAGTTCAGACCCACCCGTTAAGAAAAAAATAAGAAGTCCTCCCTGTTTGGCATCCAAAATATGTTTTTATCCTCTTGGGGATAAAAAGAGCTTTAGAAGAATTAGAAGGATTTTTTTTTCTTTGTTGTTCTTTTGAGTAACACCGGGCTTTTCCTCCCCAACCAGCCCTCAGCACACAGGCAGCATTCTGGGTCCCCTGCCCACCTCCCCCATGAACCACGCTTCCTCTGGGCTCCCAGGGGCTCAGGGCCACTCCGAACCTCCCTGCCTTTGGGGTGGTGGGCACTGCCAACCCTCCTCGTGATGTGCCTGCTGTCGGTGCTCAGCCAACTGCTAGGGGAACCGTGGTGACACTAAGACAAACAACTGAACAGTGAAAGGGTATTTCACTTCCATTTCACTTTTCTTTTTCTTGAAAATTAAAAGAAAACACATAAAGGGGGTGGATAAAAAAAAATGCACTAAGCCTAAACCAGCAATCCATGCAGGCAGGGAGGCCTGAGGGGAGGTTAGGAGGGCATACACACTCCTTTGCGGGCTTTCTGCACAGAGACCTCCAAGGTTCATACTCCTGGGAGCCGAAACAGCATGCCAGCTCCTTTAAGACCTCTCCAGAACTGCAGTACCTTCTCAGATTACGTCAACCCTGGTCTTCTCCGGTTTCCTTCCTCATTACTCACTGAAGTCTGTTTTTCAGTACGAAGTCTGCCTTCTTTTCCAGAGCAATTATTCTTAGCCTCTAACTAACTGTGTGGGACAGAATTCAGAAAAGTCAGTTAAGCGGAGATGTCTCCATTTCTAATTTTTTCCACTGTCTGAGTTCAGACAAGGTTAAAGGTTCTTGGGCCTGGCTGATCATCAGAATCACCTGAAAGCTGAAAAACAAAACTATCTCCCGACCACAAAACTATCTCCCGACCTTAACCCAGACCAATGAAACCAGAACCTCTGGGGTTGGGGCAGAGCCTGGGAATCAAGATGTTTTTAAAGTTCTCCAGATGATTCTAAAATATGGTCCAGCTGGGCTAGATTTATCACATTCTTATTTATCAGTGTGCTGGGATTAATTAATTAATTACCATATTTCCCCAGGTATAAGATGCTCCCATGTATAAGATGTACCTTAATTTTGGGGCCTTAAATTTGAAAAAAAATATGTTATTACATAAAGTTATTGAACTCAAGTTTTATTCATCATAAAATTCATACAACTCCTCATCTGTGCAAAAAGCAGGAAATGCAGGTAAAAAAATCTACAACCACCGTATTAAGATGCACCCAGATTTTAGACCCCAAATATTTTGAATACAGTGTGTCTTATAGGTGGGGAAATAGTAGATTAGTAGTTCTCAAAATTCGGTTTGTATTAGAAGCATCTGGGTCCTTATTATAAACAATGTGGTCCTGGCTGGTTTGCTCAATGGTAGAGCTTCAGCCTGGTGTTTGGATGTTCAGGGTTCGACCTGGTCAGGGCACACAGGAGAAGTGACCATCTGCTTCTCTCCACTCCCCCTCCCCTTCTCTCTCTCTCTCTCTCTCTCTCTCTCTTTCTCCTCCTGCAGCCATGGCTCCATTGGTTCAAGCACATCGGCCCGGGCACTGAAGTGGCACCTCCGCTTCAGGCACTAAATATAGCTCAGAGTTTCACACATGTCCTCAGATGGGCAGAGCATCTGCCACAGACGGGGGTTGCCAGGTGGATCCCAGTCAGGGCACATGTGGGAATCTGTCTCCCTAACTCCCCTCCTCTTACTTGGAAAAGAAAAAGGAAAAAAAACAAGGTGTGGATTTTTGTGTTTTCCCACCAGAAGTCTGTTCACTGGGTCTGGAGTGGGGTTTAGAAATACATTTTCAACCACCACCCCAAGTGATGCTGATGCAGGGGGTCCATAAACACCACAGTGAAAACAAATGTTTCAATCATCTTCAGTAGCACCCCAGCTAGGTTTAATTTATTCACATACTAGTCATACTATTTTAACAGGTATTTTCCACAAACTGCAAAGAGCTATGATGAAAATAAGGGAGAGAACAAAGTATTACAGAGCCATCCGGGTCCTCCACCTATCACAGCAGCTAATATTCTGACCATAAAATGTATAAACATGGCCGTGGCCGGTTGGCTCAGTGGTAGAGTGTCGTCCCAGCATGTGTATGTCCCATGTTCAATTCCCGGCCAGAGCACACAGGAAAAGCACCTATCTGCTTCTCACCCTTTCCTTTCTCTCTATCTCTCTCTTCCCCTTCCACAGCCAAGGCTTCATTGGAGCAAAGTTGGCCCAGGGAATTGAGGATGGCCCCATGGCCTCCACCTCAGGTGTGGAATGGCTCCGGTTGCAATGGAGCAACAACCCAGATGGGCAGATCCCACTCGAACACATGCGGGAGTCTGTCTCTCTGCTTCTCACTTCGGAAAAATACAAACAAACAAAAAAATACTGTATAAATATGGATTTCCTGTCTTATTCACATGTAGAATGAAATGTCTATTTTTGCTGTTTATACTTGTTTGAGCCTGTCTCACTACTCTAACATCTTCAATAGTACCTTGGTTAATGACAAACTGGCAGATTCATGGGGTCCCCCCAAACTCCTCCAACCTCTTCTCTCAAATATTCCCTCATATTCAACCAAAACAGGCCAATCCCTGTCCCTCTACTGTGTCAGTTACACAGCTATACTGTTGCTGCTTCCCTGCTCCTCTCTGCACTGCCACCTGCCCCATCACTGGCTGGGGATTCCTCCACCGTTGCTCTCTGCTGCTTACATTCTACCTGGACGCCAGGCCCACCTTCAATCTCACAGGCCCTGCGCTGGCCAGCCTCCTCTGCCCTCCCAGATCCATTCTCCACTCTTCCCTGCCTTGCTTGGGGTCCAAGGAGGCTGACGTTCAGGGACCACATCATCTGAGCCCTTTGGCCCTCAGGCTTCTGAATGGAGCAGCGAATGGGAGGGTGAGAAGAGAGAGACCAATGTATTTATTCCCTTGCTTCCTCCCCACCTGGCTGCTGCAGTTCTGGCTCTGGCTAAGCTTCTCTGTAGTCATAGTTCTCACCAGGCTCCCCTCTCACCCCAGAGACCAGCGATGGTGACAGCTTCCTATGATGGCTAGGCCCTAGGTGCTTTTCCATACCTTGTTGACTCCCTTAATTCTCTAGAAATCATTTCTTCAGTTAATTCTGTTGCTTAAACTACTTTGATAGTTCCATCTACTTCCTGCTAGTACCCTGGTTGATAGAGCCACAGTGAGATCTTTCCAAAGAACCCAACTCAGCTGTTGCAGTAATATAACATCATAGTAATTAAATATATAGAAATATAAAATGATATGAAAGATATATAAAAATAATTAAGATATAATATTAAAATCAATTAAGGAAATTAAATAAAGTTATGCCATCTGGATAAGAAATAATATTGTGTGTACAGATATGATAAACAGACTCTGCCTTTTGCACAGGGCCCAGTTAGTGTGTGAAGTTATACATAGATAAGAAGTGGTTTGATGTCAAAACCCTGTAGGTTAACGTAAACAAGAAGCTTCCCTAGGAACACCTTAGAAGTGGCTTGATGTAACATTTCAGATTAACATAAAAAGGACTCCCTTCCAAGAACTCCCAGAAAGGTGGTTTGAGGTGTTAATCCTGTAGATTGATTGACACCTGTTAGAAGGCATTGGCCAGAAAAGGTACTAAAGCTAAGGGGGCCCCTTGCTCTGGTAGTCATCCACACTCAAACATTGAACGTGGACTGTCTCCATTCTGTTCTGACCAAAGACAGCCCAGAGGAGCACACAAAGACAGCCCAGAGGAGCGCACAAAGACAGCCAAGAGAAGCACGCCGACGAGGCCTCCTTAAACTATACTCAGGCACGCCAAAAGGATTTGTAAGTAATAAACTGCCTGTGTGATTCTTGCAACTAATTTGTGTGTCAGTCATGTCTTTCCTCTGGTGGCAGCTGGTCTCGGCACTGATAAGTAGAATCCTCATAGCTGCCTCAAGAGTAGTCTTGAAGAGACTGCCAGCCCTGCTGATAAGCAGGAGTGTCCCACTGTGTGGGGAAGTCAAATTGAGGACACCTAACCCACATAGAGCTCGGACTCTACTGGGACAACAGCCAATCCTGGGAGATCACATCCACTTCAGGGCATTGGTACCCATAGATTCCATGGATGGATGGTATACAGAACAGGTTCTGCTGACTAGTGAAGGTCCCTTAATCTGGCTGCCCACTCTAGGCTCTTCCAGCCAACTGCCAAGCATGCCAGTCCTGTCAATCAATGTGCCAGTCACATTCGGGCTTTTACTTCTGACTTAACTGAGTAGCTCTGACACTATCTCTGAAAGAGCAGTATTTGTTACAGCCTGACCCCCCTTCTATCCACCTCCTTGCCTTGCCAATCACAACCAAGGGACAACCAATTCGGCCAGCAGCCAACCAGATGACTGTCAATGGCTGACAAGAGTCAGGGTGTAAACGTTGCTAGATACAGTTAGGGTTGGCAGCCAGGCTGATCCTTGGGAAGGCAGAGAGAAGACAGTGGGTGGGAGAAAGACCCTGAAGACAAAGTGGGCCCATCTGGCTTGCAGCAGTTTCCCAGCTCTGGCTCCTTTGTGGCTTTTGTGTATCTGTGTTCCTGTGCCTCTACCAGTGATACCGTATTGTAGGGAATCACCCATCTAACCTTGAACCCTCTAGGACTTGAATCGGGAACTCTAGTTAAAAGTCCTGAGTGAATGTCTCTTAGATGCTAACACCAAGAAGCTGTGTGAGTGAGTGACCTTTGTGCAGACACAAAGGAATGCATGTGAACGAGCTTTAGAAAATTAGCCTAGAGCAGAGGTGGGCAAACTCATTAGTCAACAGAGCCAAATATCAACAGTACAACAATTGAAATTTCTTTTGAGAGCCAAATTTTTTAAACTTAAACTATATAGGTAGGTACATTGTTATTAACTTAATTAGGGTACTCCTAAGCTGGCCTTTGCGCACGCACTCAAGGGGCTGAAGAGCCGCATGTGGCTCACGAGCCATGGTTTGCCGACCACTGGTAGAGGATCTAGATTGCCCCTTCCTTTGTGCTTGTTAATTAGCAAAAGAAAAAAAATATTCTAACCAAATTAGCCCTTTCTCCATGTCAGCAAAAAGTCCATTAGTTGTTCTTCCCCCTTGCCAATTGGACTGCCTCCTTTGTAATCCTGTTACCTCTGATCTGTTTCTGATCAATAAAAGCTGAGGGAGGAGATTCAGGTCTCTCTTTGCTTCCCTTGGCAGGCCTCCCCCTCTTCCTCTTGACATAAGTTTGTGTCTTGAGTAGGTTTTTACCGTGCGACCCTGGTAGTTCCCAGCGGGCTACAGCAGTACACTCTATCTTACAATAGCCTAGCCCTTCACCCAAATAAGCTTGGCTAAGCTTATGATTCATGCACCAACAAGCCTGAAACATCAGGAGGCCTGTTCTTATGAGAACTCAGTAAGCCCCAATGGGAATCAGGACAGGGACTTAGTAGGCATGGAACCTTCTAGACATCTGAATTAAAAGTCAGGAGCAAATGGAGAGACAAAGCTGCCTTGGTCCCAGAAGTCTGGGAACAGATCAGAGGGGCACTCCAGGGGACAGAGAGAAGGAACTTCTCAAATTCTTTAACAGAGAATGTATGTAAAGCCAGTACTTGCCACCATCACAGCCACCTGGCCCATGTAGGTTTGCATTTAATTCGGCCAGATTTTAAAGAAACAATTGAGCCAAGAACTGGTGGGCCATTTTCCTTTATTCTAGACTCATACTGGCTAACGAGTAAAAAACAAACACACGGGGCACCAAAACCCACTCATGTGTTTCTCCGGTTGCACAACCAGGAGAATCTTTCCAGTTTTTTTGCTAGAAACAAAGGGCCTCACCAGTCTTATTCACCTGGTGAGGTGAATAAGGCTAATGCCTCCATTTTGGCTGGGTCTTCCACATGGCCTCTCCTTCCCCTGCTACAACATGGGCTCCTCCCTTCTCTGCAAGAACTTGGTCTCTCTCTCCCAAAATGGCCTCCTAGCTCCTCCTTTTAAAACTTTTTGGAGTAAAAGTCCCTCCTCCAGCACACATTAGCATAACCAAGCCTCTTCCCAAGCATGAAAGGCAATTAGCTGTATCACCTGAGAGCACCATCATGTGAGCAGCAGCCATCTTTAAAAGAGTGAGCATAGCCTGACCAGGTGGTGGCGCAGTGGATGGAGTGTTGGACTGGGATGCGGAAGACCCAGGTTCGAGACCCTGAGGTTGCCAACTTGAGCAAGGGCCCATCTGGCTTGAGCAAAAGCTCACCAGCTTGGACCCAAGGTCGCTGGCTCCAGCAAGGGGTTACTCGGTCTGCTGAAGGCCCGCGGTCAAGGCACATGTGAGAAAGCAATCAATGAACAACTATGGTGTCCCAATGGCAACGAAAAACTAATGACTGATGCTTCTCATTTCTCTCTGTTCCTTTCTATCTATCCCTATCTATCCCTCTCTCCGACTCTCTCTCTGTCCCTGTAAAAAAATAAATAAAACATTTAAAAGAGTGAGCATAAAACTTACAGTTTACAAATTTATTCACCCAACAATGTATCAATGGACAAAATAACACAGAGGATAGTGTAGGAACAACTGAACTCAGAGAAAAAGCTGAGACCAGCCTGCCTTGTGGTGGCGCAGTGGATAAAGTGTCCACCTGAAATGCTGAAGTCACCAGTTCAAAACCCCAGGCTTGCGCAATCAAGGCACGCATGGGAAAAAAATAAGTTGATGCTTCCTGCTCCTCCTTTCTTTCTCTCTTGCCCCCCTCTCTAAAAATCAATAAATAAAATCTTACTCAAAAAATAAAAATAAAAAGCTGTGACGCATCACAGGTAAGGTGGCAACAGAGCAGAACTGGATTTTTGTTTATACAGGGCTAAGTGGCTTTATTAGAGAAAGCCAGGATTACAGAGGACTTCAGAGTTAGCATTGGGGCCCTTCGTTTTGCTAAAGGTAGGCACAACACTGACAAAGCGCCGGCTGCACTGCATCTGTTCCTTGTCCCAACCTTCCTTTTTCTTCTCCTATTTGGCCACGTTGGGAGTCTGACCGCTCCCTTTCCCCATATGCACCAAGGAACCATTTCAGCAATAATACTGGGTTAGACCTAGGAGTATGGTCACCCTCATTCTGCTGGCCTATAAGGCAGGCAGTCTCAGAAGCAAAGGTTACTTACTCATTTAACATACTTCATGTATTTCTATTGAGTGCTGTTGGGAAGATAAAATACGCTCACTTTGTTAAAGATGGCGCTGCCCACATGGAAGCCTGTCACCCAGGTGATGTTTTTTGCCCATATGCTTGGGATAGGTGTGGGGGAAAGGCTGTATTGTAAGCAGGCTGGTCATTATAGCCTAAGGCTTAGTTTTAAGAGTAAGCTTTTCCCCACACCCTTGACTGATTGGATGATGTAGGGTGGTGCACTCCTGAGGAATCCCATTATGCATCAGATGGGTGACTTTGTACCAGAGACTTTCCTGTCTGTAGATTGGATTTCTACGCTATAAAGTGGGGCAGGCCAGTAGCTCACTCTCTCGGTTCCTTGGTTCCTAAGATATTAAAGAGGAGAGCAGATTAAGGCCACGTGGAGGCCAGGAGAAGCAGCCAAGATGGCAGAGTGCTGAGGGAGAAGCCAGTTTGTGCAGAGTTTGTGCTGGAGAAGGAAATGGGAAACAGAGGTGAATAAGTCTGGTGAGCTAGAAGCCTTTGATTCTAGTAAACTCGGATAAGTCAGTAGAGCTTTGTGAGCACTGAATGTGTAGGTTTTGGAGCCCAGTGTGTGTTTTTGCTTGCCTGCCGGGTGCAAGCTAGAATTAAAGCTGATGGCTCACCAGTTCTTGGCTCCATTGTTTCATTACCGACTGTTCGAATCTAATGGGAACCTGCGTGGGTCAGGCTGCTGTGATGGTGGCCTTGGCTACTGGCTTTACAAGTGCTCAACACAATGCAAAGTGTCTTTGGCATACACTGTCATACTGAATCTTCCTAACTCCTCTGTAGGATAGGAATCGTTTATCAGCCCTGTGCCACAGATTGGGAACTGAGTTCAATAGGATTTAGTAATATTTCCAAGATCACACAACTGGTAAATGACAGAACTGGGATGCAACCCTATTTTGTCTACAAACCCTATTTTGTTCTAAAGAGCATTTGAGAAGGAAGACCGCTCTTTCACCCTTTAGAAAAGCATACAACTAACTCACTGTCAGGAAATGGTTTATCTGCATCCAACCCAAAGCCTCCCTGAGTGTTACAGTTGAGATCTAGGATCTTAAATACAAAAGAGACAGACCCTATCTACTCCTCCATACACGTAATACATATCATTTGGGGTTGTAAATCTGCCATCAGGCAAAATCACTCCCATTCCGTTGGGCAAACAAGTGTGCTAGACTTGCTCTGCTGGTACTTTGCCTGACTGGTGCATGGGCACACACCGTGTATGTACAGTCTAGGTAAGGCTGCAGGTGATCATCCTCATTGCCTCCCACCACAGGAAGGGGTCTGTTGGGCAGATAAAATGTAATATGCTCACTTTGTTAAAGATGGCATTGCCCACATGCAAGTCCATTGATATTAATGTGTTTTGGGGGACAGGCTGTGGGCAGGCCTGGTCGTTATAGCCCAAGGCTTAGTTTTAAGACTAAGCCTTTCCCACCCTTTTTGATGTAGGGTGGTACACTCTCATGAGGAATCCCATTATGCCACAGATGAGTGACTTTGTATCAGACACTTCCTTGTTTGTAGATTGGATTAAGGGTTTAAATTTCTACACTATAAAGTGGGGCAGGCCGGGAGCTTGCTCTCTTGGTTCCTGAGGTTAGTATTAGAGAAGAGAGCAGATTAAGGCCACATGGAGGCCAGGAGAAGCAGTCAAGATGGTGGAGTGCGGAGGAAGAAGCCAGTTTGTGCAGAGTTTGTGCTGGAGAAGGAGATGGGAAACAGAGGTGAGTAAGTCTGGTGAGCTAGAAGCCTTTGATTCTAGTAAACTCGGATAAGTCAGTAGAGCTTTGTGAGCACTGAATGTGTGGGTTTTGGAGCCCAGTGTGTGTTTTTGCTTGCCTGCCGGGTGCAAGCTAGAATTAAAGCTGATGGCTCACCAGTTCTTGGCTCCGGTGTATCATTACCGACTGTCCGAATCCAATGCGAACCTGCACTAGCCAGGCTGCTGTGATGGTGGCCCTAGCTACTGGCTTTACAGGGTCATTGCTTGCTACTGTTTGCTGAAGAAGTTTTCCCCAGCCTATTTTGCTTGCGAGTCCTGAGAGAGAGAGGGAAGTGATTTTTCCTGCCTGCTTCCTTGTCTGGTGTCGCGAGACTCTAATAAACACAATGGCCCACCATCCTCTGGGCTCCAGTTTCTCTGTAGTCTGCCCCAATCCAATGTGAACCCACGTGGCCATGGCACCCAGCCTTACACATTCCTCTGACCTTTCCCCCTGGGGTTTTGGAATATTGCTTTTCCTCAAGTTCCTCTAACTGTGGACTATGTGGCAGCAGGGCTTAGAATTGGAAATACTGTAGAAGACCAGATTCGAAATAAGACAATCTGACAGCTCTGCCACTCACTGGCCTTGTCTCCTGGGCCCCCGTCTCCTGTAAGAAGAAAAGAATATCTCCAATCGGGAACACGGGATGGGGAAAGCAGGCAGCATTACTTCAGCCAGCCATAAGTTATACATGATAGCAACTTCATGGGTGTGGTGAATGTTTGAGAGCTTCTTATACGTGGCTTCAGAGTCCAAAAGTGTGCCGAAACTTGTTGACTGGAATAATGGGTATGCAAACACGTGTCTCCAAATAATGGAAATTTCTGGAATATTAGTGTGCTCATGCACGCACAAACACACACAAAGATTTATTATCTGTGCAAAGGGAGATCTTTTCCATATATGCTTCCAAAATGCTCAAAAACTTTTATAATGTATACGAAAGGAGGCCCCATGCTAACCCTGGGCTCAGAGGAGGCTGCATTGCTGCCTTACAAACTCAGAGACCTAAGGTAACCACACAGAATGGTCTGAAATTACAACTTTCAAACTAAAAGCAGTTCAGGTGGGTAGTCATATCCTAGGCGGTATTTTTCCCTAACAAAAGTGGATGTTTACCTTAACAGAGTCTTTTTGCAGCTACAATAACATACCTTTAAAATGTAAGAGTAACATGCCTTTGAAATGTAAGATTAATCTTTTTAAGACTTCCCCCCAGGGCACAACCACCACACTAGAGCAAGAGACCACAAATTCTGTTAACCTGCCTATATAAAAGAAGTTACGTATCTATTCCTTTTACTTTTTACCCAATCCCAGAGTTCCCGCTTTGCTGTCTCCTGCCTCCCTAATCTATCACCAATCTATTACATCTTCCCCTTTGATTCTGATGTATAAAATAAGTGGTGAAACCACCATTATCCAGAGCATTTTCTCAATCCATTGAAATTTTGCTTCCCAGCAACTGTCAGTTTGGCTCATATAAACTCATAAAAATTCTTACAGGTTTGGATGTTTCTTGCATTGACAATAAGCATACATTACTTGTATAATCCAAAACTCCCTAAATGTTGTAAATACTGACAACCACAACCACATTAAAAAGGTTCGTTAAAAATCATAGGTCTAAATCAGTGGTTCTTAACCTGGGTTCTATCGAACCCTAGGGGTTCGATGAGTCGGTCTCAGGGGTTCGGAGAAGCCTCTGCCGCAGAGGCCAGAATAAAGTAATACCGTAATTTGTTGTGAGTTCATGCACTTTGTTGGTTTTGTTCTTTGAGCAGGTGATGTTCATGCACGGCTTATTCTATGCACCAGTAAAAAAACATATACCTATATCTTGAATTTGGAAAAAAAATCATATTTTATTTATCACTAAAGAAGGGTTCGGTGAATGTGCACATGAAACTGGTGGGTTCGGTACCTCAAAAATGGTTAAGAACCTCTGGTCTAGATCTAGGGCTGCCATGCCATAACAGGAATAGGAGTGCACTGCCTTCAAATTTCTCTGTTGCTGTCCAATCCATATTTACTGAGTGCTCAACATTCAACATTTATTAATCACTTACTAAGTGATGGCACTATACCAAAGCAGGAGTTAGCAAACTATAGCCTATGAGCCAAATGTAGCCTCCCACCTAGTTTCCTAAATAAAGTTCCTTGAAACACTGCCTCATTCATTCAGTGACGTATTTTCTGTGGCTATTTTTGTGCTTCAACAGTCCACTTGAGTAGCTGCAACAGAGGCTGTATAGCCTGCAAAGCCTAAAATATTTACTATTGACCCTTTTAAGAGGAAAAATTTATACCCCCCCCACCCCACCCCCGGCATTGGACAATGAGAATTCAATGGGGAGCAATAATATCCCGGGCCCTGCCCTAATGGCCTTAGAACAGGGGTCCCCAAACTTTTTACACAGGGGGCCAGTTCACTGTCCCTCAGACCATTGGAGGGCTGGACTATAAAAAAAACTATGAACAAATCCCTATGCACACTGCACATATCTTATTTTAAATTAAAAAAACAAAACGGGAACAAATACAATATTTAAAATAAAGAACAATTAAATTTAAATAAACAAACTGACCAGTATTTCAATGGGAACTATGGGTGCGGATGCATCCTGTGCTCCTCTCACTGACCACCAATGAAAGAGGTGCTCCTTCTGGAAGTGCTGCGGGAAGGGGGGGGCGAATATATGGCCTCAGGGGGTTGCATGAGGCCTGCGGGGGGCCATAGTTTGGGGACCCCTACCTTAGAATCTGGTTGGGTGGCACTCAATTAGTTATGCAAATAAATATATGATTGCAACAGGCTAGCAAAAAACGGTGTTTGGTGCTCCTATAGAGTATTCCAGGCAATTGAGTTGGTTGGGAATATCATGGAAGACAACAAAACATAAAACAACAAACAAAAAAAATAGCAGCCTGACTGTGGTGGCACAGTGGATAAAGCGTCCACCTGGAAGACTGAGGTCAGGTTCAAAGCCCCAGGCTTGCCTGGTCAAAGCACATGAGAAGCAACAACTATGAGTTGATATTCCTCCCCTGCCTTTCTCTCTCTAGCCTCTTTCTAATATCAATAAATAAAATCTTTCTTTTGGGGGGGGTAGATAAATTCTTTTTTTTTATTATTAATTTTAATGGGGTGACATTAATAAATCAGGGTACATATGTTCAAAGAAAACATCTCCAGGTTATCTTGTCATTCAATTATGTTGCATACCCATCACCCAAAGTCAAATTGTCCTCTGTCACCTTCTATCTGGTTTTCTTTGTGCTCCTCCCCTCCGCCCTCTCCCTCCCTCTTCTCCCTCCTCCCACCCCATAACCACCACACAATAAATAAAATCTTTAAATAAATAAATAGCAGGTACTAAGGCCCTATGAGAGAAGAGAACATGGAAAAACTTTTTTAATTAAAAAAAGAATAAAAACACAGAAATAAGCCAAAGTGGCTAGAGGTAAAGGCCTGGCAAGGTCTGTGACACCAGATAAGACTGGAGGGGAATGAGAGACAGATCATGCAGGACTCTGGAAACCGTGATAAGGGTGTATCTTTATCTGAAGAAAAATGGGGAGTCCTGAAGGGCTTCCAGTGAGATTGCTAGAGACACCATGGAGTCAATGTTTTTTGCTTTTTAAAAATTTACTGACTGAATTTTTATTTTATTTTATTTTATTTTTTTAGAGAGAGGAGACAGAAATAGAGAGAGAAGCAGGAAGCATCAACTCATAGTGGTTGTTGCTTCCTGTATGTGTCTTGACCAGGCAAGCCCAGGGTTTCGAACCAGTGACCTCAGCACTCCAGGTCGATGCTTTATCCACTGCGCCAACACAGGTCAAGCAATGGGGGTGGGGTGGGGGGCAATGTTTTGAGAGATTTCTCTGTTTCCAGAGTGGAGAAAGGCTTCAGGAGACCAGGGTGACTGGTGAACCGGTCAGGAAGCTGCACTCTTGGGAATGCAGACAGCAGGGATCACTAAGGTGCAGAAGAACAGTCATCAACCATCCTAAACAGACCACTCAGCCATGAATGAGTCTCTTATATCATCATGAGTACCATGGTCGATACAATAGGCATAGCCAAGAATGAGAACAGACCTTTTACAGCTCATAAACTCAACTCTCCTTTCCCCATTTTTCCATGTGTTCTGAAACTAAGGTGGATGCTCAATCTTTCAGAAACACAAATAGTGGCCATTTCTATGTGTCTTGGTCAATTGAATCAACAAACTGATGTAATTTGGACCAACTTCTTCCCTTGGTTATAAACACTAAGATAATGGCAGCCTGACCAGGTGGTTGCGCAGTGGATAGAGCGTCGGACTGGGATACGGAAGACCCAGGTTCAAGACCCCCAGGTCGCCAGCTTGAGCGCAGGTCCATCTGGCTTGAGCAAAAGCTCGCCAGCTTGGACCAAGGTCGCTGGCTCCAGCAAGGGGTTGCTCGGTCTGCTGAAGGCCCGCGGTCAAGGCACATGTGAGAAAGCAATCAATGAACAACTAAGGTGTCGCAAGGGCAATGAAAAACTAATGATTGATGCTTCTCACCTCTCTCCGTTCCTGTCTGTCTGTCCCTATCTATCCCCCTCACTGACTCTCTCTCTGTCCCTGTAAAAAAAAGAAAGAAAGAAAGAAAGATAATGGCAAGGAGGTTTTCTGAAACCAATACTGTCATCTCCCAAATACTGGCATCTGGTCAGTAGCTGGGCTCACCTGAGGCTCAGGTACTATACCCAACCCACATCTAGCAGCATCAGCTCAGCTCCACGCTCCCATGGATGCGAGAACCCTCCCTTATTCCTGCCACACTCATTGCGACCCAGTGGACAACACTTATAGCCTGACAGAGTTTTTAGATGATACCAGCTTCTCCTTCAGTATCACCTTATTCATGGCAATGCCATTCTCCCAGTTGTTCTGGCCAAAATCCTTGGGAGTCATCTGTGACCCTTCCTTTCTCTCTCCCACATATGCTTGGCTCTTTCTTCAGAATATATCCAGAACTAGACTGCCACTAGCATGGTCCAAGCCACCATTATCTTTTGCCAGATTACTGAAATCTCCTATCTGGTCTCTCTACTTCTGTTCTTGAACCCATATAGTACTATATGGGGAACCCATATAGTCTGTTCTTGATGTGGCAACCAAAATGATGCTATTAAGTGTAAGTTAGATCACATCAAAACATTCTGCTTAAAGCTGGTGCAATGACTTCCTGTGTCACATTGAAGTAAAAGCCGAATTTCCTACAAATAGTCCAGAAGGCCTTGAAGAATCTGCCATCCCCTACCCCACCTGTCTACCTCCTAATACTCTCCTCAGTTATCCTCCCTAGCCACATTAGCCTCTTTTTCAAACATGGAAGAACACTCATACCTCAGGGCCTTTGCACTTACTATTCCCTCTACAGAGCCATCTTTCCCCAGATACCTGCATGACTGACTTTATCACTTCCTTCTGGTCTGTATAACAAGTCACCTTCTCAGTAATGTCTTTCCTGGAAACCCTTTTTAAACTTAACTTTTCCCTGATAACACATATCCTTCTACCTTGCTTTTTCTTAGTACTTTTTACTATTCAATATGCTCTACCTTTTATTTATTTTATCACCTATGTCCTCTAATAGATACTAAGCTCCACAAGGGAGGTATTTTTGTCTGTTTGATTCACTGCTCTATTCCCAGAGCCTAGAATAGTACCCAGCACATAGCAGGCACTGGAACAAATATTTGTCAATGAATTAATCAATCCAGGACCTAGGGCTTTGTTAAAGCATTAGGTATTCCTGGCAACTGAAGGTCAGTCAAAACTCAAGATGATAATCCTTAAAATTAAGGTGCAAGTCAATGGGAACATGTCATTTAATTTCTATTTTCAGCCTGACCAGGCGGTGGCGTAGTGGATAGAGCGTCAGACTGGAATGCCAAGGACCTGGGTTCGAGACCCTGAGGTTGCCAGCTTGAGCGTGGGCTCATCTGGTTTGAGCAAGGCTCACCAGCTTGGGCCCAAGGTCGCTGGCTTGAGAAAGGGGTCACTCACTGTGCTGTAGCGTCCCAGTCAAGGCACATATGAGAAAGCAATCATTGAACAACCGCAATGAAGAATTGATGTTTCTCATCTCTTTCCCTTGCTGTCTATCTGTCCCTATCTGTCCCTCTCTCTGACTCTGTCTCTGCCAAAAACAAAAAATATATATATTTTCAAATACTATTTCAGCCATCTGCTTTCTCTGCAAAATAAAATGTACCATTATTTTCAGTTTTGATTAAAAACCTAAAATGTCTTCAATTAGACCCTTTTGATCAAGCCACACTTCGTCAGGCACTGGGCCAGTGAAAGCATGACCAGGCCCCTAACTGGTGCTTCCATTTCTGGTGCACCCTATGGGTTGGTTTCCTTTTTCTTCCTCCTTCCTTTCAGTGACCACAGAGATATATCAGCAGGCAAGGCAATATTGCTGCCATCGATGACAGGTTGTTGTACGGAACAAAAGGGTGTGTGACCAATCGGGATAGGATACATAACTTGAAGGGGAAACATTCTTGAACTAACAGTAATTCTAAGAGCAAGACCAGAATTCTGGAACTCAAAGCTACTGGCAAGTGGGAGGATTTATTTTCTCAAATTTTCACTTGTTGAGGCGACAGCTGAAAAGGAAAAAGAATTTGGAACCCAAAGAATAAAATCTTTATTTCTCAAGGAAAGCACCATTCAATCACCATGAACTAATAACCGAGCTGATGACAATCTGAAGGTGGAATTTTCAGCATAGCATGTTAGGAGCAAAGCCATAAATCATCCAAAGAGCTGAATTAATTCAGCAAAGTAAAAATAGTCACAAGTCTAGTCCATCAGTTTAGAATAGTGGTTCTTAACCTGGGTTCTATCGAACCCTAGGGGTTCGATAAGTGGGTCTCAGGGGTTCGGAGAAGCCTCTGCCGTGGAGGCCAGAATAAAGTAATACCGTAATTTGTTGTGAGTTCATGCACTTTGTTGGTTTTGTTCTTTGAGCAAGGTGATGTTCATGCACGGCTCATTTTGTGCACCAGTAAAAAAACATATACCTATGTCTTGAATTTGGAAAATAAAATCATATTTTATTTATCACTAAAGAAGGGTTCGGTGAATGCACATATGAAACTGGTGGGTTCGGTACCTCAAAAAAGGTTAAGAACCACTGGTTTAGAACCTGAGGAAAAAACAGACACTGTGATTGGAAGACACCATGCCAGGGTAGAAAGAGGACAAAGAACTTTGGAGTTGGGCAGCCATAAGCTTCAATCTAGGAGTTGCCACCGGGTAGCTGTGTGACCTAGGTAAATTATGTAATTAATCACTCTGAACCTCAGTTTCCTAAACTATAAAACATGGATCATAATACCTAGTGTTGTATGAGTGAGTAAATTTGTGAAGGCCTTTAAATATATATAGTAGGGGAGCAATAAACAATAGTTCTTTTCCTGGCCTGTCCAAATTTGAGTCTGAACTAAAGGAATGGCAACAGATCTGCCGCCACTGTACTGTTTCAGGACAAAATGTCCCTAACATGTTTTGCCATTATAGGGCAAGTCCCGTAACTTGCTGCTGTAGATGTCAGGCTCTACGGAACAAAAGGGTATGTGACCAATCAGGAGATGTGATTCACAATTTGAAGGAGAAAACATTCTTGAATTAATCATAATTCTAGAAGCAAGACCAGATCACTGGAAGCAAAGCTACTGACAAGTGGAAGGATTTACTTTCTCAAATTTTTCAGTGACAATTTTAAAGGAAGAGAAATTTGAAACACAAAGACCATAAATCAAATTCAGAGATAAATAAAGAGCCAGAAAAGGAGAAAAATGCAATGAAAAATAGCCTGCACAACTTCAATGTTTGCTAACTGCACCCAAGTAAAGAAGAAATCATGAGCGAGTGACTCTGAAACCACCCCCTTGAGTCAGGTGCTTCCCAGCCTTATGCAGGCTCGGCATACAGATTAGCATGTAATCGCTCACTGTGTGTTCTATGACAACATACTTCTGGTTGATCAGGACAGGGAGGGTGGAGGTATTTTCTGGTGCCTGTTTTGTTTTGTTTTCTCAGTTACCTAAACCCATCCATTTGATCTTCCATTCATTCAGTCTTTCACCATGCACTTTCTGAGCACCTATTATTATATAAATATGGGACGTATGCCTTGCATTTGAGAAGATATGCAGATGGATGTTTTATGTTTGAGGAGAGATTTATAAAACTATAGGAGCCAGGAGTCAGCTATCTATTCCAACATTCCATGTTGTGTGTGTGTGTGTGTGTGTGTGTGTGTGTGTGTGTGTGTTTGCATTTGTGTATGTCTAACACCTATGAGAGTGAGACCTTAGTGAAGTATATACATTAATATTTACTAAGACCTTACCCTATCCCAGGCACTCTGCTACATGCTTATGTATGTTACCTTGTTTATTTGTCACAACCACTTTATGGAATTAACACTTGCTATTACTTTTAATGAA